>JAWZYU010000015.1:22777500-24027500 GCA_038380435.1 Ryuthela nishihirai
TTAATATAATTATTAAATTTTGTTATGAAAAAATGTTTTGAATGAAAGGAATGCTGCTTTGCGGCATTTCTCTGGGCACATAAATGCCTTGATATGGCCCTCCTCTAATGGAAGGGTTTATTGCATCGCAGCATGTGGCCTGAAAAAAACTGAGAGCATCATAAAGATTATAGAGCTTTAAACTTTAGGCTACGATTTCTAATAATATTTAAACAGAAAGTACGTAGCAGACTGGCACAGAGGACTAGAAAAGGAAATAGAAGAGGTAGAGGATTCAATGGGATGACAATAGAAGAGGTAGAGGATTCAATGGGAGGACAAAGAGAAGAGGTAGAGGATTCTATGGGAGGACAAATAGAAGAGCTAGAGGATTCAATGGCAAGACAAATAGAAGAGGTAGAGGATTCAAAGGGAGGATAATAGAAGAGGTAGAGGATTCAATGGGAGGGCAAATAGAAGAGGTAGAGGATTCAATGGGACGACAATAGAAGAAGTAGATGATTCAATAGGAGGACAATAGAAGAAGTAGAGGATTCAATGGGAGGACAAATAGAAGAGGTAGAGGATTCAATGGGAGGACAATAGAAGAGGTAGAGAATTCAATGGCAAGACAAATAGAAGAGGTAGAGGATTCAATGGGAGGACAATAGAAGAGGTAGATGATTCAATGGGAGGACAATAGAAGAGGTAGAGGATTCAATGGGAGGACAATAGAAGAGGTAGAGGATTCAATGGGAGGACAATAGAAGAGGTAGAGGATTCAATGGGAGGACAAATAGAAGAGGTAGAGGATTCAATGGGAGGACAATAGAAGAGGTAGAGAATTCAATGGCAAAACAAATAGAAGAGGTAGAGTATTCAATGGGAGGACAATAGAAGAGGTAGATGATTCAATGGGAGGACAATAGAAGAGGTAGAGGATTCAATGGGAGGACAATAGAAGAGGTAGAGGATTCAATGGGTGGACAACAGAAGAGGTAGAGGATTCAATGAGAGGACAATAGAAGAGGTAGTGGATTTAATGGGAGGACAATAGAAGAGGTAGAGGATTCAATGGGAGGACAATAGAAGAGGTAGAGGATTCAATGGGAGGACAATAGAAGAGGTAGATGATTTAATGGCAAGACAAATAGAAGAGGTAGATGATTTAATGGCAAGACAAATAGAAGAGGTAGAGGATTCAATGGGAGGACAATAGAAGAGGTAGAGGTTTCAATGTGATGATAATAGAAGAGGTAGAGGATTCAATGGGAAGACAATAGAAGAGGTAGAGGATTCAATGGGAGGACAAAGAGAAGAGGTAGAGGATTCAATGGGAGGACAAATAGAAGAGGTAGAGGATTCTATGGGAGGACAAATAGAAGAGCTAGAGGATTCAATGACAAGACAAATAGAAGAGGTAGAGGATTCAAAGGGATGACAATAGAAGAGGTAGAGGATTCAATGGAAGGGCAAATAGAAGAGGTAGAGGATTCAATGGGAAGACAATAGAAGAAGTAGATGATTCAATAGGAGGACAATAGAAGAAGTAGAGGATTCAATGGGAGGACAAATAGAAGAGGTAGAGGATTCAATGGGAGGACAATAGAAGAGGTAGAGGATTCAATGGCAAGACAATTAGAAGAAGTAGAGGATTCAATGGGAGGACAATAGAAGAGGTAGAGGATTTAATGGGAGGACAATAGAAGAGGTAGAGGATTCAATGGGAGGTCAAATAGAAGAGGTAGATGATTTAATGGCAAGAAAAATAGAAGAGGTAGAGGATTCAATGGGAGGACAATAGAAGAGGTAGAGGATTCAATGTGATGATAATAGAAGAGGTAAAGAATTCAATAGGAGGACAATAGAAGAGGTAGAGGATTCAATGGGAGGACAATAGAAGAGGTAGAGGATTCAATGTGATGATAATAGAAGAGGTAAAGAATTCAATAGGAGGACAATAGAATAGGTACAGGATGAAATAGGAAGACAAATGAGATGTCACAAACGGAATATTTTGAAATTGCTGTTTGAATATATAGATACCTAATAAGACGATAACTTTTAACGTTTAGAAATATTTTCCTCCTTTCAAACCATGTTTTTAAAGTTATAAAATCACATTTTATATTTTTGAAAATTTTCATTTTAAATACCCGATTAAGTTAAACATTCTAATGCTAAATAAACGTTTTTATATCATGTAAGTGTACAATCACATTTTTATTGTGATTTTTGATCACAATAAAAATGATTTTTATTATATTTCGTATGAAAACAAAAATGGTACATTTTAATTACATTCAAACACAACTCAATATATTATGAATAATTGGACAATTATAAAGTTTCCTACCTCTTAACAAACTATTTATTTCCAAAAATGTTAAAAAATAGAGTTCTATTAAATCGATTTTTGCAACATTAGCATAGTGCAGGAGTTCTCAACGTGGAGTACGCGGTAGAATATTTGGGGATTACGCCGTGAGAGCTCAAACGTCGCTAGATATAGTATGTTATATATATATTATTTCCATTGTTGTGGTATAACTATAGTTTTATCTATCTATACAAGGCGTACGCCAGTTACATACACATTTCCAAGGGGTACGTAAAGCATAAAAGGTTGAGAACAACTGGTATAATGTAAAAAAAGTTGTGAAAATTAACATTTTACAATAGGATCGCTTATGATAAAAGTATTTACATAGCGTTTCATCAAACCTTAAAAACCATTGTACTAAAAATACATTTAAATTACACTAAATGCTTTTATATAACTATTCCTTGTCATCTACTGTTGAAATTAATTCCTTTAACTCTGAATGTTCTTTGTTAGATCTTCCATCTTCTTTAACTCTTTAAATACTAAATGAAGATACCAGCTTTAACTGGCTAAGGAAGGTGGAATGAATATGATATTAGCGATGAATTCGGGCCCAGATTGGGATAAAAAAAAACTCGTTTTTTAGCTAAAAGTATGAAAGAAATTTTCATATGTATTTTCAGAGAGTCGTAGGTTCCAGAAAAGTTCAGGCTCAATCATAATTTCAATTTCCATTTCGGCTTATAATTGTCAAAAAATATTAAAACATTAAATAAATTTTTCCGTCTTTTAATCATCATTTAATAATTACAACTAATAATAATAATTCTTGCTCTGAGCGTTATTTTTTAGCGATTCGCTCTTTCTCATTATAATAAATCACCGGTATTTACTACAATTACTATATCTCGTTCTGTAAACGTGTAAAGCAGTTCGTTTGCCAGATCGTCAAAGGTAACTATAAGTTGAAACGCATCTTACATTTTTAAGAGAATATTAGTTTTCGTTGAATGGCAACTTCAGCATCGTAGCAAAAAGTTCGTACGTTACCTTCTAATCGTTCTAATTTGATAATGCTTTTTGCATTCGAAATTTTAAAGGGTTGCTTCTTGATCCTCCCCGCTGGTAAGGGCCTGATGACTCACTTCTCTGGAAGGAGTGAGCTAAACGAGGTAATAACGGGGGATCCAGGAGGTCCGACAGATTGAATAGGTGGTTAGAAATCGCTATTTTTGGATAAAACGTCTTTCTGCTCCGTTCTCTAATGTAGTTTCTTCTCATTCGCAAATTCTAACCGAGAAAGCCACCAACCACTGTCAGGTCCATCACATTTCCAAAGATATTATTATATTAAATTGTTCCATTGCACTGCGGTCCACATATGAAATTCGAGACCATTCGATCAAGTGTCTGGGGAATTACATGGAATCAAAATCTCTCGAAAAGGAAATAACATTTTCGATAATATTCAGAAACGAAGATGACAGCGCGCGCTGACGTTAGCAACGACCTTAGCAACACCGAGCAACAATTCTTCTAGCCACTAATATACCAGTGTAAAAGAAATTATATTTCGTTGCGTACTTTGCAATATTCCGAATATAAAAACGACTTTTTTAATTGCTCACTTCCATAAAGCATACATATTAATAATGTACGTGTATATTAGAAAATGTACTTATTTCTCGCATAAGGTGTGGAACTATATCTTGTGGCAGAAATACATCTGCGTGTTGTTCTTACAAGAACCCACGTGGTGTGGCCTCTTTTCATTTTTTTATCGTTTCCTTTGATCTTCAGATTTACAGCGCCATTCTTTATATGCAACGGAGTATAGAGAAAGGCTCCAAACTCAAATCTCATAGGAGGAGAAATCAATTTCTTCTAATATGTGGCGGGTCGCATTTTACATTAAGCAATAATTAGAAAAACATTGTTACTGATATTGTGTTTTATTATTTGAAAGTTACAAACTTTAATACAAAAACATAAACCTAAATGTCATTTGTACTTACTTCATCTTTGTCTGAATACAATAATATTTAATATGTATATGTGACCGCTAAAGTGCAGAAATCAGTTATTCTACAGATTATCTAGGTTTTGTGCAGATTAACTAGGGTGATCCGTTAACGTGCGGAAAATTGTTTCATTTCTCAAATTACCTAGGTAATCTGCAAATTACCTGGATAATCTGCACATTACCTACTAGGCACTCGTTAAAGTGAAAATAAGATCTTTGCTGGAACAACAGGAACGTTTCTGTACGCTTAAATTAACATAATGTTATTTATCTAGTGTCCGAGAGTAGAGTTGAAACCAGGGTCATCCCTCTGTCAACATGAATCAGTCGTCAGAATTATAAAACACGCCCCCAAAATTAGCAGGCCAAGTGAGAACGAATCATTTTAGTGATTCGTTATCAAGAATGAATAACTTTACCGATTCGTTCTCACTTGGCCTCCGCTCATCCGGGGCGTTTTTTATAATGCGGATGGGTGAATCACGTGACACGAAAATTCATATTCAAGAGATTCACCACATGAGAGAAACAAACTTTTAAACTTTAACGATACGGAAGCCGTTAATGTGCACATTACCTAAGTAAAATGCGGAAAACTCTTGATTCCGCACGTTAACGGAGCAAATCAGTTAATCTGCAGATTAGCTAGGTAATGTGCACATTAACGGCTTTCGAGCTTTAGCGGTAACATATATATATAGGCGATTGTGATTGACTGATGGCTGAGTGACAAGGGATCACGTTAATTCTAGTTATGATGCAGAAAGGTTAGAACTCTTAAAAATTTGCACCTCGAGGTAATCCGGGTCGTCGTATATCTGGTGAAAAATCTAAAGTTTGACCTCCGATATGCCCTTCAAGGTCAAATAGTGGTTACGTAGAGGTCAAATCATTATCTACGAGTGCTAGAAACGTAAAAACTGGTGTCTGGGATGTTTCAGGCTGTAGATTTGGGAAACGTTATGAAATTTCGGATCCGGAAAAGCTTTCGAGGTCAAAGGTCAAAATTAGATATTGGTGCTAGAGAACAGAAAATTTGTTTCTGGGGTATTTCAGGTCATAGATCTAAGAAATTATAGCAAATATTGAATGGGCTAGGTCCTTCGATGTGAAAGGTCAAATACTGATATCGTTCTGCAGAGCTAAATATTGGAGAATATGGCTATTTCAGGCAATAGAACTCAGAAAGAATTAAGAGGGATTTTCCGATCCGGTTTCGCGTTCGAGGTCAAATAGGGTCAGAGTGACGAGCTAGAAGTCGAGAGCTGCCGAAGGTACCGATTGATTTCTAGTTCTTCATATTCGCAGGAGATCATCGCAGTAGAGCCAAATCATAGCTACAATGATTATGATAGAACTTATTGCTTATGGGCCGCTCAAAATTACTTTGCGTATTTCGGATCGCTACACTAAATGAGACCCGTCCAAATCGCGTCTCATAAAACAAATAATCAAGACATTGAATCTGGCTCATTTCTTCCAATTTTTGATGAAACATATTTAGGTGCACATGAGCATATAGGTACACATGAGTTTGTAAATTAATAGTACTCATCAGAAATGCATATTATTTGTATTTAAGATTTTTTCTTGATTACTTAATATATAGTTTCGTTTTCCAATTCATTTTTATTAGAAAAATGTGTTTTAGTCTTTAAGTAGAGAGTTTTTCCCGTGGCTCTTCAAAAATATACACCCATCTCTCGATTTACACGGCATATAGGTCCCGGGAAATCGCCGCATAAATCGGAACCGTGCAAATCGAAATCAACAACTCATGAAAAAAAGAAGGATAAGTTTCGAAACATCCTTGTTATTAAAAAAAAGGAAAATTGAAAGTTTTGTTTATACATATGTATCTCCAATTTCAGCTCAGCAGTAATAATAAACATTAATGTAACTTTTTTGTGCTTTATTTGTGCTAGTTCAGATTAGCTTAGAATGTATGTATGTATACAGTGTATACATACATATAGAGAGAAAGACAATTTATTTCTATTTTCAGACTTTTTTAAATTTTTATAAATTAGGAACTTAATAATTAATTAATACTTAATAATTAATGTATTTATTGAATTTTTAATTAAATTATATTCGAACTGTTGGTTTTTCATTATAACTTTTTTGTTGTTGCTAATTTTAGGTGCTGATTTATATTTGGAAAAGATGAAAAGTTGGAAAGGGTTGTTAAAGAAGATTAAGACAGGTTAGTTAAAACTATAACTGAACTATGGCATGTAATGGAATGCTGACAATTCCATTTTATCTTTATAGCAATACTTTAATGCATCTCAGTTCCCTAATCAAATTCAAATTGATAGTGAATTAGATGGTGATGATGATAAAAATGTTATTAAAGATCTCGCTTCTATGTAGTTGGAATTCAAGATTCTGTTGGTCCAAAGTAAGTTAAGTTTTTAAGATAATTTATACATTGACAGAATGTTATTTCTTCTTAAGAAATAATATCAACTAAAAACTAATTAGTTCAGTTTTACTTTGGGATGACAATCTAATTTGTTTCCCTTGATTCTATGCCACTGTTACTTCGTTATATGTATACATAAAAAATCGAAATCAATACCTTGTAAAACAAAACTGTTGCATTTTTTTTGATCGTGTAAAACGAAACTGTTTGCATTTTCTCGACCATTTAAAACCGAAACCATTAAATCGAGGGATGGATGTAATTTTATTCCTGGTGGGAGTTAAGTAAGTTTGGAGTAGTCAAGCCTACATTTAAGGCATAACTATCCTGTTTTATATTTCATTTTTAGTTCTTTTTTTTAAACAAAACTAACTAATATTTTAACGATGTCGTCTCTCTATCCCTCTTTAAAACATTCAACATTTTTATACTTAGAGAAAAACGGAAAGTTCCTTTGGATTGGATAGGTATTGAGAAAATATTAAGATTTTCATTTTCCAAATTTCTCAAAAATTGTCCCCTCTATCAGTGGAAAAAATTTTTAAAGTGTATTTTTTTTTTATTAATGTTGCAAACGTATTTAAGCTGCAAATTTGAAAATTTGACTGTGAAATGAGAGGGTCGAAAGATTTGCATGACAGCAATTATTTGCTTACTTAGTTGGGTGGGAAAACTCAACATTTGTTGTGAGAGGTATTTGAAAAATAATTTTTGAATTCGATAGCTACTAAATACTAGTAAATGAAATATTATTATAAATATTTTTCAAATCCTCTTGAACAGGCCAGAGGAAACCTTTTAGATGAAGGACCGCATAGGCAAGTTAAATGGAAGCGCGGGCCGCATAGAAAACTGAAGTGAAAGAATGGGCCGACAAAATACACTGCACGACATTGAATTGCTCCACCCAGAAGGAGTGAGGGGATAGGGGTGAAATGTAATACACATATAGCAATGCATATTGGCATACCATGATTTAATTTGCAGCCACTTACAGCGGTTAGAAGATGAACTAATGCAGCACAGTATGATTGCCTCAGTAGGTGGTTGCACCGCCGTAAAGGGCAATACAGGCAGCAATACGACGTGGCATGGAGTCATACAGTCGACGGATATGGTCCTGAGGAATTGCACACCAAGCAGCGTTGACTTGCTCTCATAATTCATTGGGATTCCACACCGAACGGTGAGAGGATTGCACACATCGTCCAATGTGGCCCCACAGATTTTCTATCGGGGATAAATCTGCAGATTGTGCTGGCCATGGCAATACTTGAACATGTTACAAAAATTATCTTGAGACCCTTGCAGTGTGTACACAGGCGTTGTCATGCTGGGAAATGGACTGCTGCATGCCTCCCAGGAATGGTAACAAAATGGGCTGAACCCGTGATGCAGACAAGAGCTGATCTGCTGTTATATCCAATAGCACTCATACTATTATGTCTAGCTGATGGGCAGTGTGCCAGTCACGAAAAAAAGCTGGATCCGTCCTCTCAACAGGTTGTCTCCATATATGGACCCGTTGATCATCAGCACCCAGACAGAAACGAAATTCATCACTAAACACAACAGTGTTCCATTTGTGACCCCAGTTCGCACAACTTCGGCACCAAGCCAGACGAGCTCTGCGATGGTTTGCAATCAATGCAGTCGACGTAATGGTTTCCTAAAGCGCAGGTGTGCCTCAGGCAACCTTTGGTTTACCGTTCGAGTCGTTATGAGGACGTCCATGGCTGCTGACACAGTCCATCGAATATCGCCTGCACTGCTCTGTGGTGACGAACGAGCATGTCGAACAATGCGCCTATCAAGCTGTGCTGATGTCTGTCGGACAGCACCACTCCCTCTGTGACGCACTCTAGAACCTTCATTTCGCCATTGTTGCCAACAGCCTCCAACAGTTCGTGCATCCCGGTGAACATGGGCAGCGACACGATGTGTAGTCCACCCAGCTTCACATAGGCCTATAATTCTTCCTCTCTCAAAAGCATCCAAATGGCGATAAACCTGCCGATGGCTTGTACCAGGCATTTTCGGTCTTCGTTGAACAATTTCCAAGCGGAACCACCTACTCTCAACCGTTCGCACGACTTCCACCTGCATAAACACAATACCCTCCCTGCTCCTTTTTTCACCTTTTATCTCTTGAGCCACACACGTCATTGGCTCCGGATTATCATCATTTGCAAATCTCAACTGAACACACCCACCTTTCTCTTTGCATGTTTGTACAACCTGTCCTTCTGGATGGGGCACTTTCAATGTCGAGCAGTGTAATATAGAATCAATAACATATTAACTAATGCAAAGAAAATCTAAAGTGAAAACTAAAAGGTCGTCGTTTGCCCAGGCCTGCTCTTGAACACTTCGGTCTATTTCGCGGCTCATTGTAAACGAACTTGAGCTTCATAAAACAAATAATCAGTATGCTGAATCCAGCTCATTTCTTCGAATTTTAGAACGAATATTTTTAGTTGCATAAATAGACGATTTCGTAATCATTAAAAATGTATATTTTTGTTTTTTGATCAAGATGTTTTCTAGATTTCTAAGAAGTATAGGGTTTTTTTTCCAATACACTATTCTTTAGAAATGTATGTTTACGCTTTTAAGTAGGTAATATTTCCTGAGGCAGACTGCTGTCGTTTAAGTATTTGCTCACAAATAATGGAAATATGGAGGGCCACTGTTTTCCTTTCGGTTTTCGCACTAAGTTTGTGACGGATGGCCTGCTCTAGCAAGTTTAAATTTGTATCATTATTCTGCACTAAATGCGCAAAATGCTAAAATTTTAAACGACTATTGCAAACGATCTACATATAGCTAGAAATTTGAAAGAGGGGTGGGGGTGTTCAAGGGATTTGAAATGATAAAAATGATTTGCCTTCTTTTCTCACAAGGGTTAGTAAAACGTAACCTTTTCATTTTAAAGGGTAATAGAAATTATTTTTATGTTTGGTAAATGCTTATAAAATATTACTGTTTTTATTTACCCAATCATCCATTAGTCTGAATTATCACTTTTAAAGAATAAAAGAATCGCGAAATGAAAAACTTTATTCTGTTCGAAAAGTGGTATGCTGTATTTGCTAGAAGCTGTCCCTTGTCAGAGTTGTTGGCACCTGGGTTGGAGCCCTAGGTAAGACATGGATGTTTTGCTGTTATTCTATTGAAGTACTGCCATCCCCACAGATCTACTGTGGTGTATTAAACTGGCATGCTCCTGTCAGACTTCTGTGGTAAACAGCTGCTTTAAGGAGATATTTATTTATTTTATTTTTGCCAGATGCGATTCGTGTTCTTCTAGTTCTCTTTTATCAGTGTTAGTAAAATATTGCTATTTGCATTTTACACAATCATCCGTTAGTTCGAATTTCTACCATAGAGGATTGGTGGTGCACTGTTAGTTACAAAACATCTGCTTAGTTGTCAATTGTAATAAATTGAAGGTTTACAAAATTAATAGCTATGCTGTGAAAAGAGAAGTCTGCCAGATGGTTTAGTGAAAAATATTTATAATAATATTTCATTAGTAGCTATCGAATTCAAAAATTATTTTTCAAATACCTCTCACAACAAATGTTGAGTTTTCCCACCCAACTAAGTAAGCAAATAATTGCTGTCATGCAAATCTTTCGACCCTCTCATTTCACAGTCAAATTTTCAAATTTGCAGCTTAAATACGTTTGCAACATTAATAAAATAAAATTACACTTTAAAAATTTTTCCACTGATAGAGGGGAAAATTTTTGAGAAATTTGGAAAATGAAAATCTTAATATTTTCTCGATACTTATCCAAACCAAAGGAACTTTCCATTTTTCTCTAAATATAAAAATGTTGAATGTTTTACAGAGGGATAGAGAGACGACATCGTTAAAATATTAGTTAGTTTTGTTTTAAAAAAAAAGAACTAAAAATGAAATATAAAATAGGATAGTTATGCCTTAAATGTAGGCTTGACTACTCCAAACTTACTTAACTCCCACCAGGAATAAAATTACATCCATCCTCGATTTACATGGTTTCGGTTTTAAACGGTCGAGAAAATGCAAACAGTTTCGTTTTACACGATCAAAAAAAATGCAACAGTTTCGTTTTACAAGGTACTGATTTCGATTTTTTTATGTATACATATTAGGAAGTAACAGTGGCATAGAATCAAGGGAAACAAATTAGATTGTCATCCCAAAGTAAAACTGAACTAATTAGTTTTAGTTGATATTAAACCTATCTAACACAAAAATATTTTTTTATGTGTATAAACAAAAAAGTTCGATGTCTACAGAAGGACATACAACAAAGCGAAATTATATCTTTTTTTAAAATAAAAAACAGCCCTAAAATTTACTTTTCCTTTCTATCCGTTTTCTAATGTGCTTCCAATCATGGGCACTGAAACCTTTATCAGATATTACCCTACTCTTTTCCGGAATCCATAAATACTGTGCAATCCATTCAACTATGCACGCTAAACAATCCGAGCGACGACAAAACATGGCGTCCAATTTTCAGATGGCTAACCTCTACCTATATAGGACCTCTACTTTAGGCAATACATTGAGGAATCCGTCGTGGCAATGAGTCGTAGAGATTGCTGATAGCCTCCTGCAGCACTATCCACCACGCTTCCTGCACCTGCTCTTTCAGGGTGGCCGTTGTCTGCACTGGTTGTGAATGGGCCCTGAAATGGAGTCCAATCATGCACCATATGTGTTCTATTGGGAACAGATTCAGGGACCTTGCTTGGCCACTCCACGACGTTGACAACACATTGGCGTTCTCTGACTATGTTTCCGGTATGAGGGCGCCTATTATTTTGATGAAACGTTCTTCCAGGCATCTCTCTTACGAAAGACATTGCAACAGTATGAAGAATATACTCCACATACCGCCGTGTTATCAAACTGCCTGAGAGGAACACTAGAGGTGTTCGGCTGTTATAGCAGATTGCTCCCCAGACCATGACGCCATGATTCATTCTGTATACCTCTCAAAAATTATTCTTGAATTAGTCCGTCCTGTGCGTCTGCTCTAAACGTGAAACTGGCGATCATCGAACTAAACCCCAAAGAAAAGCGAGATTCGTCACTGAGCACCACATTATAGCATCCTGTGTTCCAGTTCACTCGAGCATGGCACCACTTCAGATGCTGGCGACGATAATCAATGGTTATGGGCAGGCGACCAATGAACGTCGTGCTTGAAGTCTTGCCTCCGCCAGTTCTCGATATATAGCATTACTTCTGATGGGATGGCTTATAGCAACGTTTGCAGCTCTTCTGATCTTGGATAGAGTGTCTGTAAGAGTGGTGTAAGCTACTCGCCGGAACATAAGCTCCTCCCATCCAGATCCTGGCCGACGAGAGGTCAATACTTCACTCAAAATCTGCTGCTAGCATCGATGCATTGTTGCGTTGTCACGGCCCAAATGTTATGCAATACGGCAAACGACCATCCAGCCTCTCAAAGATTAATAATCCGTCCGCTCTCAAATTCGCTCATCTGGCGATATGTAGGGTTGGCGAAAATGTTACCTTGGCAATCTACTCACTTCCTCCTAGAACTCGCAGTTCGAGTGAAAGCATCCAATCAATGCCATCCAGCTTGTTCTTTGACGTGCACAGAGCATGGCACTCAAGCCCACTGGACATAACTCCCCATCCGACTGACGACGGCCTTTACCAAAGGCTTATCAGTGACCCCTTTCTCTTGATGGAAGCATTGAAGTTAGCAGAGAAATATTGTCAGAGCACTCACAGTTGGGTCTTGAACCCACTAACGCCATAACAAACAATAATAAGCTACCGACTGATACAAGACCTGTCCCCTGAGACTTAAGGATATTTGACTGCCTAAGTCAAGTCTATGTACTCGTAAACATCAGAAATTTCCATCTTTAGCAAATAAAGTGTCTTGGTGGCAAGAATATTCAAGAGCAGTGTCCCTGCTCCTTAAAACGTTTCATCAAAGTTACTCAAAAATTCGAAATTTTATTACACGAATGATGTTAGTAGTAAACGATTTTATATATCATCTGTTTATTTCTTTATTGAATTTTTGATATATATTATTATGGTCAGCAACTTTTGCTAATAATTTTTTCAACTGTCATAGTTTTAGCTATTGAACGATACCGTTCAAATTTAAGATTTAGAAAGACTTAAGTTAGATTTTTAATTTACCATCAATTTCATGCATATAAAAAGAGTAATCTCCAAGATATTGAGTTTCTTATCTTGTTTTCTCTATTCAAACCATCAAATTTTGATGTTACTTGAAGAGTTAATTAATGAATGGTGTGCCGCATCTGGCGGGAATATGTATTGCAATGGTTCCCAGCATTTTCGTCGCCACAGACCCGCTATGAAGACTAACTCTTCCTGTGGATTCCCTGTGAAATATAATCCTTCCTCCGGACCATTTTTAAAAGTCTAATTTTTTCTACGGACGCTTTTCTAATCATTATCTGATAAATTCTAGCTCCAATATACAGGGTGGTTATAAAATTTGGGAAAAGTATTTCACTTTTTTCTTGACGAATTAAATCACAACACACTACACACACAGGCCAGAGGAGTTGGTGTTGCTCAGTAGGTAGAGTGCCAGGCTCGTAATCTGAAGTTCCAGGGTTCGAGTCCCACCTGGTCTTCAGATTTATCTCCCCGAAACTCCCCACCCTGCCCTCAATCAGTAGGGGACACCGATGGGTTTTTAAAGTTCGCTGTCCGTTGGGTGGGACGTTGAAATGTGTCCTAGTGTGCGAGATAGCCACACCCTGTTCACGTTGAGGAACATTATAGGTAGCCTTTATGAGAGACTACTATCTGTCTCTTGAATAGCTCACCAGTGGATTACTTTTCCCCAACTTTCTCTGAGCTCCATTGTGTGCAAAAGGATGGTCTCTCAGAGGTAAAACAACCCAACATAGAGACAAGATATTGTTCTGGATCAACACTGCTCCATCATCTACACGGCCCATTCCACTGATCGAAATATAATATACTTCGCAGATCTGAATTAATATTATGACCACCGTGCTCAAGCATAATAACGATAAACCGAAACGTAGCAGAAGATTTGGGATTAAACCTTCGTCCACTTACATCCTGGGACTGCGAAGTAACCAGAGTTGGCTCAAGGATATAGATCTTTGACCCAACTCTGGTTACTTCTCAGGATGTGAATGCATTACATCCCACCTGTGTCGAGGTTGAGATTTATTGTCAAAAACCCTCAGCGTACTCTCGGTCAGAAATGTGAGACCGTTGAGATTGAAAAGGGTGTCGTCTGTCGAACGGGAAGTTAGGCCATGGCATTGTGTGAAGGATTTGGATTATTTTACATCTGAGCACCACTTTTTTAACACAACGGGTTAAATGGTCAGGTCACAAAGACGTCGAGGCTCAGAGAAAGTTGGAGGTAGGGGACTAACTGGATAACTGTTAGTGAATAGATGGTAACCACCCGTCAAGGCTATTCGGTGCGTTGCTTAACGTCCACAGCTCTCCCGCACACGATGCCACGGCTTTACGTCGCCGTTAAGGCTTACGTCACCGTTGGAGGTAGGAGTTTGGAAGCTTTACGTCGCCGTTAAGGCTTACGTCACCGTTGGAGGTAGGAGTTTGGAGGCTTTACGTCACCGTTGGAGGTAGGAGACTACACATGGCTCTCCCGCACACGATGCCACGGCTTTACGTCGCATCCAACGGATGGCGGCCTTTCCAAGCCCATCAGTGTCCCCTACTGACAGAAAGCAAGGTGGGGAGATAGTGGAGATAAATCTCAACACTCTCACAATTAGGACTCGAACTTGAGAACTGCAGATTACGAGGCTGGCGCGCTACCGACTGAGTCACCTCACAGCTACCCCCGCCTTACTATGTGCAGGAGCGCCCTTCCCTGTTGAAGTTAAAAAAAAAACGCTGAATGACAAACGACAGAAGTCTTCCATCTGTCTTCTAACAGCTATCCAGAGTACCCCACACCAGTTCTCCCCACTCTGGTTGCAAAATTTATATTGCATACCTTTCGATTAGTAATCTCTGCCTAAGCTACTAAAGAGAGGAATCTAAGTTGGAAGCATGTTTCTCTATCGTAATTAAATCATTGTTTCATGTCTGAAAGCTGAGCTTTGACTTGAAACACTACGTTTGCTCTATTAACACGGTATTTCAAAAAAGAGATTTAAAAAACTTCCCAGGAAGTGTTCAGTATCAAAAAACATTTCTAACTGGCGTTCTTATTTATCTTGTGATACACCACGTATCTCAAAAACGCCGCTGACATTTATGGAATCGATATTTTTAAAACCTTTTAGCGAGACGTTACTGAATTATTGACAGTATCAATTCATTAAAATGCATTACAATAACGCCTTAGTAGCTGTTTGCAACAAACCTAGCTAGCATAAACAAAACTACGCTGAACATTGATTTCGTGGCAGTACAAGCTTTTGTTTGCATGACATTGGTTAAACAGACTGTATAAACCAAAAAAAAAGGAACAATCACTCACTTATCGATACATGCATATTTTGTCAATGTTTCTAGAACAAGTATAAAATATAAAAGCATAGGATTTAAAGCACAAAAAATATACAGTAAGAGCATATAAACACGAAAGTAGGAAAATGGTGCCCGAAAGAATAACGGGATATATACTCCCAGCGCCAATCCTAAAAAAATAGACAAAATAAGTCTCTTAGGAAAGCCTTTCTTTGATTTCTAAAGCAAGGGTTTTATACTTTAAAGTCACTTCAAAGCACTTAAAGCAGGAAAACAACAGTTTCACGGATTTAAGGCATTCGGGTTTACTGCTTATCGTAAAGTTAAAAAAGGTAAAACCACTTATATCTTACTAAAGAATCTTTCCTTTGCCACATGTGGAAAAACTGGCGTTATTCTTTGCTTTCAAACTTCACTTTCTTATGTCGAATTGAAAAAACAACACTTATATGTAACAACTATGTATTCAGTACTAATGGCACGCAGAGCAGTACCCCATAACGAATACAGAAGAAAATCCCAAAAGCCCTAGTAGCAAAAAATGCAAATACATCAAATTAAGTTTAGCTCAGGATTTCTATCTGAACAATTTTTGTTTCTTTTAATTATGATGCTGTAGAAGGAATTATGTCAGACTGCACATCACACAATTGCCCTTGTTTTTTTAAAATATTAGGAAAGGTAACAAAATACCAAATTAATCGGAGTAAATATATTTAGACTCTATAGAGGGTGTCTAAGAAATTCTCGGAACATTGAAGTAACTCCCAACAAAGAGAACTATAGTGACTACGATAATAGTATTCACAGCGGCATATTTAATGAACAACTGTCTGATGATTTTGATCACATTTTTAAAAATCATTCATCTTTGATTTTTGGAAGCATCGGAAAAAAATCCCAGTGCCAAACTTGTAGAGAATTACGTATTAAGCATGTAAAACTTAACCATGCAATAAACATATCATGCTGTACATGTACGTGTCGAACAAAATAGATGAATCCCTAAGTATAAGTCAGTAGAGAACTATATATATGTGTGAGTGTGGCCCCTGAAATAGTGAAAATGAGGATGACATAGAAAAATGTCGAAAGAAAAAATAATCGGCGAAGTCACTGAGATATCGAATGGAACATTTTTATTATGAATTCAAACCCTGATAGTAGCGATAAACGCTGAACAGCGCTCGCGATTATTATGAACATCAACGTGGATAGCATTGCGCAGCCATTAAAATATCAAACTGATAGTGATGACGTGCTGCTCAATCAAGCATATATAAAATTCCAGAGGCTGATCAACATGCATACGTTCCACGTGTTAGATATATACCGGACAGTGAAAGGAATGGAAAATGGTGACACTTTACGGGGAGTGAACACGAAATGTACGTGCAGCGGTACTCAGAACGCTTTCGTGTAGAAACGTGTTAAATTTACGCTAAGCCGTCCCATGGCCGAGTGGTTAGCGCGCTTGGCTACTGATCTAAGGAACTTGGGTTCGAGCCCCGGGTAAGGCATGGCTGTTTGTGTCGTTTTTCTGCTGAGGTCCTGCCATCCTCTCAGATCTTCTACTCTGGCATATAAACTAACAGGATCCTGTCAGACCTCTGTGGCAAGCAGCTGCTTGAGGGAGTATTTATTTATTTATTTATTTGTATTCATCATATATTCCAGCGATCCAGAAACTGGTAGTACCAGGATATTAAACTCGAAAAGAAAATCATTCCAGCTATCTCTCGTTTTAATACCCAGGACGTCGTAGTTACGCACCAGTTGTTCTACTAGTTAAGCGAAGTGTGTGGAGTTTTAAAACTCGCCTGAGTAAGGCTATGAAGGGAATTGGTGGTAGGTTGTCTTCCGTGTATTAGGGGTGCAGCACGAACTGTTTAAACCGACATGGAATTTCGCAATTTTTTATGTATCTTGCATATATTTACTTGATGGTACTCCTAACCTATCTTGCATATACTTACCAGATGGTACTCGTAACCTATCTTGCATATACTTACCAGATGGTACTCGTAACCTATCTTGCATATACTTACCAGATGGTACTCGTAACCTATCTTGCATATACTTACCAGATGGTACTCGTAACCTAACACCCTGCTATGGATATGCAGACGCCATCTATATGAAACTCATTCTCGTGAAACCAGGATATTAAATAGCTTGAAAAAATAAAAGAGGCACTATGGAGTTTGAGTCCGGGAAGCGGCAGGCGTGTTTTTTTGTTTTGTTTTTTCAAGTTTGCCTTATATCCTGGCTTCACGAGACTGTGTTTTTCTCTGTGGTAGCAGGAAATCCTAAACATGGTAAATTGTCCATGGTTCATTTGCTGTCTACGCAAGTTACGATACCAGAGAACTCTGTACGGAATATGGCTTTACGTTTGGGCGAGTTGGAGAGAATGTCAAAATTCACATTATTTTGACGGTAAACTTTGTATTATGGTACTCATCTGCACCATATGACTTAGTCTAATTTTATTCTCAGTCAGCCTTATACCTCGTTCTTAGATGATATACTTTGGATGGATGAATATCAGATTTACATATATAGGTAACACACAAAACGGCCATATTGAAACCTTGACAATTTAAAGGCATACACTCTTAAGATTTTAAACAGTGGGAAACGAAGCAATGATAACATGGTATATCTGTCATAAGCATGGTCGTCGGCAAGGGAGAAACACCTAGAAAACAGAAAGAAAATTTTATCGAAAGCTAATTTACATTGAATGCTATCAGCTGTACGAAACATTAATGCTATTTGTTTTTTCTTAACGAAATGTAATCTAGATTTTTTTAACATTTACTTTTTTAACATTTAATTAATATGGAGAAATATTTTCACACGTATTTTCGATAATCGATTTTTCCTTTTTATTTCGTTTACAAAAAGCGAGATCAAAAAGCGAGATCATCTCTAGATACCGAACTTCTGTTTTTAGAGCTAAATTAAAAATTATTTCTGTGTCGGATAGATATTGATGAAACATTAATACCGGCACTTTCCTAATTTCAATAAAACCGTAATTGCGCCCTCCAACGGTGGAAAATTCTGAAAGTTCCAAATGAATATTAGAAAGTTGTATTTATGTTAGAAATTGGAAATTTCGGTGGTGGCAAATGAAGGTATTAAGTTTCCATTAACAACAAGGGGCGAACCAACAATCCAGGGTGGGTGGGAAAAATAACTGTTTTGTTTTAAAAGAGAATTCGATTTTAGTTGGATTGATACTAATGAAATATTACAATTCGCATGTTTCAAATACTTAGAGAGTTTCAATTTATATCGCTTTGGTTTAGTTTGCAATTCTAGGAATACAAACGGAGATTACTAAATATGGAAACAGCGAAACTTTTAACGTATTTTTCCAAGTGATCAGTTCATGGCAGAAATTTTAAATTTCTGTGGTTGTATGTCAAGAGATATTCCACTGACAGCAACAATCTGCCCCCTTTCTCAGAGGGGTGTGAGAAAAGCAACTTTTTAAATTCAAAGATAAAAGACAAATACTTCTGTTGTATAATACTAATAAAATACTATTATATCTACTGAAGAAACTAATAAAATACAATCATTTGCATTTTTCTCCCATCATCCATTAGATCAAATTTAAACTTTTAAAGAGAAAATAATTAGGTAAACGAAAAACGTAATTCTCTTTTAAACGAGATTCCCATTTGTACCAGAGGTAGTATGAACACTTCTTGTTTTCGTTTGGTTTGCAGGCATCCTTAGTTGTATTATAATATGATGTATACATGATTGCTGTAATCGCCACTGCATTCATCATAGAATATGAATTGAAATATTGATTTAATTTTTTGCCTCTACTTCGTAAAAAAAATCATCTTCACGACCACGGTCTTCAAGTGAAATGATAAGCCAACAAGTAATATCAGGGAAAACACACTTACAGGACGCTTTTATTTTATGAATGGAAAATAGTATGTGCCCCAGGATATCATAATGGCTGGATAAAGTATCTCTATGAATACGGTATAGACTTGCGTTTAAAGTGATGACCACTTTGCACCTTCGCACTGGTAAGCACGATGTTCAGAGAAATTTCTTACCACCACATTTCAATCCCAGGTTCATCGGATGTAACGGTGTTGTAGGTTGGATTGTTTTACCTCTTACTGGCATTTTGTTGCCCACAATGAGCTAAATTGCTAGGTTACAAGGATCACATGGACTCAAAGAAGATTGGGGCAAGGGGATCCACTGGACAGCTGTTAGGGGATACCTCTTATCAAGGCCATCCAGCGCGTTCGTTGTGATCTTCCGCACGTGGAACCACGGCTTAACGTCCCATACGACAGACGACAGCTTTTCCAAACTCATAGATGTGTTATATCTCAATTATTCTTTCGGCCTAACGAACAAAATTAAATTAAATCCAAATTCATCCCACGCATAGCATCCACCCAAGAAACATCTACTTTTCCCCTCAAGTGGAACTGGGGGGATGACACGGCTGCTGCGCAAAAGAAATAGGAACCCCACATGCACGAAGCAAAAAGGAGACTCCATAAATTCACCTCTCCTGACACTAGAGAGCGGACGATTGCAGAGCACTTCGCTATATTCGACTCTGAGTGTCAAGATATTGCTGGACACGTTTGGTGCGAGCCCAGCTTGAAGGTCAGTTCGCCGATCCGCGCTGAACACCCGACACTGCCGCTCGACCCATGAGAACAATTCCAGCAAGGAGCTCATGGGAAGTTTCGGGTAGCAACCGGGCAACCACATTAATCAACAGGGTGGTAAAGTAGTAAAAAACGGGGGACGAACAAAGGAGCAGGAGAGATGCCCACACAGACCTAGAGAGACACGGAGATGCTCAGATAGACTTCGAGCCCGGGTGTGACAGAACTGGAGATCTCCGGCGTGCTCAGCGCACGGCGATCTCCAGTTGAGACGGGCCACTAGAAAGGTGACAGAAATTAAAATACTCGTGCACTGAACGATCATCGATTGCGAGATGCGAATCATTTATGACTTCCAAGCCTAATGAAGTGACCTACAGACCCGGAGTAACGGCGAACAACTTCCCGCCCCCGGAAATCTTCGCCGAAGGAACATCGAGATGATGCCATAGCCGCCACCTAATGACGGACGGACATAAGCAGTGGGCCCTTGAGAAGAACTCTCCTAATACGAGGTAAAAAGTATCACTCGTTTCCTCTGGTTAGAAGTGTCGCACATCTAAATTAGAGGATGTTAATCAAGTTTCAGCAGTGTTGTAGAATAACGAATTAGTGTGTTCTAAGATAATCAAAGTTATGAGAAATTATCCCACCGTTAAATTGAGTATTAAATGTTATATTTATGTTTATGCAAAACCAGAGTGAGTATCCAATCTATTCACAAAATTCTTACATCTCCTCCGCCAAGGGGTGGGCCTTGGGTTTATTCGGCTTCTTTTCCCTAGCAGATATGACCATTATCAGTTGGTGAAGAGAAGAGGACACAAGGGGATCACATTTGTCTACACATCATTGCACCACCAACCGAGGGGGTGCGTAACAGGTGTCTTCTATTGACAGAGGGAAGGGCAGGGAGTTTGCGGAGATAAATCTCAACGTTGGCTCAGGTGAGACTCGAACCTGCGAATAACGATTTTGTAAAATGATTAACCTTGTCAATGGACCTAATTCCATTGAATTATTTTCCATTGAGTTATCTGAAACATTTACTGATCTATGTCTCCATTGCCATAGGTTTGCAGGATGCGGAATATATGATCATCGATGCCTGTACCACCATCACCTGTCGTATGTTATGTAGCATTCTGCTCAAACAATATTCATGCATATGTTGTGGTCGGTAAAGTTTATACCGGAATCTAACAAGTACACGCAGGACGGATTAAAGCACTAGTCATTTCTGTTACGTACGCCCTTTGGAGGATGCATTCTTATGGGTGTATCCATTTCGATAAATAGATGGGGGATCAAATTGTCTTGAATACTTTTTCTAGGATTGCAAAACGGTATTAATAAGCTTTAATATCTGACATGATCACTATGTATTTAACAAGGGATCTTTGCTACGGTGTTTATCATTGAAAGGAAAAACAAATTGTCACCTTTATTTTCCCATAAGCACAAGGAACAGTTTCTTTCTTATCTATCGGATATTACTACCTGGTACTGTCGCTCAAAAAAGTATCCGAACACTACGGTTGACTACAAAATTCAGAAAAAAATATCTGGCAACGATTTTTTAGAAATTAATGATCTGGCAACCTTCGTGTCACGTGACACGGAGGTTGCCAGATCATTAATTTCTAAAAAATCGTTGCCAGATATTTTTTCTGAATTTTGTAGTCAACCGTAGTGTTCGGATACTTTTTTGAGCGACAGTACAAGTATATGATTATTTCTCCTACCGATTGCATATGGAAAATTTTCACTTCATAAATATTGATTTTTCATAACATTATTTCATTCCACACGTTTGTTTTGACTTTCTCTTTCTCTCTTGAATATTTCATACGGCAATCTTCATTTCACTACACTGCAATATTTTAAAAGAAAAAAAACGGTTGTTTCGAATCTTCTCGCTCTCCTAACTCGTTCAATTCTAGATAGAATATTCAGAAGCTAAGGATATATTATTCTGAGCTTTAATTTACCTTCTTCAGCTTTTTTTTTCGTGAAAGACATTTTTTCCTTAGAGGACGCTAAATGTGAAAAATGCAATATTTTAAACGAATATTGAAAACGATCTCTTTATGCTGGAAATTCAGATGGTCAGGTGTGATAGTTAAGGGTTTACATATGACAGCAAGGATTAGTCTCTTTACCTCCGATGGGATAAAAAACTTATTATTTTTGTTTACGGAGATGAATGAAAAAATATCGTTTTTGTGTTGGATTGATAATATTGAAAGCTTTAACTGGCATAGTGGTTAGGAAGCTAACGATTGTTCTAGCAACGCAAACTTTGCCTCTTGTGTTAAATCTCTATCAGAGGCGGTGACTTCGATCTAAGAAGATAATGTTCTTGTTTGAAAAGGCCTGAAAAATCTAGGATTGTTCTCTTTCTCCTATGTGCCCAAATGAAATGAAGTATGATTCTTTCTTTCAAATCATCCATAAGGTTTTAATTTCCATTATTAAAGGGCTTTAAATGTGAAAAATTGCAAAAATTTAAATGAATGTTGCAAACACCTGTTTATGCTAAAAAAAAGCTGAAATTTTCGTGGAAGAGTATGATGGTCGAGGGATCTTCATTGACTGATTTGCTTCCTTAATCCAGATGGATGGAAAGGAGAAACATTTTTGTTATTAATGAAAAATTCTTCATATGTTATATAAGTACCAAAAAAACTACTATAAATAATTTTGTGTAAAAATGATTTATGTCGATGAGTATTTTTGCCAAAAATATATGCGTTTCGCCGATGATTCATCGGCGAAAATGATTCATCACATATATATTTCGCAAAATCTTTCATGAATTATATGTCAACAGGAAATATGTGTATTTATTATTTATTGAAACTATTATTATTTAAAATTTCTTATTCATTTCCCATTAGCTCCATCTACCACTGTAAGAAGGTGCAAAAGTCGGAAATTGAAAACCTTCACTGTCTTTGAAAATATATATCAAATATTCGCCAGAGGCGATGTGTATTCTTCTAGTTTCATTCAAATTGACAAATTTTCCCATCAATTTAAATAGCGCAGGCATGCACCCTTAAGATTTAAACTGAATGCATGGAAGCATCCATCAGAATCGATTTCGATTGGTAGATGGGTGACCAAATCCCTCCCTTTCTAACCTTATACAAAAAATTGTGAATCTCACCTTAGATCAACTGCTGCATAACCAAAATATTCCATCCAATTCAAGCGTCGATAATTGCGTTTCTTTTTTTTATCTCTACTAGCCAATTTTTTGTATTAAGAAGATACATTTATTTCCGTATTAGATACGGTTATCTCCGTGTGTAGGCAAATACCTTCCCCTAAACATTGGAAACTTTGGAATTTTGAATTTTTCTCACCGTTAGAGGTTGGGTTGTTTTACCTCTGAGCGGCACTTTTTTGCACACCATGGACTAAATGGCCAGGTCACATGGACCCCGAAGGCTCAGAGAAGGTTGTGGGAGGGGACCCACTGGAACAGCTGTTGGGAGAGAAATGGTAGCCTCCCGTCAAGGCCATCCAGCGTGTTCTTTAACGTGCACAGGATATGGTTCTCCCGCACACGGGGCCACGGCTTAGCGTCCCATCCGACGGACGGCGGCCTTTCCAAGCCCATCGGTGTCTTCTACTGACCGTGGGCAGGGCGGAGAATTTTGCGGAGATAAATCTCACGCTGGCCTAGCTGGGACTCGAACATGTGACCAACAGATTACGAGCCTGACGCGCTACCAACTGAGCAACCGTTAGACGTCGAAATTATTTATAGCTTCTGATAGATACGGAAAGTGCAAATCGTAATATTTCATCAATACCTAAGCAACACAAAAACATATTAAATTTTTCTCTATGAACAAAAAAAAAAGCATTCGATGTCTACACACTGTCAAACAGAACACAGTAGCTCTTTTTTATTTTAAACTAGCTGAACGTATCCGGCGCTGCCTGGGTGTCACTTTTAGCATGTATATTCTTATTTTCATTGCATTAGAGGTAAATTCTGTAAGAACCCCCCCCACACACACACACACTCACTCCGACACTTTAGCATAGATTTTCAACAGGAAGAAATTTGCCCGGATCGTTGTTGACGTCAGCGAGCACGCCTCATAGCCCGTGGTTTAATCTCAGCGTAAGCTATGGAGAATTTATTTCCGTTACCACAGATTTTGCTGCCCTATGGCTCCCGTGATATTCGTTCGCAAGGTATTAATTTCCTGCACAGCGTCCCCTATGTGGCACGATAATTAGTTTAAAAATCTGGTTCTCACTTGGCCCGTGGCTTCGTTTCTACACAAATTGTGACAGCTCGTGTCTCACTTTTAATCTGCATATTCTGTTGTTTCCTGGAATAAAGGTATCCGCCTCTCCCGACATTTTATCACAGTTTGAACGCGAAGAATTTCCCGGTGTTGCCAAGGTCATTGCAACTTGGCGTGCGCTCTCAGCGCCGGTGACAAACGATCGAGTTATTTATTTCGTCAGATTTTGACATTCTGTAATTCCCGACGTACTTCACCGAAAGGTCCCAAATCTCGTTGACGGGTTCCCCTTGCCCGACCCCATGTTTGGTTAGGAAATCAGGTCCCTAGGTGCAATGGAACGCTTCAATAATGCCTTTGGATATGTGGGAATCTGGCAACGGCAGTAGATTTAAATGCTACTTTAACTTTTTACTTTCACAGTTAGGGAGCAGTAAATGGCAACAATAGATTTGACAGCGATTATCGTTTTCCATAGGAATAGCATGGTAAATATTGTTGCTTCTAGCAAGCCCCCCTTTTGGATTTTCGACCTGAAATTTGGCACTGCAATCTGGACCACACCCAGATGTTTTTTTTTGGAGCGTGTACGTTTTCAGGTACGTTGTACGCACATGCAAACGTTTGGAACGTGTACGTTGATTTCCCGATGAGTTATGGCTGCCACAGGCACACACACACACACATAGCAATATTTTATTATATAGACGAGATAAAAATAAATTATGCCTTAGCAGTTGCTTGCCACAGAGGTCTTACAACATCCTGTCAGTATAATAAGCCATAGGAAAGAACTGTGATGAAGGGCAAGACCTAGAAAGATTATTTCTGTGTTGCCTTTCTGATGAGGTCTCGCATTCTTCATCGGCCTTCTCTACGGCGATTATACTAAAAGTTTCCCGTCTGACTCCTGTGGCAAACGGCTACTAGAGGGGCCATTGACATCCTTTTTTTTTTTTAAATAAAAACAAGACTGTTTTACACTGAGAAACGCTCGCCTGCTTACTTTGAAACACTTATTGCCGACGTCCTTGGGTCGAAGCATATTTTTTTATTCAGTGATCTCTGTAATGTTGCAACTTCTTATGACGGCTATTTAGTTACACAGCTGGGAAATATCGGTTCAACTGACGCGACTTAATTTACAAGATTACATTACTAAACGGCGTTAGATTTGAACTACCGTGGAAATTGCATTGGGATATGATAGTTTGGAAACTTCATTTCACGTTACATTACACAACTAAACAGTCCATGTGAATAGTTCATTCTGAATATTTATTTCGATCGTTACGAATATTTTATTTTAAGACTTCAGATATTAAGAGGTATGTCATACGTAAATTATTACTACACTATTTATAATGTAAAGATTATTTAATCGTAACTGAAACACCTGGATATCGATCAGATTTTATTATTCAGTGACGCAAGGCTTTTAATATAGAGCAAAGCAGGTGGCGTTTTTCCGTAATCAATGAATTCAGCGACCGTAAAACAAGAGATGCTGGTTCTGTCTCATGAAGAGTACCACAAATAAGAAAGGCCCATGCTGTCCCAAGAAAGAGCTCCATGAATGAAAGAGATCCATGCTGTTTCAAGGAATAGTTCCATGAATGAGAGAGATCCAGGCTGTCTCAAGAAAGAGTTCCATGAATGAGAGAGATCCATGCCGTCTCAAGAAAAAGTCCCACAAATAAGAAATGTCTGTGCTTCTGAAGAAATAGTTCCATAAATAAAAGAGGTCGGTCCACAATAAAAGAGATTGTGCCATCTCAAGAAAGAATTTAACAAATAAAAGAGATAGGGCTGTCTCAAGAAAACGTTTAGCAAATAAGAGAGATAGGTACTGTCTCAAGTAAAAGCTCCACGAATAAGAAATGTCGGTGCTTCTCAAGAAATAATTCCATAATAAAAGAGATCGATCCACATAAGAAAGATTGGTGCTGTCTCAAAACAGGGTTTCACAAATAAAAGAGATCGGTTCGCATAAGAGAGATTGGTGCTGTCTCAAAAGAGAATTTCAAAAATAAGAGAGATCGATCCACATAAAAAAGATTGGTGCTGTCTCAAAGGATTCACAAATAAGAGAGGTCGGTGCATATAAGAGAGATTGATGTTGTCTAAAAAGAGAATTTCACAAATAAAAGAGATAGATCCACAAAAATAAATTCGCCCTGTCGCAAAAGAGAGTTTCACAAATAAGAGAGGTAGGTTCATATAAGAAAGATCGGTGATGTCTAAAAAGAGAGTTTCACAAATAAAAGAGGTCGATCCACATAAAAAATATTGGTCCTATCTCAAAAGAGATTTTACAAAGAAAAGCGATAGGTATTGTATCAAGAAAAAGCTCCACAAATAAGAAATGTTGACGCTCCTCAAGAAAATGAGAGAGATCGTTGCTTTCCCAAGAAAGAGTTTCATAAAAAAAAAAGTTCAGTCCACAAATAAAAGAAATCAGTATTTTCTCAAGGAAGAGTTTCACAAATAAGAGAGGTCAGTCCACAAATAAAAGTGATCGGTACTTCCTCAAAAAAGTTCCACAAATAAATTGAAAGAGTGGTTCTGTCTTAAGAAAGAATTCCACAAATAAGAGAGAGGGGGTCGATGTCTCAATAAAGAGTTCCACAAATAAGAGGGATCGATGATGGTTCATGAAAGAGTTCCATAAATAAGAAAGATCGGTGCTGTTTCAAGAAAGAGTTCTACAAATAAGAGAGGCAAGATAAATAATAGAGGCACTAAATTTTCAAGAAAGAGTTCTACAAATAAGAGCAAGTGCCATAAATAAGATATCTCGAGCATGATAAGGCCGTTGAGCGCTTGCGCTATTCGTGAACTGGCGACAGCCTTCCACCATGCTTTCCATCTTACTTCATATGTACTAAGCAATGGCACTTAGGGGTAAGTGAAAAACTGGTCTTTTATATTATGTGTTCTACTAAATTTCCAATTTCGATTACTAAACTTCTCCATTTGTGCAACAAAACAAGAAACAAAAAGTCTACAGGTAGTTCAATTTTAAATAATAAAACAAAATAAATACCTCCTCAAGCAGCTGCTTGCCACAGAGGTCTGACAGGAGCCAATTTTTATGCCTTAACTGGCATAGTGGTTAGGCAGCTAGCGACTCTTCCAGCAGGGCAAACTTTGTGTGTTGTGTTAGCTCTAATTAAGGCAGTGGTCAGCAGTGACTTCGGTCGTAGTAGGGCATGTCCTTGTATGAGAAGGCCTGTAAAAGCTAGGAGTAGCTTCTAGTATTCTTCTCGGTCCCATATGTCGCAAATAAAAAAAAATAGGGTATGTGTTTTCCTTGCTTTACCAAATGTTGAATTTTAGCATGGATCCTGTCAAAGTGCAGATCACGTGCAAATGCACCGTTTTCAATGACACTCAGTCTCTCCATCGCTGAACATGGTCTTTTATCTGCCAGTTGTTCTTGAGACAGCACCATTTCTGTGCCTGCGATGTCCATAGATGTAGCTATAGTGAATGTCCTGTTAGTCAAGACATATGTCACTCATCTCCTGCACACATCTGATAGCTATTAAAAACAAAATTATTAACACCAAATTCAATCTACTTTTACCGTTAGTGCAATATTTGGTGTTTAAAACGCTGCCAAATTTTTACAACCATGGCTAAGAGCTAAGTGAAAAATTATCTTTCAAATTACTGACGTTATGTGAAATCTAGGGAGGGAAAGGCGGCCATGCTCTTTCAGAATGCTAGTAAGGGAAACAGATGGCAAAATTATTAAACCTTCATATTTCATGCATTTTTCAGGAAATTTTTTAAATAGCTGTGAAACTGAAGCAGTAATGTTATAATGCATTGGAAATCTAGTCTCTTATCCCCATTTACATTTTTCCGGTTCGATTGTGTTTGTTCCCTTCCCCCACAATTTTTTTCTTGTTCCGTACCTGTTAACAGTCACATGAGTGATGTTCAGTTAATCAACGTTAGATGTTCAATAATCATAAGAATTCTTTTAAATAATTTTATCTAATCGAAAAGCAATATTTTACATTACTTATTAAAACAGCATAGTTTACATTCCAAATGTCTATTGAACTGTTTCAAATAATTGAAAAGCATTTTAATAAAATTATCGCCACATCCCGGTTAGTACTCAAGGGAATAAACTGTAATGATTTTGACTACCACTATTGTCTAGCAGAGGGATGGAGAAAGATCAGCTGCTTCCCATAGAGGTGTAGTAAGAGATGGCAATTTATATGCCATAGTAGAAGGCCTGTGAGGATAGCGGAACCTAAGCAGAAAGACAACACGAACATCCATGACTTACCCAGGTCACTTAGATCAGTAACCAAGCGTGCTAGCAGGTCGGTTCGTATGCCAAAGTTAAAACATTCTTTAAAATGTCACTTACACATCTGTGGAGAATAGCTATAGTCGAAGCTTTTCATGTGAAAGTATACATGTCGTTGACAGCTGAACAGTTCCAACCGGATGGGATTGTTTTATCTCTGAACGGCACTTTTTTTGCACATAATATTTTGAAGTCTACCACTTAGTGGGATTTCCTGTAGTGTGCTGTGTTGTCATCATAGTGGACCAAATACCACTGGAGTGCATCATGTTCACACTTTACAGCTGAATTATATGTATTCAGTCTTCTCCAGGCTCAAATATATCTAAGCATCATCATCAATGTGCTTTAGAGCAGGGCTGGACCTAGAACGAGGTTTGCCGTAACCTTTGTGAACTACAAGGCCGCGACAATTCTGAGCGAGGGAGGCGATGAGTCATCCTCGTCGTCTCCTAATGTCACTCAGGTTGAAAGAAGAAAGTACCGAATGTCTGCTCTTTAGCTTACATATTGTCAGTTATTTTAGTAAATTTACGAATTTAATAATATAAATTCTTATCACTTTCCAATTTTAAAACTTTATATATATTTTTTTTATTACGAAGGTTTCAAGTTCTTTTTATATTTTTTGTGCTAATTCAAAACACCGACTTTTGTGCTTTTGACTTAATATCTGTCTATCGTCTAAAAAAATACAGTACTACGTAAACGGGGAAAACAGTACTACGTGTTCGGGAAAACCATTTTCACAAAGAATTATTTTTCAAGACAAATTATTCAATGAAATGGCGAAACTGTAAAAACATTCCTCATAAAAGATAAAATTTAAAAGATGATGCTTATTCCTGCATATCCATAGGATGCCATATCTCTCGGAACAGGTACCAAGCCACAGACTAAGCAGAGAAAAAATTGCAGAACGAGAAGCAGAAGTGTATATTGCTTTTAGACAGAACAATAAAATAATAACTCCTCATTCATTTTCGACCGACATCTTTAATCAAATAATTTATTCAAAGTACAAATACGATCGTTCATATTGGGTTGGTGCACATGGAATGTCCAAAATGAGAGTTCCACCTGCAAACCCTCATAAAAATAGGAAGCAGTTAACTGCCCAGTCAAAGTAGTTGCCCCACGGCATCGTCAGATTTCTCCCAATGGGTTACGAGACTGTGAATCCACGGTGAAAAATTCTGGAGTCTGAGGCAAAGAAGATGGCAATGGCTTGACACAAAGTTCAGACATTCGGGAAGGTCTTATCCGCTACGAAATGGTCCAGATGCCGGAAGAGGTGATAATCCTTGGGAGCAAGGTCAGGGGAACATGCAGAAGGCGGCAGTGTTTCGTAGTCCAACTGGCGGATTTATTGGACAGTGCTTTGTTAGACTTGCTTGTGGGCATCATCATGCAACAGGTGAACTTTTCAATGTAACATTTCATGCAACAGGAATGCCTTTCGATCGAAACTGGCTATTTGGAACGGAGCTTTCCGTGCATCTGCAGCATTTCAGCACAATAGCGGTCAGAATACATGGTCTCACCAAGAGGTCCTGTATAGTTACAGGCTGGCCATCTTGGTGATTCACTGCCATTGGTTGATTGAGTCACGTGGTTTATGGACGCCATGTTTTGTCCTACTGTGAGACGAAAGCCTATGAGTTAGTGTATGTACCAAGTTAAAACTTCTCAGTTGTTATAGTTTTATACGTTTTTATCCCTTTTTTGGTCTATGAAAGCCGTCATATTTTATGAATGCCTCACTGCGCTACATTTGGGTGTAAATATTTCCCTAAAAGAAATAAATTGATTATTGAATATTTTTTTCCGAGAAACTCCATCAGAAGACTGCAAACGGCTGCAACAGTGAAATGAGGTAACTGAAAACCAACAAATAATTTCTTTTAAGGTTCGTTTGAAAAATGAGCTAATATTTCCACTTTGTCGTCTGTCTATGCCAGTATTTGTTCGTCTGTCTGTCCGTCTCTCTGTTAACTGTTGTCTGTCCATCTGTTTTTCCCCCTTTCTATCCGTCTATAAATAATCAACTTTTTACTTTTCGATATAAATGAAAAATTCTTTTTGGGTTGGATAGGTGTCGAACAAATATCGCGTGCAATTTTGAAAATGTTCAATAGGTTTAATAGCGCCGTCTAAAATAAAAAATAAAATAAATAAATACCTCCTCAAGCAGCTGCTTGCCACAGAGGTCTGACAGGAGCCTGTCAGTTTATATGCCATACTAGAAGAACTGTGAGGATGGCAGGACCTCAGCAGAAAAACGGCACAAACATCCATGCCTTACCAGGGCTCGAACCCGGTCCCTTAGATCAATAGCCAAGCGTGCTAACCACTTGCCCACAGGACGGCTTTAGCGGTGGAATAAGATGGAAATTGCTAAAAATTTAAACGAATATTGCAAACAAATTATTTACACTGATAATATGAAATTTTGGTAGTGGAGTGTTATGGTCAGTAGGTTTACAATGGCAACAAGTCTTTGCCGCCTTAGCCAAAAGGGGGGTGGGGTGGAAAAAAGAAATTTTTTAAGAGATAAACGAAACCATATATATATATATCTTTTTTTTGCTTTACAGGCACTAACAAAATATTAATGATTTAAACAATATTCGATAATCTCAGCGTTACATGTAGACATTTAAACGTCTACAAATCAATAAATGTTTTTGTGGAAAACATTTCGCCGACATACGGGATTCGAACCCGCATCTCTCCGGAAACATGCCAGAATATTCTAACCTGTTGAACTAATGTCTCTCAGTCGTGTTTCCACTAATAATGACTATCAAACTTCCCGTGAATCGTTATGGCACCATCTGAAATCTCGGGTGGCAACTATTTATTTTTTAGTGGTCTGAGTAAGATGGAAATAAATAATGAAGTCACATCACGCTATTTAGCATTTTTAATGATTTAAACACTATTTGATATTCTCAGCGATACCTGTTGACGTTTAAGCGTCTATAAATCAATAAATGTTTTTTGTTAAAAAAGCCAGCATTAATTCAACAGGTTAGAATATTCTAGCATGTTTCTGGAGAGATGCGGGTTCGAATCCCGTATGTCGACGAATTTTTTTCCACAAAAATATTAATATTTACATTTTTCGAATCCTCGTCAGTTGCAATTTCCAGTGTTAGAGTGCTAAAAGCGGTAAATGAAAACTCGAAAGCAGTGGAAAAAAGCAGCGGAAAAAAGCTGGAAAAAAGCTGGAAAAAAGCTGGAAAATACCAAATTTTTAAATAAATATGGCAAACGATCTATTTTTTGCTAGAAACCTAAATGTTTGGTCATAGAGTGTAATGATCAAGTGTTTTACACTAAAGGTAATAATTTGTCCGGTTGGCAAAATGCAACTTTTCTGCTTTAAGAGATAAATGAAAAACTTTTTTTCTGTACATTACAGCTCCTAATAAAATATTAATAATCTGTTTTCTCAATTATAGTGTAGTTCGAATTTCAACTGTCAGAGGGTACTGAAAGTGTAAAATAGCTAGAAGAACGCATATCGCCTCTGGTGCATATGAAAATCTCATTTTCAAAGAGAATGAAGTTCTTCCTTTGCCTAGTTTTTCACTCTTTAAAAGTTTTAATTATGGATGTTCGTGTTATTTTTCTGCTGAGGTCCCGCCATCCTCATGAACCTTCTACTATGGCGTATGCACCGACAGACTCCTGTCACACCTCTGTAGAAGCAGCTGCTTGAAAATAAAATAAAATAAATACCCCCTCAAGCAGCTGCTTGCCACAGAGGTCTGACAGGAGCCTGTCAGTTTATATGCCACAGTAGGAGATCTGAGAGGATGGCAGGAAGGGTTATTTATTTATTTTTAATATATGATATGAGGAAATGCACACAGTTGTATTTTATTAGTAATTATCAAACATAAAAAGTATTTGGTTTTTAGTTCTTAAATTCGAAAAGTTGCTTTTCTCTCGCTCCTCTGAAAATAGTGGGCAGATCATTGCTGTCAGTGGAATTTCTACCATAACAGAACTCTACACGCCGAAATTTCTATCATAAACAGATCACTTGAAACATTCCTTAAAAGTTTTGCAGTTTCGATATTTAGTGATCTCTAATAATATAAATTAAAAGTACCTTTGAAAATGCGAATTACATTTCATTAGTAACCAACTAAAAAATAGATTTCGAATTATCTCTTAAAACAAAACCGTCCCGTTTCTTACCTATCTTGGGCTTAGGGTCAAATCATTGTCAATGGAATTTTCAAGACTGTCATACTTCATGACCAGAATTTCAAATTTCTAGCATAACTACATCGTTTGTAATATTCGTTTTAAATTTTGGGATTTTTCGATTTTTTCCACCGTTAGAGGGCGCTTTTAAGAAATTCGCAAAATGCAAATTGTAATATTTCATCATTATGTCCAACCCAAAAAAGAATTTTTAATTTATCCCTAAAAACATACACTTTTCAGTTAAAACAGCAAAAAGTTGCATTCACCTCCCCCCTTGGGTCTAAAGAGCCAAGTGATTGTTGGCAATGGTAACTTCGTAACCTTCACATTTCAAGACCAAAATTTCAAACTTCTAACATAATTGCATCGTTTGGAATATTCGTTTGATACTTCAGAATTTTAAAAATTTTCCACCGTTAGACGGCGCAGTTATAACTTTTGGGAGATTCGAAAAATGCAAATCGTAATATATCATTAATACCTATCTTGCACAAAAATAATTTTTTATTTATCTGTATAAACAAAAGAAGCCGTCCCGTGGCCGAATGGTTAGCGCGCTTGGCTACTGATCTACGGGACCTGGGTTCGAGCCCCGGGTAAGGCATGGCTGTTTGTGTCGTTTTTCTGCTGAGGTCCTGCCATCCTCTCAGACCTTCTACTATGGCATATAAACTGACAGGTTCCTGTCAGACTTCTGTGGTAAGCAACTGCTTGAGGGGGTATTTATTTTTTTTATTTATAAACAAAAAAGTTCGATGTGTAGAGACGGACAGACAACAAAGCGAAATTATGTCTTTTTTTTAAAAAAAGCCCTAAAATTTACTTTTCTTTTTTAGCCGTTTTCTAAAGTGCTTCCAATCATGAACACTGAAATCTGTATCAAATATTATCTTACCGTTTTCGGTAGTACATAAATATGTACCATGCAATACCATTCAGCTATGCACGCTAAACAATTCGAAAGACGACAAAACATGGCGTCCAATTTTGAAATGGCCAACCTCTACCTATATAGGGCCTCTAGTCTCACCTAGTCGGAGAAAAGAATTAGGAATCACACAAGCAGAAGGAAACTAAAATAAGCTACACCCAAAGAAAAAAAGCAGCGGGAAACTAAAAAAAGCTACACCCAAGGAAAATGCTGGTTCACCGTCCGAGAACCAGCACTTTCCTTGGGTGTAGGGGTGGCTTTGGACAATGTTTTGGTGACTCTAATGGTAAAATCCAACCACTGTGCTGATTGATGATGATTGTCGTAGATGAACCCACTTTTCATCTCAGGTTTCGATTCGAAACAGAATTCCGTCAGTATGCTCCAGGCAATTAGGAAAATGCACACCTTCAGACGGAATATCCTGTTGGTTGTGTCAATTCTTGTGGCACCCAAATATCTAGATTTTTTACCTTCCCCATGACAACCGGTAGAATTATGCACACGGACTTGCTGAAATCTTGCTGACACTTTGCCAGGGGTAAACTTCCACGATATTCTTCACCTCCTCATCTGTTATAGCTACTGGTGGACAATCATGAGGTTCATTTCCAAGAGACGCGTCGTGTCGCCTGTTCGGAATTTTGTGAACAATCGTCGTATGGCACGCCTATTCGCAGCACCCTGCCCAAATGCTGCATTAATGTTTCGGGCTGCAATATTCGCAGATTGTCAGAGTTTGATCACATGCAGAAAAATTACGTGCAACTGTCCTGTCCCCATAGTCCACTTTGGCCGAAGCCTGTGCACTCGTGGTTGAACCTCGTCACAAAAGAGGCACATAACGCGTACACCAGATACTTACTGACCATGTGACCCAATCCGCTGGAGGGGTCGAACATGTCCCCTTACTGAAAGCGGACTTTTCATCTTATCTATAAACCAAACAATATAAAACTGAAATTTTAATTTTGATCATGAGTTTATTTCGATTTCCCTAGTAGTAAAGAGCTTAAAAATTGATAGTGAAATGAATTTATACGTGTTTCAGGGTGATAAACCTATACGTTTAAAACACTGACAAATATTTACAACCATTGCTAAGGACTAAGTAAAAACCTGTCTTTTATAGCAACACATAAAACGAATACTTTTAAGATCATCTTTTTCCTAAAAGAGGTAATAGGGAATTCAATTATCAATATTACACGAAATCAAAACATCCGATATTGATAATTATTCTCGCTAATCCGAATTTCGATACAACGGATTATTTATATTTCTATTATATTTTGTTCATTCTAAGTGAAACAATCCGAAATAACATGAACGAATACAGGAAATGAAAATCCGTAAGTCTACCAGTGTTCTCAATAATCCGACATTCACTAAAATGAATAATTTAAAAATCCTTTCCCTCTAAAAGAAACAACCGGAAATCAATCAAATGTTTTACAGGGAATCAAAACAGCCGATATTGACAATTATTCTCGCTAATTCGACTTTCGATACGACGGATTTTTATGTTTCTGTCTCATTCTGTTCATTATAAGTAAAGCTCGCTGGAATTAAATAACGGACCACAGAAAACCAAATTGTGTATGACTATCAGTATTATCATGAAATGAAAAAAAATATTTGAAGGTTTTTCTTCTGACAGAAAGGGTCGGAAAACATGTAAAAGTAAACAATAATAGCCACAAATATTTACATTTGTTCTTGCTAATCGGGATTTCCTCAAAACAGATTTTTCATGTATCAATTTCATTATGTTTCTTATAAATGGAACAGTTTTTAGGCAAAGGAACGAAGCTGCAGGAACGCAATCTTCATAATAATGTTTGTATTCTCACGAATCCTAGATTGGATAAAACGAAAGAACCTTTCTAAACTAACAATAGAATATCAAAGGAATGCTTTAGAGAGACGGTATTTGCATGTATCCGTAACTAATCCGTAATTAATGACGCATTTCTAACTCTCTAATGCGATTTTGATTAAAATATATTAACTGATATTTGTAAGCCAAGAAACCCAATAAAGGAAGCCTGCAGGTCAAACATAAACAATTATTCTTTCTGGTCTTATACTCATTAAATAATTTACATCTGTTGTCACTAATCTGATATTTCAATACATCGAATTTTTTGGAAACTCCTTTGAATGAAACAATCTGATATGAAAGTTTATGCACTACATGCAACAACTATTTTTATTCTCTTAGAACTGAATTTGATTGAAGCGACTTTTTTTTTTTACAGCCTATTTTCTGAACGAAAAAAATAGTAATATCGAAATATAGTACAGTCGCTCAAAAAGGTATCCGAACATTATGGTTGATTACAGAATTCGGAAAAAAATATCTGGCAACGATCTTTTTAGAAATTAGTGATCTGGCAACCTTCGTGTCACGTGACACGCAGATATACTAAATGAAACGCCGCCTAGAAATTTAGAGATAATAGATATATATTTTATTTTGTTGCTTTCTTTCAGTGTGTTCGTTTGATTTCTTATTTTTTCGTTCTCAAGTAAAATAATGCATTCGTTTTTATTTAAAGTCGGATTAATGAGACTACCGATAGACTTATGCGGTTTGAATTCTTGTATGCATTACTTTGATTCCATATAGTTTCATTAAGGAAAAACACACATCAAAAAAAATTCCTTTGTGCTGAGAAGAAAAGAATATGCTTTGTGCTGATTAGAAAGGATAATGGTTTGTTGAATGTCAAATTAGAGAGAATGTAAATAAATATTTTCTGGCAGTTCTTCCCTTTAGTTCCCTGTTACTTCTCATAGGAAGAACAGATTTAAAAGAAAATAAATAATCCGTTGTACTGAAATGTCAAATTGAAGAAACTGCAATTATACGCTTCATTCATAATACAAGAGCTTTAATGTAAGCTCTTCAGGCTTCATGTGATGCGTTCCTTTGATTTCCGACAATTTCATTCGAAGAAAAAGACTTAAAATATTTGTTTTATTGCACATCGGATTAGAGAAAATACTGATAGTCGTATAAAGTTCGATTTTCACCTACTGTTGTTTCTTAAGAATAATCCTTTCAGATATTTTTCGAAGAATTCTTTGATTCCAATTCGAATTATCTGAAAGGAGAAAGAATAGAAATATAAAAATCCGTTCTAAATAAATTCTATCAAGAATATATATATATATACATTGGCTGTTTCAATTTCTTGTGAGTTCCTTTGATTTCCGAAACTTTTGTTTTTTAAAAAAAGGATGTTTGAAAAGGTTTCAATGAAACAGTCAATAAATTAAAATGATTAAATGGAAAGAAAAATCGGTCGGTTAAGTGACCTTACTACTCGTTTTTTTTGCGTTTTGGTTTTTCTGTGCTACATTATTTGGTTTCCTTTTGCTTTATTTAGCAGATGCAGAAAATGATATAAAAATCGTTATAACCAAGGACGGATAAGAGAGAATAAATTTAAAATATCTTCTATTTTGATAACCTGCCTTTTGTTGCATTCTTTAACAATTGTTCTTTTAGAAGAAAAGGATCTTTGAAAAATTCGTTTTATTGAGTGTCGGATTATTGGAGAATACTAATGGGTTTATGCATTTTCTTTTCTTGTATTCTTTCCTTTTATTTGATAGTGTTTGACTTAGAACAGATAGAACGGAATAGAAATATAAGAACCAGTTGCATCGAAAGTCGGAATAACGAGAATAATTGTCAATATCGTTTATTTTGATTTTCTGTAATATTTTTGATTGATTTTACGGATGTTTATTTTGGAAGTAAACGATCTTTAAAATATTCGTTTTATTGAGTGTCGTATTATTGAGAATACTTGTAGTGTTATTCATATTCGTTACCTATAGTCGTTCTTTTTATTTTGGATTGTTTCACTTAGAACGAACAGAATAGAATAGAAATATAATGAATCCGTTGCATCCAAAGTCGAACTAGCGATAATAATTGCCAATATCAGCTATTTTGATTTCCTATAATACATTTGATTGATGTCCGATTGTTTCTTTTACAAGCAAAATATCTTTAAAATATTCGTTTTATTGAACGTCGGATTATTGAGAATACTGGTTATGCATTTTCGTTTCCTGCAATAGTTCTTTTTATTTGAGATTGCTTGATTTAGAAAGGACTGCTTAATAAACGTGAAAAGGTTAGCTACTGATAAGAATCTTTGGCTTGATGGCTTGGCTGAAAAAGCTGAGGAAGCAGTTAAGCAGCACAACGGCAGAGAGTTGTACCAGATAGTTAATGTTTTATGTGGTAGAAAACGGACAGTCATATAAGGATTGAAGGATAAACAAGGTAAGGTTATAGAAGGGGAGGATTCTGTCATGGCTAGGTGGGCTGAGCATTTCAGTGATGTTCCAAACAATGTGGTTACTTCTACTCCCATTGTTTGTAGTGATGATAAATGTATTGGGGGCTTTAATGCTGGCTCTATAACACAATCTGAAGTTATTTTGGCTATTTCTAAACTTAAACTTCATAAATCCCCAGGGGTAGATGAAATTACTACAGAAATGCTCAGAGCTGGGAATGTTTCGGTTACCACTTGGATGACTGAAATTTTGAATAACTTTTATGATAAAGGCATGGTTCCTAAAGATTTTACCAGAGCTATTATTATACCTATTTTCAAAAAAGGTGATCGCAGTTCTTGTGATAACTATAGGGGTATTAGCTACTCTCTGTTCCAGGTAAAGTTCTTTCCATGATTGTGCTTAATAGAATTAAGAATCTGGTTGACAGTCAATTGCGTGATGAGCAATGTGGATTCAGAAGTGGTAGGGGATGTGTGGATCAGATATTTTCACTTAGGCAGATTCTTGAGAAATGTTTAGAGTTTCAGAAATCTTTGGTTGCTAGCTTTGTTGATTTCAAAAAGGCTTTCGACTCTGTTGATCGTCATAATTTGTAATTGATTGTGAAATCATATCGTATGCCAGACAAATTAGTTAACGTAATGAAAGCTCTCTATAATAATACTGAGTCGTCTGTGAGAGTTGGTAAAGCTTGTTGCAATTGGTTTAGCATTACTTCTGGTGTTCGACAAGGGTGCATTTTGTCTCCTTTTCTCTTTAGCTTGGTTACTAATTATGTTATGCGAAATTCACTTCAAGGGAAAGATTTTGGCCTTAAATGGACTGGAGATACGAAAATTTCTGATTTAGATTATGCTGATGATTTAACCCTATTGGCAAATAATGTTGATGAGATGAACTCTTTCATTCGAGCTGTTGATGAGACTGGTAGAAGAGTACGTTTGGTTATAAACAGAGAGAAAACTAAAGTGATGAAAATTGGTCAGGCTGGTTGTGATTCAGTTCATCTGAATGGTGGCAGTCTTGAGCAGGTGTCACAGTTTAAATCCCTTGGGAACTATGTAACAGATACTGGTGATGTGCGGCATGAGATTAACAGACGAATAGGTATTGCTGCCGGGACCACACGCTCGTTTGGAATACAATACGATGTAAATTAAAAATGCTATAGATTTTTAGCTTTTTTTGTTTGTCTATACCGCGCGTAAATTCCAAATAACCAAACAGACAATATATGAAATTATTTAATAAATAAAGCAATTAATTTTCAAGAAATATGTAAAACCTGAAGAATCCATCACTTGAGATACAAAGATACTGAGATGCCAATTAGTTAGGTACAACATCCCTCGTCACATAAATGGTTCATTCCAACACGTAATACGTCACGTGACCGCAGTGCGTATAAATGAGACAGACCAGCTCTTCGAGCATCAGTTAGAGTTGGATTGATCTTCAGAAAGGAGCAACTTTAGTGACTTTGAAAGTGACATGATAGTTGGTGCTAGGCATGCCTGTTCTAGCATCTTCCAAATGGCCATCCTCCTGGGCTTTCCACGCACAGCCGTTTCAAGGGTTTACCAAGAATGTTGCGAAGAGCAAAACCCTACTGGTGATCGGCGATCTTGTGGATGAAAACAGCTTGTGGATCAGAAGGATCAAAGTAGACTGACGAGAATTGTGCAAGCGAACAGACACGCCACAACCATGCAAATCACAGCAGAATCACAGCAGAACAAATCACAGCAGAATTAAACATTAATGTGCCACAGGTCATCTCCTAATGCACTCCATATCAGACTTGTCATTAATGGGCTACAAGACCAGCTGATCATGTCGAATGTCGTTGTTGTCATCGAAGAACAGGAAAGCGCATCTCCAGTGGACACAGGCACATCGACACTGAACCCTTGAGGACCGGAAAAAGTAGCGTGGTCAGACGAATCTAGATTCCTGTTGAATGATGCTGATGGAAGGATCAGAATTTGGCGCATGCAACATGAGGCCATAGAGCTATCTTGTCTAGTGTCAACAGTACAGGCCGGTAGTGGCAGCGTGATGGTGTGCGGAATGTTTTCCTGACACACAGCCCCGAACCCTATCGAGCATCTTTGGGGTGAGATGGTAAGGGCTGTTCTTAGCAAGACTATGCCAGTGTCCAGTCATTTCCGCATACTAACATCATTCCTACACAATGCATTCAACATCTTGTAAGTTTCGTACCCAGACGAATTCAGGCTATTCTGAAAGCCAGAAGAGGCGCAACATTCTACTAGGCAGATATACGTAATAACCTTGCATCTCAGTGTAGACTAACTAAACTAATGGCTAAATACTATTGTCGTCATCGTCATCATCCTCAAGCAGCCATGGGCTACGGAGGTCCAATCAGATTGTGCAATTTAGTTCTCGAAACACGTCTGACCTGAGCTACATCTGGCCACTGTCCACCAATTCTAACAAGGTCCTGTTTGACACTGTCTTCCCACCGCATACTAGGTCTTCCTCTCTTTCTGAGGCCTTTAGGCACACTGTTCATAATCCTATTCGCTAATCTATAATTACCCATACGGGCAACATGGCCAAACCAACGGAATCTCTCTCTGCACATTATATTGCTCAGAGGAGGCTGTTGACTACTTTGCCCAACCTCATCATTATTTAAAAAGTGGAACCACCCAATTCTTAGGATACTGTGTGATCATCTAGAATCAAAGACATTTAGTTATAGACCTTCGTAGACGCAATTAGCAGTTTCCTGCTATCTTGTTTACAAAGGTTTCAAGTTTCACTACCATAACTAACCTTAGAAAAAACCAAACTATTGCACAGCCTAATTTTAGTGTATAACCGACTTTCTCCTCACTCTTCATAGATTCTTAAATGTAAAGTAGCAATCAATTTTCTACTGTTTATCTCATGCCAGTATCTCTTACATACCTTTTATATCTCCAGTATCTGTTACATATCTGTTGCATCTCCAGTATCTGTCAATATCTGTTACATCTCCAGTATCTGTCATGCTGACAGATATCACTGTTATATCACCAGTATCTGACAGTATTTGATACATCACCTGTATCCGTTACATAGCTCCCAAGATAATTAAACTGAGACACTTTCTCAAAGGTACAAACAATTAGAATAACTGAACCACAACCTGCCTGACCAATTTTCATCACTTTAGTTTTCTCTCTATTTTTCACCAAACCTACTCTACTACCAGTCTCATCAACAGCTATGAAAAAGGTTCATCATCATTAGCCAACAAGGCCAAGTAATCTGCATAATCTATATGAGAAATTTTGAAATCTCCATTCTATTTAAACCCAAAATCTTTCCTTGCAGTGAATTTCGCATAACGTAATCAATAACCAAACTAAAGAGAAAATGAGACAAAATGCGCCCTTGTCGAACACCAGAAGCAATGCTGAATCAATTCCTACAAGCCTTACCAACTCTCACACACGACTCAGTATTATTATAGAGAGCTTTTATTATGTTTACTGACTTGTCAGGTATGCCATAAGATTTCACGATCAATTCTTCAAACCAAGAATTGTTATTCTTTAAATATCAAAAATTGAAAGAATAGAACCCTCCAAAGTTGAATTACAGAGTTTTCGAAATAACAAATGGTAGAATCAAAGTTTACCCAAAAACCTTACATAACGTGTTTTATAAGGACAGTATTCTTCATAAACCAAAGTCATTCTGATTATTCACAAAAAGAAAGTAATCAAATAATAACGGCAAACTTTATACACACGTTGATTCACTCAAACAACAACTTCTTTTCTTCTCTAAAACTCTTCAAACTAAACTGTCTATTTCATATCGAACATAACGTGTTTGCCGAGGGCGTGCCTTATCTCCTAATACAATAATCCCGTTTTCAATTGTTCTATGTGAACTTGTTTCAATGTAAAAAAGGAACATTTCCCAAATCATTTGTTAAAGTCGTGAACTGTTAAAATTTCATAATAACTCTTAAGAGTATTTTGACGTCTGCTCAAACAACTTTAGAGTTTCTTCGATTTAGTACACATCTGCAAAACACTAAAGGCTGAAGTTGTTATGAAAATAGTTTCATAACAATGTAATTTGATAATACATCCAACACAGGCTACGTTTCGAAATAAAAAACAGCTACCAAAATATGAAATTTTAATAAGATATTTTTGCGAATATACGATTGTTTATTTTAATATAGTGTGAATGGTTATGTGCGTAAACTCGTGTAACACAGAAATGGAGTATATGAAATTTAGAGTTCTTATGACGTAATGAAATTTTAATGAAAAAAAGAAACGTTTTCTTTTTAGCGAAAATAACAGTAATATTGTGCTTCAAACATCTGTAGTCTACCAAATTAATTCGGGACTGAAAGCGTTATATATAAAGATTTTAGCAACCAACTATGACGCAAATGATAGTAATGTCATTAGCAAGATAAGATTTCTAATCTTGATGTTTTCTTTCCAATTCTATTGCTACATGACAGCTAACGGTAAAAAAGTGATAGGCTGCATTCGCAAGGAACGAAACTGATAAGCAACCAGCTGGATTGAAACAGCTAATATACCAAAGACTCTTGTAGCCTACAAAGCAGATCGTAATTGAATTGGCACCGCAACTCTACTCAAAGGGAGGGTGACTTCATGTGATGCTTCTGCTTTCTAAGAGAGGAGAAAAGGTAGTTAAATTGGGTGCAACTAATCACTGTAGATGAAATGTTGATGAAAGGTTCATTATGTAATGATGAACAGGAGGACTTTGTTCACAGACAGTAAAGGGACTGATCCCAAAGTCAGAATTCCCATATCTTTGCAGAAAATAATCACCGAGCTGGAGTTGAGAGTGTCAAAAAGCCAAAGCATCTCGCTAATTAGGCGATTATTAAACTTTTAATAGCAAATGAAAGATGTTCTGCTGAGGAGTCGAGTTACATTCTTTGATCTGAGAGGCTAAGCTCAATTTCTGTTTGAAACGACTTGTTATGTAACACTATCTTCCCCATACATTAATTGATCTTTGATAATCAATGTTGTGTCGTAATAGATAAAGCAGCAATTTAATTAAAGCTAAATAATTATAGCCATATTATTATATGATATTTAACGATGAGGTATAGTAAATGGGAAAATGGGAGGTCTCATAAAATGGTTTATTATCTCCTGTGTTATTGTCTTCTATCAATTATATTTCAATCAGAAAGAAAAGAAATCCAGAGGAAGCACACACCATAATTTACATTCATAAAGAAATTTATTTTTTGGCTGCTTTATAGAATAAGCAGCATAATTATAATAATAAGCAGCTTAATATATAGTAAATGACTCAGAGTAGTAATGAGCGTGTGAGTAAACACACGTTTACTTCCTGGGAACGTTTTTCGGTTCCCCATAATTCCGAAGATACCGGACCGATAGGTCCCGAATTTAGGGTGGTGGTCCCACGTACATCTTGGTTCTGTTTTTAACTTTTGGTGCCATTTAAAACTTTTTCGGACATTTTAACTTTTTTATGCCATTTACCTTGTTGACAAAATAGAGCTCCTCTATATGTGTTCTTTGGATGGCAAAAGTCAAGACATCCAAAGGTCTTTCCCTGATCATAACACCCGGATGTATATCGACCTATGTGGAACCAACAGAATTGTTGACCTGCTGCTGAATGTAGTAAGTCCGTTCCATTGACTCTTAGTCCTGCTGTACAACTCAATTCCATTTTGACTCAGCAAGTTCTAATGTAACGAAACGCTATATTAAAAGAAATAAAACAAATATATTAATTTCTTTTTTTATGCTAAACAGCCATATATTGTATTTAATACCAATATTGGTACGTAGGGTTTGGAGATCGAGTTCTAAGCCGAGTTCGATCAAGATTAAAGCTGCTTCAAAATTAAATATGGCATGAGATGTCCAAAAAATGAATAGGTAATACGAAAAATTGTTATTATTATTGACGAACATTATTTATTACTTAACGTATTAAATCTTTTATTAATTAACATAATACGTTTATTAACTTTTACATATTTTTCAAATTAAGTTACTGATTTTAATTTCCGATACGAATTCTTAGTTTCTTGAAGCTTTCCTTTTAACGAAGAATCTCGTGTTCCGCTCGTGCTTAATTAGAACGACCTCAATATCCATGAACGCTGGTGCTCTTTACCCAACAAGCTGAACAATGGCTTTATCACGCGAAATCAGAAAGAAATAAGTTTGATGCATTCTTTCTTTTTTTCAAATTTATTGGCCGCAGCAGTTATTAATTACTAAATAATCGAGCCAAAAATATGTAGGGGGTAAGAGACTTGATTTTCAATGCAGTAAAACATTTCCACCCACTCTTTACAGGTCTTTAAAATTTCTTGAAAAATGCATGAAATATAATTAAGTTTCATATTTTTTGCTTCTATTGCCTTGGATCTTTTAGCATTCTGAAAGCGGGGGGGGAGGGGGGGCATGCCCCCTTGCCTCCTCTCCTCCCGCAGATCTGGCTCTGCATCAGTAATAACATATCTCTTTTAAATACTATTAAATAAGTATACTGTATATATAACGTCCAATTTAAAGCAAATGGTACTTTTTTTATTTAAAATTAATTCAAATATATGATATATAAATTTGATGATTGGATGTACACATCTTATGATTTTACTGATTAAACGTATATAATCTTAAACATCTAGAGAGATTTCTTTCGTTTCCCTAGAGGAACTTCCGAAGTAATACAGCGCAAAATTTAATAGTTGCGCTATCTTATCGTTTGCATCCAAAAAGGTGACAGATTAAAACGCAGTATTTTCTAAAGAAAATACAGAATTATATATCCTTCACACATTACTTTGACTAAGACAATTTTATTCCCTTCTTATAGGGGAGGTCTATAGCTCTATGAAGTATATTGCAGATTGCACTCCCCATGCCGGAAGCTTTCATTCGGCATCAATCTCATTACAATCGATTCGATGGTGCACCAAAGTGGATGGTGCACGAGCATTTTTTTAACGAGCTGAATAGAAAATTATTGCTTGCTGTGGGGCAATGGTTTGAAGGGAGATGGAATGAAAAAGAAAAAAAAGAGATTGGGTTTGTTTATTACATTATATATATCGTTATATAGGCACAGTATGATAAGGAAAGAAATTAAATAATGGTATACAGTTTATTTTAACATCGAAACTAAAGTTGGTTTGTCGAGACAGTATGGAATGAGTGATACCAGAAATGAGCTGCTGAACATGCGGCTTCTAGTACGTTGTTGCTAGTGGTATGGTGCTATTCAAAATTTCATCTCTCTCCTTATTAAAACAAAATTCACTTCAACATAACTAGATTGAAAAATTTAATTTTTTATTTTCCAATTTTCACGAGGGTCGGATAAAGTTATTCGAAAGGCAACGGGCCGGAATTTTTGCACCCCTGATATAAGGTATACAGAGAAAACTTTTGCACTGAATCTCTAAATGATATAGTGGATTGTTTTTCGGATGAAATGTCGTAGGATGAATCGTTATAGGATGGAATCGTGGCACGAAATACCGTAGACCGATAATATTTTTCTGCTTTGACCTAATCAATAATTCTGCTCAAATTATGTATTCCCTTCTCAGCAAATTATTATTCCTAGAATACATAGATCATTTCTCTAGGTGATTTCCGGTTGCAGAGTAGTTAGCATAATTGATTACAGATAAAGGGACCTGGGATCGAGTCCCAGATAAGATACGTATGTTTCTTTTCCTGGTGTTGACTTTCTGTTGAAGTCTTTTCTTCCTCGCAGGCCTTTTTCGTGGCGTACTGAAGGTTCCTGTCAGACCTCTGCGGCAAGTGGCTACTTCAAGGGTATTTTTTTTTTTCATAAGTGCTCATAAACGCGAAAGAGAGAATACTTTAACTGCGTTAGGACTTAGTGAGTAATGATTGCTAAGCTGATATAAAATAATTGCTTCCAAACCAAAATATTAGCAGGTATCTTTGAAAAAAAAACTGTTGACGACTTGTAACTCCCTCCGGCATTGTTTATATCAGATTATTTTTTTCTGCTCTTTCTGTCGCCATTCGAAAAATATAGCAGAATGATTTGGACAAATATGTAGCAGCTTTGACCTTATATATTACACTGTACATCGATAAATGTAATTAAAAAATGTCGTAAATGTATGTGAGCATCTAATATATAGATGATTGTAAGTGATTTTGTTATTGAGTGACCGAGTGACAGAAGATCACTCAAATTCTATGTATGATACAGAAATGATAGAATTCTGAAAATCTGCATTTATGCAAAAAATTATCAGAGTCATATATCTCGGGAAAAAATTAATATTTGACCTCTGACGTGTAATTCAGAGTCAAATAGAGGTTATGTAGAGGTCAAACCTTGATCTAAGAGTGCTATAAACGTGAAAATTGGGCTGGGATGTTTCGTGCTGTAGATCTCAGAAACGTTACGACATTTAGGATTTGAAGGGTCTTTCGAGGTCAAAGATCAAATTTATATCTTCCTATTCTATAAAGCTAAATATCAGTGCCTGGAGAATTTCAGACCGCAGTTCTCAGAAGCGTTGTGATTTTTGAAATGCGACAGATGCTTTGAGCTGAAAATTGATGACAACGGGTGTTTCGGGTCTTAGATCTCAGAAACGCTGTAAAAATTTGGATCCGATGGGTCTTTCCGGGTCAATGCTTATTCTTGGATTGCTTCAAAGGGGTATTTTGAATTGCAAATCTTAAAAATGTTAAGAAATGTGATATTTTGTGTCGCATTCAAGATTAAATAGGGGTCACAGTGACCGTCTATAGATTAAGAGTCACCGAAACCCCGTATGATTTCTAGTAACAAATAGAGATATTTTCTAAATAGCTTCAATTAAAGTATGACGAATGAAGAAAAGTTTGTATGCAACATAAAGTACAATTGTAGATGATTTTAAAAAAAAAGTATTTCTTTTCAGAAAAGTTTTATTAATGCTTGAATCATCGTAGCTAAGGAGCTATGCAGTGATAATATCTACTATTTTCCTTATCTCTATCTGTGGATTACTGCTATCAGGTGACCTTAAGACTAGTGGTATGTGACGTAAAATATACGAAACTATTAAGTAGCTTTTAAGTCATCTCTCTGTATTTAAAAACAACGTGTTTTGCTTTAAAATATTGCATGAATGAGTTTTGCTACAACTGAAAGATTTTTTAAAAAAAACAAATGAGAAAATATAACTTGTCAGTTAACTTTCGAAACAAACATCGATTAAAGTAGACGCCATTCAATGTATATAATTGTACAGATTAATTCTTAAATCTGTAAAATGATCTAGACAACTGTTTCAAAATGGACATTATTCTCAAATTTGGGTCGGACAGGTTGACTTAATCGGCAGTGAGACATGCTCGTAATCTTATAGTCGTTTCCTTGAGTTCGCACTACTTACGTTGAAATGTTCTCCGCTACTTCCTGCTGTGACCTTAATAAGAAAGGAAACATCGATCGGCTTGGTAAAGGTCTTCATCCATTGATGGAAACATCGATCGGCTTGGTAAAGGCCTTCATCGATTGATGGAAACATCGATCGGCTTGGTAAAGGCCTTCATCCATTGATGGAAACATCGATCGGCTTGGTAAAGGCCTTCATCGATTGATGGAAACATCGATCGGCTTGGTAAAGGCCTTCATCCATTGATGGAAACATCGATCGGCTTGGTAAAGGCCTTCATCCATTGATGGAAACATCGATCGGCTTGGTAAAGGCCTTCATCGATTGATGGAAACATGAAGACATGTGCCATGTAAAGCAGAGATCCATATCAAGAAATCAAAAGATATCAAAGTTTTTTACATTTATATCTGCACATTTATACAGATGAGCAAAGAATACATAAATATATTTTTGTGCATTTATTAAGATGAGCAAAGAAAAAAAAATAAATAAATACCCCCTCAAGCAGCTGCTTGCCACAGAGGTCTAACAGGAGCCTGTCAGTTTATATGCCACAGTAGGAGATCTGAGAGGATGGCAGGACCTCAGCAGAAAAACGACACACACACATCCATGCCTAATCCGGGGATACATATATATATTTGTGCATTTATTAAGATGAGCAAAATATTCATATATTTGTTGTGGAGTAATATTTATAACCTAAGAGCAATAGGGTCTGTAAATGGTAGCTAGGTAGTCACTGGAAGGAGAGCTATGCACCAATCCCCTGTGATGATGCATAGAACCGGCCAGGCCTAGCACCTAATGTCCAACCCCGCCTTCTCGTGGTGCGGACCGTTAGTAACTTTCAAAAGAGATACTCTCTTGTGGAAGTGAACGGAAGGGGAGGGCTGCCAGATTAGTGTGGCCTACTGATCTGGACAACTATGGCTACTTTTCTTTTTTTTCTACCCTGCTGAGGAGTGGTCAACCACACAGGGTCCTGGTGCTGACCATATAAACCTACTGGACTGGACAGATATATGGCTCTGAGCTTGATTATGGATCCTGATTTTGCTGCACTGGTGGGCTTCTGTGGAGGGAAAATCTTCCGCTGTGTTTTCTTTTTGTTTGTGGGTTGACAGCCCCAAGTGAATAGATCCACAGGATATGTTTATCAGCTGGTGGATAATCCTGAGCAGAAGTCATCGCAGGCACCTGAACTCTTTGCTTCTATTGGCATCGTCAAATTCTACATTGGAGGAAGTCTTCCAGTGTAGATGGCTTCAGCCTTTAGTAGTGGGGGAACGGGTCTTTGCCCCATGTCTGCGATTAGGGGGCTGTTTGATATTGTCGGCATTCCCTCTCTCAATAAACATAGTTTCTTTAAACATCCCACTAACCATTTTCTCTCCATAGGTAGTTGGAATGTGAGGACTCTGCACAGAGCTTTTTCTCTTGATGTCCTCACACAAGAATTCCACCGTTATAATTTAGATATTCTCGGCTTGCAAGAGACCAGATGGACAGATAAAGGTCAGATTCTTAAAAATAATCTTAAATTTCTCTTTTCAGGGAGGGACGACAAAAAGCATCACCAAGGCGTGGGTCTGCTTCTCAGCAGACACGCTAGTGATGCTCTTCTAGGATATGAGTGCATTAATGAAAGGTTTCTTACAGCAAAATTTCAGACAAGCGTTAAAGACTTGAATGTTATCTGCTGTTATGCCCCCACTGAGGATGCCGATGAGGATGAGAAGGATAGGTTTTATGAACAACTTCAGGATATTTTGAATTCTGTCAAGAAAGGAGATATTACCCTTGTTCTTGGTGACTTCAATGCCAAAGTTGGTACTGACTCTGACCTTTGGGGAGGAGTAATAGGCCCTTTTGGTATTGGTAGCTGCAATAGCAATGGGCAACGTCTCCTACAGGTAAGTAAACTCAATGGATTCAGAATAACTAACACTTATTACAAACACCGCGACATACATAAGTACACATGGGTTTCACCTGATGGGCTGCATAAGAATATGATTGATTACATATTAATTAACAGCAAATGGACTAGTTCTGTTAGGAATACCAGGGCATATAGGGGAGCTGAAATTGGATCTGACCATTACCTTGTTAAAAGTGTGTTGCAACTTAAACTTAAAAAGTGTTGTGCTAGGGTTAAAAAATTTACTTTTAATACTGAAGCTCTGAAAGATCCAGTTATAGCCAAAGCTTACCATGATAGGTTACTTAGTCATTATGACAGTCATGGTTTGCTTACTACTGAAGTTGAGGAAGAATGGGATCATTTTAAACAGGCTTTTTTGGACACTAACAGTACTCTTTTAGGAAAAAAGGAGCAGAAGAGGCAAAATTATCTGAGTGATAAGGCACTTGAGCTTACGTCGGAAAGAAAGAACTGCAGGAATGCCCTTAATCAATACCCTACTAGTCCTAATAGAAAGCATTACAGAGACCTTAATAAACTTGTAAAGGATCAGTTAGCTGCTGATAAAAATTTTTGGCTTGATGGTTTGGCTGACAAAGCCGAGGAAGCAGTTAGACAGCACAACAGCAGAGAGCTGTACCAGATAGTTAATGTTTTGTGTGGTAGAAAACGGACAGGCATACAAGGATTGAAGGATAAACAAGGTAAGGTTATAGAAGGGGAGGATTCTGTCATGGCTAGGTGGGCTGAGCATTTCAGTGATGTTCTAAACAATGTAGTTAGTTCTACTCCCATTGTTTGCAATGATGATAGATGCATTGGTGGCTTTAATGTTGGCCCTATAACACAATCTGAAATTAGTTTGGCTGTTTCTAAACTTAAACTTCATAAATCCCCAGGGGTAGATGAAATTACTACGGAAATGCTTAGAGCTGGGAATGTTTCGGTTACCACTTGGATGACTGAAATTCTGAATCTCTTTTATGATAAAGGCATGGTTCCTAAGGATTTTACCAGAGCTATTGTTATCCCTATTTTCAAAAAAGGTGATCGCAGTTCTTGTGATAACTATAGGGGTATCAGCCTACTCTCTGTTCCAGGTAAAGTTCTTTCCATGATTGTGCTTAATAGAATTAAGAATCTGGTTGACAGGCAATTGCGTGATGAGCAATGTGGATTCAGAAGTGGTAGGGGATGTGTAGATCAGATATTTTCACTTAGGCAGATTCTTGAGAAATGTTTAGAGTTTCAGAAACCTTTGGTTGCTAGCTTTGTTGATTTCAAAAAGGCTTTCGACTCTGTTGATCGTCATAATTTGTGGTTGATTGTGAGATCATATGGTATACCAGACAAGTTAGTTAACATTATGAAAGCTCTCTATAATAACACTGAGTCGTGTGTGAGAGTTGGTAAGGCTTGTAGCAATTGGTTTAGCATTACTTCTGGTGTTCGACAAGGGTGCATTTTGTCTCCTTTTCTCTTTAGCTTGGTTATTGATTATGTTATGCGAAATTCACTTCAAGGGAAAGATTTTGGCCTTAAATGGGCTGGAGATACGAAAATTTCTGATTTAGATTATGCTGATGATTTAGCCCTTTTGGCAAATGATGTTGATGAGATGAACTCTTTCATTCGAGCTGTTGATGAGACTGGTAGTAGAGTAGGTTTGGTTATAAACAGAGAGAAAACTAAAGTGATGAAAATTGGTCAGGCAGGCTGTGATTCAGTTAATCTGAATGGTTGCAGTCTTGAGCAGGTGTCACAGTTTAATTATCTTGGGAGCTATGTAACAGATAATGGTGATGTGCGGCATGAGATTAACAGACGAATAGGGATTGCTGCTGGGACTTTTAAGAATCTATGGAGAGTGTGGAGAAATAGGCGTATACACCTAAAGACTAAAATTAGACTGTATAATAGTTTGGTTCTTTCTAGGGTTAGTTATGGTAGTGAAACTTGGACACTTTGTAAACAAGATAACAGGAAACTAGATGCTTTTGATTCCAGATGCTTACGCAGTATCTTGGGCATTAGGTGGTTCAACTTTGTAACTAATGATGAGATTAGGAAAAGGAGTTTGCAACCTCCTTTAAGCAGCATATTGTGCAGAGAGAGACTCCGTTGGTTTGGCCATGTTGCCCGTATGAATAATTATAGATTGGCGAATAGGGTTATGAACAGTGTGCCTAAAGGCCTCAGAAAGAAGGGGAGACCTAGGATGCGGTGGGCAGACAATGTCAAACAGGACCTTGTTAGAATTGGTGTGCAGTGGCCAGATGCAGTAGATGTAGCTCAGGATAGACTTGCTTGGAGAACTAAATTGCACGGTCTGGTTGGACCTCCGTAGCCCATGGCTGCTTGAGGATGATGATGATGATGATGATGAAGAGCAATAGCTAGTCTAGATTAAAATAGTGACTATTAAGTTTTATCTTTAAAGCAACAGTGAATATACATATATAGATTTCATTTCTTAACACAAAAAATTAGATAATTTTAAATTATTGTAAAACAGCGAGAAAGAGCTCAACAGTGCTTGTATTTTTAAGATAATCCTTCAGGAGACTGATAGGAATTTGATTCATTTCATATATTTAAAGGTAATGAATTAAAAATATTTGGTCCAATAAAGTATAGGTGTTTATGTATAAGTTATTTTTTCATGATTGAAATTTACATATCTTAAGCCACTAAATTTAATATTATAATTTTTTACAGTCACCAATGATCTGTTAGAGTAGAAAAAAATTAGCATTCTAAAAATATATGAATGTCTAAGAGGAAAAAATGCCTAAATTACAATAGTTTTCAAACTTACTCTTTGTTATAACATCAGTTACTGTGTTTTGAACAGAAAAAAATACCTTTTAAATTGTAATAAAAGTACCTCCGCAAATTAGAATACCATATTGGATAACAGACTGTACCAAGGCCACCTTGATACACCAGGCCTGGACACCCTTGAACAAAAGGAGGAAAGAAAGGAGGGAAATTAATTATGCATAAACATGTAATTGATTTAATTGATTTAAATTTAAGTTAAATAGTCCATATTCGCCATATGTAGCTGTATTATGTAGCATAATATATTTTGAAACTACTGGGAAGAAATTCAGTTTTTGTATTGGGCTTCGATGATACTTAGGTCATTACTACATCTGATTCTTATGATCTTATCTTTTTTTTATCCTTCCTCATAAATATTTTTGCTTCCTTTATTCAAGTGTGTTTGAAGTTGAAATCTTGCTTGCATTACTTTGATTCGAAAAATAACTGTTTCATATCTGGAGTTAAATAGCCACCAATTACTTACTCATATCTGGAGTTAAAAATAATTATCAACTGTTTCATATCTGGAGTTAAAAAATCATTAAGATAGACCTTCTGTTATTTAAAATTTGGATTGAAATCAGTGGATTTCAGATTATATTTAGTGACTTTATTAGTTTTTATCCATTTATCCCTAACTTGTTTAGATTTAAATCTGATGGTAATCGGCCTAATTTTAGATTTTCTTGTGGTTGGCACGCAATGCATAACCTCTATATCGTCAGATTTCATGTCCACTTTTATATTATTTCAAAATATTCGAAAAATCATTGAAATACCCGAAGAACTAAAAGAAACTTTACAAGATATTGCTAAAGCTTTTTATATTATTTCAAAATAGCTTTAGCAATATCCTGTAAAGTTTCTTTTAGTTCTTCGGGTATTTCAATGATTTATAAATTTTGGTTTCGAGAATATTGCTGTAGTTTACACATTTCTGTTTTTAATATTTCATAACTCTTCTGTAGTTCTAAATTAGCTTGCTCCAGTTTATGATTTTTTTTCTTTCAGATGCTTCACTTCCTGAGTTAGATCTTTAATAGCATTCAAATAATTGTCAAGTGTATTAGAAGTAAAGGCTGTCGATATTGTTATATAACTGATTTCTGTTTTAATTTCCATCAAATGTCCGCCTCCTTCGGAAGAATGAAATGGAAACCTTTAACATACTGTTTCCGAAATAGTACTTATTTATGCTATGCCAATAACTGTTAATTTAAGTTTCACCATCCTCACGTTGTGCTGAAAACTTGCTGTGGGACACTCCTATTTTCCAGCAAAGATATCTTTCGTGTTTTCATTTGTTTTAATATGGTTACTAATATTGGTAATTTTAACACAATAATTTTGAGAACTGTAATCGGCAGAGGAACCTTCTTTACTGCTCACACTTTCCGTCTTTTGCAATGCTTGACTTGGTGTGACTTAATGTACAGTATAGAGTATATTGTTAGATTTATTTCTACAATTTTAGCATCATATTTAACAATACTGACTTACGCTTTCTTTTTGCTTTGAGTGTCATAGAGAATGGAAAAAAGGTCATCACAATTTAATGTTCAATGCTTCAAATATTAGCATAAACACCTAATGATTTACAGAAAAACTGTCAATAAGAGTTAGAAAGTCCACTGAGTTAAAAAAATTGATCATTATAATAAGAAATGCTTATATACGGGGAAACAAAATTCTATGTATTAATTTAATAAACGGAAAACTATAAAATTAAAACTTTTTTCTTTAAATTCAGAATGGTGAAACTATTAAAAAACACTGTAGCCACCAATTACTTACTCATAGTCTTTACGAAGTTGAAAGAACTTTCTCTGTTCATAGAACACTATAATCACGGAGCCACTTTGAAAGAGAATTTTTCCTTCCTCAGTACACACGGATGGCACAGGACGAGAGATATCCTCCAAACTAACTGTTAAAAATACACTGGGTAGCCTTTCGTTAAACCCATCCGGTGTGTTTTCAACATGTGTTTCCAACTTTTCCCAACAGCTGCCCAATGGACGCTCTTTTCTAACCAGCTCGGGATTTAGTTTCTTTTTGGTTATTAATCAGTACACTTATTTATTTCGTCCACTGTACTATTACACTGATGCTGCTCTTTTTACAATAGCATCAGGAACTCAAAGGCATATTATTGGTCATATTTTCTGAATTCATAAAAACATTCTAGGTGATCCAGTCTAACGTCCTACTTAAAAAAATATTAGCTCTTTCTCCCAGATACAAAGCAATAACTCTAGCCCTAGGATACGAAACCTGTGTAAACCTAACCTAAGATACGAAACCTGTTAACCTGTGTAGACGCTGTGGATATTTGCAAGACTCGATTGTAATTATGTTAATGTCACAGTCATCATCTGTTTGCTAGTTCTTCGTCAACCACAGCTGCATCTGAACCCAGAGGGCTATTGTGTCATCTAGCCACAGAAGATCCATACCCACTCAAGCAGCTGCTTGCCACAGAGGTCTGACAGGAGTCTGTCAGTATATATGCCAAAGTAGAAGATCTGAGAGGATGGCAGGACCTCAGCAGAAAAACAACACATACATCCATGCCTTACCCGGGGCTCGAACCCAGGTCCCTTAGATCAGTAGCCAAGCGTGCTAACCACTCGGCCATGGGACGGTCCTCCATACCAATGAAAAATGCTAAAACAATATCTCTACAAAAGTAATTCGTGTTTGTCAGAATAGCTGCAAAAACAGTACTGTGAAACTGCATTGTATAAACTGACAGCATAAGCAAACAAAATGCTATATCAATAGATTAACTTGTGACAAGATTTTAATTCATTTTATACGAAACTTACATTAACATATTTCATTTTAATTCACTGACATTTAGAGAACACAATACTTGACCTTAAATATCGTGTCCCTTAGACTTTTCGTACTCAATTGAAACATATTACTTTCATTATTTTTTCTTTCAACCTCGGTCATTGTTGACGAACAGCTGTAGCACACATTTTCCAAGCTCATTGTGAGTCTGAGAGATTTATCAAATATGAATGTCAAATTATCTCAACTCCTCAAAACATATTACTTTTATTCAAGCAATAATGAGATACATTCTTAAATAAGAGTTCTTATGACAGCGATCTCCATTAAAACTGCAATTCAATTAATGGATGCAACAGAATTTTACCTTAAAAACAGTTTCCGACATTAAGTTTAGTCATCACCCTTAGTTTGAACTTACTTCCTTCCGAGTTCCACACGTAAAAGCGTAATTGAAAGACTGAAGTAATTACAGAAATTTCAAAACGTTATTCCAATCGCTATACCACATATCTGAAAATAAACGTTTTAAGTTTGATTCTCCCCATATACTCAACAGCCTTGTTAGACTTAATCACCTTTAATCTATATTCCTGTTTTTAAAATGCTTCAAAGCTAAACATAGATGTTCCTCCAATTTGTTAAACATTTCTTAGTGGTTTTGGATTTGAAAAACTCTTTATTTATATCAATTAAGAATGAAGTTTATCTATCTTAACATTCTATATAATATAGAGCTGAACGAATGGCTAAAGATATTCAACTGAGATTCCCTCTCATAATTATATTGATTTTTCAGGCAATCTCTGGGTAGGTTACAGGCTAAACGGTTTCATATTTAGAGTATTTTGGGAGGTATACAGTACGATGTGAAAGGGTTAATTGTATAAAATATTTTTTTCTTAGTTTGATGGATATAGATTTCTTATAGATTACGCATCTGTCTGGTATATTACTTGCATTTTAGGTAGGATTAAAAGGTCACTCATTCTGTCTTTCTCTAATATAAATAATTACTTTCGACTTCATGGGTGGGGTTGGCTCAGTCAGTATTAAGCCAGGTTCGTAATTTGCACCTGTCAGGTTCGAGTCCCAAATGTTTCAATGTTGAGATTTATCTCCGCTTAAATCCCCAACCTGTCCTCGGTGAGAAAGGGGGGAATCGTTGGATTGGAAATGTCACGGTCTATCAGATGGGACGTTAAGCCGTGCAACAGAGCAATGCGTTATGCATGCTAAAGAACAAGCTATATGTCCTTAATGAGAAGCCAACATCTCTCTTGACAGCTGTCCAGTGCCATGTTTGCCATGTTCTTGGGGATCCTGTGACCTGGCGAATTAGCCCATTATATTCAAAACGTGCAACTAACAGGTAAAGCAACCCAAATCTTTCGAGTTCATTTAAGCTGCTGGAGTCGGTGGAAAATTTCTGTTTCATCATTCGTGTAGGTCTGTTTGTTTAGCAACAGTCACGACTGAACTTTTGCTCACCGGGCAGGAAAGCTTTATTTCCTTCACTTCATAGCATCGATCGGCAAGAGCAAAAATATTGCTTCTCAAAAATTATTTTTAATGGGAAGAAAATAAACACGAAAGGAAATCAAGATATTGAAATCGGGAAAGGAAGCAATCGTTAAAAACGGTTACGAATTTTTAAACAAAATATCCCTTAATCTTTTCTCATTCAGAGTGACTGTAAGTTTAGACAAAAATGGAACGCTTAGTGATTCCAGTTTATGAAAATAGATAACTGTACAAATAACGTTTATTTCGCACTTTCAGCATTAATATTTGACTGAAGGGTCTGAATCTGGGATTCAAAGTTCACTCCTTCAGAAGAATGGAATGGAAACCTTTAACGTATAGTTTCCGAGGTAGCACTTAATTATGCTATGCCAATAAGTATAAAGTTTCACCATCCTTACGTTGTGTTGAAAACTTGCTGCGGAACACTCCTACTTACATTGTTGCCGTCACAGTTAGGTGTTTTCTTCCCGGTATCTGGCACAGATGGGTTGCGGATGTTGCTGTTGTTTGGCCGTCATCTCCTGCGCTCCTTGCCATAGATGGTTCGTGGTAAAGTCCTTGGCAGTTCGGTGCTCTGATCAATTAACAAAAGCCATCTTATACAGTATACCCCAGAAACAAGAACCTAAACAAACTTTAAATTCATATTAGAATATTTTACAAACTTGTTTAAGATCAATCTTGATCCGTGATTTGTCATCGCTGTGATCACGGATCAAAATTGATGCGAAACGAGTTTGTAAAATATCCTAATATGAAGTAAAAGTTTGTCTACTTTTTTCTGTTTGTGGTATATAAGATGGCTTTTGTTAATTGGTCATAACACCGAACTGCGCGGAGCTGTACCAGGAACCATCTTTACAACGAGAGCAGCTTACGACGGCCCGACAACAGAAACATCCGCAATCAATCTGAGAGACCGGAAGAAGACACCTAACCAAGGAGTGTCTAAGGGAGAAGAGAGCAAGCTTCCATATGCATAATGTAAACTTTTCGATTGCAGCTCCCTTAAGAGGCACAATCATAATTTTTCTTTTCGTTTAGAGAGAAATAACAATGAGTAATCAAAATTATTTTCTTTAATAAAATCCCATTTTGTAAAACAGGTAGTAGCTATGCTGAAGAAGATAATTTTAATATTTTGAACACCCTACAGCATATGGTATATTATAATAAATTGAGATTTATGTGTCAATGCACAAAAACATGTTTTATATAATCATATTTTATACAATTGCTGATAATTTCAATAAATATCATATCGAATTTTTTACTTTTATAAACGTTCAACAGATGGCAGCAGGCACTTCCAGTATCAACCATAAAAAAAGAATTCCATTATTAGAGCAAAGTGCAGAAACCTATATACATCGATATGTTCCAGGGAACACAAACCTGCAACATACATTGACTTATATATTCCCAAGATGATTAAATGTATTAATTTACATAATAAATTTAAAAATTCTGCCAAATTGCTCAAAATAAACATACAACGGCTTTTCCAGATATCGTAAAGTACACTTCTGAAGGGGATAAAATACTCATTGAAGAGCTTCAGGGTCATCTATGACTGTGTGCAAATAGCCAAGAGTGTTAGACAGGTTAAAACACTAATTAAATCACATTAAATCACATTAAATCACTAATTAAATCACATTAAATATATCAAGAGTAAGACAAACAATAGCTGCAACGAGCTAAAATGATTGCACTGCGCATGCGCAGATCATTCTTTACAGTTGTTTTCGTGTCTGCACACCAATTTGCCACGTTCAGCTTCGGCAAAATTCCACAGAGCGGCGCCACTTACGTCTGTGTGAAGCTTGCCTTCTTCTCCTTAGACCTTCTTTGACCTAACTGTGGCAGCAGCAACGTAAGTAGGAGTGTCCCACAGTAAGTTTTCAACACAACCGAAGGATAGTAAACCTTAATTAATAGTTAGAAAACTCCATGATATAAGCATAATATTACTATGCCAGTAAGCTTTAAAATAAAACCCTAAATTTAATCTATGAATTTTTATAACGTATAGCAACGTCTAAAGCAGTCAATTAGCATTTTAAATACTTTTATTTTAAGTATTTTTTTTTTAGAAACAAAAGGTATTAAAGTGTCGATCTATATACAAGTGTTGTCAGTCTCAATCGCATTAGCTAGAGAGGCGGATTTGGCATTTCGTTGCTATGGTGTAACTATGGTCGTCTATAAAACCAACTTTCCACCAATAGTAAAATGTGATCCAATTAAATGTGTTTGTGCCTTGTTAACAAGATCCAGCGAATGATAAAACTGCAAATATCGGCACCACGAGTCTCCATAGATATCACATGGACTACGAGTTTGCGAGAAACTTCCTGATATGTCTTTTCAGTTTCAAATATATTTACTCATTGCATTCACAACACATTCGGAACAACTAGGCCAATTCTCAGAACTCCATGATTAAGTACAAATCCGGGAGCATTGCGGTTGACTGATACATCTTCTTTGACTTCTACAAGTCATAACAGATATATAACCTGCTGCATAAATTAATTGTTATCATAAATATGTTGAATCAAATACCAATAGTTTTGGTGGAAGATGATATTTCCTCTGATGTTTAAATGGACATGTCAAAACATTTTTCACATTAATTATTTTAAGTTAAGCTTAAACAACATTTCTGAAGAAAATTTAATGAAGTAGGAAATTGCTGGTTATATATAGTTTTTACATCTGTAGAAAATAATTAAAGTATGCAAAGCATAAATGCTATCGGCCACACAAAACAATATTTGTAATTTAAACAGTATTTGTAATGCAAAAATAGTTTTTTTAATTTACATCAGAACATAAATTATATGCAGATTTGAAATTTGATTACCAAAAAAGCATCGTAAATACACTTTCAAGATTTAACTACGAAAAAATAGAAATAGTTTTAAATTTTGTTTTATAAGCTATAGTGAAATATATAAAAGTGCACCACTTTATTTCATAAAACTTCCATTGTGAATTGCTTAAGATGAATGTGTTTCACCCAAATGTATATATTGTATAAGTGGATTGTCGTCATTGCTCTGCACGTACTACCTTATAGCAATAATGAGTTTTTTACTATGCCACGAAATGGGACATTTATGATAAATATTTATCTTTTAAATTTTGTAGCCTCATAAAGCAATAACCCAATAGGAATTCCTTCCGATCCAAGCTGTGTAGCTTTAGATGATATCCATTAGCATGGATAATAGTAAACAAGTCAATCAACTACTTCATTAGAACTAACAAAAAAAATTAACGACGTTAAAATTAAACAAGCAAATCAGCTGCTTCATTAGAAGCTAAAGAACCCAATGTGAAATTTAAACAGAGCTATACCCTACTTCACTAGATGCTGAAGAAACCAAAGTGTAAAGTAAGCAAGCAAATCACCTGTTTCAATAGAAGTTAAAGAAAAAAAGGGGAAATTAAACAAGTAAATCAACTACTTCACTAAAAGATAATGAATCCAACGTTAAAATTAAACAAGCAAATCAGCTACTTCATTAAAAGCTAAAGAAACCAATGTCAAAAAACAAGCAAATCACCTATTCACTAGAACTAAAGAAACCAACGTGAAATTTTAACAAGCAAATCACTTACTTCACTAGAAGCTAAAGAAACCAATGTAAAAATTAAACAAGCAAATCAGGTATTTCATTAGAAGCTAAAGAAACAAACATGAAAATTAAACGAGCAAATCACCTACTCCATTAGAGGCTAAAAAACCAAAGTAAAAATTAAACAAGCAAATCAACTACTTCATTAAAAGCTGAAAAAACCAACGTGAAAATTAAATGAAAAAATCAACTACCTCACTAGAAGCTAAAGAAATCAATGTAGAAATTAAACAAAGAAAATCATCTACTTCACTAGAACCTAAAGAAACCAATGTCAAAAAACAATCAAATCACTTACCTCACTAGAATTGAAGAAACCAACGTGAAAATTTAACAAGCAAATCCCTTACTTCACTAGAAGCTAAAGAATCCAACGTGAAAATTGGATAGGCAAATCACTTTCTTCCCTAGAAACTAAACAAACCAATGTGAAAATTCAACAAGCAAATCAACTACTTCATTAGAATCTAAAGAAACCAACTGAAATTTAAGCAAGAAAATCACTTACTTCACTACAAGCTAAAGAAACCTATGTCCAAAATAAGCAAATCACCTGCTTCACTAGAACTAAAGAAATCAACGTGGAAATTAAATAAGTAAACCACTTACTTCACGAAAAGCTAAAGAACCAACGTGAAATTTGGGCATTCAAATCACCTACTTCATGAAAAGCTAAAGAAATCAACGTGAAAATTAAACAAGAAATTCAGCTACTTCATTAGAAGCTAAATACGCATCCCCCGCCCCCCCCCGAAGCTAGATCCTGGGTACGTGCCTGACCTTCCTAGCCACTAAGTGATATAGCTTATTATTTTTACCATTTTAAATTCAAATAGCGAACACAATGTTTACCATAAAATCATTATTCCATTTTCAAATGAATTATATTCGATCATGCACAATTTCGAATAAGCTAAGATGGCACATAGCCCAAACTTGAAATATTGAGCATTTCTAATGTTATTTGTCTTGAATGGTTACATCACAGAATTTTGAATGGTTAATATTTATACAGTATTTCAGTGATTTTTCCGCTGAAAACATCAGCTATAGGGCCAAAGGTCTGTAAATGGTAGCTAGGTAGTCACTGGAAGGAGAGCTATGCACCAATCCCCTGTGATAATGCATAGAACCGGCCAGGCCTAGCACCTAATGTCCGACCCCGCCTTCTCGTGGTGCGGACCGTTAGTAACTTTCAAAAGAGATACTCTCTTGTGGAAGTGAACGGAAGGGGAGGGCTGCCAGATTAGTGTGGCCTACTGATCTGGACAACTATGGCTACTTTTCTTTTTTTTCTACCCTGCTGAGGAGTGGTCAACCACACAGGGTCCTGGTGCTGACCATATAAACCTACTGGACTGGACAGATATATGGCTCTGAGCTTGATTATGGATCCTGATTTTGCTGCACTGGTGGGCTTCTGTGGAGGGAAAATCTTCCGCTGTGTTTTCTGTTTGTTTGTGGGTTGACAGCCCCAAGTGAATAGATTCACAGGATATGTTTATCAGCTAGTGGATAATCCTGAGCAGAAGTCATCGCATGCACCTGAACTCTTTGCTTCTATGGCATCGTCAAATTCTACATTGGAGGAAGTCTTCCAGTGTAGATGGCTTCAGCCTTTAGTAGTGGGGGAAAGGGGCTTTGTCCCATGTCTGCGATTAGGGGGCTGTTTGATATTGTCGACATTCCCTCTCTCAATAAACATAGTTTCTTTAAACATCCCACTAACCATTTTCTCTCCATAGGTAGTTGGAATGTGAGGACTCTGCACAGAGCTTTTTCTCTTGATGTCCTCACATAAGAATTCCACAGTTATAATTTAGATATTCTCGGCTTGCAAGAGACCAGATGGACAGATAAAGGTCAGATTCTTAAAAATAATCTTAAATTTCTCTTTTCAGGGAGGGACGACAATAAGCATCACCAAGGCGTGGGTGTGCTTCTCAGCAGACACGCTGGCGATGCTCTTCTAGGATATGAGTGCATTAATGAAAGGTTTCTTACAGCAATATTTCAGACAAGCATTAAAGACTTGAATGTTATCTGCTGTTATGCCCCCACTGAGGATGCCGATGAGGATGAGAAGGATAGGTTTTATGAACAACTTCAGGATATTTTGAATTCTGTCAAGAAAGGAGATATTACCCTTGTTCTTGGTGACTTCAATGCCAAAGTTGGTACTGACTCTGACCTTTGGGGAGGAGTAATAGGCCCTTTTGGTATTGGTAGCTGCAATGGCAATGGGTAACGTCTCCTACAGGTAAGTAAACTCAATGGATTCAGAATAACTAACACTTATTACAAACACCGCGACATACATAAGTACACATGGGTTTCACCTGATGGGCTGCATAAGAATATGATTGATTACATATTAATTAACAGCAAATGGGCTAGTTCTGTTAGGAATACCAGGGCATATAGGGGAGCTGAAATTGGATCTGACCATTACCTTGTTAAAAGTGTGTTGCAACTTAAACTTAAAAAGTGTTGTGCTAGGGTTAAAAAATTTACTTTTAATACTGAAGCTCTGAAAGATCCAGTTATAGCCAAAGCTTACCATGATAGATTACTTAGTCATTATGACAGTCATGGTTTGCTTACTACTGAAGTTGAGGAAGAATGGGATCATTTTAAACAGGTTTTTTTGGACACTAACAGTACTCTTTTAGGAAAAAAGGAGCAGAAGAGGCAAAATTATCTGAGTGATAAGGCACTTGAGCTTATTTCGGAAAGAAAGAACTGCAGGAATGCCCTTAATCAATACCCTACTAGTCCTAATAGAAAGCATTACAGAGACCTTAATAAATTGTAAAGGATCAGTTAGCTGCTGATAAGAATCTTTGGCTTGATGGTTTGGCTGACAAAGCCGAGGAAGCATTTAGACAGCACAACAGCAGAGGGCTGTACCAGATAGTTAATGTTTTGTGTGGTAGAAAACGGACAGGCATACAAGGATTGAAGGATAAACAAGGTAAGGTTATAGAAGGGGAGGATTCTGTCATGGCTAGGTGGGCTGAGCATTTCAGTGATGTTCTAAACAATGTAGTTAGTTCTACTCCCATTGTTTGCAATGATGATAGATGTATTGGTGGCTTTAATGTTGGCCCTATAACACAATCTGAAGTTATTTTGGCTGTTTCTAAACTTAAACTTCATAAATCCCCAGGGGTAGATGAAATTACTACAGAAATGCTTAGAGCTGGGAATGTTTCGGTTACCACTTGGATGACTGAAATTCTGAATATCTTTTATGATAAAGGCATGGTTCCTAAGGATTTTACCAGAGCTATTGTTATCCCTATTTTCAAAAAAGGTGATCGCAGTTCTTGTGATAACTATTGGGGTATCAGCCTACTCTCTGTTCCAGATAAAGTTCTTTCCATGATTGTGCTTAATAGAATTAAGAATCTGGTTGACAGTCAATTGCGTGATGAGCAATGTAGATTCAGAAGTGGTAGGGGATGTGTGGATCAGATATTTTCACTTAGGCAGATTCTTGAGAAATGTTTAGAGTTTCAGAAACCTTTGGTTGCTAGCTTTGTTGATTTCAAAAAGGCTTTCGACTCTGTTGATCGTCATAATTTGTGGTTGATTGTGAAATCATATGGTATACCAGACAAGTTAGTTAACATTATGAAAGCTCTCTATAATAACACTGAGTCGTGTGTGAGAGTTGGTAAGGCTTGTAGCAATTGGTTTAGCATTACTTCTGGTGTTCGACAAGGGTGCATTTTGTCTCCTTTTCTCTTTAGCTTGGTTATTGATTATGTTATGCTTAATTCACTTCAAGGGAAAGATTTTGGCCTTAAATGGCTGCAGATACAAAAATTTCTGATTTAGATTATGCTGATGATTTAGCCCTTTTGGCAAATGATGTTAATGAGATGAACTCTATCATTTGAGCTGTTGATGAGATTGGTAGTAGAGTAGGTTTGGTTATAAACAGAGAGAAAACTAAAGTGATGAAAATTGGTCAGGCAGGCTGTGATTCAGTTAATCTGAATGGCTGCAGTCTTGAGCAGGTGTCACAGTTTAATTATCTTGGGAGCTATGTAACAGATAATGGTGATGTGCGGCATGAGATTAACAGACGAATATGTATTGCTGCCGGGACTTTTAAGAACCTATGGAGAGTGTGGAGAAATAGGCGTATACACCTAAAGACTAAAATTAGACTGTATAATAGTTTGGTTCTTTCTAGGGTTAGTTATGGTAGTGAAACTTGGACACTTTGTAAACAAGATAACAGGAAACTAGATGCTTTTGATTCCAGATGCTTACGCAGTATCTTGGGCATTAGGTGGTTCAACTTTGTAACTAATGATGAGATTAGGCAAAGGAGTTTGCAACCTCCTTTAAGCAGCATATTGTGCAGAGAGAGACTCCGTTGCTTTGGCCATGTTGCCCGTATGAATAATTATAGATTGGCGAATAGGGTTATGAACAGTGTGCCTAAAGGCCTGAGAAAGAAGGGGAGACCTAGGATGCGGTGGGCAGACAATGTCAAACTTAGAATTGGTGTGCAGTGGCCAGATGCAGTAGATGTAGCTCAGGATAGACTTGCTTGGAGAACTACATTGCATGGTCTGGTTGGACCTCCGTAGCCCATGGCTGCTTGATGATGATGATGATGATGATGATGATGATGATGATGATGATGATGATGATGATGATGATGATGATGATGATGATGACGACGACGACGACGACGATGATGATGATGATGATAGGGCCAAAATAATTAGTTTTTTTAACTAATCAGGAGTATTTCAAAAGCATTTTCAAAAGTACTTCTACAATATTAGCATTGATTTTAAAAGTAAGATTTAATATTTTTTATCCCAGTAAATTCACTAATAATTTTGCTTGAACCTGATGGTGATTCAGACATAAGAGCATTAATCCTGTTATTATGAATGGAATTGTTTCAAGAGAGAGCAGTTATGTGTCAGGGCTTGATATTGGGGGAGGACAAGAGGGCCATCCCCACCCTTGAGAATGCTAATAAACGGAACGGAGACAAACAAAATATTAAATATTCATATTACCTTTTTTTTTCAAGCAGTTTTTAGAAGATCACTAAGACAGAGGAGAAAATTACACCCTAACGGGTCTCCAGTTCATTCCCGATTGATTTTATCCCTCAACTTTAATTTATTTTAGATTCTGGCCTACTATCTGTTTTTTTTTCTACTTTTGTTTATTTACCATACTCTTTGAATACTAATTTATTGAAGCGTCATAGCTTTGCAAACTTTGAGTTTAAATTAGCCTAGTATTATTTTCAGAATTCTAGAACAGTGGTTCTCAACATTTTATGCTTCAAGTATCCCCTGGAAATGTGTATGTAACTGTCGTAACCCTTGTATAGATAGATAAAACTATAGTTATAGTATAATAATGGGATTAAAATAAAACATATATATATAACATATATCTAGCGACTTTTGAGCTCTCAGGGGGAACCCCCAAAGAATTTTACCGCGTACCCCACGTTGAGAACCCCTACTCTACGACATTAATTATCCTTGACCAGAGCTTTTGATATATCTTCTAAACTTTGTCCATTATTTAATGATGAACAGAATATTTTAAATCATGAAGAATGCAATCAAGTTTTCATGGGTTTAACATTCCATGCATTTGCAAATTTATAATAACTGAAGACACAAATTTTATTAAAATAACACTCCTGTATTACCAATAATAGTTAATAGCTGATTTTCGACTGACGTTAGATATCCATTTAGCCTCATAAATTTGATTGATATTTAAAACAAATTTTAAATTCTCTAGCATGGATTATCCGCCAACGCTAACGTCGTCTAGCCTAATTGCATCATTTACGAAGCACAGATTTCAGCTAGTTGTGAAGATCGTTTTATGACTCTCATCTTCTTTGATGTATTTATTGGATCTGGAGTTTAGAAATTTATTGAATTTTGTTCCATTGTTTATTGCACAGTTTCGTTCTCAGCAGTTAGGAATGATTAACAATGCCAAATAGCAGTTTCGTGAAGCGATTGCTTTCCCAAGGCTGTTGTTTTATGAAGGATTTCACAGACTGGAAGTCGGAAATTATTTCTCGTTCATGTTAGTTCGAAGAACTTTTCTGTTGTTTAATTCGTTTTATTGATTTTGAAATACATGTTGATTATCCTCAATGAAATTTCCAAAGTAGAAAAATCTTATCATCGTATACATTCAAAATGGCATATTCAATAGGACAAAAACTATCTGTCACATTGACATTCATTTTGATGCGTCATATAAAACAACCAAGCAACTTCTGTTTGATAAGAATTTTAAGAACGTTTGAGTTGGGTTGGGTTGTTTTACCTCTGAGCGGCACTTTTTTGCGCACCATGGACTAAATGGCCAGGTTACATGAACCCCGAAGGCTCAGAGAAGGTTGGGGGAGGGAACTCACTGGAACAGCAGTTGGGAGACAAATGGTAGCCTCCCGTCAAATCCATCTAGCGTGTTCTTTAGCGTGCACAGGGTATGGCTCTCCCGCACACGGTTCACGGTTTAACGTCCCAACCGACGGACGGCCACCTTTCCAAGCCCATCGGTGTCCCCAACTGACCGTGGTCAGGGCGGAGAGTTTTGAGGAGATAAATCTCAACGCTGACCCAACGGAGATTCGAACCTGGAAACTGCAGATTACTAGCCTAGCGCGCTACGGATTGAGCCATCCCCGCCCCAAGAACGTATGATTTTTCCATATTCTGCATATATATATATTATACGCTGCGTCGGAGGTCAAGTGATATATCGATGGCTCTTGGTGACAATTGGCTAATACCAGTTACACAGTAGCCTAAGACCACCAATATAATACGGGCCGTCATCATTTAAATGCTACGGTTTATTTAATTAAGTAACAACAAAATTATGTCTTCTTTTAACTTTATACAATAACTAGTTGCAAGATTCCATGTAGAGTGAATATTCTCTTTTGAAAGAACCTTCTTTCCTGACAATAGAAAACCAACTTTTAAAAGAATATGGATTGTGAGGCTATATAGTAATTACTAAATGCATTGAAATGCATCCATGCTATGTGAATGTAAAAGCAATTGATACTACCTAACTTTAAAACCAAGATTTTCACAGAAATATGTTGCAGAAGTTAAATTGTGTATATTAAGCAAATTTAATCGCATTGCGATTTTAGGAAATATTCCTTAAATATTTAAGGAGTTATTACTGAATTGCAATATTTTACAGCAGATTTTTTGTTATGTTTGTCCTAAACACTATTTGAAAACTGATTCAAAGTGAAAAACATTACTGAAACTTATAAAAATGTATTTATTTCAGTAAACAATTTGTTAAAATGTTAATGCAAATTCTTATGAGTAGCAATATTAATGTTCAGTGTTTCAATTTCAGAATTTTTTAATAGTAACAAACATACTTGAGCAAATATTGTTCAAAATCTAGATTTAGGGATTATTTCTTATTTTCCGTTTCTTGCGACATTTTAGTACAAAACGCTCAATTCAAAATTAGGGGGCTTTGAATACAGTTTTCCATTCACACGAGATGGAAGTGTTACAATATTTTGATTATTTCATGTAATTTGTTCGTTCTCAAAGCAAAAAAAGCGAGGAAGCAGTAATTTTTTCAGATGAACAATCTGATTCTTATCTATTACTGCACGAAGAATATTACAAGTTATATTCTACGCATAATATTAATCTATTTTTCATTTTACTGTTTGATAGCAAAGTTTTATTACTTATTATTAAAGTTTCTACATCCATTTCAATTACGTTATATGCTGTTTTCATGATTGTGAAAGCAAAAAACATATTTTTATAATAATATAAAAAAAACCTTCAAGCAGCTGCTTGCCACAGAAGTCTGAAAGGAGCATGTCAGTTTATATACGATAGAGGTCTGTGAGAAAGGCGAGACCTCAGCAGAAAAACAAAACAAATATCCATGCTTTACCAGCAGGGCTCGAACCCAGGGTCCTTTGATCAGTAACCAAGCGCGCTAACCACTCGATCACTGGGGACGAAGTGAAAAACTTCTTATATAACGGGGCACTACTACTTTGTTTACTTAGGGGCATGTAATGTAAATACAATCCTGAGGTGAGAATACCTGATTTTTTTTAAAGAAAGAATGAACTTCCCTACACAAAGGACAGGCTCCGGACTTGCTTCTAAGAGCAAGTTTTCATAGCTGTGCTACATCTGCAACATAGTTAGAATTAGTAATATTTACACCTCCCTTGACTCATTCGTTCACCCGCATTTAACTATATATATAATACTTATACATCGGATATACTGTAAAAGTCCACTTAATTGTTTTATGCAGGGATAACGTGTGGGTGAGATCGTACGGTTTTCATACATGTAACAGTTTCACCGTTTGTATATTTATGAAAACTTAACACTTACAATACACTGTAAAATATTTGAGCAAATGTCTTCATAAGAGAACTCTTTTATGTTTCATCTGTTTTACTCTTTGAAACAACACTTTTGAACATGAAATTTAAACAGTTATTAAAATAAACGCTTCCTATATAAAAAGCGTAGTTAAATAAAACCAATAGCACTCTCTTCACTGACCATCATTTATTGTAGATGCAGATCTTCAAACGTGTTGATGTTTTAAAAAATATATATAGAGAAAGATCACAAAGGCTGTTCCTAGCTTGTACAGAATTTCTCATACAAGAACAAGTCTTACTAAGGTCAGTTAGATCTGGCACAATACACAAAGTCTGCCTGTTGGAATAGCAGATAACTCCCTAACCAACTTTTGTCACTAGGCTAATTAGCAGGACTTTGTATCACACAGCTTTAATAATAAGCTAATATATAGTTGTTTTACTTCTAAACGGCATTTTTTTGCACACAAAAGCTAAATGGCTAGGTCAAAAGGACCCCAAGAGCTCAGAGAAGGTTGAGAAAAGGAATCCCACTGAAGAACTGTTAGGCCTCCCGTCAATGCCATCCAGCGTGTTCAATAACATGCACAGGATATGGCTCGTCTTTGCTCCCTACACATGCTCCGTACACTGCTTTAAATCCCATCCCAAAGACGGCTGCCTTTACAAGTCCATCGGTGTCCCTTTCTGACCAACGACAAAGTGTAGATAAATCTCAATGCTGGCCCAGGAGGAACTAGAACCTAGAAACTACAGATTAAGAAATAATAAGACACATCATTGAGCATAAAATTAAAGAAAGAAAGGATGGATGGGACAAGTGACTGGAGCTCCGTTCAAGTATAAACTTTTTCCTTCCTTGTTTGTGGTCTTTGAAAAATTCTTGAAAAATGCCTGTTCTGTATGTATGTTTAATCTTTTTTTACATCTCCATTCCGGTTCTCACAGCTTGCCTCCCCTAATCCAGACCTCTATATCCTTATTAATTGCTGAAAACCTCTTTTACAATATTTAAAGTGCAGTTTACTTGGGATATTTTTGGAGACTAGCAATATGTCCCCTGGTCATCAGCATAAATTACTTCTGCAGCTGTTGATGTCAGAGGCTTGAGATGATGAGGTTTTAATTATGCAGCTTGGATGGTTTTCCATTAAATAACGCCCTAATATCTGCCTATTTAAAATCTTTTCTCCCCTTGTGAAAAATATGTGAAATCCATTATATGAAAATGCTCTATGCTCGGGCAATAAAGAAAATTTTATGAAGAAGAGCTTCAAATGCTTCAGCAGCATTCTTGCAAAACACTTTTAACTGTTCCTCTTAATTATGTTCTTTGTTTCGAATCATAATTTTTTACTCATTTTCATTGTAACAGGAAATTACTTGTCGGTCTCAAACCACTCACAAAGTTATCTTTGGAAAGTTTTTTCACTGGTGTTTATCATCAGTATGCTCTAATAATTCAACGTTTCGGCGAAAACTCTCTTGAACTCGCTTACAAAATCTAACATTAATTCCTTCAAAATTCTCATCATCATTATACAACCATTTTTCAAAGATTGCTAGAGATCATAGCGTTTGCCAGCTTCTTATCAAATTTCACTTTTACCATTAATTTCATATGAACAGGACCGGATCTAGAAAAATATAAAGGGGGAGAGGGGAGGAGGGGCAAACGACGCAATCGAGCCGAAAAAAGGTAAAAAATGGGGCCAGGAGACTGTATTTCCATCGCCGTAAAAGGTTTTTCTCTTTGATTTAAAAGTTTTTAAAGGATTTCACGAAAAATGTGTGAAATGTGAACAAGTTTAATAATTATTGGTCTCCTTTACCCTTACTAGCGGGGCGGGGGTGGCTCAGTCGGTAGCGAGCCAGGCTCGCAATGTGTAGCTCCCAGGTTCGAGTCCCAGCTGGGTCAGCGTTGAGATTTATCTCCGCAAAATTCCCCGCTCTGCCCACGGTCAGTAGTGGACACCGAAGGGCTTGGAAAGGCCGCCGTCCGTCGGATGGGACGTTAAGCCGTGGCTCCATGTGCGGGAGAGCCATACCCTGTGCACGTTAAAAAACATGCTGGATGGCCTTGACGGGAGGATACCATCTGTCTCCCAACAGCTGTTCCAGTGGGTTCCCTCCCCCAACCTTCTCTGAGCCTTCGGGGTCCATGTGACCTGGCCATTTAGACCATTGTGTGCAAAAAAGTGCCGCTCAGAGGTAAAACAACCCAACCCAACTCTTACTAGCATTCTCAAAGGGGGAGGGTCATGCCCCCTTGCCTTCCCTAGTAGAGCCCTTCATATGAATATAATAATATATATATTATAATAATATAATATAAATCAGGAGTTATAACTGATGTAAATATTTATATACCAATTTAATTCGAGTTATATTTTCAAAAAATTAACAGAAAAAAATAGATTTGAAAAGATTAGTTCGCTACATGAATAAAAATAATATTATTTCCGACTCTCAGTTTGGCTTTCGAAAAAAATCGGTAATGAAGATGCTACAACCATGCTGTCAAATGTAATTTATAATGGTTTTAATGAAAGTAAAAAAAAATAGTATTGTTCATCAATATTTCTAAAGCATTTGATTCTTTATCTGTGAATATATTATTAAAGAAATTGGAAAATATTGGAATAAGAGGTACCCAATTAGATTGGTTTAAGTCATATTAATTAATATAACTCAACAAGTAAAAATTTAAAACATATTAAGTAAAGGGAGAGCAATTAAATTCGGAGTACCACAGAGTTATGTACTAGAACCACAATTATTTTTACTTTATGTTAACGATCTAGGAAAATTTAAATTTTAAAGGAAAAATAATTTCATTTGCTGATGATATAGCAATTATATATGATAATGAGAGTGACAATGGACTGAAAACAAAAATAAATGAAGATCTAAAACTTTTAAGCATGTGGTTTAATAAGAATAAATTATCTGTTAATTCAAAAAACATAATATATATGTATATTAATACGCAAAGAGGTATTAATACAGATTTGGAGATCGCTATTATCATATAATTTAAAATTCTCTCAATATAACATTTGAGGCATAATACTTTTAATATATACTTTTAACTATTGTTTTCATGCGATTCTTCCAAGTCAAGTTTTATCAAAAATAACACCAAGGTATTGCATTACTAGAGTTCATTTTTTGACAGTCACACTAGTTCGACAGTCACATCTAGTAATAACAGTAAAAATTTACGGTGTGACTGTCAAAAAATAAACTCTACTGATACAATGAAATATCTCGGCCTCAAATGTATATATTGAGATTAGATATATTGCTAGAGCCTATTAGATAATGTACTTTGCTGGAGCCTAGTAGCTTATATATTATAATTTTATTAGAGCCTATTAGATATATATACTTTGCTAGAGCCTATTAGATATATGTACTTTGAAAACGGTGTATTTTGCATTCATTCATTCTAGAATACAATATGGAATAATAATCTGGGGAAGGACATAAGAAAGTTATTTGAAGTTAATAAAACAACATAATACTTAAATATTTATTAAAAGAAATGACATTTAAAGGAAAATATGATTTTTCTTGTCAAAATTTTTTGGATTGAAATTTAGTAAATGTTGAACAAATATATAAGTTTTAACTTGTAATATTTATACATAAAATATATTCACATGTTTCTTAGGAATGAAAACTCTTATAATATTAATAAAAAAAAATAAAAATAAATACCCCCCAAGCAGCTGCTTTCCACAGAGGTCTGACAGGAGTCTGTCAGTTTATATGCCACAGTAGAAGATCTGAGAGGATGGCGGGACCTCAGCAGATAAACGACACATACATCCATGCTTTACCCGGAGGCTCGAACCCAGGTCCTTAGATCAGTAGCCCCGGAGGCTCGAACCCAGGTCCTTAGATCAGTAGCCCCGGAGGCTCGAACCCAGGTCCTTAGATCAGTAGCCAAGCGCGCTAACCACTCGGCCACTAGATCTATGGAAAACGAAAATCTAATTGTACCTAAACCAAATAATGAATTATTTAAAAAACATTTCTGGTTTTTCTGGTCATAAATTCTATATTATAAAGAAGGTGTCTGCCTGTGGCAGCCATAACTCATCGGGAAATCAACTTACACGCTCCAACTTTTCAGATAACGTTTCTAGTTGCGGTCCGGATTTTAGTGACAAATTTCAGGTCGAAAGTCCAAAAGTGGGGCTTGCTAGAACCAAAAATATTTACCATGCTATTCCTACGGGAAACGAGAATGGCTGTTAAATTTACCGTTGCCATTTATTGCTCCCTAACTGTGAAAGTAAAGTGTTAAAATACCATTTAAATCTTCTGCTGCAAATCTGATGCCGTTGCCAGATTCCACACATTTCCAAAAGCATTATTTAGGAGTTCCATTGCATCTAGGGACTTGATTTTCGAACCAAACATTGGGCGGGCAGGGGGAACCCGCCTACGAAATTTGGGACCTTTCGGTGAAGTACGTCGGGAATTACAGAATGCCAAAAGCTGACGAAATAAATATCTCGATCGTGTGTCACGGGTTCTTTGAGCTCGCGCCGAGTCACCAGTGACTTTTGCACACCGGGAAATTCTTCGTGTTCAAATTGTGATAAAATGTCGCGGGTGGGATACTCACAAAAATAACCTTTAGTGTAGGAAACAACAGAATATACAGATTAAAAGTAAGACACGAGCTGTCACAATATGTGTAGAAACGAAGTCACGTGCCAAATGAGACCTTGATTTCTAAACCAATCACAGGGCCACATGGGCGACGCTGTGCAGGGAAATTGGACCGTTCGAACGAATTTCACGGGAGCCATAGTACTGCAAAATCTGTGGTAACGGAAATAAAATATTGATAGTTTACGCAGAAACTAAGCCACGGACAATGAGGAGTGCTTGCTGACGTCAACAACGATCCGTGCAAATTTCTTCCTGTTGAAAATCTGTGTTAAAGTGTCGGGGGAGGGGGGACTTACAAAATTTTCCTTTACTGCAGCGAAAATAAGAATATACAGATTAAAAGTTACAACCGGGCAGCGCCGTCTACGTTCAGCTAGTATTTAATAATATGCCAAAAGATATAAGAAAACAACTACCATTATAACGTTTAAAAATAAGAATTATATTATGGCTATTAAGTCAATAATTATTATATGTATCAAACTGATATACTGTTTTGTACATACCAAATACTATTCTGTTAGAACCTTTCTACCAATGTTTGCTTTTATATACTAAATGTGATGAGCAAAATATTATAATATTATTAAACCACTAACGAGTTAATTAAACTTGTGGTGAGTTGACTTAAATATGCACTGCAAAATGTTGAATTTGAATAAATTATTATTATTAATCATTTTTATATTTAATTTCACATGTGTCATTCTTTAACATTGGTTGTACTGGAACTGAATTTCTTGAACTGAATCTCTTGCAGTTGGTTAAATTTTGAGGAGCCGCACCAGACCTTTTTTAGGTTTTCCTTTAACACTAATAAAGAAAGCATGCTGAAATCGCCCAATAATAAGTTTTTGCTTCCATCCAAACTCTAGTTTCTGATTTATAATTGAAATTTCACTCTAAGCGGTAGTGACGCAGACAAACACCATTAAACTTTCTTTATTATGCTTAAATTCGGCAGCACTACGTTCATTACCGCAAAGTTCAGAGCGAAAGATATTGAATATTAAGGCAGTTCCGTCAACGTTTATAATTTTTGCAGTGCACTTCGTTCCATTATTCATCATTAATTTTCTAAAGTACTCACAGAATTTCTCGGCAGATTCCACATTGACAGATTTTCTATTCGCCCAATATGTCAACCATCAGGCTTCCGTGGCGGATCTTGAACCTTGAGAGCCATTTATCTTCTCCCTTTTCAAATAATGTGATCTCATGTAAGATCGTCTTCTGAGCTTTGTAATAAACTTCCACTTTGAAATGCACGATCCAAAGTTTAAAGGTTTGATCCAGGGTTAAAAGATTTTTTAAGTTTTTAATTTATATTTATTTACAGCCGATCAGACTAATTGCGAAGGTAAGTGATGATTTTGGAATATATAATGAGGGAATTAAAGTTAGAATATGCAAAATGAGGTTTTTTGGGCTGGTTTATTCATGAGAGGCTCTTTTCTTGCTTGGGCTTAAGAGAATATGCTGGACTGTCCCATAACTCTAGAAAAGAAAGCTTCCTGCAATCTCCCAGGAAAAAAATCTATGTTCATTCGTTAATAGTCCGTTAATTTCTGATTTATAACGCGAACTTCACTTTATGTGGCACTGAAGCAGAGAAGCACTACTGAACGTTCTTTACCATGCTTTCAGTCATTGTCACAACGGTTAAGAGGCAGACAGAAGATTCCCCTCAAATCCATCCAGCGTATTCTTTAACGTGCAGAAATTATGGCTCTCTCTCCTGTATACGGAGCCACGGCTTAACGTCAGATACGATACAGATTTTCCACCGAAATCAAGGGTGGTTTAACGGAGATAAATATCAACATTGGCACAATTGAAACTCAAACATGTGAACTGCAGATTACGAGTCTGGCTGCTATTAACTGAGCCAACACCCGCCTCGTAGGAAATAGCGAATAAAGATGGATTTTGAAAATACAAAATATCTGAGAGTAGGAGATAACGAGATAGAATATCTTAAGATAGGCAGGTAAATGGTGTAAACATCTTTAAGCATGACCTGTCTGTCATCCAGGAGAATCTTAGAATATTTGCTAGAATATTGCATCTTTAGTAGAACTGACAGCAAGGACAAAACAACTTTTTTAGCAGAAGCTAAGAAAGCAGTTCTGCTAAAAAATATGGGACACTTTATTTTCAGCATTTTACTTCACAATTATAACTTAGCAATTAAATATCGTAACATGAGTTTCGGCTGCATAAGTGCAGACGAAACAGGTGTCTAGAGATCTACTTGAAGAAAAGAATGTACAAATCTAAAATAAAAAAAAAATGTAAATGGTTATGGGAGCAGTGAAAGATTATTACTTGGGCGTAATCGGAGTCACTAGAAATTATTCCTTAGGTGATTGAAGAATGGGTCGCGGCATAAATCAGCAGGCACACTGGGGTGTTTTTCCTCTGAGCGATACTTTTCTGCGCACAATGGGAGTAAATGGTCAGTTCGCAAGGACACCAAGACTCAGAATTAGTTAGGGGTAGGGGGAAAAAGCCTCCCGTCAAGGAAATCCCACGTGTTTCTTAACATGCATAGATTATGGATTTTGTTGTTTTCAGGTTGGGTTGTTTTACCTCAGAGCAGCACTTTTTGTGTGCTCAAAGATGATTGGGGCAAGGGGACCCACTGAATAGCTGTTGAGCGACAGATGGTAATCTCCCATCAAAGCCATCCAGCATGTTTTAAATGTGCCGAGGGTATGATTCTTTTGCATATGGGACTAAGGCTTAATGCCACATCTGATGGACGGCGGATTTTCCAAGCTCATCGGTGTCTCCCCCTAACCGAGGGTAGAGCAGGGAGGTTTGCGGAAATAAATCTTAACGCTGACTCAGGTGGTCCTCGGCTCTTCATGCACACGAAACTAGGGTTTTATGTTGAATCCGATAGACGGTAACCTTTCCAAGTCCATTGGTGTCATCTCAACCCTGCACAGTTGGGAGTCGAACCTGTGAATTGCAGAATATGAGCCTGGCTCGCTACCGATTGCACCAACCACTATTCCCAGCAGGCACACTAACCGTTGTCAAGATTCTGTGTCGGACAATTCAGACTGTCTGGTGATTTAACTAAGGTAAGAAACATTGGAGTCAATCTGTGCTTTCTCGGCATCTATTGATTTCTACCCCTTCACTCCGACCCCTATTTGATCTTGAATGAGACTCTTGGTCGGAAAATTCTTCTTATTCCCGACTTCTACTGCCTGAAATATCTCTATTCACCAATTTTTAGTTCTCCAGCACCGATATATCGAAATTCAACTTTGGCCTCGAAACACCCATCGCATTCAAACTTTGACAGTATTTCTGAGATCTACGGCTGGTGTATTGTTTATTTAAATTAATGAAATTTAAATTTTATAATAACACGCTATTTGTCAGTAAAGAGCTACCCATGAAATAAAATTTTTCAAGTAAGATTTTGTCCAAGATTTGTAAATTACTTTGAACATTGATAAATTCAAAAAGCTTCTAATGAAATACATATTCTTGAAATCAAGATATTCAAGCTATTATAACTCTCCTTTTTACATGTAATTTCCATGTGAGAGTGTTACGTATAAATTTAACCGAATACCTATGTAAAAAGGATGTTTTCGTAGGATCACAAATTTTATGAACTGGTATGGATCCTGAGCATTTGATTCAAAAGGTCAGGAAAATACGTCAGGAAAATGGTGAGCTGGGTGGTGACATAAAATATCGCAGACTGTAAGATATGTACAACACATTTATTATCTATAATATTTACGAAAACAGTATAATACAAGATCGGATTTCACTATGGCCCCGCACTTGAAAACAATCCATGTCTGCCTATCTCGCTTAGCCGCATACAAATTCTGACCTGTAGCACCCTCTAAAACAGAAGGACTCAGGAACAAAGTCTTTTCTATTTTCCTTGTCTCAGGGTAGTCACGCGAGTCTTTCCCACGTAAAAGGGCCAATAGTGAGAAGTATCCGATCTCGGTGTCTGTCAGTGAACGATTTATGGACCCTGAACACCCTCACATTCGGTCCGAAGGCTCTTCGTCCTCCGCTTCGTGTGTGTGTGTGTGGCGGGGGGGAGGTTACAGACTCGCATCATCTGACAGTTACAACCTAAAACAATCAACAACGTATAACAGGACAAGAACGTAATCGAATCTGAGTTTATAGCATGATAAATTAACTTATTATATAGTTCATTAGTTGTCATATTTTTTAATATAAAATTTATTTATTTTCATTTTGTAATGTGTAAAATTAGCCGTTTTTTCGCAAAACTACTTATTTATCATTTTTAAAACTTGCTTTATTTTTATAACAATATCATAAATGGTGCCAAGATAAACAAGCTGAATGTAATATGTAAATACAATGTTATCCCATTCAAATATAATTCAAAGAGATCATAAAAAATGTAAAAAATTTTAAGTTTCAAAGAACTGAACCCTGTGAGATCCCAAAATTAACAGCAGGAGGAGCACTAAAGCAATTATTAATTTTTGCAATTTGCTGTCTTTCAGTTAATTAACTAGGCCAAGATAGCATAAGGCCTCTCATTCCAAACATTACTAATTTTTTGATCAAAACACTATAAGGAATAGAAGTAAATGAATTTTGCACATTAATTTACAAAAGAAAAAAGGTAGAAATATCCTTAATACCACTATAAATAAGTGTAGTAAGTTTCAAAATTCCATCTATAATGTCTGTGAGGATAGAGGAATCTCAGCAGAGAAGCAGCACCAATATCCATGACTTACCAAGTTCGAACCCAATTCCCATTAATCAGTAGTTAAGCACGCTAACCACTTAACCACTAGACGGAAGAAATAGGTCTATAGTTTTCGAATCTTTTTTTTCTCACATACCACCCTTAAAAATTGGTATAGCAATACCTCAAGACAGGTAGGAACGAACTTCATAACAGAGATTTATTAAACATAAAATACAAAATATCTTTCAGTTCCTGGTAAGTTTCTTTTAATATATGTTCAGGAGTATTAGTTCCACGACATTTCCAGAATTTGAGTTGTTTACAACTGCTTGTACTTCACTTGTATATTTCTTCAATAAAGGTTAATATTTGTTTTATTGAAATATTCCAATTTCCTTTGAAATTTAAAAGGCTTGTGTTAATTTCTGTTTTAAGCCTTCATGACAGTTCATAATATCCATGCTATTCTGCTGGAAATCCTTTCACCTGTGTCTAAAGAAACCTCGAGAGACAGTTTACGCAAAGACATCGTACGTTACATCTTGCCATTAAAGTCAGATAAAGATCAGTTCGGGTTGAAATAACTCTCTGACGACCTTAGTCAGCTCTTCTGGTAATAATTTCTCTCTCCTGAAACTGTTTCCAAGATGTCATTATGCTATCTTGCTGCCTTCGCCTGCTACACTACCTTCTTTAAGTCTTCCAACATCCCGCCATCGCAAGGAATCATCTAAACCACGATATCTTGCCATCTTCAGTAAATATAATCGGATTAACCTTCCCTGCAAGCATCCATTTTGGAATGGAGTGATCTTGTTTTTTCAATTTGGTTGATGGGATTTATAGCCTATTATCGCTTTATATCCCATAATGAGAACATAGCTTTTTTGAGGCATATTTAGAACTGAAGAATTCTTTTACTGAAAGACAGTCACGACATATAGGACAGAACAAACGACCATGCCAATACCAGGTACTGGAACCCGGCAGTCGCAGTGTCGCCGCAAACCAATGCGATACCACTGAGCCACCGAGGCGATATAGAGTGATATGTCAGCAACCCGCGTTTTTATAGGTATTAAGAATTTGCATGTTGCAAGGAATTGTGGAGTTGCAGATTAATTTTGATTGGATATTCGAAATTTGTATGTAATGTTGCCTATAATAGTCTATATTTACCTTCGGAGATGTTGTTAAAATTAAAATAGTGATGAAAAACGAATATATTATATTAATTTTGGAAACCAGTGTGCTTGAGAGCTAAAGTTACCAGCTTTTAAGAAACCGTTTAGATTAAAACTTAAGTAATAGCCATTATATCGAAGGTTTTCATAATCTACGCCGAATAAGATGAGAAAATAAGACATTCCATAAGAGCCCAAATTCATAAATCTAACTGATTTAATAGTCCTTTCATTTGCCTTCAAAAGAAATAGGGTCTTCTGAAGAAATAGGTCTTCTGAAAAAGTGCATAAAGTCCTCAAAGTTGTATCTTAGTAAGTTTTCGAACCCTAGTCAAACCAGAACTTATTTCAAGAATAAAGTGCTAAGCTACACTTTCATTTAATCACTTTGGAATGTAATTCCCAAATCAAAGTTGTTAATTTAGACTGTTTTACACATTATTATATTACTAAACAACAGCACCAAAATAGCTTTCTCAAGAGCTGATGTGTTTGCGTCCCTGGCTACAGAACACAGGGAACTAGGTAAGGTATAAAGGTTTCTTTTTTGTTGTATTTCTGCTCAGATTGGGCGGGGTTGGCTCAATCGGCAGGGCGATCTGCAGTTCCCCAATTCGAGTCACAACTTTGTCTACTTCGAGATTTTATCTTCGTTAAAGATACTTCTACCCTCGGCGAGAAATAGGAGAAAATGCAACATTATGTTGAATTAAACGGGAGAAACATAAGATATCCGCTTCCGCATATGCAGTTTTTCTGTATCTACTTTTCAGCACTCTCAGAAGCCGAGTAATCTTCATCTGTAAATATTCCATATATCACGTAAAAATTCAATATATCACGCAAATATTTCACATAGCACTCTCAGTAGCATATTAACCTTTATCTGCAAATATATATTCAATGTATCACGGAAATATTTAAATGTATTCCACTTTTCCTTCACCATTTCTTTGTTTTCTAACACTAAAATCTCCTTATCTGAATAGGTGGTTTAGCGAAACGCTTTTTTTCCTGAAAGAAAAAAATTCCGAGTCCAGAAAACTAAAAAGAATCAAAGAAAAATAAGTGAAAACTTCGAAGGAAAACTACTCACTCTTCGTAGAAGTCGCCGTCACGGTGACCTTTACACCTACCCAATCTACACTTCGAAACTTAGTACAGTTTTACTAAAGAGAAAGAATTTCTGCTCTGTTGTTCATTGGCGGTTCAGTTTATATGCAAAGAAGTAATGCAAATACTAGTTGTTGTTCCTTTTTCTCACATCACGTGGAGTGAATAGTGGAATCAGGAGTTGATGAATAAATGCGAAAAGGATCAAAGAAATCCTATCTTATATCAAGGAGAATTTCGGAAATCCTCCAAGGGCTTTGCGTGCTTACTTTGGTCGAACATAGCTGACTGATTCAATCAGAATGTCTGCACGTGTAGGTTTCGTAGGACTAAACCAATTCAGAATGAAATGGGAAAAATAAATAAAAATAGCAGTGAGTAACATCAAAAAGATAAAAAAACGCATCGTTTCGTAACTGGTCATGTTATGCTTCATATCCGAGGTTAACGAGGTCGATGCAAAATTCACGACGAAAAATTTTTTTTAGTTTTTATTAGCGTTGGGAAAGAACAAAATAATCACTGCGAAAAATTCATTCTAGCAAAGTTTAGTTCATTCGGTATCGCTCTCAGATTCTGCTTGATGTTCCCAGGTTCGAGTACGAACTGTGAGAGATTTATTGTGTTGAGATTTATTTTTGCTAACCCATATCCTATCCCCCCTCCGTGCTCAAACTTGATCCCTTTGACTCTTTGTAATCCCCTCCTATGTCACACATCTATTGCATGCAAAACATGTGAAATCCCAATCCTCTATAGCAAAGGTTTTAATACAAAACTTACACAACGTAGTCGCATTTAAAAACAGTTTTTCCTTTCTCTCTAACAAAATTAGAGTTTGTTTTCAAACTTTGCTACTCACTGTTTAAAGCTGATAAATTTTGTCATGTATCATAATGCGATTTTGCTTTTTCTTTTCCTCGAACTCTTCCATCTTATTGAACTATCTTGGTCCAGAACCATTTTACTATATCGGAAGTCTGCTATAAATAAATTTCTTAAATTTCGGAAATTAAAGAAAATGTCAAAATATATATCTCAGCAGTAGTGCACTCAGGTAGTTCGTGTTATATTTATCAGAAATCAGGTAGTTTCGTGTTATATTAATAATAACTTACATAGAGAACTAAGTAACTTCTTAAATAAGCATTTTGGCAAAGCATATGACTGAAAATGAAATAAAGATCTCAATCAAATCCATTTCAAACTCGAATTTCGACAATATTCGTTCGGTGTTTAGATAATGATGGAGATTCGAACATTTAACAGTGCCAGTTTAAGTAATTGTGATGAAGAGTTTTTGAGAACAAGTTAAAAGCGAAAACAATAACCGTTATACTAAACTTCACTAACACGTAGAGTCGGATTTAAACTCTATGGGGCCCTAGGCGCATATTAAATTCGAGCTAAACGTTTTGAGGCCCTAGGCGCATATTAAATTCGAGCTAAACGTTTTGAGGCCCTAGGCACACATTATTTCGAGGTCTCCTTACTAAACTTTTGGAGGCCCTAGGCATACATTAGATTCGAAGCCCCTTAGATATTTTGCAATATTTGGTGTTTGGTTCAAGCAAAATATTTAAAAAATTTTATTTAAAGAATTCTAGAAAAATAATCACAAAAATATAATTCAATCCCAGTAAGCAAAAGTATAGACATTACTAAGATTCATTAAAATATTTTGGCATGAATTGCAGTTTACTACCAAATTTCAATAATGAACGTTTCTTGATAAGCGTTTAACTAAAAACTTTTCTATCAAAAACCATCAAAGTGTTTTATTGCGAGCTTTCTCTTTGTCGAAACCATTAATTAAATCGTCACAATTTATAGAATCTGTCAATTCACATTCAATAAACGTTAAAGATAAATTCCATATTTTTGTTTGCGCTAATGAATTTCGTATTTAAAAGTAAGTACCTATTTTATTTTGCATCTATAACAAGGCAGTTTTTATATTGTTGTTTGTGAGGAGTAAGGTTTTAAAATTTGGCACCATACAGAGTGAGGCCTCAGCTTGCGCCTAATGCGCCTTATGGTAAATGCGGTCCTGTTAACACGTGAACGGTTATTCTTAGCAATCCCCCCCCCTAATAATTATTCCAATTTTGTTTGATTTTTCTTTTCAGAAAAAGCTAACTTATTAATTTTTTCAGCGTCTATAACGTTTTGAATGCTAAATGTATGTTCTTGTAAATCTATATTGAAATAGATATGATTGAGATCTTTAAGTTGCCTTCATCACGTTTTTTATGAAAAATAGCTTATTTAAGGTAACCGAGTTCTGTACATGAATTGCTATTGACATAAAATGGAACTGTACATAATTAAGTGGCCGCTGAATATATATATATGTATATATATATTCTGCACGTCATTTGAAATTACCCCACCGAATGTCGTAACTAAGCTGGGGAGACACAGGAGCAGTGCCCAGGCCCCGAGGTCCGTAGGGTCCCGTTGATAGAACTCTATTTCAAAAAAAAATGTTTCCAGAAGCATTTTTCATAATGGAAATTATTACGTGAATATTGGTTAAACTGGAAGGGAAAGTTCATAAAGACAAATATATTTCTAGGATTTCCTCTACGAGCCCCTTTATTATGATTTCCAGCATCGCCACCTCTTTTCCTCGTATTCTTCCTTCTTCTTATCGTCATATTCTTTCTTTTATAAATTTAAATAGTGGGACAATGTACCTGTTCATCTTCTGCATTCTTGATATCCACTTATTTCCGAATTTTAGTGTCATTGGTAGAAAACAACACAAGAGTGTTATTGAGCGCTATTCACATTCAGTTAATGTTATAAAAAGCAATATATTTTCCAGAAGTAATCTTAAAATCATATTTTTATGATATCTCATTTCTAATTCACATCATATTCTCAGTAAAATGTTTTATTTAACATACAGTCTTCAACAACTGCATGGAGAATGAAACGATTTTGACACATAATGAATATATATCTCAAGTTAAACCAACGTTTAAAACAAAAATGTTCTAAATAAGTAATATACTGTCATTGACAACTTAACAGTATGCAAAATTACTGCTGTTGAAAAATATTAGGCCCAAACAAGTGTTCTGCTCCAGAGCTAGTGGCTTGGAGCAGGACACATCTTTTCCCACATCAGAACCCCCACCTAAAAAGAATGGACGGATTGATTTGACGATTTGCATGCAAAATACACTGCTCGCAAAAATTAGGGAATATTTCAAAATGAATATGAAGCGATAAAAAAAAGCATTTGAATTTTTTTTATTAAACAAGAACATCAGAAAATCAAACGACAAGTCAAAGAAAGTTGTTCGATTATGCAAATGAGATGCAAAAGCAACTTTTATTTCATTGGGGAAATGCACTATACAAAAGGCTAAAAGTACTTGAGTATCTGCACGTTCCCTGATCTTGAAAGTTCCCATTCTGCAATATCCCAACCCTTGCAATGCCCCTGCAGTACGATTTGCCCGAATGCGAAGCCTGGAGAGCCATAGGACGTCTTGAAGTTGGTCAAACACAGATGACAGTGGTAAGAGCACTTGGAACATCCCAAAGCGTGATTAGCAGAGTGTGGAATCGCTTTCAAGAGACTCGCACAGTATAAAGAAGACGAGGGCAGGGTCGCCCATCTGCCACAACAGCAAGAGATGACTGCTACCTGACCTTATTTGGTAAGAAGGAACAGTCGCAGCAATGCAACAGAGCTGCGGGGACAGTTTCTTGCTGCCACTAGACGACGGATATGCACCCAGACCATACGAAATCGGCTCCATCGTGTTGGACTGCATGCCCGGCGACCAATGGTATGCATTCCGTTATCTGCTGAACACCGTAAAACCCGTAGAAGATGGGCTGATGAGCATCGCCATTGGACTCGTGATGAGTGGTCAACTGTCCTCTTCTCTGATGAGTCACGGTTCAGTCTGCAGCCTGACAATCATCGTGTCCTGATCGTGTCCTGATGGCGTGACGAAGAACACGGGAGAATCCACGTTTCATGCGAGAAAGGGACTCCTTCGGTGGTGGTGGAATCATGGTGTGGGCTGGCATCAGCACTGGTGGTCGTACCGACCTCCACGTCATCAGAAACGGATCGCTGACTGTTGTCAGATATCGAGATGAGGTCCTGCACCCTATAGTGGTACCCTATGCTGGAGCAGTTGGAAACAACTTTCTTTTCATGGACGATAATGCAAGGCCCCACCGTGCGCATCTCATCAACAACATGCTTCAGGAGGCAGGAATCGAACTCATGGACTGGCCTTCACGTTCTTCATACCTGAATCCCATTGAACATGCTTGGTATGCACTGGGAAAACGTCTGGAAAAACCGTCCAATGCCTCCCACAACACTTCTTGAGCTGGAAGTTGCCCTAGAGCAAGAGTGGCAGAGGATCCCACAAGAACTGCTGGACATTCTGATCCTGTCCATGCCCCATCGCTGTCAGTGTGTTTTGGGAGTCTTGGGTGACCATACACCCTACTGAACAGTCAATGTGTGGCCCTCTCGTCCAGTTTGACATGCTTCTGTTCACCCCCACCGATATGTCACTTGCTACTCAATCACGACAATTGAGTTTGCATCTCATTTGCATAATCGAACAACTTTCTTTGACTTGTCGTTTGCTTTTATGATGTTCTTGTTTAATAAAAAAAATTCAAATGCTTCTTTTTTTATCGCTTCATATTCATTTTGAAATATCCCCAAATTTTTGTGAGCAGTGTAATTGTAATGTATGCGGACGTAAACGATTTTCATGCTATAGAAACGGATGTAAACGTCAGCAGGAAAACAAAATGCGAGCGAATGGCTGACGTTATGTACAGCTGACGGAATTTGAAAAGATAGAATCATTGGGATGTTAGAAATTGGATGGGCAACATGCCAAATCGACTTCCATAGGGACTTGATGCCTGAATGATTGTAAGCTGTTGGCAATAATGAGTAGAGGAAGGTAACTGAATACTTCGCCAAGTCTCTGGAGGCATCGGAACTTCCGAAAGAGAGGATCAAAGGATGATCATGAGTCATGATAGGAAGCGAAGCTACAATCTATGCCTCTACCTCTACGATGACTCTTTCTACTATTTCATCAATGTTAATGTCATAAGAGTGCAGGGCCGGATCTAGAAAAAAATAAAATGGGACCGAATGACGCAATTGAGTAGGAAAAGAAATAGAGGGAGAGGGGCAAGAAACTGGATTTCTCTTGTAATATAACATCCCCTCCCGTTTTAAAGGTTTTTTAAAAATTTCTTTCAAAATACGTGAAATATGCAAGGGTTTAATAATGTTTCGATCATTACTCTTATTAACAATCTCAAAAGGAGGTGGGACAGGTTTCCCTTGCCCTCCCCCCTAAATCATGCCTTGTAATAATAAGGCTTATACTTCGAATTTTGCTTTATTTTTGTCCAACCCATGACTTCGTCTTATGTAGGTAAAATTATTTGACCACTCATCTCTACAAGTGTCTCAATGAGTATGAATCTCTTCCGTTTAGATTTATCTCTTCTGTTAATCTGTTAAGATGCATCTGTTCCATCGCCTTACGTGTTATGGCAGAGAGATCTAACTAGATAGATGATGACAAATATATCAATATGGCAGAGAGATAAATAATTATTGGCTTCGAAACACAGGATACACTCATTTAATATCTGAACGTCTAACTAGTGGGTATGAGATTCTGAGAGTTCTTCGGTTTCGCTGCTCTTTCTTCGGGTGCCATCTGAAAACATTAATCCATTCACAAGATCCCGAACTGTTATTGATGATAAATCGTACATATAAAAAATTAAATCTGACTTGTCTTCCCGTAAACCTGACTGAAACTAGCTTTAACAGCATAGTAGCCAAAGCTACTGTTCCACCAGACAGTTTTCTTGTAACGTTAGCAGTGGTCAGAAAACTTGACTTCCAGTCTAGTGTTAAATGTATTTTTTATGAGGAGGCATGTACTTCTCATAAAGTAGAGTATCGAGGCACTTCCTCTTACCTCTACACAGCAAGTAAATACAGTAAAAAATATTTACATTAACAACTCCAGAAACGAAAACGTTTCTAGTAAACTACTGATGGTGAAAAATTTAAGAACCCTAAAATATTCATTAATTTAAAACAAATGAACAACTTCTTTTTCAGAAGCGAAATTGCTTTGCATCACCCTAATCAAAGATCGATATAATAGAAATGTGGAACATTGGAATGATAATCAAATTCACTTCCGTGTGACTTATATAATAGCATTTTATAGAAAAATATGTGTTTACACATAGTTTATAAATAAATTTCAAAACTTCCCTTGAAATAAAAATCGAGAGAATTCTGCTTTTCAATGATATTCTTTCAAAACTAGAGAGTTGTGTAAGCGTAACATTTCTCGGTAGTCACCTTAAACAAATTCCTTCGGAATGGAGTTAAATGACAAAACATCATTTCATGAACTTTTAAAAGCACACTTGTTTTAAAACACTTTAAAGTAATATTTGTTTTTTTTAAGGTTTCGGAGATAAATTCTCATTAATGCCGAAGGCGCTGTTAAAATTACAGTTTCCATATATTTTTACGCATTAAAAAATACTTTTAAAATTAAATTTTAATATTTTTTCGAAAAACGTATGTTAGAAGTTATTAAAAAATGTGAAGCTTCGGATTTGGCTTTCGTTCATATATAACATAAATTTTAAGATTCCTTGAAAATATCAAGAATAATATAAAAATAACTTAAGTTTATGTTCATAAAAGGTGTACAGATTTTCAATAGCGGAACTTTATTTCAGATTAGTAAGACTGAATTAACATATCCAGTATTTAAGAAAGAAAATATAATATTTATATACGCATAGAAACAAACTTTTTGCACACATTTATTTCTTTATGAAACAGATTTATTTTTTAGAAAGTAACTTTTCATTGTAATTTGCATATATAACACAAATATATTCTAATTTTTAAATGTTATTGCGAATTATCGGCATAACGGTCAGTATTTAAATTTTATAGCATTCAGACGTATGTCCGTCGACTAAATAAGTTGTCAAACCATTGTTTCAATATGTGAGGCTATATTCTAAATGCCCACTGACTGAATCACAGTGTACCCGTCCAGGCGCGTCACAGAGTGCACATGAGAAGGTCGACCACACGGAGATATAAGCAGCCGGCCAGGACAGATGAGTCATAGTGCTTAACGTGAGCACAATGGGCAGAGGTATTGATTTGACAGACGTTCAAAAAAGGAATGATCATCGGCTACCGCACCAAGGGTGGAAGCATCTCGGAAACAGCAGAAGTCGTGGGCTGTTCGCGAGGTGCTGTAGTAAGGGTGTACCAAGAATGGACTGCTGGCACACCGAGTACCTGCAGACGTCATAACTGTAGAGTCCCAAAGGCCATCGACTCCAGAGGAGAACGTCGCCTCCGTCGACTGGTAAAGGGCAATCGACGCCCAACAGTGCAGGAATTGAGCACTCAAATGAAGGCTGGGGCACCCAGGTACAGTAGAGCAAACCTGTTACGCATGGGTCTCCGGAGTTGACACTGTGTAAAAGCACCCATGTTAACCAAGATCCATGGGCAACGACGCCTATAGTTCGCATGGGACTAGCGTCATTGGACAGTGGAAGAGTGGAAGAAGGTTGCCTTCTCACGAATCGAGGTTTCTACTCCACAGAAGTGATGGGCGGTGGCGGATATGGCGTCAGACACACGAGAACCAACACCTGGACACGCTTGTCGGTCAAGTACAGACCAGCTGTGGCAGTGTGCATGTCTGGGGGATATTTTCCTGGTATGACCTGGGACCGCTGGTACCGTTGGATGAGTCTCTGAACGCCAATGGCTACCTGTCCATCCTCACTGACCGCATGCATCCCTTCATGTTGGACGTTTACCCTGGTGGTGATGGTGTCTACCAACAGGGCAATACGCCCTGCCATTTCGCTAAAGTGGTGCGTGACTGGTTCCAGGAACACGATAGCGATGTCTCCGACCTCAATCGCCCGATCTCAATCCTACAGAGCACTTGTGGGATCATTTGGATAGACAGGTTCAGCGTGCGGACCCACAATCACGTCATCTCCTGAACCTCGGTGCTCTGCGGAGTCCGAATGGGCACGTGTGCCTCTGGCAACCTTCCAGGGTCTCATTGCGTCCATGCCACGCTGTCTCGGCGCTGTCATCCGGACCAATGGTGGTTATTCCCATTATTAGATATGTGGTCATATTTTTCTGATACGACTCTGTATGTATATTAGAATTGTTTCCTCATATTTTATTCTTTCTGGTGAAACTTGTACTGAAGGTATCCAATGCTTAATTAATTCTCTTCCTGTACCAGGTAAGAAATTTCAATTTTTCATTCGTGTAAAATGTGTTATCTTAAATGGTCAGAATTTTATTTTTATCTATGTATTATCCATCAAGATTCCGTGACATAAGAATAATCCCAAATGTGAATGTTAGCACAAAATCAAGCACCTTAGTATACAACAGTTTATTTGGGGAAAAATATGTTGATCTTTATACAGATCTTTCTCTCTCTCTCTTAGGAGGGCGTTCGAAAAGTTCAAGTCAATATGCATCTATAGAAAGAAACCATTGCATGTACCTTAACAAAACTTTTACTGTCATTTAACGTGCTTCTCTCTAGCATCTATGCAAATTTACAGGCGTCTACACCTGTTCTGGAATGTTTGGCGGTACTCCTATTGGGGAATACTTTGCATTTCTGATTGGAGGCATTTTCCAATGTCTTGCACCTTTGAAAAAGGCTTCCCAGTAAGTTTCGTTTTTAATTTTTGGAAACAACCAAAAATCGCATGATGCAAGATCGGGTGAATATGTAGGATGAGATAGATGTTTTATTTTTTTCTGCTTCAGATAGGCCGTAACTTGTCGGATTTTGTGAGCACTGGAATTGTCATGAAGAAGGAGAACCCTTGACACGCCTGTTGTTGGACGCTGCTGCTTCATCTCCTTAATCATTTGTGCAAAACAATGTTGGTGTATTGGCTTTTATAGTCATTTGATCAGGTAAGGTGTCCACAGCTACGACTCCTTGGAAATTGAAAAGAAAAAATGTGATCATCCTCTTTCCTGAGCGAAAGTCTTAACGGAGGATTTGGGGACGCGGTACATTCTCTGCAACCCAAACATAGTGGTTGATCTATCTGGAAATTTTAGAGTAATAATAAATCACGTAAAATATACCACGTCTCATCACCTGTGACAATATCTGTTAACAGTTTGGGCCACTAGGTTTAAACATTGCCAAAGTCTCCTTGCACCAGTCGACTCTAGCCATTTTTTGCTCTTCTGTCAGTTTGTGTGGTGTCTATTTCGCACAGATCTTTCGGAACTTTAAATGTTGATGGATAATTGTTTCTACACTGACGTTTATACTTCTTATTTGAACAGTAATATGTGGGTTTTCTTTTAATGATATCCGGAACAGCAGCGATTGTTCTCTCGTTTATGTCTCCCTTCGGTCTTCCTGCAACAGGGTGGTCTTCCAAGTTCTCACGCACTTCTCTGAATTTGCGCATCCATCCCGTAACAGTGCCATATGAACAGGCATTATCCCCATATACTTGTGATAAATCAGCATGACGTTTTTCGCATAGTCTCCAGATAGTTCGCAGACCGAAATTTACATTCCGCCAGCGAAGAGAGAAATGATGATACAGCCTTTGTTTTTAACACGTAATGACAAGGTTAGACAAGCTTTGAAACAAGTCATAGCTTGTTAACTTCAGAAGAACAAGTGCAAATATACAGATACGTCAGGAACTTTTTGAACCGTGCATACTAAATCACCTTGAAAAGTTTCCATCTGGAGAATTAATTAATTAATTTAAATATCTTTCCCAGTGAACATTAACTATAGATTTTTCTTTCGGGTGAGAAAGAGATTTTTCATGTATAAGCGAAGAGAAACGACTTTTCGTTCTTTCAAGTTATTAGTTTACTTACATTATCTCTTGAACTGGAAACTTGCGTATTCTGCTACTCACTCTAATGAATGTGAGTACTGGAATTTTGAATAATTTAAAGCTATAATAATTGCCTCGTTCTAATTAATATTTTCCCTTAAATTCATATCGAAAATGTAACTATGTATATAGATTTTTAACCACAGTCTTTTCGTATTTTGAAAAATCATTTACCGTACTTTACTCACACATAATATGTGAGTAAAGTTTTGAAACTCTTTAGCATTAGGCAAATTAATATATATTATTTTTCAGAAATAGTGAAAAGGGAGGAATGTCGAAATGCGTGCGCTTCAAGGGGATGTGTCAAATCAGGTAAATCCTTTCTTTTGCATTTAACTTACGTATAAGAAATTATTTCTAACTTTACCCGGTACATTGTAAAAGTGTGCCTACCAGATACCTATTAGCAGTATCATATATAATATATATATTTGTTATGAAGTGTGCAAAGAATTTCTATATCCTATCCTTTGATTCTAAATCTCTATTTATATCAGCATCGTATACGATGAAGAGAATGGACCTGTCATTTGACCCATGTGATGACTTCTATCGTTTTGCTTGCGACGACTTCATTGACAGTGAATATGTTCCTGACGACACAGAATGCCACTCAATCGTTTCCAATTTGGAACACAATTTAATGCTGGAACTGAAAAGTAAGTTTTTTACTTTCCCATTTTTCGATTTTATGAAGAATCTTAAATCAGGAAAATATAGACGAAGACATTGCAGTAATATCTACTTGATAGGGAAAATATACTGTCTACATATTTCATACACTTAATATAATAGTATCCATGGGTACCACCACATGGTATTCTAATTGGATAAGGTTTCTGAGTTATCGAATGCTGTACGACTTGACACATGTTGTTTAATAGACAATATTAGCCTTCTTCTTTGAACCATATTTTTACCATTTTTTAATGATATAATAAAGCAATTACAAAACTGTTAAACAACAACAACAAAACATAGAACTGGCTCAAAACGTTGTTAAGAGAGTGCATATCAAATGCAAGAGATCTTGGTCAGGCAGAAGGAAATTTTCAACGCAATACACATTAATATAACAAATTCATTTAGGAGACATAATCCATATCGAAACTTAAAGACAGAACCGCGATTACTCTCTCTCACAGAAGATGCTGAGATATCAAGTAGTGAGATCAACGGGAAGGTTTGTGACAAATGGTACAGTGTGTGTCACAAAGAATACTGTTTCAAGCAACAGCGAGCATATGTGGGTTACGTAGTTTTTTCCTCTGAGCGGAACTTTTTTGCGGATCCCAAGTGATTAGAAAAGTTTGGAGGAGGGAGATTGGACAAGCAATAAGACGAAATGTAATTGTCAGCCCAAAAACAAGTATCTTAGAATACAACAGTTTATTTGGGGAAAAATATATTGATCTTTATACAGGTTTTTCTCTAACGAAGGGACGTTCAAAATGTTCCAGTTAACATGTATCTGCAGAACAAAAACCATTGCACTTACCTAAATAAAACTTTTACTGCCTTTCAAAGTACTCCCTTTCAGCTTCTAAGCAAACTTGCAGAGGTCTACGGCAATTCTGGGACGCTTGGTGAACTGCTGTTGGGGAATACTCCACAACTCTGAATGAATTCACTGGTGAGGAATGAAAACACTGGAAAGCTATTAAAAGGAAGATGAAGCCTCCGTTAAAATCATCCAGTGTGTTCTTTGACGTGCACAGAGAATGATCGTGATCCTACATAGTGCCATGGCTTAATATCCCATCCAAAGGACGGTGTCCTTTCAAAGCCCATAGGTGCCCTCTTTCTCACCGAGAGCAGGGTGGGGATTACAGGAAATAAACTCAACTCTTACCCATTTGGACTAGAACCTGGGAACTGCATATTTAGGAGCCTGGTGCACAGGTTTTGGTCATTTTGAGCTTATTTTGAAATTTGTAGAATCTTCTCTCGTGATTATTAATGTAGTAGCTCTTGGATATTTCCATTTGTGATCGTTCTTCTTAAACAATTTTAGAGGTTTGTTTCAGTATATTTGCATATTTTCTGAATAATATTATTTTTTCTTTGCCCTGGTGGTTTATTGATTTTTTTTTTGCTTTGATTGGCTCAATTTCAGTATAGTAATAAGTTTGTTAGTTTCTTCTGATTTCCGAAGTTGATATTTTCCATTTGTATATGTACTGATCAGTCTCAGGCTGGAAAAAGTCGAATTAATTAAAATAGTGAGCGTTTGCATTTGTTCCAATAATGGTTTTCATTGGTTGACTGAGTTATTAATTGCTTGTCATTATTGCTATAGTTGATTAACCTATTGTTATAAATTTAATAGATGAAAACTGAGCGTGAGTTCAAAAGTACGCTTACCAAACATAAACATAAGTGAAATAATTCATTACAAAATTATAAAACCATACAAATAAAACAATCTTATCTAAATACAAGTTTTTGTCTTCATCAGTATGAAGTTAAACCATTAAAAACAATGATTTATTATGCTTAACTAATTTTCTAATATTTACACTACAATGTTTCCAATATTTACTCCTAGTACAAAATAGCACCTTTCATTTCATAACATTTAACCATCAACGCAAATTTCTGTTGAAATTCCTTTCTGATACCGTGGTTATCGTAACAATTCTTTACACCTTATTTATTTTTGAGGACCAAATGTTCAACACATTTTATATATTCCATCTCTAATGTTCTTCTTAAATTGTTCATGCATAAATATCCTTCTTTGACAAAAATAAAAAGTTTGCAACCCAGTTAAGTTCAGGTGAAACACATCTTGAAGGAAATTGCAGGTCTGTTGAGTCCAGAGAATAACTAGCTAGCACTGATAGACTGTTAGAATTACGGTCTGTTGCTATAGCAACAGATCGTAATTATAATTTTTTCGCCACTTCATCAATGTTTTTATTTTTTTTAAATGGAAGAAAGTATTTCCCTGCACAAAGGACGAAGATAACCTAGAAGTTATATTGGATTTTCCTGGTTTCTCATATAACGTACAAACTCTTATACAAGGACATGCCCCGCTGGTCTTAGTAGTAGGTATGCTAACCATGAGGATGAAGGCTGGCAGCATTATTGTGTCAGAGTAGGGCGATGATATAAAATAAATTGTGCTTTTTGTGTATTAAGCTAAGTGAAAAATAAACTCTGTCAAATGCATAGTAGATTTACAAAATGTGAAATTGTTCAGAATTGTTTGGTACCAAAACACTTTACCAGAATTTGAATTCTTTTGCATTTAATTATTGAATCGAAACAAAGATTTTTATTTCGCATTTGGGGAAGAAACACCTTTGTGTAGATAATAATAATTACGTTAACTGTAGTAAGTATACGAAATCGAAGTGCTCGAAGCACAGTGGCATTAAGAGTTAGTTTTGCACTACAGTGGGCATATATGGAAGACAACTGTGACAGCTGCGTAATCTGTGGTTGAGTCCGACAAAGTCAAATAGTGTTTTTCGATAAATAACAATATCTTCGATTACTGGTTGCTTTGGTAGAATCAGCCAATCAAGTGTCACTGGCCACTCTAAAATACAGATCTTCTCGCAGCAGTTTGTTGCTATTCCATTTCAGCATGTGCATTTGTATAATAGCTGCAATAGATATGATTCAGGGCAGTGCCGTAATGGAAAAATTATTTGTATAAACTAAAGCAGATGACGTAACTTAATGTTATCAATGTCTACATAACATGGAAAATAATGATTGCAAAACGAATATAAAAATATTTTTTTTTTCTTTGTAGATATTACAAAATAATCAATGCTATATTTCCAATTCGTTTACTATTTCTTGTGATTATGTTTGGTGAGGGCAATGCCCCAGATGACGTAATAGGTGAGACGCCCTGCTTATTTTCGTGATAATTTTTTTTATGAAAATAGACCAGAGATATCGTTGATATTTTAAGTCTAAACTACAGTGCTAGAGCTTGTCAAGTGCTACAAATTCAGGAAAGTAGTACTATTCATTTATACTTGATGGTTTAGAGCCAATGACCTATTTTATAACAACCACATTTCAGATCTTATTAAAGTTAGAAGCCCAAACTTTTACACGTTCATTGAAGATATATTTAACACACACTGCCAATAACATATGTTAAATCAAAGAATTCGAGGAGCAGCAACTGATAACAAAACGTAAATACTTTTCAAAGGCAACATTAGAATGAATATGATATTAACTATTTAAAACGGTGAGCTGTATTCTATTCCTTATGAGTTGCCAGCCGTTCTCTCTATCAATACCACTGGCGATTCAGCAAAATTTTAACATCAAATGCTCTCTCTGTTCAATGAACTGGGCAACTCATCAGCAGCTGCCTTTCAGACGCGGAGCCTCTCTAATCGCGAAGCCTGAAGCAGTCGCATCGTTTCGTAACATCTTCTCGTTGGCTTTGGATGGTTGTCAAAAGTTTTAACTTCGTTGTAGCTTCAAAGGCAGTTGCATATTTGTTGTTTTAAAATGGGAACTAGCTCATTACTGACAGAATTAATAAATCTATTTATCGGAGCTGTGGTCCTAACTGCGAGCGACATTGTTGAGTAAATGTAAGTTATGGCATTGGTAATATTTTCCACGGTAATGATTTTACATGCTAACTGAAATTGCAAACGAAAGTTCTGAATTTTTTCAGCGTATACGTAGTATTCCGATATATTCGTTACGTCAATGGCATTATTGAAGCAAAATAAGTTTAAAAATTGATAAGTAAACGAACGCGGTTAAACTAGCACGAGAAGAGTTCGTTTTGGTGGTGCTAAAATTTCAGCCGTAATAGTAAATCAGTTACGGTTAACTTGTGTAAATTAAATATATAAATCCGTTATTCTGTAATTCATGTGATATCAGTTTTAATTTTTGTGCTGAAAACAATTATTTTCTTATGAAAACAACGAATAATATATATTAAAGTAACATGATATATCTGCACACTTTGTACTTAAGCCTTAAGAGAGTGTGGTCCAAATATTTTCTTTCTGTGAGCAGATTGTACCTTAAACCTTAAAAAGGTGTGGTCCAAATCTTTTTCCTTTGAGCAGATTGTACTTTAAAACTTAATAGAGTGTGGTCCAAATCTTTTTTCTTTGAGCAGATTGTACCTTAAAACTTAATGGAGTGTGTGGTCCAAATCTTTTTTCTTCTGTGAGCAGATTGTACCTTAAGCCTTAAGAAAGTGTTATCCAAACATTTTCTTTCTATGAGCAAATTGTACCTTAAGCCTTTAAGGGACTGTGGTCCAAATCTTTTTTTTTCTACCAGCAGATTGTACCTTAATCGGTAATGAAGTGTGGTCCATATTTTTTTTTCCATGAGCGAGCTCTCTAGCTAAACATGAGGGCAGTATATTCTCCAAACTGGAAACATTCCTCCTAATATTTTTTTCTAAATATGCCTTGGAAATGTGTTATCAAAAATCAACATCCGAATTTTTCGTTTCTGCTACAATTGCAATCAGAGATAAAACAATTGCTATAAAAGCAATTTTTAAAACGCTGTTTACACTACGCACCAAACAGCAGGTGCCTTCTGACGAAGTAGTTGAGTGTTGTCGACGACCTACGAACTTTACCGCAAGCATCGCTCGCGAGGGTTTCGAATTACCCTTACCACGAGAAAAGTCACACTTCTTCAAGAACAAAAGCAATATACTGTCGAACGGTACACTGACCAAGCATCAGTCGTTATGGTCTGGGTATGATTGGCAATTTTCCCCGATGTGCGTCATGGATATTTTGATAACGCAGTTCTATGTCGATTATGTCCTGGAAACTGCAGTCCTTCCCTTCATTGCAGGAGTGCCTGACACCCTGTGTCAGGATAATAGGAGATTTACAACTATCAGAGGGTTACCTGTTTCAGTAAGAGAACATTAGGCCACAACAACCATGAATATCATGATCTCAGTCGTTAACACTCTTCCGTGGTCAGCCAGGTCCCCAGATTTGTCGTCCATCAGATATGTTTGGAACTTGGTAGGGCGTCATCTTCAGTCTCATCCTCAACCGGCACATACTGTAGCCTCATTGAGAGGCCATGCCTTAGAATTCTTTTCGATATCTTAACTACTCTATGCCGTGACATGTAATTGCATGTGTCGTGAACCATAGGAGATTTGCAAGGTATTGACTACCACCATGTAATCCATCCGTATGCGAAATAAATCTGTGCCTTTCTCTACAACAGAAACCATGACTATTCATCTGCCAACCTGTCTGGGGTGGGGGTGGCTCATTCGGTAGCACACCATGCTTGTAATATGCAGTTCCTAGGTAGTTTCGCCTGGTACAGTGTTGAGATTTATCTCCACAAAATTTATCACCCTGCCTTTGGTCAGTAGGAAACGCCGATGGGCTTGGAAAGTCCGCCATCCTTCTGCTGCGACATTAAGCAATGACCCTATATGTGGGAGAACCACACCTTTGCAACATACTGGATGGGCTTGACAGGAAGTTACCATCTGTCTCCCAATAGCTGTCCATTTGATCCTCTCCTTTAAGTGTACCTGACCATTTGGCCCATTGCTGGCAAAAATGTTCCGCTCAGAGATAAAAACACCCCAACGCAACCCAAGTCAACCTGTCTTGTCTGTGATTTTCATCTGATTCCAACCAATTCTTCTCGGTTGTACATTTTCAAAGTCACAGAATGTATTCCACACTTTCTTTGAAAGTGTTTGCGGTCAAAGGTTTCACCTGTTCTGGTAAATGTTTTTTTTTAATAAAGATAACGTTTAGTTAAATACAAATAAATTAAAAAATTTTAAAAGCTACCTATATTTCCATATGCTCCTTAGAAAGTATAAAATAAAACTAAAGCATACCGATGGTGCAATCAGTCACTGAATTCGTATTCACTTCAAAGGAAGTTAAGATGCCGTAAATATTGTTGAGTAGATAAGTAGGGGCCTTATCTTCCCTTGAAGAGAATACGAATTCAGTGACTGATTGCACCACATAAGTAGGGGCCTTATCTTCCCTTGAAGAGAATACGAATTCAGTGACTGATTGCACCACATAAGTAGGGGCCTTATCTTCCCTTGAAGAGAATACGAATTCAGTGACTGATTGCACCACATACATTGCTTAGTTTATTATGCTTCAGTATTATTTTAAACTTTTTAGGGCTCATATGGGAAGATAGCCATTTTTTAATATTTAATTTATTTTTGTGTCACTAAAAGCATCTACTTTCAGAAACTTTCATATGATACATGAGCTCATAAACATCGACTACATTTTAAATTATTATTACCTATATTCCTGTTTCTTTTGACTTTGACATTTGTCGGTTAGTCGGTTGGTCGTTTTGTGGATTTGATAAAACGTTTTCCACCATATCTTTCGAATGCAATGGACAAACTTAATGATTTATGTGCCAAATGAAAGACTGTGACGCGGGAAGTGTCATGGGCTATAAAAAAAACTGATTCTCCGTGCTTTCTTCGCCCCTAAAAAAAGGGAAAATTCGAAAACTATTCTTAAACTATATCTCCAGAATTTGAAGGCCGAAAGTAACAAGCTATATGTCAAATGAACCTTCTGACGCGCGGAATGTCGCAAGCTATCAAAAATTGACCCCCTTGTTTCTTTCCCCCTAAAAATGGGGGAAATTATTAACATGATTGTTCCCCTATATCTCCAGAACGCGAGTGCGGAGCTATGTGTCGAATGAAAGCTTGTAACGGGCTATATAAAGATTGACCGCCTATGTTTTCTTCCACCCCCCCCCCCCGAAAAAAGGGGAAATGCAAATTATTTTGTGCTATATCTCCAAAACATGAAGGCCGAGAGTAACAAACTATATGTCAAATGAAACCGTCTAAGACAGGGAATGTCGTAGGCTATGAAACATTGACTTTCCCATGCATTCTTCCCCCATAAAAAGAGGGACAGTGTGAAAATATTTATTCCTTTATATCTTTTGAACTTTTTACGGGGGAACAATCATTTCTTTTTATGGGGAAAGAAAGCTTGGGGGGGGCAATTTTTTTTATAGAATATGACACACCCCGCGACTTAAGATTTGATTTGGCACATAAATCATTAAATATGAACATCGCGTTCGAATGATCTGATGGAACAACTGTTTTTTGAAACACAAAAACCGACAAAGGACGAGCGAAAAACAGTAGGAAGATAAAGCAGTAGTAATGAATCACAGGATAAGTCCTGTAGATATGGAACTCATGAAATAAGGAGCTGAAAAAAATTGGTTTTGCCACCGGTGGGTTCGAATCCCACTCAAGGCAAAACCAATTATTTTAAGCTCCTTATTTCGTAGGAGGATAAGTTAAAACAAATTGAGTTTGAAGACATTAGTTTGTAGTTTTCATATCTGAAAATAATAGTTTCGTTGCCGATCTCGAAACAGTAGAAATATCCAAAATCGGAATTATCTGTTTGACAATTCGAATTTCTATGAGGACGACAAATCCGGTATAATAAATTCTATTTTTAACAGGGACAAAATTTCCGGCAAATGTATATAAAATTTTTAATGATTTATTTAAAAATAATATACCACTCCGATGAAAAAACAATGCTAAAAATAAAAAAACGGAATTTTGTTTTGCAATGTTTCCTGTATGTTAAGTCACTCCAGATGCAGCCTCGATTTCGACATTCGAAATCATCCTCTCTACAAGTCCTAAAAGTCGGAACAGCTATAAAAACAATATTATTTAGGGATATTGTAATTAAAATGGATGAAAACGTTTAGATAAACTTTAGTTAAGGAAAATAGCATAGTTTTTTTTTTTTTTTTTTTTTGGAAAAGCTAACTGAGGTCCTGCCATCCTCTCAGATCTTGTACTATGGCATATAAACTGACAGGCTCCCGTCAGAAATCTGTGACAAGCAGCTGCTTGAGGAGGTATTTATTACTTATTTATTTTACAGTTTTTTTTAATCTACATCTCTGAAATATTTTAAGTTATTGAGCCTGGGTTGTTTTACCTCTGAGCGGCACACTTTTTCACACAATGTGGAAAATGACCATATCACACGGATTCCAAGGTCTCATGGAAGGTTCCCACTGCACAGCTATCAGGTGACACATGATAGCTTCCCGTCAAGTCGGTACCGCGTCAGGGTCGTAATATTCAGTTCCAAGGTTCCAGTCCCAGCTGGACCAGTTTTGAGATTTATCTCCACAAAACTCCCTATCCTGTCCACAGTCAGTAGGGGATACCTATTAGGCTTGGAATGACCATCGTCCGTCGGTTGGGACCTTAAGCCATGACCCGTATGCGGAAAGAGTCATACCCTTTGCATGTTAAATATCACGCTGGATGGCCTTGACGGGAGGCTACCATCTGACTGCCAATAGCTACACAGTGGGCCCTCTCCCTCAATTTTCTCTGAGCCTTCAGGGTCCTTGTGACCTGGCCATTTAGCCCATGGTGTGCAAAAATGTGCCTCTGAAAGGTAAAACAACCCAACGTTAAAGAACACGCTGGATGGCCTTGACGGGAGGCTACCATCTGTCTCCCAACAGCTGTTCCAGTGGATCCCCTCCCCCAAACTTCTCTGAGCTTTAGGGGTCCTTGTGACCTGGCCATTTAGCCCATCGTGTGCAAAAAAGTGCCACTCAGAGGTAAAACAACTCAACCCACTCAACGGACGACTGCCTTTCTAAGACCAGCAGCCATCTTAATTTTCTGCTAAAATTAAGAAGGTATGTTTTCCCACCCCTCTGGGTCTAAGGGGTCAACTCATTGTTGGAAATGGAAACTTCGTACCTTCACATTCCACCACCAAAATTTCAAATTTCAAACATAAATACATCGCTTGCCATATGCGTTTCAAATTTTGGAATTTTCAACTTTTTCACCTCTAGAGGGCGTAATTATAGCCTTTGAGAGCTTCGGAAAGTGCATATCGTAATATTTCATCAATACATATTCAACGCAAAAAGAATTTTTAATTTATCTCTGCAAACGAAAAAAGTTCGATATCTACAGACAGACAGACGACAAAGCGAACATAAAAGTTTATTAAACTTATGCATATATTATGAATTTTTCAAGAAATGTTTTAAAGACTTCTAAAACGAAGGGGACAATACTACAATGTAAATCCAGATTTTGCGCCCCCCATTATTTTTTCTCTAGATTCATGTCTGGTTTAATGTAGCAATTTGTTCGTTATAATCGATGAATTTCGTACGTTTGAATGATTACCTTTCTTGTAGGCCGTGGCAATGAATTTGAATTCTCCTCTATTAAACGATTCACCGACATCGCATGTTCGGTATAAGATGGTCATAGCTTCTTTTGTAATGAAAGTACTGCTTGCAGACTCATAATTTTGGTGATACAATGAAGTAGCATAGACATCTTCAATGATCTGAAATGTAGAACAGTTATTTATTAAGATTAATACAAGTGAAATGATTAATTAATAAGTGAGGAGTATTATCCTTGAAATAAAACATTTTGCGCAGTCTTAAAAGACCATTAATTATAACCTCATTGGATAGTCCGATGTTAGGCAAATTGTGATCTGCGACCCACATGCACATCATGAAAAAAAGACTGGGGTTGCAAACGGAAATTCAACTGCATTATAATGTAATATATTCAAAATTTAAATAGAAACTCAAAATTTAAAAACTTTAGATTTAAAATTGAATTAAAATCTTCTGTTAGTGCTATACTTGCGCATTCTACATAATAATATAATAGATAAATTTTTTAATATTTGTTTTTTTAACATTTTATCAAAAATTAAAATCAATTTGGCTTTCAAAAAGGAAAAAAAAAACAATTCAACTAATTTCCAAAATTGCAAATAATATTGTTGCTACAGATGAACGAGCAACAGTGATTTCATGACTTAACGTGACTTAAACCCTCGTGTGTGCTTCTACGAGAGATTTAATTAGCCAACGAATTGGAACTCAGAACGATTTGGAAGAATGAAAAATAGAGCAGTGCAATGTGTAAAAGTTGTGAGATCTGAAAGAACGTTCAGATGGTCTGATTCAGTGCGCGTTAAGTAAAAATAATTAGTATATTTATTAGTGTGTGCGCCTAAGTTTGTTTTCTGTTGTAAGTAATAAAAGTTTAGTGAACTAAACCAAGGCTCTATTTTAGGTCCTTTATTGTTCCTAGTATACTTAAATGATTTGTTCAATACAAAATTAAATATTGCTTTTTATCTATATGCTGACGACATTGTTTTAATAAACAGTCAGAAATATTTAAATGATAGCATTTCAGAGGTTCAAACAGATTACAATAATATTATTAGATGGTTAAATCATAATAAAATCTATTTAAATGAGAAAAAACAAAATTGATGATTATTCATTCACCAGGATTTCATATTCATCAAAACCTCTTTATCAAAACTCATAAAATAAATTGCAGAAAAAAGGATGCTTCAAATTATGAATCATTATGTAGTTGTCCACTTGTTGAGCAAGTAAATCAAATAAAAATACACTCAGTGTCTTGCTAATGAAACTCAGGCATTGCTAATGAAACAGGCATTGCTAATGAATGAAAAGGTGTGTTTCCGAGCTAGCGAACAAGAACAAACAACAGACTCGAAGTTTTAATAAACCTGCTTACTAAGGTTCTTTACGAACTGCAATGTTTTTTTTACATTCTTCGGATAAAAAAACCCTTTATAATCGCTGCCATTTTTAGTGTATTACACATCTCTACTAAACCCTCTAAACTCGCGATTAAAAGATACGTAACTGGACAAAAAAAGTTTAAAACTGTCAGCAGAATAATTTTAATTCATTTTTCCCTTCATCCATATAACTAGAAGTTTATAATGTGTTTCCGAAAGAAAGTGGTAATTCCCTGAAGCATTTCGCTAAATACGTAGTTCTTTCGTTTATTTTTTTTTTATTTCAGTAGAGAAACAAATGTTTGTAACGCAAACTGGCATCACACATAAGTGTCGAATTTGTTTACTTGAGAATATTTTAAAAAATTTAAATTTTATTCATTTACTTCAAAACGTTATCTTTTTAAAAATTAATAAAAAAAACTGTTTCTCAGGAGAAAAATATATCGCTTTTTAAACTGCAAAGAATACTTCGTGTTGAAGAAGAGATTATTGAAAAGAATGGGAAAACAAAAATATTCCCCTTGATATTTTGAAGTGCAGTAATTCTTCGAAAACAAAAATGGAAAAAAATCTCTCCTCATCGCTTTCGAACTTGAACAGCACGTGCAATCCAAAAACACATACATCGGTCCACTTTGAAACATAAATTACAAATTCATAAACCAAGTAAACGTTGCATTACTACTACAATGCCCCGTTGATCATACAGTAGCAGTTATTGCTCAGTGTGTTTTTTTCAGGAATTTATTCAATTCTCGATCTGACCATAAAAAGCTACCAGCTTATGACAGAACACACAACCATGCCATCCAGGGACACGAGCTCGATTGCGAGAACCAATTTAGTAAACAGGTTTGTGTGGTGTGTAATTACTAAAGTGTTAAGTTATAAAATTAAGGAATCTATAGCGAATTTAGCTTAAATAATGCACTATTAATTAATATAATAGCTATTTGAATGTTAGCTAATTTAAATGTTATATACTAAAAACTAATAATAAAGAATCTATTATATGAGAATTCGAATGTGACGTTTGTCATGTTCTACAAGAGTGAGTTGGTTTGTTTCATCTCTAATAATACGAAATAAAGAAAAAAAAAACGCACACACGTACACACACACCTAAACTTCTCCCAATAAAGTTTATCATAATTTAATATAAAGAATAAGTTTTCAGTATTACAGGAATGCAATAGGGTGGTAGAGACTCGATGAAGAGAAATGGAATTCATCCCCTTATTTCACTTTTAAAAGATAATTCGCAAATGTCGATTTTGCTGATGCGGGATTGATATAGTCGGTAGCTCGATAAGCTCACAAACTACAATTCCTGGGTTCGGGTTACAATTGTGCTAGCATTTAGGTTTATCTCCACTAACCTCTGTCTTGATCTCAGTGAGAAAGGGAACATAAGAGTTGAAAAAGACACCATCCATCTGAAGGGATATTAAGCCATGATCATGTGTTCAGGAGAGTCATACCATGTGCACGTTAGAGAACAAGTGGATGATATCGATGGAAAGCTTCCGTCTATTTCCTCACAGCTGTCCGGTGGGTTCCTTTACCGCACTCTGTGCACTCGGACTCCTAATGACCTGGGCATTTATCCCATTGTGAGCGCAATAGTGCCCTCAGAGGTAAAACAACACAAACAAAGAGATTTCAATAATAATGGGCGTATTGATCATCATAGAGTGACTACAGTACTTTTCAAAATCATTAAATGTTTTTGTTAATATTGGGGTTTAACTGACCTTCCCGTGGCCGAGTGGTTAGCGCGCTTGGTTACTGATCTAAGGGACCTGGGTTCGAGCCCGGGTAAGGCATGGATTTTAGTATGGTTTTTTCTGCTCTGATCCTGCCAACCTCACAGACCTACTACGGCATATAAACTGACAGGCTCCTGTCAGACATCTGTGGCAAGTAGATACTTCAGGGGGGTATTTATTTTTTTCAGCATTACTTCTCATAAATAGATTCTTTATTAAAAAATTGCCCCAGACAGAGGAATATCGCATGAACATACGATACAAAGTTACGTGCTTAAAGGTAGTAGTGTAAATAACAAATTATCTCGTTTGCAGCCTGTTTAGTAAGGTGGATACATATATATTAGAGTAACATCAGTACGAGGTGTGGCTGCCTTTTGTTGCAATACAAGCACTAATACGATTAGAAAGTGATTAAAAAAGGGTTCCTAAAATGTCCTGATCTATGGTGCCCCAAATTTGCTGCACTTGCAGCTGAAGATATATCGCGTTACGTGCTGGAGTCAGTTCTGTTCTATGAGGTCGTTTCTATAGCATCCCAGATGTGCTAAATCGATGACTGATCCGGCGACCAGGCTAGACATGGTAGCAAAGGAATGCTAGCAGATACTGTTAAGCAATGTTTACTGGTGTGGTTTCTACAAGAGTGAGTTGGTTTGTTTCATCTCTAAGCGGTACTTTTTTTCACATAATGGACTAAATGGCCACCCATATATATATTTACAAATCGGAATGTGCCCGTTTCCTTGAACCTTAGCTGTGCTGATGATCAGAAGTGTGTTTTGGACTTCCTCCAATCAGCTCAATTTTAATCCGAATGCTGCTTTGCTACTGCAGGCACTCATATGATGAGTTAGAAATGTGTACTTCATAGAAATCTTTTTACCGACCTCAAATCTCGGCGAGAGAATATTTAATCCTTGCCTAAACTGTCTGGTTCACACAGAACCGAACCATGGTCCTTTAGGGTTTCTTTTGAGAAAGAGCCACGTCCCTTGACGCACTTAACAAACGTCCTTCATGTTTGCCAGAACCGCTCAATCCATACTATTATACCGTAGGCACCGATGATACTTTCATTGTTTACGCGCTTTTTTCCGTCACCTGCATTACAGCCTTCGGCTAATGACGGCATATTTATAAAAGCGCTTTTGCCCTCATGAGCATATGGAGCCAGCAAACTCAGACCCGAATGATAAAAAAATGAGTCCTAAAATACATTTAACACAGATATACTGTATACAATAACAATAAAAATGCAATAACAAATAAATTAGAGGGACATCAGGACATACCCCGAGGATCCAGAGAAGGTTGGGGGAAGGGAACCCACTGGACAGCTGTTGGCAGACAAATAATCGCCTCTAATCAAGGCCATCCAGTTTGTTCTTTAAGATACACAGGGTATGGCTCTCCCGCACACACGGAGTCATTGCATAACGTCTCATCCGATGGACCGTTGCCTTCCCAAGCTCATTAGTGTTCCCTACTGACCGATGGTTGGGCGGGTAATTTTGCGGAGGTGAATCTTAATGCTGTCACAGGTAAGACTTGAACTGGGAACTGCAGATTACGAGCCTGACGTGCCACCTACTAAATCACCCCCTTCTTCTGCAGGAGTGGTAAGAACACACGGTGGAGAATGATGTGCACATACTACAGGAGGTTAAATTTTCCTCGATGACTATGAGAAATGATTGACTCTTGTAAGAGATGGTGCCGCGCACCAGGATCACAGCAGAGGATGCTGTCATATTACATCATTCAACGATACACCGCATGAAAGCTCTTTCACCAGTAGATCGCCACCTACCACTGCAACCATCGATCTGTCCCATGAAAATGTGGGTCACATCGCTGAAGACGATATATCAATTCAATTTTATTTTGTACAATATTTAAATACATAGCTAATACATTGTCAAGTTCCACAAGAGTTAGTGTTTAACTCTCAATGATAATACATATTATCAAGTGGATTCAACATATATATCCTGAAGCCCTGGAATATAAATATGTAAACAGGAAAATAGCAATTTCAGACTCTGTAATATATAAATGTATCTCGTACTATTCATATATCAGTACAATGCAATCAGTTAATACAGTAAATAAAACATCAGTCGTAATCTCCACTGTTCAACAACCATTTTTTTAGTTCTTTAGAGAAATGTATTTTATTATTTATAATTTTTCAGGTTATCTGGCAGTGAGCTGAATAGATTTAAGCCATTACATCCATAATTTTTTTGAATAACTCTTTGTTTGGTTTTTGAATGCAAAAATTCTCATCCACAATATTGCTCTTGTAAAATGTTTATTAATCACTACATCAAATTTGTGCTTATTATTAGATACTTGTTTTGCAAAAGCCATTTGGTGTATTTGTTTTAACTTGAGTATTTCAAGTTTTATTAAACTTTGTTCATACGAGTTGTACATTCTTTTAAATATCATAACCTTTACTGTATATTTTTTTGCAATTGCTGCAATCGATATAAACAACATGAAGATGCTCCTCCTCAAATTAGAATTGCAACTATATTCTGGAATAAATAAATGCATAACATATGATCTTTAGAATTTTTATATTCATCATATCTCGTAAAAGATACATCTTGGGGATTATTTGTTTGATTTTTAACACTACTTTTTGAACATGATCATGCCAGGTTAGAAAACAGAAGAAAATAACTTCTAAATATTTTATCGATTTAGTACTTTTAATTCTTCGGCAAGCCAGTTTAGAGACCCAATTTTACTTTGTTCGAAAACCATACAATTACTCATATGATAGAATAAATCTCCAAGATCTATAAACTTTCCGCTAACAGTATTAAAATACATATATTTCGTTTTATTTACATTTATTAATAATTTATTTTTTTTGGAACCAAATTTGAAGTGTTCTTAAATCTGTAGCAATATTGCTTAATAGTTCTTTATCAGTTTTATCGCAGTAAACCAAGGCGGTGTCATTTGAAAACGAAATAATCTTACCTATGAATTTAGTGTGTAATAGATCCTTCACATATATTAAGAATAACCGTAGTCCCAAAACAGAACCCTGTGGAATAACATAAAGAATTGATTTTTTTTCCACTCCAAACATTTCCTATTTTTATACAAAGTCAACCATATCAAGTATATACAAATCAAACCATCTCAGTGATAGCCCCCTTATACCAATAATCTCTAATTTACTTAGTAAAGTATCAATAGACAGTGAATCGAAAACTTTAGACATATCCAGAAACATAACCACCATTCTTCCATTTTTATTGAGATCATTATTTTTCAGTCTTTCAGTCTCCAATGAAAACCTTTCCTAAAACTAGCGGAGTCCGTGCCATTCGCCGTATTTTAAATGTAGCTAGACTTTAGATTTTCTCTTCGTTTATATACATATATCACTTTCCCACACTTCCATAGCAATTTTTGTAAATATTGTCATACTACTCCTTCTTTTATGAGGAGTGAATTTCGATTGATGTTCCATATTATTTTGGGAGAATGAAGCTTCAAGGGAAGCTGAGGAAGTGTAACGAGGGTTCAGCCGATAACACTTCAGTCTCATACTCTACAGTTCCCAAGTTCAGCCCCACCTGTGCCAACTTTAAGATTTATCTGAACTAACCCCCGCCTTGTCTTCACTATGAAAGCAGACACTAATGGGCTTGTAAAAGACCCAGTTCGTTTGACGTGACTGCATGTGCAGGAGAGTTACACCCTATGCACGTTAAATAGCACGCTGGATGGCCTTGATCGAAGTCTTCTGTTTCCTAACAGTTGTTCAGTGGGTTTCCCAACATTTGAGCGCTACGGGTCCTTGTAACCTAGGTATTTAACTAATTGTAAGCACAAAAATGCCGCTCAGAAGTAAAGCAAACACAACCAAATTCCAACATCATTTTAGCGCGAAAACATGTTACATATTTTAACTTATGAGCATACCAATTTATTTGAAAAGTGACATATTTTGGGAACGTTGTAATGAAAGCATTTGTTTTCCTTAGCATGGTCTAAAAAACATCTTTTTCCATTTTGTTTGGTACTTAGGTGTTACTTTAAGATTTTTGCAGCAGACCCCTTTTTCTTCTCTACTGAGAATATTTAAAAAATAAAGATACAAAATAGGCGTTTACCGTCACATCTCATACGTAAATGCACACCAATAATAACCTCCTCCTACTATCAGCCACTTTGGCTGATGGTCTTCCAGCTGTCGTCCTCTCCTGAAATAGAAGGAGTAGTGTTGGAACTTATGTTCGAATGGTTTAAACCTTGGCAGCTCCAGGTTTTCCGATATCTGCTACTAGAATGAAATATTTAATACTTCGGTTGAAACATTGTAATGTCTCCACTAGAGGCTTATACCGTATCGTTAAGCCATCTTAATGAACTCTACTCTAACAAATTCATGCTATTAAGTAAGCGTGGTATCAACCATGTGCTTGTGTCGTTCAAGCAAGGTAGGTGCAATTTATGAGAAAAAGATAAAAGTGAATGCTAAACCTAAGTGCACCAAGTACGGTATATCAGAATTTGGGAAAGAAAATAGTGGAAGGTTTTTTCCACTATTTTCATTATTAATTTGGGAAAGAAAAAAGTGGAAAGAAAATAGTGGAAGGAAAATAGTGGAACGAATCATTAAAGCTATTACAAATTGAGTTATTTGTAATAGCTTTAATGATTCGTTTTCTCTTTTTGGATGAGGATCAAAGAATCCGAGAGTCGATACCCTGATAAAGTATCGATCTCTCTTTTTTTCTGTTGTTCCTGCTGATAAAGTATGGATGTCTCTTTTTTTTCTGTTGTCCTGCTGATAAAGTATGGATGTCTCTTTTTTTTCTGTTGTCTTCCTGCTGATAAAGTATGGATGTCTCTTTTTTTTCTGTTGTCTTCCTGCTGAAAAAGATAAAAGCAGTATGGATATCTCTTTTTTCTGTTGTCTTCCTGCTGATAAAGTATGGATATCTCTTTTTTCTGTTGTCTCCCTATTCATAAAGTATGGATGTCTCTTTTTTCTGTTGTCTTCCTGCTGATAAAGTATGGATGTCTCTTTTTTTACCTTCCTGCTTAGGTATCACCTTCCTCAAAGATCGTCTCTATAGCGTATTATACTGACAGGCTCCTGTCATACCTCTGCGGCAACAGTTGTTTGAAGGATAATTTATTTTTAACATAATGTTGAAATATATTAAGTAGTTCAAACGCATAAAATACTTTAAAATATTAATAAATTATTTTTTAAATAGCTATCTTCCTATAGGACGATAAAGAGTAGAAAAAAAATCTAATGCCTATCGATGGGCAATCAGTCACTGAATTCGTAGTCACTTCAAAGGAAGATAGGACGCCGAAATACCCACTCAACAAGCTTGTCGGCGCCCTATCTTCCTTTGAAGTGACTACGAACTCAGTGACTGATTGCACCATCGATATGCTTTAAGTTTATTTTCTACATTTTAGGGCCCTATAGGAAGAAAGGTATTTTTTTAAATTTTAATTTTTTTTATTTGTTTTGACACTAAAAACACCTTCCTTCAAAAACTTTCATTTGATGTATGACTCATAAATACCGAACAAATTTTTCCACCTTTTGGAGTCATGGTTGAAGCAGACCATGATATTGTCACAAGCTTTAATTTGGGATACGACTCGTTAAAGTCGAACCCGGCGAAAATTCCTCCCCACCCCGCCCCTGAACTAAACAGGAAATGTGAAAGTCGTTCAATTATATCTTCCGAACGCGAGGGCCTACAGTTTTGAGTTAGGTGTCAAATGATAGCTCGTTTAATGACGGTAGTAAACTGTTTCTAATTTTGCCAACAATATTCGCCCCTGATAAAATGGAGAGAGCGGATTTTCGCGGGGTTCGATTTTAACGAGTCGTATCTCAAATTAAAACTTGTGATGTCTCCAGTGACGTGGACAACCTGAAACATGACTTCAAAAGGAAAGAAAATCTGCTCGATGTTAATGAGTCATATATCAAATGAAAGTTTTTGAAGGTAAGTGTTTTTAGTGACAACAAAAAAAATATAAATATAAAAACTTAAAAAAAAATCTGTCTCCCTATAGGGCCCTAAAAAGTAGAAAAAAGTTCCCTAAAGCATATCGATAGTGCAATCGGTCACTGAGTTTGTATTAATTTCAAAGGAAGATAGGGCACCGGCAATCTTGTTATCTAGGTAAATCGGCACCTTATCTTCCTTTGAAATGAACACGAACAATGACTGATTGCAACATCGATATACTTTAAGTTTATTTTCTAGTTTTTACTGCCCTAAGGGAATCGGTATTTTTTTTTAATTTTAATTTATATATTGTTCCAACGTTTGAAATCTGAATTATTTCCCTTTTTTCAATATTTTAACACAATACGCAATAGCTACGAAAACGCTAGTTTAAATCAGTTTTTCCGCCCCTCTCACTTTGGTGAAAAGTTAATTCACATTCTATTCCGAATATTATTTAGAAATAATAATTTTTTTATGACTAGCTGTTGTTTTCAAAAAACTAATGGATATAAACATATTTTTGGTTTTTAATAATTCTGAAACATCGACTAATAGGAAAATAAAAGTTTTCCCTGGAACATTTTGGTGTGTTTAGCAGACAGTGATGAATATAATTAATACCGGCTGCTAACTGCTAACTATCTGCTATCTGCTAATTTAGTAAATAGTCTTGTAACCTAAGATTTCCAGGTTCGAGTCAAACTGCGAAAAGATTTAGGATTTATCCTTCCACCCTCGCTTTGCTCTTTAGATTTTCTAATTGATCCCTTTCCCAAAATTCCTTTAGATTCCTGTGGTCATGGTCTCAAAAGTTTCTCGAGAGTGAGTGACACATCCATCGATTTCGATCCTGTTTTTCAAGAGTTACACTGAACGTAATCTTTAGCATCATTCAATGACCCAGTCCCTACAAAGTTTGAAATGAGAGGCGCCTGTGATTGAAATCTCTGAAATTACTTGGAAGTGGCTCTCAAATTACAGGGGTTTATCAAAATAATGGGAACACCGACGGCGACTAAAGTACACGCAATGCGCCGTATGCATATCACAGGGACGACATCACCTGCGATGTGAGGTATATAAAGGGGAGATGTATGATGTCGGCTATCACGTAGCAGTGCCGCAGGTGAAACAGTTGTTGTGGGTGTAATTGTCGACAATGTCAGATCTCAGTGACCTCTAAAAAGGCATGATGATTGGTGCGCGTCTTGCAAGAGCTTCAGTAACCAGAACGGCGGAAATAGTAGGAGTAACACGAGAAACTGTATCGAAGAATATGACTACCTAACAAAAAGGGTAGGGCGTTGCCTCCAAACATGCAAATAGTGGATGCCATACGAAGTTGTCAGATAAGGATAGGCAACGCTGGCATGGATTGTACAACGGAAACACAATACCACGGCATCACAAATAGCAGCATAGTTGAACACCAGTCAGAATGATCTCGTTTCCGTCATAACAGTTCGTCAGAAACTTTATCGTGTCAGTATTTATGTCCGTGCTGCAATCCACAAACCTCTGATTACCAACATCAATTCAACAAAACGTATAAGATGGTGCAAAACACATAAAAACTAGGATGCTAAAGATTGGCACGTGTCATCTGGTCTGATGATTCGTGCTACACATTTTTTTCAACCACTGGTAGAGTGTACTTCTGTCGAAAACATGCAGAAGCTACAACACCCTGACTGTTTGGTTCCAACTGTGAAGCATGGAGTGGATCCCTGATGCTGTGGGGTGTCACATCATGGCATTCCTTAGGACTATTATTTATTGTGCAGGGTCGTGTTACATCCGCAACGTACGAATACATTCTCGGGTACCACCTGCACCCAATGGTACGGGCTTTGTTCCCTAATGACAGTCCCTGATTTCAAGCGGATAATGCATCCGTGCATTGTGCTGGAAGTGTCAAGTTGTTGTTTGCAGAGCATGAGAATGAGGTACATTAGTTTCCCTGGCCGCCTCAATCTCCAGCCCTCAATATTATTGAACATCTGTGGGAATATCTGGAGAGCAAGATCAGATCACACTTTCCACCTCCAGCATCTTTTGCACAGTTGGGCCATATTTTACAGGAAGAATAGTCTCACATTCAATTACCGTATGTGCATGGCTTACATAAGTCTATTCCACGTCGAATTGCGTCTGTTCTGAACCCCCGAGATCGGCCTACAGCTTAGTAATAAAATGTTCTCCACAACAGTACGTGTTTCCATTATTCTGATAAACCTATTCGTGCACCTCCAGAACCAACCTATTTTTCTCATGTACCTTCTCGTCCAATCTATATATTTATTAATACTACTTGTTCAGTTACTAAAGATATATATTTCCTACCATTCTCCATTTATATCTTTCACAGTTTACAGAGGATCATCATCATCATCACACGTCCCTCATATTTGAATGTTCTAGAACAAAAGGAAAAAAGTGTTCTAACTCATTCAGGTCATATTATGATAGTAAACAACAAATATGATAATAAAATAATTGTGAAGTATAGTCTTCATGTTGTGGTGAAATTATGAAAGTAAAAATGTTATGTAATCTTCATGTTGTATATGAAAAAAGAAAATAAAGAAATATTGATTGTCTAGTTTTCATGTTCTTTGTGTTGTTAGGAGAAGAAATAATTTAATTTGTTAAGGTATGTTAGATGGTATCCAGTACTGAACAGTCTTTGTAAAAATCTATTATGTATCTATACAAGATGAGTTTTATTTTTTTGATATTGTGGTGAAGGATATTTGGGAAGGAATAGGTAAAAATATTGAATTTGTTAAGTTTATTTGTTAGCATTTTGTCTTTGTAAGTTATAAAGATTGCAGTCAAAAATAATATGGGATAAAGTTTGGGGAGTCTAGCAATTAGGACAATTGGGAGAATTTTTTAATTTAAATTGAAATAATGTAGTAATAGTTAGAGCTCTATTTGTTTTTAGTTTTGAAATAGATTAATTTCTTTTTTAGAAAAGCCATAATTTTTAAACTGATGTATCTGTGTATCAATTAAGTATCTATGTGAGTTAATTGCATTAATTTCAAAATAAGTTTGAATTTCATTTTGTAATAGTCTTTTGTTCTGTTTTTTATGAAGAAAGATAAAGAATGGTACAGGGATAGAAGGTTTATCAACCAGTGCTTTTTTATCAAGAGAGTCCACCTTTTCATTTTCAGTGATCCCTACATGAGAAGGGATCCATTGAATGCATATGTAATTGTTTTGAGAAATATATTTAAAAGTTAGAAAGAGAGCATCAGTTACGTATATAGGAAAATTTGATTTATATGGATTTTGATATAAAAGATTAATAGCAGATTTGCAGTCAGAAAAGATTACAATTGAAGAATTGGTAAATTTTAAGGACCAGTCAATAGCAAAAATAATTGTAGTGATTTCTGCTAAAATAATAGGAGCTGGTTTGTTAAATTTAAATATGAAAGATTTATTATGTTCTGAGAACACAAATGCACCAGATGTGGAAAGTAAATCATCACTGTGGGATCAATCTGTATATATTTTTATATAATTCTTGTAATGAGTAGATATATATAAATTGGTAATTATATTAAGAGAAGAAGAATCTAAGGTTTTTTTGCCGTGTATTCCTGGAAAGTCATTATACAAAATGGGTGGACTGCTAAACCAGATTGGAAATTTAGAGGGAAGATCACTACTTAATTTGTCAAGCAGTTGATTTGTTCGGTTTAGACTCTTAATGGTAGTGTATTCAACGCCAGAGAGAATTTTGGATAAGATGGGATGTGATGTGTTTTTAGAGATAATTCATAAATTAAGTTAGAAAGTAAAAAAAAAATATTTATGAAGATTGGCAGTATTGCTGTTTCTGCATAAAGGTCAATATTTTTGCTTCCCCTGGGTAAACCTACAACTACAAACTAATTACATTACAAGGTTTAGTTTGTAAAGTAGTTTAGTAATTACATTACTAAACTATATTACAAACGAAAACTATTTTATCTAATAATTTTAGTTTGTAATGATTCTAATGATTTTGCTCTAGAGATAGATAAGTTATTTAGAAATTCAATTCCGTATTGGAATTTAGGAGCAATTGCATTTTTATATAAAAGAAGAATATTTTGAGTATTGCAGCCCCATTTAGCTTGTCCTAAGTATTTTAAAAAGTTAAATAGTTTATTACCGATAGTAATATCATTATTAATATGAAATTTCCATTGTAATTTGCTGTCAAAGTGCAATACTAGAAATTTTACAGAGTAGAAAGTCGTGGCGATGCCAACGCTAACCACTGCTTCCAAATCCACAGCATTCGCAAAGTCATGAATCTCGTCCTATTAGACACATGAGCATATTTTTAATCCAAAACGGGGTCACAGAAGGAGAACCCAAGCACCAAATTTGGATTTATTTGGGTAAGTATCTGACGAACGACAGTCGACCTAAATGTACAGAAATGGAGACATTAAGCTGGTGCAGCGCTGACTTCAGAACACCGTAGAAGAAACGCTTGCATTCTCTATCGATTTTAGCCTTACCTCCCGACCGTTCGGATACTGCTTTTATTTATTACGATGATTTCGTTTTTCTTTATGTCAAAGATTCTGGAGCGATAAAAGCGTGTTTCGTTACCTAATGAAGTCTGAAAATGATGCATTGAAGCCATTTTCTAACCTCATTAGGTAATGAATCACTTTTTAAATATTTAATTAATTTTGAAATGGCATAATATAGAAGTTTGCTCTGGTGAATAGAATAATGTTCTAATAGAGTGGGAAGTTGATGCTTTCGATTCCATATGCCTATATAGCGTCTTGAGTGTTGTGTTTTTTGCTATGTAAATAATTATAATAGAGAAAGGAGTCATTAGCCATCTTTAAAAAGCATCTTATGAAGGAAGAGTGGACGTTGGCTTGGACGTGTTATCTGCATACATAATTACTAATTGATGAATGAATGATGATCAGTGGCCCTAGGGCCGACCTAGAATGAGGTACTGAGTAATGTCAAGCATAGTAATATTGGAACTGACCTACAATGGCCGAGAGCAAGATCTATTGCTCAGGAGAGACTTTTGAGGAGAGCTAAATTATTTATGTATATTGCCTTGGTGGGCATTCATAACCTAAAATTGCTGTTATTAGTATTAAAGAAGTATGTATGCATCAAAAACATTTATTCAAATCTACATATCAATTTCGTTGAATAATCTTCAGCAAACAGAAGAAACAATAAAGAAAGAAGGAAAAACAGTACATTTTATCATTAGAAAGAAGTAAGTGATTGATCGCTTCTCCGAAAATAATAAAACGTTATATTTTACTTCAATATTTATAGTTATGGTAGTGAAACTTGGATACTTTGTAAACAAGATATCAGGAAGCTAGATGGTTTTGATTCCAGATGCTTGCGCAGTATCTTGGGCATTAGGTGGTTCAACGTTGTAACTAATGATGAGGTTAGGCAAAGGAGTTTGCAACCTCCTTTAAGCAGCATATTGTGCAGAGAGAGACTCCGTTCGTTTGGCCAAGTTGCCCGTATCAATGATTATAGATTGGCGAATAGGGTTATGAAGAGTATGCCTAAAGGCCTCAGAAAGAGGGGGAGACTTAGAATGCGGTGGGCAGACAATGTCAAACAGGACCTTATTAGAATTGGTGTGCAGTGGCCAGATGCAGTAGATGTAGTTCAGGACAGACTTGCTTGGAGAACTAAATTACACGGTCTGGTTGGACCTCCGTAGCCCATGGCTGCTTGAGGATGATGATGATGATGATGTTTACGGGTCTTTAAAACATTTCTTCAAAATGCATAAAGTACGAAGAAGTTTAGTATTATTTTGCGTCTATTACCCTTACTAGCATTTTGAGAGGGGGGCATGACTCCTTGCCCCCAGATCCGGATCTGTATATATATATATGATAAAATATATGACAATATATGGGTTTATTTAAAAACAAAACAAAAATAATTGTTTTACAAGAAATAAATAAAACTTGAATAATTCAGTAAATCAGCAAATGGACTAACTATACTCATGGCTAATTATTACCTAATTATCTTTTACTAACAAAAACGTTCGAACCATCTGTTACCTGACTTTTTAGTCAACAAGTTTTAGTTGTCGAAACATCTTAATTAAGATTTAGCAGTTCATGAAATATTCAATAACAGGATTTTGCAAGTCAGCACTTAGCAATAACTGCTTTACATTATTGATAGCTGTACACAGTACTTTTCTCTTTAGTAGAACACAACTTTCTGAGTTATTTATATCGTCAGGATCTCCTAATGTACCTTTACACAACTTGTATAAATGGTTTCACCTAACGCTCTTAAAACTCTATTAAAGCAGTATGTTTACTGGAACGATAGCCTCTTCAACGCACGCAGGAAAATACTAAAACTCGAACACCCTAGTAAAATGAACACTTGTAATATTCTTCTCCATGAGGAAACAGACATCTACTATTCGTTATCCATGAGAAATTGTTGAAAGTTAATACATGATTTGGATAATAATAGCAGCAGCAACACTTTGAATGTCGAAAAATAACCGAGTATCCTAGGGGTGGGGGTGTCTCAGTCGGAGGCTCGTAATCTGCAGTTCCCAAGTTCGAGTCCCACCTGGACCAGCATTGAGATTTACCTTGCAAAACTCCCGCCCTGTCCTCACTCAGCAGGGGACAATAGTGGAATTGGAAAGGCCATAGTCCCTCGGATTGGGTGTTGAGCCATGGTCCCGTGTATGTGAGAGTCATATTCTGTGCACGTTAAGAAACACCCTGGATGGCCTTGACAGGAGGCTACCATCTGTCTCTCAACAGCTGTACAACAGCTCAACAGCTTTACAACAGCTGTACAGTTGAGTGATGTCTCACAACATCTCTCAACAGCTCAACAGCTGTACAGTCCTTCCCCAACCCTCTCTGATCCTCGTGGTCTTTGTGATCTGGCTATTTAGCCCATTTTAGGCAAAAGAAGTGCCGCTCAGAGGTAAAACAACCCAACAACCGAGAGTATCCTTTTCAAAGTAAAATAGCTTTTTCGAAATTATAAATTGTACGCATTTACTTATTTTAAAGTAGACCATAAGCTCCCTTGCAAAATATAAGGACGTATCGTCATTATCTCAACATGAAAACAGATAAGAGTTTGAATAAGCATTGATTTTGGTGTTAAATGCAATACCTGTATGAAAATGTCATCAATTCTATGTAAATCGAGTCTTTCAACAATATATTTTCGGTGTTATGAAGCGTTATTGAAGCTGGGATGTTTAAAAGCAGTAATGCCTATTAAGAAACACAAAAATGTACTGATATTAAAAGAATTGTTTATCTAAATGTTGGACGATGCGAACCAAATAGGATTAGATGTTTACACAAACTTCGAAAATGCCAACTTCTTCACTAAACAGTTTCAAATGAAATTTATTATTATTATTGATTAAATTACCTTCTTAAGTAACATAGATATATCACATCATACAGTTTTCTTATCAATAGTAGTGCTATTGTTAAATACTGAAACCTCTGGAAGAGTTTAAATAATGAATACTCTATTTGTAAATTGTTTTATGTTGCTATATAATGATATAGTGATGATTGTTTAATGAAGAATAAGTAAAAGAAAATATCTTTATATTTGATAATAATATAATGATATAGTGATGATTGTTTAATGAAGAATAAGTAAAAGAAAATATCTTTATATTTGATAATAATATAATGATATAGTGATGATTGTTTAATGAAGAATAAGTAAAAGAAAATATCTGCATAACCTTTCCTTTTTGAAGAAAATATGCTTGCTAAAATAAACACAACTATAAATTATACTTTAATAAAAGAAACTTAAAGATTATAGTAACAAAAATTTTAAATGAAAAAATGTTTTCTATGGCATCTTGTTCTAAAAAAACATAACGCAACCCAGCTATGGAATCAGAATTCATTTACTCGATGAAGAGTAAAAATGTTTGCTGTCTGATGTGGAGGGGATAGATGCTTGACATTTTTCTGAAGGTGGGGAGGAGGAGTTACCCTCTTCTTAAAGTATTAATCAAGTTTCACCTGTTTCGTCATCTCCTTTTGCATAAATACATAGCTCAATAAGAGAGTCAATTCCTAAACAAGCCTTGAATGCCCTCTCATGGTAAGATTTAACTCGTTAGAACGGAAAAAATTCTTTTTCTCGCGCCATGAAAAAATCACGGTCAAACGGATTTGAGAGAGATTTCCTTTAATGCTTTCGAAATGAAAAATCAAGGTGATGCGAACGTCATGGTATGAGGCCACTCAATGTTTATGTAAGGTCCTTAGCCAAACGGGCGGGGGTGGCTCAGTCGGTAGCTTGCCAGGTTCGTAATCTGCAGTTCCAAGGTTCGAGTCCCAGCTGGGTCAGCGTTGATATTTATCTCCGCAAAAATCTCCGCCCTGCCCACGGTCAGTAGGGGACACCGATAAGCTTGGTAAAGGCCGCCATCCGTCGGATGAGATGTCAAGCCTTGACCTCGTGTTCAGGAGATCCATACCCTGTGCACGTTAAAGAACAGGCTGGATGGTCTTGACGGGAGGCTATCATCTATCTTCCAACTGCTGTTCCAGTGGGTCCCCTCCCCCAACCTTCCCTGAGCCTTCGGGGTCCTTGTGATCTGGCCATTTTGCCCGCTCTGTGCAAAAAAATGCCGCTCAGAGGTAAAACAATCAACCAACTTTAGCCAAACATGTACTATCACGGTCATTAAAATTATGCCATTATTAAAATTAATTAAAATTTATCCCATAAATTTAAATTACCCTCCTAGAACAGAAGTCCGTACCACTATGTTATCTCGTCAGCGTTGGTAGATCTAAAAAAAATACGACAAATTTATAATACATTAATTTCGGTTATTATTACTGGTAATAAAACTAATTTTATACTAATTTATATTTTTAAGCATATATTATTTTTAAAAAAATTATTCGCATGTCTAAGCATTATGGTAATGCTAATACATAGGAATATTTTTTTCTTCTAAAAGAGGCATATTTGCAAATAAACATTAATATAAAGATTAGTTTTAAACTACCAATAATAATAACAGAAATAAATGTAAAAGAAATTTCTAGATGTTGAGATCAATTTATGCTGACGTCATAGCTCAATGGTACGGCCTTTTATTCTAGGAGGTAACTAACGTAATCTTTCATTCAGCAAGTCGGCAGCTCCGGAAAACGAAAATAATTACCCTTAGTTAATATGTTGCTTTAAGCTCTTTCAAAACGTTTCTTACTTCGACTCATTCGCGAAATTGATCTATTCGAGAACCAGAATGAAATTCAGAGTATAGAAGCAAAACACTAAGCTTCTCGTTGCACTGCTTACGTTCGGTTGTTTTTCCTCTGAGCTGCACTTTTTTGCACACCATGGGCTAAATGGCCAGGTCACAAGGACCCCGAAGGCTCAGAGAAGGTTGGGGGAGGGGACCCACTGGAACAGCTGTTGGGAGACAGATGGTAGCCTCCCGTCAAGGCCATCCAGCGTGTTCTTTAACGTGCACAGGTTATGGCTCTCCCGCACACGGGGCCACGGCTTAACGTCCCATCCGACGGACGGCGGCCTTTCCAAGCCCATCGGTGTTCCCTACTGACCGTGGGCAGGGCGAGGAATTTTGCGGAGATAAATCTCAACGCTGACCCAGCTGGGACTCGAACCTGCGAACTACAGATTACGAGCCTGGCGCGCTAAAGACTGAGCCACCCCCGCCCCGTTGCACTGCTTAGAAAGTTGCCGAGTTTTTCCATGTAACAAACTTCAGAAAAGACAAAATTATATTGAAAATTAACTGTACTCTCGCACTGTAAGCCTATATTTTTTCTTTTGTATGTTACAGAAAAATTCAGAAAAATGAAGAAACTAGTTGTGGTTTGTCCAGGTTACCTCACCCACTGAACTTAAGGGCTCAATTAAACAGTAATTAATTCTGAAATAATTACAACTAACACAAAAGAGTATATATGCGTCTGTTGAAACTGTAGTTAGATTTTCTAACTCGATTATCTTTATCTAAATAGTTAGGTTTTTCATAGAATCCATTAATTCTTAAGCGTTGCCGCAGAAATTCCGTACTCATTTTTTTAAAGTCTTGCAACATCTATCTCTGTCATAAAACTGTCAAGGTAAATAAACATGGATATTTTCAAAAAAAGAAATTCGTTCCAAAGACAGTTATTATATTATCAGCTTTCAACTCTTAAGTTGTCACTGTACTGATAATCACAACGACTCCTTTGCCAGCCTGACTAATTAGCAATGTTGATAATTAATATCTTTTATCAAGAGAATTCAATTAGCTTCGGACACTTTTCTATCTCAGGAATTTCCGAGGAGATAATCTTCTTCCACTTCTCTAACCTTTCTAAAAGTTAATTAATTATTAAACTAAAGAAAAGTAAAACCACATAAAGTTTTTTTTAGCAAATCCTTCATTTGTAACGTAGCACCAGTTAATCCACCTTTAATAATCTAAGCATAAAAATAAACTTTTTTTTGTACTGCCATGATCACGTTAATTAGGGTTCTGTTATTTCAAAGCAACATCCTGATTATTCACCAATTATTCGACAGAGAGGGTCAAAAACCTTCCTTGAAACTCACATAATTTAGCAATAACAAGATTTTAAATAATAAAGTATCATAAGAGTCTCATATCTTAGACATGAGACTCATTAAATAGTTGCTGAAAAAATTTATTTTCGCCTTGAGTGGGATTCAAACTCACATCTCTCAGTAACAAGGCAGGTATGCTGACCACTTCAGCATACCAGGCATGTTAATGGGAGACGTGGGTTCGAATCCCATTAACGGTGAAACTATATTTATTCAGCTAATTATTTCGCAAACTGTTAGCACTATTCTTTAATGCCTATAGAACCACTAATAATGTAATGAAATCATAGTAACATTAGTAATATTTTTTCCCAATAATTTCATAAACACCTGTAGTCTTTTGTAGCTTTAAATTTAGATTTCCAAGTTTTCCTCTAATTAGGTCGAAATTCATTGTTCGTTGTTCCACAGAACAGGGAAAGACATATCGTCATAATATATATAATATATATTTATAATCTTCGATTTCTTTTTAACTTTTCTATCAGATTTATTAGTGGTGCAATGGTGTCGAATTGAATCGAGGTGACACTGCAGTTTCTGTGGTCTGGGTTCAAATCCCCGAAGGGCATGGTTGCATGTGTGTGTATGTGTTTGTTCATTTTATGAGAAACCATGCTGAGCCTGATAGAGCTTATAGGTTGTCTCCGTCTTTTGTGTAGGGAGCCCTTCTTCCCTTTTTCAAAAATTTAATTAAAAAATTAAAGATATCTTCTCAGATCATTTCAGTTTGGTTTCATACAGAGAGCAATAGCTTACTGTTAAGAGATATTAGTTAATAACTAAAGAGATTTATGACTTTGCTATTAATTAATAAATTATGGTGATAAAATGCTGCACAATACGCATTGTTGTCGCCAAGAAATTAAATTATAATGAATTTGTTGGTGTCTGTAAAGTGGCAAAACCTATAACAGTAAACTGGATGCATGGGCAAGCTAGCACGGTTTTACGATGCTGTTTGCCCAGCGGAGGTATATAGAACAGTCTTCTAGTGGTGGCAAAACATATAACAGTAAATTGGATGCATGGGCAAGACAGCACGGTTTTCACGATGCTGTTTGCCAACGGAGGTGGATAAAAGAGTCTTCTAGTGAGCCTGAATAAGAAGAAAAGTCATAAGTGACGTCATGTTTGAGAAGAGCTAACGTATGGTTATAGTAAGAGCTATATTTTAGGAGAATTTATAGCGGTACCGAATTTATATCACCACTGTGCGTTTCTAAACTACAGCCGTAAACGATTGAACTGCATTGGTGTTACAACAGGGAATACAGCTGAACGCAAGGTGCTGTAACAAGACAAACATTGCGAATGATGCTGAAACCTTACTATGCGATTTGAAAAACAAAAGACCACATCCTCTTACTTCTTATCAAGTCAGTAACGATGTTTGTATTGTATCTGCAGTTAAATCGTGCCTACCTTCGATTCCGTTGTTTTACCGTTCTTTCCAGAAGTTTTAACTTTGACTCTGTTTCCCATTTGATTCACGATGCGGCACGTGCCAAAGACACTAACGCTACTGCTATCTGTCGAATCTGATACAAGTTTCACAACATCGTTTATGTGGACGCTGGAAATTCATTAAATGATTAAAGCATCTAATATATGCGCTGAGATGCCAGTTTATCAGGTACACCACCCCTCATCACATAAATGGTTAAATCCAGCACAATGACACGTGACAACTACTTGCGGTATAAATCACGCAGACCAGCTCTTCGAGCATCAGTTAGAGTTGGATTGAGAGTCAAAATGGAAAAAATGAACCACCTGAGCCATTTTGACTCAGACACGATAGTTGGTGCTAGGCGTGCCGGTTCTAACATCTACCAAACGGCCGTTCTCCTGGGCTTTTCACGTACAACCGTTTTAAGAGTTTACCGAGAATTGAGCGAAAAGAAAAAAAATACCAGTGATTGACGATTCTGTGGAAGAAAATAGCTTGTAGATTAGAGGGGTCAAAGGAGATTGGCGAGAATCATGCAAGCTAACAGACGGGCCACGGCCATGCAAATCACAACAGAATTAAACATTAGTGTGTAGAAGGTCATCTCCGAATGCACCACATATCGGACCTTGTCACGAATGTGTACAACAGCCGCCAAACATGTCGAGTTCTGATGTTGTCAATGAAGAACACGAAAGCTCATCTCTAGTGCCCGCAGGAGCATCGCCACTGGACCAATGAGGACTGGATAGAGGTAGCCTGGTCAGATGGATCAAAATTCCTTTTGCATCATGCTAATGGAAAGATCAGAATTTGGCGCAAGCAACATAAGGCCATTCAAACATCTTGTCTGGTGTGTGTGTGGGGAATGCTTTCCTGGCACACATTAGGCCCCGTGATATCCATCGAAAGACATCTGAATGCTACAGCATTTTCAACTTCATTACTGACCAAGTTCATCCCTCCATGTCTACAGTTTATCTTCAGTCGGATTGAAATGATCAGCATGATAATGCATCTGCTCACAAGGCACATTATCGTCACTGAATGGTTTCAGGAATATGCCGACCAGTTTTCCTTTGTTCATTGGCCTGCAGAGTCCCCAGATCTAAACCCTATCTAACATCTTTCGGATGAGTTGGAAAGGTAGATGATTGTGAGTGATTGACTGGCTGCTAACTGACTAACTGACAAGGGCATCATGCTAATTATATGATGCGGAAAAAGTAGAGTTCTGAAATTTGCACTCAGGAGTAATTAGAGTCGCAGATTCTAAAATTCTGGAAAATTCCAAAATAGACTTTTGACGCGTCCTTTAAGGTCTAATAGATGTAATGTCGAGCTCAAACATCATCTACGAGTGGTAGAAATGTGAAAATTGGTGTTTGAAGGTATTTCAGGTCGTAGATATCGTAAAGGTTATCAAATTTCGGATCCGGAGGGTACCTCGAGTTCAAAAGTTAAATTTAGATCTACCAGTACTAGAGAGCTGAAAATTAGTTCGTCGGGTTACAGTGAGTCGTTGATCTCAAGGATGTTGTGAAATGGCGGATATGCTGGGTCCACTGAAGTCAAAGGTCAAAATATAGATCGTGTTAGAGGGTTGAAAACTGGTGCCTGAAAGTAATTTGAATAGTAGATCTTAGAAATTTTGAGAAATGTTTTGACGTGATAGGTCTTTCGATGTCAAAGGTAAAATTTCGATATACTGGTGGTGAAGAACTTAAAATTAGTGAATATGGCTACTTCGGGCAGTAGGACCAAGAAATGAGAGGGATTTTCAGACACGATGCCATGTTCAAAGTGAAATCAAAACCAGTAATCGGCTAGAAATCAAAATATGCTGAAGACGATGATTGATTTTTTGGTATTCAAAACAGAGCTTTTCACATCACACCTCAATGGTTTACTTTTCCGAAGCTTGGTGACTTGTAAATCTGCCATTTGTTTCAAGATGATAAATTGAACCTGCAACATTTGTCGCAAGACAAAGGGCCATTCTTCGATCACGTAATATTTATTGACGTGTTTGGGAAGAGACAAATATTTTTAAAACTTCAACATTGAACTTTTAACATTGTGAACTAAAAAACTACTAGTTTTTGTAATATTTGAACTACTTACAAGTTCTTTACATTTTTGTTTGTGTCATATGCTTGGAAATTATACGATAAATTTTCTATATATGTTGTTTCCATTATGCACTTATTCTTTACATTATTACGACTTTTCGGTGTATCAGATAGGTCTATACCTACATTATATTCCAGGTTCGAGTTCCGTAAGAGTCAGCTTTGAGGTGTATCTCCGCAAAACTCCCGCCAACACGGGAGTTTTGCGGAGATACACCGAGAAGAGATACACCGAAAAGCGGAGATACACCGCCCTAGGTCAATAGGGGACACTGATGTGCTTGGAAAGGCCTCCATCCGTCGGATGGAACGTTAATCCGTGGCACTGTGTGTGGGAGAACATTACCCTTTGCACGTTAAAGAATACGCTGGATGACCTTGACGGAAAGTCACCATCTGCCTTCTAAAGCTGTCCAGTGGGTTTCCCTTCTACCACCCTTATCTGAATCCTCAGGGTTCTTGTAACCTTACCATTTAGTCCACTGTGTGCAAAAAAAGTGTCTTTCAGAAGTGAGAAAAGTGAAGTTGTGAAGAAGTAAAGTTTCAGAAGTGAAGTTGAAGAAAACAAACCAATCCCCATTATAAAGTGGATAATTGTGTTTTTATTATATTTGTTAAGGCTTTATTAATTTTGTTAATAGGTTTTGTATTAATGTACAATAATCATTGTTTTGTGTACATATGTCTTTTCAGAATACTAGTAATAATTACCTCACATATTTCTCATAAATAATAACGCAAATTAGTGGTCTGTTAATAAAAATATTAACAGACTACTAATTTTCTAGTTTAAGACTCAGATTCAATAATTATGATCAAATCGTTTAAAATAAAGTGCAATATTTATTACTATTTTTTTTTTATTTTCCAAAAAAGATTTAAGACTTCCTTGCTGAAAACAAAACAAAACAAATTCTTCCGAACATTGGAATTGAGCAAAGAATGAAACCTCTTGTAAATTGTATAGACAGCGAATGATTTACAAAAATTACTTAACGTCTTGTTTACAATTTTGATTCTTCCGTTTTTCCCATACATTTTTTAAACGTTTCAACCCAGAGCAATGGTTTTCATAATGATAAATTTTAGATCAGATAAACATAAATAATTCCACATATACTTCGGTGATAGAGAGTTCTCAGTTTTGTCTATCTTAGGAAGAGTCATCCACATACATACCGTGGCAAATATTGATATTTTGCTGCGCTTTGACGTCACTACTGTGGAGATAAACAATAAGGTTAATAATGTATGAATATTAAATTTATCTAATTGTATGGTCACAATGGTTGTTGTCAAAATCAACGTTTCCCTCTTTGTTGCAAAATTTAAATTTATACTATTGAGTAGTTGAGAGATCACAAGCCTTCTTATTGAAGGAATCGCATTAACTGGAATCGCATTAACCATTGGTGATACTTCTCTTGCTGAAGTCCGGGTTCGACGCATGATTTTTTTGTTCTCTCATAATCTCCCAGTAAGCAACTGGATGTGTAAATCTGAACAAAAATTGAGAACTGAGAAAGGAAATAAATCAGCAACAACTTCCACCTCCATCTGCAGTTTGTTTATCAAATAATAACAGAACAATTCATCAACATCATGATTAATCAACTGCATAATAATGTAAATGGGATATTAGAGTTAATTATAATATTTTTTTATTTACTACAAATCGTTTGATATGTAGCTTTATCGTTTATGACATTTGTGTTTAAAACATTTCAATCCGTAATAAGGTTTTGCCTGTAATTATTCATTTTCCGCATAAGACTTTGCCGAAGTTGTTTTCTCGATAAAACGTTTGTAACGCGGTGGCTTGTGGATGATGATGATGATGATGAATGAGGGTAACCCGCGAAATCGCGCGCATGTATGAGGGGAATCATGAGAAAGTCCAGTGATTAGTGTTAAAGACAGAAATGTACAAAACACTGTACATGGGTTACAATGACACCAACTGTTATGTGCACTTCTGATATCGTGATCAACCACTCTCCCTTTCGCACTGCTAATAGAGGTAATAGGGGTTAAAAAGTGTTGAACGTATTTATGTTTCATGTATTTTAGGATATTTTTTAAAAATCTGCAAAACAGAGGAGGGAATATTATAATGGATTGAAAATCCAGTCTCTTAGCCCCCTTTTGCACTTTTTCAGGAGGAAGATAGTGTTTCTCCCCCCCCCCCTCGATTTTTTTCCAGATCCGTGCTTGATTGTAATAATTTGCATATATTATTGCATTATTCTATCTATTTTTCTTCGTGGTGCGGCATTTCCATGTTGTGTGGAGTATTTGCGGGCTGTTACAACATATTCTGCATTTTTGTAAACTTGTTTTTAAGAGATGCCGATGTTTTGAACAAAAGCAACAGTAATACATTTATTTATTCTTTCTAAAGACAGGAGAAATCGAATGGCGTCAGTACGAATCAATATTCTTTACTCCCGAAAAAGTGGATGCATTTTACAGAAAGGTAATGAAACAAAAAAAATTCTACTATTTAATAAATAATAATAGTTTTAAATACTTTTTTAAGATTAGAAATAGTATTAGTATTAGATATTAGGAATCGAAAATGGATGTATTTTATTTTGCTATATTCGTTTCAGTTATTACAATTTGAAATAAAAAGATAAAAACGTATGAAAATTGAAAAATATGCTAAAAATTCAATTGAATAAACTTATTGTTTGACAAACCTCAGACTGTCATTAACGGAACTTTAAATGATGTTAAAAAAGTAGCTGTAGTTCATGATAGTACGGTCACAATTTCAATGTAATATAATTCAAAAATTGTATACTCATTGTATCCGAGGTGTTACCCTTAAATGGTTTGAAAATTATTTAAAAACAGAGTGCATGTTACTAAAATTAATGATGTTTTAGTGAAAAGAAAACAGTGTTGTACACTGGTGTCCCACAAGGTTCAATTTTAGGTCCGCTTTTTTATTATTTATATTAATGATCTAGTAAACCTTAAACTGAACGGCTCTCTTTATATTTACGTTGATGCCACCGCCTTGATTAACGTGAATCACAATATAGGAGATGCAGTGCGCGATACATAGAATGATTTTAACATAATTATTAACTGATCTCACATTAATCGTATTTACATAAAATCAGATAAAACCAAAGGGATGATAAAACCAAATGATAGCTTCCGTTCACCAGGATATTATGATCTTTCATCTTATGCGATAAAAACCACGAATCCCAGTGTTTTAATAACATGATTAACTTACGACCCTGACTACTGTGACTGTGATGTTATTGAGCTCGTTTTGAGCCATAAATATCTTGGACTTTACATGTATATATATATATACCCTTCCGATGGAATGCACATATTCCAAAATTAGCAGGAAAATTGCGCCTATGTTCATCTAAACCAGTGTCTCGCAAACTTTTTTACTCTGCGGCACGCTGAATCTAATTTTTTTTCCGCGCCACACTGAATCTAATTCTTTTTTCCGCGGCACACCTAAAAAAGAATAAAAGCAAACTCTATATAATCGTCATTATATTTGCGCTTTGTTGAAGTCATCAGCCTGGTTTTACTTGAAGATTTGCTCTCGTTCTTTAATTCATAACTCGGTGTTTGTTCTAAATATTTGTCCATTCTATGGCTTGAAATAATCAAAAATTAATACCAAAATTTGGAAAAAGCTTGATAAATACTTACAAGATCCCAATTGATAAAATCTGAAAGATTTTTATTAAAGCGTGTCGATAACACAAGTCAAGTCAAAATGAAATCTATGGAATATCTAGTGTCAATTTGAAAATCTCTCGCGGCACACTTGGAATCTCTCGCGGCACACTACTGTGCCACGGCACACAGTTTGCGAGACACTGATCTAAACGTTATAAACTCAATTTGCTGCAATAATGCACACATGTATTTTGGTTTACAAACTATCTGTGAATCTTTATTGATTTATGGTTTGGCAATATATGACTCAACTAACCTCACAAATATGAAGAAAATAGAAACAATTCAATCTTCCACTGCTAAAAATATAATCCCATACAACCAAAGAAATTCATTTCATCATAATGAAGAAGGATTAAATTATTTAGGCATACTTTCCTTTCACAATCTCACAAATGCAGCATCGCTATAAAATATTTTTACAAGCAATTTAAATCTAAAATCTCTCAGGGGGAAAACACAAGGTTACAATCCAATAATTAATTCCAAGTTCTAAAAATATTATGGGGAATGTACAAGGGCATATATAGTACCGTACGTGTTTAATCAATTACCAAGGGGAAATTATTTTGTAAAATAAATTTAAAGAAATCAAATATAAGAGTAAACATTTTCTTCTAGGCACAAAAATCAATATAAGAAATTGAACCACCACGATGGAGTTTCCACTGAAATTTCACATAATTAAGTATTCGATAACATTGTTTTAAACTACATCTATGTATTTTCATGTAATGTTATTCTTCTCTCCTGCAGATAAGCAGATGCTTTGAGGGTCATTTGTTTAAACTTTTATATAATTAACATGAATATGAATAAAGATTATTATTATTAAAAAATGATGTACTTAGCCGACTGAGCTTAATATTGCTGACAGTATGTTGTTTTAAAATATATTATTAGTATTTCGTTGTAGACCAAATGTTCAACACACTTTATATTTTCATACTTAATGTTCATTTTAAACTGTTCACACATAAATATCATACCTTAGCAAAATAAAAAGTTGGCAACCCAGTTCAAATTCAGTTCAAACACATTTTTTTTTCTTTAAAGTTAGTCACATTGAGCATGGAACATTCAAACGAGGATTTTCGCTAAGTAGCAAGATCTTGGACTATTGGTTGGATTATAGAATCGGCCAATCAAGTGTCACGATACACTTCAGAATGGTGACCCACCTCCTGCAGTTCATCGACATTTTAAGCGTAGGCGCATTTGTGTCATCACAAAAATGGCTAATATTAAGATTCCGGATAATGGCCCGTAATGGAAAAATTCGTATTGCATAAACTGAAGCTGATGACGCAGCACTGATGAACAGAGAAAATTCTGTGATTGTCGACATAATACGCCAAAAAGAGATCCCAGAACAATCAGAGAATTGCTGTCAGGGGTAATCATACTGTTTATTAAATAACATTAACTACAATATTAGCAGCGATTTATAATTTTTCATAATTGGAAAAAAATTCAGATATAATCTTTGATTGGAAATTTAATTTTATAATTTGGCAAGTAATCAGATATATCTTTTATTTCAAATGTAAATACTAATATATGTGATATTAAATATCCTCTGACACTTTAATTAAATTCTAAAAAGAACTTCTTGAGATATTTGTATTTTTGTTCAAATTCCTTAAATTATGAACAGCAGTGTATTATCCTCCGCATTTTCCAAATCAACCATTAGAATTCCCACTCTTTCATAGCGTTAAGATCAGAAAACGACACAATTTCTTCTATTCGTAAACGAGATTCCATATTCATTAGAAGAGATTGGTCTTTTTAATTTAAATATAAAAATATATACACCTAGTTCTTGTAGTTAAGCGATTCCTAATTTCTTGTAGATAAGCGACTCCTAGTTCTTGTAGTTAAGCGATTGGCGGTGTTTGGAAATGGCTACATAAACGGAAAACGCGCAAAAAATATTTAAGATGTGGTTTATTGTGTATTCTGAGGGCAGCTTGAAGTAATGTCATTAAATTTAGTGTAATCGAAAAATATTGGAAAGCAAAGTTTCTAATTAAAATTATTGTTTGGAACGCACTTGAAATTTAGGCATCCGTTATAAATTAAATTTCGAACTTACGACTAGAATAATACTTTAAATTTAAGACTCATGGTTAGAAAGAACATATTTTTTTCTGCAGTGAAAAGGAAAACAAATGCAGTGCAGTAAAGTAATACAGTATTGCAACTGGAAAAATCGTAGGATATTTAATGACACAGTATCTGCTTTTGCAGACGTCGGACTAGGTGTTCAATCTCTTTCTCTCCGGAGAAGAACTAGGTGATGCTATTAATGAGGAAAGTTCATCATAAGGTTCATCCTCGTCATCCAAAGGCAGAGCACTGGCACTTTCTTTCGGCAATGATTTTGAAGCAAATATGGAGGCAAAAGATATTGATCGTCTTGTAGATTAAAAAGAAGTCTAAGTTTTCTTAGCTTGATTCTCTCATCAAGAAAGTGATTATTAGTTCATTCTTCGACTGTTTTCCTCTCTTCATGCATTGATAGATAATAAGAGTGAAAAGACTTTCCCACATCTCTTGCTACTTTTCTACTTCTTGGTGGCTCTCCACCTTTGATCAACATCCAAAAGGTTACTCCTTTGAATTTTTACAAAACTGTAATTGGATCGCTCGATAAAGTCGTTCTTAATCTGAAATGAGATGTGCCCGTTCTTGAAGCTGCTTTTATCGCCAGATAAATTTTCACATCACATAATCTTTCGTTTTGAGAAATGCAAATTTAATAGCCGATAAATGTCAGTTATTTGACGCTAAATATCCTCTGAAATATACGTTAAATGTCAAAAAGGATTCATTGAGGTATTTGAAATTTTATTCAATTTCTTTAAATTATGAACACCAGTGCATGTTATTAGTACCCATTCAAAAAAAATAGAAATTTTCAAAAATATATCGAAATAACACTGATTAGTTTCCCCTATTCCGTTGGGAGGTTTGCTATTACCAGTATAAACCCCCTGACACTACATCCGAAAATTAAACTTTAAAATCTCTGATATGAGTAAATTGTTCACGATATTAGTATAAATTTCTTCCAATTTCGAAATCTGGATCTCTCCAACCCCGATATTTAAAATTATTAAAGATTCGGAAAATGAAATTTTATTTATATCTATCTATCCAAAGCAAGAAAAAAAAAAAAAAAAAAAAAACATTTGTATAGTCGCCGAGTGGTTAGCACGCTTGGCTACTGATCTAAGGGACCGGGTTCGAGCCCCGGGTAAGGCATTGATGTGTGTGTCGTTTTTCTGCTGAGGTCCTGCCATCCTTACATATCTTCTGCTATGACATATAAACTGACAGGCTCCTGTCAGACCTCTGTAGCAAGCAGCTGCTTGAGGGGGTATTTATTTATTTATTTTTATTTTTTTTTTATTCAAAACAAAAAAGTTTAAGAAGAAAATCTGACAGATTTACGCATTGAAGACAAAGAGAAAATCTGACAGATTTACGTTTTGTCGTCAATGCGAAAATCTGACAGATTTTCGCATTGACGACAAAGCGAAAGTTATAGCTTGCTTTTTTAGGGCAAACTAATTTGACATGATGACAACGGTAATGAGATACACGAGAAAAATCCCATCGACATAAAAGTTGATAGTTGAAGATTCGGGTTTTTGGAGTCTTTTCTACATATCTACACCTCAATACTTGAAGACTTAAGAACTCTTATTCGTTCAATATATTTGCAGCATACGTATTAAATGAAATAGTGTATTACTGGGAAATGATTGCAGAGAATGTAAAATGAAAAACCCATGTTGATTCGACGACATTTAACGATGAACGATATGTGGAAAACCATGGTACGAATGGGAGGTTGTCTGAATCAGACGAAAGTAACCGTTGGGCGTATAGTATCACTTAGTCTGGGGTAGATTGGGAAGCAGTTACACACAACAGACAATATTGCTGAGAGACGAAAGACAAGTCAGCCGTCTGTTACCATAGGACACCTATGTGACATTATTGATCAGAATACAGAGATGTCTATTATGCTCATCCAATCCAAACGGCTTCTTATTTTCAGATATCGCCCAAATTTGGAGAACTGACAACACGCATTGTGGAAATGATTGTCTGGCAATCAGTTCACTGTCTTCACTTGTTACAGACTCTATGTGCAGAAAGAAATAGCTGGTAGCAAACACACTGAGAAACATTTATCAATGGGTCTCTGTTCTCTACGCTTTTCAATGGGCCTCTGTTTTCTACACCTCTTAATGAACCTCTGTTATCTATATTTCTTAATCAACCTTTGTTCCCTATATTACTTCATAAACCTCTGTTATCTGAATTTTAATGAACCTCTGTTATCTGCATTTTTAATGAACCTCTGTTATCTGCATTTTTAATGAACCTCAGTCCTCTACACTTCTTAACGAGTTGTGTTCTCTACACTTCTTAATGAACTTCTATTCTGTACTCTTCTCAATGGACCTGTTCTCTACACTTATTAATAAAGCTGTGTTCTCTACACTTCTTAATTAACTTCTATTCTATACTCTTCTAAATGAAGCTGTGTTCTCTACACTTATTAATGAACCTCAGTCCTCTACACTTAATAATAAAGCTGTGTTCTCTACACTTATTAATGAACCTCAGTCCTCTACACTTATTAATAAAGCTGTGTTCTCTACACTTCTTAATTAACTTCTATTCTATATTCTTCTCAATTAACCTCTGTTTTCTACACTTCTTTATGAACTTCTATTCTATACTCTTCTCAATGAACTTCTATTCTCTACACTTCTTAATGAACCTCAGTCCTGTACACTTCTTAATGAAGCTGTGTTCTCTACACTTCGTAATGAACGTATATTATGTACTCTTCTCAATGGACCTCTGTTCTCTACACTTCTTAATGAACTACTGTTCTATGCTCTTCTCAATTGACTTCTGTTCTTTACAGTTCTTAATAAACATCTGTTCTGTACACTTCGTAATTAGCCTCTGTTCTCTTTTCAAAAAAATTCGAGTTGAGAGTGGAGGGGAGTGGGGGTTAAGAAACGCCAGACCAGTAATTTGATTATACCAAGTTCTAGTCCTAACTGTAGCAGGGTCGATTTTTTATTCCGCTAAAGCCTACTCTGGCCACGGTAAGAAAGGATATCACAATGGGGCTTGGAAAGACTGCCGTCTGTTGGTTGGGAGGTTAAGCAGTCGCTCCGTGTGCAGGAGAGTTATACTCCTTTGCATTTTAAAGAATACAGTGGGTGGCTTTTACGAGAAACTTTCACCTGTCTACTAACAGATGCCTAATGAGCCCCCTTTCCCAACTTGCTCTGAGTCATTTGGGTCTTTGTGAAATGGCCATTTAACCCATTGTATGCTGAAAAGTGCCGATCACAGGTAAAACAACTGAACCTAATTCATATTGGAGACTGATTCATGCCGATATATGCAGAACTATAGGAGGGCTTTTAAAAGATGGTTATATAGCGACAAAAATCTACATTATGAGATGATAGTAATATACTCATACAGACCCGGATCTAGAAAAAAATCGAGAGGGAGGAGGGCAAGAAGCACAGTCGAGCCTGAAAAATGTTAAGGGGCTTACATTTCCAATGCACATAACCTATCCCCCTCTATTTTACAACTCTTCAAAAAATTCTTGAAAAGTGCATTAAATTTGAATAAATTCAATAATTTTTGCCTCTATTACCCTTAGGTCCGATACTTAAAAATGATCTTAAATTTCTCTTGTCAGGGAGAGAAGATAAGAAGCATCTCCAAAGAATAGGCTTGCTTCTCAACAGACACGCTAGTGAAGCTCTTCTAGGATATGAGTGCATTGATGAAAGTTTTCTGACAGCTACATTTCAGACAAGCATTAAAGACTTGAATGTTATATGCTGTTATGCCCCAACTGATGATGCCAATCAGGATGAGAAGGATAGGTTTTATGGACAACTTCAGGGTATTTTGAATTCTGTCAAGAAAAGAGATATTACCCTTGTTCTTGGTGACTTCAATGCCAAAGTTGGTACTGACTCTGACCTTTTGTGGAGGGGTGATGGGTCCCTTTGCTATTGGTAGCTGCAATGGCAATGGGCAACATCTCCTACAGGTAAGTAAACTTTATGGTTTGGGAATAATTAACACTTATTACAAACACCGCGACATACAAAAGTACACATGGGTTTTACCAAATGGGCTGCATAAAAATATAATTTGGTGATATACTAATTAACTGCAAATGGGCCAATTCTGGATCTCACCACTACCTTATTAAAAAGTGTCTTGCAACTTAAGAAGTGTTGTGCTAAGGTGAAAAACGTTACCTTTAACATTGAAGCTCTGAAAGACCCAGTTATAGCTAGCTTATCATGACAGGTTACTTAATCATTATGGCAGTCATGGTTTTCTTACTACTGAAGTTGAGGAAGAATGGGATCGTTTTAAACAGGCTTTTCTTGAAACTAACAATACTATTTTTGGTAAAAAGGAGCACAGGAGGCAAAATTATTTGAGTAATAAGGCACTGGAGTTTATTTTGGAAAGAAAGAACTGTAGGAATGTCCTTAATCAAAAATCTACTAATCCTAATAGAAAGCATTACAGAGAGCTTAATAAACGTGAAAAGGATCAGTTAGCTGCTGATAAGAATCTTTGGCTTGATGGTTTGGCTTACAAAGCTGAAGAGACAGTTAGACAGCACAAGAGCAGAGAGCTGTACCAGATATTTAATGCTTTGTGTGGTAGAAAACGAACAGATATACAGGGATTGAAGGATAAAGAAGTTGAGTTATAGAAGTTGAGGATTCTGTCATGGCTAGGTGGCTGAGCATTTCAGTGATGTTCTAAACAATATGATTATTTCTACTCCTATTGTTTGTAATGATGTTAGATGCATTACTGACTTTAATGTTAGCCTATATCACTGTTTGAAGTTATTTTGGCTATTTCTAAACTTAAACTTCATAAATCACAAGGGGAGATGAAATTACTACTGAAATGCTTAGAGCTGGGAATACTGGGATGCAGATGGCTGATTGAAATTTCGAGTATTATTTATGATTAAAGGCATTGCTCCTAAGGATTTGACCAGAGCTATTATTATTCCCTGTTTTTTTTAAAAAAAATGGTGATTGCAATTCTTGTGATAATTATAGGGGATCAGCCTGCTTTCTATTTCAGGGAAAGTTCTCTGCATTGTTGTGCTTAATAGAATTAAAAATTTGGTTGATATAGAACATCGTGATTAACAGTGTGGATTCAGAGGTAGTAGAGATGTATTGATCAAAGATTTTCACTTAGGTAGATTCTTGAGAAATCTTCAGAGTTTCAGAAATCTGTGGTTACTAGCTTTGTAGCTTTCAAAAAGGCTTTTCATTCTGTTGACCGTCATAATTTGTGGTTGATCGTGAGATATTATCGCATACCACACAAGTTAATTAACATAATGGAAGTGTTTTACCGGTGGGAGCGAAAACACGATAAGATTATTAATATTTAATCCTCCCACCCAAGTAATTATTTTGGCCGTGATCGTATAGTTAATTTTGCTGTGATCGTATAGTTAATTTTGCCGTGATCGTATATTTTAAAACCATACATGCTCCTTCATTAAGATAATTAGTAGCCCAGTATCCCACTGGGAAACACAGTCATCCTCCCGCACCCAAAAGGAGTGACTAAAGGCAGGAATGGTTTCTTTCTTCCAAATATGAACACATTTGTTTGTAACACTAACACAGTTCCATTACATTTTGACATCAACTTACATTATATTGTTGTTTTACTGTCGCTCACATCGCCGACTGAGAGATAAAACTTCTCTCTCCGAAGTTCATAACTGAAAATTGACTACCGTGTGTCGAGTACTAAAGAAGAGGCCCAAGTGTAGAGGGCCAAGTGTTGAGTCTACAGTCTGGAGCAGAAGTGTGGAGTCCGAGTGTAGAGACCCAAGTGATGAAAAGGTCCTTTGCTGTCTCGAACACACAAAATAAAGACGACATCCTAAGAGTCTGATAGGGGTGCTGGTAGGGTATGAAACTAGACAGTTCTAGAATTATTTTGCCGAAACCACATGATTGTCCTTCTGTGGGAACCATTGAGCGGTGGTTCAGGGGAATGAACCACCGCTCAATGGCATCCTGTGTTGTAATCCTGGCATCCTGTGTTGTAAAGCTGAGTCTCAGACATGGCGCCACTCTGATGGAGGCGTTTTACAATTGAGAGGGCGCCTCCCTTTCTATATGCTTCTTGGATTAAAGCTTGCAAATGACACGTAAGTGGCTTCGCTCTGCTTTGCGGTGCCTCAAACGGTCTTGTCTGCCTAAGATGCAGACATAGCTGACTGGTCTTCTAAGATAATCCTCCTCATGGTGCCGCTCTGACAGAAAGGAAGCTGAAGTCTGGAACTAGAAACCGTTCTACGTGAATTATGCAAATTCACGCAAAACATCCCTATGCCCCATGGGGGAAGGGAGGAAGATGTAAAGAAATCATAGAGAGAGCGCTATCACTGTGTAAAAATGGTGCACACGCTCTCATGGGCTATGTGTTGAAAGTGAAAGTAACAGTCCGAAAAGGTTTTAAAAAGTTGCATAGTTCCTTATGTGAAATGTCCTCCTGTTGAAGACAGTTCATAGAGAAAAGGAAAAGTCTGTTCTTTAAAGTCCATACCTGAAAGAAATCTGTGAAGTTTATAAGTTTCAATGCACTAAACTAACTTCTTTTGTGGCACAGTGGACAGCTCTTAGGACACCACACGTCCTGAGCTGTGATGAATTCTATTGGGCCACCTAAAGCAGCAGATCTTCAGCTCAGCTCGTGGAATAGGTACATGAAACATGAAACAAAAAACAACTAAGTATCCATTCTTGCGACATAAACACTGACATAGAAACAAAAGCTCATATTCACATAATAACTTCATATTAAGGATTATTATTCTGCTAAGTCCACAATAAACAAAAATTAATAATATAGCGTCACATTAATCGTCATAATAAGCGACCACATACTTATCCTGGGCTACATAAATGGCATATGCGAACTATAGAATGTTACGCAACACCTTATTTACAACAGTTATACTTCCGTGGCAAAATTCTCATGACATATGGAGAGCAGCAAATGTAGCACTAAATTCAACACAAACTATCAAAAATAAAACTCCGCCGAACGAAACAGGACTTGGCAGTTTATCTCACTTTGTTAATTAACTATGTCACAAAATAAAGAAAGCCACAGTCAAATACTTAACTTCTCTGGTCTCCACAACAGTGCATAATCCGATTTACATTAGTTTGCTCGAGAACAACTCTAGTTGGTGCCATAGTAAGCACAATGCAGCCATCACGTGACAGTCACATTCGTTTACCGCGACTGCCCTGCAGTGGGTATAAAGGAAGGGGAGGTGTCGTGTTGACAAACACTGATAAACTGCTACCAACAAACTCAGGTGATTACATTGATCATTACTTCATATCAAAACACAGCCATTATTTCCTTACAAATCAAGACACTAAAATACTTCTTTGCTCTCAATTACAATTTTGACAGTAAAACTGAAACCATAAAACTGAAACCATAAAACTGAAAATACACATTTTTTTACAACTGCATGTGATGATTTATCTAATATTTCCTGAAACATCTTCAATTTTTCTTCCACAAAATAAAAACAAGATTCTAAAATATAATAAAGTGGCAGGTGTGATGAAACTTATATGTGATCACCGAATGGGTTTAGTCAGCCAACAAAAAAAAAACAATAATACATGTGAGTGTAAGAGTGGGGGGGGGGTCTGGAAAGCGTCCTGTCGTATTACTAGTGCGCACAAACTACCATCTGTCCTGTCACCCCTATGTTGTGAATGCGACACCCCTACAAACGTGATTGCTGTGCTGGTAGAGTAGCTGGCGCAGGTATAACATATCCAGCATTATATCGAGGTCTCAGATCGTAGGAATGACTGGATTGAGGTGGAGGCTCATTATTTGTTTCTCTATTTATCAATTCTCTCGGAATCGAGACAGGCAATCCAATTTCTCTATGACAAACAAGTGCTCTAGAAGGATAATCTTCTATTTCCTCCTCTTCTACAGTTTCTTCCACTACCACCCTAGACTCAATTTCCGATTGCGGCAGAATAAGCCCCTTTGGTTCTGTCTGATCTTCGCCCACTTCAGTTGGGGTAAGGAATGCTTTGCGCGTTCTCAGCTTCGTTAGCTTATCGACGTGTACTATCTCCATTTTCATAGGTCGCACTACAAGGCTTATTTTGAAGTTCACTGAGGAAAATTTCTTAATCATCCTCCATGGTTCTGTAGAAAGCCTTGCCAGTTTTTTCGTATTGCCTCGCCGAAATGCATTCATGTGTTCGCGTAATCCATTGCTTTGGGGCCGATAAGGAGTTGTTCGGCGCTTGCAAATGCCTAGCTTTTCATAAACGGAAGTCATTACTTTTCCAATGAAATTTATTGTATTGTCAAAGATGACAAACTGTGGGATTCCATGTTTGACAACGTAATCTTCCACGAATATTTTTGCTACCCCTTCTGCTGCCTGATACGGCATAGGATAGACTTCGGGCCATTTCGTAAAATAATCAGTTATTACCAAAATGTATTTATTGCCCGCGTCCATCATGGGTTAGGGTTCCTAGGAAATCCATTGTAACTCTTTCGAATGGACGGGAAGCAAACGGAACTGTTTATAGATTCGCCTTTCGCGTGGCCACGTAGCCTCGTCGCTTCAACCAGAAGACACAAGTCTGCATATAGTTCCGTACATCTGCATACATTCCCCGCCAGAAATATTGAGATCGAACGCGTTGTAGCATCTTCAGCTCCCCCAAATAACCAGAGCATGGCAGGTCGTGAGAGATTTCTAAAATTTGTCCAACTAAACTCTTGGGTATAACTAGTTGTTGTACGAGCTCATTTCTGACATCCTTTCCGTGTGGCACTGAGTAATGGAAAAGCAGCCCGTCTTCCAGGTAAAATTCATCAGACATCTTTTGCAGGACTTGCTGCTAGCTCCCTCTAAAAATTCTATTATATCCCTTAGCTCGGTGTTTTCCCTCGGTAGATCCCGAAGCTGTTGCTTGTCTGCGAACTAGTTAGACTAAATTACACAATCCTCAATGTCATTTATATTACGAGATATTTACATTTATATCCTCAGGGATATTATGTTTCCCAGGCCTATAAATAATATCGAAGTCACAGCCCTGAAGGGTTAAATTGCACTTTGCGAGCCTGCTTGACAGGTCCTTTAGTTTCAAGAGATATGACAGTGGGGGGATGATCACTGATGACTGTGAACTTCTTCCCATATAAATAAGGTTTAAAATAATTTATGCCGAATTTAATTGCCAGAGCCTTCTTTTCATTGGTGGAATATCGGGTTTCTGCTGCTTTTAAGTTCTGGTTATCATTGGCAACTGGTTGTCTATATCCGCTTTTGCCTTCTTGCTCAATTACTGCAACCACAGCTTCTCAGCTAGCATCAGTGGATAAAAAGAATTTCTTTTCGAAGGAATAGATCAACACAGGTTCCGTCATCACTTTTAATTTCAGCTCTTGAAAAGTCCTCTCTGCGTGAGCGGTCCAAACAAAGAGTCTATCTTTTTTCATCAAGCTTATCAAAGGTAGGGCGATCTCAGCATACTTGTCAAGAGACCTGAGGTAGTAGCCCATTAACCACAGGAAGGCTCTGACCTTCACTGATGATGGGGATATTTTTGATGCCGTCCAGATTTCTTGCATCGGGTTTAACTCCCTGGGAGGTAATCAGGTGGTTTCTTTCTTCCAAATATGAACACATTTATTTTTAACACTAACACAGTTCCATTACATTTTGACATCAACTTACATTATATTGTTGTATTACTGTCGCTCACATCGGCGACTGAGAGATAAAACTTCTCTCTCCGAAGTTCATAACTGAAAATTGACTACCGTGTGTCGAGTACTAATGAAGAGGCCCAAGTGTAGAGGGCCAAGTGTTGAGTCTACAGTCTGGAGCAGAAGTGTGGAGTCCAAGTGCAGAGGCCCAAGTGATGAAAAGGTCCTTTGGTGTCTCGAACACACAAAATAAAGAAGACATCCTAAGAGTCTGATAGGGGTGCTGGTAGGGTATGAAACTAGACAGTTCTAGAATTATTTTGCCGAAACCACATGATTGTCCCTCTGTGGGAACCATTAAGCGGTGGTTCAGGGGAAGTTCTCCTGGCATCCTGCGTTGTAAAGCTGAGTCTCAGACATGGCGCCACTCTGACGGAAGCGTTTTACAATTGAGAGGGCGCCTCCCTTTGTATATGCTTCTTGGATTAAAGCTTGCAAATGACACGTAAGTGGCTTCGCCCTGCTTTGCGGTGCCTCAAACAATCTTGTCTGCCTAAGATGCAGACTTAGCCAACTTGTCTTCTAAGATAATCCTCCTCATGGTGCCACTCTGACAGAAAGGAAGTTGAAGTCTGGAAATCGAAACCGTTCTACGTGAATTATGCAAATTCAGGCAAAACAGAAACTCTCTGTAAGCAACATCGAGTCATGTGTGGGAGTTAGTAAAGCTTAGAGAAATTAGCTTAGCATTAATTCTGGTATCAACAATGGTGCATTTTGTCTCCTTTCCTCTTTAGTTTGTTATTGATCATGCTATGTGTAGTTTACTCCAAGGGAAAGACTTTAGTTTGAAACGATCTAGAGCTCTAAACATTTTTGATTTAGATTATGCTGATTATTTGGCTCTTTTGGCAAAAGCTGTTGATTAGAATGCTAGTAGAGTAGGTTTGGTGATAAACAGAGAGAAACCTAAAGTGATGAAAATTGGTCAGGTAGGCTGTGTTTCCGCTAATTTGAATTTTTGCACTTTTGAGCAAGTGACTGAGTTTAATTACTTTAGGAGCTATGAAGCAGATGCTGATGATGTGCAACATGAGATAAACAGAAGAATAGGGATTGCTGCTGAGACCTTTAAGATTCTATGTAGAGCGTGGAGAAATAGGTTAATACACCTAAAGACTAGACTTAGACTGTATAAGAGTTTGGTTCTATCTGAAGTTAGTTAGTGTAGTGAAACCTGTACTCTTTATAGGAAATTTATGCTTTTGATTCTAGATGCTTAAGGCGGTATCTTGGGCATTAGGTGTCTCAACATTGCTAATGATGATGTTAGGCAAATGAGTCGTCAACCTTCTTGTTGCACCTGCCAATTGAACGTATATGGGGACTACTCTAGGCTGTGCATTTTATGGGACTCCCTTTCTCCCCTGAACAATGTATGAGTACTGGGACGGATCTGTGGGGGGAGGGCATGATTCTGCCTTCTTTCAGAATGCTCATCATTATTGTCATCCTCAAGCAGTCATGGACTACAGAGGTCCAACTAGATTTTGAAATTTAGTTCTCCAAACACGTCTTTCTGAGTTATATCTGCTGCATCTGGCTGTTGACTGCTGCATCACCTTTTGATATTGCCTGCCCACCGCATCCTAGGTCTCTCCCTCTTTCTGAGGCTTTTACGCACACTGTTCACAACCCTATTCACTAATTTATTTTTACGCTATGGGCAACATGGCCAAACCAAACAATCAAAAAGGTGTCTCTCTCTGCACAATATGCTACTCAGAGAGACTCCTTTTTGATTGTTTGGTTTGGCCATGTTGCCCATAACGTAATAATATATTAGTGAATAGGGTTGTGAACAGTGTGCGTAAAAGTCTCAGAAAGAGGGAGAGACCTAGGATGCGGTGGGCAGACAATATCAAAAGGTGATGCAGCAGTCAACAGCCAGATGCAGCAGATATAACTCAGACAGACGTGTTTGGAGAATTAAATTTCAAAATCTGGTTGGACCTCCATAGTCCATGACTGCTTGAGGATGACAATAATGATGACATTCTGAAAGAAGGCAGAATCATGCCCTCCCCCCACAGATCCGTCCCAGTATTCATACATTGTTCAGGGGAGAAAGGGAGTCCCATAAAATGCACAGCCTTGAGTAGTCTCCATACACGTTCCATGAATTCTTCCCGTTTTCGAGATGATATGGTCGAAAAACATATTCTTCCACGTGTTGGAAGAATTGTGCATTCCTCCTTGCTAATGAGTAATAATATCAAACTTCACTGGATCGGCGATAGGGACAAGATCATGAAATTACTAGACCTTGAAACTGATAGAAGGTGTTTACCCATCAGATCTCAATCATACCGAACGTTCGTTAATGATATTTGTTATAGAGGAAACATTGTTTTTGGCAGGTGAGATGCGAACCAACGATTTCTAGTAGCATGTGAGATGATCTGCTTTCGAAAAATTGACACCAAGCAACAACTTTTAGATCGCTTTGAAAAAAAATTAGCCGATTTTTTCACTTTGTTTCCTGTCTGTTGGTATACAACAATTTTATTTCTAGCGATAAATTCTTTTTTTGCGGGGAGGTGTGATAAAATAGTAGGAATCGCATTTTCGTAATCTTTTAATTTCTTTAATAACGCTCTCTACCGTTGGAAATATTTCTAAAGTGGAAAATATTTTAACGAATATTGGAAACGATTTATTTATAATAAAAATGCGAAAATTTCGTCAATAAGGAATGGTTATATATCCTGTTATAAATGATTTCATGAATAGTTATCTAAATATAATTATCATCATCTATATATAAAGAATTTTTCAACCAATGCACTTGGATTACTCGAATCATCCATCTTAACAGAAGTGTCATTGTCAGTTTTATGTTTCTCATATCTCAATTTGCCTATCTCCTACTGTAAAGATTGTATTGCAAAAGGTTGCATTTCCGAACGTTTTCTGTACAAGAATATTTATGAGCATTTCGGCCTTTTTAACCTTGAAGCTGCAAAGACATTCAAGCCTCAAGAGCTGACAGTTAAATTACTTTGACAACATGAAAGCCAATGGATTGCACTTCGATTAACAGAAAGGTGAGTATTATTTTTATTTCAATTCACTCAAATTTACTGAGTATAGGGGAAACAACTCGTTTACAATACTAATGCATAAATTATTCATAGAATACTTACCCTTTATACTCTTTTAAGAGAAGTTGAAAACTTTGGCTTTTCAATATGAAATCGATGCACTCGTATTGAAGAGGCGTCAAGTTCAGTTGAAAGAGAACTTATTCTTAGCAAGCAGATTAGTTATCTGATAGCAGTTCTGGTAATGGAAAGCGATATTCAAGTTCATATATTTCAATAAAATAATTATTTTATATTTCTGGCTCAAAACAGAATATTCGAGGGTAAATATTTCAAAGCAGTTTCAAGTTCAAGCAAACAACTGTGAGAACACTCCGTGCAAGGAACAGACAGCAGTTTATTCAAACTAATTTTTTAAACTCTTCAAGGGTTAAAGAAAACAATTTGCAATCGAGGTTGACAGTGCGGAATTCGTTTCTTACGCTTTGCGTTGAGAGCAAATTGTATTTACCAGTACTTAATGAATTGCACTTTCCTGTAAAAAACGTTTCACAAGAAAATCTCCCTGTGTAATTTGAAAAGCAATTTTCCTCTGAAGTTGAATTAACTATGTACTATTTCCCTAACGACTTTACACGGAGACTCGGGAAAAAACGAAGGCACAGACCATAAGTAACTTTTTTTCTTATAAAGAAACGTTTCAGAGAAATACATTTTAAATAAACTGCTTCTCTGTTCCATAATTAAAATAAACGTCTGCTGTGTGTGATGAATCACGTATACTCTCACTATACATGATCTGACAATTATGGTTTAATATTAAAAACACTTCTTTGACATAACTTTCTGCAGTTTAAAGATTTACGTGTAAATGTCATTTCGAAACAATATGGAGCTACATACGTTTTATTAAACTACGAATTTTTTGTGTAGTCATTGCAACGCCAATGTCATTTCACAAGTTCACCTCACCATTTTAAAAATAATTTTTTGGAAGCATGTAGTTTTTGTCAAAATACTACCTAGAATATTTGTATTTCGCTAGGCTATCGATGTCGGTATATTGCAATAAGAGTTATTAAATATCTTTTTATCGTATTTCAATGTCCATTATGCATATCATTTAACCTTTTTAAAACCACCAAATCTTACAAAAGAGTATCATTAGAAGGGCGACAATTCACCGAATAAAAATAATCATACCATGCATATAGCAACCGCAAATCTGCCCTTGCCAATAAAGTTGATGCCGATGGACTTCGACACAGCGCAATCCATCGGAGGGGACGTAGAGAAGTATGTAGCTCTTTATGCAGGAGAACCATACACTTTCGCGTTAAAGAACACACTGGATGGCCTTGACGGTTGTATACCAATTTCTTTCCAGTAGGTCCCTTTATCCAACTCTGAGCCCTTGCTATCCCTCTGACCTAGTCATTTAGTCCATTATATGCACAAAACTGCGCTCGTTAAAGCAACCTGACCATAAGTAATATAGGTTTTTTTCTTTTTTTAAAAGATGTTAATTTTTTGATAATTGCACTGAATTAGATTATTAACAAAATTTGCTTTGGAAAACTAATCTTCATTTAAATTAGTTAATTTTTTAAATTGTGATTTTGCTTTCTCTTTTACTTTGCCTTCACGACTGGTTACATTTCTTGTGACTTTGCATATTTTTCCTCCTATTTGCTATTATTTTCATATCAATAGTAGGTTTTAAAAGTATAATGAAACAGTACACTTTCTACTAATAACAGTACATTTTACTTTCAGCTCAGTTTAGGAGAAGAAGCGTTCTTTTCCAATGTTCTAGAATTCGAAAAGTTTCGACAAAGATCTTTCCTTCTAGCCAAAGTAGGATACAACAGACAATACTATGGCTTCGTATATGCAGAGTAAGTAATCAAACATTTATTCTTTACTACGAGACTTAAAAATTGGACCATAATTTGTAAGATATGGACAGGATCTTCTTTGCATTCAGGGAAATAAAAATCTTTAATATTTCCAAAAAAAAACAACAACAGAAAGATGTTTTGTGTCGCAGTGATTATTGTTTTACTTCCAAAATAAGTGTGCTTTAAGTATCAGATTTTCATTCTTCACGAAAAGAACATTTTTTATTGGGACCTAAAAAGTTATTCGTGATTCAGATTTCAATTTTTTCATAAAGGGGATGACGAACAAAAAATCGAGAAACATTTCGCTAACGTTTCTTAACTTTGAGATGAAAGTAACAATATTGAATCTGGAATTTTTACAAAAATAGTTATGAAGAAAAATTGGGCAGGATTTTGAAAAATGAGTCCATGCACAAATAACTAATATCAGAGATGAGTATACAAGGAAACCTGACTTTCCATCGATTTCTGAAACGTTTCTAATTGAAAATAAATTACCGCTCAAACAGATAATTGCCACAAGCTCGTCAAGACATCTTGGGGTATTTACGTCATAGAGAAATTTATGAGAAAGATGAGCCTTCAGCTGCAGGACAATGCAAGAAAAGAATATGGCCAATCCTTATCTGTTGCTCACTAGAACAATGCTGAGCATATATAGGGTGGTTATATGTAAGTTTCCCTATTTCGGAATCTTTAGCGATGACGAACGAAGATAGCGCGCAAAAATTGATAGGTAAAGAAAACAATTCCGACTGTCGCAGCAAAGGGGGAAAACAAATGCTTCAGATATGCTATTCGCATTCGTTTGCCTAATAACACGTTTCTGAAGCAAAATATGTCTTATAAAAGTTCTACCTGAATCAGAACGATGCAAATGCCGCACTGAGAGAATATTAGCGTATGAAAAATCTGCAGAGAGGACCCCTGACATCAGTGGTGTTAAGGAAGAGGGTAAAGTTTGAGGCAACTGGTGACTTTAGAGTGGCACCAGGAAGAGGACGACCGCTCATTGCAGAAGACGAAGAGGTGACATTTGTCATGACAGCCCGTGCCAGAAGTTACATTTGGTGTCAGCAGTGCCAGAGCTGTGTCACTACAGTTGTATCCTCCTAGGACAATGGTCTGTAAAGTATTACGACGTGTTGCGCGATAGTGCCCATACAAGATCCATATGGTGCAGGAACTATAACCGTGTGACTCGCAACATTGCACCAACTTTGCTCTTCAATTCTGGCGCTAATGGAGGTGAATGACATATGGCCATGAGTTGTTTTGTGGACCGACGAGGCGGCTTCACCTTCAGTGGTGCTATCAACACAGAGGACTGTCGCATAGGGGGTGTCATCTCCATCTGTTATGCATGAACGTCCTATCCAGCCCCAGTAGTGACAATGTGGCGTGGCGTCAGTGCGACTTCATCATTGAGTCATTCTGGTTTGAGGAGGCAAAACCTAATGGTTCAGTATGGTGTACCATAACAGGTGCCAGTTACTCTGCTCTTCTCGAGCATCAGGTGATTCTTGCCCTCCAGGAACGGTAGTGTCTGGACACCACAATCTTCATGCAAGATGGTTCATCCACACATTTTTGTCGGCAAATAAAACAGTTGCTGCGTACAATATTCTGTGGTGAGACTTACTTCTGGAGATTTCTTTCTGGCCAGGTCACCAAGCTCACCAGACATGAATCCTTGTGATTTCTGGCTCTAGAACAAGGTTTATCGTTGTGGTTTGTGGTAATTTGTTTATATGAATGCCGGCATTGCACGGGAATCGACCAACATCCACAGTAACATGCTCCAAGCAACAGTAGCTCATGCATTCCTTCACTTCCAGCATATGCTCTGCACCAATGGAGAGCAATTTGAACAGTTTCTGTAACAGACACGAGCGTGAAACCAATAAACATGTTTTCTCAACTGTGTCTTTCTTTCTTGTGTTCGCAGCGCCCGTTTTACTCCTGGTTGCGACAGTTGGAACTTTTTTTTCGCTAAATCGTTTCCGTATGTTCTCATTAAGTCACCTATTTTGCGGCGCTATCTATGTTCATCACCGCTCCACAGACTCCGGAATAGGAAAACGTATTTTATAACCACACTATGTAATTAACATCTTAAATTAACTATAGTGTGAATTGATATAATGCCTTCTGATACCAAGACCAATTTTTTTTTCGTCTATGAATGTATGTCTGCTGACGTAAGTTCCCAGGTTCGAGTCCCAGCTGGGTCAGCGTTGAGATTTATCTCCACAGAACTCCCCGCCCTGTCCACGGTCAGTAGGGGACACCGATGGGCTTCGAAAGGCTGCAGTCCGTCGGATGGGACGTTAAGCCGTGGCCCCGTGTGCGGGAAAGCCAAACCCTGTGCACATTAAAGAACACGCTGGATGGCCTTGATGGGAGGCTACCATCTGTATCACAACAACTGTTACAGTGGGTAACCCCCAACCTTCTCTGAGCCTTCGGGGTCCTTGTGACCTGGCCATTTAGCCCATGGTGTGCAAAAAAGTGCCGCTCAGAGGTAAAACAACCTAACAATCCAACCGGCTGACGTAACCCTTCGGTGCTAGAGGATGCTGACAGAAATATCGGTGGAGCTAGTGCATAAATGAATGGAAACAAGTGTGAACAACATGTTTATTTAAAGAAGGTGCTCGAAGTTGCGACCGGCAACAGCACTGCATGCATGACAACGTCGAAGCATTGATTGTCGTACACGTTGAAAGATTCCCGGAATTCCCGAACAGTTGCAGCGGCAACAGCTATTCTTGCGACGAGGTCTGAATCAATGGGAGTCTCGTACACGAGGTTTTCCATGTGTCCCCAGTGGAAAAAATCGATACATGTTAAATCGGGCGATTTTGATGGTCTGGAGACGGGTTCACCCCGGCCTATCTATCGGCTTCTAAAAGTGGCACAAGCCACTTGAACGTTTAAATTAATATCCAAAATTACCTGTACCTTGGCTTTACTGTAACACCCTGCATGAAAAAAAAATCATTATTATTATATTATTATCATTGCTGAAGTGTCCTGGTGACCCGTAGTGTTGAAACCACAATTGCCATGGGAACATCTTCCAGCAGTCTTGGCAACATTTCTTCAAGAAATACCCGATAAATCTTCCCGTTGAGTCGGGAAAGCAGCAGGTATGGCCCAATCCAAATGTCATGGGCGATACCCGCCCAAACATTGATGGCGAACCGTTGTTGATGACCATGTGCCATTGTAGTATTTGGATTTTCGTGCGTCTAAACGCGAGAACTGTGCACATTAAACACACCCTCACATGTGAAAGAGGCCTTATCTGAGAAGAACACATGAGCTGGAAAATTAGGCTGCACCGCGGTCTGCTGCAGAAACCAGCACATGAATTCCACACAAAGAGGGTAATCCTGAGGTTGCAATGTCTGGACTTCTGAGGATGAAACGAATGTAACTGCTGCTTGTGCAACACTCTCTACAAGATGGCGTGGTTCACGTCGAGGCTACATGCAACAGCTCGCGTGCTTATGCCTGGATTACTTCAATCCGCTGTAGGATCTCTTTTTCCATGTCAGGAGTGTGCATGATTCTCTCCCGACCAGTGTCATGCATGTTTGCATGGAATGTTCCAGTTTCTCGTAGTTGCTGGATGCAAACATTTGGTGGTTTGGCACACAATTTGTGTGGAATTCATGTGCTGGTTTCTGCAGCAGACCGCGGTGCAGCCTAATTTTCCAGCTCATGTGCTCTTCTCAGAAAAGGCCTCTTTCACATGTGAGGCATGTGAGGCTCTTTCACATGTGAGGCACATCTTTCACATGTGTTTGGGAAGATCTGTAGATACAACCTCACAGCGGCCCTTCCGTTTCCATTGGCAGTCCCATACGTCAGGTGCATGTCAGCCATCTCAGCAGTTGTAAAATACTCCACGTTACGCGTAATGTGTCTGATTTACGAATGCCGACAACAAACACAAGTCCGTTCTCCGTTCCCACTTCGCCCCTCTAGCAAATTGCAGTGCCGCCAAACAGCGCCCTCTAACACCGAAGGGTTACGTCAGCAGACATACATTCATAGACAAAAAAAGGTTTGTCTTGCTGTTTCCTATCTCCCATTGAAATTTGTACAGATAGTTTTGAAACACCCTGTATATATTTAAGATTTTGACACGTTACAGAATATCCTTTGTTGCAGACTATATTAAAATTGGAAATAAAAGTAATAACAAAAATAATAATTCATTTAGTCTTATTCTGTTATCTTTCTATTTGCTCATGAAAGTAATCCATTTCGACTGTGCGTTGACAATTTTTTTTCTTGTGCAATTAATAAGAATATGAAATAATGGTAATTTGTATAGGATTACATTATTTGTTATACCTAATCTAAACACAAAGAGTTAAAGATATTTTAATTATTATAGTCTTTGAAAAGGAAGCATTAAGAATAGCAAAATGTAGGTATCTGTTAATGTTAAATTACTAATCTTTAAGGTAGTTGGTAATTATTTTAGTCCAAAGAATTTCTAATCCTTTTAGTTAAGAGAGTTTGCAATCCCTTTAGCGCAAAGCACTAGTTACAACACGAAATCATTAGTATAGTAATAGATAGATATATATATATAAGCTTTCAGAGGTAAAAGCTGGCTGTGGCCAGTGCTGGAAATGGATTTTTGAATTAGATGTGCGAGAAAATACATCGATTCTCTAAAAAAAAAAATCCTTAAATTACACTCAAAGTAGCAGGCTAAAGCGGAGATTAACTAGTTCGGTTTTTTTTTTTTCACCTTCATCTTCGAAACTAATGGGACGCCGTTTTATCGCAACCACAAATAGAAAAAAAAAATTGGTTTTGGCCACTGAAGGTGTAGTATTATCATACCGGGCAGGTTATTGGGAGGCATGGGTTCAGATCCCACTCAGAATAAAACCAATTTTTTTTTTCAGCAAATTATTTCAAGTGTTTCTTGTCTACAGGACATTTTCCTCTGGTACTTTATTACTGATTTAATGAGATGATTTTGGTTCATCCTTAATGCCTAATTATTTCCGTATCTTATGTCTTTTACCCTTATTCTTTGAGAAAACAATAATTTCGTATTCTATCTCTGCAAAATCCCCCCCCCCCCAAAAAAAAAAAAAATGCGAAGGAAGCCAAAGAACTAAGGATATCTATCCAGGCTTGTTTTACCTCTAAAATACGAAGGAAGCCAAAGAACACTTTCTAAACATATCTATCCTGGCTTGTTTTACCTCTGAATAACACGTTTTTGCACACAACATGCTAAATGGCCAGGTCACAAGGACCCCGAAGGCTCAGAGAAGATTGGGGGAAGAGGACCCACTGAACATCTGTTAAGAGACCGATGGTAGCTCCCAGTGAAGGCCCACTGGGAGCTACCATCGGTCTCTTAAAATCGAGGCTCTCTCCCGCACACTTAGCCACGGTTTAACGTCTCATCCGACGGACGGTGACCTTTCCAAGTCCATTGATGTGTCCCCTACTAACAGAGGGCAGGGCAGAGGATTCTACGGAGATAAATCTCAACCGTGTCCCAGGTGGGACTCGAACCTGGGAACTGTAGATTACGGACCCGGCATGATACCGCCTCAGAATCAGCCACCCCCGTCCCTGTCTAACGTGGTCTATGCCAATTATATGTGGCCAATGCAGGACAATTAGAATAAAGTCTTATATTATGCCAACATTATTCTCTGTCTACTACTCCTCATAACTTTAGAAATATTGTTAAATTATGTTCGCTAAACTTTATCTTATCACCGGATAGCACCAATACGTCCAAAGCGACATCTTGTGCAATATGTTGTTAATAGGTGGCTGGACTCTTTTGGTGGACATAACTATGTTTAGAAAATTAAACACCTGAATACTTAGAACACCGCAAAGAATATGGAGTTAAAAATAACCTATTTTCTGCAATCTCGTTTGCAGAGAGGGTTGGGTTGTTTTCATCTGAGAGGCATTTTTTGGCACACAGTGTGCTAAATGACCAGGTCACAAGGACCGCAAGGGCTCAGAGAAGGTGGATGTAACGGGACCCACTGGACAGCTGTTAGGAGACAGATGGTAGCCTCCTGTCAAGGCCATCCAGCATGTTCTTTAAAGTCTTCCGACAACGACGGCGGCCTTTCGAAGCTCATCGGTGTCCCCTACTGACCGTGGCCAGGGCAGGGAGTTTTGAGGAAATAAATCTCAACTCTGGCCCAGCTGGAATTCGAACCTGAGAACTACATACATTTATCTCTGGTACCTACATTTATCTCTGGTGCCTTACAGAGAAGCCAAGCTTTCTGTTATATGACTTCAAAACCAGCGGGCATATATAGTATGAGAATCCACAAATAGTGCAAAATACCACAAATAGTGCAAACATACTATAGCTTCTCAGTTATCTACGTCATTTGTGTAAAGAGATTTAAAAAAAATCTTTAGAAATGAGCAAACTGCTATATATTTTGCTTTAAGAATTCACCTATTTTTTTTTGGAACTTCTTGCAAACTCTGCAAAGATTCAGAAAAAAACTCGAATATTCAGTTTACTTTCTGAACAAAGCTCCAAAATTAATTTTCCGATTTTTTACCTAAGCAAAAAAATTCACCAATGCTGCATGTTTTCCCGCCTGACTAATATTCATTGCTTTACTCTTTAATGTAATGATTTACAGCTTTTTTAATACTAGCTTAAACAGAAATGATGTGATATGCGTCCTATTCTAACTGCAGTTCAAGAGCTGAACGCATTATTGCCGTTGCAAAAGAGAAAAACTCGGTAATAGTAAGAGTATAAAAACGTTTACTTTTTTCCAGTGCTTTGCACTTAGGTTTATTGAAAACGTAACTGGGAGGAATCGATGTTTCTTGTAAAAACTGCAATGTTTGGTGTTTTTCCTTAATGTAAATGATTTATAGTTTTTTAAATAAAGCACTGAATTGGAGAAGTCAAAAACCAATTCAAACGGATGAGAAAACTTCTGTGTGAGAGAAAGTTAAACCTCCAATTGAGAATTAGAATTTTACATCTGACCCGTCCTATTATATGGGTGTGAGACCTGGACTCTAAAGAAGAAATCAAAAGACAAATTGGAGTTATTTGAGAGTGGTGCTTTAGGAGGATACAGAAAATAAAGTGGACCAGCAGGACGACAAACATTAAGGCACTGGATATGGCTAAGTCTACTAGACAATTATTATACATTGTAAAGAAAGGGAAACTGGCATTTTGTGGACATATACTGAGAGGGGAAAAGCATGGCATCCCACAACTCGTCTTTGAAGGCAAAATGGAGAGAAAGCGGACACAATGAGAAAGAGGAAAGGGTTGGATCGATGACCTTTGCGAGTGGAAGGGCCTGGACACAGAAGACATAATCCATGATGGAAGAAACAAAGAATTTTTGTATTTGTTGGCCGTCAACCTCCCAATCAGTGTCGGCACTTAAAGAAGAAGAATAATGAGATTATTTTGAAAGTTGTAACGATGAAGAAACGGAGTTAGCTTTTACAATTTTCCTTTTTGGAGATGAAAGATGAAGAGTGAATTGTAATTTCATTCGTTGTTAGCAAACTCTACTAAATAAATCTAAACAAGGTAGAAATATGTTTGCATAGATGTTGGTATTTTTTCTCTGATATGTGCGAACTTTACTATAGCCAACAATAAGAAATCCTGAAATTAAATCTAATATTATCCCCGCATTTTCGTCGCTCCTAAAGGTGACAAAATCAAATTATGATATTAGAACATTGTTTTCTGTCTTACAAAAGTACCGCCAGTGTATTTTTTCCCTACAAGATAAGAAAAAAAGCTGTTTTTTGTTTATAAATATTTTGTTGTTGTTTTCTCATATTACTCAAATATTTCTGTTTTGGATGTTGTTGATTTTAAATCACGATATCTTTTAGATGCAATCTTAAGAATTGGAGAAATTCTAGAAGTCGACTGCGTATTTCAAAATTTATACATTGCAATTTTCGAAATCAAAACGATAATGGAATACGAATATCCCAGTAATATTATAAAAGAATCTTTTTAGAAGCTATCGAATTACAAAAAAATTCGAATATTGTTTAAAAGGAAAATCTCAATCTGCCAGATGAAATAGTTTAAGAACTCGATAGTTCTTCTAGAATATTTAAGCAGAGATGGAACTGATGCAGGAAACGTTTTTGAAGCCTAGGGTATTTTTCATTTAATTTAGCAAACTGCATCATTTTATTGCATGTTACAAAATACATATAAAGGGTCTCATTAAAGGATATTTATGTTTTAAGGTATTGTATGTTATTAAAAAATTAGAAAAATAGGAAGCAGACGATAATGATAGCGCTTCAAACAAGAAAATTAAAATATTTTCGTGAGAGAATATTTCTTAAGATTCATATAACTCCACTTCCCCACACGCCCCTTATTCTGGACACAGAAGAATCGACCCCTAGCTTTTACTGGCTTCTCATACAAAGGCATCCCTACTTAGAAGGGTTGGGTTGTTTTACCTCTGAGCGGCACTTTTTTTCCACACCATGGGCTAAATGACCAGGTCACATGGACCCCGAAGGCTAAGAGAAGGCTGGGGGAGGGGACCCACTGGAACAGCTGTTGGGAGACAGATGGTAGCCTCCCGTCAAGGCCATCCAGCGTGTTCTTTAACGTGCACAGGGTATGGCTCTCCCGCACACGGTACCACGGCTTAACGTCCCATCCGAAGGACGGCGGCCTTTCCAAGCCCATCGGTGTCCCCTACTGACCGTGGGCAGGGCGGGGAATTTTGCGGAGATAAATTATCTAATAATGCTAATTATGGTGCAAAAGATATGTGTAAGTGCTGCTTCTTAAATATATTCACACGTTAATTACTAATTCAGTGAAATATCAGAAATCGAGCGGGAGACCAAAATATATTCTCTGTGGTGAAATTTCGTTATACTGAAATGCAATGAAAATAGTGTTATGATAGTTACAGACTCAAATAATAATTATGAAGGACCTTTACCGTGAATTAGAGTTTGCTTCTTAAAACTAGTCGGTGATTTTTTTTTTAAATGTCTGTTCCAACAAGCAGCTCTCCATGATTTCTTAAATGATTTCGCAACTCTCCAACACATTGTCCGGAATATCTTTCCGTGTCATTATTAAAAAGGAAAGATTTCGCACTATATTGGCTGCTAATACCGAAACCAATTAACGAACTTAGCTAAAAAAATAATAATAACGAACAAATATAAAGACAATTTTAAAGAGTTATTAAAAAAACTCGAGAATTGGAATTGCTTTGAAAGAACTTTTCTTTGAGCTATTGCCATTTACAATGCAATAAAATCAGAATTGCATAGTTCTCAAGTTTGAAAATCATCTTTTATGCTAAAAAATCGTGGCAACGCTGCTTTAAAGCATTATGCCGGGAGTTTAGGGAGCATCTATGCTACTCCATATGATCGGCAAGAAATGTGTGTTGCGCGATAGCGTTGGGTTGTTTTACTTCTGACGGCGCTTTTTTGCACACCATGGGCTAAATGGCCAGGTTACATGGACCTTGAAGGCTCAGAGAAGGTTGTGGAAGGAGCCCACTGGAACAGCTGTTGGGAGACAGATGATAGCCTCCCGTCAAGGCCATCCAGCGTGTTCTTTAACATGCAGAGGGTATGGCTCTCCCGCACACGGAGTCACGACTTAACGTCCCATGCGACGAACGGCGGCCTTTCCAAGCCCATCGGTGTCCCCTACTGACCGTGGGCAGGGCGGGGATTTTGCGGAGATAAATCTCAACGCTGACCCAGCTGGGACTCGAACTTGGGAACTATAGATTACGAGCCTGGCGCGCTACCGACTGAGCCTCTCCCGCCCCCCAATGTTTCGTGAACGCAACATTACTCTAAATGCTATACTTTGCAAAAACTAAAAAAAAATATTTTCTAATTATATGAAACGTTGTGTTGAATGAAATATATGTGAAGTCATTTTCATAAATTCTTACGGCATTTAGTATTTCTACATATCTTTTTTTCGACCCGTCAAACTGCAAAAGATTAGATAGGCTATTTAGGTATAGTTTTAATATGAATAATAATTAGGCTTTTATTTTTTATTGATAAATGTTTATGCTTGTACATAAAAGACCTTTATAACTTACATTGGCTTAAAATTGGATTAGTAGGCAAATATATATATATTTTTATTTGAAGAATGTTTCGTTTACGCAACGTTAGGGATTAATGGGTTTAGGAACTTTAAAAAGGAAGGAAAAATGTTATATTGCATTGGAAACCCAGCCTCTTGAAATCTCTCTCCCCTCCATTTTTCGGGCTGGTTTAGGTGTTTTGGCTTCCGTTCCTCTTTTTTTATTTTTTTCTAGATCCGGGTCTGTTTATACATATATATTCACTAAACCCAATTCATCTTGAATTGTTTCTGTCAATAGCACTAAACACAAATATTGATGTAAAAAGAATATTTAAATGTAAAATACAGTTGGTATTTCTGATATAACAAGGAGAGTTGTGTCCCTTGGTAACTTCAAGACATTTTGTGTTTTGGAATGTTATAAGTTTTAAATAAAATTAATTAATATCGACATACTTTGTAATTTTGTTCCTTTGATTCTTACAGCTGTGTTACTCGGATTCCTTCAGTTTCCTATATTTCGTCATGAACAACAAAGGTAATGATATGTGTGCTTCAAAAATTCGTGTAGAAAAATATTTTGACTTTCAGTTTTTCTACTGTAAGTAAAAGAATAATCATATTTTGAAACGAATTCATGTTATAAATACCACAGAAGCATTTTTCTAATTCACCTACCTTAAACGTTTTTTTACTTAAAAATAAAATTGTATAAAAATGCAGAGAATTTAATTGGAGAGACTTAACAGAACGGAAACAATTTCATAGTTCGCATTAAACTAGGGTGACCAGATGTCTCCGTTTTCTGGGAACAGTCCCTGGATGAAAAGTTCTGCACACGACGAATAAATGTTCCCAGTAGTGTCCCAGAAATTTATTTTTGCTATTATTTTAAATATTAAATTAACTCTACAGCATGAGCAGATTTTTTTACTAATATAGTTAGTAGTAGTGGCAAAACTGTTACTAAAATATTTCAATCGGTTAAAGCAGGTGACTGAAAAATTGAGGCTACAGTTGGAAAATGAAAGTCACCAATTGCGAGCTGTCAAACTAGGGTGACGGATGTCCCAGGAAAACGGAAAGTCTGGTCATCCTGGTTGGCAGCTGGAAATAAATTTTTGAAGTCCCCCGGATCTTCTTCTGTAAATCTGTTCACTCTATATTAAATATCACAATAATAAAATATTTTATAATTTACAATCGTGTCTATTAAAATATTTACACTAACTTTGATTTAATTTTGTTCCTTTAAGGGTTTATCACAATTTCAACTCAATTAAACGAAAGTTGAAAATAATTAAATAATTTTACACTTTCAAATCAATGTAATTTTCAATTCATGGGCCTCATCATTTAAGAATAATTTGTTGAACTCATCTCTGTGAATATTTCGTTGAAATTAAGTCTAATATTATTAAATAAAAATATGCTTAAAATATACGAATATTAATATTTTGTTTTATATTTAGTGCTGTCATTCTGAAATTTCCAGGGTTTAAGAGCCTCAAAAAATATATTCTTTCTTAGGAGTGTGGCAACATTTTTTTAAAAAGTCCCTGGTATTGAACATAAGGTATATTGTTTGTTTCATTGGGTCAACTGCTTAAAATGCTAACAAAGCAAAATTTTAGCTTTTTGGGATTCAGGAAGCTTTTTCTTTGGCAATGTTGACTGGACATTAAAGTGTAAGCTTAAAGAAGAGATCAACTCAAATAACGGTGACAACTACAGTTAGAGATATTTTGCGTGGTTTCAGATTTTACTTCTTTGTCAAAAGTCTTGAAAAACTTCGCACAATAATGTTATTAAAACATCGATCATAAAAAAAGCATCAGCTATCCCAATAAGCATATAACAGATTAGACTGAGGTGTTCTAATCTGTTATATCTGAAACGCTTTGCCACTAAAATGTTTTTTTTTTAAGACATCTACATATAAACCTGTTAACTTTATATAATCATTTACATAATTTAAACAAAACGCGAAGTTACTGATTTGATAAACAGATCAGCATACAATATTCTATGCGATGTAATCTATAATAATAAGAGATGTCTGTGTGTCTCTGCATGTATATATGTCTGTGCATATGTATGTATCTAGGGCCATATCTAGGGGGGAGAGGGTGCTAGTCTCGTAATCTGCAGTTTCCAGGTTCGATTCCCAGCTGGACAAGAGTTGAGATAAATCTCCACAAACTCCCACCTAACGGGCGATAGGGTTAGAGGGGGAGCATGGCTTCTTCCCCTCTAGTGAGAGGGGAAGAAGCCATGCTCCCCCTCCCCTTCCTTCATGAGAATGCAAGTAATGGTAATACAGGCAAAACAATGTTAATCTTATGTAAGGTTCGTGCATTTTAGAAGAATTTTTAAAAGCACTGAAACTGAGAGGGGAAAATGCTATACTGCAATCAAAATCCAGTCTCTTGTCTCCAACATTACTTTTTGCTGACTCGATTGTTTCTTGCTTCCTCTTAATTTTGCTCTATATGCTGGCCTGACGATAAGCACCTTTATAGGAAGAATCAAGGTATAAAATATCAAGATGTCAATGCAACAGTTCGGAAAGTTATTGTGAAATAAACTCCACAAAAAACTATACTACATTGGATTTCGGATGCGATTATCGTTTCCGAATAATTTATCATCCGAAAATCGGATGCGATTATCGTTTCTTAGAAGAATTATATATATATATACAGTTTGATTCAAAAAAAATTGAGTAATTTCAAAAATTTATTACTCAGTAGCTAGGTTATATATGAACATGCAGTCGAAACCAATTTGCAGAGTTACCCTTAATAACTCTGATAGTCTCTTTACAAAATGGTTTTGATTACAGGTTCATATATAACCTAGTTACTGAATAACAAATTTTTGAAACTGCTCAATTCTTTTTGAATCACCCTGTATATATAATATACCCCTTCAAGCAACTGCTTCCCACAGAGGTCTGACAGGAGACTGTCAGTTTATACGCCACAGTAGAAGTTCTGTGGGGATGGCGGGTCGAACATCACCTCTCTTGTGTTGTGATCGTATGCAACCACGGCAATTCCCGGTTCCGTCTCACGACACTACCTGGTTATGAAAGCCGTGCTTATCTAGAGCCGGGGGTAAGGAATACGCCCTATAGGCGCACCTCAACCCCAGCCTCACATGGCAGCAGTCCTATAGAAGGAAAGCTGACCACCGGAAGAAACCTTACTTTAATCTATTCCCCGGTTAGCCATGAACAAGGACATATAAATCCAAGTTCGCTCGGCGTCCGGAGTGGAGACTCTTAGTAAGACCCAGATTTTTTGAGGGCTCGTGCCTACTAGGCGGGCTCAGACCGTTCAGCAGAGCCCTCGAACTGCTCACCCAGAGCACCTGAGGTTGAGGCCGCGGACACCGTCACCATCCAACCGGCCTTCTGGCTGGTCAGCAGCATCGTTGGCCTCGGTTGGCCTTGGCTATGTCCAACCGGGGGACCAATCCGGTCGGCACAGCTTTCGACCGGGTTGCTGGGCCCTAGCCCTCCCCCACCACCACGACAAGGTGGCCCCCTATTGGGGGGGGGGGGGGTCGAACATCAGTAGAAACACAACGCAAACATCCGTGCCTTACCCGGGCTCGAACCCAGATCCCTGGGATTGGTAACCAAGCACGCTAACCACTCGGCCACGGGAAGGCTTTCTATAAAAATAGCATGGTAAATATTTTCACTTTTAGCAAGCCCCCATTTTGGAATTCCGACTTTAAATTGACCACTGCAACTTGGACGACAATCAAAAACATTCTACCATATATAGAAGTTTCTACCACAATTTTCCTATTTATTATGGCTGCCGCAGATAGAAGCACATCTCGTTTTATTATTATAGATAAACGGACGAAATATTAGTTCAAACTGATTTAATTCTTTGGTTATCCGTCTTTTTTATGTAAATAGGAACCGTTCCATTTGACAGTTGAAATATATTTTCTTCTCTTGCCTGATAGTAAATATAAATGAACTGCAGAAAATATATGGTTATATCATTACTTCAGATTTTCATCTATTAAGGTAAGAATGCGTTCTTCCTATAACGAAGAAAACTTATTTACTGTTAAACAAAACTGCTAATCTCACCAATCAACAATTCTCCAGAGAAGATAAATGTAGTATAAATTCGCATTGTTTCAATAACAATTTGCGTCTGAACTTATTTACTGTTAAACAAAACTGCTAATCTTACCAATCAACAATTCTCTAGAGAAGATAAATGTAATATAAATTCGCATTGTTTCAATAACAATTTGCGTCTGAACTTAATGTCGTAGCATTATTTTTCTTTTGCACGATAAAATATTACGAATTTCACTTTGAAGTATCCATAATCACGTGAAGAGAAAGGAACATTCTTGTTCAAGCCCAGAATTATATTTATGAAGCTTTTAAAATTTACCATAGACAAGTTTTAAATTATTTAGAGTCAAGGCAGCTTATGTAAGAGAACTTCGGTGAATACATGTATCTTAGCTGCTAAAATATTACGATGAAGGAATATTCTTTAATATATTCACTTACCAATCAGATTCGTCATCTTCATGTATAACGTAGCTCGACATTTAGAAAAAAAATGCTTTTTTAAGTATGTAATCTCTGCTAAAACCGCGTTTACTTTCATCTCGGGAATACTTCGAGTGACACTTAAATATTTCTTATGACAGCTGTTTATGAACCGGTCTAAATGTGTCAAGGTCTAACCGGTCTAAATGTGTCCAAACTAAAAAGTGTCAATGATGCTATTAAACAATTTTCACAGATATATTTTTTTTGCAGAGAAGATGAAATATTTCTGGAGAGGTTAAAGTTTTCTAAAATTCTGTCCACACATAATGCTTTCTGTTTCAATTACTATAGAAAATTATAGAGAAATAATATTTAATATCGTGTTTGCAAAAATATTAGACAATAACATAATTTGTTTAAGGCAAAAGGTTAATTGCATGTGAGCGTATGGTTTTCAATCTGGAAAAAGTATAGAGTCTGCTATTATTGATTTACATGACTATACGAGGATAGATATCCCTCGTATAGTCCTGTAAATCGTATAGTCATATAGTCATGTAAAATATGACGAGGGATAGGTATCCCTCGATTTGCATAGTACTCAGTTTACACTCTTTCTGTTTTACACGGACAAAAAATGCAACCATTTGGTTTTACGTGATTATAAATTCGATTTTACACGTGTTGGATTGAGTTTTTTATATGTGTAGGTACACTATATTGCAAAAAGTGTCCGGACACTTTCACGTTAAGTGAACGAATAACCACATTCAAATCTACCTAACTTTGAAAATAAGCTTTTTACGGGAATAAAGGTCACTGGACATAAAGATCTCGGTCAGAGCTCCCTAAATCTCTATTTTCCGTAATAGTAATCTAATATTTAAACAGTTATGGAAGCTGAAACATTTAAGCGAAGCTTCTTGCTAGTTTTGAAAATTTACTTCAAAAAGTTAAATCACAACTGCTATAACAAGTAGTTCGCAATATAAATGCGATATTTGAATTTTGTGTGAGGATTTTTGAAGTTTTCATCAATTTGGGGGGGGGGGGAAATGTTTTGGAAGTGTGATGTGTGATAGCATCCGTTGTTAAATTTTATAACTTCCATAACTCTTTAAATATTAGATTAATATTATAGAAAATAGAGATTTAGATAGTTCTGACAGAGATCTTCAATTTGTGTCTAAATTTTCAAAGTTAGGTAGATTTGATTGTGGGTATTCGTTCACTTAACATGAAAGTGTCCGGACACTTTTGCAATATAGTGTATAATATTATGAAGAAGCGAAACCCATCTCGAGACAGTGTAGTTAGCACGCTATGCTACTGATTAAAATGGCCTTGGTTTGAGTACTGAGTAAGGCATTAATATGTGTGTTGTCTTTCTGCAGACATATCTTCTCTATGGCGTATTAATCTGACAGGTTCCTGTCACACATCTGTGACAAGCAGCTGCTTCAGGGAGAGATTTATTTTTTTATTTATGAAGTACCAGTGGTATAGCATCAAAGAAGATTATTAGACTATCATCCCAAAATAAAAGACAACTGAATGGTTTTAATTAATAAATTTGTTTTCAAGAATCAATTGATAATGCTAAATTCCTATATTAATAAAATAGTCAACTGTAATAGGTAAAATTGATATTCTTTAGCTAAAATTGTATTCTTGTTATTGTAATGCAAAATATTTCGCGATATCTTAATGAAATGAAGACTGTGATCTGACTCTTCTAGATTGGATGCTCAGACTAGTAAAAACCTCATTTTATCTCATTTTTTGCAACATCTTTAACTTTGTAGACTGTTATATCGGCTAAATACAACTGATTCGTAATTGCGCTGTTTCGTAAAATATCATATAAATGATAATTTTACAAAATAAAGCACTAAGTGTTGGTATAAATGCATAATTTCTAATTTTTTTTCAGTTCGCAGTACTTTGGCCGAATGGTTAGCGCGCTTGGTAAGTGATCATAGGGACCTGGGGTAAGGAATGGCGGTTTACATTGTTTTTCTGCTCAGATCCCGTCATCTTCATAGCCTTTTAATGTAGTGTATAAACCTGTCTGACCACTGTGCAGAGCAACTACTTCAGGGATTATTATTTCTGTTATTTGTAAAATATACTTTTCAGATTTCGTCCGCAAATTCGATAGTGTACGTCTATATCAGTGATTCCCAACCTTTTCTGGACCATCGCCCACTTTAGAAGAGAACAAAAATTTCAACGCCCCCCTAGTCCATAATAGTTAATTTTATATGAAATATTAAAATATTGTTGCATATTACCTGTACCTAATTTATCTGTTTATTTATCTACTAAAAATCATAAAGCAGAATTTAATAAAACGACAACCAAATGTACAATAAAATTGTTTATTAAAATTTTAAAAATAAACACAGAATCAATAAGAAATAAAAAATAATGAGATAAACACAAAATTAATAATAAATAAAAAATTAATGAGATGATTGAGGCTGGTGGAGTGTTAACAATTTGTTAATGTCGGGTTCGAATTTCGTTAACATCAATCGCAGATCGCCACGTTCAGTGATGTGTAATCTGTTCCTCTTCTTTGACAGTAAATTAGCTACTGCAGTGAATCCACGCTCAGACATATAGGACGAAGGAAATGCCATTAAAAACTTCTGTACTATTGCCCACAATCCAGGGTAGAGAACTGGTATTGATTTTTGAAGCCAGAACTCTTGGTATCCATGTTTGAATTTTACTTTGAGTGCTCCGTTAGTCGTGAGTTCTAAGAGTTCCTCTTCCAAATTTGATGATTCTTCAGTATCTGTGTTTGCGAAAGGATCTAAAACCCAACTCGGTATATTCATGTTTAAAATATCTTGGAAACGCTCCGTAAAATCAACATGAAGAACTTCCCAGTGTTAGCAGTAAGTAAGTAAATCTTCCGGTTTTGCAGAGACTGCTGATAATGTGGGAAAGTGGTTGAATTCACCTCTACCTAGATTTCGTTTGAATAGAAGAGGTCTTCCCGCAAAGGCAGCTATGATGTTTTTTGTTTTAATTAAATTCAACTCATCACCTTGCAATTGTAAATTAACTTAATTAAATATTTTAAACAGGTCTGTCAAATAAGCGATGTCATTTTTTGACGTAATCAGGTTTTCGCGCAATTTTTCGTCTCTGTCTTCAAGAAAGTCCAGTACTGAGTCAAATAGATTGAAAAAACGATTCAGACAAACACCTTTAGAGAGCCAACGTACTTCTGTGTGCAGCAGCAAGCGATTGTAATTTTCATCATTTTCATTACAAAGCTTACCAAATAATCGGTCATTCAATGAATTGCTTCTAATCTTATTGATTGCTTTAATAACGTAATGGAGCGACGTATGCAGACGTTCATTCAAATTTTTTGCAACCAAATGCTGACGATGAATAATACAATGTACAGCGAGTACATTTGGTACTGCTTGTTTCAAATGCGCTATGAAACCCTTATGACGCCCTGTCATTGCTGGAGCACCATCAGTAGCAGCAGATAAAATATTGGAAATAGGAATTTCTTTCTCTTGAAAAAACTTTTGCATGATATTAAATATAGATTCTCCCTTTGTATCAGATTCCAAATTTTTAGCAAATAATAACCCTTCATGAATTTTTTCTTCTCTTATAAATTGTACGTATGATAAGAGTTCGTTATTTGGTAGAGTTGATTCATCGAGTTGAATGGAAAATTTGCAAGTCTTTAAGTAATCACATAATGATATTTCAACGTCTTTTGCCATTTCATCTATTCTTCTTTGCACTGAATTATTACTGAGAGGAATTTTTTTGATGATATCTGACGCTGTCTTATGCTGAAGAACAATTTTTAATATCTCTTTGACTGCCGGCAAAATTAATTCCTCGCCAATTGTGTGTGGTTTTCCTGCTTTTATGATTAACAATGAAACGTTATATGAGGCTCGTAGTCCATTATCATCTTGTTTAGAAGACGACGCAAAAAGGTTTGACATAGTTGGCTGTTTTAAATATTGCTTTTCCAGTTCTTAAAAATAGGATAAATCTTTGTTCTTCTTATCAGCATGCATTTTATTTAAATGCTCTTGTAGCCTAGAAGGTTTCATAGCTTCATTCGAAAAAACTTTTCGGCAAATTAAACACATAGGTAATGATTGGTTTGTAGGAGAGTACGTATATCCATATTTCAAATACTCAATACTGTACTGCCGGCATTTCTTTTTAGATGTAGATTCAGAAATTTTCAAATACAAATTAACTTCTCAACAGATTTATAGATAGTTATAAAAATAATGTTTATAATGACTTCTAACACTTATCACTCACGACTATTTATCACGGCGAAGCACATAAAAAGTAATAAAACATTCCTAGAGCTATCGCTTTTATAGATTTGATATTGTGCACGCATTAACTTGTATGTTTGGAATGCCGGCGCACTTGCTCCGTAAACAAGTCATTTCAAGCTCCCATATTCTTGTCGAAACATGTTAAATTGCATGAACCGCGTGTTTGCCTACCAACTTGCAAGGACTTGTCACCGTCAATCTATTCTAAACTGAAACAAATTAGGTATAGGTATACCTAATGCTAATTTAAAAATGCTTATTAACGCGATAACAATAAGATAATTTACACAGCTAGATAAAATATTTATTTATGAAAACAGGTATTTTCAAAGTATTTTTTATATTAGAAAAATAATTATAAAAAATGTTAAATATAATAAATTTATTATTATTATATTATTATTGCATCACGGTTGATTAGCCTATCAGGACGGACACACATGTCCAACATAATAAGCCTGATATAGTAGTGCATGTTAAGGTATTGAATGAGATTACAATTATTGAAGTAGGAATAACATCTCAGGATAACCTGCAGACAGTAGAGGTTGAAAAGAAGAGGAAGTATGATCTGCTGGCTAATGAGTTGAGCCTAATTCACAAGTGTAATGTTAATATTATACCTTATGTTCTGACCTGGGATGGTATTGTAACTACGTACCATAAAGCATACTCAAAGCGACTTGGAGTGGGAAAACATATTGAAGCTTATATCCAATCTGTGATCTTGAAGGGAACTTTTGAGAGCATCTCAGTCGACTTCAGACGTACCAGTACGCTAGTAGGCGGTAGCAGGGAACTTATTGTCCAAGCTGCAGTTGAAAAGCTGTACATGACGGATGAGGTAGTGGATGACCAGAATCACCAGGCAGACACTACAGAATAGAAGAGATAAAAAGGTTGTCACAGAAAATTCCATTAAATTTATTTATTTATTTGACCGCCCCTCTTGACTGCCTCAACGCCCCCCATTTGCCTTTGGATCCGCTACCGCCCTCATGGAAGGCTCCAGCGCCCACGGGGGGGGCGGTATCGCCCCCGTTGGGAATCTATGGTCTATATTAACGATAAGTATTTTTCGCGACCAAAAGTAATGTGTGAAAAATTAATCTAAGCTTATCTGAATTGGTGCAAATAAAGTATAAAATAGTGTTACATTAATGTTTATTATTATTATTTCTGGACTGAAATTTAAGGTAAAAATGTAAAAATAAAACTTTCAATGTGCGCTTTATTCATAACAAGGATTTTCTTGGAACACGCTCCCTTTTTTTCTGTAAGTTGTTGGTTTTGATTTGAACGGTTTCGATTTACATGCTGATTTTGCAGAACCCATCTACAGTATAAATGAAGGGATGCGTGTATTTAGTATAATTTAGATCAAAATCAGGTTTGTTAAGCTAAATATATGTATTTATCAAAAGCCTTTGACTGATGAATAACATAATATTTTTCGATAAAATGAAGCATTATGATTTGAGAGATGAAATTAACCATCAGTTTAACATTGGATATTTCACAGAATAAATATTTTAGGTTAACAATTCTCAATCTGATCCCCTTACAGTACGTCGAGGGGTAACACAGGATTCGGTGTTTTGTCCTTTATTATTATTATTTTATATTAATGATATTGTACTTCAAAAACCGTAGACTGAGGAAAAAAGTAAGAATTCGTATATTACACGAATAAAAAGCAAATTTAAAAAATCAGTGTCTTAAATAATATCCGTTTTCTTTGTCTTGATAGATATTTAATTTTCTGAAGCTCTATGGTGTCTTTGAATTGCAAAGTCAACGTTTTCCTGGGAATGATATTGGAGTAAAAGCTCTAAATCAAGTCATCTAAAACTAGAATTTCATTTCAGTAATAATAGTTCAGTTTGGAAGCTGTATTATTTGGCAGAAAAATTTGGCAATCGTAATGCTCTATCCAAAAGCGGCTTAAAACACAAGTAATAATTGCTGCATCAAACCATTTAATTAAAATATTTTTATACTTTAAATGTGTGTCTGATAACCTCTTACACTTTTCACCAGTTTTAACGACAATTTTAATGAAAGGGTAAGCCTGGTGTTGACTATTACAGCTGCCATAAATCTTTAAGAACTAAAATTCAACATTTAGGTAGACTTAATTTAGAACTTTAATTTCCCTTCACTCTATTCACATAATTCCTATTGATATTAAAAGAGAATTATCCGTTTTAATTTTTTCTAGGCTCTTAAATATAGTTGTTAATGTGCTTTTACGGTTAATGAATTGAACAACCGGAAATTTACAATAAAATGATGCTAAAGGCTTCCAGTGTATATGACTTTTTAATATATGACTTTTTAAATATATGATTTTTTAAATATATGGCTTTTTAAACTAAGAACAAATTTTATACTATATACCTAAGTAACTGTGATTGGTCAAACTTAACGTAATACTGAATGGTCCCCAATTAATGTGTTTGAATATTTACTGAAACTATCATATTGCTCATTTGAAAACTAACCAAAACATGTAAATGTTGAAATTAAAAGTCAAATATTATCAATTGTTGGACAATGACAGGTTTTTATTAAGCGTAGTTTTATCGCATATTTTTTTTACTGTAGTTGTGTTTGGAGAAGTGCAAATAATGGAAATTTGAATGGCATTTATATTTTACGAAAAAACACATTGATATATATATATATAAGTAATTTTCACTTGAAATATATATAACGTTCAGGTGAAGCATTTGATGGATGTTGAGATATTAAATATGCAGTGGCTGCGTCTTTACTTCCCATCTGAAAGAACGTCTTCCTTTCCAAGCTCATCAGTGTCCGCTTTCTGACAGATATCTGGCTAAGAGAAGACAAATCTTAACGCAGGCGCAGTTGAGATTCGAATGCGGTTTTACGAGCCTGGCACCACACTGGCCCCATAACGTGCCAACACTAGCCCCAGAAAGACGAAAGGGTTTACAATATAACAGACCGGTTCGTCCAAAACCCTTTAATCTTAATACATATTTACTCTTTATACAAATCGAAAAGTAAGAAAAGTCCATTAATTTTGAAAAGATAATGTAAATCGTTTTAACGGGCTTTTTTTCTTTCATTCAATTAAATAAATTGTATTTCTCATGTTAGTTATTAAAAGACATAGGCTAAATGGAAAATAAAGTCACAAAACTTACCGAGGTACACACGTAACATTCACACCATTGGTGTTCAAATCAAAATTGCCTTATTCGTCACTCTTTTTTTTTATTTGCGACATACAAGACAGAAAAGAATCCTAGCTTTTACAGGTCTTCTCATATAGGTACATGCCCTACTAAAATCAAAGACAATGCTGATCACTGCCTTAGAGCTAACACAGCATACAAAGATTGCTGTAATTTGACAGGAGCCTATCAGTTTAATACACCATAGACCTCTATGGTGTATTAAATTGATAGACTCCTATCAGACTTCTGTGGCAAACGGCTGCTTGAGGGGTAATTTATTTTATTTATTTATTTTCATAATTTAAAAAATAAATCATAGAAAAAGAAATAATATTAATCGAAATGAAGTGTTTATTACAAGATTTTTGGTATGGCTCTCAAATATTACTTTCCGTAGAAAACCTTTTCCTCAGAAAAGTGACATCGCTGAGCTTGAAAAGGCTGCCGTACTTCTGATACATAAAGCTGTGGTGCAGGAGAGCTATCCCTGTGCAAGTTAAAGAACACGCTAGATGGCCTTGAAGGCTTCCTTCTGTCTCCTAAAAGCTGTCTATTGGGTCCCTATCCCCTAAACTTCTCTGAATCACTGGGGTCCATGTGACCTGGCCATTTAGCTCACTGTGTACAAAATTGTTCTCCTCAGAAGTAAAACCCAACCAATGCGGGTGAAATCAGAAATCAGATGATCACTTTGTCTCTTTAACCACAGATAATAGTTACTTTGTTTGTTTCGATAATGCCACTTACAGTTGATCATAAATCCTTGATTTCGTCGAGGTATTGAAGTCTTAAATTTCGTCTCAATGCTCCATGTCTACCTCAGATAATCGAAATATTTTGTGTGCTGTACCTAGCCCGCTTTGACAAAGACACCATGGGCTATGAGCTGGATTGGAGAAGGGAATATATTGAACAGCTATTAGAAGACCGATGGAAACCTCCCATCAAGGCCATTCATCATGGTCATAGTATAATTTCTCTTCTGCACAAGGTGCCACAGCTTTATGTCCCATTCGAGGGATTTTATATCCCCAAAGCTGTCATTTTCCTCAACGAGGGTAGGGAGCATTAGTGGAAAAAAATCTCAATTCACGCAAAGTGGTGACCCGAACAGAGATACACCAGATTACGAGCCTGGCATGCTACCAACTGAGTTTGTGAGATTAGAATTTTTGTTATTCCCACGCTTCGGACTGTATTAAGTGACCCACTTAATTATTCAATGTTCTTGGAAGTGTACCATAAGCCATTAAAGATGGTAAATATTTGCGAAATAACAAGTTGTAGAAACGAGTAGTGATTTTCAAAATTGAATTATGGATAATTTCGGTAAATAGTGTGGGAATTTTGCAAACAAAATTTTCTCTAGTATATATAAATATTGTTTTGTGTGAAATACGTATGTTTATTTTGCATGTGGAATTCTTTCATGAAAAATCTTTCCCATACCATCTTTTTTTTAACCAGTTTTGTTTTTCCTCATCTGGTTTGTTATTGTATCCTTTGTAACACTATTGCAAACAAAGTTTTGGCCCATATATTGAAGCTTTCTATTTGATATGTGAAAGCAATAAGAAGCTTCCCTCTCCTAAAGTTGTTCAGTAGATTCATTTCCTCAACCTTCTCTGAGCCCTTGGTGGCAGTTTAATCAATTTGATGCACAAACGTTCTGCTTAAACTAAAACAACCCGATGGATCTCTTCCATAGAAAATCCATCTCTAAGTCAGATAGATAACAGGATTCAGCAGCCTGGAAATTCTGTAGCAATAAAATCGCTTCTGATTAATCAGGTGAAAGCTTTTTTTCTCCGTTTTCTCCTTCCATCTTTCCTTTAAAGTTTAGCACCCTAAGGTTTGGTTAGGGTCCACAGTTGGACCTTAAAATAGCTGATCTTTATATGAGTTACTGCTCTTACTACACTGAAATGCCACTGAATTAGGGATAGCAAACTAGTAACGTGTTGGATCCCCTCTGTCCTTGATAACGACCGCCACACGACGAGGCAAGGACTCCACAAGCTTGCGTAAATATTCCACAGGTATGGCGACCCATGCATTCTCCAGAGCTGTCCACAATTCTCCCAAGGTCGTCGCTGACAGAACACGGGCCCGAACGGTATCCGAAAGATTTTCGATGGGATTTAAATCTGGGCTTCTAGGTGGCCAATTCATTATTTCAAAGTCAGCAGAATGCTCTTGCTACCATTCAGTAGCCAACCTGGACCTGTGAGATGAACAGTTTTCTTGCTGCTAGACGTCATCTCCATTGGGATGTGACCATAAACGGGTGTAAATGGTCAGCCATGAGTTATACGTACTGTGATGCATTGAGAGTCGTCGGTACACGTACCAAAGGTCCCACAGACGTTCAACTAAAGACACCCCATGTCATCACTGAACCACCACCAACTTGTACTGCTCCAACCTGACATGCAGGATCTATGGCTTCATGGGGTTGGCGCCATACCCTCAGTCTCCCATCGGCGTGATGAAGTTTAAATCGGGATTCATCACTCCAGGCTATCCGTTGTCAATTTTCGATGGTCCAGTTGCGATGTTCTTTAGCTCAGTCAAGGAACTGACGTTAGAAGGGGGACTCTCGTAGATCGGCGGTTCCCGAAGCCGAGACGATGAAGTTAGCGTTGCATGGTCTGGGCACTGACTTCCCGGCTTCGTGTCACGTGACACGAAGGTTGCCAGATCACTAATTTCTAAAAAATCGTTGCCAGATATTTTTTCTGAATTCTGTAATCAACCATAGTGTTCGGATACTTTTTTGAGCGACTGTACCACCTAATGAATCTTGCATACTACAGGGTTATGAATAGCACTGGTTGAATGATACTGACGATTGATGTAAACTGACGGAATATTTGTGAGGAATTAAGGTTACTTTATAGTAACTTAATATCTATCTGTATGTAAAGTGTCTCACCTTGCCAAAATAAAATTCTTATTTTCCAAAATTTAAAATCCTGAGTGCCATTCTGAAGGAATAAAATGTCCATTAGTCACAAGGTTTCAAGATACTATCAATATTAAAGGAATCTTTTGTTGTTGCTTTTGTAATATTAATTTTTTTCTGAAGTTAGGAATTTATTATTGAATTGTTTGTAAAAATCAAAACTAAAAAGGATTAACGAGTGGAGTGAAACATAAAAAATAGTCTTATCCACTCAATATCAAGTGCTATAGGAACTTATACCTATTATTTTAAAAGACTCCTACACAAGAGGAAGAATCTGATAAATTAAAATAAATTCTTAAATTTAGTCATATTTCAATCAGTAATTCCTAGCGGGATTGCTATTTTCCGTGGGTTTCCTCAGTCGATAGAGTGCAAGGCTCATAAACTGCAGTTCCCTTTGTTCAAGTCCCAACATTATCGTAGTTTAGAATTTTCTCCTCAAATTGATGTCTCGGTGAGACAGACTACACCGTAGGGTTCGATAATGCTGTCGCCCGTCGGATAGGACGTCAAGCCGCGGGCCCGTATTCAGCAGAGAGAGCCATATCCTGTGCATGTTAAAGTCTGTCTATTAACAACTCTCCTGTGAATTCCCTTCTCCAAACTCTTCTGAGTTTTTAGGACACTGCCATGTAGCTCATGGTGTGCAAAAAGTGTCGTTCATAGGTGAAACAACCCAGAACAAAAAGTATATTTCTGTTATTTTTAGCTAAATTATATTGATAATATAAAATTGCTTCATGAGATTTTCCAACAAATTATTATTCATTTATTTATTCATTTATTATCATTTTATATTTCATTTATTATTTTGTCATTTATTATTTTATCAAATTTTTTCTCAATTATTTTTTATTTATTTCTTATTTGCGCACTTTCATTTTTATATTATTATCTCCTCTTTTTATAACTTACCTTTTGAATGCATCAATTGGTAACAAAGATTTTCTATTTTCAGGTATATCACATATGGAGCCCTAGGAGCTGTCATTGGACACGAACTAGGACACGGAATTTTAAGGTTTATGGGTGAGTAATTTTATTTCAGTTCAATAGTAGTAGTTTCAAACCTTTCTGAATGTTAAATGTGTCTTCTCATTCCTTATCGTTTTCCAATATCTGTGTTAAATATTGAACATTTCTTTATTTATATTCGTTGTTTTTTCTCAAGGTGTCGTTGGAACCCTATGACATTTTCAATCTTTGCATTTTTACACCCTTGTTTATTTTACATTTCAGTATAAATTCTAATATCTGTTACAATGTAAAATACAGCTATATCCTATATTAACCCTTACCACTCTCATTTTCGATAAAATTTGCATTGACCAATGATATTAAAGACCTTGACGGGAGGCTACTATCTGTCTTCCAACAGCTGTTCCAGTGAGTCCCCTCACCCAACTTTCTCTGAGCCTTCGGCCTGACCATTTAGTCCATGGTGTGCAAAAAGTGCCGCTCAGTGGTAAAACAACCTACCAACCGAACCTCGCCCTCCGGTTGAAAGATCTCCGTCTCTTTTTAGGGAGGAAAGAAATGGACATAGTTCGAGGTACCCATAATCCTCTCCACGTCAGAAGTTTCTAAACCAAAAACCGGATTTTCCTCGCTCAGACATAACTAAAGAATTTGCTTGCTCAGACATAACTAAAGAATTTGCTTGCTCAGACATAACCCAATAACTAAAGTCTACTCATTTGCAAGACGGACTAGATGTTAACAAACATTATCACGTGATAAATGTGTTGTCGTGTTGCGATTGGTCTCCCCACTCTCATACAAGCAGCAGTTCTTTTAGAGGAGGAAAGAAATGTGCATAGTTCGAGGTACCCATAATCCTCCCCACGTCAGAAGTTTCTAAACAAAAAACCCGAATTTCTTCGCTCTGAAAATCGAACTTTTCAAATCATTTCTTACTCACCAGAGAGAGTTCCTTGGATACAATTTGCCAGGCATATGTAACTTTATAGCAAAAGAAAATAACTATGGTCTGAGGTGAATAAAAAATGTAAAGGTACAAAAAAGTATTATTATTAAACAAAATCGTTTATTACTCAACATAATATATAAAACGTTTTTTATTTATTTCTATATACATTTATTAGCTTTTCCATATTTTTCAAATTAAGTTAATGATTTTAACTTCCGATACGAATTTAGTTTTTGAAACGTTCATTTCTAAAATGAATCTCGTGTGCCGCTTGTTCTTAATTAGAACGACTTAATATCCACGGACGCTCGTGCTCTCGACCCATAAAACAGAACAATGAGTTTAATCACGCGTAATCAGAAATAAATTAGTTTGATGCTTTCATTATTTCAACTTTATGGTGGCAACAATTATTTTGAATAGCTTTCAACCGTTAATGTTTAATCACGCGAAATCAGATATTAGTTTAGTTTGATGCATTCCGTTTTTCAAATTTATTAGTGGCAATAGTAATTTTGAGTAAATTACAACCGTTAAAGTTAGGTCTATGGGAATGTTGAGAAACTGAAACCCGCCTACCCCAATTTCGGTTGATCCCAGCGGGTTTGCAAATAACCTATATTCTTCCCCTGGGTGAAAGGGACGTTCATCTGCAGTCCCAAGTTCAGAGTCCCAACTGTGACGGCGTTGAGATTTATCCCCTAAATCCTACCCTGCACTTGGTGAGAAAGGGGACAGCGATGGGTTTGGAAAGACTGTCGTCTATCGCAGTGGTTTCCAATCTTTTTACACCAGAGGACCACATTCCCAAATCACATTTGAATTGTGGACATACCACTCTGCCCGGTTTCATATCTTTCATTGTCATCAACATGTTTTCTTTTTAAAATATCCAACAGTTTAATTTGCTTACTCATTTTCAATGGAAGGGATAAAAATAACATGTAGAAAATGGTCCCTACTAAAATCATGCCGTCCCGTGGCCGAGTGGTTAGCACGCTTGGCTACTGATCTAAGGGACCTGGGTTCGAGCCCCGGAATTAGGCATGGATGTGTGTGTCGTTTTTCTGCTGAGGTCCTGCCATCCTCTCAGATCTCCTACTGTGGCATATAAACTGACAGGCTCCTGTCAGACCTCTGTGGCAAGCAGCTGCTTGAGGGGGTATTTATTTTACTAAAACCATCCACAATAACTAAAGTCTACTTATTTGCAAGACGGACTAGATGTTAGCAAACATTATCACGTGATAGATGTATTGTCGTGTTGCGATTGGTCTCCCCACTTTCTCATATGCAACAGTTCGCCTTTCGGTTTCGGTCCCAACTTTATCTTCTCTATGCTCAGTAGTCAGCAGCGGTGGTTGAGAATTAGATTAAAGATGAAAAATTTTATATTATTGGCACCGCAGTCGGGACCACACGTTGGGAAACACTGGTATATCGGATAGGATGTTAAACCGTGGGTCCGTATGCGGGAGAGCATATCCTCTGCACGTTACAGAAACGTTGGATTACTCTGATGGATGGCATCCATCTGTCTTCTAACAGTTAACCAAGGATTGCAAAAGAGGGTTGGCCCATTGGGGTTCTTTCTGACGTAGTTATTGTCTACAAAGAGGTGTCGTTCAGAGGTAAAACAACCCACATATTGTTGAAACTATATAGCTAAAATATCCATTTGAATGAGTTATAATCACTGTCATTTTAGCGGATTCGATATCTGTTGTACTCTTATTGTTGCAGTTTTTTCGCACAAAGTAAGGAGAAAGTGAGTTTTTTGAGGGAGGGGGGGATCTAATCGAACATTTTGATTTTTTCGATTAGAAATCTTTTCGAACAACACTTTATCAAGTTCAGAGGAAACTAAATATGGTTTCCAATCGAAAATCTCATTTTTTTCGATTAAAAACATATATAGGTTTTCCTGACTTTGAAATGATACTTTTCGGTATATCTGACTCTCTGGCTTTTAAGAGCTGGATACTGCAAATATGAAGATACTGCAAAATGATTTTGGACTGGATACTGCAAATATGAATCTCGTGACACAATAACTACTGGTGGGTGCCATAGTGCATTTCTATAAAATGATAATTTCAACAACAAGAAAAAGTAGCAAATGATAATGACGACCGCAGGTTACATTAAATCATTGCAAAGCCGCTGGTAATGAGTCTTAGTAAATATTTTAACTATGAAACTAAGTTTCGCATTGGTTAAAACATTATAAGGAAGGGTGTTCAATTTATGCTATGTTTCCCATAAGGATTTATTATATAAGGATATATTTTTATTTATGCCATATTTCCCATAAAGAGAATTGGGCACTTGCCAAAAATAAGATTTATGTGTCACCATTTGTTTATTTAACTAACAGCAGATTTACATTATTTTCAATTTTAGAGGGAATAAAAAAATTCGTTGAAGATATCTAGCTACAAAAATAATTTAAAAGTTAGGAAGTTGTGAATTTAGGTTTCCATTCTCATAACATACAGGGGCAGGGGTTGGCTCAGTCATTAGCACGCTAGGCTCGTAATATGTGGTTCGAGTCCCAATAGTTCCAGCACAGAAATTTATTTCTGCTAACTCCGACACTACTCTCGGTGAAAAAGAGGACACCGATTGTTACATGTTCCTCTAATTAATTTTTTATTTTATATACAGGGTGTCTCATAAATATAGGTACAAAATTTTAGGGGAGGTAGATAACATCTAAAGAAATGAGAATTGCATAGGAACCCATAACCGGAAACGTCATGGGAAAGTGGTAGCAGAGGTATAAGATCTGAAAGGGCACAAGACAGTGATTAATGGGAAAACATTTATTGGACATAATTATTACAAATGGCGTACTAGATGATACATTTCATAATGTTGCAGCAGATGCTCGACGTTTCACCATGAGACACGATGCATGCGTGACACCGATGGAGCATTGATTGCCGGACACGGTCGAACACACCTGGAGTTTGTTTGATAGTAGCAGCAGTGCAGACGAGCCTTGCCACGAGATCCATGTCAGACTCCACAGGTGATTCATACACGGTAGCTTTGAGGGCTCCCCACAAAAAGAAATCAACACTCGTTAAATCAGGTGAGCGGGGGGGGGGGGGCAGGCAACTGGTCCAGCACGCCCAATCCATCGTTGCCCAAAAGACACGTTCAAATGCGAACGAACACATCTTCCATAATGGGGAGGCGCCCCATCATGTTGAAACCACATGTTGCGTCTCACATTTGCTGGAACATAGGTAAGTAAGTCTGGGAAAACCTGTTCCAGAAAGATCAGATACTTTGCGGTGGTCATGTGGGATGGTAAAAGGTATGACCTGACTAAGCAGTCGCCGAACAAACCTGCCCATACATTTACTGCAAAACGATGTTGTGCCGCTTGGGTGCACACACCATGGGGGTTCTCGTGAGCCCACAAATGCGCATTGTGCTGATTGAATACGCCATCCCGAGTGAAACTGGCCTCATCAGTAAACAAAACATAAGCTGGGAAACTCACATCTCGGGCATTTTCTTGGAGATACCACTGCGCAAAACGCACACGTGCAGGATGATCTACGGGGAGAAGTAACTGAACCCTTTGGAGAGGAAAGGGTGTAAGGACTCGCCTCGGAAAACACGCTGTACACTGAAACGAGAAACTCCTAAGGCAGAGGCAACGGCACGTGTGCTGGTACTAGGATCAGTCTCCACGGCATCCAACACACTTTCATCCATAGCGGGAGTACGCGTCGATCGTGGCCTGCCCTCACTTTTACTACCTCCTAATGACCCATAATCGCACAAATTTTGATCCGCAAGCGCAAACAAATGGTGACCTGGTACATGTCTGTGTGAGAAGCGTTCTTGATACATTCGTTGAGCGGCTCGTCCGTTGCCCTCAGCTATTCCATACACTAAGTGCATGTCTGCCAGCTCCCTGTTCGAATACCTTTGCATGCTTTTCGTAAGCCGACTACCGCTCGAATGAGGAAATCCGAAATTTCCCCTCTAGCGCACTGATGAACAGCGCTGCCTATTGACTTACAGTGACGTTTCCAGTTATGGGTTCCTATGCAATTCTCATTCCTTTAGATGTTATCTATCTCCCCTAAAAGTTTGTACCTATAGTTTTGAGACACCCTGTCTGTTGTTTAATTATTATTATTATTATATATATATAATAATAATAATTAAACAAAGAAAATAGTAGTGATAAAAAATAAAACTTATTTTTTTTTGACTTAGCAATGGGAAGAACCAAGAGACACTTTATACCCGTTCAGGTTTCCAGAACTAGTGAAGTATTATTATACATGGCAACACATAGGTTGTTTGATCTCTAGTCTAGAATAAATGTTTCGAATTTACAAATTATATGCCATTAAATATTTAATTCAAAATCATAAAGTCAATAACCATTTCAAAGGACACTCAACAAATACAAGAGTAACAAAAGAAAATAGATAGTCAAAATTTCAAAAAATGTCTTTTAATGCATATTTATGTGGAAATGGAACCCTGTATGACAAGCCAACTCGTCTAGAATTATAAGGGGCCATGAAAGATAGGAACCAATATCTGTTTAAATATACAAATAAGAGAATTTTATGTATTTGTCTAATGCTACAAAAATGCATCGTGTTTAAGGTATGAATATTAGAGAAGGAAGAAATATTAAAGACTAGTTTATACATATTTTTATGAATTAAAATCAAATTACGAAGATTATTTTCATATCCACATCCCCAGCTGTATATTTCATACTGAATAACAGAATAAACCCATGAATAAGTGTATTTTCTGAAGTGTCCGAAGTGGGAATGTGGCTCATTAGTTGTCATTCGTGCCGAGCTAGCTGTGCTCCAGATGCTCAAGAAGCAAAAGCGCTTTTATAACTCTGACGTCACTAGCCTGAGATTCTAATGCAGGTGACGGAGAGGAGCACATAAACAGTAAACTGCAGACTGAGCGTTGCTGGCAAACAGTTATGTAATATATTGGAGATATTACATAACTTCTTTCGGTCGACCACATATTATGCCGTTAGAAAGGCGAGAGCAAATTGTAAATCTACAAAGGTAATATTGGTGTATGAAATTCTAATCTTTTTCAAGATTCTGTCTCAGTGAAAATACTTGGTCTCTGAATATCATTATTACCCTTAAAGTGAGGAGCCAAATTGTTTAATTGATGACAATTCGATAACGGATTATCTCTCGTGGGAACGCTTTAATAGAATTCATTGAAGGTATAGTGAAACTGCCGTTTACCTAGCATTTAAGTATTTGGTAAAATCCAGTTTTTGAACAATAATGAGGATCAATTGTATTTAGGGAGACATTTGCATTGGTCGGACTTGTCCGTCGGATGGGACATAAAGCCGCTGCCCCGTCTGCGGCGTTGAAATTTATCTCCACAAATTTCCCCGACCTGCCCACGGTCAGTAGGGGACACCGATGGGCTTGGAAAGGCCGCCGTCCATCGGATGGGACGTTAAGTCGCGGCCCCGTGTGCGGGAGAGCCATACCCTGTGCACGTTAAAGAACACTCTGGATGGCCCATACGGGAAGCTACCATCTGTCTCCCAACTGCTGTCCCAATGGGTTCCCTCCCCCAACCTTCTCTGGCCATTTAGCCCATCGTATGCAAAAAAAAGTGCCGCTCACAGGTAGAACTACAAAACCCAACCCCGTCTGTGGGACAACCATACCTGTGCACGTCAAAGAACACGCTGGATAGCCTTGATGGGAGACTTCCGTTTCTCCTAACAGCTATCCAGTGGGTCGCCTTTCCCCCGGCCTTCTCCGAGTCCTTAGGTCCTTGTAACCTGACCATATAGTTTGCATATGTTTGCAAAAAAGTGTCGCTCAGATGTAAAACAACTCACAAAATACAAATGTCCCAATCCTTATAATTTATTGTAATTTCTTTTTTCAGAGCAAAAGAAATAAGTGAGGATGAAAAATGTTTAAGTATAAGTATGAATAATTTTATTTTTAATGGTACTGCATCTTTAATATTATAAATTATATGTTATGAATAATAACTTTTTGCATTAATTTTTACCGCATTTGATTACAAAATCGTATTCCTTATGATTAAAAGTGTTCGATTCGTTTCGATTATATTATCTGTTTTTTTCTTGGTTGCATAGATTTAAAAATAAGACTCATAAGGGTGCATTACCATTCCTTGTGCCTAGGGGCGAGTGAGGTATAAACCCCGTCTTGGCTATAATTCTAATTTTTCGATGTTGCAAACATTTCGTCACACTCTAAATCTCTCTTCGAATAAAACAACAAAATAGTCAATTACACCGGAAGAAAATGTTAAATGAAGTCGGAAAATAAATATAGACAAACTCTCCGTCTTTGTGAGACACATTTTGGAACTTCATGTAAGAATCCCTTTTGTATTGATGCCAGAAGTTATGGGAATAGGCTGTTTCTGATCCTCAAGCACAGAAACTCGTTATCTGAAGGCAACGAATGAACGCTTGAGTAACAGCAGCCGAGAAAGACAAATGCCGTAATGTTAGAAACAGCAAAGGGACACCTTTTCTAGGCAGTTGAAGTTTAGCTTCGCGGAAATAAAAAAAAGTTAACATTGAGGGAAGCAAAAACGTAGGTATTGATCAGGAGAAACTCTATTTTGTGTGGAGTGCAAACAACACGAAAAAATCTCTAGTGTACTAATTAGTCTGCAACTGCGTTAATTCCCCTTTTAGTAACTATGTAATCAATACCCATCAAAGGAAATGTTTCGTCTCTCTTTCGCTGTCTGAGCAGACACCATGATTACAAAGCACGTGAACATCGTAAAGCCACTCGGATGACGAGATGATGTAACATCGTTAATGGCTACTGTCGGTGGAAAATAACAAAGGAAAGGAATGGGGTTCATTAAACTCCAACTCCAAGTACTTCAAGCACGGTGTAGACGCTGTTATCAATCCCATATATTTATAACTTCGGCTTAATCGTTTACAGTGTTGACAGCTAGAAAAGTTTACAACTCGGTGGAAAATTATTTTTCACACTTTATATTGTCTAGTAGCCAAACATAAAGAGAAGATTGTGTACTTGACTACAGTAAACAGTTTGTGTCCTTTACGTAACACTTTGGATAAACGAGCTGAAAAAATACAAATGGGTTTCCGCGAGAAGCATCTGATCCAACTTAAATATTGTTGATAGCATTTAGGTTATAATCATTGTGTTCTGTTTATGTGGAAGTATTAATATAGGTTAAAGCAAAATATGAAATAAGATTTTTCTGTTGTTATGTTTTAGGAAAAAAACGTTTAATTTCCTTTAGACTGCAATACGAGTTTATTAAACATAGTTTTTGAACAAAGAAAATTATTTTGGTTTGAAAAGCATGATAAGAATTGTTATATGTAAAATGATGTTATTCAATGTGAAATCTGTGACATTTGGGAAAAATAAAGTCACTGAAAAGTCAGGGTTATGATTCGAAGTATACACAGATATTTCAGAAATAGGAAAAGGAGTTTAAATATTGGTCTTAAATTTCTTATCTTTCCTGATAGGTAAAATTCAATTGGTCCATATCGTCAAGGTTGATATATTTCAGCTACGAAGCTTGTTAAGAAAGAAGATGCAGTGGGATGTTAAGAAGTGGATGTGTATGATTGTGTTCCAGATCCTCACAACGATGAAGAATATGGCAGATTAACCAAATAGGAGGATAACATCATATCTGTAATCAGGGTTGGACTTCCACCTACTGGGGCCCTATGCTGTGACAAGTTTAAGAGGCAGTAAGCTATTGTAAGAGTAAGAGGCCCTAAAAAATTCTAGAGTAAAAGTCAGGGCCGGATCTAGAGGGAGGGAGAGAGAAGTACGTCCCCTCTGCTTTGACAATTCTGGTAAGAGTACTGGAGAAAATATTTTTTAAACTTGTGCATTTCCCAAAGAATCTTTTAAAGACCTTCGAAACGAAGATTAAAATATTATACTGCAAAGGAAATCCAGTCCTTTGGCCCCTTTTTTTTTTGGGGGGGGGGGGGGGGGGGTTCAGTTTTATTACTATCCCTCCCCACCTAGTTTTTTTCTACATCCGGGCCTGGTCGAAATATATTTATTATTCGGATTGAAGAGAACATTGCAAAATAAACAAGAAAATGATGTGGTAAAAACATTATATTATGATTGATATACAATGTTGATTATATACAGCTGAGATAAGCAATATTTTCAGAATATATTTATTTAAGTATTAAAAAACAAAAATTCGTGCGTAATGTTTTTTTGAGGCAACTCATAATCGTGAGGCCTTAAGCTGTAGCTTAGTTACCTCATCCGTAAGTCCGGCCCTGTTGGTAATGTTTGGCAATGGTATTTTTCCCCACTTGAGGTCAAGAGTTTAATTTTTTCCTTCTGCCAGTATCTGATCCGAAGCACTTCAGAAAAGAGAGCAAATAAAGAATAGATTGAACTGATAATAAATCTGTTTACAGTTCACTTGCGACGATCAAATGTAATAGCTGTTACTCAGGAGAGTTAATTAGACCTCCATAATATATTTTTCAAGATTTTGTATGTGCCTATGCGTGTGTTATGGAATTCCGCGTGAATGAAATTTTGGATTACGAATGCCTCGAATGAATGATTTCTAATAGCACCAAAGCCAAGGAACATCTTTTTATAGTTGAGCTATTTTCAAGCAGTATGAAACTTAACTTCCTTCCAAAAAGTTAAATCCTATCGCCTGCAGAAACTTTCTCTCCCCTCCATAGCTATCTAGTCGTAAATTTCAATTTTTCCAGTGCTAATAATAATGTTTACAATCATCTTTTAAATTAAATTTAACATCTCTTATCGTTGGGAATGAGCACTATTAGAAAATTCAAATCCTAAAATAATTACTGCCTTTCCAATGATCTGAAAGATCGCCTTCCTCACAGATCTCCTCTATGACGAATTAAAGTGGCAGAATCCTGTTAGACCTCTGTGGCAAGCAGCTGCTTGACGGGGTATATCCAAATACAGTTTTCGGTTTTATCTATCTCTTAAGATAAAAACTAAAAAGTTGAACATCTACATATAGACAAACTGACTGATGAAAGACAGTGAGGTAAAATCTAATAATAGTAATATATTAATAGAGTATCAGAGAAGATATCCTGCAAACCTGAGACTCGTGAATTTTTTTTAATGAAAGAGGAATAGTTTTATGTACATAATTTTTTGTTGGAATATTAGAATTTCAAGGAAAATTATTCTAAGGAATTTAAAATATTTTGTTTCCATTTACAAACAGATGAATTTCTACACAAATCAACAGAAGAAACGAGAAGGGTATACGAAGAGAAAACAGCTTGTATCACCAATCAGTACTCTAAGTACGAAATCGAACTGATTGAACACAACGTACGTAATGTACCTAACAACAAATTACGTAACGTACGTAACAATTCTTTTATTCCTTTCTCTGATTTAAAAATCAGTCTCAATGATTAAAAAGATTCAGCCCCCCCCCCCCCCCCCCCCGAAAAAGCTGTTTTATTTTTTTGCTTTTTCTAATGTTTTTCCAGGGTTTTTCTGTGTTCCCATTCTCTATAATTAAATTTTATGTAGGGTATCAAATTATGATTTAGAGAGATAAAATTATCATATTAAAAATGTGTGTTAACCACTTAACAGGGAGGGGCGGGGGTGGCTCAGTCAGTAGCGCGCCAGGCTCGTAATTGTAGTTCCCAGGTTCGAGTCCAAGCTGGGTCAGCGTTGAGATTTATCTCCGCAAAATTCCCTGCCCTGCCCACGGTCAGTAGGGGACACCGATGGGCTTGGAAATGCCGCCGTCCGTCGGATGGGACGTTCAGCCGTGGCCCCGTGTGCGGGAGAGCCATACCCTGTGCGCGTTAAAAAACACGCTGGATGGCCTTGACGGGAGGCTACCATCTGTCTCCCAACAGCTGTTCCAGTTGGTCCGCTCCCCCAACCTTCTCTGAGCCTTCGGGGTCCATGTGACCTGGCCATTTAGCCCATGGTGTGCAAAAAAATGCCGCTCAGAGGTAAAACAACCCAACCAACTTAACTGGGAAATATAATGAAAAGAAAGACTATTATTTAGTCTAATAAACACATGGAAAACGAAAAGTAAATTCGCAGAAAATATAAAGTTAAAATAGAGAAAATGGTCAATTTCTGAAACATTCCAACTTTAAGTGAAAATATTTTAATATATGGTTCACTCTCTTCGCAACGTGTTATAAACCTGCTCTGAGACACTCTCACTTACGTTGTTGGCACCACAGTAAGGGGTCATCTTCCCGGTCTCTGGCAGAAATACATTGTGGATGTTGTTGTTGAGGAGTCGTCTCCTTCGCTAGTTGTTATCCGATGGTTAGTGGCACTGCTCCGTGACAGTTCAGTGTTATGATCACGGAGACGACGCCCCAATACACAACATTCGTAAGCCATCTGTGCCAGAGACCGAGAAGAAGAATTGAAACTGTAGTGGCAACATCCTAAGTAAGAGTGTCTCACAACGGGAGAATAGCGAACCATACTTAATATTTAGAGAACCCAATGATATAAGTGTTAATATTATTACTATATTAAGTGAAGAGAATTTGACGCAAAAATAAAGATGAAACTTATTAAATAAGTATGTGAGCATTCACATATATACTGAAACAACAAGGACTACCAGCAGATTGAAAGGCTGTAGTCCATCGGATGGGATGTTAAACCATGATCTCTTGTGCAGGGGAGCTATACCCTGTGCACGTTAGAGAACAAGCGCTATGCTCTTGATGGGATGTGGAACTTGGAATGTAGAACAACAAGGAGGTTCTTGTTAGATCTTCCTATTGCTTATGTCAAAACTTATTGCAAACAGTATTTCATTTCCTGAACTGGTTATGTCTGAAAGTCTCTGCTAATGCATATCGTGCTCTCCATTCCACCTTTTTTAAATATCGGCTAAAGCAAGTTGATCTGCACAAATATTTTCCAAGTGTAGTATATTTTTTGTCACAATTTTTTGGGACAGGGGTGGCTCAATGGTTAGCGCGCCAAGCTCTTAATATGCAGTTCCCTGGTTCGAGTCCCAGCTGGGTCAGTGTTGAGTTTCATCTCTGCAAAACTCCCCGCCCTACCCATAGTCAGTAGTGGACACCGATGGGCTTGGAAAGGACGCCGTCAGTCGGATATAACGTTAACACGTCTCCACGTATGCGAGAGAGTCATACCCTGTGCACGTTAAAAAAGACGCTAGATGGCCGTGCCAGGAAGCTATCAGCTGTACCCACAGCTGTTCAGTGAGTCCCCTCTCCCAACTTTCTCTGAACCTTCGGAGTCAGAGACCTGGTTATTTAGTCCATTGTGTGCAAAAAAGTGCTTCTCAGAGGTAAAACAACCTAACCCAATGGCTTTATTTTCTCTTAAGCTTTTTTTCGTATAATTTTATCTTTAGTTTAGATTCTCTATAATTGTAAATCAATTTTTTGTTGTGTTTTATTACTGTAGTGCCCATATTTCAGGAAATATTTACTCGACATGTCCTCGAACTTCCCCTCATTCTCGCCATTTTTTGTCTTCCCCTATTTCCTGTTTTGCCCTTCATTTTTCCACGTTTCACACACGTGTTAACCGATGATGCCTCTCCAGGCTACGTTCCTTCCACAGCAGTCTAGAATTCCTGACGTTCAGGTGAACAGTTTCTGAGAAAAGATATATAAAGACTAGGCTGATGCAATCTATCTACCAGCTGTAAAAGACATGAGATCGCCAATGAGGAACCTCAACAATCTCTGCTTCGTTTGATATCTTGCTACGCATTTAGATAGCGGATGTAGATTTCAATGCTTTTCGCATCTCGTGCTACCGTCAAGAGAGGTGGGTGCGTGCCAAGCAGACATTCGCCAAGCGAGCGGAGTGGAAGCAGACAAATGAACACCGCTTCCCCTTGCTGAGTGACCAAGCACGGTCCAAGAGAGCACTGGCCTCTAAGCAAAGATTGATCTGACAAAGGAAGAAAAGAAAAGATAAAATGCCTGTCTGCTAGGCTGATGATTTGTTTCTTGAGAGCGTGAAAGGCACGAACCATACTTGGACCCTTTCTTCCTCGTGGTCTAGGACAATGAGATACACACACTTCCAGAATTAGCCCACTTACCTTTCCTGTTAAATGAGAATTTTCAGCTAAAGTTGACCTAAGCCGCATTTCTCTAAACAGTTGCCATTTTGCCTTGTCCCCCCCGCCATAGCGGTGTTGTAAATTAATTGTTGAAATAAAGGAATTGTATCAGTGAAATGATTCACGTATGTGAGCTTTTGTCTCAGAATTGAAACCAATTACTTTGGACTACTATTCGCATCGTTAAAGTAAATTGGAACACTAAATTGATTTGCGGCTACGGGCTTGCCCTCAGCGAGATGCTGACAGCAAACCCATGGATTACATGACCTGCCCCCCTCTTTAATTTGCCCCCAAAATCTGTCCTCTTCCAAGATACTAGGTACGACATTACTAGTGTAGATTCTGTCAATATTTCGTAGCTAAAACTGAAAATTCGAAATGGTTAACCAAAGAGAATGGAGAGGAAAAAGAGTGGTTTCATGTGTCGAAATTTTCCATTATAAGCACAGACGAAATTGTACTGTAACAAATTTTCTGTTTGAAACTCATCGGGTTCTTCAAAAAATGAAGTAGAAAAATGAAAGTTGTTTCAAACTTGATATCGTGTTCTATCATAATATAGGCTTTACTTTTTAACCGTAGACCGTCTGGAAGAAATATAGTCCAGGGGTAATATTTGGGACCAGAATATAAACTATTTGGATAGTTACAATCGAGGGAAAAATAAGTTCAATGCCAAATTTCAAATCGACCAACTTTTCAAACACGAATTAAAAAAAGGTTCAACGTTCTATTACAAATATGAGTTGACTTTTTAACGCAAAACTGGGTAACACAAGGAAAACCAGTAGCAGAAATTTGGAATCATTTGATCAAGTATTTTGGGAATTACAGATGTCGAAATCTGTTAAAAATTTCTTTTAGTTTGTATGTTAATTTTGCTCTCCCGAACAATGAACCATCAGTGATAGTTAGAGCGCCGGCAAGAGTTAAGTCTGCGCTATGGAGTGTTCTGACGGATATTTTGGTTATGTATATATAAGATTGTGAATATCTCACCTCAAGGGTTTTATTCTTAATAAAGAAAGAGTTGTTGTTGTTTCAGCAATGAAACGTATGAAACAGAGAAGAATCTTAGAAACAACTACTAGCTTTTACATGCCTTCTCATACAAGTCTCATGCCATGTAATTTTACACGTGGACACGACTGGTGGAATGAAGGATGTCAGGCGCCATCGTCTTCTATTAATAGTGACATTTTGGCATTGCATCTGTTTTTCTGCTCCTGTTGAGGAAGAGCCTCGCCCCGGCATGGAAAGTTTGCGACGAGTCCGTTGGCCCCCCTAAGGTGTCAAAGGATGGTCTACTTGACCCGTCATTGTCAACATCAAAACAACAGATGGGTGCGCAATTTACACCTTAGCTAGTTCAACCAACCAGCAGCGTCCACGCCGAGCCGGCGAGGACGCTGCTGCTGCTGGGGGGGGGAGGGTTAGCAGAAATGAGCAACCGAAAAGGTAATGGAAAATGAATATTCGATCTTCTTTTTTGAGTTGTTGGCGGCAATGGTCCTCCCGAGTGAGAGCAGCGGTTCCTCGAAGTGGTAACAATGAATGATGGACGAGAGCGATAAGCGGCAAGTGCCCTCAGCTACCGGTAGCGGTAGACCCAGCGACGGTACTTTTCCCTGAGGACAACTGAACTCATGAGGTAGGGGGAGCATTTTGTTCAACTCTGGTTTCGTTTTTCCCACATGACCACAGACTGTGTACGGCAGTTCTGTGTACTGCCGTCACGTTATCCCGAATGGGACCAGAAACTGTTTAAGGACTGTTTGCCTCTCGAGCAAGTAGCTCGTTCATCATGAACTTTGAGTTAGTGAATCTCCACCACTATGAATGATTCCCTTGATTGCAAAGGGCCGCACCAGGGGCGCTTGTTGGAATTGTCCCAAAAGTGGGAACTATTTGTGTGTAAAATGTCTGAACAGTAATTTGTTAATAAATGTTGTGTTTTTGTTAACTGTAAAATTGTCTCAGTTTTCATTATTGCAAATGTCTGTTAATTTCGATGTGGTTCCGGGAATTTGCCTTGGATTTGACAAACGCAAACGAATCACAGCCTAGTGCGTGTGCCGCCCTAAATATAATCAGGGGTGGTCACCACACAAGGACATATCCTACTAAAATCGAAGTCACTAGTGGCCACTTCCTCAGTTAGAGTAAACAAAATAGACTTTGTATGTTGGAATAGTCTCTAACCACTAGATCAATTAACACTTGAAAAACTACCATAATTTTTTTCTCACCACCAACCTACATAGAATTCTTATGTGTAGCATTGAAGCATAAGATAATTTCCTAGAGATTATTTTCGTTCTTTTTTTTTGTATACTAGCTCAAAGCACAATACTTAACGTTTATAGATGTCTTTCATAGCACAATTTCGTTTCTTTTTTTTTCATTCTATTATGTAATCATCTCTTCAAAGAATTATTTCAGTTACTTTTTAAAAGTTATATAATTTATTTACATTAAATTTAATTTTTATACTGAATCACAAATTGGAGGAAGTCTGCAGTTAGTAAAATTTTTCTCATTATTTTTTCGATTTTTAGTAATTTCCAATATTTTCGTTTCTTTTCACTCTAGCGTTTTTCTAATGATTATTTCTTTGCATATATTATCAAAAATATACCAATACTCCAAATTAAAATTTCTTGAAAATTCATATATAAGAATAATACATAATTCGGAGTACATGTATACACTACATTACAAGAAACAACTTGACACTTTCATGTTATGTGAATGGAAAGGATTATTCAAAGATCCATATAGGAGCGGATTGGATCATAATCTATAGTTCCCAGGTTCGAGTTCCAGCTGGGCCAGCTTTGAGATTTATATCCAAAAAACTCCTCATTCTGTCCTCATTCGTAAAGGACACCTATGGGCTTGGAAATGCTGCACCTCGTCGGATGGAATAATAATCAATGATCCCGTGTGTGGAAGAGACCATATGGTATGTATATTTTAAAGGACACCTATGGGATGATATATAAAATATCCATATTTTATATATCATCTCCATATTTTAAAGGACACCTATGGGCTTGGAAATGCTGCACCTCGTCGCATGGAATATTAATCAATGATCCCGTGTGTGGAAGAGACCATACCCTGTACACGCTAAAGATCACGCTAGATGGCCATGACAGGGGGCCACCTCATCTAACAGTTGTCTAGGGGCTTCCTTCCCCCCAAAATTCTCTGAATCCTCAGGGTCATTGTGACCTGCCCATTGGGTGCAAAAATACCGATCAGAGTTAAAACAACCCAATGCAATCGAAGTCCATAATTTCAGAATCAGTTTTATTTTACGAAAAAATGTTCCTAAATATAAATTGAAGATCTTACTCAAATCTTTCTAAATCTTTATTTTCCAAAATATTCTTTTGATATTTGCAGATTTATGGAAACTGAAATATTTATCTGTAATATCTTTTGCTAGTCATAAAAATGGCATTATATTTAATATATAAAGAAGAAAGTTTGTGTCTGTTTGAGTGGCTGACAATGCATTTATGCACTCAGCCCTCAGAAGAGCTAGAGACCCCAACCTTTGCATGAACTTTACTTCATCCAAGGAGAGGATATAGGCTATATGCAAACACGCTGAGGTCAACCAAAATTGGGGTGGGCGGGTTTGAATTTCTCAAAATCCCCATAGACCTAATATTAACGCTTGAAATTTATTCAAAATAACTGTTCCCACTAATAAATTTGAAAAAAGAATACATCAAACTAAACTGATATCTATTTTGCGTATTTAAACATTAACAGTAGAAAGTCATTCAAATAACTGTTGCCACCATGAAATTTGAAATAATGAATGCATCAAAATAATTTCTTTCTGATTTCGAATGATAACTCATTGTTGAGTTTGCTGGATCAAGAGTGCAATGGTTATTGAAGGTTTTTGGTGATTATTGAAGTCGTTTAATTAAGCACGAGCAGAATACGAGATCCAAAAACTAAATTCGTATCGGAAGTCAATCATTAACTTAATTTTAAAAATATACAAAAGCATATACAAATAGTTAATAAATGTTTTAAATATTGTGCTGAGTAATAAATAATTTGGTTTAATAATAATAATTTTTTGTACCTTTACATTTTTTTATGCACCTCAAACCATAGTTAATTTTCCTTTGCTATAAAGTTACATATGTCTCACAAATTGTATCCGAGGAACTCTGCTGGGTACGAAGTGATTTAAAAAGTTCGATTATCTGAGCGGGGAAATTCCGGTTTTTGGTTTAGAAACTTCTGATGTGGGGAGGATAATGTGTACCTCGAACTATGTCCATTTTTTTTCTCTCCTAAAAAAAGAGGGAAAATATTTTAACTGAAGGCGGAGGTAGGGTTGTTTTACCTCTGAGCTAAACTTTTTGCACACCAAGGGCTAAAAGGTCAGCTCACAAGGATCTCGATGTCTCATAGAGAGTTAGGGGAGGCAACCCACTGCAACAGCTGTTGGGAGACAGATGGTAGTCTTCCGTCAAGGTCATCCAGTGTATTCTTTAATGTGCATGGCTCTCCAGCACATGGAGCCATGGTTTTACGTCCCATCCGACGGAATGCGGCCTTTCAAAAACCATTTTTGACCATGGACAGGGCGGAGAGTTTTGTGGAGATAAATCTCGACGCTGACCCAGCTGGGACTCGAACCTGGAAACTATAGATTACGTGTTTGGAGCTTTACCGACTGAGTCACCCCCCCCCCCCCCGCTCCCCGGAGGAGGAGATCGAGTGTAATGATATTTATGCTAAATGAAAGCTTGTGACATGGGAAGTGCCATCTACTCTACATATTAGAAAGTTTCAGATCCGAGCAACGCCGGGTAAATTTGCTAGTGTTATATAATCATAACAAATTATTTACTACCATAAATGTAATATTTGAAATCTGTATAACATTTCTTAATTTTCATGAATTTTGAGGGAAAATGTTTAGGAAGAGTGTGATAGTAGTGTCTGCTGTGAAATATTCCAGCTTCAGTAATCCTTGAAATGTTAAATATTCTTGAAAGTCGATATTTATGTATCGTGAAGAACGATAAGTAAGATGAAAGCTTGTCAATCCCACACTGAGATATCCACGTTGCTAAATATACCATGCTGAGTTCTTGAAGATTTTGTTGAAAATTTAAAGAAGAAAGCAATATTAGTCGTAGACCAGAACAAGATTGTCCCAGACCTTGCAACTGCTCAGGGTGACAGCTCTCTCGCTTCAGAAGCAAGATGACATAAGGAAATGACAGCTCGACAATTGTCTCGGAATCTCTCGGCGGCCGCAGGGGTGACAATACTAAATCCAGATCAGCACGGATAGCACGCCCCGGGGAGATGAATTTCAGGACGCCGGCCGTCTAGAAACGTGCATGAGCTCAGATCTGCTGTTATGGTAGAGTTGGGTTGTTTTACCTCTGAGCAGCACTTTTTTGCACACCATGGACTAAATGGCCAGGTCACATGGACCCCGAAGGCTCAGAGAAGGTTGGGGGAGGAGACCCACTGGAACAGCTGGTGGGAGACAGATGGTAGCTTCCCGTCAAGGCCATTGAGCGTGTTCTTTAACGTGCACAGGGTATGGCTCTCCCGCACACGGGACCACGGTTAAACGTCCCATCCGACGGACAGCGGCCTTTCCAAGCCCATCGGTGTCCCCTACTGACCGTGGGCAGGTCGGGGAATTTTGCGGAGATAAATCTCAACGCTGATTCAGCTGGGACTCGAACCTGGGAACTACAGATTACGAGCCTGGCGCGCTACCGACTGAGCTACCCCTGCCCCTACTGTTGTGGTAGAATAGGCGTTACTAGTACAAGAGTCAATCGACAATATGAGAATGCATTGCATAAGTTATGTTTGTCAAGGATGATCATAAGCCTTACAGCAACTCCTGATTTCTAATTCCAGAACCTCTCTTATGACAATTCCTACCCTCATGTGCATGAGTCATGCATATTGTATGATTTCATCACTCAGCGATGCCACAATATTTTTCCATACATTTAATTATATTTGATGAAATCCATTTTGTGTTATGAATACTTTTACAGTGTTATCTTTTAATTTTAATTCCACCTGTTTGGGTTGTTTTACCTCAGAGCGGAATTTGTTATGCACACAATTGGCCAAATTACAAAGACTTCGATGTCCCCACTGGAGAAGAAATCCATCGAAACGCTGTTAGGAGACATCTGGTAACCTCCCTGAAAGTCAATCCAGTGTGTTCTTTAATATGCACAAGGTATGGCTTTCCTGCACTCGGGACCACTGCTGTACGTCACATCCAACCACTGGTGGCCTTTCCAAGCCCATCGGTGTCCCCTACTGACTGAAGGCAAGGCGAGGAGTTTTGCGGAGATAAATCTCAACGCTGTCCCAGGAGGAATTCGAACATGGGAACTGTAGATTACAAGCACGCTACCGACTGAGCCACTACTCACTCTCCAATTTTAGGCAACAGTGCGTTATTCATTCTTCAGACTTTCCCAATTAAAAAAAAATTATGTTTTTCTATCTATAGAAAAAAAACATTTTTTTCTCTCTATTTTTTTTTTGGTTTTTTGATTTTTTAGAATTTTTTTTTAAATTCCTTTTTTTTTTAAATTAGAAAAAAAAATTTTTTTTTGATTTTATGTTTTATTCCTTTTTTTAATTTTTAATTCCTCCTTTTTTCTTTAAGTGTGGAATTTTATATATTTTTTTGTATTATTTATTTATTTTTTTTTTATTTCTTGTTTTAGGCTTTTTTTCTTTGGGTATTTCTTCTTTCTTTTTTATGTCAATTTTTTTTCCATTTTTGTTTTTTATACTATTTTTATATATTTTTTTTTATATTAAATTCCAATAATGTGTCCACTTCAGGAACTCCAAAATCAATGTATATGCTTTCAACCTTATATTTTACAGAGGATGGTTTTAAATTAAATCCAATCTTAGTTCCCCTAGACCAATATTAATTAGTTTGTCAAAGACGTTCTGTTTAAATGTTTCATATTTTATACAGATTAGAAGAATATGTGTTGTATTTTCAGGTAAGTTACATAATGTACAATTTGGAGAATTTAAGATATGAATTTTGAATTTTGTACTATTTAACATTATTTTGTCAGTTCTTAACCGGTAAAGGATTTTTGTTTCTTGTCTATTAAATGGTAATTTTTGAATATTGTTTATATGATTAGATAAATGATATCTAAAGGAAGGTTTTAAAATGGATTCTATCTGAAAATATTTTTCTGTTAAAAAAAATTCTAATTTTTTTAATTCGAGTTTTGCTGTAGAGAAAAAGGAGAAAACAGTGCGCTATTCACCAATACGTTATTTTATATAATTTTTATACGAGAGAATCTAAAACTTTACTCTCTCTGTATTTTTGCTCTCAAATATAAATATTAATTTTGTTCATAATCCATAATTTTGCACATATTATTTTGACATATTTTTTTGACTACAGCTGATTGAATATTTTCTACCTACTTTATAATGGGTGTATTGTTTCACGATTAGTTATTCTATAGTTTAATGTTGAGTTACATATTGCTTTGAAAAAAAATACACGTTTTCCTGTGAACGATATGCCGTAGCGTATAGAATTTCAAATTCACCTAATCGTGTTTATCGCATCATTACATACGCTGCCTTTCCAAATTATTAAGAAAACTCCATCGTACGCTTCACGTACGATGGAGCATTAATTTAAATTAATTTCGTCCCTAGCGCATTAATGTGCTAGATAAGTTTTTATGTGTATGAAAACGATGCTTTAAAATCCCAGGGTCGTTCTTTGACAAAGATTGTGAAGAAATCTATAACTTGTATTTTGGATGTCATGTTGGAGATCAGGGGAAAACATGGGCTCCCCATGTACATTTCGTGCTTTGTTTGCCAGAGTGAATGGTTGAAAGGTAAGATAAAATTCATACCCTTTTCAGTTCCAATGGCTTGGCATCATCCAACTTGTCACTTACATAATTACTATTTTTTTATAACTGAAGCGTCGGGCTTTTCAAAAAAATAACAAAAGTAAAATACAATATCCAAATGTGCCTTCAGCCATAAGGCAGTTCCTCATGGAGAAGACCTTCCTATACTAACACCTCCAACGAACTGGGAGGAGATGGATTGACATTCATCAGAGGAAGACTTTGAGCCACATAAAGATTCTGATCCTACATACCCTCTAAAAAGTTAGACGAGCCTCATCTGATTCAGCCAAATGAACAAAATGATCTTGTTCGAGACCTAGGACTTTCCAAACAATAAGCTGAGGTTTTAGGTTCAAGATTTCAAGAGTGGAATCTTCTGGCCAAGGGTACCAGAGTTCTCTGTTCAGAAAGAAAAATTTGTCTTTATCTGCTTATTACTAGATGCAAGATGGCTTGTGTTTCTGTACAGATATTTCAAGGCTGATGGAGAAATTGGAACAACTCGCGACTCTAAGGAATGGCGTCTATTTATAAAAAACAATAAATACCCCCTCAAGCAGCTGCTTGCCACAGAGGTCGGACAGGAGCCTATCAATTTAATATGTCATAGTAGAAGGTCTGTGATGATGGCAGGTTTATGGACTCGTCAAAGTTCAACTTAAAAGCAGTTCTTTCGAATAAAGGAAAACAAAAACATTAAATTAAAGTGACACAAGCTGTGGTAATAAAGGGACTTATGAAAGCATGGACAAAATATGCACTGCTATAAAATATGACCATAAATAAAGACGAAATCATACAATATGCATGACTCATGCACATGGGGATATGAATTGTCATAAGAGAGGTTCTGGAATTAGAAATCTCTTTATGTGGACGATATGTGGTGTTCTAAAAGTCATATCTCTATTGCTCGGTCTTCAAGGAGGCTTCACAAAAATTTCCTGTTTTTTGTGTGTGTGGGACAGCAGGACCAGAAAAGAACACTACAGAACAAAAGACTAGCCCAAAACAGATGTTTTTATTCGTGGAAAAAGTAATATGAGGTATAAGCTTCTTGTTGACTCCTCTGATGTTCTGTTCCCACCAATACACATCAAACTGGGGCTCATGAAAAACTTTGTAAAAGCTATGGACAAAATTGGTATAGGGTTTTTGCACTTGAAGGAAACATTTCCTAAACTAAGTGATGCCAAACTCAAAGAAGGGATCGTTGTTTGTCCTCAGATCAGGAAACTACTTAATGATACTCTCTTCGAAGAAAAGCTGAATATGAAGGAGTGCACTGCATGGAAATCTTTCACGTCTGTGGTCAAGGGTTTTCTGAGGAATCACAAAGAGAAAAACTACCATTAGCTCATTCAAGATCTTCTCAAAAACTATGAAATCTTGGCTACCAAATGTCTTTGAAGATCCATTTCTTGCACTCACATTTGGACTTCTTTCCCAAGAACTTAGGAGCTGTCAGTGATGAGCAAGGGGAAAGATTTCACCAGGATATCCGAACCATGGAGGAGTGGGACCAAGGCAGGTGGGGACCCAGCAATGATGGGTGATTAATGTTAGTTCTTGCATAAGGAAGATACCTCAGCACATAAAAGACAAAAATGAATTTCTTGTAATTATAAAAATTCTTATCCATGTTTTCTTAATTTGTGTTTCAATATTATTTCATTTGTTACTTATATTCAATGGTCTATAACTATGACGTTTCTAATTTTTAACTGTAATTGTAACTTTAACTGTAATTATTTTTTAAGTTGAAATTTAATAAAATAGTCACATTTATTTTCATTTCCCAGACATGCGTATTCATTGATATTTGAAATATATCAATCCGTAATTAAAAAGAAAAACTGTACATGATGCAGATTTTTCACAGCCATATTTGAATTCAGCACCTCAAAATTAGTTAAAAACATTCTATTTGACCAATGTTATAAAAAAAGTTTCAATTTGTTATTTAGTATAATCTAAGACGATAATTCTCTTATTACCATAAAATAATTTCTTATGTTGTCTAATTAATCTTAAAACTGAAGCAAGCCTAGTTACGTATCAGGGAAAACTCGTGGCTGAATGTCAAGTTACGTAGGTACTGACCGTACATTGTGATGTTAAACTGTGCTTCCTGTTGCAGCGGTGATTGTGAAGACCTCTCTTATTTATTAGTGAGTATCTGTCCGCAGAATGAATGACTTTGCTGGACCTTATTTCAGCCGGCTTAAATGTTCATAAATGAATAGAATCAAGTCACTCTGTATCTCTAGGATATATAATATTTACAACATTTTACATCACAAAGAGAAGTACAGGAATTGGGCGCAGCCTTAATCTTTAGCCCCACTACAAACCTTAGTCCCACACTCTCTGAGTGCTGATTCACAAGATTTCTTCGTAAAGTCTTTCTCCTATGCTGGCTCCAGTGCACAACGTACACTTTACTGCAGATCCGTTCTATGGTCGGGAGAGAAGTGGTCCCTCTTCACTCTCCCCTTCTTGCTGCAAAAACGGCTACAGATCTCATTAGAGACCCTTCTGGTCATGACACCCTGCGGCACGTGTCCGAGCTCCGCAGATCGGCAGATCCCGGGCTAGTCAAGTTTGCAGCACAGTCTTCGAAGACAGTATCATTCAGTAGTTTCCTGATCTGAGGACCAACAAAGATCCCTTCTTTGAGTTTGGCATCACTTAGTTTAGGAAATGTTTCCTTCAAGTGCAAAAACCCTTTACCAATTTTGTCCATAGCTTTTACAAAGTTTTTCATAAGTCCCAGTTTGATGTGTATTGGTGGGAACAGAACATCAGAGGGGTCAATAAGAGGCTTATACCTCATATTTCTTTTTTAAGGAATAAAAACATCTCTTTTGGGCCAGTCTTTTGTTCTGCCTAACCACTATTGCGCCTAATCACTGTCGTACCAGGCACATGCATATTAACTCAAATATGGGAACAACCTTGACAGCGATATCGACTGTAGCTTGACAAAATTTCCCATTTATTAGTAGTTGGGCAAAATGTGTTTCTCCGTTCTCACTAAAAGTTATCGGGAAGGACTTTCATTAAGATGATTTGTATCGCCGGTGATACTTTGTGAGAATGAAATCTATATTTATTAATAGAGATAAGTTTCAGTTACTTATTTTTATTAATAAATATAGATTTCAAAATATTTATGAAATCTATATTTATTAATAAACTCTATATTTATAAATAGAGATAAATTACAGTTAATACCTAGTTTTAGTCCCAGTGAAACGTGATTTTTTTGTAGGCACATAAACTATGCGTTCAGTAATTTATGTTTTTGTGGTTTGGGAGTTTAAGAGATATTTTTATATCTCAGAGTTTAAGTATTGATAGTATCTTTTTTATATATACATTGCGACAATGATGATTTGCAGTAAATGTAAAAAGGAGATACTGGACGAATTTGTTTCGATACAATGTAGTATTTTTATGCAAGAATGCCATTTCTATTGCATGGGTTTTGCAGAAACCAACTTCCAAAATATGAGTAGGAAAAGGAAGAAAAAATACAGATTCTTTTAAACCTGACTTTCAGGCTAGAGTTAGCTCCATCTAACGAAGAAACAAGCAGTGGAACTGGTGATGCGGTGTTGCGGGCGACTATTGAAGAAGTCTTGGCGCATCACTTCAATGACCTAAAACAAGAAATGTTTGCCAAAAATTCGGATTTCCGAAAAGAAATTATCAAAGATATAGAGCAGTGTCTCGCAAACGTTTTTACTCTGCGGCACACTGAATCTATTTTTTTTCCGCGGCACACAGAATCTAATTTTTTTCCCGCGGCACACCTAAAAAAGAATAAAAGCAAACTCTATATAATCGTCATTAGATTTGCGCTTTGTTGAAGTCATCAGCCTGGTTTTACTTGAAGATTTGCTCTCGTTCTTTAATTCATAACTCGATGTTTGTTTTAAATATTTGTCCATTCTATGGCTTGAAATAATCAAAAATTAATACCAAAATTTCGAAAAAGCTTGATAAATACTTACAAGATCCCAGTTGATAAAATCTGAAAGATTTTTATTAAAGCACGTCGATAACACAAGTCAAGTCAAAATGAAATCCTTGGAATATCTAGTGTCAATTTGAAAATCTCTCGCGGCACACTTGGAATCTCTCGCGGCACACTACTGTGCCGCTGCACACAGTTTGCGAGACACTGATATAGAGGATTTTTTTTTAAAAAGCGTTACTTTCTGCTAAAATAAACTGGACGAATATATGACGATGGTTAACGAAATGTCAAACTCTGTACAGGGAATTCAGCAATACAATAAGACTTTAACGGAGCAGAATGCAAAACTGAAAACAGACTTTAAAAATTTGAAATGTAAATTAAATGAATTGCAACAATACATGAGGAACCCCAACTTCGAGATAATAGGTATTCCTGAGAGCAAGCAAGAAAATGCTTCAGAAATTCTGAAAATTGAAAAGTCAAATGCTGATGTTCAAGGTCTCATATAAACTCTACGAGAAATAAAAATAGAAATAGACCAATTGTAGTACAACTGGCCACAAGAAGAATGAGAGATATGGATGAAAAAAATGGAGATTTCTAAAAGAAGTACAATTGCATTAAATTAACGATAAGTTTCAAGAGAGGAAAGCATGAACTCTTTTGAGTTTTGAAAAAAGGGTGATCATTTTATGTGTCTGTGATCATTTCATATTTTATTTAAATTTGACAAAGCTTAAACCAGATATTATTATAACTCACGGAGATCTGGATTAAAGATAATGAAGCACCAAATTACCTTGAAAGTTATGATATATATTGTAAAAGTGGAAGTTACAACAAATCAGGCGATGTTATTCTGTATATTAAAAATAATATAATTGTGAAGAATGTAGATAAGAATTTCCTCACTGCTGATGTAGTGCGCATTTGTTTTACTGTAAATACAAAATGATACCAATCTGTTCAGTTCATGGGCAGTATATGGAATGCATTAATTTTCAGCTGAATATTTTAATAATCAGTTGTAAATAATAATAAAATATTATTAGTTGCAATTTTTGGGTTCTTTCATTAATTTGAATTTTCATTAATTTTAGGTAGATGCTGCTAAAGATGAAAAACGACATAACCTATTGTCTTTGAAAATCAACATTCCATATGCTACGGAGACGATTGATCTTGTTGTTAAAATGTTATGTGATTAATGCTTTAAATCCAACATAGAGTAAATGACAAAGAACACACTCATGGTACCCATAACAACACGATAAGAAACAAATGCAGGAAAACTGAAAAGTTAACGTTGAATTTTAAAACTGTGCTTGTATAAGGAATGCTAATTTTGTTATGCCAACGATCATATCCAACTTGTGCCAACGTTGAGATTTATATCCGATGAATCCGCTTCCCTGGCTTTGGCGAGAAAGCGGACACCTAAGAGCATGGAATCGCTGCCATCAATCGGATGGGACGTTAAGCCATTGCGCCGTACGCAGTAGGAACATACCCTGTGCACGTTAAAGAACATACTGGGTGGCCTTGGATGAAGTTTCCATCTGTCTCTTATCTATCCAGTGATTCCCCTACTCCTAACCATCTCTGATCCTTTGGGGTCCTTGTGACATGATCATTTAGATAGTGGTTCCCCAACGTTTATGCATCACGTATCCCCTGGAAATGTGTATGTAACTGGCGTACTCCTTGTATATATAGATAAAACTATAGTTATAGTATAACAATGGTTATTTTTACTGTGTTACTAGATCTGGCGACTTTTGAGCTCTCACGACGTACCCAAAAATATTTTACCGCGTACCCCACGTTGAGAACCCTAATTTAGACTATTGTGCTCCAAAAAGTACCGGTGAGAGGTAAATCAACTCCGCAACACTTAATATGTCCCATTATCATCAGATAAGGACTATATCATAGATGAAAGCAAATGCTCGTACGAAATGATTTCAGTTGTTAGCGTTTGAATGCCTGCTAATTATTTGCGTGATTATAATTTTCTTTAAGTACACTGCAACAACTTAGTTTGGCAGCACTGGGATATAGACTATGCCGGACCATAAATTTTTCTCATCTATGCATTGTCCCTTTCATTTTCTGTTTCAGCAAGTAATAGCACCCAGTACAGTGCCAATTACAATAATTGTTCGTTTTCGTAGTTATTTAGGAATTATAAATATATTTGATAGTGTCTATACTTTCTTATCAATCTCCATTTCTGTTATGAACAGATCCCAATCTGTTCAAAACTTGAGAAACACATTTCTCCAAAAACTACGAATTTCATCAGTGAGTTCTATGAACTTGGCGGATCCGCTTCTGTTCCCAAGGAGAGGGGGTCGCGAGAGCACAACGAATTTCTTGTCCCAAGAGGGAGCTTGAAACGGCCATAGATGTGCTCCACACCCCACCAGTGTCCGTTAAGTGCATCGTTCACCAAAGAAACAATGTGAACAGGTCATAAAATTGTAGACGCATCTGTACTTCAACGATGCCCGCCGAAACATCCCCCATTAGTGCACGGGAGAAGCAAGACACCGACCACCCCCTGTTGTTCAGGTAGTCCCTTATTGGCTTCCCACACTATTTCTGGAAACAAGAAGCACAAGAAAGAAAACAAAATTCATGGGAAGAATCCCCAGAATCGCAAAACAACGGGACCCGGGAGTGACCAATGAGAAAGAGGGAGGGCCAACAAATAACGCAACGTCGAAAAGGGACCAGTTTCCCTTTTGAAAGAGGCAGATAGAAGGAGAACAAGCTCGAAGACAGTAAGATTCGGAACGAGTCCGATTAAGGTCGAAGTTTCATTTTGGGAGAGTGAGTTAAACATTCAGACGTGAAGCGAGTACAAAGAAGGGCGATGTTTCCTTTTGGGAAAGTGTATTCGAACTCTCTTCGAAATTATAGCTGCTAAAAATGTCGAATACTAAGTGATTGACATTTTAGTTTAAAACTCTCTCTGCCGATCAAAAAAAAAATGTTCATCTCACTACTGAAGTCATAGTGATCTTTCGTTCCTGCTGCCGTGTGATGTTCCATGTTATCCCTTCGTTTGCGGTCGCATGGGACCACTTGTTTCAATCAACATGAGCAAAGTTCCTGATAAAGACAATTGTTTTGCGCCCTATGCTTCCTGTTCCCGTGATGCTGAAAGTTGCCGAAGATAATACGAGGTATGAAATGATCATGTTTTCTTTTATAAATCAGAATGTTTGCGTATCAATTTTAAATCATATCTGAACTTAGAAAAGATAGCGGTAGTAACTGTTGGTCACTGACTTAATTAACGTGGGCTAGAGAGAAGCCTTGAATGACTTTAACAAGTTTATATAAAAGAGTAATTCATTTAGTTGTAAGAGCAAGCATGAGCTCAAGTTCAGGTGAGAAAAATATATCTGTGGTCTTAATACTTCTCCTCGGTATTGTAACAATATTACATCATTAAATTATTTCATTTATGTCATGAGAATGAGTTTTCTTTATTTCGCCTGTCAATGTGATCTATTTGTTCAGTATAGAAAATAAATATCCAAGACCAACAGATTTAAAAAAAAACAATGCAATGTACGGTAAAATAATATGTGCAAACTTATTTAGAGGGAAAAAAGAATTAATTTTTCTTCCCCCCCCCCTAACGTTTCAAACATGTTTTGTTGTTACAACACAGAATTGTAGTGTTATTTTTCGTTGTAGGATTTTTTTTACATAAAATGAATTATTGCTAAAATTTGAAAAGAAATCTAGAGAATTGTTTTATTATTCTTCTATGTAAAATATAGCAGTACAATGAAATATATTAAATTACTTGTAAATAAACATTTACCTCAATGTATACATCGCAAAACATAGATAAAAAAAAGGCATATTATTTTTCTATAAGGGAAAATTACATTATGTAAAGTAAAGATGAGCTTGGGATCATTATTTTAGATCTTGCGCCTTCCTGAGCTTAAACGTATTGAACCCGATCCCGATTTGAGGAAAACAATTCTCTAATTCATCATCTAATAATAATAATAAAAAAAGATGTCTATATGTCTGTCTGTCTGTGGCAGCCATAATTAATCGGGAAATCGTGGCAGAGACTGAAACATTCCACAGAGCGTTTCTAGTTCTGGTCCGAGTTGAAATGGCTACCTAATTTCAAGCTGAAATTGTAAAAGTATACTTAGAAGCAAAAATATTTACCATACTATTCCTAAGGAAAACCGAAATCGTTGTCTAAACCAATGTTGCCATTTACTGCTCCTTAACTGTGAACTTAAGAGTTTAACTGTGAACTTAAGAGTCATAACTAATGGTGCCAGATCCCCAAATCCCCAAAGCCATTATTGTATTAAGGATTCTCATCACCTGTAGAAGCCTGAATACTTACTGAACTGGTCTTACCTTGTCTTTCTGCCGACAACAAATAATCTCAAAATCATATGTACTTCTGTGTCTGTCCACACGTGAGCACATGACCCTATTTATCCGTGCAAAACCAAATTTTACGCTCTAACTGCTGAAAAGCAAATAACTATATATCTATTCAAAAAGATAAATTTAAAAAAAGTAAAAACGGAAAAATACTTTTTAGGACGAAGGAAGTTTTCTGTCGAAAGTGACTATTAGAATGTGAGTCTGTTGGAGACATTATAGATGATTGAAGGTTGGGTTAGAGCATAAATTCATGATAATTACGAATTACGATAATTACGGAGGCTGTTCAGGTAGCCGTCTCAGATTATCTGCGTGTTATGTTAACTTATGCAACAGTGAAGGGTACCAACTACGAATTTTAATACATACTACTTTATGCAAATGTTTACACAGGCATCTGGTTTCCAGATTAACATCAATGAATAAAGTGCAAAATGACCATAAACAGCAGATGAATCTTGGCTGTCGATCGGCAACAGTAGTCACAATTCATTGATAAACAAAGGGAAATGGTTATAAACTTGCTGATTAATGCAATATATGAACAATTTCTTAATTTGGTTAATGGAATATCAATCTTTAAAATTTTCACTGCTTCTGAAACCAGCATCTCTGGGTATTAGTTTGGTGATGATTATTTTACTTATTATTTTATTATTGCGCTGCAACACGGAGAAGAAGTTGTTGTCCCCCAACTGACCGCCGGCAGGGCAGATACACATCTCAACGCTGCCCCAGCTGGCACTCGAAGCTGAGAAATGCAGATTACGAACCTTCAGAGCTACCGACTGAACAACGCCACGAAGAATGAAGGTGGACTACGTCAGACGATATATTGCAGCACCTGGAAGAATTAATGCCATTTTATTTAAACGCAAAACAGCTGTTAGCATACACTGAGATGTGGGACTTTTTACATTATCAAAAAATACGGAAAATTATCACTTTACCTACACAGTAAAGTGATATAATTAGTATGATGTTGAACAACCCCACGCAGTAATGCATTCATGGACACGGCGGGGAAAGTTATAGTACAGTGCTATAATGTCCTCCTGAGGGTGACAACGCCAAATAGTGCGAAGTCGCTGTTCCATTTCAGCGACAGTGGTTGTTACACCTCTTGGGTGTTGTTGGAGCTCGGCCCATCATGTCCCAGACGTGTTCAATAGATGAAAGGTTCAGCGATCGTGCTGGCCATGGTAATAACTGAACGTTTTGCTCCTGTAGATACTGCAGACTAATGCAGGCCATGTGAGGACGGGCATTATCTTGCTGGTAAAAGGTTCCGTGCTGCTGAACAAATGGGACAGCCATTGGCTACAAAATGTTGGTAACATATCGTTGGGCAGTTAGTGATCCCCTTATGATGACCAGTTCTGACCGAGATGTACGACTAATGGCATCCCACCCAATATACGGGTGCTGGACCTGTGTGATGATTTGGCACGCACTGGGTGGCGTTCCTTTCCCTTGGATGAGGGCGAACACATTGTCTACCGTCGTGCTGACCAAGACAAAAACGACATTTGCCAATAAACACCACGGTACTCCACTCTTGTTCGTCCCAGTTCTGTCTGAGGTGACACCATTGAAGACGTGCTTGCATGTGACGACATGTGAGGGGCAATTGCAGTGCCGGAAGATAAGCTCGCATTGAAGACTGTATAAGCCTGTTGTTTACCGTCAGCCTGGTAAGTATTCGATGTGCTACCTGTTACCAGTACCTTTGAAGTTGCGTTGTAGTCGCAAAACTCTCACGCAGTGCCATGCATCTCAAATGATGTTCCTGTCGTTCTGTGGTCATACGTCGTTTTACTGATCTTTATCGGCGTGTGCTGGATTTTTCTTGAATGCTGTCGCCATATGTATGAGATGGTGCTGGGATTGCGACCAACAAGGTTGGCCACATCTCTTTACGATAAACCAGCTTCTCTAAGGCTGATGATTCTTCCATGTTCAAAGTCTTTTAACTGTTGAAACGGCTGTCGACGTCTGAGTAAGGGCATCTTTAGCAGTTTAGAACAATTTCCACAGTTTTTTGTCAACCAGGGAGTTTTGATTGCCTCTATCTGTGTATGACTGCTCCGCACCTGTGATGTCAGCTCCTGCCTGTCCAACCGTTTGGATCGTCCTGCAAACCTAATCATTTTCATGCATTTCTAAATACTACCGCCTCCCTAAATTTCGGCACAATTGCATAACTTCTTGGAGGTGTTGCATTTTTTATTTCGTGTAATGTATTATAGTTGACGTTCAGTGGCTTAATATTAGTGTAGTTTTACCTCTGAGGCGCCTTTTTTGCACACAATGGGCTAAATGACCAGGGCACAAGATCTGCAGCGACTTAAAGAAGATTAACTAGATAAATGTTAAGAAATAGATGGAAGCCACCCGTTAAGTCCATTGACCCTGTTATTTAGCGTTCACAGGTATGGCTCTCCTGCACAAGTAGCAACGACTTGACGTCCCATCCGGCGCACGCAGTCTATCCAAACCCTTCGATGTCACTTTTCTCACTGAGGGCCGAAAGGGAATTAGCAAAGATAAATCTCAAAGCTGGAACAATTGAGACTCGAAGCCGGTAACTGTAGATTACCAGCCTGTCGTTCTACTGACTGGTCAACTCTCGCTTCCAGTAACATAAAAGGTCATTTGATCTTAAAACCAACTGTTTGAAGGGAAAATTGTGTTTTTAAATCGGTAACATTTGCTACTTAAGGATTTTGCATGTATTTCTGTATTCATATGTGTATATGTGTGTTCATATATCTGTCAGAATGTATGTGTATGTATGTAATCGTAACTATTGTAAATATGTCAGTTAAGTAAAATCAGTTATGGTTACCGAAAACTCAAAACAACTTAATTTCGAATTCTCCAGTTTCTAAAAAAAGATTTGTGATCTACGGATACATTAAAAGTGCATGTATCAATCAATAAATAAAAGCAGTATCTGCTGTTTCCCTTTCCTACAAGTATTTTTTTAATTTAAAATTAGAATAATAGCTTATTTCCTCTCTATAGGCAATTCGGAGTTATGTTGAAGAACATGGAGAAGAACCCAGTTTGCCTGGATTATTGTTTTCCAATGAACAGCTCTTTTTTATTTCCTATGCACAGGAATAATGATTTTCAAAATTAATGAGGAAAAATGCTTTTAGAGATATGATAAGTAGGACAGAAACTGAAAGATAGGTGCTTCAGAGGGAAAAACAATATCGATTGGAAAAAGATCTGCTTGCTTACTTTTTTATTCCCTTTTTATCATGTAATCAGTGAAGAAAAATATGCTTAAGTACGTGAGCAAATATTTGAAAAACACGTTACCTCCTACCTTATTTGAGAATTTTTATACGATTAGGGGACTTGAGGCTCGGCATCATTTCATTTTTAAACAAATATAAGTAAAAAATGTTCATTCCACATATCAGGAAAGAGAAGATGTGATCACAGTAATTCTGGGCTCCTGCTTCTTCAATAAGGGTATAAAAGTTGTCACAGTAATTTATATATATACACTGCTCAAAGTGGAAATCACAACACCAAGAAGGAACGAAAGTAGAAATACATAAATTACAGGAGGTAATCTGCCATCGGAGATTTGCAAATGATCAAAATTCCGCAGCGAATGGACAAGTGACACCCAGCCGAGCAGTGAATAAACACCGAACGCCGACGAGCTCGTATCATAGTACGATCGACAGTGAGGTTGGTGTGCCTCGGAGACGCCATCGGGACCCTTTTGCACATTTTACAACTTCTGAGAGCGAATTTATCATTGACATGGTAGAGCTCGGATTTATCCTTAGAGCGATTGCTATAAACATGGGCCCAATATGAGCAGAGTGCAACGGTGCATATCATGCAACATCATGGAGCACTAAACGACACAGAGAAAAAGTATGGGACCAGCATGCCGAACCAGAGGATGTGAAAACTGCATGCTCCATAGGAAGGCCGTTGCGACTCTTTCACCACAGTAACTGTGCTGCAGATTGATTTGTGGACCGCTACCAGCACAATGGTCTCCATGAAAACCATTAGAAAACGTTTGCATGATGCAAGAATTAGGGCGAAACGTTGCAGCGACGTCACTGGTTAAGCTTTCTTCACTGGTGCCGAGCGAGGAAACATGTGACTACTGAATGGAGGAGAGTGTTGTTCACAGATGAGTCCCGATTCTGTTTTGGCATGCCAGACAACCATTTGTCCGCATGATGTCGGCAGCGTCAACGACATGAGGAAGCCTATTCCATCAGTGGTAATACGGCTCCCAACTGTAGTACAATGGTACGGGGTGGCATCACATATGGTGGCTGGATGCCTCTGCCCCATGTATATAGTGTGCTAATGGTGAAAAGTTATATAGATGACATAGTTAATCCTATGGCATGACACTTCCTTACCACCATACTTGTACTGACTCTGCAGTAGGACAATGTCACCCCACATATTGCATGTGCAACGATGGTCAATCTCCAAGGTGTGGACATTCTCCCACGGCCGCCATACTCCCTGAGCTTTTTGCCCTTTCAACATATATGGAATATTATGGGTCGCAGCCTTCGTCAACTCCCTCTGGCGAAGAACCTGGTACAGTTGTGTGCCCAATTGAATGGTATTTGGAACGCCATACCTCAGAACACCATTAACCATCAGATTGATGGAATGCCGAATAGTCTACAGGCTTGTATAACCGCCCAAGGTGATCCTACTGCACACTGATGAATCTGAAATAAACGCACGCACCTCGCGTTCTCACGTTCCATTTTTTGGTCATTTGCACATCTACCCTGATAGGTTCCATTCTGTCAGTTTCGGGTGTATACATCACTTTCTTCGGGTGTTGCGATTTCCACTTTTGAGCAGTATATAAGGACTTACAAACAATAAAATTCTTAATTAAATACGTGTTACTCTACAGCAGTGGTTCTTAATGGGGGTAGCGCCATACTTCTAGGAGGCCACATAGAAAACACTTGAGTTTCTGAGAGTGCCACCCAAATTTACTGCCGGCATAAAATATTGTGAATGAGATATAAAATCATATTTATTATTTTTTCACGACAAACTTGTTTTATAACTTTTAATGTAACGATAAATAATGAAAATCTTGCAAATTTACATCAGTCACAAGGGTCGCACCGAAAAAAGTATCAATTATCAGAATATTTTTTGCTCGCAGGTTTTATGTTGCTACTCTATATTTTATGTCTTTAAGAATTTTCCTTGCTGCTTAGAAATAAAGTACCAATTATTAGATATATATGATATATATATATGTATATTATATTTTATATGTAATATAAAATTTATGTTGTAAATAAACGGTGCAGCTGGTAAAGCATTTTATTCAGCTAACAGCAGCTATGAGGGGGGGGGGGGATGCTCAGAAATAAATGGAGCTCAGAATAGTGCCATGAGCAAAAAAAGTTTGATAAATTTTTGATAATTTTTGACATTTCCTGTTTAGCTTTGTTTGGGCGTCAATATAACGGTTACTGCATCCAGACACTGAATGCAATGTTGAACTTGAACGCGTAATTCTGCGGTCTCTCTGCTTCCTTCATCCGAAATCTAGCGCTTCTTGTTTTTGGTGTGATACTTCCATTCAGGCCCGAATTTAGAAATAAATAAATGGCGGGGGAGGGAGAGAAACTCATTCGAGCAGGAAAAAGATAAAGAGGAGAAGACATTGGATTTCCGTTGCAATACATTTCCCACTCCATTTTAGTGGTTTTTAAAATTTATTGAAAAATTCATGAAACAAATAGCAGCTCAATATTTGTTTCTTCCATTCCTCTTACTAGCATGTTCCCCCTATCTCATAGATCTTGTCGTGCTTCGATTTACGCAATTGGGTGTTGTTCTATGCATCAAGAAATGTGCGCTAAATTTTCGTCGTCAAATACTAAATGTACTTTTATTTGGAGTCGATCTTTTGCTTGAACCGACTGATTTCAAAAGCATTTTGATCCGTTGCACTGAACTACAATTTACATTACGAAGGCACGACTGCCGAAGGTGGGAGAAATATCCAACCGCCACAGAAGAGCTAACCTCGTAATTTGATGTTCCCAAGCTCTAATCTTAAATGCACCAGCGGTTAATTTTTGTACCCTAAACCCCCAACCTACCCTCAGCGAGAAAGATGACACTGATGGGCTTAGAAAGAACTCTTTCCGTCTAATGAGACATTAAGCCGGACCTTGTTACAAAGAGCCATACCTTGCGAACGTTGGAGGTTAAATGACTTTGTCGGGAGGCTTCAGTCACTTAACATATGTCCAGTAGTTCGCCTTCTATGCACAACTATGAGATCTGGGGTCCTTCTGACCTGGTCATTTAATCTATTGTGTGTAAAAAGTCCACTCAGAGGTAACACAAACCCAAATCTGACAATTACGGCAATTCAATCGTTTTTATTACGGTACGGCAATTCAAATCGTTTTTATTCTTCAGAAATACAGCTTATGCTAACCTTGAGAACCATGTATCATTATTTGTTATTTAAATTCTTACTTTCAGATTCTTAACTTTTTAAGAACTATATCCGAAATTTTTTTGCCAGTCATATGCACTCGGCTACTGCGCGAGGACATAAATGATGACAGACTGATCACAAATCACCTAAATATTACGTTTCCGTAAGTACACTATAGAAAAGAGTGTAGGGTTACATCAGTGTATGGTGTTAACTCACAGCACAAATTGGTGCAAGGTCGATGGAAATATTTTGGCCTTAAATGGGCTGGAGAAACGAAAATTTCTGATTTAGATTATGCTGATGATTTAGTCCTTTTGGCAAATAATGTTGATGAGATGAACTCTTTCATTCAAGCTGTTGATGAAACTGGTAGTAGAGTAGGTTTGGTTATAAACAGAGAGAAAACTAAAGTGATGAAAATTGGCCAGGCAGGCTGTGATTTAGTTAATCTGAATGGTTGCAGTCTTGAGCAGGTGTCACAGTTTAATTATATTGGAAGCTATGTAACAGATACTGGTTATGTGCGGTATGAGATTAACAGATGAATAGAGATCGCTGCCGGAAAGTTTAAGAATTTATGAAGAGTGTGGAGAAATAGGTGTATACACCTAAAGACTAAAAATAGACTGTATAATAGTTTGGCTCTTTCTAGGGTTAGTTATGGTAGTGAAACCTTGACACTTTGTAAACATGATAACAGGAAACTAGATGCTTACGCAGTATCTTGGGCATTAAGTGGTTTAACTTTGTAACTAATGATGAGGTTAGGCAAAGGAGTCGGCAACCTCCTTTAAGCAGCATATTGTGCAGAGAGAGACTCCGCTGGTTTGGCCATGTTGCCCGTATGGATAATTATAGATTGGCGAATAGGGTTATGAATAGTGTGCCTACGGACCTCAGAAAGAGGGGGAGACCTAGGATGCGGTGAGCAGACCTTGTTAGAATTGATGTGCAGTAGCCAGATGCAGCGGATGTTGCTCAGGACAGATAAGCTTGGAGAACTAAACTGCATGGTGTGGTTGGACCTCTGTAGCCCATGGCTGCTTGAGGATGATGATGATGACGTGACGTTACACTTTTTCCCGTATTTAACACCATATTTTGATGCAACCTAATACCAGTTCCTATTAGAGCAGTTATGTTGCCTGTATTGGTACGTTGCCCATAATGCATAATAGCACTATAGAAAATGCCCTGTGTAGTAAGTGTGCGTGGTAGCATACATATTAAGTGCAAGAGTGCCAATACAATCAACATCTCTGCAGGAGTATGTAGGACAACTGCGGATTATATCATCGATTCTATTGGACAGTTATTGATTCATTTCTTATATTGTTATACTGTTGGTTTCCAAAGTTTTAAGTGAAAATATTTTTAAATTACACAGCAATTTGAACATTTTTTTAATTTGTAGTTACATTCCTTCTTCCCTATAAGTAATGCACATGTTAGAAATTTTTCTCCGTAATACATGATAAACTATATCTTAAAATGATTTCGGTGAATTGCTGAAGTTGATGACTAAGCTTAAGGATACCAATCTACTCAAAAGTAGTTTGAGTAGATTGGTCAAATTTGAGAGACCAATTGCTTTTGGCGAATTCATAATGTTGATATTTCAAAGAGAATGAAGTATGTCGTTTTCCAGATTTAGCGCCCTCTATCGTTGTAAAATCAAAATAATGAATGATTCAGATAAGGCGAATAATATATTGTTAGGACAGATGAACGTGTTATAATCAAAGTATGCATGATGTGTCATTGACGCTAGTGTTGGCCTTAGCGTGAGAATTATGTCACTAACCTATTGGAACATATAGACTTGAAAACAATAACGGTAGAAAATGAGAGAATTGAAAAATTTTCGGTTGTGCCTGAAAGTGTACATTTGTGTCCCTATTAGTGAATTAGAATTAGGTTAATCTAAGTGAAGATTATTCAAGAGGCTTGGTAATCAAACCGAAGAGGAAGATAATGTGAAATATTCTTTTGATGGTTTAGCTCTAATGTTAAATATTCTTTTGATGGTTTAGCTATGATGTGAAATATTCTTTTGATGGTTTAGCTATAATGTTAAATATTCTTTTGATGGTTTAGCTATGATGTGAAATATTCTTTTGATGGTTTAGCTATGATGTTAAATATTCTTTTGATGGTTTAGCTATAATGTTAAATATTCTTTTGATGGTTTAGCTATGATGTGAAATATTCTTTTGATGGTTTAGCTATGATGTGAAATATTCTTTTGATGGTTTAGCTATAATGTGAAATATTCTTTTGATGGTTTAGCTCTAATGTGAAATATTCTTTTGATGGTTTAGCTCTAATGTTAAATATTCTTTTGATGGTTTAGCTCTAATGTGAAATATTCTTTTGATGGTTTAGCTCTAATGTGAAATATTCTTTTGATGGTTTAGCTCTAATGTGAAATATTCTTTTGATGGTTTAGCTATGATGTTAAATATTCTTTTGATGGTTTAGCTATAATGTTAAATATTCTTTTGATGGTTTAGCTATGATGTGAAATATTCTTTTGATGGTTTAGCTATGATGTGAAATATTCTTTTGATGGTTTAGCTATAATGTGAAATATTCTTTTGATGGTTTAGCTCTAATGTGAAATATTCTTTTGATGGTTTAGCTATGATGTGAAATATTCTTTTGATGGTTTAGCTATGATGTTAAATATTCTTTTGATGGTTTAGCTATAATGTTAAATATTCTTTTGATGGTTTAGCTATGATGTGAAATATTCTTTTGATGGTTTAGCTATGATGTTAAATATTCTTTTGATGGTTTAGCTATAATGTTAAATATTCTTTTGATGGTTTAGCTATGATGTGAAATATTCTTTTCATGGTTTAGCTATGATGTGAAATATTCTTTTGATGGTTTAGCTATAATGTGAAATATTCTTTTGATGGTTTAGCTATAATGTGAAATATTCTTTTGATGGTTTAGCTATGATGTTAAATATTCTTTTGATGGTTTAGCTATGATGTGAAATATTCTTTTGATGGTTTAGCTCTAATGTGAAATATTCTTTTGATGGTTTAGCTCTAATGGTTAAATATTATTTTGATGGTTTAGCTCTAATGTGAAATATTCTTTTGATGGTTTAGCTCTAATGTGAAATATTCTTTTGATGGTTTAGCTATAATGTGAAATATTCTTTTGATGGTTTAGCTATGATGTTAAATATTCTTTTGATGGTTTAGCTATGATGTGAAATATTCTTTTGATGGTTTAGCTCTAATGTTAAATATTCTTTTGATGGTTTAGCTATGATGTGAAATATTCTTTTGATGGTTTAGCTATGATGTTAAATATTCTTTTGATGGTTTAGCTATGATGTGAAATATTCTTTTGATGGTTTAGCTCTAATGTGAAATATTCTTTTGATGGTTTAGCTATGATGTTAAATATTCTTTTGATGGTTTAGCTATGATGTTAAATATTCTTTTGATGGTTTAGCTATGATGTGAAATATTCTTTTGATGGTTTAGCTATAATGTGAAATATTCTTTTGATGGTTTAGCTATGATGTTAAATATTCTTTTGATGGTTTAGCTCTAATGTGAAATATTCTTTTGATGGTTTAGCTATAATGTGAAATATTCTTTTGATGGTTTAGATATGATGTTAAATATTCTTTTGATGGTTTAGCTATGATGTGAAATATTCTTTTGATGGTTTAGCTCTAATGTTAAATATTCTTTTGATGGTTTAGCTATGATGTGAAATATTCTTTTGATGGTTTAGCTATGATGTTAAATATTCTTTTGATGGTTTAGCTATGATGTGAAATATTCTTTTGATGGTTTAGCTCTAATGTGAAATATTCTTTTGATGGTTTAGCTATGATGTTAAATATTCTTTTGATGGTTTAGCTATGATGTTAAATATTCTTTTGATGGTTTAGCTATGATGTGAAATATTCTTTTGATGGTTTAGCTATAATGTGAAATATTCTTTTGATGGTTTAGCTATGATGTTAAATATTCTTTTGATGGTTTAGCTCTAATGTTAAATATTATTTTGATGGTTTAGCTCTAATGTGAAATATTCTTTTGATGGTTTAGCTCTAATGTGAAATATTCTTTTGATGGTTTAGCTATAATGTTAAATATTCTTTTGATGGTTGAGCTATGATGTTAAATATTCTTTTGATGGTTTAGCTCTAATGTGAAATATTCTTTTGATGGTTTAGCTATAATGTGAAATATTCTTTTGATGGTTTAGCTCTAATGTTAAATATTCTTTTGATGGTTTAGCTATGATGTGAAATATTCTTTTGATGGTTTAGCTATAATGTGAAATATTCTTTTGATGGTTTAGCTATGATGTTAAATATTCTTTTGATGGTTTAGCTATGATGTGAAATATTCTTTTGATGGTTTAGCTATGATGTTAAATATTCTTTTGATGGTTTAGCTATAATGTTAAATATTCTTTTGATGGTTTAGCTATGATGTGAAATATTCTTTTGATGGTTTAGCTATGATGTGAAATATTCTTTTGATGGTTTAGCTATAATGTGAAATATTCTTTTGATGGTTTAGCTCTAATGTGAAATATTCTTTTGATGGTTTAGCTCTAATGTTAAATATTCTTTTGATGGTTTAGCTCTAATGTGAAATATTCTTTTGATGGTTTAGCTCTAATGTGAAATATTCTTTTGATGGTTTAGCTCTAATGTGAAATATTCTTTTGATGGTTTAGCTATGATGTTAAATATTCTTTTGATGGTTTAGCTATAATGTTAAATATTCTTTTGATGGTTTAGCTATGATGTGAAATATTCTTTTGATGGTTTAGCTATGATGTGAAATATTCTTTTGATGGTTTAGCTATAATGTGAAATATTCTTTTGATGGTTTAGCTCTAATGTGAAATATTCTTTTGATGGTTTAGCTATGATGTGAAATATTCTTTTGATGGTTTAGCTATGATGTTAAATATTCTTTTGATGGTTTAGCTATAATGTGAAATATTCTTTTGATGGTTTAGCTATGATGTGAAATATTCTTTTGATGGTTTAGCTATGATGTTAAATATTCTTTTGATGGTTTAGCTATAATGTTAAATATTCTTTTGATGGTTTAGCTATGATGTGAAATATTCTTTTCATGGTTTAGCTATGATGTGAAATATTCTTTTGATGGTTTAGCTATAATGTGAAATATTCTTTTGATGGTTTAGCTATAATGTGAAATATTCTTTTGATGGTTTAGCTATGATGTTAAATATTCTTTTGATGGTTTAGCTATGATGTGAAATATTCTTTTGATGGTTTAGCTCTAATGTGAAATATTCTTTTGATGGTTTAGCTCTAATGGTTAAATATTATTTTGATGGTTTAGCTCTAATGTGAAATATTCTTTTGATGGTTTAGCTCTAATGTGAAATATTCTTTTGATGGTTTAGCTATAATGTGAAATATTCTTTTGATGGTTTAGCTATGATGTTAAATATTCTTTTGATGGTTTAGCTATGATGTGAAATATTCTTTTGATGGTTTAGCTCTAATGTTAAATATTCTTTTGATGGTTTAGCTATGATGTGAAATATTCTTTTGATGGTTTAGCTATGATGTTAAATATTCTTTTGATGGTTTAGCTATGATGTGAAATATTCTTTTGATGGTTTAGCTCTAATGTGAAATATTCTTTTGATGGTTTAGCTATGATGTTAAATATTCTTTTGATGGTTTAGCTATGATGTTAAATATTCTTTTGATGGTTTAGCTATGATGTGAAATATTCTTTTGATGGTTTAGCTATAATGTGAAATATTCTTTTGATGGTTTAGCTATGATGTTAAATATTCTTTTGATGGTTTAGCTCTAATGTGAAATATTCTTTTGATGGTTTAGCTATAATGTGAAATATTCTTTTGATGGTTTAGATATGATGTTAAATATTCTTTTGATGGTTTAGCTATGATGTGAAATATTCTTTTGATGGTTTAGCTCTAATGTTAAATATTCTTTTGATGGTTTAGCTATGATGTGAAATATTCTTTTGATGGTTTAGCTATGATGTTAAATATTCTTTTGATGGTTTAGCTATGATGTGAAATATTCTTTTGATGGTTTAGCTCTAATGTGAAATATTCTTTTGATGGTTTAGCTATGATGTTAAATATTCTTTTGATGGTTTAGCTATGATGTTAAATATTCTTTTGATGGTTTAGCTATGATGTGAAATATTCTTTTGATGGTTTAGCTATAATGTGAAATATTCTTTTGATGGTTTAGCTATGATGTTAAATATTCTTTTGATGGTTTAGCTCTAATGTTAAATATTATTTTGATGGTTTAGCTCTAATGTGAAATATTCTTTTGATGGTTTAGCTCTAATGTGAAATATTCTTTTGATGGTTTAGCTATAATGTTAAATATTCTTTTGATGGTTGAGCTATGATGTTAAATATTCTTTTGATGGTTTAGCTCTAATGTGAAATATTCTTTTGATGGTTTAGCTATAATGTGAAATATTCTTTTGATGGTTTAGCTCTAATGTTAAATATTCTTTTGATGGTTTAGCTATGATGTGAAATATTCTTTTGATGGTTTAGCTATAATGTGAAATATTCTTTTGATGGTTTAGCTATGATGTTAAATATTCTTTTGATGGTTTAGCTATGATGTTAAATATTCTTTTGATGGTTTAGCTATGATGTGAAATATTCTTTTGATGGTTTAGCTCTAATGTGAAATATTCTTTTGATGGTTTAGCTATAATGTGAAATATTTTTTTGATGGTTTAGCTCTAATGTTAAATATTATTTTGATGGTTTAGCTCTAATGTTAAATATTCTTTTGATGGTTTAGCTCTAATGTGAAATATTCTTTTGATGGTTTAGCTATAATGTGAAATATTCTTTTGATGGTTTAGCTCTAATGTGAAATATTCTTTTGATGGTTTAGCTCTAATGTGAAATATTCTTTTGATGGTTTAGCTCTAATGTGAAATATTCTTTTGATGGTTTAGCTCTAATGTTAAATATTATTTTGATGGTTTAGCTCTAATGTGAAATATTCTTTTGATGGTACAGCTATAATGTGAAATATTCTTTTGATGGTTTAGCTATGATGTTAAATATTCTTTTGATGGTTTAGCTATGATGTTAAATATTCTTTTGATGGTTTAGCTATGATGTTAAATATTCTTTTGATGGTTTAGCTATAATGTTAAATATTCTTTTGATGGTTTAGCTATGATGTGAAATATTCTTTTGATGGTTTAGCTATGATGTGAAATATTCTTTTGATGGTTTAGCTCTAATGTGAAATATTCTTTTGATGGTTTAGCTATAATGTGAAATATTCTTTTGATGGTTTAGCTCTAATGTTAAATATTATTTTGATGGTTTAGCTCTAATGTTAAATATTCTTTTGATGGTTTAGCTCTAATGTGAAATATTCTTTTGATGGTTTAGCTATAATGTGAAATATTCTTTTGATGGTTTAGCTATGATGTGAAATATTCTTTTGATGGTTTAGCTATGATGTTAAATATTCTTTTGATGGTTTAGCTATGATGTGAAATATTCTTTTGATGGTTTAGCTCTAATGTGAAATATTCTTTTGATGGTTTAGTTCTAATGTTAAATATTCTTTTGATGGTTTAGCTATGATGTGAAATGTTCTTTTGATGGTTTAGCTATAATGTTAAATATTCTTTTGATGGTTTAGCTATGATGTTAAATATTCTTTTGATGGTTTAGCTCTAATGTTAAATATTCTTTTGATGGTTTAGCTCTAATGTGAAATATTCTTTTGATGGTTTAGCTATGATGTTAAATATTCTTTTGATGGTTTAGTTCTAATGTGAAATATTCTTTTGATGGTTTAGCTCTAATGTGAAATATTCTTTTGATGGTTTAGCTATAATGTGAAATATTCTTTTGATGGTTTAGCTATGATGTTAATTATTCTTTTGATGGTTTAGCTCTAATGTGAAATATTCTTTTGATGGTTTAGCTATAATGTGAAATATTCTTTTGATGGTTTAGCTATAATATGAAATATTCTTTTGATGGTTTAGCTATAATATGAAATATTCTTTTGATGGTTAGGTTAAGGTCATACTGACGAAGACAAGGATTTTTGTTAGTTGAATTTATTTTATATATGTGGTTTTATACTTTTGCAATAAGTTAATTAATAAAAATTTGTTGATAAAGTTTCTTTTGAACTCACGCTCAAGATTTTCCATTAAAAATTCATGACAATATATATTAATACCTACATAACTATCTAACAGAAAAAGGGTTTGTTTTGTACCAGAAAAAAAAAAGCAGCACACCCAGTAAAAATCAGTAAAAATCAGACCGCTCTTTAATTTCAAATATTTCATGAATAAACTGTTCACAATATTCGTTTAAGGTGTTGTTTGTTTTCGAAATTAGCCTCTCGAATGATGGATATTCAAACTACAAGAAGGTTGGGGGGATAAGTAGTTTGAGTTTGATTGCTTACATCTGAATGGACTTTTGTGGGAACATTCCAGTCAAATCCATATCACAAGGATTCTTTCAACTACTCAATTCAAATCAAGGTCTCGGAGTTGATTAACGAAGGTATCCACTGAACCTCTATTATGAGACAGATGGAAACCTTTCGCAAAGAGCATCTAGCATGTTCCTTAACGTGCACAGGTTATGGCTTTCCTTCAGACGGAGTAGTGGTTTATGTCCCATAAGACTGACGATGAGATGCAAGCCGAGGTAAGCCATTATAGAGTTCGGGAAAAAGAAAATATCTCAGCATTTGTTTAAAGATTAAAAGTAAAATATCATTTCAAAGCTCATACTGGCCGTCCCATGGCCAAGTGGTTAGCACGCTTGGCTACTGATCTAAGGTACCTGGGTTCGAGCCCCGGGTAAGACATGGTTTTTGTGTTGTTTTTCTGCTGAGGTCCTGCCATCCTCACAGACCTTCTACTATGGCATATAAACTGACAGGCTCCTGTCAGACCTCTGTGGCAAGCAGCTGCTTGAGGGGGTATTTATTTTATTTACTGGCTTAATGGTTAGCCTGCCTCACTACTAAACCGGTGAGTGTGTTGTATGAGAAACCAGGGCAAGTCCAGAACACTTCTACGTTACTTACATCCTTTGTGTAGATGGTTCCATTTCTCTAAAAAAATAAATCATCAACCGAATCATCGTAAACGATTCCATACTTACAAAAGAATCAGGTTGAGGTATTTTAAAATCAAAGCGGAATTGAACATTGGATTAAAAAAGGAAGCAACTATGAAAGTTTTCGAAATATTCAGACAGAATTTTAATCATAGACTTTAAGAACATAAGCGGAAAAACTGTCTCATCTAAATCATGTTTGGGAAAAAATAAAAAAACAACATTAAATCTCCCTGAAATAGGATATTTATACTTTCTGCATTTGAGCTGGGATTGACAGATGAAGTGGCTGCGGAGGGATACATGGATGTATCCCTCATGTGAATCACAGTGAAATCATTAGAAAGGAAGAATAAAAAAAATTGAAACATGTAGTTGGGAGGATTTTATTGTGCAACAAGTCGATAGTATCTTCTTCAATTACTGCAAAAGCAATTTGCACTTATGTTCTTCAAGTGTTACCAAAAGCAATGTTCTCAAGATGAATAACAAAAGAAATCACATGGTCTAACTTCAGATATAAAAAAAATTCGATCAGTAGCATCCTCTAGAATAGGGGTTCTCAACGTGGGGCACAGGGTAAAAATTTTTGGGGTACGCCGTGAGAGCTCAAAAGACGCTAGATATATGTTATATTATATATGTTTTATTTTATTTCCATTGTTATACTATAACTATAGTTTTATCTATCTATACAAGGGGTACGTCAGTTACATACACATTTCCAGGGGGTACGTAAAGCATAAAAGTTTGAGAACCACTGCTCTAGAACTACAGCATGGTGCTCTGCATCAAGCACAGAATACCAAAATTATTTGGAAAAAGACAGCTATTTTGAAGAGATCGCAAAATAACAAAGTTCACTGAAACAGTGTGTGACGTCTTTTTTACTAATTAAACCAGAAAGCTGAAAAAAGGATATTTTTTTAAAATATATCCCTATAGAAGAAAATTTATATATCTATTATATAAAGAAGGAAGTTTGTATGTTAGTTTGTATGTTCGCTTGTTTGTTTGTGTGTTTGTCCGCTTATGCACTCGGCCTCCAGAAGAGCTAGAGGCTTTAAACTTTGCATGAACTTTCCCTTAACCCAGGGGAAGAATATATGCTATTTGCGAACCCGCTGGGGTCAACCGGAAGGTGGACGGATTTTAATTTCTTACAATCCCCATAGATTTAACATTAACGCTTCAAATTTATTCAAAATAATTCTTGCAATCAATAATTTAGAAATAATGAATGCATCAAACTAATTTCTCTCTGATTTCGATTGCTAAACTCATTGTTCAGAGTGTTGGGTCAACAGCGTGGGCATCCGTGGATATTGAAGTCATTCTACTTTATCACGAGATTCTTCGTTTAAAGCAAAGCTCCAAAATCTAAATTCGTATCGGAAGTTAAAGTCATTTAACTTAATTTGAAAAACATGCAAAAGCTAATAAAAGTATATACAAATAATTAATAAACGTTTTAAATATTGTGCTAAGTAATAAATAATTTTATTTAATAATAATAATAATAATTCTTTAGTGCCTTTACATTTTTATGCACCTCAGACCATAGTTAAGTTTCTTTTGTTATAAAGTTACATGTGCCTGGCAAATTGTATCCGACGAACTCTGGTAGGTAAGAAGTGATTTGAAAAGTTCGATGGTTTAAAAACTTTTGACGTGGGGAGGATTATTGGTACTCCTCCCCTAAAAGAAAATTTTTTAACCGGAGGGGCGGGTTGGGTTGTTTTATCTCCGAACGGCAGTTTCTTCCAAACAATGGGCTAAATGGCCAGGTCACAAGGACCCCAATGGCTCAGAGAAGGTTGGGGGAATGGACAAACTATAACAGTTGTTGGGAGACAGATGGTAGCCTCCCGTCAGCTCCATCCAGTGTGTTCTTTAACATATACAGGATATGGTACTATCGTACGTGTGGCTAATGTTTAATGTCGCATCCGAAGGATGGCAGCCTTTCCAAGACCATCGGTATCCGCTACTGGCCGTGGGCAGGGAGTTTTGCGGAGACAAATATCAGCGCTCACCCAGCTTGGACTCGAACCATGGGACCAAGAGATTATGAGCCAGCGCACTACCGGCTCCCCGGAGGAGGATGACATCTATTGCAATGATATTTATGCGAAATAAAAGCTTGCAATGTGGGGAGTACCATCTACTCTATATTTTTGAAAGACCCGAGCAACGTGGGTAAATCTGCTACTCTGCACCGAAGAGCCAAAACATGATGACCATCTGCCTAATATGACGTTGGTCCGACACATGCCACTGAAACAGCTCTTACCCGGCGAGGCATGGACACTACAAGATTTCTCAAGATGTCTTGTGGTATCTGGTACCAGCACGTTATCAGCAGATCCTTTAACTCTTGTAAGCTACGTGGTTGAGCCACCGCAATCGGATATGCTGTTCCAACACAAACCATAGATGCTCGATTTGATTGATGTCTGAGGAATTTGGAGGCCAGTGCAATACCTAGAAGTCTTCCTCATGTTCCGCGAGCCATTCTCGAACAATCCGGGCAGTGTGGTATGGCGCATTATTCTGTTCCGACACAAACCACTACCATGTTATCACTACTAGAAGGATATACTGTTGCCATGAAAGGATGTACCTGGTCTGCAATGTTTAGGTAGATAGTATACGTCATAGTTTCCTGCACATGAATAACTGGATCCAGGGATTTCCAGCAGAACATTCCCCAATGAATTACACGTCCTCCACCGGCTTGTTTTCGTCCCACGGTGCATCCTGGTGCCAACACTAAACGACGCACACATACCCGGTCGTTCACATGGTGCAACAGGAAACGGAATTTATCAGACCAGACGAACTGCTTCCATCATTCAACATCCAGTTTTTGATACGCGCCTGCCCATTGTAGGCGCTTTCGATGGTGAATCAAGGTTAGCATGGGCGCCTGCTACTGCGCAATCCATTTTCAACAGGGTTCGATATACTGTGTATTGTGACACATTACTCCTGTCACCAGAATTTAAATTACTGGCGAGTTGCGCCCCATCATCCCATCTGTTGGCTCGTACAATACGGAGTAGCCTTCGTTCACCTATAGCATCGATGAACTATAGTCGGCCCACACCTGCCGGCAGTTCGTGGTTTTTCCCTCCTCGGACCACTTTTAGAAGGTACTAACCAAGCTGACTGTAAGCACCCCACAAGCCTTGCCATTTCGGAATTGCTCTGACCAAGCCGTCTGGCCATTACAACTTGGCCTTTATCAAACTCACTCAAGTCTGCTGCCTTTCCCATTTGAAAAATATGAATAATACTGATTAACAGAGCTCAGTATCAGGTGTTATTTTTACCATATGTTCTGACGTATGCTTCACACGCGCCGTCGTTTACCTGCAGTTGCTCCGATTTGCATAAAGACGCTCCGATCATAATGTTTTGGCTGTTCGGTGTATATATATATATATCCATTCCTCGATGTCTTTAGACTTTTTAGATTTTCTAATCGTTTACTCAGCGTAAGTGCAAATTTGGAGGCTAAAATTCTAGATGCACCTCCTATACTTTAGGTGCATCAATGTCCATGACTAGAGAGTAGGCAATGTTCGGTAGAAAGGAATTAAGCTTTAAAAAAAACGTACAATAAAATGTATCACCCCGGCGATCGCTACAGGGATTTTTGTCACTATACACAAATTTCAGATTGAGTATTTCGGCCACGTACCTAGTTCTTAAAACTTATGAAAAGTGGAAAACAATCAGAAATTTCTAGAATAACATAAAGAAAGTAAACAAAATAAGCGAGCACAAGTTATTTTCAGACTTGGAAGCAATAATGGTTACAGTTCTGAAACCTTAAAAAATTTTGGGGTATTGAAATGCTGATAATCCAAACTTAAAAAATTAATATGAAAAAAAATATTAAATTTAAAGAGTAAGAGAATGCTAACATTAACTGTACAAATTAGGATTTAATGAAAATGTTAATGCCACAAATTTTAAAATACATTTTGCTTATATTAATAAATCTGGTTTAAATATTCCTTATTGTTTTAGTTATTTACTTCAAAATTAGAATGGGCAGCAGAAGTTCGAATTGTGAACTGAGTTTTGTACACAATTAGGAGACGTGTGTGTTTTTAAAAATAGTGGTGCTTCATGTAAGTGAGGCACGGTGGAAGAGAATCATTAAAGTAAGGTACCCAAGTTTTAGTTTTTTCGCCTGTGCGTTAGAGGAGACTTCGTTTCCAGTAATTATATTTAGGTAGTGTAAAGAATCTTAGTCTTGTCTATAAATTATATCACAATATTAATTAAGGAGATACTGACGCTACAGTTAAACCGAATTGATGGGTTGGGTTGTTTTACCTCTGAGCGGCACTTTTTTGCACACCATGGGCTAAATGGCCAGGTCACATGGACCCCAAAGGCTCAGAGAAGGTTCGGGGAGGGGACCCACTGGAACAGAGGGACCACTTGTTGGGAGACAGAGGGTAGTCTCCCGTCAAGGCCATCCAGCTTGTTCTTTAACGTGCACAGGGTATGGCTCTCCCGCACACGGGACCACGGCTTAACGTCCCATCCGACGGACGGCGGCCTTTCCAAGCCCATCGGTGTCCCCTACTGACCGTGGCCAGGAAGGGGAATTTTGCGGAGATAAATTTCAACGCTGACCCAGCTGGGACTCTAACTTGGGAACGACAGATCACGAGGCTGGCGCGCTACCGACTGAGGACTGAGCCACCCCCGCCCCTAAACCGAATTGAGTTATAAAGTTATATTGTTTATTAGAATGTCATATAACTGAAACTTTGAATGCTATGTTCTATTTATATTTGCTAGTAAGATTCACTTAATAATTATTCACGATTGCATTTAATGCATATGATTATTAGAATAATTTTTATTCATTAAAAACTTATCTAAATTATGTCCGTTTTTGCACAGGTATGGTGTGAAATTCTTTCGAAGAAAGGCTTTGAAATGTATCTTAAAGATCGACACAGTCCTTTCAAATACAGGTAAAAACCCTAATTGTTAAAAATCTTTTGAATTATTCAGGGATTTGGAGAGTGAGTATAAATGTGTAGAAGAAATTAGAAATGCATCTAATGTATATAATCGATAAATGCTCTCTGTTGTTACATGTAGAACAGTGGTTCTCGAAGGGTATGATGCAGCACACTAATTTGCCGCAATATTTTGGATGATACTGCAGATAAAAGGAAATTTATAAAATATTTTGTTGTTGCGTTGCGCCTGTAAATTTTCATTTAACTTTTTCCGTTTAACCAAAGTCTTATCCATATTAAACCTTAATATTAAAACCAAAATTAGCAGGAAACATGTTTATAACACGTACGGTGTACGAACGAAGCTCAATACACCTCAGAACGTGAACAGAATAGCTCTTAGAGGTTAGAATATCCTCCTCAGAAATGGTTATTATTGAAGGCAAATTGGGCATGGGCGAAACTCCCGTAGTGTTGCGAACTAAAACGTTAGTGTTCCGCGACTATTCACGGCGAAAAATAGTGAGCCGTAAGCAAAGCAATTTTGAGAATAACTGATGTAGGGTGATCAGATTTTGATTAGGTAGATACGTAAGCAGGGACAATTACTGAAATGTCACTGTTTAAACTTTCTGAAACCGGGACACTTTTGTAAATGTCCCATTGCGAAATCGTTGTCCCCCACGTTTGAGAATGTAAATAAGGGTAATGAAGGCTAAAATTAATTAAGCTTGCGTCCCCCCTCTTTCACACTTTTTATATATATCCGGGGCCGTATGTATATATGGTTTAATTGACTAATTTCTTCATATCTCAGTGCTTTTATACTGTTCGTTATGTTAGTTAACGTGTCACAAAAGCCCCAAATTCATTTATAGTATGAAGACCTACAGGGGTTTATCAAAATAATGGAAACACGTACTGCTTGTGGGGAACATTTTATTAATAAGCTGTAGGCCACCTCGGGCGTTCAGAACATATGCAATTCGAAGTGGAATGGACTTATTCAATTATGCAGATATGGTAATGAAATGTGGGACTATTCATTCTGTAAAACATGGCCCAACTGTACCAGTGATGCTGGCGGTGGAAAGTGTGATCTGACCTTGCTTCCAGATATTCCCACAAATGTTCACTAATATTGAGGGAAATTGAAGTGGCCAGGTAGCTGCTGTATCTCATCCTCATGCTCTGCAAACCACAACTTTACACGTTTCGGAGCCACTTAAAATCAGGGACGGTCATTAGGGAACAATGCTCTCAACGTTGGTTGCACGTGGTCCCCGAGAATGGATTCGTACGTTACGGATGTGACAAGACCCTGCAGAATAACTAATGACCTTAAGGAATGCCATGATATGGCACCCCACAGCATCAGGGATCCCCCTCCATGCTTCACAATCGGATCATTCAATTGAGGTGGTACGCTTCTGCAGATTTTTGCCTGACGTACACTCTGTCAGTGGTGGGAAACAATGTGTAGCACGATTCATTAGACCAGGTGACACGTTGCCAGTCTTTAGCATCCCAGTTTTTATGTGCTTTGCACCATCTTACATGTTTTGTTGCATTGATATTGGTAATCAGAGATTTGTGGATTGCAGCACAGCCATAAATACCGGCACGATGAAGTTCCTGACGAAATGTTATGACGGATACGGGATCATTCTGACTGGTGTTCAACTCTGTTGCTATTTGTGGTGCCGTGGTCTTGTGCTTCCATTACAACTTTAAAAGTATTGTACAATCATTGCCAACGTTAAATTAAAAATTGTAAAAAATAGTAATTGCCAATGTTAAATTTAAAGTCATTGTACAATCCATGCCAACGTTCACCTATCCCTATCTGACAGCTTCATATGGCGTCCACTATTTGCACGTTTGGAGGAAACGCCCTGCCCTTTTTGTTAGGTAGTCATAATCTTCGATACAGTTCCTCGTGTTACACCTACTATTTCCGCCGTTCTGGTCACTGAAACTCTTGCAAGACGATCATGCCTTTTTAGAGATCACTGAACATCATGCCTTTTTAGAAATCACTGAGATCTGACATTGTTGACAATTGCACCACAACAGCTGTTTCACCTGCGACACCCCTACGTGATACCGACATCATACATCTCCCCTTTATATACCTTACATCGAGGGTGACGTCGTCCCTGTGATATGCATACGGTTCATTGCGTGCACTCCAGTCGCCGTCGGTATTTCCATTATTTTGATAAACCCCTGTACTACGGAGCAACTAATAAAAAAAAATTTTACTATGGATTAACTAATAAAAATGGACATCTCATGGCGCCGAGTGTATCCGTACACATGAACAAGGAACGTAACTCTGAACCACAGTTTAACGAAGTAGTAGAAAAAAAACATTCTTTTTAGCTGCAAATGAGGTTGAGAAAAAATGAGTTTGTGGACGTCGTAGTTAATGTCTTCGTGTAATTCAGTGGCATGCACTTTGCACACACACACACGTTTATTTTCTGGAGGGTTCTCGCCTTTGTTTTCACTCGCACTGAATATGTAAATATTGAGGATGAAAATAATGTGATTAACTTAAAAGCCCTCTTTTATTCACTTCCATGTTTAGACCACTCTTAGTAATATTCTAAAGCGTCTTCTAATAAAACAAAGAATATAACAAATAAAACAAGAGAAATTAATCAAATAATGGTTCTGAAAATATACAATGATAACCATAAATTTTGTTAATCTATGCATTTGAATACGCAGCTGACTTCCAAAAATAGAAAATGCTGATAAGTTAGTGTAATTGAAAGCTCGCTATAATAACACTGAGTCGTGTGTGAGAGTTGGTACGCGTTGCAGCGATTGGTTTAGCATTGCTAGTGTAGTTAAACAAGGGTGCATTTTGTCTCCTTTTCTCTTTAGTTTAGTTATTGATTATGTAATGCGAAATTATTTGCAAGGGAAAGATTTTGTCCTTAAATAGTCTAGAGATTTCAGAATTTCTGATTTAGATTATGCAGATGATTTGGCCTTGTTGGCCAATGATGGTTGATGAGATGAATTCATTCATTAGGGCTGCTGAGAAGACTGGTAATAAAGTAGGTTTGGTGATAAACAGAGAAAAAACTAAAGTGATGAAAATTGGTCAGGCAGATAGTGCTTTAGTTACTTTGAATGGCTGTACTCTTGATCAAATGTCTCAGTTTAATTTTCTTGGGAACTATGTAACAGATACTGGTGATGTGCGGCATGAGATAAGTAGATGAATAGGGATTGCAGCTGGGATTTTAACCCTTTCAGGACCATAAGGTTTCTAAGAGTAAATATTAGTATGTAACTGTTTATTTTAGTTTGTTTAGACGTAAAATAAATAAAAATCATAAGAAAAATACATAACAATGTGTAGTTTTTTTGGAATTTTATGAGAAATATTTTTCACAATGGACTATAAAGGTAACACAAATTATAGTTAGGCTTATTATGCAATGTCTTTTATTTATTGGTTTTTTTTATTGTTTTGGTAGAACAAAATGTTAACTAAAATAATACAAAATTATGAAATAAAATTACTATACAAATGATGTGCTAATTATGATATTCTGCGAAGCAATTTCTTTTGGTAGTGAGGCAAAGATGGACATTGCACATAGTACATATATTATGCGATCTGACAGTTCTTTTTTTTTTCTAAACGTTCCCGTTTACGTAATTGCGTTCGGCATACGTTCTATTTTGACATTCTGTATAAAAAATGCAGATAAGGTTATAATTAAATACGACAATCACCAATTTTAAAATGGGGAAAATGTTTCCCTTGGTCGTGAAAGGGTTAAAGAATTTATGGAGAGTATGGAAAAATAGGCGTTTACATCTAAAGACTAAAATTAGGCTGTATAATAGTTTGTTTTTTTCTAAGGTTAGTTATGGTAGTGAAACATAGACCCTCTGTAAACTGGATAACAAGAAACTTGATGCCTCTGATTCTAGATGCTTGCGCAGTATCTTGGATATTAGGTGGTTTGACTTTGTAAGTAATGATGGGGTTAGAAGAAGGAGTCATCAACCTCCTCTGAGCGGCATTTTGTTCAGAGAGAGCCTGCATTGGTTTGGCCATGTTGCCCGTATGCGTAGCTGCAGATTGGCAAACAGGATTATGAACAATATGCCTAAGGGTTTGAGAAAAAGGGGGAGACCTAGGAAGCGATGGGCAGACAATGTGAAATAGGACCTTGCTAGAATTGGCCTGGAGTGGCCAAATGCAGTAGTTCAGAAGAGACTCTGGAGAGGAAAATTACAGTCTGGTTGGATCTCCGTAGCCCATGGCTGCATGAGGATTTTGTATGTATGTATATGTAATATTCAAAGGAAACTTATTTTTTCCAATTTAATATAAGTAGAGCTCTTTGGTCAAAGGAACATCATTCTACTTTTTCAATGGTTCTTATAAGTTACTAAGATATCTGTTAATAGAATATGGAATTAGACTAATATTAGAGAAAAAACTAATTTGTAAAGCCACATGTCAGTTTCTCCGCTGCAAGAATTTTTATGATACTATTAGACACTAATGTCGCCATGAGATGTCCAATGTTTATTTGATGTAAGAACTGGTATGATAGTTGAAGTGCAGAAAGCAATGTCATGGCGTTGAAACAAAACTCAAAATATTGAAGAATTATTTTCAGTCTTTCTAAAATATATTTTGTAGCCAAGATTGTCGTTCTTTATTTCCTTTAGGCTGCTGTATAATATATATTAATTGATATTTCCTTTACGTGCTTATTTCCTTTAGGCTGCTGAATGCATATATTAATATTAAGCTTTTATAATGCACTTATTATAAATATTCAATATGAGATATAAATATTAAAATGACTGTACACTTCTGATGCTGAACGATTACTGATGAAATTCCTCTTCGCCTGGCTGGTTTTAACGAATCATTTTAGATGCTCTATAAAAGTGCTAAGATATATGCGATAAATTTAACGAGGATTTTAAAAATATTTTAAGACACTACGATTGCAATCAGATACTCTTTATGTGAATGATTTTTTTATGGGTTATAAACTAATTTTCTATAAGTTCTAAGTAATATTTTCTTTTAACTTTCGACTTTCTGTCATCATAATAATTTTACTTCTTTTATGTTACTTCTACTTGATTTATTATTTTATCTTAAGTAATAAATGAACCTTTTTATTACTTATTTCATTCCTCCTTATCATTGTAAAACATTCTGAGCGAAATATATCAAACTGCTTTATTCACTTAAGCTATTTATCGTCCATTCGCGTTCTAACATTTTATTTGTAGCACGAAAGCGTTTGACAGGGCAAATAATTCAATTTATAACAGCTTTAAAAAGCTTCATATTTGTCCAAGAGATTGAAAGATGGGAAAACTGAAACTAACGCAAGCTGTTGTTTTATGAATGCTTCCCTAATTTTATTTCTTTTTTTCTTAGTTTGGTTCTTATATAACAAAGTTCTTGGTAATTTAAATATCCGTAGTGGTTCATTTGCTATGGCTTTCAAATAATAAATAAATATTAAAAAAGCACGTTTTTCAATATTTCAGCAGTAGCATTCAACTATTTCAATTTATCGTCTATGATTTCTTAAACTCAAGAATTTCTTTACTTACACTTTGCACGAATAAAAAGAAATGTTTTTTATTTTTAACTAATATACCTTTTTATACGACTTAAATGGTATTTTAAGTGTAACTAAACTACAGGCACTGGACAGAAAATAGAAACACGTTCATGTTATCTCGATAGAAAATCACATTCAGAGTTTAATAACTTCTTCAATACAATATATTTTTCATTAAAAAATCATTAATATAAATTAAAGATCTAAATCAATCTATGTAAATCTCGATTTTAAACGATATTTATTAAGTATTCAGAGTTTAGAACGCTGGAATATATAATAAGCTTCCAAAAAAATTGATCCCAAAATGTAATTAATATATTAAAACAGATTAAGAGATCAGAGATCATAGTTGACTTCGTTGACTCTAATAGAATACCGAGTGTATTGCATCAGGTACCGATCTCTTAACCTGTTTTAATTAAATTTTGGGATCAATATTTTTTAGCTCTTAAATATTTCAGTGTTCGTAACTCTTTGAATACCCGACAAATATTGTGTAAAATCGATATTTAGATAAAGGAAAGACTTATTTTATTGAGATCTTTAATTCATCTTTAGGCTTATTTTTCCATTAGAAATCATATTAAGGAAGTTATTGAGATAACATGCAATTTTTTTTATTTTTCTCCCCAGTACCTGTAGATCCCTACACTGACCACCTGCAATTTGAGTAATTTCTGTCGCAATTCCAAAGCAGAGCACAAATGCCATTCACGAATTATGGAAAGAAATATTTAAAATAACTTAGTAAACTGCTTGCAACCTACTTGGATATTAAAGAGAAAAGACATATGCCGAATACACTAAAGAAATTCGAATCCTGGAAACTTTCAGTTTATGTTTGGCCAAATGACAGTGGTCTCACCGTCTCTGTTGCTGCTTCCCCTACTGCCATGGCGGGTAAAGTAGGATGCGGAGGTGATGTTCTGCACATTTTTCCTAGACTAAAATTCTTTAGTCTCTGCTCTAGATCCATTGTTATTCTATTCAATTTTCTGTGATGTAACATTATAGCGCTCAGAATGCAAATTTATAGAGAGCATTTTATATAGAATAATATAGAGCAAAAATTGTCATTACTGAGGTGGGATCTGAACCCACGACCTCCTGATAACATGTCAGGTGCTCTTGAGAGCGCTTAATCTTAAGATATTTTCCCTGAAGATGGGGTGTGGGATAAAGTAATCGATAGCGCATAAGACGCGCAATCTGCAGTCCCCTGGTTCTAGTCTGTACAATGTTTGCGTTGTGATATTCTGCATTAACAACAGTTCTGCCACCAGCGAAAATGAGATTACAGATAGGCTTGGAAAAGCCATTGTCAATAGTAGGGGTTCTCAACGTGGGGTACACCGTGAGAGCTCAAAAGTCGCTAGATCTAGTAACAAAGTAAACATCACCATTGTTATAATATAACTATAGTTATATCTATCTATATAAGGGGTACTCCAGTTACATACACATTTCCATGGGGTACGTGAAACATAAAAGAATGAGAACCACTGTTCTATACGATAGGATGCTTACTCATGGCTTTGTTCTGGAGAGCCATATGCAGTAAACATTAAAAAGAAACTGGATAGATTTGAAGGGAGGCTTTTCATCTGTATCCCAACCACTATCCAGTGAAAGTTTGTTGTATTTGATTTGACCAATTAGCCCATTATGTGCACAAAGAGATAAAACAACCCAATCCAAATCTCGACTGATCACCTATCTATAATTTTGTAGAAATGTGTTGCATTGTATAAAAATAAAATGTTATAAATGCTAAAAATGCTAAAATAAAATGTTGCTGTAAGATATTGGTGAAGACGGAATATTATGGTTGTTGATTGTACGAGACCAGAAGTAAAAATAAAACTTACAGTTTTTACGATTTTAGGAAGACGTTTTTAACTCTATTACTTGAACTGTTCCACTTGGTTAGTAACATTTTTTATATCTGATATTCGATATTATTAATTCGAATATCATAATATCATTTTAAGTCCATAGGACACTGAATTTTCACAGGGATGTTTCCTCAAATTAGTATTTTAGGGATTCAGCATTTTGGTGTATAATTAATTAACCGTTTCAAAAGCAGCTATTTGTCCATGGAATGGTTTACCACTATCCACGAGAAAAAATTCCCAGTTCTTAATCTATTATTGTACTTAATTCCAAGTTCTTAATCTATTATTCTACTAATTCCCAGTTCTTAATCTATTATTGTACTCAATTCCCAGTTCTTAATCTATTATTGATGAATGAAAATTTCAAAATGAAAATAAAAGTTTTCTCTTTCATATACAATGACTATATCATATACTTTACATTTTAACGCATTACAAGTGCAATTTTCGAAAAAATTGTCGACAGTGAATTTCAGAAAGGATATAATCATTTAGTTTATAACTAAACTAAAAAAGACTTAGTTACAAGAATTTAAGCTCAGTTAAGTGTACAAGAGCGATGCTTGTCCAAACAACTACCTGGATCAACTGCACATTGGTAATAATTTATAGACGTTGATTTGCAAGGCTGATTTTTGCATATTATGCAAGACAAAAATTCCTAGACTAAGTTTTCAGTTCTACTAGCGGAAAGGTAGTGCAGAATTAAGTGAGGACCAAGGAAGCCCAGACCCAAAGAAAAATAGTGGGCCACTTTTCTAATTAAAAAGCTCCCTATTAATATTTAGAATTAATTAATTAATTAATTACGCTTAATTAATCAATTAATCAATTAATTAATTAATTATTTAATTATACTATTAATTTATTAATTAATTATACTATTAATTTATTAATTAATTATACTATTAATACTTAGAATTAATTAAATAAAATTAACGTATTTCCGAACTTGTAAAAAATTTAAATTGATAGCAACAATATTATACTGAAACAAAAGTGGTATAGGAGAAGTGCTTTTATTTATTAAACCGTTTATTTATGTTTCATTTATGATAACCTAGGGTGATGGCAAAATCTTTAAGTGTCCCAGGCCACATAATTTGATACTGTATATGCATATATATATATAGATAAAAGAAATGGCGCTAACGTAAAGAATGCAATTTGTTAATATTGATTTAAGTCAATCTGACCCAGCTCTTTTCCTTCCGCAGGCCGAAAACAATTTTTCAAACTTAATACCTAGGCCGAGTAATATCTTAACTAAACCAATGACTAATATTTACCTTTATGAAAAATCTAACGTTGGGATATTATTTTCAAAAAGTAAAAAAAAAATATTTTATATTTCATAATGATAATCAGAGATAGGGACAATTACAGACGATTCTCCCTATACGCCAATTTGGTTTCCGCGCTTTCACTTTAACGTTATTTAGGAGCATATTGTGCAGAGAGAGACTCCGTTGGTTTGGCCATGTTGCCCGTATGAATAATTATAGATTGGCGAATAGGGTTATGAACAGTGTGCCTAAAGGTCTCAGAAAGAAGGGGAGACCTAGGATGCGGTGGGCAGACAATGTCAAACAGGACCTTGTTAGAATTGGTGTGCAGTGGCCAGATGCAGTAGATGTAGCTCAGGATAGACTTGCTTGGAGAACTAAATTGCACGGTCTGGTTGGACCTCCGTAGCCCATGGCTGCTTGATGATGATGATGATGATGATGATGATGATGATGATGATGATGATGATGATGATGATGATGATGATGATGATGATGATGATGATGGGTGACCGTATGATAATGGAAAACAAATACCTAAGAGAGGAATCTCAATCCAACCCTGATGAGTAGAAACTGCAGCAGCCAATTAGAAGCCTACAATGTGCGACTTGGCAGGATTTTCAAACAAACACCTGTGACATATAGAATAAATCCTAGATGAAAAAGATCCAGAGCGTCAGAGAAGCACCAAAGTTATGAGGAAGTTAAATCATATCTTTAACTATTATAAAGAATTTCATATTGAGAAAGAGGGATCATCTTAATCCTCCATTACACAATTCTTTCAGAATTCTCACAACTGACCTGAGCTTTCAATCTCAAATGGAGAAACTGCCAAACATCAGACAACCTAACGGAACTTTCAAATCGTGCTTTCAGAGATTTTTATCTGTTTTTTATCATTTGAAATTAATTAATATATTAATTTGCTTAAAAATTATGAATAAATAATCATTACATTGAGTCAGCAGCTCCAGCATTGTTTGCGATAGCCATGGTCGGATCTAAGTCCTTTCGAAGTAAGACGTGTACAGGAAAAACAATAGGAAAATTCCCGAAATATCTTTTTTTCCTTCTTTTTATTGTGTTCAGACTTTAAATATCGAAAAAAAAAATCGTACTTGTGCGCTAAAATTCCAAAAAAATTAGTAAACATTCAGGTAGGCCGCAAACTGATCGTGGGACGCCATGCTGATTTCAATCAATAGATGTCCTATCGTTTATAGTTATTCACATTTATAGTCAGAGAGTTTTGATGCAGAGAGCAATAAAATTGTAAAAAGTAATTTGAAGCCAGGTTCTTTTTATTGTTAGTAATGTTATAATCTTGATGAGGTTAGGCAAAGGAGTTTGCAACCTTCTTTAAGCAGCATAATGTGCAGAGAGAGACTCCGTTGGTTTGGCCATGTTGCCCGTATGAATAACTATAGAGCGGCGAATAGGGTTATGAACAGTGTGCCTAAAGGCCTCAGAAAGAGGGGGAGGCCTAGGATGCGGTGGGCAGACAATGTCAAACAGGACCTTGTTAGAATTGGTGTGCAGTGGCCAGATGCAGTAGATGTAGCTCAGGACAGACTTGCTTGGAGAACTAAATTGCACGGTCTGGTTGGACCTCCGTAGCCCATGACTGCTTGATGATGATGATGATGATGATGATGATGATGATGATGATGATGATGATGATGATGATGATGATGATGATGATGATGATGATGAATGTTATAATATGTATATATCTCAAAAGAGCTAATTCACATATTTTACCATAAAGCGCAAATGAATTGCGTTGCGTTCGATAGACATCGTAAGTACTCTAAGGAAAGCCATGTAAATCAACTATTTCTAAAAAGTTGCATACAGGCCCGGATCCAAATAAAAAATAGTGGCAAAGGGGGGAGCAATCGACGGAATGAGGCGGAAAAAAGGTAAAAAAAGGGGGAGGGGGCAATCAAGAGGCTGGATTTCATTTGTAATGTAATATTTTCCTCTTCTTTTTGGAGTTTTAAAAAATGTGCCAAATGTGCACACGTTTAATAATTTCTGTCCCCATTATTCATACTAAAATTCTCTAAAGGGGAACGGGCATGGCTTAAAAGAGAGAGATATTATAAACTGTTGAGCATTTCGTAATCCTAGATAAGTAAAGTTCATAAATTATTATTTACCAATTTAGCAAGAACGTACTGTATTAACAACACTTTTTAGTCATTGTAATTATGATATAATCTATGTAAAGTGATCTATATACAATAAAATCGACAGATACATTTAAGAATTAAACTAACCATTATCTTCTCTTCGCTATCGCATCAAGGGAATCAAGTAGCATTGCATTCTATTATAATTTTCTTGAGAATATCACCGTTATAATTTCCAATGATATAACCCAACTTCCACAGTTAACGTTTGATTCACAGAATTAATATCTTATATTTCATAACAACGTATCTTAAGCATTTCAATCTTATGTTCATAGGGTGAAAGGACCTTTATCCAACTTACCAGCTTTCTCAGAAGCCTTCAGATGTCCACCAACTGATAACTGCAACTTTATATTTTCGGAACTTGAAGATAATCATCATCCTTTAACGCATTCATCCCTCCAATATTTTTTGTATAAGAAAATGGAAAATATAAATATCTGTTTTCGAATAATGGAAGATCACCGGATTATATTCAGAATTCTCACTTTCATCAGTTTTATCCGAGACTGAACATACCATAACATGTATAACCAATCGTCGTATATCTGTTATCTTAAATAGATTAAAGAGCAATATGTTTAGCTTATGACTACAGTGAATGTTTAGAGTTTGTGCATTGTTTCATGGCGAGCTTTGCATGCATATTAAAGCATTAATATTAAAATTAAAGTATGTAATTAAGGAATTTCAATTATGTCATATAAATGTATAATGTCAATCCCTGACATCAATAAAAAACGATGTACAATTGTATAGCATTATTTATTATTTTTATTAGTGCCATAAATAAATATTTCACGATTGGCTGAATGTATGACTAGCATTTTATACATTACATAGCATTGCTTAATATCAGGCAGTCAGTGGTGAACGCCTGCAGTTGAGTTACCGACCTGCCAAGCAAGAACTCCACCAATGGCGAAGCGTCCATGGAAGCAAGGGGAGCAGTGGTTACCTTAAAATTCTCATAAATAAAAAGAAAACTAAAAGATATTTATATTTTACGCATATATTTTCTATATTTTCATTTAAAAAGGAAAAGTATTTTCTTAACCTTGGTTAATCTGAACAAAAACTTCTATTTTAAAAATATTTGTGGAATTTCCAGTAATATTACTCTGTATAATAAACAGAAGCGCCGTCTACACCAAGCAAACCGAGCTAGGAGTGAATGAAAAATATCGCTTCAATGCTACTGCTTGGCATCGCATCACACAACGGATATCTTAAGTTTCTATCCTCAGCAGGCACAAATTAATAGAGACGAAAGCGACGGCAGCAGTCGCTTTTTCACTCTCTAACACTCCAGAGTTTTGCTACAGAGGTACAGCGCATGCTCCGGATGTAGCTTGAAATCACCAATCAGCGTTCTGCTGCAGATTAATTGAACACAATAAACGTCATTAGATTGGAAGACTACTGCGAAGAAAATATCATTAAAGTTAATTAAAGGTTTTGATACATTTTATCATGGGATTATTTGTGTGTTTCTTGGATTGTATAACTTAAATTGGAAAATATTATTATTGTCAAATCCTAGTTATGTATCGTATCTAATAAGTAACATATCATAAGCATCTTTGAAAACTGTTTCGATTCTCTGAGCCAATTCCTAAAACACGTTCACTGAGGAAAGCGAGCAAGGTCTCTAGACGACCGATGAAAGGACAAGTTCGCTTTTTACCTTTACAATTCTATATCCAACAAGGAAACGTAATTGATACTGCCCGATTTTCATTCCTTCCAAATTAATCACAAATTGATTTTGAAATACTGCTTCGGCCGCAAACCTATTCACTGCCGTTCGCCTTCTTATGACTAGTCGGAAAGATGGCATTCGCTGAAGTGATTTCTAACTTGTTTGAATGACTATTATTACTCATTTTTGCAATAATAACTAGTGGGTATATTCTAATACTTATATGTGCAAATAAAAAGAGTATATAAAACAATTACCAGTGAAAAAAATGTAGAAAATTACTAATAATATAACCTGTTAAGACTATAATTGTAACTCAGTAAAATGTGAAAGTTCTTATGATGCATTTCACTGACTTCTTGAAAGCGAAGGCATTGCGATATTTTCTAACAATAGAGATATCAAAATATGAGAAGATATTACTAATGTATTTGTGAATATATTTCCTTATTGCATATAATCATAACGTAGTTTTAGTATAATAAAATTTCTATGAGATACAGTGGCGTACCCAGAATCTTCTAATGGAAAGGTGTTGACATGTTCAATGTCAATTGGGGAGGGGGAGGTGATGTACCTTAGTCAGAGTTTCGAGGTCTGCCTTAGAAAATATGTTAATTGTAGCCCTCAGGAGAAGAGATGCCACTGAGGACACAAAATGTTCATGATTCTTAACTATTTGTTGTTCAGTCTAATCCTTTCATATCCTATATTTTATGTCTGTTTTAAAAGACCGATAGTTCTAACGCAAAACCATGGGCGTCCACAAAGGGGGGCAAACGAAACACTTAACCCCCTGGGATCGAGTAAAAATTCCACAAATTATAATCGTAACAATTTAAACATAATTAATTTATATGCATTATGTATGTGTTTTTGTATTGATGCAATACTGTATTCTATAATCTACTTGTGATAAAAAAACTTAAAAAATTAAATAAGTAAATAAAAATTTATTAATGTAATTATTTGTCTCCAAGCTTTGCACCCCCCCCCCCCTTGAAAATTTTCTGCGGACGCCCATGCACAAAACTAACGTGAACGTTTTATTTATTTTGTATTATTAACCTAAAATATATTAAGATTTTTAAGGATAATTTTAGGTTATTGAGGTAGCCATGGAATAATATTAACCTACAATAATCCCCCGAAAACCAAGAAATATATTCTGTGGCCTTTGTAGATTTCGGAAACTGCAAAAAACAACACAGCTTGGCAGTGGCGGCTCGTAGCTAAAATTAGTGGGGGTGCTGCTCCAGAAAATTTTTAGCCTTTGTTTTAAAATTGTGTAAAAGGAAAAAAAAAACCGAAAAAATAAAAGAACTGAAAAAAAAAATGAATCAAATAGAACAACTGGAAGCAGGATAATAATCTAATTCTACACTTTATCACATTCAAGAATATGGTACACGTTTTTTAAGCACAACACACGGGGAGTAAAAACAACCTACCTTCAACCAGCACGCCAGGGTCGGCACTGCGGGAACGACAGTGCTCTCTCTCCCTTGCAGCCTCGCGTGTAGCTTCCTATGTGCGCATGCGCACAACAGTCAAACACCTCGCCGCTAGTACTGTGAAGCGCACAGTTCCATACAAAGATTTTTGTATCTTTTTCATAAACTGGGGGATGGCTACTGACATTAAGCTTAAGGATTATATATTGTACAAGTATAAAGAAAGAATTAAAGAAAAAAGGACTCATTATATTAAATGTTATCGATAATATCAAGTTGAAATTGGGGGTGCTGCAGTTCCACAGTACCTATAGCTGCCGCCAATGCAACTTGGTATTTAATTCACATATTTAAGCTTAAATATTACGTATAGCATTGAATTGAATCCTTAAATAGTTGAGATATGTTTTTAAATATTAGGCCACAAATTTTGGAAAGGATCGGAATTTTTCCAATGAAAAATAAAGATTTTTTTAAACGTTTCGCTTAAAGAACCAAATGAAGTTAAATAGGTTCGTTCAAAAACATGCAATTACACGTATTAAAAAGTTTTGAAAGTTTTGGAGAAAATAAATTCTGGAAAAGTCAAAGTCAAAACTGTGCATTTATTAAAATATTTGAGAAAGAACAGAGGTAGTGATTGCATTCAAATTTGTTAACAACGGGTGTCTTCAATTGTATCACCGTTCAATAACTATGAATTAGTTTTGTTTACAAAATGTGTCACGCGCTATCTTTGCGAAGTTGAAACGGAAAAATTATTGCCAGATCGTTAAGTTGATGCAGATTGCTCTTAAGGTAACAAATTTATAACGAATTGGCATCGTTCTGCTTCCATCGGTTCTCACGAATGGCTGTTTGCAAATGTGTGTCGCAATATGATTTAAATAAATAAAAAATGAATACCCTCTCAAGCAGCTGCTTGCCACAGAGGTCTGACAGGAGCCTGTCAGTTTATATACCATAGTAGAAAATCTGTGATGATGGCGGGACCTCAACATAGAACATAAATATGCGTGCCTTACTCGGGGCGCGAACCCAGTTTCCTTTGATCAGTAGCAAAGCTAGCTAACACTCGGCCGCGGGTAGGAAATATGATTTAATTACGTGCATCTTATTAATATATAAATATGAGTTAGTGTCTAGGTCAGTGGTTCTCAACCTTTTATGCTTCACCTACCCCCTGGAAATATGTAACTGGCGTATTCCTTATACAGACATAAAACTATAGTTATAGTATAATAATGCCAACTTAGCGGCTTTGTTACTATTTCTAGCGACCTTTGAGCTCTCACGGCGTACCCCAAAAACTTTTACAGCGTACCCCACGTTGAGAATCCCTGGTCTAGAGTGTAATTTCATTTTCTATTGAAACAAGCCTTCCTATATGCAAATGTTTTCCAGAAATGCCAGAAATGTATCGCTTAGCATAAATTACCTCGCACTGTGTTTAAAATTAAACCCTGATAATCAGACAGAAATATTTGCTTTAAAAACTATAGAATTACCCGAACTCAGTGATTCGGAAACATCAAGTACTGGAACAGTGTTCTGTTCAAAATTCTTATTCGGATACGTCAAAAAACACCGTTCTGGTTCTATAATTTGAAAACATGAGTAATATAACGGAGTTTCTTTTAATGATTTCGAAGCATAAATAATATAAAGGTGTTCCGGCTCAATGATTTCGAAACATAAATACCGGAACGGGTTCCGATTGAACTTGGGCATTGCTTTGAAAATTGCTCCCCGTACCAAAAAACGTCATTCTTCGCCATTCCTCTATATGTACTGCTGCAAAATTTATATTATTGAGCCAAGACCAACTTGATACACCAATATTGGTGACCACCCAGGTCTTGTGCCCACCAGGCCTGGACAATATTGGATTGACCACCCAAGCCTTGCGCATATCAGGTCTGGACAATGCAATGATAGAAGAATTAATATTTAACAGTCATATTATATTTATATAACAATTATATTACAGTCAAAACTCGATTTCAGTTAATTCCAGTTTTACCCAGTCAGTACTAGAAATCACGAAAGTTATTTGGGAAAGTCCAATTTCTGTTTAGGAATTCTAGTATTCACTAAAATTTGAGTTAAGGCTAGTTTTGTATAGTCAAACTAGAGGTGACGAAAGCAATTTGTGAAAACCCGAATTCTCTAGAAATCCTACTATTCACTAAAATTTCAGTTAAAACTAGTTTTTTCATATGCATTATTAGTAAATACTAATTCAGACAAGTTCTAACTTGAATCTTCATTTCCTATTAATCCGTCTACCGCATAATGCAAAAAGCTCCAAAGGAACTGAGTCACAGCGGCAATGAATCAGTAAAGTGTGCAATCCTACAAGACTGTATTGCTGGAATTCGCATCTCGTTACTTGTGCAATCTGTTAAATCACTAAAGAAAACACAAACTTCCTCGAAATTTCATCTCTGTAGTCAAATCCAAGTCCATTCAGTAGATGTTTTCTTCCAGTTGTCAAATTGGAATAAGAATGTCAGAATTCTCCCGTCACTTGTTAAGTTAGTCAGACTACGTAAATGAAAATGCCATAGTGTTTATACTGCAAAAATAAACAAAAATTGCTTATTAATTCTTTAAATTGTTTTTGAAATATAACATTTTGTTTTCTGAAATAATTAAGGTGAAAATAATAATTGCACTTAAATATTTTTTTTCTTACGTTTTTATGTTATTATTCTATTTTTATATCAAGTCAAATCTCTAGTATTCACCAAATTTCAGATATAACGGAGTTTCTTTTAATGATTTATGTTATTCTTTTAACGATTCTATGATAATCGACCTAATGTTATTTTTGTTATAATTATTGTAGTCTCTTGTCAATTTTTTTTCAGTTTTAATTAATAAAATCACAATATATTTCTAAATTTCACTTTATTCTTTATGACATCGTTTTCCTGCTTAAAATAGTATCGAACAATGGTGCCTGTCAGAAAACAAGTTTCAACTGAAATTTTTGTGAATACTAGAATTCCTGAAGAGAATTCCGGTGTTCCCAAATAGCTTTCATCGTTTCTAGTATTGAACAGATAACATTAAAATTAAAATTAAATCTGGTTTTAACAGTAATAACGTGTATATATTCATTTATATATAGAGAGAGAGAAAGAGAGAGAGAAGATTAACAAAAAAATTTAATCAAAAATCTACTGGTTCATTATTAAAATTTGGCAATTAATTTTAAAATATTTTTAAATATTTTGATAAAGTTGCAATGAATAAACTCTTTTATTTTAAGTAGTTTAAAAATGAAAAGCTTTAAGTAAATTTTTAAGCAAACTGAAATCACTTTCCCCTCCTTCTTCCCGCTTTTTGCTCAACGGCCGTTCAGGCCCGGTGTATCAAGGTGACCTTGATCAACACCTCCTATAATAGAAGGTCAATGTACCAAATTTTTGACGTCACTAAATAGTCCTACTACATAGACAACTCTATTTTTATTCTAATATTCTTACTGGTGTATTCTTGTGCTAATATTTATACTAATATTTATCTATAAATATATTTTACTTAGGAAGAAAATTATTCGCATTTATCATAAAATTTATTAATGCTAATTAATACAAATAAATTTTCTCCTAAATAAAATATATTTATAAATAAACATTAGTATAAAGATTACTACAGAATTCACCAGTAATAATATTAAAATAAAAAATATAAGAAGTTTCTATATGGTAGGACTACTTAAGCTGATGTCATAAGTTTGATCCTTTGGCTTTCTGTTATAAGAGGTATTGCCTTGATTGAGCTAATCAGTTGACAGTAATTTTATAACTCTCAAACAAGCACTCTTCGCTGTGTGAATCGATATGTGACACCCTTTAGATCACTAGAGGTTGTGTTTTCCTTTAGTGATCTACACATAATCAAACAGGAATGATATTTATTAATATGAAGCAATCACAGATGAGCAACTCTTCTATGAGCAATCTTAGTATAGGAATCTACCACAACCTCGTGACATTTGAAGTGTTTCTACCGCTTAATTATCAGTGGTAGAGCACCTGACAGCTCATCATGAGGCCGTGGGTCCTTATCTCACCCAGATCTTGACAATTCCCCATTAAATAACACAAGGGTAGGTCCAATGAAAATTAAGAAACCCTTATATCTAGGCTATTGGCTTTGTGCTTTCACACAGTTAATGTTGCGTGAATCGTAGGCAAACAATGCATTGATGCATTCAAAGTGGAACAACGGATGGTATGCTCACATTTTAATTTGACACTTAGGGTTCGCTCTTGATTGAGTTTCTGGACCGTGGTGACATCATTAACTCGCAATGCTATTTCGAAATTTTGAGCAGTTTAGAGCAGCAAAAAAGTTAAAGCGCCCAGGACCTTTCAGCAGTAAGGTTGCTTTGTTGCATGAAAATATCCCTCCCGAAAGTGCCCAATTTAACAGTAACGACATTAAAAAGGTATCTCTGGGAGTCCTGGAATACTTTCCATATAATCCTGACCACTTCCCATTTAATCTTCATATTTACGGTCCTTTAGAAAAACCATGAAAGGAAGCAAATTCGAGTCGGACGAAGAGGTGCAACCAGGTTCGGACTATGATCTTCTGTGCCCTAGAGTCGAAATATACATTCATTAGTGCGTAGGGTGAACAAAATTTTCTCCGGAGATAGCGCGTTTTAAAATGTTATTTTATATCTTTCAACGAGCATAATAACTGGTTACACCATTGTGTTAAAAATAATAGTGGAAGTAACTGAAACGACATTCAGGAAACAAAAATATTAAATAAATATCCTCTGTGTTAAAAAGTATAAAAGTTTTTTTTTTGTTTTCACTTGCAGTTAGCTAAAGTTTTTGTTCATACAATCAACATTCAAATATTTTCAATGAGTTTGGTAGTAAGAATTATTTTGGTGACCTGGTCTTCACTGCGAGTTTTTCTGATCCACAATCCAATGGTTTTCAAACTTTTTGGCATTGCGACTCTCTAGAATTATAATAAATTAATAATACCTCCAAGAATCGCAGTTGCATTTATGCGACCCCGTTCCCTTTCCCTATAACGTAGGCATACGAAGGTAAATTTAATGATTTCGTTATATTTAGTTAGGATAAATAAAAAAAATTGTCGGTTTGCGTTTAATACATTTGTCAAAAAATATACATTTATTCTCATATGTTACTCAAAAAAAAACACTAAAAATACTAGCAGGAGAGGGTACGAACTATCAGAGCTTTACGACCCTCTTCCAAACTCCCCGTGACTCCGCTGAGGGTCGTGACTCACAGTTTGAGAACCACTGACGTAACCTATTAAAATTAAGCGCTGGCATAAATTAGCCCAGACTGTGTCCCCTGTCCCGCCTCTGTTGCTACCGAAAGCCACCTCAAGTAAAAGACGTGCGACTACCATGGCTATGTAACGATATAAGGTCGTAAGTTGCAATTAGCCCCGAATAACATCTTCTTTAACGCTGACACTGTCACTCCAGAACAGAACGGGAATTCGAGAGAACCAACAGCTGACGTTTCTTTTTTTTTTCTCAGGCATTAAATATTCGTTTTCTATCAAACTTTTAACGAGTTTTTCCTTTTTTACATTAAAAGAGAAACTGTAGAAATTCCTTACAGGGAGATGGGGACGAGGGTGTAATAAGCCCCGGTAGCCCTAATGGATACGACGCCACTGATATTTATTAAGGTAACTGAACAAACTTTGAAACGTAAACATTACACAGTAAAAATAATTTATAAATACTAATGAAAGTCAGACTTGCTACATAGTAAGTGTTTTATCAGGTCCCTTCATAGCTCGAGGCCCTAAGCTATATCTTTGCTGTCTTATACGTAAGCTTGGCTTTGGGTGCAACGCATGGTCACAGAATTCACCAGATAACAGCAAGAGTTGTGTACGAATAGGGAAGGTATCACGTTGCTAACTTCACATTTTGACAAATATCTGAATAGGCATGAGCAATACACCGAAGAGCCAAAACATTATTACCACCTACCTAATGTCATGTTGGCCCTCCACGTGCCGTCAGAACAGCTCTTATCCGGCGAGGCATGAACGCTATAAGATTTCTAAAGGTGTCTTCTGATATTTGGTACCAACACGTTACCAGCAGATCCTTTAACTCTTCTAAGTTACGTGGTTCAGTTGTTACAGACCGGATATGCTGTTCCAACACAAACCACAGATGCTCGATTGGATTGATATCTGGGAAATTTGGAGGCCATAACAATACCTGGAAGTCTTCCTCATGTTCCGTGAACCATTATTGAACAATCCCGGCAGTGTGGCATGGTGCATTATCTTGCTGAAAGAAGGCACTACTAGAAGGGTATACCATTGCCATGATATATTATATTTCATATATTTATATACCGAAGAGCCGGAACAATTCGAAACAATTGCATGTAAACGGAAGCGCGTGTGAAAGTCATGAAACGGTATAAATAACACCTGATACTGAGGTTTGTTAATCAGTGTTATTCTTGTTCTTCAGATGGAAAAGGCAGCGGACTTAAGTGATTTTGAAAAAGGACAAATTGTAGTGGCCAAACGACTAGGTCAGAGCATTTCCGAGACATCAAGGCTTGTGGGGTGCTCACTGTCAGCCGTGATTAGTATCTTCAAAAGTTGATCCAAGGAGGGTGTCATGTCTCTATGTATTTATTTTCATTTATTGTGGCATTTTTATTGTATTTTTGTTGTTTTAAATATTTATATGTATTTAGTGTGTTTTTGGAAGTGTCGTCTCAGGATGTGACTAACGAGCTGTTGTTTTCTGGTCTGAGCTGGCTGCTGCACATGCTGACAAGTCAAAAGACCTTTTACGACCATTTATAACTAGAGCCCGGTTCGAGAGGAGTGCTGGAGACAAGCTGGGTAATAATAAACAGCAGTGTTGAGCGTCGCTGTCAAACAGGAAGGACGTTTGAACATGTGTCAAAGGATGCCGCTCTTACTCAAACAAAACCCTTAAGGAGAGGGTACGATTCTAGGTGAGAATCAAGTTTCGGTTACTGATAGTTGGCGAGGATTAAATATCTTTTCTTCGAGTTTGATGTCGGTAAAGTGAAAATCTGCAAAGTGTGTTTCTCCATCTCATTGTATAATTGTTTCCAGCAGCAAAGCAGAAAAGGCTGACAGAGTCGAGCACATCCCCAACACGTGGTTGTATATAAATGTGAATGAACTACGTCGTCCCTATACAACTCTTGTGCGTGAATTGTTGAACATATCTCTATCATCTCTTGGTGCAGCAAGTCTGAGGCGTACGTCGGTATGGGTGTAATACCCGCGAACCTGTTATTTCACCTAAGCAATGGTGAACCTTATTAAGGGGCTAAGCGATCTCCTCTGCCAAAGAGCGATATGCATTCATTGGAGTCTCAACACGACATTCAGTGCAGTTCGGTTCAGCAGCATAACTAATCATATGTGATTACATTGATTAGAAGAAGAAAGTGCATCGTAGCATTACCACCGACCACCACAGAGGGAAAATCCACAAACCGCCAGCAAGGTGTGGGCCGACCATAGCTCATCGATGCTGGCGATAGGAGTAATGTATCACAACACACAGTGCGTTGACCCTGCTGAAACTGGAGCTGCATAGCCACAGGCCGCTCCGAGTGTCCATGCTAACCTCGGTTCACTGTCGAAATCACCTACAATGGCCACGCGAGCATCAAAACTGGACCTTGAATGATTGGAGGAAGGTCGTCTGGTCCGATGAATCTCATTTCCTGTTACACCATGTGGACTGCCGCGTAGGTGTGAGTCATTTACCTGAGAAAGTTTTGGCACCAGGATGCACCGTGGGACTAAAACAAGCCGGTGGGGGAAGTGTAAAGCTTTAGGCAATGTTCTGCTTTGAAACCCTGGGTCCAGTCATTCATGTGAAGGAAATTATGACGTCTACCACCTACCTAAACATCATGGCAGACCAGGTACATCCTTACATGGCAACGGCACATCCCTCTAGTAGTGCTTTCTCTCAGCAGGATGATGTTCCATGCCACACTGCCCGGATTGTTCGAGAATGGTTCGTGGAACATGAGGAATACTACCAGGTATTGCCCTGACTTTCAAATTCCTCAGGCATCAATCCAATCGAGCATCTGTGGTTTGTGTTGGAACAGCATATTCGATCTGCGGAGAATCAACCACGTAACTTACAAGCGTTAAAAAATCTGCTGGTAACGTGTTGGTACCAGATACCACACGTTACCAGCATACCATTTTCTAAAGAAATCTTTAGAAATCTTGCAGCGTCCATGCATCGCCAGGTAAGAGCTGTCTCAGCGGCATGTGGAGGGCCAACATCATATTAGGCAGGTGGTCATAAAGTTTTGGCTCTTCGGTGTATATCAAAGTTTGGTATTTTCTCGATTTTAAGATGCACCTCTTTTTTTCGACTCTTTAAATATCTCTGAAATCGGGGTGACTGGTATATTCTATGCCGTCTAAGAATCGATACAAAAAATTAAATCGCTTGAATAATATGCAAGTTTTATGTTTCAATGTAAATGGTTCCTGTAAAAATATTTTTCCTGGAAATCTATTACTCTTTCAGAGGCGCGTCTTACAATTGATGCCGTCTTATAACACAGGAAATACGGTAAAACCTTTATGCTTTGTTTCCGACCTATCCATTTTCCGTTTAAATTACCTTCATATTGCTTTCAGAATAACGTATCAGAAACTTTAGATTCTGCTGAATAAAATAAAACAAAAATACTTACCGAAAGTGTTAAAGTGAAACAAATTATATGTTTATATAACATGCCAATATATTAAACATTATGCATATCGCATAAACCGATTTTTTAATTTTATTCCATATTAATATAGAGTGATTCAAAATTCGCCCAACCCGAAATGTTAATCCTTATTATTTCGCACCAATTGAACGGAATTAAATTCCGATATTAGCGTTGGCAACCTTGCAGTCTCTGACATATGCAACACTTTTTTAGTTATACATAGAAGTTTAGCATAGAAGTTATAACAAAGAAGTTTAGTTCTCACGCTGTTTGTTCCTTGTTGGTGACATGTATTGTACTAGTCACCAATAATGTAATTTTCCTAGGCCGAACATGTATACATAATCGAACTTATTTAACAACCAAATCACTTTTAACTTTTTATTAAATAGTTTTCTGATTCTCCAGTACCCAAGAAATCCACACTATTACATTTAATTGCACGTTTCCGAGAGACTGGAAGCATACAAAACAAGAACATACTGGTCGTCTTCTCTATTAAGTGATGTAGCACTTTATGATACTTGATTTCAAGAAGACGTAGAACGGTTGCCCGAATTTTTAATCACTCTGTATATCACGAAAAATTCCTTCCTTAATTGTAATCAGCGAAAGAGAAAATGAGAGAGTTTGCTGGATATATCTGTATATATAAATATAAACAGGCCTGGATCTAGAAAAAAAAAGAAAGGGAGGGGGAACTAAGCAACCAATCGAACCGGAAAAATGCAAAAGGGGTTTAAGACACCGGATTTCCATTGCAATATAACATTCTCCCCTTCGTTTCAGTGGTTTTTTAAAAAAAAAATCATTACAAAATGCAAAATAAGCACAAGTTTAATAACTTTTATTCCCCATCACCCTTATTCGCATTCTCAAAGGGTGGGAGCCTCCTTCCTCTCCTCCCCCAGATGTGACCCTGAATCTAATATATAAAGAACAAAGTTAACTTGTTTGTTTGTGTATATGTCCGCTTATGTACTCGGTCCCCAGAAGAGCTATAGACTTCAAACTTTGCATGAAGGTTCCCTTCACCCATGAGAAGAATATTGGCTATTTGGGAACCCGCTGGGGTCAGCCGAAATTGAGGTGGGCGGATTTCAAATTCTCAAAATTTCCATAGACTGAACATTAACGGTTGAAATTTCTTTAGAATAATTGTTTCCATTAATAAATTTGAAAAAGAGGAATACATTAAACTAAATTAATACCTGATTTCGCGTAATTAAACATTAAAAGTTGAAAGTTATTCAAAATAACTGTTTCCACCAATAAATTTGAAATAATAAATGCATGAAACTAATTTCTTTCTGATTTCGCGTAATAAAATTATCGTTCAGTTTGCGGTTCAGTCTGTGTCAATAGCGTGAGCATCAGTGAATATTGAAGTCGTTCTAATTAAGGGCGAGCGGAAGAGGGGATTGTTCAAATGAAAGCTTCAAACGCTAAATTCGTTATTGAAAGTTAAAATAATTAATTTAATTTGAAAAATATGCAAAAGCTAATGAAAAATACAAATACAAATAATTAATAAACGTTTTAAATATTATGTTAAGTAATAAATAATTTTGTTTAATAATAACATTTTTTCGGTGCCTTTAAATTTTTTATGCATCGCAGACCATAGTTAATTTTTCTTTGTTATAACGTTACATATGCCTGGCAAATTGTATCCGAGGAACTCTGGTGGGTACGAAGTGATTTGAAAAATTCGATTATTTGAGCGAGGGAATTACGGTTTTTGTTTAGAAACTTCTGACGTGGGGAGGATTATGGGTACCTCGAACTATGACCATTTCTTTCCTCCCCTAAAAGAAAAAGAGAAATTTTAGCCTCAGAGGCAGATTGGGTTGTTTTACCTCCGAGTGCCAGTTTTTTGTAGACAATGGACTAAATGGCCAGGTCACAAGGACACCAAAGGTTTAGAGAAGATTGGGGGAGGGGACTCACTGAAATAGCCGTTGGGAGACGGATGGTAGCCTCCCGTGAAGGCCATCCAGTGTGTTCTTTAACGTGCCAAGGGTATGGCTCTCCCGCACAATGCGTCATGGCTTAAAGTCCCATCCAACTGACGGCGGCCTAACAAAGCCCATCTGTGTCCCCCACTAGCCGTCGGCAGGGCAGGGAATTTTTCGGATATAAATCGCAACGCTCACCCAGCTTGAAATCGAACCTGGGAACTACAGATTACGTTTCTGGCACGCTACCGACTGAGCCACCCTCTGGAGGAGGAGGAGATCGAGCATAATGATGTTTATTTAAAAATGAAAGCGTGTGACGTGGGGAGTGCCATCTACTCTACATTTTCAAAAGTTTCAGATCCGAGCAATGCCGGATAAATTTACTAACATAAAATTATATATAACTGTTAAATAAATTCGATTACCTTTCCCGACAAATTACGATATGGCATGGGGGGACAAACTTGAATTTTCAAAACAAATACATTACACATCAAGAAGCTTCTTTCCACAGAGATCTGTGTATTTTAATTCTTGGCAGAAAAGATCTGTGAGGAAGACGAGACTTCAGCAGAAAAGCAACATTAAGATAGTACTCAAATTTGTAATATCAACTTCTTTCAGTTTTTTAAGAATTGAATTTTAGTTTTGAGTATTTCAGAATTTTTGCTTCTCTCTTAAATTTATGCCAGGAACAGAATTGGCTGGATCCCAAACTCGAGAATACGCTTGATAACTCATTAAAATTACAAGTGTGTTTTCTTTATTGGCAATCTGTATCAATTTGCATAACTATGAATGATGCCCTATACTTTAAAAAACAGGTTTAAGCTTTTCTTAAGCATGTTGTATAAAATATTATTGTAACTTTTCGACTTTTTATTTGACATACAGATTAAATGAAAACCTGAACTGAAATATATTGCGATCACAAGAAACAAAAATTTAGAAATATTCAAGGAAACCAGTGAATCTTAGAATTACCATATTTATTTCATTCTTATACATTCTTTAAAAAACAACAACATTCCAACATACATTGTATACTCTTCGTAACTATCTTTCGCATTCCCTTCATTTACCCAAGGATTTATATTGAAATATCAAACAATTGCTCAATACATACAGAGATCAGTTTTAAGGGAAATATTGTTTTACTTTAAGTGGTATACAAAAGCTTTCAGCTTTTGTGGGTTTATAGCCAATGGGGCTCAAGAAAATTTCTTCTAAAACTGATCTTATGTAACAGTGACTTCCTCATATTTTGATAGAAATAATATCGAAAAATTTATTTATTCTACTATCAGTGTTTTATACTTTTGCTTTTTCCTACTTATCATTTGCGAAGAAAAAAGGAATACTTCTACAATGCGACTAAATAAAATATAATCCTTTTTGAATAAACGTCTGTTTGAATTTTGAAAAGATTTCTTTCTGTTCTTTTTTTCTGAAAGCGCACTTTGAAAGTAACAAACCATGGTAGAAAAGTTTGCATGCTACTGGTGTATGAATTTCTTCATATGTTGATGTACATGTCTTTGCCTTGGCTTAGAATGAAAACTGCTGGCTGGTCAGATTTTTCTGAATTTTCCCATCCTATTAATTGTCGTTGATGATAATATACGAATAAGTAAAAAATATGTGCACGTTCTTCAGAATGGAATATAATCAACTGCAAGACAAATGCTACCTCTCTAAGATTTCATATTTCATGATGACATGCACTTTATCATCTGTCAAGGATATTCGATATTAGCATTACAATAGAGTCAAACAGCCCTGACTGGCCCTCCCCCCCCCCCCCCCCCTCAGCTATCCAGACGGAAATCTCAGTTGAAATATTCAAGAATTATCCTATAAATAAACGGGATATATTTGAAGGAATAATTCATGCGTGAAACCATAAATACGTACAAAATTCCTCCAGCCGCCTTGGGCTATCGAGGTCCAATCAGACTGTGTAATTTAGTCCTTTAAAAATGTCTGTCCTGAGCTACAGCTTCTGTATTTTGATACTGTAGACCAATTCTAATACGTTCTTGCTTGACATTGTCTGTCCGCTGCATCCTAGGTTTCCTCCTTTTCTTGAGGTCTTTAGACACACTTTTAATAACCCTATCTGTAGTTATGCATATTGACAATATGGTCAAACCAATGCAATCTCGCTCTGCACAATATACATCTCTAATGATGTGCATACTATGCACTTTGCTGACTACTTTGATTAACCTCATCACTGTTTACAGAATCAAACCGTGTAAAACCCAAGATATTGAGTAAGCATCTAGATTAATAGCATCAAGTTTCGTGTTATCTTGCTTACAAAGCGTCCACCTTTCTCTACCATAACAAACCCGAGAAAAACTCAAACTGTTATACAGATTAAGTTTAGTTTACTGGTGTTTACGAATATTTTCACACTCTCTATGAATTTCGCTAATCTGTAGTTATGGCTATAGGCAACATGGCCAAACCGCCGCACTTTTTTTCTGTACAATATGTTGCTCAAAGATACTCCTTCGCCTAGCCCCATCACTACCTACAAAGTGAGTAAATAATCACGCAGTAGGTTGGGTTGATTTACCTCTAAGTGACAACATTTTTGCACACCATGGACTAAATGGTCAGGTGACAAGGACCACAAGGATTCAGAGAAAGTTGGAGAAAGGAGACCCACTGAACAGCTGTTAGGAGACAGATGGATGTGCATTCTTTAACATGGAGAGAATACGACTTAACATGGAGAGAATACGAATGTTGGAGAAAGGAGACCCACTGAACAGCTGTTAGTAGACAGATGGATGTGCATTCTTTAACATGGAGAGAATACGACTTACCTGCACATGGGGGCACTGCATATTATCGCATTCATTGAAGGGCAGCCTTTTCATTCCCATCGGTGTCCCCTTTCTGACCGATGGTAGGATGGTGGTTTTGCGGAGATAATCTCAACGCTGCCACAGGTTAGACTCGAACCTGGTAACTGCAGAATACGATCCTGGTCATACAGTGGCATCTGAGTTACTGGAAGCATGTGCATTCCATTTGTAAATGACACCATCTTATTGTAAAGAAATATTCTGTTAATATTGTTAGTTCTCTGCTATTTTACGCCTTATAAACAAATATTATCTTTTCTTATTTAGTACATATAAAGATTTAAATCATTATCCAATATTTCGTTACGATTTTCCTTACCCTTTGACCTATTGGGAATATTGAAATTCTGTTTGTATATATTAAATCTGATGAAATTCCCTGTAAAATATAGAGTATATATTAATGAGAACATATCTTAGTTTTGCACATTGATATCCCAAAAGTAACACTTCCATTTATTGTTAGTGATACAAAGCATATTTTTATATTCAGTGATGCGCTTGAACCGGCTAGTGCGAAACTTTTCTTAAATCTTTGAAGATCAGGGAGTCGGTAGAACAAAAACTGAAGTTTGGCAAATAGCAGAGAAAGATATATCTGTCAATCAACAAGCTACATAAGATTTGAATTAAATTTAATTATTATATTGTGAGCCTTTTATTATCGCATTTATATTTTAAATAAAAATATTCATAAAATAGTGAAATATTTGTAATTTAATATTTTACATCATTCAAATTTTCTTTAAAGAGCTAGCCGGCTAAACATTTTGAGAGCCGGTTGTTAAACCCTCAACAGCCCAACCCTATATACCATAGATTCCCAAAGGGGGCGATACCGCCCCCCCCCCCCCCCCAGTGGGCGCTGGAGCCTTCCATGGGGGCGGTAGCGGATCCAGAGGCAAATGGGGGGCGTTGAGGCAGTCAAAAGGGGCGGTCAAATAAATAAATATATTTAATGGAATTTTCTGTGACAACCTTTTTATCTCTTCTATTCTGTGGTGTCTTCCTGGTCATCCACTACCTCATCCGTCATGTACAGCTTTTCAACTGCCGCTTGGACAATAAGTTCCCTGCTACCGCCTACTAACGTACTGGTACGTCTGAAGTCGACTGAGATGCTCTCAAAAGTTCTCTTCAAGATCACAGATTGGATATAAGCTTCAATATGTTTTCCCACTCCAAGTCGCTTTGAGTATGCTTTATGGTACGTAGTTACAATACCATCCCACGTCAGAACATAAGGTATAATATTAACATTACACTTGTGAATTAGGCTCAACTCATTAGCCAGCAGATCATACTTCCTCTTCTTTTCAACTTCTACTGTCTGCAGGTTATCCTGAGATGTTATTCCTACTTCAATAATTGTAATCTCATTCAATACCTTAACATGCACTACTATATCAGGCTTATTATGTTGGACATGTGTGTCCGTCCTGATAGGCAAATCAACCTTGATGCAATAATAATATAATAATAATAAATTTATTACATTTAATATTTTTTTATAATTATTTTTTAATATAATAAAATACTTTGAAAATACCTGTTTTCATGAATAAATATTTTATCTAGCTATGTAAATTATCTTATTGTTATCGCGTTAATAAGCATTTTTAAATTAGCATTAGGTATACCTATACCTAATTAGTTTTAGTTTAGAGTAGATTGACGGTGACAAGTCCTTGCAAGTTGGTAGGCAAACACGCGGTTCATGCAATTTAACATGTTTCGACCAGAATATGGGAACTTGAAATGACTTGTTTACGGAGCAAGTGCGCCGGCATCGCAAACATACAAGTTAATGCGTGCACAAAATCAAATCTATAAAAGCTATAGCCTAGGAATATTTTATTATTTTTATGTGCATCGCCGTGATAAATAGTCGTGAGTGATAAGTGTTAGAATTCATTATAAACATTATTTTTATAACTATCTATAAATCTGTTGAGAAGTTAATTTGTATTTGAAAATGTCTGAATCTACATCTAAAAAGAAATGCCGGCAGTACAGTATTGAGTATTTGAAATATGGATTTACGTACTCTCCTACAAACCAATCATTACCTATGTGTTTAATTTGCCGAAAAGGTTTTTCAAATGAAGCTATGAAACTTTCTAGGCTACAAGAGCATTTAAATAAAATGCATGCTGATAAGAAGAACAAAGATTTATCCCATTTTCAAGAACTGGAAAAGCAATATTTAAAACAGCCAACTATTTCAAACCTTTTTGCGTCGTCTTCTAAACAAGATGATGATGGACTATGAGCCTCCTATAACGTTTCATTGTTAATCGCAAAAGCAGGAAAGCCACACACAATTGTCAAGGAATTAATTTTGCCGGCAATCAAAGAGATATTAAAAACTGTTCTTCATCATAAGACACCGTCAGATATCATCAAAAAAATTCCTCTCAGTAATAATTCAGTGCAAAGAAGAATAGATGAAATGGCAAAAGACGTTGAAATAGCATTATGTGATTACTTAAAAACTTGCACATTTTCCATTCAGCTCGATGAATCAACTCTACCAAATAACGAAACAACTCTACCAACTACCTCTTATCATACGTACGATTTATAAAAGAAGAAAAAATTCATGAAGAGTTATTATTTGCTAAAAATTTGGAATCTGATACAAAGGGAGAATCTATATTTAATACCATGCAAAAGTTTCTTCAAGAGAAAGAAATTCCTATTTGCAATATTTTGTCTGCTGCTACTGATGGTGCTCCAGCAATGACAGGGCGTCATAAGGGTTTCATAGCGTATTTGAAACAAGCAGTACCAAATGTACTCGTTGTACATTGTATTATTCATCGTCAGCATTTGGTTGCAAAAAAAATTGAATGAACGTCTGCATACGTCGCTCCATTACGTTATTAAAGCAATCAATAAGATTAGAAGCAATTCATGGAATGACCGATTATTTGGTAAGCTTTGTAATGAAAATGATGAAGATTACAATCGCTTGCTGCTGCACACAGAAGTACGTTGGCTCTCTAAAGGTGTTTGTGTGAATCGTTTTTTCAATCTATTTGACTCAGCACTGGACTTTCTTGAAGACAGAGACGAAAAATTGCGCGAAAACCTGATTACGTCAAAAAATGACATCGCTTATTTGACAGACCTGTTTAAAATATTTAATCAAGTTAATTTACAATTGCAAGGTGATGAGTTGAATTTAATTAAAACAAAAAACGTCATAGCTGCTTTTGAGGGAAAACTTCTTCTATTCAAACGAAATCTAGGTAGAGGTGAATACAACCACTTTCCCACATTATCAGCAGTCTCTGAAAACCGGAAGATTTACTTACGTACTGCCAACACTTGGAAGTTCTTCATGTTGATTTTACGGAGCGTTTCCAAGATATTTAAACATGAATATACCGAGTTGGGTTTTAGATCCTTTCGCAAACACAGATACTGAAGAATCATCAAATGTGGAAGAGGAACTCTTAGAACTCACGACTAACGAAGCACTCAAAGTAAAATTCAAACATGGATACCAAGAGTTCTGGCTTCAAATATCAATACCAGTTCCCTACCCTGGATTGTGGGCAATAGTACAGAAGTTTTTAATCGCATTTCTTTCGTCCTATATGGCTGAGCGTGGATTCAGTGCAGTAGCTAATTTACTGTTAAAGAAGAGAAACAGACTGCACATCACTGAACGTGGCGATCTGCGATTGATATTAACGAAATTGGAACCCGATATTAACAAATTGTTAACACTCCATCAGCCTCAACCATCTAATTAATTATTTTTATTTATTATTAATTTTGTGTTTATTTCATTATTTTTTATTTCTTATTGATTCTGTGTTTATTTTTAAAATTTTAATAAACAATTTTATTGTACATTTGGTTGTCGTTTTATTAATTTCTGCTTTATGATTTTAATAGATAAATAAACAGATAAATTAGGTACAGATAATATGCAACGATATTTTAATATTTCATATAAAATTACTATTATGTACTAGGGGGGCGTTGAAATTTTTGTTCTCTTCTAAAGGGGGCGATGGTCCAGAAAAGGTTGGGAATCACTGCTGTATACGTTGAAAACTGAATCGCAGTGACCTAGGATCAAGGTGGAATGTGAGAATAAGATTATCCCCTCCACCCACAAGGGAAAATGGATTAGATCAGATGTCAAACTTGGCGCCAAATTCACCCTTTTTTTGCTGCTTCGCAGCTAGATAAAACTGTCAACACGCCGTGCAGACAGAATCTTGTTCTTTGACTTTTCCATACCATTCGGTATTCCATACCATTCAAATTTTTATTTCTGATAGTGCATATTTTGACCTCTTTATTTTACTGCCGACCTGCTCTTATGTACACATATCAAATCTTTTCAAATATTGTTTATAAATTTATTTATTAGTAAAGAGAGTTCATAAAAGTAAATATATTCGCAAAATAAAAAATTAATTATCAACCATTTTTAAAAATATGATTAAAAGCATAGGGTGCATGAGCTGCTGTAGTGGGATTTATTCTGCATTTCAACCTTGCCAGCTGAACGGAAACGTATAGGAAACCTATGATACAGAAAATTTAATCAATAATTTAATGGAAAAGGAGAAAAATGATGAAATTATTCTGTAGTGGGTTAAAAAGCGGGATATTTCGAAACATAACAAAAACAGATTAACACTTAGATTTCCATTTAGTTAGACAACATTTTTGATGATGATCTTAGAAATTTGACTTTTTGTCAACTAAAGGTTATTTTAGAAGTTATAGAACTTCGACGTTAGCTTTTCGTTATCGTCATTGGGTTGACGCATGACTTTTGCACACCAGTGCATTTAATGTATACAGGGCCGGACGTAGGGGGGGGGGGGGGGCAAGGAGGCCATAGTTCCCCTTTTCAATGTCAATAAGGATAAAAGAGACAAAAAATTTGGAAATTTATTAAAATAAAATGCATTTTTCAAGAAATTAAAAAAAAGCCTGTAAAACGGTGGGTGCAATGTTATACTGCATTGGAAATCCATTCTCTTGGTCTCTCCATTTCTTGCCCCTCCCTTTACATTTTTCTGACTCGACTTGCTCCTCATTTTTCTAGTTCGACTGTGTTCCTTGCCCCTCCCCTTTTACACTTTCCTTGCTCGACAGTGTTTCTTGCCCCCCCCTCTTTTACATTTTCCTGGCTCGACTGTGTTTCTTGCCCCTCCCCTTTTACATTTTCCTTGTTCGACTATGTTTCTTGCCCCTCCCCTTTTACATTTTTCTGGCTCGACTGTGTTTCTTGCCACTCCCCTTTTACAATTTTCCTGTTCGACTGTGTTACTTGCCCTTCCCCTTTTACATTTTCCTGTCTCGACTGTGCATTTTGCCCCTCCCCTATTACATTTTTCTGGTTCGACTGTGTATTTTGTCCCTCCCTTTTTACATTTTTCCTGCTCGTCTGTGGTCCCATTTCTTCTACACTAGGCTCACTTTTACCAAATACGATCGACACTGCGACAGACACAGTTGATCCTAGACTCAGACAAGGAACATATAGAAAATAAGAAGGTATGAAATAAGTTTCTCTTTCCATAACTGGGGCGGGGGTAGCTCAGTCGGTAGCGTGCCAGACTCGTATCTGAATTTCCCAGGTTCGAGTCCCAGCTGGAACAGAGTTGAGATTTATCCCCTAAAAGGCCTCCGTCCGGCGAATGGGACATTAAGCCATCACCCCGTGCAAACAGTGTTTAGAGGGATAAGAAATTCAGCTTCCATAGGCTCTAATGTAAAATCGAATAACGTGCTTTCGGCGTAGTAGTGAAGTTAGCTACACAGGGGACGAAACCAGCGCCAGCTAGCTCTTCTGCAGTAATCGTTGTAAATCATTATTTTTCGCTTTACACTAATAATTACGCATTAGTTCCCATATCCTTGCAATTAATTTCCCGACATCTTTGCATTTAGTACAGTTAAATAATTTATAAGGCATTTTTTTGCTTTCAAAATATATTCAAAAAGTAACCGAACTACAGTTATATGTCAATTTTTTTAACATCCAATTTTAATTATTGATGACTTGTGCTCAAATTTGCGCAGTATTAAAATGAAACGTGATATATATATATATTTTTACATCAACTATTTCTTGACGTATAAGTTTACGTCCCGTGGCCGAGTGGTTAGCGCGCTTGGCTATTGATTTAAGGGACCTTTGTTCGAGCCCTGAGTAAGGCATGGACGTTTGTGATGTTTTTCTGCTGAGGTTCCACCATCCTCTCAGACCTTCTACTATGGCGTATAAGCTGACAGGCTCTTGTCAGACCTCTGTGGCAAGCAGCTGCTTGAGGGAGTATTTATATTATTATTATACACAAGTATTGTTTTTTCTTTATACTATCTGTTGACTTCAATCCCATCAGCCCCTGAACATAGTGTAGCGATTACAATTATAAATAATATTGAATCACAGCACAAGCATTAACATAATATCACTTATTTTTCTGAACATCAATTTAATTAAATTTGTTCATTTTTTTACACATTTCCTACTATTTGAGAAAGATTTGGACAAATATTTAACTTTGTAATATATTATTAATCTAACATATAATGAAATTATATAATTCAATGCTTCTTTTTGATGAATATCGCATTTAAACCAATCTGGATTAACTTATTCTAATAACGCTGTCAGGTTGTTCATGAGATTTGATTTGTGGCACATAGTATCATCAAATGCAAATTTACTTCCCAATTGACAGGGAGTATTTGTAAATGACGGATATAACAGGCCATCACCAAAGTCTTCATAATCTTTAAAGCACAGGAATATGATTGGCTCACATAAACATTTTTTTCAATTAGCATTTGTTTACATTGTTACCAATCGAAATGTTTCCAAAACGTTTCGCTATGTAGCCAGCTACATATGCTGCTGAATTTTGTGCCAGTTCCTCAGTTTCATGCTTGTCAAGAGTACATTCTAATATTTGAGCGCAGCCTAAACCGTTATCAACGGTAGCTATGTAGCCAGCTATGTAGCCAGCTACATATGCTGCTGAATTTTGTGCCAGTTCCTCAGTTTCATGCTTGTCAAGAGTACATTCTAATATTTGAGCTCAGCCTAAACCGTTATCAACGGTAGCTATGTAGCCAGCTACATATGCTGCTGAATTTTGTGCCAGTTCCTCAGTTTCATGCTTGTCAAGAGTACATTCTAATATTTGAGCGCAGCCTAAACCGTTATCAACGGTAGCTATGTAGCCAGCTATGTAGCCAGCTACATATGCTGCTGAATTTTGTGCCAGTTCCTCAGTTTCATGCTTGTCAAGAGTACATTCTAATATTTGAGCTCAGCCTAAACCGTTATCAACGGTAGCTATGTAGCCAGCTATGTAGCCAGCTACATATGCTGCTGAATTTTGTGCCAGTTCCTCAGTTTCATGCTTGTCAAGAGTACATTCTAATATTTGAGCGCAGCCTAAACCGTTATCAACGGTCATTTCACTTTCGTTTGCATCAAGTTTGCTATCGAAAGAAGTATTGCTCCCAACAGCAGAGAGAACTTCAACTGGTAGCAAAACTGTCATCACCAGATTCACAATTTGTAATACCACATGTGCTTATTAGAATTTGCGCCATTAACATCCTAATTAGTTGCTTAAAATAATTGGCCGTGGAATGGTCATTATTTCCACCCTTTCTCCTAACCAAGAAGAAAAAATTTTCCAAAGCATCTTGAGTGAATCTTTTCATCAAGATGAAAGGAATGTCTTTCTTCAATGCGGGAATCATTTCCAAAATTGCTGAAAGAGTTTCGATCCATCCCTTAAGACAAGGAAAATGCATTTTTTTGCCTTTGGTATCAAATTTTATTGATTTTTAGAAAATCAATTTGGGAATTCCAAAATGGCATATGACTTGAAACTCTAGTGACAGCAGATAGTAATGGCTTTATTTTATGACGCAGAATTCAAGACGGTCAAGTAGCACAATACTGAAGCGACAGAGTGGCTAAGAACTTTTTCTGCCAAATTCACTCTCATCGCATTCAGCCCATCCATTTCAATCAGTTTCCTGGTTAGTTTTAGTACAGTTGTGTGCACCATTTTTGAGTCAAATTTCTATAAGGCTATAATATGTTCCCAGGAAGCAATTCTTATCAAACCTTATTTGGTAACGTTTGAAATTACTCCTCAAACACTTCAATAAGTGAGCAACAATGCATAAATTTTGGTATCTTTCACCAAAAATATAAGGTTTATCTTCATCAGTAGCCAATTCTTTTAAAAACCTTTTGATCATTTGACCCTTGGTCGCAAACGATTGCAAACGATTGAGTAGCAAATTTAGAAGAACAATTACTGAATAATGCATAATTCTCGAACACATCAATTGTGTCATTTTACCTGCTGTATGGCCAGGGAAAAATTGATCAATTGTGTCATTTTACCTGCAACTGGCCAGGGAAAATGTATCCAGTACATTTGTAAAACAAACACAACCCATAAATATATATGGTAAAAATTAATGCAAAACAACATACTTATAGGTATTTTATTGATCATTCCTCAATACGAATTATTACATATGTAATTGTAACTATCAAAAATCACTTCTTTGCAGTAATTAAAGTCCAGGTTTTCAGACTAACATTGCCAAACGATACTATACAATATTTATCATGATTTTTCAAACTTTTTGTCACCACTTTTATGGCATTAAGGATGACCTCTGAAAACCCTGGTTTCAAGGCAAAAATTGAAATACTTTTGAGCAGAGTATTCTTGCAAGGTAAATGCAAAGAATTTACAAAGGGGAGTATATGCTCTTGGACTGCCCAGAAAAATTTGAAGAGCAAAATGTTTGTCATAGAAAGACCACCAGTGTCCAGAGCATGATACATTGCACACCCTCAACTGGCGCTCTATGAAATTGTATACCGTAGGAGATAAAATATCATTAATAACATTAATTGCAATTTGATATCTATTTTTCTATGCAGAAACTGACATTTTCAAATATTTTTTTTTCCTTATGTAATATAATCTACTATTTAAAACTTTAATTTTTCTTGTTTTCGGTGTAATTAGTCGTATTGGAGGCCTTTTAACTTTGGGTGTATTCCTTTTATGTGTCTCCTGCTCATTCGGAATGAGCTTTTTTGCAAGGCTCTTGCTCGAGACTTCCATTTGAAAAATCGTAATCTTCCAAGTCTTCATCCTCTGTATTACACAACGAATTTTGCATTTTTTCTTGCAAACAACTGGCCAGGGAAAGTGTATCCAGTACATGTGTAAAACAAACACAACCCATATATATATATATGGTAAAAATTAATGCAAAACAGCATACGTATAGATATTTTATTGATCATTCCTCAATACTTATTATTACATATATAATTGTAATTATCAAAAATCACTTGTTTGCAGTAATTTAAAATATTAATTTAAAAATTTTTATTAGGCCAAATGCTTTAGTCTTTTCGTCTATCCGTATTCTTGGCATAAATTTTAAGACATGAAATCTGCAACCTGTACTACATTTATATGCAGTGTGCAGGTGAGATATATTTGCTGCATATTTAAGGAACACGTTACTTGTCACTTGGCCAAAAAATGGTTGCTGTAGAAATGTAAAAAAATAGGCTTTCATAACACTTGTAAAACATGAACAATCTGTTGGTTGCTGTAGAAATGTAAAAAAATAGGCTTTCATAACACTTGTAAAACATGAACAATCTGTTGGTTGCTGTAGAAATGCAAAAAAATAGGATTTCGTAACCCAGTAGATATATCTATACTTTTTCCTAAACGATGCTAGCTAGCACATTTTCCTTCTCACTATCTTTCAACTCAGTCCTTTACACCTTAGTATATCTTCCCTATCCACCCATGGGTAATAAATACAGACAGAGATTGACCATTGGTGTCACAATTAGGAATATCAGAAAAAATATTTTATAACTGAAATGGGAGATATTGTAATTAAAATTTTTGTAGTATAAAAATGGAGGCGAATATTGAGATCTGATGATTTCAATGCAATAATAGACATGTAACATAATCATTTATCCACCAATCATTTAAATGGCACTTTTTATGGTCACTTTTTTTAATATTTAGAGATAAATTGCAATTCCTTTAGCAATTTCAATAGGTTTTGATAAAATATTTCATTAGCTATTATTGTAATTTCCCAATAGCATCTTATACCAGTGGAAAAACTCAATACTTTAAAAAAATGCTCACAACATGCAAAAATTTTGATGATAGAATATACTGATCCCTATGGGGATGACACTTTTCCTTTCGGTGAGGATGATGGTTTGGGGGGGGGGAAGGAGCAGCATAGGATTGGTCGTATACTTAAATATATAGAATTTAGTGATCATAGCTTTTACTGCTTTTACTGTGGGAAAAATTCCAAAAATTTCAGTGACCATTCTTGAAGATGGAAAAATATTTGAGGGAAACTCATGCTGCTTTGACTGCATAGCAGTATCATGTTCATGTTGGCTGACAGTGACGCTACACAAATGCTGGGATCTGGGGTCAAATCTGAGGATGGCATGAGTGTGTGTGTTCTTTTATGGTACATGAGACACCATGGCAAGTTATCTCTATTCTTTGTGTAGGTATCACCATACTTTATGTAGTCCCCTACACAATAATAACTTCTAATAAAAAACAGTAATTAAAACTGCAGGGAATAACAAATAATGCAGCCTTTCCATATACAGCCATTTAATTGTAATGTTTATCTTACTATTATTTTCAACATAAAACAATATGAATGGCCAAATGCAGTAACTTTTATATTAGCCAAAAGATAGAGACTTCCTCTTGCCTCCTAAAAATTATCAGTGTATTCCTTTAGTGTACCACAAACCTATTTAATCTGACAATTTAACCCCCTTAGGTACATGTAAGTTATACACATGTTTAAAACTCAGTACCGATGGTCTTTAAATAAATTTAATTCTTCCACAATAATGTAGTCGCTTAATACTTGTAATATGTATATTTTTACCATTTTCAATAAGCAATATAATAAATCCAGCACTGTTTACTCAAATGAATGATTCTTGAAGTTTGTTGGAACAGCAGCAGGGAGCAAATGCCATTTCGTATCTGCTGAATATGCTTCATCATTAAATGTGCAGAATTCAATTTGTATGTTTTGCTCTAGGTTATGGAAGACTTGATTAAAAGGTATGGTTGAGTCATATTATATATATATCATGCTTGAGTCCACTGCTTGCACCTATTAAGGAAAGATATAGTTCATTTAACAGTATTTTATTTTATTATCATAGTTATCTACAGAAAATACATTACTTACATTTATTTATTAGGTATAAGGATGCTATGTAATAATGTGTCCAAGTGAAATTCAGTAGAATGCTTAATAAATACAAAGTTATAGGATTAAATTACACTAAATTTCTTAAAGGCAATTTTAATGTTCCAATATTCGAACCACTGATATTGAAATTTTTTTGTATCGGTTCAAATTGTTAGCGTGATTTACTACTCTTGAAAAAAATTTGGGTTTGAGCTCTGGATATGGATTTTTTTCGTGTTTTCTTTCTCCTTTCTTACCTTCCTTGCATATTTGTATTATGGTGCATTAAATTGAAAACCTTCTATAAGACCTCTGTGGTAAGAAGCTGCTTCAGATGACATTTATTCATTTCACAGTTCTACTATTACCAGCCCAAGCAAATGCCTATAGCAGGGTAAAAAACATTAAAGAAAGCTATGAATGTTCTCATAAACTAATCAGAACGATAAAATATTTTGAGGCTAGACCCCACTCTACCCAGAGAACTAGTAAACAAAAATGAGAGTAGGGAAATTGTTATAGCAAAAAATACAGGAGGAACCATCATATGCTTAATATTGATCATAATATAGATCAGTATTTAAGAAATTAAATATTTCTCTAAATTATTAAGCTTGAAAATGTTAAGAATTTAATTGGCATTTTTTAAAATGTTAAATACTGTTGAATACTGAACAGCCAATACAAATATAGATTTCAAACATTCTTTCAAGACTGTAATAAAAAGCATGCCTCACCTTTTAGGATCCAGTGGAAATCCAAAAAATCTTCTCTCTAGATAATTTTTCCTATTTGAAACATACAAGACACTTTTGTTTCTGTTCCCCCAACGGAAACTAAGCATTTTTCTATAAGACATACATGAAGATAAACATGACACTCGTAATATCATTGTTTTTTATGAGCATTTTAATCTAACATAAAGTGCAGTTATAACCAGGACTGGATCTAGGGAGCAAGAGACCATGACCCGTGTCCTCTTTCAGAATGTTAGTAAAGGTAAATTGGAAAAAAAATTATTAAACTTATATTTCATGCATTTTTCCATATATTTATGAAGACCTGTGAAATGAAGAGGGAAATATCATATTGCATTGGGAATCCAGTCTCCTCCCCCGCTCCCTCGATCGATTTTTTTTCTAGATCCAGGCCCGGGTATGATATTTAATAAAATTATCCTTAATGATTAAATGGTTTTATGTAATGTTCACCTAATCCCACAGCTAATATAGCAGTATCTTACTACCTCCTACACATTCCTGATTTTTTTTACTTCCACACATTTTTGAAAATATTTAATCCGAATAAATGACAATTTGCAGTAAAAAAGTTGACATATTTAGGTGTAAATTTTGAAAACACATTGTGAGCTAAAACCGTCAGATGAAAATCACATTAATGAAATCACAGTGAAAATATCTTAAGATTTAATTATCACATAATTAACATATCTAAGTAAACATTATTTGTTCATTAGGCAATATATATTCACATATTTAACTTTCAATTTGGGTTACCATAAGTTCTTCAAAAGGAGGACATGTCCTCCTTTTTTTATCTCATGCCCTCTCAGAATTTTGAAAAAGCATGAAATGACCTTCTTTTTGTATAAATTCATAGTATTATAGCAAGTCATATTTTAACCAGTATAATTACCTTTATTACATACATTAACAATATATTATGTACAATAACAATTTGATGTAATTAAGTGAATTTATTACTCGTTTCAGCACAAGCGAGTTTTTTTGGTCTAAAATTGCTGATGCACTCAATGAAGAGTCCTTTGTTGTTAATTATGTGATTTTCAACATTATTTACTAGGTGTTAGATATATCTTTTTATGTTGATATAATATCATTGTAGCCCGCGAAGTCCAATACTGAAGGCATACATAAGTTTTCATGATCAGATGCTGGCCCATAATTTTTACACGTTGATATCATGTCAGCAGGATAATTACTTCAGAGTCACCTGCATCTGTCTATACTATAATGAGTAGTCCCATTAGAGGGACAAACTTTTAAAACCCTGTCTTACTATCAATATAATGCACTTCCTGATGATATTATTAATGACTAAACGGGCAATGGGTCCATCCAACGTATTCAAATCATAAATGTCCTAAGTTTTTTCTTGGTTCTCATGGCTTTTAACATTTCCATGTGATATGTTTTGAACTTTAATCATGTGGGTATATAATTTTTAAAATAACCAATAAAAAGTAAATTATTATTATTATTATTGGCTATTAGCCAATTCTGCAAAGCAGTGAAATGTCAATCTGGAAAAATATTGGACTGGCACCTGATAAAGAAAACATATTTGTCTTTAACATTTGCTGGCTACAATGACATGCTATCAGCATAAAAGGATATCTTGAACATCTAATAAACAATGCCGAAAATCACATAATTAATAACAAAGGACCCTTGATTGAGTGCATCAGCAAATTCAGAGTAAAAACAAGTATGCTTAAATACTTGCACTCACGTATGCTTAAACCAGTAATGAGTTCACTTAAATACATCATATATTGGTGTATACACTGAGTATCATTGAATTATGACTACCCCCGTCAATGTTATTTCAGTAGAAGCTAATTACGAAGTTCCATAACGATATATGTCTGATTGGACCACCGTAACTCATAGCTGCATGCGGATGTTATATGTATGCAACACACATTCTTTATTACAGGTTATGAAGCAACCATTTTGAATATTGATTTAATTTAGGAACGATTTATTAAATCCGTTGTTATTAAAATCATATTCTTAGCCAATAACCAAATCGAACCATTTCAAATCCTACTGAACTAGCAAGCGCCGTAGTTGGTTATAGTTTCCTACACAAAGTTGAACTCTTGGTGTCTACTGCATATAAACTGGTGTAAAGAATCCTTTTCCAGTTGCCAGACGAATTGACATTAGTTGACGAGGCACGGACTTTTGAGCTAATATAGAAATTAATGTTGCGGAGGAAGAATCATTATGTTTCACTTTCATTTTGAAGACGAATCTTAACTGCGGCACAGGTTAAGAAAGTAGCAAGAGTTGCCGAGGGAGTTTTTGAAAGGTTAACATTAGCTAGTATTATTAACTTTTACACCTTTCTCTTTTATGTATTGCGTACCGGAATTTTTTTACTCTCATCCATATTACATGCAGTTCCTACCTATTGGTGCCACTCAATTTTTATGACTAATCATTAATTTCAAAAGATAAATTTGAATATCGCAAATTATGAAAATATTGACATTTAATACCACGTTTGATATTATTTTAAATATTTCCTATGGAATCATAGAATCTGGTGTCATTGTATGGAGGAATAGTGATGAAACTGCGAAAATATCTGCGAGATGAATTCGATGTTGTTCAGATAACAGAAAGGTAGGCAGAACAGAGCAGATGGAGCAAGCCGATCATCTGAGTTTAGCACACGAACCATACGACTATCGAATTACAGGGAAAGGTTTCAGCAATAAGGTAATTTGGAAGAAGTTTTGTGGAATTCCGGATAACCTGAGACAAAATGCTTCTGTGTTGAGTTTGGAGGAGGTTAAACATTTTCAGGTGGCTCCGAATAGCTTACCAAGGCTTAAGATATCATCAGTGCATTGAAGCGTTGGATGAGAAAAGACACTTTGGGCACTGAAGCCTGAAAGCTACGATTTATGTCGGTAGTTAGACTCTGGGCTTCATCGAGTTTCGAACACACTGAGGCGTATGAAGAGCAGCGACAAGCCGATGCGTAAAAATAGCAAGGCTCAGCAAGGCATTGCAGTGGAGCCTCGAGGAAGCATTTTTTAAATTATTATTTTATTCAAGCAATTTACACAGTGCATGTATTTTAAACGTGGTGGACTTGAAAATCTATAAGCTTATCTGCAGGCGATTGAATAATCCTAATTTATACGGTAAATACATCACAACACTTGATAAAACAAGTGATAATCAAAATATAGTAACATCTGACTGATAACTGCTAATCAATTACTGTCAGTTACGTTTTATAGCACCGGTATCAATGCTTTTCAGTCTTCAATGTTCTTTTAATTTTTCCTTTAACTTATTAAAATTTTAAACACGTGATATTTCTCTTGGAAGCATGTTAAAAAACAAAACGAATTTTATAATTAGTTGTGCATTTTCCTAATTGTTTGTTATCGTTGAAATTTATGACAATTAAAACATTGAAGTCTTGTGTTTCTATTATGTTGCATTTCGATTTCGTATATACAGTTTATTATTAAAACGTTAGTTAATGTGCATTTATAGTGATTTCAGTAAGGTCTTTGTTAAAGGTTTTAACCGATTACACTCCTTCATTGAAATAATAGCTTTTTGCTATAATTGACTGCAGTTTTTCATTTTCTTAAAATATTTATTAAGTTTGTAGTTCCGTGAATGGTTATTCCATAGCATAAAGCAGTGGTTCTAAACCTTTTACGCTTCACGTATCCCCTGGAAATGTATATGCAACTGGCGTACCTCTTGTACAGATAGATAAAACTATAGTAATAGTATAACAATGGGAATAAAATAAAACATATATAAATAACATATACCTTTTCAGCTCTCACGACGTATCCCAAAACATTTTACTTCGTACTCCACGTTGAGAACCCCTAGCTTAGAGTATATTCACAAATTGATTTGTAGAACATAGTGCATGTGTCGGTATTTATAATGTATCTTAATTTTTGAAATTTCATTGCGCATAATCTCAATATTTTCAACAGCATACCTTGTGTATTCATTCCATCCAAATGATCTATCTATAAAAATGTGTAATATACTGAATATGACGTATTAAACTGCAGGGACTGATAGGAACATGTAAAATAAAGGTTTGAATTGTACCCAGGCAAATGTAAATTAGGGTCTGAATGGTATCCAGGTAATAGCTCAAATAGTGGCCGGTCTCAAACAATGAACTAACGAACTACGACTCTTTTGAAAGCATCTCTAAAGTTGTCATTACGTGTTAAAAAACAAGGCCGTGCAATCATTTCTCACTTCGCTGGCGGCGCGTAAAGTTCGGTCTGTAAAATATGTGCATTGTTGCTACGGAGCATACTAAAGACGAGAGAAAATGTTACGTTTTCAAAGATACAGCTTGGGAAAGACGCGAAAAATTTTAATGGCGATTTTTCACAAGTATATGGAATCATGCCTATTCATATGGAACTGTTACGGAATTGATACACGGCTTCAGAGAAGGACAGCAGTGCTTTGAAAACGTCCCTCGTTCAGGAAGAACGAAGCAATCCGTGAACGAGAGAACCATCGCTGCTATTCGTCAACTCATTAAGAAACCCACATATCACCATTCAGGTAATAAGTTTAGATGTCAGTGTATCAATTGGTAGTGTGGAAACAATATTTCATCAACATTCAAAGCTCCGAAAGATGTGGGCCAAATAGGAACCTTACAAACTGATAGTACAGCAAAAAGGGCTGAACTCGACTCGTGCAAGGAGATGCTGGCAGTGTTTGTACCTAGTGGCCCCAAATGGTTAACAGACATTGTCACAGGTGATGAGACGTAATTTTATTCTTATACAACTCCCAGAAAGATCGACAACTATGTTTGGGTTGTGGAAGATGAAGTGAGTCCCCAAATCCTTCGTCAAGATTTTATCTCAAGGAAGATAATGTTCGCAATTTCCTTTTCAATTCCCAATGAGTAGTAGCCGTGGACACCTTACCTGAAAAAATGATTATAAATGTCAATACTACATCAGCATTGTTTTGCCCAAAATGTTTAAGGAGATAAAGAAGTAGCGTCCAACAACAGGCGTGTCAAGGGATCTTCCTCATGACAAGGCCAGTGTTCACAAATCCCGACAAGATAAGGCCTCTCTGGAGCAGCAAAAAATCAAACGTCTACCCATCTTGCATATACACCCATCTTGCATAATACGATTTTTGTTTGTGTCCAAAAACTAAAAATAAGTTTCTGGGAAGCCTTTTCTAAAGGGTGCAGGACCTTGCAAAATGCATTCATTCAGAGATGCGGAGTATTCCCAAACAAGAGTGTCATGTAGCCTTCCAGAATTGGCATAGATATCTGAAAATTTGCGAAGATTCTGGAGGGGAGTAGGTTGGACAGCAAAAAATTTGTTGAGGTAAGTGCAATGGTTTGTGTTCTGCAGATGAATGTCAAAAACGTTTTGAATGTCTCTCGTGCTAATTGGAACAATTACATTCTACATTTATTTAATACTTTTACGGAGTCCTGTTTTAATCATTTGCCATTTGGTGACAAATCATCTAAATATGGAGGAGAATGAGAAAATTTTCCTCATACATTACGGCAGGAAGTATTCTATGGTTTCTGCCACTCTTGACAGCCGGAATGATTTCAGGTGTTCACAGCTATGTGTTTGCAGCTCTTAAGTGGAAATTTACCCGTTCCCAAAGGAGGTACAAATTGTTCAGCTGGGAAACCTGCTGGTTCAAGTTTAACAGACTGTGTTATCTGTATATTGCATTTGCTGTAAATCTTTGATCTCAGCGAAGGAAAACTTTGCATAGAATGCGAAGCCACGGAGTAGACTACGTAGCACTTAAGGAGCATGAAGAGATAATGGTTAATGAGACGAAATGACTTTGTTTATCCCGTCTGTGGATAGCAATGCATCTGTTTTATCTCCAGCAACTGATAATTACTGTACATAAGGACACAGTAAAAAAAACTATATTGGTTCGACTATTAGGAGCCAATAAGAAAGAAAGAATTTACTCTATTTTTTGATTTTGCAAGGTAAATAAGTTGTCCCGGTGGCAGAGTGGTTAGGGGCTTAATTACTGATCAAAGGGACCTGAGTTCGAGTTCTGGGTAAGGCATGGATACTTTCTGCTGCGCTCTTGCCTTCGTCACTGATCTGTATGGTGCAGGTCAGTGTTGTCCAACCTATGGTCTGCGAGTAATTTTTATACGGCCTGCCCGGAAATTGAACTAAAATAGCATTTTAAACTTGGTTCGTTATTTCAAGAACAGTGTATATTTGACGGTAAAAGTGGAAGTAAGCGAATTTAAAAGCCTGTAGCACTCGTTACGGGGAATATGTGAGTGTTGAAGATACGAAACCACGTGTTGGTGTCGTGAATTTTGCTTCTTTTATTGTATCGACTATGCGCATGTCCGACCAGAAGTGCAATCATATGTACGTTAAATACAGTTATTTTTTAACTAAATACAGTTTCGCTTTAACTAAATACAACTACAAACTGCCTTTTACAGGTAACGAGATATGGAAAATGTAACGCACTAAATTTTCTCGAATCTTTCGGACCCGCGAAACAAACGTAACTTTGAATATGACCTCTGTATGGAAAAGATTTTTAAAAAGAAAGAACAACCTGTTGAATTTTAACCCATGTTTAATTAATTAAAACAGATATACATTTTGGTTCTCTTAGAAAGGTGTTGATGTACGTTCTTTGCGAACTGGTTATACCACCAGATTTTCAATTTCTAGCGTAAATATATCATTTGCAATTTTCTTTTATCTTTTTAACATTTAACTTCCTATAACAGTGTAAATTAAATCCTTTTGAAGGATTTGAAAAACTTATTCATAACATTTTGTTAGTACTTATATAACGCAAAAAGAAATTTTCAATTATCTCATAAAACAAAATCATTTTTCCCTCACTGCCCGTACACTCTGGAGGCGAAGAATCAAATTATTGCTGCGAATGTAAATTTTTTTATCATCACTCCAGCAACAATATATGAAATTTTTAGACAAATCTTTCGTTTGCAATATTCGTTTAAAGCTTCGAAATTTTCCGACGTTAGAGGGCGCAATTTAAGCGTTTGGGCGATTCCAAAGTGTGAATCGTAATATTTCCTCAATATCTATCCAACCAAAAAAAACTTTTTTTAATCTGTAAAAACAAACATCTCTTTAAACCAAACAACATTGCGTCCCCCCGGGGAGGTAAGGACGAAAATTATTGTTGTCAAAGCAAACTGCATGACCATTCCATTTCACCATCAAAATTTAAAACTTCTAGCATAATTGCATCACTTGCAATAATTCGTTTAAAATTTGGCCATTTTCTAATTTTTCCTCTGTTAGAGGGCCCAACTTTTTTCAATACAATGATTCTTTTTTTTCTCTAGTTCAATATCTTTTTTCTTTTCTACGGCGACTAATTTTACTTCTTTCAAAGGATTTATTTCCGCAAAATGATGTATTAAAAATTGTACTCCTAGAGGTACTATAGTTCAGATCTCATGACTGCACAACACAATGTTTTATAGATGTGCGACGCAAAGGTTGAGGCATGTTAGACATGAAAATATCTATTTCATTGGTGATATAAGTAATGATTTTTTAAAAATCGCAAATGAAATTAATGAATGAATAAAATTAATCTTTGTAAATTTTAATTTTAAACATGATAATTTCGAGTCTAAAAAGAATTATAATGTTAGTCTTCAGTTGTCTAAAACGGTCTTCAACAAGGTTTGCGACCTCTAAGGAGCCGTGAAGAATTAAGTCAGAGAGTCCTGAGACTTAAATTACGTGGAGAAATTTATTTTCTTTATTATTACTCTACTCAAAAATTAAACTAGATTGTAACAAAAGAAAAATAGAAAACTGTTTATTGCTTTTAACAAAAAAGCAATAAAAAAAGCAATAAAAAGCTTAAAAGAGGGTTGTAAAACTCTTAATAACTATGATTAAAATAATAAAATATGCTATGCGAGTAAATATCCGTCAATCTGGCGACTAACATTCGCCGGCTCTGGCCCTTCTGTGTCATGCGGACCATTTCGAAAATATTCCCCTCGACAGTCTTCCAGCCTGCCTTTTCTTTACCGTAACAGAATTTTCCGATTCTGTATCGTCTACTATTGTTTGGGGCATTGTAGTTTGAGAATAGACTTTCTTTCATTCAGATTTCTCCAATGGTACAGGGATAGTGTAACAAAGTCCTTTTAATGATATGGAGGAGCAAAAAATCCCATTAATAATAAAAGGGGACCGAAAAAGTTTTCCTAGTGGGGGGGGGGGGAACTGAAAAGATTTGGGAATCACTGGTCTAGAACAAATCTTTTGTTGGAACATATTTCTCTCTTTACAGAATTTTACTTTCAATTATGATATGATTTTTCCATTTTACCCAATTTCATCCGATATTTTTCCCCTACCTCCACTCGAGCAGGGCAGATCAAGGGGACCCCCCCCCCCCACTCCTTGAGAATGCCAGTAAGGGTAAGAGACACAAAATTGTTACAGTTATACATATTTCATGCATTTTTCAAGCATTTTTAAAGACCTCTAAAACGGAGTGGGGGGGGGGGACATTTACTTTTCTCCGACTAGATTGAGTTTATTTCCATCCCATTTATTTACACCCATCCCTTTTATTTTATTCTAGATCTGGGCTTCAAACGAACAATAAATTTAAGTATTTGGGTTTTTATAATATACACATTCCATAATGGTTTGTTGCTTTATCTTATGTATAAATAATTAAATTAGTATTGCAATGTTCGGGAAATTCACTCTAACATTGAAAGACAACTTTAAATTCTGTTGAACCTCTCCACAGTGTTGGCCAGAAACGGAACTCTTTCCCCAACAGGTGGACTCTACTCATAATTTTCAGGCAAACTCAGCTAATTCCTCACTGATTCAAGCAAAAATACACACATACAGATATTTGTTTTTTTTTTCAAATTTTGGAAATTTCACATTTTCTACTTGCTTTGATTCAGCTTCAATTTAACTCCCGAATCAACCCTTTGGACTTTTCAAATTTTCTAACAATTTCTACCATGATTCATATTTAAAAAAAGTGTATGTACGAACTGTATTTAAACCATTTCTTCTCATCCAAAACATTTTTTGAATTTTAGTTGATTTGAAGACACAAAAAGGAAAACAAAAACAACATACCACTTTGAGCGTTATTTGGATTCAAACGGACCTTTATTCCTTCTGATGTTTCAAACAGCGAAAAAAAATGACTCATTCTGCATGTTTGGCAAAAAATATATCTTTTGTTTGATTTCAAGTTGGCAACAAAGTAGGCTTAGGGGCATTATCCCTACAAGCGTGCTTCACAGCACAACTGCGACTTTCAGAACACTGTTGTTATCGTTTTTCTTTATCATTTTATGAATCTTCCTATACATCTCCTTTATGTGGCACCTAAAGTTTAACTGAGAGTGTTTGCAGACTATGTGCTGACAATAGTCTGTCAAGTCCAGGAAGATGATGATGAGTATATTGCAAATTTATTTGAGTTTTTCATTTCCTAATACTACTTAAGAATACACAAAGAGAACAAATTATGATTTAACTATTTTATGTTATGTGACAGCACATGCGTCAATTGATGCAAGAGTCGGGGACGTCATATTACTTTCGAACAGTGGTTCTCAACCTTTTTTGTTTCACGTACCCCATGGAAACGTGTATGTAACTGGCGTACCCCTTGTATAGATAGATAAAACTATAATTGTAGTATAACAATGGGAATAAAATAAAACATATATATATATAGCATATATCTAGCAACTTTGAGCTCTCACGGAAATTTTTCCGCGTATTCCACGTTGAGAACCACTGCCTTAGACAACCATAGTAAATATGATGCTTGTGGCTGCAATCAGTCGAGAACGTTGACACGTGGCGCCCATGCCCTGCAGCATGTGTACTGGTATAGTAAGACGTCGTTCAGGGCCACTTCACTCGCTTCTGGTGATATTGTGAGTTGTAGGTCTGGGGGCTCGCTCGCCAATCCATTCTCTGGATATTTTCACTTTCAAGGTATTCCACCACTATCTGAGCTCTATGTGGAAAAACGTTATCATCCATAAAATGAGTTCTTACCCATTGGCACTTCTAAAAAGTCTCGCATAAGTCCTTAGGATCTTGTCTCTGTATCTTAGGGCAGTTAGGAGTCCCTCCTGAGAAGACATGCAGGTCAGAGTGGACATCGATAATGATACCTCCCCAAACCACCAAGCCACTCCCACCAAAATGGTCCCTTTCTACGATATTCAGGGAGTGATAACGTGGCCCGCGATCTCTCCAGAGTCATTAGATCTGCTACATTGTGATTGATTCGAAAAGATAACTTAACCCCATTATTCATTGGTCCATTTGAGGAGCTGCCTACTCCGTTCCATTCGTGTCCTTCAATTAGCTAAGGTTAGTGGTAGGCACACTGTAGATGTTCTAGCATAAAACTCTCTTTCATGAAATCTTAGGGACACGGTTACTCTGTGACAGCTGACAGCTCCGATGCATTGATATCATTCTATTGTGTCTTGCAATTAGGGACAGAAAACGATCATCTTGGACTATTGTTGCTCTGGAACTACCCTGGATCGTTCTGAAATGCAATAGGGCTGAACTGCAGCAGATGGTTCTCCCATTATGTAGTGGCTCGTGACACTTGATTGGCTGATTAAACCAGAGCAACCATTAGTCGAAGATCTTGCTACTTAGCGTATATCTTCATTTGACTTGTAGCAGGCTTAACAAGCCTCAAAATTCCTGACAAGATGTAATTGAACTGGGTTGCCAACTTCATATTTTGCCAAGGAAGGATACGTATGTATGAGGAATTTGAGAACAACATTAGATATGAATATATGAAATGTGTTTAACAATTGTCTACAAGAGAACGCTAATATTATATTTTGATATATAGGTATTATCGGTAGCAATGTGTAACCGAGTGGTTTAAACGAGTTATCTTTTTCTATTTCTAATTTGAAGGACTCCGGCTCGAACCCAGCCACCTGAAATTATATTTTATAATTTATTATCATATCACTTTTCTTTTACAATTCGTAGTAAAATAAATTAGTATGTGTAATGAATTAATATTATAAATAAATATAACCGAAATAGACAACGTAATTGATAATTTAGGACGAGAAATTCAGTTTAAAATAATAAATGTAAATTGATAATCGGAACGGAGTAAAAAAAAAGTAAACCTATATATTAGATATAATTTTCACGAATAGTTTTTTTTAAATACCACTAGAATGGAGAGGAAATAATGCATATGTATATATATGTGTGTAAAAAATAATACCTTCTTGACAGTTACTGCAGCAGTTGTCCCCCCCCCCCCATTTTGTAGCGGCCCGTACTGGCTGATTCAACCAAAGCAAATAAGATGTAAATATTACAGTACTTGTAATATTTACATCATATTTGGAATCATATACTGGAGAAACACTGAATTGAAGTAGAAAGAACAATAATACCTTTTTGAATTTGTTTTTTTTTCCCGAAATGTTTTTGTAAATAATGCGTTTTGAGTGTAGCTGAAAAAAAAGGAGAAAAATATATGCATTACGAAATATCTTTTCAGTCCTATTGGATTCAATTAAATATCAGGCATCTGCCCAATTTTTTCCTACATCCGGGCCCTGCATGTAGTAACTGAAATGCACCACCAAAAATTTTAATCAGTAGCCGCCACTGGGTAGTAAGATGATTCTGCTACCAAACATTGCGCCAAGGTTTCTAATGCAAAACTGGTGAATCCCATTACGTAAGCACTGGCTGAACTATCTATACAGTTTGCATTGTTTTCGGTATAGTTGCTCTCAAAATAAGCCTATTGACACTGTGTATATCCTGGAAAACATATAAACTGTATGTCATTCAGTATCTGTTGAGAAACGTGTATTGCGTTCTGCGTGAAACTTAATATCATAAGCAAAATAACGACACAGAGCAGAATATATTTGACAGAAACAACTGCATAATTTCAACGGTATAAAGCTCCATGAACTCTACTCACATACAAGAAGTGCAAATATTGACATGTTATTATACAAAAGATATTTCGCGTTTCCTTTCCCTAAAACGGATGTTCTTGGTTCAGGTCGTTATTTTTCTTTTAACAACTGTTTATTTCTTGCAATAACATCCTTTTTCATCAAATTCAGCCTGTCTGCTTCCCATACCGTAAGGTGCAACATTGCTAGATCATAATCGTATATCTTTCATGCTCACACAGAACTATGCAGATATAAAAAATATATCCGTTTTAAAATGCAGAACCTTATTTTTAGTCATTTTTCGTGGATAGTCGGTGTTTTTTCTGTCGTTGACAGAATCTTTCATTTTAATAACCAACTGTTTTTGCAACTATAAATATACAATTGCCTTCTATTTTTTACGAATTCTTCACGAAGTTTTACTGATATAATTCTATAATCCACTAGCGAGCATTTATATTCAGGAATGAAATTCAAATTCATTTCATTTCAGAAATTCAAAATGAAATTCAAATGAAATTCAGGAATGAAATTCAAATTCAAATCATTTCAGAAATTCAAATTCTTCACTTATGTAGAGAGATGTAAACCAGAAAATTATCCAACACACAAATAAATTTCCTTTTTTTGGAACATTGAGCCTATATTTCTTAAGTTATATATTTCTCAGTTAACTCATAAATTACTTTCTTAGCGGCTGCTGTTACACATGCATATTTGAACACTGAATTTCACATTTAATTTTCCAGTAATTTCGCTCAAACGTTCAATGTAGGTGTAAGTTAGGTGTCTTTTCAAGGTCACCCAACAAAGGATAAATATCCTTTGGTGGATCAGACTATATTATCCTTCCTCACCATATCGGGGGTATAATAATCTGAACTTTGCAGTGACATTAATTAAATCAATTCATATTTAACTATGCAAATGCAGTGTATGATACATAACTTATAGACCAGCTTAGTTGCCAACCACTGAACTAAGCACAGATAGCCCTTGTTTTGCTTGCTCTTTGGTCCCAAGGGGACGGAAGTGCTCCAGGCTCGTAATCTACAGTTCCCCTTGGGCCAAATTTAAGATTTATCTCTGTAATCCCCGTCTTCCACTAGGCCACTAGTTTGGGGCCACTAGGTACAACAAAAATCATGCGAGCAATTATATTAGGGGCGTTCAAAACGTTTTCGTCATGCTTCTGCAGAACAAAAACCATTGAACTTGCCTCCACGAAACTTTTACTGTCGTTTAAAGCACCTACCACCCAGCATCTATGCAAAGTTGCAGACATCTACGCCAATTCTGGAATATTTTGTGGTATTCCTATTGGGGAATACTCCGCGACTTTGAATGAACGTATTTTGGAACCTGAAAACATGCTTCCCAGAAAAGTCCTTTTTAATTTTTGGAAATAACTAAAAATCGCATTGTGCAAGATCGGGTGAATATGCATGATAGTTAGACGTTTGATTTTTTGTTGTTCCAGAGAAGCCTTATCTGTCGGGATTTGTGAACACTGGCCTTGTCATGAGGAAAATTCCTTGACACGCCTGTTGTTGGACGCTACTTCTTTATCTCCTTAAACATTTTGGGCAAAATAATGATGTGTAGTATTGACATTTATAATCATTTTTTCAGGTAAAGGTGTCCACGGCTACTACTCATTGGGAATTGAAAAGGAAATTGCGAACATCATCTTCCTTGAGCTAAAATCTTGACGAAGGATTTGGGGACTCACTTCATCTTCCACAACCCAAACATAGTTGTCGATCTTTCTGGGAGTTGTATAAGAATAAAATTACGTTTCATCACCTGTGACAATGTCTGTTAACCATTAGGGGCCACTAGGTACACACACCGCCAGCATCTCCTTGCACGAGTCGACTTTAGCCCTCTTTTGCTGTACTATCAGTTTGTAAGGTACCCATTTGGCCCACATCTTTCGGAGCTTTGAATGTTGATGAAAAATTGTTTCCACACTACCAATTGATACACTGACATCTAAACCTATTACCTGAATGGTGATAGGTGGGTTTCTTAATGAGTTGATGAATAGCAGCGATGGTTCTCTCGTTCACGGGTTCCTTCGGTTTTCCTGACAGAGGGATGTTTTCAAAACACTGCCGTCCTTCTCTGAAGCCGTGCACCAATCCCGTAACAATTCCATATGAACAGGCATGATTCCATATACTTGTGAAAAATCGCCATTAAAATTTTTTGCGTCGTTACCAAGCTGTATCCTTGAAAACGTAACATTTTTCCTCGTCTTTAGTATTCTCCGTAGCAACAATGCACATATTTTAGAGACCGACTTTACGTACCGCCAGCGAAGTGAGAAATGATTGCACCGCCTTGTTTTTTAACACGTAATGACAACTTTAGAGATGCTTTCAAACAAGTCGTAGTTCATTAGTTCATTGAGCTATTACCTGGATACCATTCAGAACCCTATTTACATTTGCCTGGGTACAAATCAAACCTCTATTTTACATGTTCCTATTATTCCCTGCAGTTTAATACGTCATATTCAGTATATACTTGTATATTAGTAAAAGTACTACTAGTAAAAACTTGTACTTGTGATAAACGGCATGAAATTTTTTCGTTTCGTCCCCAAGCTGTAATCATGTGAAAACGTAACATTTTTTCTCGTCTTTAGTATGCTCCGTAGCAACAACGCAGATATTTTACAGACCGAACTTTACACGCCGCCAGCGAAGTGAGAAATAATTGCATGGCCTTTTCTTTTAACACGTAATGACAGATGCTTTCAAACAAGTCGTAGTTCGTTAACTTCGGAGGAACGTGTGCACATCTACAAACAAGAGCTTTTTGAACGCCCTCTGTAGATGAAGTCTAGTGAGTATATGTTATATTTTTATGTTGTGAAAAAAATGCTCAGATAGAAATATATTACTCTACAGGTTTTAAACTCTACAGGTTTTAAACTCTACATAAGGTGAAATCGAAAATCTTTAAAACAGAGCTATACTTGCACGGAAACATGTCTGTAGATTTGACTTGTTCCTCCGAAGTTAACGAGCTTCGAATTATTAGAGATTTTATCTTTTCAAAGGATGTAATTTGGGGACTTGAACATCGTTGGAAATGGGGTCATTATCAATGTTGTTCCCTAATGTTACTCCTACGTCAAAAAAAAGCTATATTGAATGTTTTTTATTGTTCAGAAATGGTTTGCAAAATATTTGGACAATTTCAACTCGCTCACATGACCAGTCAGATTCTGAGATTTCAATCTAATCGGACATCTGTGGGATGTTGTGAACTGTCAATACGATGAGCTGATATCTGAATGATCACAATTATTCAACTGTGTGGTGCTTTATAATCAGCTTGGTTTAACTTATCATCAGAGATGCATCACAACCTAGTAGCATGCATGACATAATCTACTTCTGGCAGTTATTCGCCTGAGAAAGCTCCACACGGTGTTTGGGATGTGGTTATAATCAGTGGCTGTGATATATACTTCTATATCGATTATATAATAACTATATAATACTGACTATATATATTAATGTAACTGAGTATACAAATTAATAATATAAAATGACATATATATATATAGTTAAAATGAAATGAAAATGAATATGAAATATATATATATATCATGAATATATAGGAAATATATATTAATAATATAAAATGAAATATATGAATATATAATTAATAATATAAAATGAGGCGGATTAAATGAAACATGTCAGTGATTTCATTACACTTAGAAAAAAGCTTTAAGATGCAGTTGATTCAATGGAATTGATATACCTCGATGACTTCGAGAAAAAACAAATATAAATCAATTCGTAGTCCAAAAAGAAATTCTCACTTCATTATTTGAAAGCAAAATATAGAAATATAATAAAGGGCAACCTAAGATTTTTTTTTCATCATCATCATCATCATCATCATCATCATCCTCTAGCAGCCATGGGTTATGAAGGTCCAACCAGACAGTGCAATTTAGTTCTCCAAGCATATCTGTCCTGAACTACATCTGCCGCATCTGGCTACTGCACACCTTCAGCACACATAAGAAAATAAATATTCAATGGGCTAAATGACCAGGTTACAAGGACCCTGAAGACTCAGAGAAGGCTGAGGGAGGGGACCCACTGGACAACTGTTAGGAGACAAATGGTAGCTTCCTGTCAACGCCATCCAGTGTGTTCTTTAACGTGCACAGGATATGACTCTCCTGTATACGGGACCATGGTTTAACTTCCTTCTGACGGACAGCGTCATCTCCAAATCCATAAGTGTCACTATTGACTGAAGGCAGAGGGTGGACTTTGTGGAGATCAAATTCAACCCTGGCTCAGATGAGATTCGAACTGTAGATCGTGTGAGTGGAGATGATGTAGGTCTCAGGTTATCTTGCTGTCTTACTGAACTCTGGAGGAGAGGCAGAGATCGAATCGTTCAACATAAGGTTTCCTTTCCTCATCCTGAGCATCTCCAACTATATGTGATAATTGAATATTGCATACAGATCAGAGATTTCAGGCTCGAAAGAATAACTCAGGTAAAAAAAAATGGCCAGAGCCAAATAAATTGCGCCTTTGTAAATTTATGTTCCGAATTTTGATGCATCAGACAATATTTATCTGAATCAACTGCAGTATTTCATTGTCACAAAATCACCAACTTTATCACTCATGAGAAATGACGATCTGAAGTAGTTCGGGAAAAGTGGGATGCCTTTACAACTGAACTTCCGGATGTCCTTGCTATAATTAGACTGCAGAAACGTGTAAAATACAGAGGATGTTCAAAAAGTTCTTGACACGTGTCTGTAGATTTGCACTCGTTCTTCCGACGTTATCGGACTACGACTTGTCTGAAAGCTTGACTAAACTTGTTATTACGTATTAAAAACATGGGCAGTACCATCATTTCTTACTTTGCTAGCGGTAGGTAAATTTCGATTTGCGAAATCTGTACGTTGTTGCTATGGAGCATACTTAAGACGGAGATTTAAGATTTCACATTTCACAAGGATGCAACTTGGGGACGACGCGAAAAATAATTATGCCAATTTATCACAAATATATGGGATCATGCCGATTTATCACAACTATATGGGATCATGCCAATTTATAACAAATATATGGGATCATGCCTATTCATATGGCACTGTTACGGGATGATGGAGAAATTCAGAGAAGGACGGCAGAGCTTCGAAGATCTCCCTCGTGCAGGAAGACCGAAGGAGACTGTGAACGACAGAAACATCGCAGCTGTTCGTGAACTCATTAAGGAAAGCCCACACATCACAGTTCAGGTAATATGTTTAGGTGTCAGTGTATTGATTGGCAATACGGAAACAATTATTCATTCATATTTAAAGTTTCGAAAGATCTGTGCCAGACGGATACCCCACAAATTCACGGAACTGCGAAAAACGACTAGAGTCGCTCGTACAAGCAGATGCTGGCAATGTTTGAACCTAGAGGCCCCAAACGGTTAACTGACATTGTCACAGATGAGGAGAAGTGGTTTTATTACTATACAACTACCAGAAAGATCGAAAACTATGTTTGGGAAAATGATTGATGACAAAATGTACAAAAATGGATGGGACAAAATTTAATGACAATCATGATGAATGAAAATTCTCAAAAATAAAACATAACTTCAGTTCATAAGCTATTCCTATGAAACTCTCAACGGCTAAGATAAGATGTCTCTCCAGGCATAGTTTTTCCATCATTGGTGTAGCATAAAGCAGATGGATTAGAGGTATACCCGAAGCTAGAAAAATTGAAGGTTGGCAATCGAACCAGAAAATGTTGGTATTCGAGTGCATGTATTCGAGTGCGTGTATTCGAGTGCAGTATAATATTGCACACTCTTTTAGGGTTTTTTAAAAGAAATTCGCGAAATATGCATAAAATATGCACAATTTTAATATTTTGACTAAATTTTCATTGGTAGAATTCCAAAGGGATGGGGGCATACCCTATGCCTTAATCCGGTCCTGATTAGAGACAAAAAAATTGAGAATCCATAGAATTTTATCACCATATCAGGAAGGCTGGCCAATCATAAACATTTCGAAAGAAATCACAAGAATAAAAATTCCAAATTTCATCTAATTTTGATTGAGTTCGATTTCATCCCTTGCTATAAGACAAAGAGGATTGTTTCAACAAATTGTAGACACGAGTCTTCAACTGCTTTAGCTTTTGGTGGCCTCATTATTTTAAAAGTCAAACAGAAATAAATGTTCAGTTTTTTAAAGAAACGAGCCATCATTTTCATTTTGTCCCTGTTCAGTTTATACTTCTGTAGACATTCAACATTCTTGTTTTAGAGATAAATTAACTTTTATGGTTTAGATATGTACTAGTAATATATACTCAGGCATCTTCAGTACGATATCTGTAGTCCGTGATCATCCATGGTTCGGCAATATCTAAGGAATTTAAATCATTTAAAAGCTACTATAAAAATAAACTTAAGCGCTTCGGAAAAAAATCTTGCTTTTAACTGTATTTGCTGAACGTGCTTCTTCGGCGCTACAAGAACTGCATAGAGAGTAAAATCACATTTCTAATGAACAAATTTCAGTTATTACTTGCTATGGTAGTAAAGTTTCTAATTCTGTACTTTATAAAATATAGTAGTTAAAGTGTTCAACAATTTCCCTTAATAAAGTCGAAAATACAACCAGCAAACAGTTCCATTAATAGCAATGTAGCTATTGTAGGTATCAATCACATCCAAGAAACTGTAGTTATTAAAATTCCAGAGATTGTGCGAGAGTTTTGGTAACAAAAGTGGGATAACGCATGGTTAAAAAAAAAAATCCACATCCCAACATTAGTTACATCCCAATGATACCGTATTAAATATTCTGGAGTGTATTAAGATTCGTATTTTCGAATAACCTAATAGTTTTTTTTTTATCGTTAGTGGACTTGAAGTTGGAAAATAGTAAACGTTTAAACGATTATTGTAAACGATGTATTCTTTATAGAAACATAAAGTTTGGGTGGTATAATGTGGTGGTCAAGAGACTTTTCACTGAGACATTAGCATAACTACACCAATGTGGTGACATTGGTGCCCTTGAACTTCAGGAAACGCATTTTTTTCAAACTTTTAATAATTTCTTGTAAAATTATTTTAAAATTATTTTCATTAAGATGGAAAATTTAATGCAACAGTTGCTATTCTATATTTATTTATAAAAATACAATAGATTATATGCTTTTGAATCATATGTAAATAAACATTGCTTGAAATAAAAGCTACGTAGAGATTCTACTATTTCAAGCTTAAAGTATTGTCTGCTATGGCTAATATAGCAACGACGTGTGTTAAATTCCATTTAATTAGTAAATATATTCAAGGTCATAGTATTCTACCTACATTATTAAAGGCATATAATTGATTCCCGATTTATTTATTTATTTTGTATCTAGTGTCCCTTGAGAAAAAAGTAAAATTACAGTAAATAAATGTGTTAATTTAAAATTTTAATAAAACATTATAATTCTCATATTCATAAGTTGGGGATAAAGGAAGGGACCTTTAACCTATGTTTTCATTGTAGCCCACATCCTCCAGATACACTACTGCAATGAGATCACCAATTTAACCCCTTAACCCCAAAAGAGTGGTAAAACAGATTTTTCTTTTCATTTTTTTTTTCATTTAAGAGATAAATGAAATTTTGTTTTGGTTTGTGAACATAATATTTTCCGAAACATCCATTTCTCGAATTTCTATCGTTAGAGGATCCTAAGTTAGAAAATGGAGAATTTTATCCTCTTTCAAAACGAGCATTCTATATTCGCCAAAGGAGATACGATATTCTTCTAGTTTAAACTATGACTAATTTGTAGCAAAAATATTTTCCGACTTTGCCTAAATTTTAAACACTTACTGACTTGCTTATAATCTTTCTGTTATCCAAAAAAATTACTTTGTTTTCTTCCGACATACCCTGTGGTGCACTTTCCCTGAAATATAATAATTCTCCCCTTCTGATAGATTAATTACAGAGAATTTTCTCAATTCATTTACATTTATTCGGCAATTTAGCCTCCAATTTTGAAAACGGAACAATATCCCAGATTTCAATTCTCGGCAAAAGTACAGATAACAGCGAAGGTGAATCATACATCCTTTCATATTCTTTCATATAGATGTTTTACTAAGAATATGGTAATATTCAAAGCAAAATGGCTGAATTGCAATGCTACACGATCCAATTCATTCAGAAAGAACTGTTGATTTTACGCCAGTTATGTATAGTAGTTCTAAAAAATTTGGAAAATATTTCCACAAATATGTTACATTGTGAGATGTAAAGTTTGTTTTATTTCTTAATACGTAGTAATGTTTAATTTTCTATTTCAAAGCATTAATATTACGACTGCTCCCATGTACTCTTTGGACTTACAAACTTTTCCATATCGTTCGGTAAAACCTTTGCCTTCAAATGCTCCTGCAGTTGATATTTAAAATGTGCAATTATTTGCTCTTGGCCTCTTCATCAACTATGTATGCGAGACATTTTGAAGCGTAAGCGTTTGTTAAGTGCTCTTTTAATTTCATTTCCAGTGTAATTTACTCTTATAGGTCAGCAGTTGTGTCTTTGTGAACTGACTCGTTTACTCTCAGCCCACTCTAATGTAGTTCTCCATGAATTCCCTCCACAACATTAGGCATCTGACATTGAAGGCGATTTTAAGCATATGATTAATAAATGGAAGTTAAAAGGATATGCATTGCTCATTTTCGTATATTTACTTACTACAGCTGAGAGAGATCAGAACGTATATTTCAACGGTATTCAGGTTAAAGGTACATAAAGGATTTGTCAATCCTAATTATCAAACGCTCAGTTACTTTTTTACACACTTTTAGCTCTAAACGTTATTCTCTTTCAAGCTTTGATAGTTATCCTCATGCTTTCGCTCTTTATTCCTTTTTAGTAAATAAAGCAGACACCTATGTCTAAGCAATATCTTATAATTTACATAAATACTATGTACACATTTATTTACTTAGCAAATTGTTAAGTTTGTGGTGTTATTTGCAATAGCTTTAAATTGGTTCAACGAATTGATATCAAGGTTTTCATTATCTCATGCTCTTCAAGTAAGTGCATATTATATATATTCCTACAAAATTGACTCGTTTACAATTTACAATTAATTTGAAATTTAGAGCTGTTCTATTCACAGCACAAAAATTGCAAATTTTGAAAACAGAAGTAAAAATCCAAAATCGACGGTAATAATTGTTAGAGATATTTTTAAAGTTTCATTTGAGTAATAAATATTTTATAAACTACTGATAAAAAAAGATACAATATTTAACTTTTTTAATTAATATCCAAAATTGTTCTTTAAAAGATATTATTTTTTTAAACGCCCGGAGACAACGTTCTCAGGAAGAAGAAGAAGAAGTTCTCAGAAGAAGTTCTCAGGAAAAGAATTAATATCCAGAATTGTTCTTTAAAAGACTATTTTTTAAATGGCAGGAGACAACGTTCTCAGGAAGAAGAAGAAGAAGTTCTCAGAAGAAGTTCTCAGGAAGAGAAAAAAAGAAGCAAAATGAGAAGCGTTCTCAGACCAGTCTTGGTTTCTCCTACAACGTCGAGACTCGAACTCAGTCCAGGGCAACTGCAGTATCACCGAGAGTCAATTCGATACCATCGCGCCACCGACGCGGATTATTAATTATTAATCAATAATTATTAAATTTTTGGATAGCAAAAGCAGTATTATATTTTCAGTGACTAGCGTGAGTATGGCCTTTGGAGATCGTGATAATATTTTCCTAAAAGACATATGTATTTCGACATCCTTTACTGTTTGGCATGAACGGTGATTGTTATGAATATATAAATCTCTGTTTTAATAACCTCTAGAGGTAAAGTTCATCAAACTTTAATCCAAACAGAAATTTCGTTCCTCGCGAAAGTAGACCCTGAAAATAATACTTTTCTTTCTATCTTAATCAAATACCATCCTCCCCAATAAATTTGACATGAGAATACCCGAGCCTAATTAAAACGTTTTCAACATATACATGCTCTCTACCAACTCCCAGTGTTGCAACAGCAGGTACCTCATTATAGTAACATACATGAACTTACTAAAGAGAAGGTAGCAAAAACGTCTTTGATTCCAGAACTTTTAATAACCAAAGCCTTTCCTGATCAATGTTTGCCTTCCTTAAATACATACATATATTTTTAAGAATTTCAATATTTAAACCAGTGGTCCCTAAGCATTTTATGCTGAAAGCATTTTACCAAGTGTTATCAACCTTTTTTGGGTAAATGCCCACTTTTACCGAGTCTTATTTTTCGAACTACCCCTTGGAATTCAAATAATTTTGACGTATGTAAAAATTGTTTGAAAATATATTTACCTACATCGAAATACACCAGTATTTCGATCCATGAATTTTTCTGCGAAATAAAATATATGCAATTGTGTTAATTTAAGAAGTATTTGATATTGTATTTAATATATTTCCACGGAAAAACTTCAGGAAACTCTTTCATATTAGCTTTGCTTATTATTTCTTGATTATATATACTGTCTTTACTTACAATTTGACCTTACCTATAAAAATTTTGAATATTGTATTTTCTGCTTAATACGACTTTATTCAGTTTTTTCCCCGAAAGTTTCCTTTCCAGTTCCGTCGCTTTTGTTATTTTACTAGAATATTTCAAGACAAATAACAATTATAGGAATACAGATATTTCACATTTTTAAATTTATTTAATCGTTTTTTTTTGTTATAGGCGTTTAGTGTTATTTTTAAAAATTATTATTAACTAAATTCTTATCCAAATATTCTTTGAGAAGTATTTTCTTCAAAATGGTAAGTGATTATAGAAAGATCAAAATGAATCTAGGTAATGATCACTATACCAATTCGTTTTCCGCGCTTTCACTTAAACGTATAGTGAACACATAAATATTTCAAAGAGAGTGAGAAACCAGTAACATAGAGTGGTATTCCAATCTTTCCATAACAGCTAATAGTTTGATACAGAGTATTCAAAATTTTAATCTAGTAGTTCAGTTGAGTATTGCAAAACAGTTTTATTTATTGAATTTTAAAATCTCCTCTAATGTTCTTTTGTTATAGTTTGACATTAATACCTACAGATTATTTTACATTAAGAGTTTAAAAAATTGTTTTCTGGATACATTTCAACTCTTGAAAAAATGTATCCGTGTGAGCTGTCAATGAGAAGGAATGATGCGAATGAAGGGCTCCCATGCAACCAAAATAAAATAAACTTATTATGCATTTCATAATATTTATTGGTTACCAAAACTGGACTTTTTATACTAGGTTCAGCTGTATATCTCTTTTCCAATTATCTGGTAAAACAGCAAAAGTAGTTTTCCTTTAATTTTAACGGCTTTATATGAGAAGGCACAAAGACATCTTTAACAGTATAGAATCATTACACAAGAAAAAGTCAGAATGTATGGTTTGCTGTTTAATTTACGCGGTGGCAGGTAATTACAGCGGAATATAAAATGGAAGAAGTATTCTGAACAGATCATACTTGTATCATATTTCCACATAGTCACCAGACTTGTTGAGACACCTTGTCGTATCGGTCAATCAGCTTATCGAAGCCCTGCCGATAAAAGGATGCATCCTGTTCCTGATTTACGTATTACTTCCTCTTTGACTGCGATGGTCATTCGATGGATAACTTTGTCCTCGGAGATTCTTCTTCAGCTCCCAAAACAAGCGAAATAAAACGTCTCCAGGTCTGGACTTTGTGGAGAGTTTGTAAACAATCGCTCAACGCCAACTTTGGAGATGGTCCTTCGTGGACGAGAAGTATCAAAATCCAAGAAAGTCCACCATTCCTCACAAGTTCCACAAACAGAACATGCGAGTCGTACATAAGCCACAAGATGTCAATGTCCCACAGATTAGGTCTACTGTGCTCAAAGAAACCGAATTACCGCTAGGATTTCCAGCTTTGAATCCACGAATAGTAACTTCACCACGTTCTCTCTCACTCTGAACCTCACAGCACTGTTGTTTAACGGTAATGACTACTGCCATTGCTGACATTATTCGGTACTAATATGAGGCAGTATCCCAGACCCATATGTTTGTTGGTTTAGCGAGATATAAACTAGTATCCTTACTTTCCCCTACCCTCGTAACTCTTACCCTCGTACCTTTCCCTTACCCCTTACCCATAAGGACGTCAAAGCCAGCAACAAAAACAGAAAAAGAAATTCTTCTTCATATTTTTCTGATTATATTTTGGAAGCCTTCAGAATTCTGAAGCTCTAGCACGTGCAAGCTAGGATATTCACCTCTAAGTCTGTGATCATTCAAGAGTCAAAATTGCAACCTTCTGACAGACTTACAGTTCAACAACCATAACTGTAAACGTTGGCTGTGCTGAAAGAACGAAATTTTACGTAGTTTGAGAAACCTAAAACGTTCCATGTAACATTATATTATTATGCAGGTGGCACATATCAGGATAGAAACTATCTGATAAAGTTTATATTTCGTCTCACACGCGTTGCAATTATTCTGCAGTCAACTTTACCCGATAGTAACAGCTCATTTATATTTCATGTCACACAATTCGTTGAACACTCTTGATGTAAGGGTTTTAATGTAGTGTACTGATATTAATCCACTGTTAAAAAGAATATTGTAAGTGAAATACATAAACTGGAAAACAGCTGAAAGCTGAATGCAATGTTTTAACTCATTACTGGGAATTTTTAACACTGTTGCAGACAAAAATATAAAAGAAGTTTTTAATTGCTTGGAACAACCATTTTCAACATGCAGAGGTAAGAATTTATAATTCCAAATTCCATTATTACAGTCTCTGTAGAAATAAATATCTAAGAAAGTACAGATTTCTAGAATATATATATATATGCTGATATCATAACTTAGTTGTACGACCTTCTGTTAGAGGAAGTGGTAAGATTCTTTAGAAAATTGGTATACAGAGCAAACAAAAATCCAAAGTACTTGATTTGGGGTACGACACATAATGAGGTTGAGAAAAAGTAGTCTATGAGGTAGACGTTTTGAGTAATTTCCATAATGTTTCTGAAAGACCTTTAACTGGACTAATAATATTTTTCATCGAAACAGAAAAGGAAAGGTGTGGCTTCCATGGAGATGTGTGTTCAATCCTTGCGGCTTGCACTGTCCATGGGAATGAATGTGATCTTAACACAGCAGATGCGAAGTGGAATAATCTTACGATTACGACTGTTTTGCTTTCGAATTTCCACGGTTACTACGTTAGAACTTCTACAATTCTGAGCGATTGAAATCTTGGACTTTTGTGAATTTTGGAATGAATCTGGGTTATGTTACAACTCTATCATAAAACGTTCCATGTATCATAATGTTACAAGGACAGTTTTAGAATCAATCTGTGTCGGATTCCCCAGAGATCTCTGGGAACGAATCTGGGTTGGGTACTTTTGTGCTTAGAATGAGTTGAATAACCAGATCACAAGGAACTCAAAGGCTTAGGGAGAGGGCCCATTGGTTGCTGTTAGGAGACAGATAGGAGCCTCGCATCAAGACCATTCAGCTTGTTCTTTAACGTGCATAGGGTATGACTCTTTTATCTGAAGCTTAACGCCCCCATCCTGACGGACGGCTACATTTCCCCAAGGACAGAGTGAATGAGCATTTCCCCAAGGACTTCTCAATGCCGATGCATTTGGGACTTGAACCTAGGAACTTCAGATTACGAACCTCACGCTCTACCGACTGCGCTCGGAATGAATATGCAGAATTGATGATTTATTAGAATATCATAAAAGCATAAAATTTCAAATGAAGAAAATACAATGATACCTACAGTTATATAAGTCGTAAATATATAAATACTTATGTATTATAATTTAGTAAAATGAATCCATGCTGCTCTTTTACCGCGTTAGCTAACGTGTGGATGAAATATCTAAATTGAAATTTCTGCAATCAGCAGCCAAATTAAATAAAAGACATTAAATATTAGAAGTCATTTGTTGTTATGACCGACTGAGGATTCGTATCAGAACGAAAAATGTATGTTTAGCGACAGCATTACAAAGCGTTAGAGCATATGTTTCGTTAACGCTTAAAGCAAGTTGGTTAAATATATGAAAAAAACTCAAAACAAATCGTGATTTTGAAAACGGTCGTAAAAATCATCAGTGAATGCAATTCTGCGATCGGGTGACATGTCACAGTAGTATAAATAACCACGACTAGCAGCATCCCAATGCAAATCGCCATACTGATGATGCTCCTAAAATTGGCTTTGATTAAATTTAGAAAATACAGAAAATGAGACATTAGAAGTGAATCCTTATTCTTGCATAAAGAAGCTTTTCACAAAAAGAGAGACAATGAAGTTCAGACTTCTCGATTGAAAATAATTAAAAAGAAACGCGTTGAAAACAAGCAGTGTATTTAATTCTGAATTAGAGTGAAACTTCATGTCAATGATGAAATATTTACATTTATAACACTTGCAGTAACGACACGCTCTCAAAGATTCCTAATTAAGTTTTGATAATATGCAATAGAAGCTGAAACTTTAGAACACTATTCTTGCTTTAAAAAGGGGTTTACAGGGTATATAAAGACAATAAATAGATCTTTCTACTGTAAAGACCAGAATTACAAAATATCGCATTCAAAACGGACTAAAAAAAGTAGAGTGACGAAATAACAATGGCAATATCTTAAGGAAACAGTAATACCTATGTCACTTTTCAAGCTATCATTGCTAAGCTTTGAAAATATAACAGATTAAATGTCAACAAGAAATATTTATCACAAATATATGGACGGAGGTTGTCAGAATCATCAACCATAATATCGACGATATATGGACACAATAAGAAAAAATATCGCATTCAAGATTGATCCAAGAATTATAAATAAATGCAGTTCTAGGAGAGAGTAAAACAACAAAAGATGAAAACAAATACGTTCGCAACTATAACACTACACTTGCTATAATGACTTCTCTCTTAAAATTTCATTTCTTCAGATAATACATTCAGCGAAACATTACAAGTGTATGTATACATAAAATGTTTTATGACAAATGTATAAGCATAGAAGTTCAGATTTCTCTACTGTATGGAGCAGATTTAGGAAGTACCGAGTAAAATAAGAACTAATAGGTATCATGGAATATAACTCCTGTCGATCAGTAAAAAAATATATTTACAGATAGATTTAAGCAAGTGCAAATGGAAGATATTTTTTTCCTGAGGACGACTGACACAATATATATCTGTGATTAAGAACAGTAATTATGCATTAGCTCTTTATTTAGAAAGTCAGAATGTTTTCGACACAGTTAATCGTAGGAAATTGTTACCAAAAATTAGAAGCAATTGGAGTTTGAATTGCTGCTTTAAAATTGTTTGGCAGTTATTTAGGTAATAAAGTTCAGCAGGTTAAAATAAATTATTCTTGTAGTTGAAGGGAAAAACATCAGGTTTGTAATATCCCAAGTTACGGTCTTAGGACTTCTGCTGTTTATTTTATATATTAATGACTTGAGTAATATTTTAAAATGAAAGGTAACCCTATTTGTTGATGATAAAAGTAAAATTTCCACAAGCAGTGTTTAGCGTACATTTTTTTTCTTTTGCAAATAAGAACTTAAAACTAATGAATAAATGGATTAAGAACAATTCGCTAACTCTAAATATTCAAAAGACTCGCATCATGTTTCTTCGTTTGAAAAAATTTATTTATTTTGAAATAGCTGAGAAATCGAAAAATAACTTATCATGAAAAAATTATATCTTTATAAGTAATTGTGCACATAAAGCGTTTGTAATTTCCATGAAAAAATTAGGAATTTGATTTCAAGATATCTTATACGGACTGTTCATGTCAACAAGTTTAAAAAAAGTAATACATGGACTGCCACGATTTCGTGCTGTCAAAAAAAAAACATATTTTACACTTTCCTACACTACGCGCCAATCGGTTGCCAGCTAACACAAGGAATTAAATTCTAGTTAGGTGTTTACCTTAAGAAATTTAAACAGATATTTGTTCTACAAAAACTTTGTATGCAGCTGATATCTAATGTTGTTAGAAGGTAACCGCCCTTCTACTCCTTAGGCAAAAACAATATATTACTTTCAAAACATGTTTGTATTTTTCTGAAATTACAAATATTTATTTTTTTACAGAAAATGTGCCAAATTTCGTTATGGTATAAAAAGCGAAGACAGTATAATGCTTGCGATTCCTCAATTTTCATAAGGAAAAAATGAGACATTCTCACTAATATATTTGGCTACGAAATTACTAAACATAAAATAACATCAAAACTGAAACAAAATATCATATGTTTGCAAAAAGAAACTAAAATTTTTAATTGATGATGTTGAAGTCTTCTTTCAATTTAATGAACTGTTAATTAATTATTCCGTTGTATATTTATTGTATAACTCATTGTTACATGTTTTTAGTTATCGTGTTATAATTTTGTTGGACATGGTAAGTACACGCACGTTATTACCCTTGTGTGCTATCACGTTGTACTATGAAAGTAAAATTACTACAGCTACATTAAAGACAAATTATACCTACTCTTAAGAATAGAATTAGGAAATGTCACGCTGAAAACGGACGAAAAAAAGTATCATTTAATAAAATACGGTGATCATCGAGTGAAAAGCCTAGAAAGTAGTAAATAATATCCTTTATAAATATAAAAAAAGACTATCATTAATTGTCTAATTCGTTAAGTGATTTCGATTAAGCTTCGAAAATATGTAATATGAAATGTTACAAGGGAATTCTTCAACTAAAAATATGCTTTATCACAAATATATATAGAGAGAGTTCAGACTTTCCTATTGTAAGAAATAGATATCACAGGATAAGTTATCAAAGAGTACATCTCCAAGATAGACAACATGGTAATCATAAACAATCTCGTGTAAAACCATTATTTATATGGTCGCCATAAAGACAGCACTCTTAAAATTCACTTTCGTTACTTTTAGAAACTATACGTTGAGGGTTCCAAGCACTTCAGGAATTTGTCGGGTGCTGTCCTAAATGTTCTTGAAGAAATAGAATATTGATTACTTTTATTAACAGCATTAAAATTTCGACAGAAAAACCTTTGAAAATCATGGATCAAATAAAAAAATGTTTTTCAACTAGTTCCATAGGGATAAAAATGGTAAATATATAAAGGTATAATACTACTAAATGGGAATTTTCAGACCAAAAGAGTTTGGATTACTGATATAGATGATCAAACTTATTAGTGCATTGCTGCATGAAAGAGCTTTGCACAAATATAAGGCTAGAAAATATTAGACTCCTTCATGCAAAGTACAGGACAGAAAACATCGCAGAGAGTGTAGTGGTCACATTTTAGAAGTTTCCTTTGGTCCAGTTCAAATAAAAACGAAAATGATGGATCATTGAAGCACATTTTTCTATGAAAAGTTTTAATATGGAGTAGCTTAAAGTATTGTAAACATCGGGTCTAGAAAACAAGCCATTGAAAACATACAGAGTCACGCCTTAACGTCCCATGCGACGGACGGCGGCCTTTCCAAGGACTTCGGTGTCCCCTACTGATAGAGGGCAGGGCGTGGAAGTTTGCGGAGATAAATATCAGTGCTGCCCAGGCGTGGAAATCGTACTTGGGAATTGTAAATTATGAGTCTGGCGCGCTACCGACTGAGCACCCCTCATGGAAATACATGAAACAATGATGCAGCTCTTCGCATTCTATAAAGTATGTAGTCAATAAGGTCTGCAAAGGTGTCGCTGATTCCTTATTTGTTGCCAGAATCGAAATATAAAGAACGTTTAGTACTTTGCAAAATTCACTTCAACAAAAGCTTGATTTTTCTGGCATACATACTGCCTTCCAACATGCAATGAGGTACAGTCGCTCAAAAAAGTATCCGAACACTACGGTTGATTACAGAATTCAGAAAAAATATCTGGCAACTATTTTTTTTTTTAGAAATTAGTGATCTGGCAACCTTCGTGTCACGTGACACGAATGTTGCCAGATCACTAACTTCTAAAATTTCTGTAAATTTCTAAAATTCATTTTTGTAAAATTTCTGTAAATCTTTCTGTAATCAACTGCAGTGTTCGGATACTTTTTTTGAGCGACTGTAGACTGACGTTGTGTGTATTGGGAGCATTGTTTCAAAAAGAAAGAAAAAAGTGAGTCGATCAAGCCGTAAAATGTAGGGGGTAGCACGTGTCTGTAGCGCGCCAAGCTAGTAACCTGCAGTTCCCAGGTTCGAGCCCCGCCTGAGCCAGCGTTGACATTTATCAGTACAAAACTTCACGCCCCATCCTCAATTAGTAGAGGACACCGATGAACTTGGAAAGGCCGCAGTTCGTCAGATGGGACGTTGAACCATGTCCCTCTGTGCGGGAGAGCCTTACTCTGTGCACGTTAAAGAACATGCTAGATGGCCTTGACGGGAGACTACCATCTGTCTTGTAGCAGCTGTCCAGTGGTTCCCCTTACGCAAACCCACTCTGAACCATCGGGGCCCTTTAGACCAAGCCATTTGTGTTAAAAATAAAGTACCGCTCAGAGGTAATACAAACTAACACATTCTCTTTCAAGCAATGAAAACTTGGCGTTTGTAATTTTTAAATTTTACTCGCAATAAATTTTTTCAAGTGTTAAATTCTCTTGTAATGAATCTGTATTATTAAGCAGTTCGATAACCTGAAAAAGTTTTCAATTAACCTATCATGCTGTATACGTGATAATGAAAATCGTAAAATGGTTTAAATAAATTAATTGATTTTTGTCCTAATATTCCAGATATTCTGTGGATCAAAGGCGGAATTCGAAATACCTCAGCATCTTGTTAGTCACCACAGCACTTTTGACTATATGTATTTGTGGATTACTCTTGAGGACTCGATTCTCTGTTTCAAGTAAGTACCAACATTTTAATAGAATCATGCAAATCAATTTGCCTTTCATTAAGTACAATGCAATTTCGAAAAAAAAGGAAGAATTTTTTATTATTATAAAGTTTTGTTCACAAATTATCGTACTCTTACAAAACCAGAATCGATGTATACTTCTGCCGGCTGATCGCAAATTACACGTTGGGGTCGCCTTGGTATTTGATGAAGCACAGGTTATTTATTCAACTGTATCCAAATAAACGTGTATTATGTTGTTTTAAAGAAACGTAGAAAACTAACATATGGTCTCTGCGGATTATGAAATGTTTTTTTTTTTAATTATTACTTTTCTTTTTATTATTTTACCTAATGGATTTTATAATATATTAATAAAATATTATTTTATATAATAATATTTTATTATATATTATTTTATTATTGCTTTTCTTTTTATTATTACTTTACGTTACGTTTTATTCCATAATACGGCTGGTACAATTTTTACACTGACGGTTTGGAAAGGTGGTCGTCTGTCGGATGTGACGTTAAGCCGTAGTACCGTGTGCAGGAGAGCCATATTCTGTGCACATTAAAGAACACGCTGGATGGCTTCGGCGGGAGACTACCATCTGTCTCTCAACAGCAGTTCCGGTAGTTGTCCGGACTTTGCGACCTGGCTAGTTAGCTTATTGTTTGCAAAAAATAATCCTCAGAGGTAACCCAACCCTTGGTTGTGCACCTTTTTTTTTGACACGGGTCATAGCATTGCTTCGGCATTTGTCTTTCTCGATATGACGCACATGACATCGCCATCTCTTTGGGACTTTTTCAATTGACTCAGAAGTAGATGGTCCTTGAAAAAATTTTCAGTCGTCAAATAATTGAGAGTGGTGTTTATTGCGATTCAAGAGCTTTCGCGTTGCTGGAGACAGGGTGTAACCATGGGGGATGGAGGAGGAGGCCCACCCAAAGTAAATCGGAGTTGGCAACATTCGAAGTGACTTGGTAAAATTCACTTAAGTGTTAAAACTGAATTTTTTTGTAAAGTTATGGAAAGTTGGCAAAATCGAGACAATTTGGCAAAATCTTGGGACATTGGTAAATTCTAGACAACTTTGCAAAATTTTCGGAAGTTGACAAATTGGAAGTGAATTGGCAAAATTGAAGTGAGATGTAAAATTTGGGATTTTTTTTCTGTAAAATTATAGTGAGTTGGCAAAATCTGAGGCAGTTGGCAGTATTTTGTGCTGTGAAATTATAGAGAGTTAAAAATCTCTGTAAGTTGGCAAAATCGAAGCAACTTGGAAAGATAGAGGGAAGTTGGAGAAATCGAGGAAAATTGCGAAATATTTGGGTAGCTGAATCCGAAGGAAACGAAATCCATGTCACCTCTCTGACAGAGCTGACAGAGATGCAATTAAATTTGTGTAAAGTACTTATTTCCTCAGTTGGCAAAATTTGAATTCCGAGTTGGAAAATTTTCGTTCTCTCCCCCTACAACCAATAGTTCCTTCGCTGGAGAGTATTCTTAGTGTTTTACGAAAAGTACCAACCAAAGTAAGCCCTTTGCATAGAAGACTTTCAGCCAATTCTTTACTCGTGAAATAATTCTCCATAATTACGTTACGTTTTATTCCATAATAGGGCTGATACAATTATTCACCTTGTGTTGCTAGTCCAGCTGCTCTGATATTTACCTCCTTTCTCGTGTATGGAAGTCCACTTAGGGGGTATGCAGTCAAGGAGTCGCATATCCACCACATTTTTATGCCCTATTTCTCTGGTTTGGAAATCATGTAGTGAATAATTGAGCATCGCCTTCGACATGGCAGGTACTGTTCCGTCCGCAACAATGTTTTCTTCGGACAAATAATATTTTAAAAAAAGTTATGATTTGCGACCTTCCAAACAGATCTAATTGTAGGTAATATATCTGTCCGTTGTCTTCGGTTTGTGTAATTTAATTGTCGAAACAAACAAATCGTAATATTTCCATAAAACGTTTTACGCCCATTGTTGCCTTGAAGATTGTGGAACCACATAACCAATATCAAAATCTTCGGTAGTTTTGTGTATTGGCTTTCATATGTCCCGCTATAATTAGCAGCCCAAGGATTGCGTGCAGCTCATCTATGTCTAGAGACTTTCATTTACTTGATTCACCATATATATCCACGCCTTCCTGATTGGTACATTTCATTATTTCATTATATATTTCAACAGGGACAATCCCACAGGAGAGATCCGAGGGGTCCGGAATCCCTCTTCCGAAATCTCAAACTTGACTACCTGCTGTGAAATACAAAACAATTGCCTTTGTATAATTTTTGTCTAGCCCCTTATTTTATGTCCGAGAGTAAAAATAGATTAAAAAACAATAAAATCTCATTCCATATAAAATACCATTTGAACCTATCCTGTTCGGTGGAATATTTTAATAACTGAGAAACCCTACTCAAGTCTTATTCTCAGCTAACCCCCCCCCCCCCCCCCCGAAGCTGAATTCTGGAAACTGACTTTTTGGGGCCCCATAGCTAAATTCTCGAAACTGACTTTTTGGGGCCCCATAGCTAAATTTTCTGACCCCTCCTCAGCAAACTAACTGTTGGGTACGTGTTTGTATTTGATCATCGATGAAATGATTGACGAAATCAGTTTGAAGCTTTCTAAAACATCTTCAAGTGCGATTTGCTAGTGGAATCTATCTACTTGCCCTCTGATAATATTGCATGATCTTGATTCAGATACTGCAGGAGGTGTTACACACCATTCGGTGCCATCGTTTCCTATATATATATATACATTTCTGTTGTTCTCACAGATATAAAGGTTTTCCGTGTCCGATGTTTCTAATTCTGACGCCTCACAGATGATTTCTTTCTCTGAGTCTGATGTTTCAATTTGAGCATTTTCCGACAAAACATCATTATCGTCACTCTAATTCTGGAATATTTTCATTATTTCTAATTAAGTGAGTGACCTTTTCGTCACCATTTTTTTTTTGCGAAAGGAATAATAATAATATGAAATGAATAAAAAGTGAAATATTTTTTTGTAAAAACAATCGTAACTACTGGTAAATTGAAAATATTATCATACACATATATACACACTCTACGATCAACTAATCAACAATAAGTTTATGCATTCTTTCCAATAACGTGCAGGCCGCTACTGCACTTCTTACGATAAATGATGTCTGGTAGACATGCCCAACAAATCTCCTATCTCGAAAACTCCACCTTGTGCTTCACAAGAGAATTGGAAAAGAGCTGCGAGGCGCCTACTTTTAACGCTCGATGCATTGGGATATATTGCTGCCAGCACCATTCATTTGCATGTCAACCACAATTCATGCGTCTTATTTCACAAAGTATTAGAAATATATACTGTGTGTATCCTCCGAGTATATATATCCTCCGAGTTTATTGATATAGCATTTTGTTCCCATCCGTTAAGATTAAGATGTGTGCAAAATTGAAGCAGGTGCATCACGAAATCAACCTATCCCTCACTATCCCAATTTAACTCATCTCTCAACGGACTCTATGTGACACGAGGACTTAGGAATTACACTGAAGAGATTTAACTTCTAATGAGAAATCCTATCCTCAGGAACCTTGTAAGGAGACGAAGGTTCCATTATATTATCATCTTGTCACGTGATGAAATATTTGTAGCTTTCCGATTGGAAGTTAAATGTTGAATTCAGAAATTCCCGATTGCATGAGTTTTACGTGTTCTTACTTTCGAAATTCGGGGAAGTCCCAATCCTCTGACGTAATTCATTCGAAATCAATGCTTTCGTCACGTTCTCTAAATGGCTAGAGTAATTACTTCGATTGATCTCAGAATCAGAGGCCACTTTGAAGTCGTCGGAAAAGTCGCTTCAAAGTTGATTGCTTTCCATACATTCTTCTTTCAGTCTTTTCATGAGGGATTGGTTTTAATCGAGAGCCAAATAGGACCATAAAATTTAACGGCATGTTCTTAAATGCCTGCAATTGTGCAAAAGGGCAATATTGTAACACGTAGATTCAGAAGGCGTTTCACTTTGCCATCCCGCTTGAATATCAAATTCAATGTAACGTCTGAAAAAACTAATAAGCCTTATCCACCGTCAACAATTTAGGATATGAGATGAAAAAAGCATTTCGTTTGCATATTGCTTTCACATGAGCAACAGTAATCTAACAATAAATGGCAATTAGTCTCCAAATTTGTCGTTACACCCGATATCTAACATTTCACTTATTTGAAACAAAAGTTTTTCGACTTTTGATTAGAGCTATAAATCTTCATACCGGCGATTACTGAGTTTTGCTGGGTGGTGGTATGTCGGTCACTACTACGCCAGGCTCGTAATCTGCAGTTCCCAGGTTCGAGTCCTACTTGGTCATGCATTTAAATTTATCTCTTGAAAATTCCCCATCCTGCTATCGGTTAGTAGGGGAAGCAAATATCTTAGAAAAGGAGCAATCCGTCGAACGGGACTTTAAGCCGCGGCCATTAGCAGGGGAGAGACCTATCCTGTGCACGTTAAAATACCCTCTGGATGACCTTGACGGAAGGCTACCACCTCTCTATTAACAGCTGTCTTGTGGGTCCCCTACAACTCCCTGTCTTGTGGGCCCCAACTTTCTCTGAGCTCTTGGAATCCTTGTAACATGGCCAATTACCCTATTCTGTGCAAATAAGTGCAGCTCAGAAGTAAAACAATCCAACTGAGTTGTACAGTTTGTATAAACCTTGCGCCATTTTTCCATATACTTGTCTTTCTGCTATATATTAGTTTTGCTTAATGCATAGCGCCGTCAATTATATCACAATCAAAATTCCCTTTGTCTCTTGAAAAAAGTCGAAAATATACTTTAGATTATGTGACTAACCCCCACCCCCACCCGAAAAATTACATTTTAACTCTATACTTATTCAAAACCTTTCATAAACTGATAATCTTTATTATATCTGACTCAATTTCTTATGCATCTCGTATGATTCGAGATTCAAAGACTAACCGATCTTAACGCGTTTACTGAAAATTGCGTTGAGCAGTAACGTCTTATTCACTTTTGATAAACTACAAAACTGTGGCCTGACGGACCTAAATAACTAGTCTTGTTATATGAAAAGATCCCCCCCACAAAAAAAAAGGCATTTTTAATCTATATCGGAAAATTTTAATTTTTGCTGTTTTAGTTCTAATTTTATTTGTGTTTGTTTAACTAATAAAAATAAATCTTGCATTAACTCAGAAAATAATTGGAAGTGTGTGTACGGAAAACAAAAGAATGTAATTTACATTCCCGGAATTTTAAAAGCAATGACTCTACTTAAATAAAAGCAATAACTCCACTTAAAATGAATTATACAGGTGAGACAATCACAGAAAGATTTGTGCGAGTTTATCATTTCAAAGTAGTCCTCTAACCTAAGGTATTTAATACTCTGGACACGACTCTACACTGGTCTTTAAAGTCTGGCCCCGTTAAGTTCCATCAGCCGTACATAACGTCGCTTTTACATGTGTTAAAGGCATTCGCACTCTTTGCAGGTCATATGCTCATTAGTTTTTTTTAACCATTAACGTTTAGCCCCTTCCGGTTCCTACACCAGCACTGTACCACGCACGTTACTGAACGTTCTACTGCACCGATCAGCTTGACATACAAATCGTTTACGTCCATATAGTATAACACAACTCTGCACGCAAGCGGTTAATGTCCATATGCATCAAAACCCGGCACGCAAGCCATTTACATCCATATACTTCACAACTCTGCACGCAAGAGGTTTACTTCCATATACACCAGAACTCTGCATGCAATCCATTTACTCTCATATGTATCGCAACCTTGCATGCAAGCAGTTTACTTTCATATACATCACAACTCTACATGCAAGCGTTATATATGTCACAATTCAGCATGCAAGTCGTTTACGTCCATATGTATCACAACTCTGCATGCAAACTGTTACTTTCATATACGTCACAACTCTGCCTGAAAACCGTTTACGTCCTTATACGTCACAACTCTGCCTGAAAACCGTTTACGTCCTTATACGTCACAACTCTGCCTGAAAACCGTTTACGTCCTTATACGTCACAACTCTGCCTGAAAACCGTTTACGTCCTTATACGTCAAGACTCTGCATGCAAGTTGGTTACGTTCATATACGTCACAATTCTCTATGCAAAACGTCAGGCTAATCCGTCCATTATTTCTAGGTGGACAGTTTCAATGACAAACATTTATTTATTTATTTTTATTTATTTATTTATTCCATCGTATATGGATCTCAATAAAGCGAAATTTTTTATTTTCCATTTTGGCGAATAGATCGCTCAGAAATTAATGGAATGTACGTCATAAAAATGACAACGCATATAGGAAATCTCACTCATATGGATCTTAATAAAATATATTCTTTTTATTCCATTTCTTCCAATCAAATCAGTCGAAGATTAAAGGAATATACTGCAGGAAAACAGAAACGCCACACTTATATATATATATAAATAGTCTCTTATACTGATCTAATATAGCATAATGCTTTTATTCCATTTGTTCTTAACGAATCAGTTTGAAATCAGAGCAATTTATTCCACAAAAGACGAAATGCTAACATAGATATGCCATATGTATTCCGGATTCCAATAAATCGGAGTTTTTCGTTTCCATTTCTTCAAATGATCAGTGAAAAATCAGAGGAATTCACTTCTAGAAGATGAAAATGCTAGCATATATCTTTTCTCTAATCCACACCGCAATAAAGAGCAATTTTTCAATTCCATTTCTTCGCAGGATTCAGGTGGAAATCAAAGGAAACCTTTGAGCGTACTAACGGATGCAGCAGTAAAAGACACGACTGGACTTATCTTTGTCAGCTCTGTATCACAGATAAAGGAGCACAAATGGTAACTTCCATAGACCTCATGGTTATAATGAATTGATCGCAACACTTCTTCTCATGGCTGGTTTCGAATCACGTCCATTATGTCAGGTGACTTTGCATGACGCTCAAATTTGATTGTGATTTATTTTTTATATATGGTATTAGTATTTCATTGTCAAGCCAAATGTCTAATATGTTACTATATTTTGATGATTTAGTTAGTTTTCGTATTATAGTAAGGCTGAGATTGTACGAGTGAATGTAAAAGACAGATAAAACTAATTTGGCAGGCTGTTGTTTGCTACTATTTCAACACTTCACAGCACTCTTAAATTTGTTCTGGATCTTGTGTACCGACAACCATTTCCGTCTTTTTCTTAGCCTATTAATACTGAGATTCATATAATCATTTGTACAAATTCGTCAAGTAACAAATTTTAAACATTTTTTTTTCGTTTCATATTTCAACACATCTTTCCATTTGCTGCTGAAAGCCACGAAATGTGACAGATTACTGGCCGTATTAACAAGACGAAAGTTGAGAGAAAAGGTATAATTCGGGCTTTAGGTCAGGTGGAGCTGCAATTACAATTTTAATTAGTTATCTAGCTGTACTCTCTTTTATCTGTAGTTCTCTGCATCAAAACAGGGTACTGGCCATACCGGAGAGATCAGTTCGATCTCAAATTTTCGAGCGTTAGCCCTCCAGAGCCCGAAATTATTGATCCTGGGCCCGAACCATTTGAACAATTACTGTATAGAGCTTTCCCATCACGGCGGTCAAGAAAATTTTGAGGGGGAAGTCATAAAAATTTAATTAAGAAAGATTACATTTTCTGTTATACTTTTCATACTTAATATCTTAAACAATTTTAAAGAAAACTTCCATTTAGCCTCACCTATCCCTAAAACTGAATCACACAAGTAAAAGAAAAAGGCACTTTTTTGCACACAATGGGGAAAATGGCCAGATGACAAGAATCCCGAAGGAAGTTGGGAGAGGGGACACACTGGAAAAGCTGTTGGTAGACAGATGGTAGCCTCTCGTCAAGGCCATCTAGCGTGTTCTTTAACATGCTCACGGTATGGCTCTTCCGCACATGGAGCCACGGCTTAACGTTCCGTTCGACAAACGGCTGGCTGTCTTTACAAGCCAATCTGTGTCCCTATTTGTCTGTGAGCAGGACGGGGAGTTTTCCGGAAATAAATCTCAACGCTGGCCCAGTTGGGACTCGAACCTGGGACTAGAGACTACTATCCCCGCCTCTCTCTTCATATACGGAAACACTCATTGCATATACTGTATATGAAAAATACGTATTCGTGTTTTTGTAAGTGCAAAATCGTACTTCAGCTGTGGCAATGTGATATAATTAACGCCTTATACTAACCTTGGAAGATACAGATAGAAATCTAGTAATAACAGGCATGGATGGAATGAGACACTAAATTTTAATTCAGTAAACTTTCAAGGGGCAGGCCATGGCCTATCTCTTGAATCCGCGGATGCAGCCCGAACCCAATTAGGGGCAAAGAAATCTTTACTTCATTATAAATAGAAATGCATGCCCCTAAACCATTGTTCATCTCCTCCAGTAAAATAATTATTACAAGACCAAATTAAAATCTTAAAGTTATTTGAAACGAAAAAAAAATTTAGAAATAACTCGTAGAAACAGAAAATACTTAATTAACATCGCTAAAAACGATAAGATTTCATTATTAAGAGGGAGAGAAAATTCCTAAATCAAACGTTGAATGGGGACCATAACACTGCGCAACACGCAAAAAGGCTTTGAAAAGAACCAATCCTTACTAATTTCGAAGTGCTGAACACCAAAATGACAATAGAATAGTCGATTGGTTCTTGCTTAGGAGAGACCTAGATGGTCATGCATAAATGACTCACACCGCAATTAATACATAAGTAACCATTTTACAACGCTGTATTTTAAACTCCAGATTGCAACATATTCCAGCATTTAAAGCACTCTAAATGCCCTGTAATCGTTAAAGTATTTAACTTAATATTTGATACGTCCTATCCCGTGGCCGAGTGGTTAGCACGCTTGGCTAGTGATCTACGGGGCCTGGGTTCGAACCCCGGGTTAAGGCATGGATGTGCGAGTTATTTTTCTGCTGAGGTCCTCACATCCTCACAGATCTTCTACTGTGGCATATAAACTGACAGGCTCCTGTCAGACCTCTGTGGCAAGCAGCTGCTTGAGGGGGTATTTATTTTTTATTATTATATATTCCGATCAAAAATTATGATTTCAATTATTAGACCCATATACAAATCTAGTGTTTTTTTTTTCATAATTGGGCTTGAGTTTTGAAATTATGGAAGTAATTTGGGCTCGGGCGTTCCGGATTCAAAAATTGCGGGCTCGGACGAGATTGGGATTGAAAGTTTCAGCTCGAAACTCGTTTCTGATATGCAAACAGTCATTTTTTCGCTTTGAACTTAAATTATATGGACATTTCTTAGAATATGAACTGTATCCTTGGCTTAAGACTCTAACCTGAATCTACCTTTCGTAAATTGTTTCTAACACTACAACACCTATATAATATTTAATCTGAAATATTCAGTGCTAGAAAAAAACAACAACATAAAAGTTCAGCACTAGAAATAAAAGTTAGTCACTTTTAATTAATGAGACCCTCTGATAGTCTTCATTTAATAAACAACTATTTCAACGAGCTTTTTCTCTTTCGTTTTACAATAATGCACGAAAATCAAACAAAATAGTGTTCGAATCATAAACGATATCTGACACACGACAAATACACTAGAGCAGGAAAACGGTCCCTTACTCTACAGTGATTAATATGTGTCTGCTCTTTTTGACTAGCTACGTTTAGTGGATAGGATAATAAAATATTTAATTCGTTTATTTTAATTATTAATACGTGCTTTATTTAACAGATATTTTTGGAAATGGATGGGATGCTGATAATGTGCACTCTTCTTCTAATTCTCTATCAGGTAAGTTTATGAAAAGGAATATTTCCAACTCCTTAACTTTATAAATCTATTAGAGAGCCTAATTATTGTTCGATCTGGTTTAAGCCTTAGTGTTAGTTACTAATGTCAATAATTATCTATTCGGTTACTATTGTGGGAGACCAAATCAAGGTCTAGAGAGGGGGAGATGTCAACACCCCTTGAGAATGCTAGTAAGGATTACGTAGGGAAAAATAATACTCTTGTGCATAAACATTCATGCCTTACCCCGGGCTGGAACTCCGATCCCTTTGATCAGTTGCCAAGTGCGCTAGCCACTCGGCCATGGGACGGTTTTCCTTCTTTTATTTCAAGCATTTTTCAAGAATTTTTTTTAAAGGCCTATAAAATGGAGGGGGAGTTGTTTTACTGCAATGGAAGTCCGGTTTCCCCCCTCCCTTCTTTATTTTATTTCTAGATCTATGGAATTATTAGCTAAGGAATCTCCTCACCTGAGAGATTGTGGAAAAGCTAAGAATAAATTCATGGTTTCTTTATGTTATAGGTAATATATAAAGAAATTGCAAATAAAATACAGTCTGTTCTCATTTACTCAGGGGTGGATCAATCGATTTGTGTCTTAACACTGATAAAAATAATAATAGACCTTGCAATTTGCTAATGTTTTGTGTTTTTAAACTATTATACTTGTATTATATTTACACTTTTGGATAACGTCTATAGAACTGAAAAAGCATTCTTAAATATTGAGAGCAATTTTAATTAAATAAGTCCACATTTAATCCATTTGTACCACATTTTGACTAGTTCTGTTTTAATTGTGATTTTGGATTAACCGTGACCTCCTTCTCACTCAATTATCTTAGTTAATCAAGAGTTGACTCGTGTATATCGGGATACGTTAATTTTTTTACGTGCAAATTTTCCACCAATAATTCCCAACGTTCATGGGGCGGGGCTGATTCAGAGTATAGTATGCTAAGTTCCTAAACTGCAATAGTAGTTTTAACTTCCATTTCATTGCCAGTATTAATTATTTCGCAAAACGTTTTTGCTTTCGTACTGTTTTTCCTGAATAAGTATATATCAGACTTGGGAGTATTCAAATATCCAAAAGCAGAGTTCAAAAACGCACTTATGGATTAACCGTTCGGTAAAAGATTCAAAATAATCAACATTTTTAATTAAAATACTGTTTGTCGTATGACTATTCATTTACCAATTAAACATATACAGGGTTTATCAAAATAATGGAAACACGTACTATTTGTGGAGAACATTTTAAATAAAATGTTTAAAACATGCACAAGGGGACCTACATTTTAAATAAAATGTAGGTCCCCTTGTGCTTTGAAATCAAAGGCAATTCGACGTGGAATAGACTTATACAAGTCATGCACTTACGGTAAATGGAATGTGGGACCATTCTTCCCACTTTCCACAGTAAAATATGGCCCAACTGTGCCAGTGATGCTGGAGGTGGAAAGTGTGATCTGACCTTGCGCTTCAGATATTCTCACAAATGTTCAATAATATTGAGGTCTGGAGACTGAGGTGGCCAGGGTAGCTGCTGTACCTCATCCTCATGCTCTGCAAACTAAAACTTGACATGTTTCGCACAATGCACGAGTGCATTATCCGCTTGAAACCAGGAACAGTCATTAGGGAACAATGCCCGCACCATTGGGTGCAGATGGTCCCCGAGAATGGATTTGTACGCTGCGGATGTGACAGATTAGATAACTAATGTCCCTAAGGAATGCCATGATATGGCACCCCACATCATCAGGGCACCTACATGCTTCACGGTCGGAACCAAACAGTCGGGGTGGTACGCTTCTGCAGGTTTTCGCCAGATGTAAACTCTACTAGTGGTGGGCAACAATGTGCAGCACGATTCATCAGACCAGATGACACGTTGCCAGTCTTTAGCATCCCAGTTTTTATGTTCTTTTCAGCACCTTACACGTTTCTTTGCATTGATGTTGGTAATCAGAGGCTAGTGGATTGCAGCACGGCCATAAATATCGGCACGATGAAGTGACGGAATGATGGAAACGGGATCATTCAGACTGGTGTTGAACTCTGCTGCTATTAGCGGTGCCGTAGTCTTGTGCTTCTGTTGTACAATCCATGCCAATGTTCGCCTATTCCAATCTGACAACTTCTTATGACATCCACAATTTGCACGTTTGGAGGCAATGCCCTGTCATTTTTGATAGGTAGTCATAATCTTCGATAGAGTTCAACGTGTTACACCTACTCTCTTGCAAGACGCGCACCAATGATCATGCCTTTTTGGAGGTCACTGAGATCTGACATTGTCGACAATTACACCACAACAGTTATTTCACCTGCGCCTGTGGCACTGCTACGTGATAGCCGAAATCGTATATCTCTCCTTTATATACCTCATATCGCGGGTGACGTCGTCCCTGTGATATGCATACGGCGCATTGCGTGTACTCCAGTCGCCGTCGGTGATTCCATTGTTTTGATATACACTTGTATTTCAATTACAATCAAAATTAAAAAGAGAAAGAAGAATAGTTGTAATGATAGCCACTCATACTATTGAAAGAAACTTTTCAACACCATCAGTTTTCCTAAGATTCAATTCCATATATAAAAAATATCAGTTATTTCATCTTTAATACTTCCAGCAGATAAATGAATAATTTTGTTGTTAAACATATTTAGTGCTATTGGGCAAGAATTTTCGTGGGAAGAGGTAGAATATGTTCTACGAGTAGGGCAGGGGATAGCTCAGTTGGTGGCTCAGTCAGTAGCGACTAAGGTTCATAATCTACAGTTCCCAGGTTCGAGTCCCAGCTGGGCTAGCTTTGAGATTTATCTCCACTAAACTCCCCGCCGTGCCCTCTGTCAGTAGGGGACACCGATGGGCTTGGAAAGGCCGCCATCCGTCGGATGGGACTTGGGATACTTCCGTGTACGGTAGAACAATATCCTATGCACGTTAAAGAACATTCTGGATAGTTTTGACCATCTGTGGGTACCTTCCCCGATCTTGTCTGAGACCTTGGTGTTCTTATGACCTGATCATATAGCCCATTGTGTGCAAAAAGCGTCGCTCAGAGGTAACCAACCCAGCAAATATTGTACGAGGTTGGATCATTTGATTCCTAGTCCGCCGTCGTCAACAAATTGAAGCTTTTCGTAAGAGTTAATGAATGATAGGTGGCAACACACATCAACTCTTCAAGTGCATGGAGCAGCGTGTGCAAGTTTTAACACTTTGTGATAGAGTCGCAAGTAACATCCCAACAGTACGCAATCAATACGCAATATACTGATCAATATTCAAAACAGTCGCTGAAAAACAATATAAATACCTTTTTTTTCTGCAGTTCTTAGGAATCACAGAAATCATGCCACGTGGCAAAAAACTCAATTAATTTGAAATAAGAAAAACTGGTTCTTTTTATGAAATAGGATTATCTCTTATAAAAATTGCTGATATTTTAAAATGTTCTAAGAGTGCAATGTGAAAGATCATGAAAAGTAGCAGCAGTGGCTCCACTAAAAAGTTTCCAGTAAGAAAACTGCTTCTCAGTGAGAAAGCTAAAGGCAGGATTTTGAACCTCTCAAGACATGAAACATTAATCAGCGAAACAGATAACGGATGTTCTGTTAATATTCTGTTCGTGTAGAACAGTACTACGTATTCTAACCACACATGACATCATTAAATGCGGAGAACTTAAGCAAAACCACCTCTAAACAGCGCAAAAGACCACTATTTCCGAAAAAAAAGTCGTGTCTTGGGCACGGTGGTATTTTTGTGATGACCCATATAGATGCAATTTCTATCAACATGGTCTGAGAAATTTAAGTGGATCTCGATAAGCAGACAAATGGGGCTCTACTCTCTGATGGGTAGGAGGTAGAATGTCAACTCAAGGGAAGATTTATAGTGAAGTACGGTGAAATACTATATGGTATCTTAACATTTCGTTTCATATAGAGAACTCTTTTGGTGGAAAACAATGATAATTTCAGCAAGGCAATGTTCCATGCCATACATCGAAATGCTATATGGTATCTTAACATTTTGTTTCATATAGAGAACTCTTTTGGTGGAAAACAATGATAATTTCAGCAAGGCAATGTTCCATGCCATACATCGAAATGCTATATGGTATCTTAACATTTTGTTTCATATAGTGAACTCTTTTGGTGGAAAACAATGATAATTTCAGCAAGGCAACGTTCCATGCCATACATCGAAATGCTATATGGTATCTTAACATTTTGTTTCATATAGTGAACTCTTTTGGTGGAAAACAATGATAATTTCAGCAAGGCAATGTTCCATGCCATACATCGAAATGCTATATGGTATCTTAACATTTTGTTTCATATAGAGAACTCTTTTGGTGGAAAACAATGATAATTTCAGCAAGGCAATGTTCCATGCCATACATCGAAATGCTATATGGTATCTTAATATTTTGTTTCATATAGAGAACTCTTTTGGTGGAAAACAATGATAATTTCAACAAGGCAATGTTTCATGCCATACATCGAAATGCTTATATGGTATCTTAACATTTTGTTTCATATAGAGAACTCTTTTGGTGGAAAACAATGATAATTTCAGCAAGGCAATGTTCCATGCCATACATCGAAATGCTATATGGTATCTTAACATTTTGTTTCATATAGTGAACTCTTTTGGTGGAAAACAATGATAATTTCAGCAAGGCAATGTTCCATGCCATACATCGAAATGCTATATGGTATCTTAACATTTTGTTTCATATAGAGAACTCTTTTGGTGGAAAACAATGATAATTTCAACAAGGCAATGTTTCATGCCATACATCGAAATGCTATATGGTATCTTAACATTTTGTTTCATATAGTGAACTATTTTGGTGGAAAACAATGATAATTTCAGCAAGGCAATGTTCCATGTCATATATCGAAATGCTATATGGTATCTTAACATTTTGTTTCATATAGAGAACTCTTTTAGTGGAAAACAATGATAATTTCAGCAAGGCAATGTTCCATGCCATACATCGAAATGCTATATGGTATATTAACATTTTGTTTCATATAGAGAACTCTTTTGGTGGAAAACAATGATAATTTCAGCAAGGCAAAGTTCCATGCCATACATCGAAATGCTATATGGTATCTTAACATTTTGTTTCATATAGTGAACTCTTTTGGTGGAAAACAATGATAATTTCAGCAAGGCAATGTTCCATGCCATACATCGAAATGCTATATGGTATCTTAACATTTTGTTTCATATAGAGAACTCTTTTGGTGGAAAACAATGATAATTTCAGCAAGGCAATGTTCCATGCCATACATCGAAATGCTATATGGTATCTTAGCATTTTGTTTCATATAGAGAACTCTTTTGGTGGAAAACAATGATAATTTCAGCAAGGCAATGTTCCATGCCATACATCGAAATGCTATATGGTATCTTAACATTTTGTTTCATATAGTGAACTCTTTTGGTGGAAAACAATGATAATTTCAGCAAGGCAATGTTCCATGCCATACATCGAAATGCTATATGGTATCTTAACATTTTGTTTCATATAGAGAACTCTTTTGGTGGAAAACAATGATAATTTCAGCAAGGCAATGTTCCATGCCATACATCGAAATGCTATATGGTATCTTAACATTTTGTTTCATATAGTGAACTCTTTTGGTGGAAAACAATGATAATTTCAGCAAGGCAATGTTCCATGCCATACATCGAAATGCTATATGGTATCTTAACATTTTGTTTCATATAGAGAACTCTTTTGGTGGAAAACAATGATAATTTCAGCAAGGCAATGTTTCATGCCATACATCGAAATGCTATATGGTATCTTAACATTTTGTTTCATATAGAGGACTCTTTTGGTGGAAAACAATGATAATTTCAGCAAGGCAATGTTCCATGCCATATATCGAAATGCTATATGGTATCTTAACATTTTGTTTCATATAGAGAACTCTTTTGGTGGAAAACAATGATAATTTCAGCAAGGCAATGTTCCATGCCATACATCGAAATGCTATATGGTATCTTAACATTTTGTTTCATATAGTCAACTCTTTTGGTGGAAAACAATGATAATTTCAGCAAGGCAATGTTCCATGCCATACATCGAAATGCTATATGGTATCTTAACATTTTGTTTCATATAGTGAACTCTTTTGGTGGAAAACAATGATAATTTCAGCAAGGCAATGTTCCATGCCATACATCGAAATGCTATATGGTATCTTAACATTTTGTTTCATATAGAGAACTCTTTTGGTGGAAAACAATGATAATTTCAGCAAGGCAATGTTCCATGCCATACATCGAAATGCTATATGGTATCTTAACATTTTGTTTCATATAGTGAACTCTTTTGGTGGAAAACAATGATAATTTCAACAACGCAATGTTCCATGCCATACATCGAAATGCTATATGGTATCTTAACATTTTGTTTCATATAGAGAACTCTTTTGGTGGAAAACAATGATAATTTCAGCAAGGCAATGTTTCATGCCATACATCGAAATGCTATATGGTATCTTAACATTTTGTTTCATATAGAGAACTCTTTTGGTGGAAAACAATGATAATTTCAGCAAGGCAATGTTCAATGCCATATATCGAAATGCTATATGGTATCTTAACATTTTGTTTCATATAGAGAACTCTTTTGGTGGAAAACAATGATAATTTCAGCAAGGCAATGTTCCATGCCATACATCGAAATGCTACATGGTATCTTAACATTTTGTTTCATATAGTCAACTCTTTTGGTGGAAAACAATGATAATTTCAGCAAGGCAATGTTCCATGCCATACATCGAAATGCTATATGGTATCTTAACATTTTGTTTCATATAGTGAACTCTTTTGGTGGAAAACAATGATAATTTCAGCAAAGCAATGTTCCATGCCATACATCGAAATGCTATATGGTATCTTAACATTTTGTTTCATATAGAAAACTCTTTTGGTGGAAAACAATGATAATTTCAGCAAGGCAATGTTCCATACCATACATCGAAATGCTATATGGTATCTTAACATTTTGTTTCATATAGAGAACTCTTTTGGTGGAAAACAATGATAATTTCAGCAAGGCAATGTTTCATGCCATACATCGAAATGCTATATGGTATCTTAACATTTTGTTTCATATAGAGAACTCTTTTGGTGGAAAACAATGATAATTTCAGCAAGGCAATGTTCCATGCCATACATCGAAATGCTATATGGTATCTTAACATTTTGTTACATATAGAGAACTCTTTTGGTGGAAAACAATGATAATTTCAGCAAGGCAATGTTCCATGCCATACATCGAAATGCTATATGGTATCTTAACATTTTGTTTCATATAGTGAACTCTTTTGGTGTAAAACAATGATAATTTTAGCAAGGCAATGCTCCATGCCATACATCGAATCATATCAAACAATGGTTTCAAGAACATAAATTTTAAATTCTAAGTTGGTCACCAAAATCGCAGGATTTTAATCCAATTTAAAATATGTGGGGTAGCTTGTTCTCTATGTGTATGAATATGAACCACAGTTCTGAAACTTCCAGGGCATAAAATCTGCAATATCACATTCATGGGAGAGCATTACCTGGAAACACCTTCATATTTCAGCTCATTCAATGCCTAGAACGCATAATCCAGGTGATGGTAACAATAGGAGAGCTAGTAATTATTAAATTGTCACGGAAATGAAAGATATATTTTATTGTCCAATACAAGGTGTATCATTTAAAACGCAACCCAAAGATCACGGCTGTTTAAATAATGAAAGTGACAATATTATTTTTGAGGAGCAATCAAGTAGCAATACTATGTTTCAGCATGATGGTGCGAAGGCTAATACTGTGAATACAACACAACATTTTACAGTTTTCTGGTTCGATTTTGTTTCTTGCCCCTCCCCCTCTATTTGTTTCTAGATCCGAGCCTGGAGACGAGTACTCTTCTGCATGCACTCTCAGACACGATGGATAGAAAAGAACTTAGTTCCAACAGGTTGGTGGTTGGCCCTGTCACAGAGATACAACCGAAAAGGTTCTGGGAGATGGCTTGGCAGCGGATCAGTCTTCTAATCTGCAGTTCCCAGGTTCGATTCTGAACTGTGCAAGAGTAATATTCTCCGCTAAATACCGTTCTGCTGTTGGCCAGAAAGGGGGCAGCGTTGGATTTGGAAAATCCGTCCGTCGGATTGGACGTTAGGACATAGTTTCTTGTGCATGACAGTCACACTCTGCGGACATTAAAGAACACGTTGGATGACGAGAGCCTACCATCTGATTCCTAACAGTTGTACAGTGGGTCCTCTATTTTTTTCTAAGAAAGGTCTTTTTTTTTTCCTTTTTTTCGGTTTAGACCTAGGAGTTAAACATTTAAATTCATCTTACCATGAAATGTGGACCATTCAATTTTATTTACTTTCACTAAAACAACTATGTTAAAGAACATAGAACTTTTATGTTTAAGTCTCATTTCCTTTCATACGACAATATTAAAAACACCTCCTGGACGAACAAAGCGAATTACTTGCTGCTGTGGACCGTTAATTATCAACGTACATCGGTAACACTGGAAACGAAATGAAACTGCAATTGTCATATGAATAATTTGTATGCAACATTCAAACTGACACATTAATAAAAATTTCAATTATGTAGCAAGCCAGAGTCTTACACTTTCCATATACTGTATGTAATAAACTGCCTGTGTTTTAAAAAGAAATGTAGTATTGACTAATATTTAAACAAAGTCAGGGGTTCCGAAACGGGGAAGCACGCCCCTACCTTGAGAGAAGGTGAAGGTACTCGAAGGGGTGTGAGGATGTATATATTTTTCCATTTGTTTTTGGGGCGAGGTTGGCTCAGTCGGTAGCGCGCCAGGTTCGTAATCTTCCTTTCCCAGGTTCGAGTCCCAGCTAGCTCAGCGTTGATATTAATCTCCGCAAATCTCCCCGCCCTGCCCACGGTCAATCCGTCGGATGGGACGTTAAGCCGTGACTCCGTCTGCGGGAGAGCCATACCCTACCCACGTTAAACAATACGCTGCATGATCTTGACAGGAAGCTACCATCTGTTTCACAACAGCTGTTTTAGTGGGTGTGCAAAAAAGTGCCAGTCAGACGTAACCCAACCCATTTATTTTCAGCTAGTAGAATTCCCCGGCATTGCTCGGACCTTAATAAAATAATTCAATGTAGTATGCTTGCTTCCAGCTATATTCCGAATATACATCGAAGGGCCAAAATATTATGACCAGCGCGTCTTTATGCAAATCGAAGCAACTGCAGGGAAACGACGGCGCGTGAGAAGGTCATGAGACGGTAAAATAACACCTGATACTGATTTCTATTCATCAGTTTTATTCTTGTTCTTCAGATGGGAAAGGCGGCGGATTTAAGTGAGTTTCACAAAGGCCAAATTGTAATGACCAGACAACTGGGTCAGAGCACTTGCGAGAGAGGAAGGCTTGTGAGGTGCTCACAGTCAGCCGTGGTTAGTAACTTCAAAGAGTGGTTCGAGGAGGGAAAAATCGCGAACCTCCGGCAAGGTGTGGACCGACCATGGCTGATCGATGCTAGAGGTGAGTGAAGGCTATCCCGTATGGTACGAGCCAACAGAAGGGATACTGTGGCGCAACTCGCCCAAAATTTGAATGCTGGTGACGGAAGTAATGTGTTATAATACACAGAACATCGAATCCTGCTGAAAATAGTGCTGCGAGGTTGGCATGGGCCTTTCTGAGTGCCCATGCTAACCTCGGTTCAATATCGAAAGTGCCTACAATGGTCACGCGAGCATCACAAATTGGACCTTGGATTATTGGAAGAAGGTCGTCTGGTTCGATGAATCTCATTTCATGTTGCACTATGTGGATGGCCTGGTACGTGTGCGCCATTTACCTGGGGAAGTGTTATTACCAGGATGCACCATAGGATGAAAACAAGACGGTGAAGGAAGTGAAATGCTTTGGGCAATGTTCTGCTGGAAAATCCTGCATCCAGTCATCCATGTGCAGGAAACTATAACGTCTACCACCTACCTAACCATCATTGTAGACAAGGACTAGGTGCATTTTTTCATCGCAACGGTACATCCCTCTAGTAGAGCCTTCTTTCAGCAGAGTAAAGCGCCATGTCACACAGTTTGGATTTTTCGACAATGGTTCATGGAACATGAGAAGGACTTCCAGGTATTGCTCTGGCTTCCAAATTTCCCAGACATCAATCCAATCGCGGCATCTCTGGTTTATGTTGGAACAGCATATCCGATCTGCAAGAGCTCTACCATGTAACTTGCAAGAGTTAAAGGATCTGCTGGTAATGTGTTGGTACCAGATACCACAAGACACCTTTATAAATCTTGTAGCGTCCATGCCTCTCCGGATAAGAGCTGTTTCGGCGGCACATGGAGGACCAACATCATATTAGGCAGGTGGTGATAATGTTTTGGCTCTTCGATATATACGCGGACACTCGGTTATGTTCGCCGTTACGTCACTGGTAGTGGAAGTGTTCGACTGCCTGTAATTCCGCAGATACTTGAATGATCGATCCCGAATTTTGTCTGGTGGTTTCACTTGCATCTTGCTACATAGGGTTTAGAGATCGGGTTCCTAGATGTGGTGATGAAACGTGGTTTTATTACGAGGTCTCTACGTTATTGCGATTTTTGTTTTTTTCCAAAATTTATAAAGGAACTAACCTGGAAGCCTTTTTCAAGGGTGCAAGACCTTGAAAAATGCATTCATTCAGAGCTACGGAGTAGTTTCCAACAAATGTTTGGTTTATCCATTAAGAGTTCTAGAATTGGCGTAGACTTCTGCAACTTTGCATAGATGCTGGAAGGGAGTATTTTGAAGGAAAGTAAAAGTTTTGTTCGGGTAAGTTCAATGGATTTTGTTCTGTAGATACACATCAATAACTTTTTGAACACCCCTCGTATAAACACAAAGGTTCATTCAATGTATTAAAGATAGAGAATAAAAAGCAATCAAACACCGCATTTTAATTATTTTCAATTACTAAAGACTGACAAAAGTGAAATTATAATAAATATAGAGGAAAAATTTTATAAATATAATAAATGAGATAAAAATAAAGGATTTAAATATAATAAATGAGAAGGTGAATATATAAAAATTATATAAATACAGTGGACTTTCGTTATAGCGCTGCTCGCTATACCGCGCACTCGGTTATAGCGCGGGCGATGTTCGCGATAAGTTCAAACATGTTTATACAGGTCCGTGCGGCGTTAGTGAGTATCGCATTTTATTGTTTTGCGTATTGAGTAATTGTGTATGTATTGAGTTCCTGCATATATTTTGAATAGTGTTTAATTATTGTATGCATGATGAGTAAAAGAAAAGCTTACAGTGTTGTGTCGCCACCGCGCCGCTCGGTATAACGCGGTTTACCTTATAACGCGGGTGTTGTTTCCCACCCGACATGCGCGTTATATCGGGGGTCCACTGTATATAATTGAAATTATATAAATATATTTCATCAAGCGGTCTAATTCCAAAGTACACAGGACAGGCTCGAGCTGGGAATATTTCAACAGGGAATCGTCATTCAGCACAAATCACCATCGGTTTACATACACAACGTTTTAAGTTTTGTTTAATTTCCCACAGATTATTTTATTTATTGAAAAAGCACAGAATATGTTTTTGTCAATATAGATATAAACACCGGATTTGGGGAAGAACTCTTAATGAAGAATGCTTATCCAACTAACGAAAATTTTACAATTATACGTATTCCTTAAAAATTAAGTTTAACAAGCTGTTACTGCGAAAATTTTCAAATATTTTGTTTACAAATAAACCGTATTTATTACTGACTGTAAAAAGTCTTATAGAGTTAATATTACAAACGTAATGCAATGTAGACGGATTGAACCGTTGAGGTCTAAACGTCAAGATGCCGTGACTGTATTTTACTTGGGTAAGTCACAAAGTATGGTTTCCTATTTAAATTCTGCCAAGAGCAAGTAATTGCACCATAGATATACAAAAAATGCTCCAAATGTGCATTATTTTCCACTAGTCACCAAATTTGTTGAAACAACTCACGCAATCGTTGGTCGATCAGCTGAGCAAGAGCTGTCAGTAGAAGGATGCGTCCTCTACCTAAAGTCACTTCGTGATTTTTTTTTGATGGCATCTTTCGACGGAAAATGTCGTCCTCAGAGATGCTTCTATAGCTTCCGAAACAAGTGAAAAATCAGACGGTCCTGTCCATACCTGGGGATCGACAACATCGAATGATGTAGATGGGTGTCAACTTCTGTGGCTGTCGACTGATTTCCGACGGTTGTGTCTCTTGTTCCCAGAAACCGAATTATTGCTCCGATCTCCATCTTCATATACAAGTGCTGTACCTTCATCATGTTCACTCTAACTCTGCACCTCACAGCACAGGTTTCTAACACTGATGACTGCTGCCACAGTATTTGACACTAATATTCGAAGGTGACGCAGACCCAGGTGTTTCTTAGTTTGGCGGAAAATCTACTGGGAACCTTACTTTTTGAATTACCCTCGTATACATTAGACAGATGCAACCTTGCGATAGAGGATTTGAATCTTTGACTAGCATGTCATAATTCAAACCAATGTACTTTTCTATCTGTAATATTAAAGAAAATTAGAATTTTTTTAAACTTTTGCATTGCTTTTAAAAGTTATTTGAAATAAATCTTAAAATGTTTTGTTCAGATTGCATAATTAAAATTTCACATATATTTCTTTTAATTAAATCCTTATTTTTCAGAGAGATTTCAAGCTGACGGTTGCCGAAATATATGTACATCCCAACAATGTATCCAAGCAGGTATAAATTTCATCTAGCGGTTATTTGTATGTGCATATTTTTGCATTTCGATGTTACTTTTGCTTGCTTTATAAATTAATATGTTATGGAGCGTTTTGCTTTGCATAAAACATTCATTGAACTATATTATAGGTTGTTATAAGAGTTCTGGAGTTTCTTAACCGCAGCTTTCAGACTTCACATTTTTGTGAAACATGAAGTTTACTAATCAAAATAAGTTCCATTATAATCAACACATTTCTCCTAATGATCTCACAAACAAATTTACGTACATAATTTTTGAAAAAAAGCAAATCAGTATTTCGGGAATCAATGAAGTTCACGAAGGCGGGTTCAGTTACTGCTTGGTTGGAGGACGATTTCTTGCAGAGGAACTTGTCGAGGTATTTGAAAAGGGGATAGTTTAAGGGGAAAAGATCCAATGAACATGGAAGGAGAGGGAGCGATTCATCCTTCAAATGGCTCATTCTCCATAGAATGATTTCCGCAAAATGATGTTGAGCATTGACATGGAGTAGGAAATGGATTAACTGATGCCGGTTTTATTTAAGATACTTTCTAATGGACAATGTAAACATTATGGCAGTACCTTTTCTGCTGTGAATATTTCGCTTGGTTTTAGGAAGTTATAATGAATGACACCGGGTTCATTCCACCAAAGAGTAAATGAAATTTTTTTGGGTAGAGACTAGTTGCTGGAACGTTTTTTGACTCTTCGTCTCCGTAGAGCAGTGTCTCGCAAACTGTGTGCCGCGGCACAGTAGTGTGCCGCGAGAGATTTTTAAATTGACACTAGATATTCCAAAGATTTCATTTTGACTTGACTTGTGTTATCGGCGTGCTTTAATATCGACGTGCTATCGACGTGCTTTAATAAAAATCTTTCAGATTTTATCAACTGGGATCTTGTAAGTATTTATCAAGCTTTTCCCAAATTTTGGTATTAATTTTTGATTATTTCAAGCCATAGAATGGACAAATATTTAAAACAAACACCGAGTAATGAATTAAAGAACGAGGGCAAATCTTCAAGTAAAACCAGGCTGATGACTTCAACAAAGCGCAAATATAATGACGATTATATAGAGTTTGCTTTTATTCTTTTTTAGGTGTGCCGCGGAAAAAAAAATTAGATTCAGTGTGCCGCAGAGTAAAAAAAAGGTTTGCGAGACACTGCCGTAGAGCTACTGTGCTAATCATTTCCGTCTGTTGCATAGAATCTCTTTTATCGCACGTAACGATTCGAGCGAGAAATGAATCGATCTTCGTCCTTATGATCAATGAAGAGCAATCTCAAGCCGACGATTTTGTTTCTTACAATCACTGGAGAGCAGTCTCTACTCGTAGTTTTTGTTTCTTATGATCAATGGAGAGCATATCTCCAGTGGTGATTTTGTTTCTTATGATTAATGAAGAGCAGATCTCCAGTCGACTACTTTGTTGTCTTTCATTCAGTTCGTAAAGCATTCACTTGCCAAGTTTCTTCCTTTTGTCAATTGCATATAGATGCCAAAAATAGTTTCAGTTTTTGCAACAAATTATTCTGCAATTTTTCGCACTATTTTAATTCGATTTGTTTCAATTAAGGTTTTCCAGTGGTCGTCATCACAGTTGGAAGACTATACACCTAAGTTTCTGTTTTCGAGTCTCATACCCCAGATCGAAATTTTTCAAACTACTAGTATTGTATTCTGCGATTCTCGATTAGTATTGCTAATTGCCAATTTAATCATTTAATCATTGTGTTGCTTTGTGAATCATTTTGACCTCGTAAAGTTAAATTTTACAAAAAAACATTTAATCCGTGCTTGCACTCATCACCATGAAAAAAGGAAAATAACTTAAGGTTTTCAAATAGCTAAGTTGCTTTTTTTTTATTTAAGTTTTCAAAACGCTAACCAGAGGTTCCCAATTCTCATTCTTTTCGCAGACCCCCGTGAGGACTTTCACTGTTTCTGCGGATCCTCTTTTCATCATTACTATATGTAAATACATCATTTAGCTGATACATCTTGTTTAACTAAAATACAGATCCTCGTAATATTCCTTAAAAGTTCCAAGAATAAGTTATATCTCTAGTTCATTACCTGTTGTTTATTTGCTGGATATTTTGGAATTCAAATCTAAACATTTAAGTACAGAAATCGATATGCCAGAAATTTTATGTCATCAACATCTAATCACATCTTGCAATCAGGATAGATATCCAGCATTGCGTAATGGATTAAGATAATTCCAGCCAAAGACAATATCACCTGACGCGGTTATAAAATCGCGGCAAATGTACGATTAACGTTGGATCTATATGAAATATTAACATTAGGTAGCAACGTGAGTACCACAGGTTGGATACAACTGATAAACACCGAAACATGCCCTATAAAACTATGACTTGTCAACATACCCCATGACAATTAAGTAAAACTTGAATCACAAAGGAATACACACAAAAACCGACAGAACGTTTGTAACAACCTAATAGAAATCAAAAAGAGATTCCTAGATAAAATATACATTGATCATCGTATAAAGTACGTTCTATACAAAAAGAGTCCTCAACCTATATCCTGTGATTTTTCTAAGGATCACGAAAATGTTCTGTGCCTTTGGGCTATTTTTACAAAGAGTAGATTTATTATTTGATTCATTACTAATAATTCATACAATGAGATGGTTAATATACTATACGGTGATTACTAAATCTCCTTATTATTAATTCTAACATATCTTTTAGTTTTATTAAAGTTTATAAATATTAAATTCCATTAGTGTATCGTAATTAAATGTTTCTAAAAGGATTTCTCTAGGAAATAATCCAGGGAAATGCAGTAAAAGGTGTTCTGTTTTACATTCCTGCATTTAGGGGCAATTTTGTGGCATGTAATTGAAATAACTTTTTGTCTGGGTTCGATCCCTGGGTAAGGTATGGATGGTTGTGGTGTTTTTCTGTTGAGGTCCTGCCATCCGCACAGACCTTCTACTATGGCATATAAACTGACAGGCTCCTGTCAGATCTCTGTGGCAAGTAGCTGCTTCAGAGGGTATTTTTTTATTTTTTATTTTTTTTTTTCATTTAATAACTAAGATTTGCCGATTTACATTTAAAGGTGAATTATCCTTTCTCGTTTAACCTTTTCGTCAACTAAAGTCAAATCAAAATATATTCGACCAAAATAAGCCAGGATCTAGAAGAAAAATAAAGGGGCGGTTGGAGGGAGGGAGGCGACGCCGTCGATCCGGGAAAAGATAAAGGGAGGTGGATAGACTGGTTATTCATTGTAATGTAATATTTTCACCTTCGGTTTAGAAGATTTTTTAATAGTTTCTTGAAATATGCGTTTAATAGTTTTTGGCCTCCATTAACCTGACTGGAATCCTAAAAGTCAACCCTCCCATCCCAGATTAGCCCTGGACCAGAACAATAAATAATGAAAATTAAAATCAAAAAAATTCTATTCTCTACAATCGAGTGAATTGTCCCGTCCAGGTAACAACACAAACCTAAAACCAATTAATATTAAAATATCATTTCATAAATATATACCGATCGACCGTGACAACACGTCTTCCTTGGGTATCGCTTAGATATTATGTCGGATACCACATAAAATGCACTTCCCCCAACATTGTCACGGGTCTGACTGCGGATTTCCGCCTCTCTCCAGACACGTCTGCTATCCGATTGTAGAAAAAAATCTAGATTCATCCACGAAGAGGACACCACTTCTTCTCAGACACATGCTACACTAGTTTCCATAAATTAAGTAACAGACCTATGTTATGTCAATAAAAATGCGCGTGTCTTCGAATATATTTGGGCAAATGCAATTAAATTTCGCAGGAAGATAGAAGACAATGCTGTGATAAGAAATGAAAATTTAGATCAAATCATTACATATACCCTGAAAAAGGAAATTTACATGAAAAAGAAAGGACAAGCGGTGAATATTAAATAAATAGTCAATATCTCTACTGAATAAACGTTTTATATTCAAATCCCATTCCCCTAGTGTGCGGGACGGGGGTGGCTCAGTCGGTAGCGCGCCAGGCTCGTAATCTGTAGTTCCCAAGTTCGAGTCCCAATTGGGTCACCGTTGAGATTTATCTCCGCAAAATTCCCCGCCCTGCCCACGGTCAGTAGGGGACACCGATGGGCTTGGAAGGCCGCTTGGAAAGGCCATCCGTCGGATGGGACGTTAAGCCGTGGCCCCGTGTGCGGTAGAGCCATACTCTGTGCACGTTAAAGAACACGCTGGATGGCCTTGAAGGGAGGCTACTATCTGTCTCCCGACAGCTGTTCCAGTGGGTCCCCTCCCCCAACCTTCTCTGAGCCTTCGGGGTCCTTCTGACCTGACCATTTAGCCCATGGTGTGCAAAACGTGCCGCTCAGAGGTAAAACAACCCAATCCAAACAACCTTAGTGTGCCATCTAGCCCTAGTTCAGGCCAGGCAGCATCGATTCATGACCTCAGTAAGATAATCCAGAGAATGAGAGGAGAAGAAAGTCCACTGAGTAATAAGAGCAGTCCTGAGGCTGCAAGGGTTTGGGGAGAGGATGGGAATGTGACAACACGTCTCCCTTGGGTATCGCATAGATGTTCTGTCGCAATAAGATTTGCAGAGAATGCAGATCACATTATTATATTCTTAGTTTCTGAAGTTTATTATCGCCCATTAAGAAGAAATCTTGACCTACGGCATAGGGAAAGATCAAGAATCTCATCTCGATATCTCAGAGCATTCACAGAACTTTCATCGAACACACGGAGGTCAGGTCAATATAATCACCCAATGAAAACCTGGCCCACATATTCAGATGCCACATAAAATGCGCTTACCCCAAATTGCCATAGGTCTGACAGCGGATTTCCGCCTCTCTCCTGACACGTCTGCTATCCGATTGTAGAAAAAAATCCAGATTCATCCACAAAGAGGACACCACGGCATTGTTCTCAGACACATGCCACACTAGTTTCCATAAATTAAGGAACAGCCCTATATTATATCAATGGGAAGCTAACGTCGACGATCTATATAACTTTTAAAATAAGTGCTTTGGTTCTTTTTTTTTAAATGTGATAGCAGATAATTTTCTTAACCAAATATATCAATATCTGGATTGCCAACAATATTAGTTTAGTATTTAATGAGTTATGGACATTTGAATATTTAACAATAACAATCCAGTCATAAATATTGACTTAAGAAATTAAAACTTAGTTATAAATATTGTATCAAAGTGTGTAATAAAATAACTGTGTATTTTAGAAGCTTGTGTAAAGAATTATTTCACTATTTATAAGTTTTGTATAAGTTTCGTGAGATTGGCGTTGCTGTTATTAAATATTCAAGCATCCACAATTCATTAAATATTGAGCGAATATTGTTGAAACTCGATATATTGATATATTTGATAGAGATCTTTATCTGTTATCACAGGTTTGAAAGCAAAAAAAACCTTATTTTAGAAGATTCGATGTTAACTTCCCTATAGCGGGTCTTCCTTTCCTTCCTTGCTCCTTGTCTGTGTGAGCTTTTAACTCTGGGTATTTTTCATTGTTAACTTAACCAAAGAGCCAAAACATTATGACCAACGCATTTTATGCAAATCGAAGCAACTTCAGTTAAACGACGGCACTTGTGAAGTTCGTGAAAAGTATAAATAACACCTGATACTGAGCTCTGTTAATCAGCTGGTGATCTCGCCCTCCTTTCCCCCTCAATGGGTCCAGTGATTGCTATAGACAGGCTGCAGAGATGTCTTGATGAGGTGGAGAAGTGGTACGATAAATGGAAGGTCAAGATAAACACCGAGAAGAGTATTGCCATCCTCTTCAGTGGAAAACTTATTAATTAAAAACCCAAAACGTTTAAATTTTTAAATAAACCAATTGAGTGGCAAAAGACCATCAAATACTTGGGTATAACCCTACATCAAAAGCTCAAATGTGACCCTCATATTCATGATATTATAATTAAAATCAATGCAGTGAGATGTCAACTAGGACCTCTACTTAGGAGAAATGTTATCTTGATGATTGACCATAAATTGTTATTGTACAACATGGTCATTTGTCCGATAATAACTTATGCTTCCCCTATATAGGCGAACACCACCTCCGCGAATATACGCAAGATTCAGATCTTGCAAATCAAAATATTGAGATCTGCGGTCGATGCCCCTTGGTTTGTTACTAACAGACAACTTCATAGAGACTTGAGCATCGACCACATATATACTCATATTAAATGCATCTCAAAATGTTTTTTTGAGGCTGTTAAAAATAATCCAAATGAGATTATTGTTATTTCTTCTTTGCGTAATTATGATCACAATGTATTTAATAAGTACAAGAGGTCTAAAATGATGACTTTCTCTGAGCAAAGCTGCTCGTTTCAGGTCTCTTGTGCATGATATATGTTATTTTTAGCTTGTGTTTTATGTTAGCCTCTAGGGGCCCACCCACGGGTGGTTTACTTGTTATATGTTTTTACTTATGCCAACTGGGCATATTTTCAGATGGAGATGGTAATGGGTAATATTCTACCTGGAACATTGTATATCCACACTCGATCTTACGATCTACGACTCTCTGTTGCTCAATGTTATTCTTGTTCTTCATCAGGCAGCGGATTTAAGTGAGTTTGACAAAGGCAAAATTGTAATGGCCAGATGACTGGGTCAGATCACTTCGGAGATGGCAAGGCTTGTGGGGTACTCACGGTCAGCCGTGGTTAGTACCTTCAAAAAGTAGTCCGAGAAGAGAAAAACCACGAACCGCCAGCTAGAGGTGAGCGAAGGCTATCCCATATAGTACGAACCAACACAAGAGATATGGAGAGGCAACTCGCCCGTAATTTGAATGCTGGTGACGGGAATGATGTGTTACAACACACAGTACATTGAACCCTGCTGGGGGGCGGGGGTGGCTCAGTCGGTAGCGCGCCAGGCTCGTAATCTGTAGTTCCCAGGTTCGAGTCCCACCTGGGTCAGCGTTGAGATTTATCTCCGCAAAAATTCCCCGCCCTGCCCACGGTCAGTAGGGGACACCGATGGGCTTGGAAAGGCCGCCGTCCGTCGGATTGGACGTTAAGCCGTGGCCCCGTGTGCGGGAGAGCCATACCCTGTGCACGTTAAAGAACACGCTGGATGGCCTTGACGGGAGGCTACCATCTGTCTCCCAACAGCTGTTCCAGTGGGTCCCCTCCCCCAACCTTCTCTGAGCCTTCGGGGTCCATGTGACCTGGCCATTTAGCCCATGGTGTGCAAAAAAGTGCCGCTCAGAGGTAAAACAACCCAACCCAACCCAACTTGAACCCTGCTGAAAATGGGACCGCAGCCTCTCCAAGTGCCCATGTTAACATCGGTTCACTATCGAAAGCGCTTACAATGGGCACGCAAGCATCAAAACTGGACCTTGAATGATTGGAAGAAGGTTGTTTGGTTCGACGAATCTCGTTTCCTGTTGCACCATGTGGACAGCCGGGTATGTGTGCGTCGTTTACTCGGGGAAATGTTGACACCAGGATGCACTGTGAGATGAATACAAGCCAGTAGAAGAAGTGTATATTTTGGGCAATGTTCTGCTGGGAAACCCTGGAATCAGTCATTCATATGAGGAAAACTATGACCTCTATCACTTACCTAAATATCGTTGCAGATCAGGTACATCCTTTCATGTCAACGGTATATCTCTCAAGTAGTGCCTTCTTTCAGCAGAATAATGCACCATGCCACTCTACCCGGATTGTTCGAGAATGGTTTGCGGAACATGAGGAAGACTTCCAGGTATTTTCATGGCCTCCAAATTCCCCAGCGATTAATCCAATCGAACATCTGTGGTTTGTGTTGGAACAGCATACCAAGTAACTTACAATAGTTAAAGGATCTGCTGGTAACGTGTTATTACCAGATACCACAAGGCACCTTTAGAAATCTTGTAGCATCCATGACTCGCCGGGTAAGAGCTGTTTTTGCGGCACATGGACGACCAACGTCATATTAGAAGGTGTTCATAATGTTTTGATTCTTCGGTGTATGTTGTAAAAATTGCACTACTCGGTTAAATAACTGCATTCTATTAATTTGTATGCTATATACATATATTTCCACATTTTTTTCACGCTTCAAACAATACAGTGCACAATCATAAAGAAACAGCGACTGTCCCCCGGTAAGCCACTAAACACAGTAGGAGTCCCAATCCTATTAGCAAATCCAAGACTTCAGGTGTTCCCAACACCTAAGCAACAACAGGAAACGGTTGATGCAAAACTGGACGACGTCTTCGTGACCGTTCCATAGCAGAGTCCAAGGCTCAACTGTCTTTTTCAAAGTTCATTTCCTTCATTAAAAATATCGCCAGTGCGGTCACATGATGTATTTCGGGGGGTGTAAAGCTCTCCGACCCAATCAGGTGTGCTCCTATTCCAAACTAATGGCGTACAATTCTTCCAACTCCGAGCGTGGGACTTTATTAAACACATATGTTGTTTTTCACCTGCAGGGAACTGCACTTGTTGTTGCTAGATAAAGCTCTGTAGATAATGCCGCTCCTGTCGCACCTTAGCCAATCGAGTCCTTACATTCCCATTAACGTAAAATACATAGCGCATTAATAATTGTGTTCATGGCTGTCTTAGAATAGGTAGATTAATATATGTAGCAATAACAATTAAAAAATAATTAACAAAAGCTTAAGACAAATAGATTCACTTACTTGTGAGAAAATATCTTAATATTTCGACCCCTGACTAGGGTCGTCATCCGAGGAGGTTGCAGCTTTGTTGGAACTTTTTTTTCCAACAAAGCTGCAACCTCCTCAGATGAATATAGAATATTAGAATATTTACTGACAAGTAAGTGAATCTATTTCTCTTAAGTTATACATAGTGTTTTACCTTAATTTATGGAAAACAGTGTTTTAATTAAAAACGGAGCTTTAAATAATAATAAATATATACCCCCTCAAGCAGCTGCTTGCCACAGAGGTCTGACAGGATCCTTTCAGTTTATATACCAAAGTAGAAGGTCTGTGAGGATGGAAGGACTTCAGCAGAATAACAACAAACACATCCATGCCTTACTCGGGGCTCGAACCCAGTTTACATGCCATTTTTTTTTCTAGTGATGTCTCAGATCAGTGATTCCCAAACTGTGGTGAGTTTAGTGCCAAACTTCAATCATACATGGATTTACATAAAATTGTAGCCTGATAAATGCAAAAGAATAATTTTTACCTATTCCTTATTTCCTTCATAAAGCTTGTTGGAAAATGCGTTTTTCTTTAGCACAGTCTTACATGCTGCAAAATACACCAAATGTCCTTGTTGTTTGCTAATACATTTGTCTAATGTATCCTCTAAAACATAACCTATGAAACGTACACTTTTTAAGACGTGGAATAAAAGTTAAGCTTTATAACTTTTGCCTTTTTAAAAGGAGATGGTAAAGAACACCATTTTAATATTAGTACCTCAAAATGCTATTAGAGAAATGCACCAACAAATGAAGTTGTTTGCTATATTATTAACTAAATCAGAACAGTTACTAATTAAGTGATTTCATAATTTTCTCCAAACAAATTTTAAAAAAATCGTAAATGGAAACAAAATCATATTTTCACAGATATTGTAACAAAATAATGAAATCTCATTCAGTAATTGAAAAAATAACTGAAATCCCTGCAGATCTATTTCAGATTCGGATACTAACTGTAACAAATTAAGATTCTCGTTCAGTGCCCTGACTGAGAAATGGATACAGCTGGATTTGGAAATTGTGGTTGTACGTTGGAGTTGAGTCGTTATGATTATATTAACCCGTTATGCTGGATTAATTTGAAGGGAAGCTCCCATCTGTCCCTAACAATTAGGTGTGCAGATTTTGATTGATGAAAACCGGAGTTATTTCAGTAAATATCCCGGTTTCACAAAGCTGTAACCGGAAAAGTTTAATTTTGGTTCCGATTTCAGTTTACTGACTTGTCAACGTAAAAGATCCCGACAAACTTTAAACACCGAACTGGAATTGGACACAAAACTGATAATATCACACCTCTCCAAGAAGATCCCGGCAATATTAAAAGCAACATTGACTTGTAATGTTGCCGGGAGCGTATTGGAGAGGTGTGAATTTTCTCGTGGCACGATTATTCGTAATTCAAAGCCCTCACGTGCGATGCTAGTGGTATAAAGTTCGTGCCTCGCCGATAACACGCAACTATGTCGTCAGTGTGCACCGACTGTTTGGTGCTCATTGCAAACTGCGTTTTTACACAAAGAAAGAAATCTTCACGTAAATTAACACCGGGACAGTTCTCTAACAACTTGGACGTATGGAACCCCCCTCTTACAATTGTCTAGTGTGTTTTTGTTTTTCAAATCTCTTCTGTCTTGGAATCCTTGTAACATGCCACTTTTAACTGACTTTGCATCAAATGTATAGTTCTGCGATAAAACAACACATTCCAATACTTACATGAAATATTATTCCTTCTTTTAGATATTTACGAGAAATTACTCACATTTGAATGTTTCCACTTTCTGAAATACGACTTTCTCCTTCACATTCAAAGAATTTACAAACTAACCTCGTTTAGTCTTTGCTTATCATTTGCATTTAATACAGCTTCCTTGAATCGGAGAACATTCCAGTTCTGCAAGGACGTCAAGCGCATTTTTGATGTTACATTTCGGAGTAATTTAGATACGAAGAACAATAAATACATAACGTTTTAATTATCTATGTCTAAGTCTGATTTTCCTTAAACGAATTCGTGAACACTACACACGAATAGAAGCTAGTCTCTGCATTTTTAAAACTTTTCACTGTTTACAAGTGAAATGGTAAGATAATTATTTTAGACTCATGTTTCACGCTCGATTTATTTCATTAGCAAACTTTAACTTTCTTTTCGGGCTGCTGTCTCTTATGCAGAAAACACTTTCATTTCGGACTTCTCCAAGTCATTTAACACTATAAATCCAATCTACACACATCGAAATTTCATTAGTATTTTTTACTGCTTTATGTTTTGCAGCGAACTTGAAAAATTATTTTAAATACTGAAAAAAATGCATAAATTAATGAAAGAAAAATAGTGATACTGTCGTGCGCGCCTCGCTGTTGCAAACACTCTTCTAGTTGTGTCGCGGAGTACAAAAACTGAAATGTCTGTGATGCGTTTTGTTTTCAATATTATCCAATTCAATATATTATTCATTCATTCCCTTAATCAAATAACGAAGGCAACTATAACCATAGGCCTTCTCTTAGGGGAAGATGTTTTCACAGCACTAAATCCGTTGTCGTCTTCTTAAGAGAAATCGTTTTCCGATAAATTTTTTGTTTTCAATATTATCCAATTACGGGTCATTCCCTTAATCAAATAACGAAGGCAACTATAACCATAGCCCTCCTCCTTAGGGGACGTTGTTTTCACAGCACTAATTCCGTTGTCGTCTTCTTAAGGGAAGTCGTTTTCTGATAAATTTGAGTAACGGACACTAACACAGGTTTATGAGAAACAATAATAAAACGTTTAATGAAAACATATAAAAGTACAATCTTAGAAACCAAATCATTGACATTATCATAAAAGAACTTAAAATTAAAACACAAAAAATCATTTATCGAACACCTTTTAAATTTAAATGTAAATTTTAACGATAGCAACTTTTGAATCAAAGGAAGGATAATTAAGCGTACTGCTTTTAGTATATATAATCCTGAGTTTGCCAGGCAGCTGGTAGCAGGTTGGGGTCATGGTACTCTTTTTAGTCACTCCAGGGTCGTGGAGGGGAGGAACTCCTTATGGAGCCGTTTTTGCCAAATAAGTGAAAGATTTATGCGTCGAACTGTAGCTGATATGAGGATGGACCTTCGCGGTTGTCTTTCATCACACGAAACACTTTCTCCTCTGGACGATTGTCGAAATTGCCTCGACGTTGTAGGAAGGGAAAGCGGCCACATTACCCGTTCAGCAAACTCAGTTTACAGGTGGGGGATTTACACTCCACTTCTCAGGCGATTACCATCATAAATTCCATTTCTCTACATCGACGAAGTTCAGAAGTCATTCATTGGGACTGACTAATTGCGCAGTGAAAAGTCAAACAAGGATGCCCTTGCTTTGATGCATTAAGCTATTTTCGAAGAAGGATTGCGCACTAATCACTCTCAAATTGGCCTCATTCACTATAGTTCAGTCCGCTTACTAAACCCTTTGAAATCTACTTCGTTTACTATACTTCTACGCGATCCCTTATCATTACTTTCACTTCTGATGATTCCTACATTTCGATACTTAATTTCTAATACTCAATCTGCCCGGGTCTTCCTGCTCGACTTGAGTCTAACTGCTCTCTCCAAAATCTCAGATCTATATTAAGTCTTTCTGACCCTCGCTAGATATATCGCATGTTTCTTCTCCCCTTGTTTTCCATAAATATGTGATATGTGCAGAGATCCTCTGAAGGCGAACTTATGAGTCGTAAATTACAACCAGGGGTATTTGTCTCTGCGCTAGACGTTGATGTTGCGGTCTGCATAGCAGAATTTGTCGTTGATGAATATCAGCAGTGGTCACTGCTGTTTAGTTCTACGTCTGCAGCTGGCCATGAGTAAGATTTCATGGATGTTTTCCGTGTGAAGTCGCATTTTTGCTATCTTCATTTATTCTCGCCACTCGACAATTCGGTGTCTGACCTTCCACTGTAAAGGAATAAATCAGGATTCTGCTTGTTGTTTTGTCCATGGGCTGCTAGTTTCGAGGAGTTGGTGTGTCATGTTGGTTATTCGAAGGGGATCTATGGATGTGAAAAATGACCACTTTGTGTCGTGTATGTTTGGGATTTCGTCTGCAGCTGTGAATTCCGTGAGTGAATTCCGTGAGTTCTAGCCTGAGTGCAAACTAATGTGGCTCCCTAATTGTTTGTTCTCTCTGTTTTAGTAAAAAATTCAATTAAGTGAGAAAGAAAAAGAATCGTTATGCCTGATGCAAATCAAAACCTAGCAATATATGTAGGCACCTATCCCTCTATTAGGAGTACACGGTAGATAGGTTGCGGGAAATCGTGGTATAAATCGAAACCGTGTAAATCAAAACTGACAATTTAGGAAAAAAAGGGGGGAATGGTTCCGAAAATGACTTTCCTTATTAATAAAACGTACATTGAAAACTTTAATATATATAGACGATTGTGTGTGATTGATTCACGCCTGACAGGGGATCACGTCAGTTCTAACTATGAAGCAGAAATGGTAGAGTTCTGAAAATTTGCACCTAAGGGCAATTCGGGTCGTAGATAACGGGAAAAATCCGAAATTTGATCTATGACGTGTCTTCCAAGGTTCAATGGAGGTCACGTATAGGTCAAACCCCGATCTACGAGTGCTAGAAACGTGAACGTTGGGGACTGAGGGTGTTTTGGGTTCTAGATGTAGAAAACGTTACGAAATTTTGGATCCATAGTGTCTTTCGAGGTCAAAGGTAGAATTTAGGTATAATCAGTGCAGTATCTAAAAATCGGTTGCTGGGGATATTTTGAGCAGTAAATCTCAGAAATATTTCCAAATTTTGGATGGGATGGGTACTTTAATGTCAAATGTTAAATATTGATCTACCTGTGTTACAGGGCTACCAATTGGTGACTGGGTGTATTCTAAGTTAGAGATTTCAGAGAGTATGCCAAATTTTGGATGCGATGGGGTTCTTCAAGGTCAAAGGTCAAATTCGATATACCAGTGCTGGAGAACTATAAATTGGTGAATAAATCTATTTCAGGCAGTAGAGCTCAGAAATAAGAGCAATTTTCAGATCCTGTGTTGCATTGAAGGTCAAATAGGGGTCGGAGGTGAAATATGAGTCAAGAGGTGTTGAAATCACCGATTGATTCCTAGTTTATCACAAATATAAATTCAGCAGTAATAATAATCATTAATGTAATACTATTTTGTACTTTATTTTTGCACTAATTCAGATACGCTTAGATTAATTTCTCGTACATTTCTTTTTCCTCGTGAAAAATAATCATCGTTTAATATAGCCGTACATTATCGAATTTAAATAAACTTTTCGAACAAAATTTAAGGGAAGGACATATATGAAATATATGACATATATGAAACCAAGTATTTATAATATTTTATGAAACAGTGTACTTACGAATCAGCTGTACTTAGTCTATGTAATTGTCTCCAAAGTTAAACTTTTTGTTAAAAATGAGATGAAACACGACTTTAACTAATCTGAAAAATTCAGTCTAAAAAGTCAGATCTCGCTGTCGATTCAAAAGAGGCTTCATTTCATTAAGATGTCGCGAGACAGATTGCATTACAATGGCAAGAATATAATTTAGCGAAAGAATATAAATATAACATGTTACAGATGACGATTTTATTAATATAGAAATTTACTATTATCTATTATTCTTGAAACTAAATAATATCAATTAAAAACATTTAGTTGGTATTTACTTCGGGATAACAGTCTTATAATCTCCCTTGACGCTATACCAATGCTACTTCGCAATATATACTGGTTTCCATAAAATAAGGAACAATTTTATAATATGTCAATGGGAAGCTAACGTCGAAGCTCTCTAACTTATAAAATAAGTCTCTAAAATAAGCAGATAAAGATCTGAAACAAATATATCCATATCTAAGTTTTCAACTATAATTATTCAGTATTTAATGTGTTATGGAAGTTTAAATATTTAACAATAGCAATGCCAGTCACAAATATCGACTGCAGATATTAATTAAAACTTAGCAATGCGTATTGTATTAAAGTATTTAACAAAAGTGTGTATTTTAGAAGTTGTATGAAGAATTATTTCACTCTTCATCAATTTTGTATAAGTTACTTAAGACTGTCATTATTGTTGTTAGATATTCAAACTCCCATAAGTCATTAAATAGTGAACGAATATTATTCAAAGTCGAGATATTGATATATTTGATTGAGATCTTTATCTATTTTCACAGTTTCCAAAAACAAAAATCTTATTTTAGAAGTTATAATGCTTAGACCTTAGCTTCCCATTAACATATGGTTGCTCCTTAACTTATGGAAACCAGTGTTTTATATACGTATCTACAAAAAATTGTATTGAAATCATCTGCACGTTTTTATGAATTTTGTAGAAGTACTGGAGTTGAAAAAAAATAACATTTCCGTGTTTTGCAAAGGAGAATCAAACTCGAAGCTCCATTAGCTCCTCATATGAGCTTTATGTGTATAAAAAATCTTTCTCACCTACCAACGAAAATTTGATAGTGAAAGAGATATAAATAGATATATTTACCCATAAAATGCTAACCTGACATGTAACGCGGCTGTCGTGGGTTCGAATTCAACCCGGGTCGCAGAAAGTTCCCTCTATACTTCAAAACGCATTCAAATGATTTATTTGGAAAAAAAGGAGATGACGTACCTTAAATTAAAATGGTAATGTTTTGAGATTAGGTGCTCGAGAGGTCAACGAATCGTCCAAATTAAATATTATACATTAATTATTTTTAAAGGAAAGCTAGTCGATATTAAATCATTAAGGAATCTTATTCTGGACGCTTTTATCAAAATGTTTTAATAAATTTTCAATAAACCGAATTCCATAATATGATATAACTCCAAGTATGATATAGAATATCTGAAATCGTGGTTTATGTGATAGAATCTAGATGACTCAGTTCTCGAGCTACAGGACTGTGCGAAAATCATTTACAAACGATGGGAACAAGCTCACGTGTGAAAAGGTTTTATTGTTCCAATAATTTCTAAGAGAATTATGAGCCAAAAATACTGAGGTTGTAATACATGTCGAGATGATTTAAGTCAAGTAAAATATAATGCGAATTATAGATTCATGCTTTGATGTTTATGCCATGTTTAAAAACATGTTCTTCCTATAGCCAATAACATTAATTTAAGAAGGAGGTTATGCTGAGATTTTGCTCTCTTCTGTGGCATGAAAAGATAAATTTAATTAGCTATTAACATGGTCCTTAAATAAAGAGAGTGATCTGTTTCAAGACAGTTTTGAACTATCCTAGCTGAAAATATAGAATTTATTGCATTCAAATACTGAAATAAAAGTAGCTTTTCGTTGCATATCTTTATATTTATTTTATCCACTCTCAAAATTTTAATATATATATATATGTATACAAATAATGAATTTTTCCACAAAATGACCAAAGACGAATACGCTAATTATTTTATTTCTTCCAATATCAGCAGCCCATACTTTCCGAAGGATCGATCCTTCCGTTGATCCCTGCGATGACTTTTACGAGTTTTCTTGCGGGAATTTCCTCGACACCGAGCAGCTTCCTGAAGAATCAGAAACGATGAATTTTGTTCAGGAAGCGTCTCTCAGTTTAAAACTGGAACTAAAAAGTAAGATTCATCATAATTAATATAATTTTTGATTGTTTCTTTTGCAAATAATTATTATTCGTGTCAAGATGATTCATGTAGACTATAATCGGTATGTAATATTTTGCTTTCTTGATTACCTATTAACTTATAAGAGAGAATAACGCTTTTTTGCCGGTTAGATTTATTAACACATATGTATATACTGCGATGCCAGTTATTAAGTACACCATTCCTCTCACATAAATGATTCAATCCAACATGTAATACGCTACGTGACGGAGGTGTGAGGTATAAATCAGGCAGACCAGCTCTTCGAGTATCAGTTAGAGTTGGATTGAACATCAGAAAGGGAAAAACGGAGCTTCCCGAGCGCCTTTAACATGACATGATAGTTAGTGCTAGGCGTGCCGGTTCTCCCAAATGCGTAGCATCTCCCAAATGGCCGTCCTCTTGGACTTTTCACGCAGAAGCATTTCAAGGGTTTACCAAGAATGGTGCGAAAAAGCAAAAGCAATGCCAGCGATTGGCGATCCTGTGGACGAAAACAGCTTGTGGATCAGAGAGGTCAAAGGAAACTGCGAGAATCGTGCAAGTGAAGAGAAGAAGGTCATTTCTGAACGCACCACCTATCGAACTTTGTTCTGAATGGGCTACAACAGATGCTGACCATGTCGAGTGCCGATGTTGTTAGTGAAGACACAAATTAGCGTCACCAGTGGTCGCAGGAGCATCGACATTGGACCGTTGAAGATTAGAAAAAGGTAACTTGATCGGATCAATAAAAGTTGTTTTTGCATCATGTTGATGGAAGGATCAGAATATGGCGCAAGCAACATGAGGTCAGGAGCCATTTTGCCTTCTGTCAAAAGTACATGCCAGTGGTGGTGGTGGTGTGATAGTACGCGACGAAACTGCCTGATTTATACCGTGCACCGCCGTCACGTAACATATTACGTGTTGGAATGAATCATGGGAATATTTTCCTGGCACATACTAGCCCCCACGATACCCATTAAAGGACATCTGAACGCCAGAGTGTATGTGAACACTATTGCTGACCAAGTTCATCCTTTCTTGGCTACAGTTTATCCTTACTCGGATGGTTACTTTCAGTATGATAATGCACCTGCTCACAAGGCACATATCGTCACTGAATGGTTCCAGGAACATGCTGACAAGTTTTCTCTGCTGCATTGGCCTGCACAGTCCTCATATCTAAACCCTCTCAAGCCTCTTTAGGATGAAGTGGTAAGGGGTGCTCGCAGCAAGATAGTATCACCGTCCAACTGGCAGCAACTACGTGACACAATCCTTCCTGCATGGTACAACATTCCTGCACAATGCGTCCAGCATCTTCTAAGTTCCAGGGCTCGACAAATTCGGGTGCTCTAAAGAGAAAAGGAGGCTCAACACTCTACTAGATAGGTATACCTAATAAACTGGGATCTCAGTATAGGCTAGGCACTGAAATGTGCTCTTTACATGATTGCAGAAGCCGTGTGCTTTCGACTGTACTCAGCAATGATCTTCAGGGCAGCTCAAAGTTCCAAGGGGGAGCTATTCGATGGTGAAACGTTACATAGGTGAAAGTAATACCTTTCTATTGAAGACATTTTCAAATGAAAAAAGTCTTGCAGCGCAATTAGATTTCGGGATTCTTGTACTGCAGTGCTTGGATGCATTTTCGTGTCAGCAACGACAAGGGAAGAGGAGAAAGCTATTTTCTCATGATCCGTGCCTTTCACTATGTTGAAAGAAGCAATAGCTGCGCAGTTTAGGTGTTAAGATTAGACTTGTGCGGCTGGGAGGAGGAATTTGGCCGATGGTGCGTGATGTGGGTAGGAATGTTAAGGGATATGTTAGAGTTGCAACATCTGTCTCTGAAGATGAAGATTGCGGCGGTTTCTCAGAAAGCAACTTCAGTTTTAGGAGTGGAGGAGGAAACGATGAATGCAGAGTCAAACTGCAGGACTACCTGGACTTCGAGGACAAATTTAGCAAGGGCGATGCTTGGAGTTCTGATTTTCATATCCTGTTTATGCTCGGAAATCCTCTGCTTTAAAATGCGTATAGGGAGGCGATACAGAAAGTGCAAAGTGGGGGTTAAATGCGAAGTGGAAGGTTAAGGAAATGAAGTCAATTCAGCCTTTGTCAGCTTGGTCAATGGAATATCTGTTACGCTTGGGTTTTTAAATAAATGGGTGATATTTTGGAAGGAACTTTTAGGGTAAATGGTTTTAGGAGGTTGCTAACACGGGATGTAATATTGGAGAAGGTAATAGAGGGGGTGTGAGTTATGCTGGGGTTGGAGGGTTGGAGGTGGGAGATTGTGAAATTTAAATTTAGCTTTGTGAAGAATTCTGTTGATAAAGGCTTTAGTATACCCAGCACTGCGCCCGGAGGCAAAGACAGAGTTGATTTCGTTTGAAGGTAGATTCGTAAGTCGCAGATACGTAAAGTACAATAAAACACAGAATAGAAAGAGACGCTTTTAAACTGATTGAGGACAGAGGCATCAAAAGGAATACGAGAGGGAGGAAAAACAGGTTTTCTCTAAACTTCTGTTGTTAGAGTTTCCTGGTTGGTTCGCTGAATACTGAAGTCAACAAATGGGAGGGTTCTGTCTGCCTCATTCTCTAGTGGGAACCAAATGGTAGTATAAAATGAATTGAGGTCGTCGAAGAAGTTGGCAAGCTCCTGCTTTGAGTCTTCCCAAATGAGAAGGACATCGTCGGCAAATCTAGCCCAAAAGAGGGGTTTGAGTGATCGTTGTCCGAACATGTGCTTTTCAAGGTTTCTAAGGACAACGTAGGCGACCAGAACAAAGTCGAATAATATTTAAAAAGTTATTGTCAATGACAAGGTCGAGCAATTTGGAGATTTCGTTGGTTTGGACCTGGCTAAACTTTCCAGAATTAATCAATGTTTGGAACAAAATTGGTTTTGCTTCGTCGACAGAAGTGTTAGAGTAAAGGGGATATATACATTACTACCTACATAACAATAAAATTTTATGTTTAAGTATCCTCTTTGCTTGTTAGAATTTTTAATGTTATGTAAGTAATAATGTGTATATCCCCAGATCACACACAGCATCATTTTGCCAAAAACAGTTTGGCATATTCGAAGATGTCTTTCAAATATCGGATTTTCGACAGAAAATCTGCAATTGAGGAGGTGGTAATGGGGTGTAAAATGATTGAAATAACTGTAATAACCCTTTTTCGAGGTTAAATATAGGTGCACAATATTTCGATATAAGGGTCCAAAAAGCCGTGAAGGTTTGTGTGTTTTGATTTTAACAACAAAGGATTTTCGAATATTGTCTGGAATAGAAGTATCGCTCTTGAGTATTCTCACGTGTTGGAATAGGTTGCAAGTTGGGTCTCTCTGAAGCACTTTAACATTTAATTCAGCTAAGGTTTGTTCTATTTTTTTTTTCTCGAAGATTAAGGTATCCATGATAGCATATTGTGTGGATTAGTCAGCTGAAAGTATTCTGATGGAGAGGTCTCTTTTAATTTTATTTAGGAGCTTCGATGCCTGGTTGATATCAGGCGACTGGGGGATAAAAGCTTGATGTAGTGGTCTAAATATCTAAAATCGTTACTTATCTCTCTGTAGCTCACCCGATTGAAAATGCTTTCCAATTCTGTGATGATCTCGTGGGGGAAAGATAAATTTTGGTCCTAGTTCTAAGACGATGGTTTTTTTAAGAAAGGGCGATGCTCGCTTTCGTCTGGGGTAAGTCAGAGTAGCAGAAGCTTTCACCTGATCGCAATTCAGCAAGTACTCGACCCATCATTATGCAATTTGGTGTAGTGGTCCAACTTACGTTTTGTGGTATAGGATTTAGAAATCGGGTTCCTAGTTGGTGTGGGTCGGGATTGAACCCGTCGCAAATGTCCGAAATCTCTGGGGCACTGCAATCGCCTAGCTTATGAATGGAGTAGTACGTTATCGGTCCGCCAAATTATCAATGGACATAGTTTCATGGCCAACTTTTGAGAAGGGCCTAATTTTAAGGGATCGAAAATTTTACATACTTCTGAGAATTCTGAATACATTACTTTTGAGAAGGGCCTAATTTTAAGGGATCGAAAATTTTACAGTGCACTAAATTACAGTGAGTTGAAGCTCTGACCTACTAGGAGGAGTTGTCGAACAGATAGAGAGAGAAAGGAGCTCTATTTTATATGATAGATACAATTTGACTCCTAGCAAATTTGGTTGGTCGCCTAAACGCGTGGGACTTTGCTTGTCAGAATTTTTAATGTTATAAAGTAGTAATGTGTATATCCCTAGACCACGCTATTATCGTTTTTTTTTTGTATTTGGTTCAAAATACCATAAAAATTAATTATGATGATTGTATGTCAAAAAAGATTTTGACACTCTCTTTTTAAGTGTAATCATGTGTGATGTGAACAAAAATAAAATCCTAGTAATAGGCAACCTATACTGCATCGTATATGGAATCATGCTACGCTAAACACGTTGACTTATTCATTGGGCCACACTTTCCTACCGATCATAAGCATCATCATTGCTGAATATCCGAAATCATAAGGGCTCCAAAATATCGCAATACTTATGGCCAGTGACAAAGCATGTAACAGATCCTGTGGCTTTAAATGGTTCAAAGAAAGGGCCGATGATGAATCTGGCTGTGAAACAACACCATACTGTGACCTTCAGCGAATGTAAAGGAGATCCTGCGTCACGTGTGGCTTTTCCGTTGGTTAAATGCTTCAGTTCTGAGTGTTCACTTGGCGACTCAAACAGAAACGGGCCTTTTCCTCCCGATGGATGCTCCATGACCAAGTGTAGTCGATCTCATTCGTGCCCAGAAAATTGAGAAGTGACAACTTTTTATTACTATGGAGTCTGTACGGATAGTACATTATGCATCACTCTCCTTAATGTAGTATATCCACTTGTGCAACAGAGTTTACAGTGGTGCTTCCATATGGACTTTGATTTCACAATTTCACAACTGCAATAATGGCCATAATACTATCATTGTACATCCTAGGCAATTCTGTTTCCTTTTTATAAGTACAAAATGGATGATCAAAATTATTTTGAATAATTTTTCTTGGATGGCACAAAAGCATATAAGAGTCCTAAAGAACTGATTCAATCGCTATTTATTCAAGACCTCTATTACAGTTTTTATCATGCAAAGGAAATAAAACATGGACAAATGTTTTTTCGTAGGCCTTCGGCACCGTAACTATACTGCTCACAAAAATTAGGGGATATTTCAAAATGAATATGAAGCGATGAAATATCCCCTAATTTTTGTGAGAAGTATACTATACCTATTCGATAACACGGTCCTGGCCACAGTGACAACATCTTTAAGCTTCGGTGCACTGATTTCCTACATCTTCCTGATCTAAGTGTGATGTTCCGTTTCTTCAAGTTTTCAATGATCCTGCATAGAGCGCTGTCATTGACTCTCGTCGCAGGTTACTTCAATGTCCACATGCTGGAATCACTGCTATTGTATTACTGATGTTTTCATAGTACAGCTTCACCATACCATCAGTGCATGATCGACATGGTTAATGACAATATTTATTTGTTAAGCATTTACTTCATCCACCTGCGTTTACACCTGAAAACCCGTGCCTTTTATGCAAATCATAGCGAATAGCGCCACTTTTGTAAATAATTGTACACTTTTATAAATATAAATGTTTTTTTTTCCTACTGTAGCGTATGTTGTGTATTACATGCTCACCACATTTCGCAACATTCTGACCGTTTAGGGAGTTCTAGACAGATCTGAATAGGAATATTTTAATTTCAACAACCTTGTATAGCGCCGTATAACGTTTTTTTAAAAAAAACTCCTTATATTAATCAATAATAAATACAGGTCACCTTTAGACAAAGAATTCAAGAAATTTAAGCGGGCAGAATACAAGGCATGTAACTGGGAGACGAGGGATCGAGTCCAGCTCATGGGGAAACTAATTTTTCTCCCTAATTATTTCTCCTCATATTAAGATAAAACATAAGACAAGTTGTTTGATACGTTTAGTTTCAGATATTTTTCGAAGTACATAAGGTATATTGGCAGTTTGGTTCTGTGAGATGGGCGTCCGCAGAAAACTTTCCAGGGGGGGGAAGGGCAAAGCTTGGAGACAAATAATTATATCAATAAATTTTTATTTATTTAATTATTTTGTCTTTTTTTCACAAGTAGATTATAGAATACAGTATTGCATCAATACAAAAACACATACATAAATGCAAACAAATTTACAATACAAAGGAAGCAAAAATTAATTGAAGCAAGAATTTTTACTCAATCCCAGGTGAAGGCAAAAACCCCGTTTTTGCCCATCCTCTGTGAATATCACTGAAGTTGGAGAAGAATCCACTAGTCACTTTTCAACATTTTCTCTAAGATAGGGGTTCTCAACATAGGGTACGCGGTAAAAATATTTGACGTACGCCGTGAGAGCTCAAAAGTCGCTAGATCTAGTAACAAAGTCAGTGTTTTATACTGCTCACAAAAATTAGGGGATATTTCAAAATGAATATGAAGCGAAGAAATATCCCCTAATTTTTGTGAGCAGTATATTTTATTCCCATTGTTATACTATAACTATAGTTTATCTATCTATACAAGGGGTACGCCAGTTACATACACAGTTCCAGGGGGGTACGTGAAGCATAAAAGGTTGAGAACCACTGCTCTAGGGTATAAATTAAAGCGAAATTGTGAAAAATATTTCTAAAGAATTCGGTAAACCCAAGTTGCATATGTCTATTATATTTCTCAGAGAGCATATTTTAGCAAGAATACCTCCAAAAGAGTTTAGACACCACCAAATTGATATATAGCTTCCTTCTACCATAATTTCAATTAATGCAAATTTCTGGATGAGCCAGGAAAATGGTTTATGGTAGGCAGGCACGTACCCAGTATTTAGTTTCGGCGCTCAGGGAGGAGGATCATCTCAAAATAAGACTTGAGTAGGTTTTCAAAATTACTAAAATTCCACCGAACAGGAAAGGTTATATGTTTTTCTATATGGAATAAATTTTTATTTTTGTTTATTAAATCTATTTTCAGTGCCTGACATGCACATTCAGTATGTAGCATACTCTTATCATAAAGTCATTTTTCCCCTCCACTTTTAATAGGTACTTTTTGAATTCAACGATACGCGTTCACATTATTATCAGATAACAGACGTATAATGAGTTTAACAAGTGGCGGTTCCAGAAACTTCCAATTGAGGGGGCGGGGGATATATTTGAATCTCATTTGAAGTACTTAGGGTATAATATTCCAGAATTGCCTTAGAAAACGATATTGAAGCCCTCAAGGGTTTAGTTATTATAACGCCAAATCCTTCCTTGAATACGTCACCGTGTTGAAATCATCCTATTAGTTATAGCAAATAAGTCGTTGCCATAGTGACAGGGCTACTTATTTCTACTTAGGCTCATTTACACCATTTTTTTTAATAAGGCGTTACAGAATTTTCTCTTGAAAATGTATTTACATAACTTTTAAGAAATAAACCCCACGTAAATTTTATACTGAATTGCTTACTTTTGGAAGATATTAAATTTCGTTTTTTTAACGTATTTTTTCCACATTTTGAGTTTAAAAGTTCTTCCGGTGCTATTCAATGATAAGGTAGAAAAGCAAATATGTGATACGTATTAGTTTGCTTGCTTGAATTTTATGATTGTCTATATATGTTTGTTTGATGAACGCCTTTAAAACTCTAATAGATAACTACCGAATTCGATATTTAGCTTGCATTTATTATAAAAAAAATTCTTTTTTTTTCGAAGACTAAAATCTTTCAATATATCAGACTGAGCTACCGGAATAAAAAACGGATACAGTGTTTTACTTTTGAGTGGCGTACAATGGGCTAAAATGGCAAGGTCAAAAGGCGGGAGAAAGCAAGGAAGGCTAGGGGAAGGGAACCTTCTAGTAGAGAGATTAGAGCCTACTGTCATATCCATCCAATCTTTGTTCAAGTGCACAAGCTAGAGCTCTTTTGCAACACGAGGCCACAGCTTAATGCCCCATCAGACGAACGGCTACCATTCCGAAACATCTGCGTTCCCTTTCTCATGGGTGGCAGAACCAGGGTTAGTGAAGACAACCTCAAAGCTGTCACAGTTGGGACTCGAACTTTGAAATTGCAGATTACGAGTCTGGCAAGCTACTGAGTGAAACACATCAGCCGTAAAACGGTTCCGTGAGCGTGCATCTTAGATTCAAAATATGCAGCGCTAAAATTCAAAGAGTTGTTATTGGACAAAATATGTGCTACAAAGAAATTTGACACAGTTGTGGGCATCAAAATTAATGAAATAGTTCGTTATCCTGCAGAATTCACTCAATATTGCCGGTACGCTCATAATATGATTTGTTGGATGCCTAGTCATGTTGTAAAGAAACTAAGGTTATCAAAGACTTTGATGATATATATAAAATCGAAGCGTTTTGATCAGAATTTCCGCAATGTATGATGTGGTTAAATCACGAATTTCATTAATAGCAATTTAAGCTGAAGCATCTGCAATTTGACTTGACTTTGCAATAAAAGGCCCAGAAGCAGGACTTCGAAATTGTAGGAGTCGATTTGAGAATGTATTTTTTTTAACTTGAACAGTGTACTGCTCTACTGTAAATGTACCATGGATTAAAGTCGCATGCAACGGTGGACCCTTTCTTACAGAGGGTCAGAGGAGAAAATCTTAGGGGAGACAAAGTAGGGACTCGAACCTAAATATATCACATGAGAAGCCTGGTGCTGATTGCACTAATCCCTGCGCCACACCGGTTAGGAATCTCTGCAATACAAGTCTAATGCTTCGTGTACGGATAATTTGCAAATTCTGAAGTTACAATTTGAAGTGCGAGCTGGGTTGTTTCACCTCTGAGCGGCATATTTTTTGCACACAATGGACTAAATGGTCAGGTTACAAGGACCCAAGAGCTCAGAGAAGGTTGGGAGAAGGAGATCCACTGAACTGCTGTTATGAGACAGATGGTAGCTTCCGATCAAAGCCATTAGCGTTTTCTTTAACGTACTCTTCTGCAAACGGGGTCACAGCATCAGATCCCATACGATGGTGGCCTTTCCAAACTCATCGGTGTCATCTACTGACGAGAGCAGAACGGGCAGTTTTGCGGAGAAAAATCTCAACGCTAACCCAGCGGGACTCGAACCTGAGAACTGCAGATTACGAGTCTGACACGCTACCAACGGAGACCCCCACTCCTATTTCAAGTGTGGTGTTGAGTACTTAGGTCAACACTGTAAAGAAACTGACAAAAAGATTTATGTAATTTTATGTTTTTTAAATAATAATATAAAAGCAAATAATACTGGAAATAAAATTCAGTTTATTACGAAATAGAATTCAAAATTATACAATACTTTTCATACTACTTAAGAATAATATATTCAAATACTGCGTAAAAAGACTAATATCATGTATATATAAATTGGACAAAATATGTGCTACAAAGAAATTTGACACAGTTGTGGGCATCAAAATTAATGAAATAGTTCGTTATCCTGCAGAATTCACTCAATATTGCCGGTACGCTCATAATATGATTTGTTGGATGCCTAGTCATGTTTTAAAGAAATAATAAGAGAAGGGAACCTTCTAGGAGGTATATAGAGGTGAATTCCACTTGTGAAACAATACCCCCTCAAGCAGCTGCTTGTCACAGAGGTCTGACAGATGCCTGTCAGTTTATACGCCATAGTAGATCTGTGACACAAACATCCATGCCTTACCCGGGACTCGAACGCAGGTCTCTTTAATCAATAGTCATGCGTGCTAACCACTCGTCACGGGACCGCTGGAATTTCACTTGACAGTTCAAAAATATCGAGATATAGTTTCATTAGCAGTTCCAGATTTTAGAAAGCATATTTTTTAATGTTTCGTCGACCCCTCAGCCGACGTTTATCAATCAATATTCAACATGGATAAATTTTATTTGCATTTGATCTATCAATGAGAAAGTAAAATAAATCATGGAAAATAATTCTCTGCCGATGAATTTCTACTCTACCATCCAGCATTCATAAAACATATTATTTTTCAAAATTTAAGGAAGCAAAACTAAATTGCAAATATCTCGAAAAATCCTTTTCGAAATTTAACGAATATTTCAGGATATTTAGTGTGAAATAACTCACATTTGTCGGCTATTAAATTTGCATTTCTCAATGCGAAAGACTCTCTTATACGAAAGACATATCGGATTAAGAGCGGCTTTATCGATCGTTTCGGATTACAGTTCTGTTAAATTTCGAAGGTGGAACCATTTGGATGATGGTCAGAGATGAAGAGCCATCGGACGAATGAAAGACAGTCTCATAAAGAGTTTGCCATCTCGGAAAAAGACTCTGTAGATGTATTCAAGACACTGGGACATGCTCTAGAAGAACGAGACAGATTAGTTCCAAAGCAACAACAGTTCAAGATGAGTGTTTTCTGTTCCTAACTGCAAAGAGCAATAGAATGATGTTAGTGCGCCAACTTGCATTGGTGGCTATCAGCTGCCAGTATCCAAAGTAACTATGTCCCAACGACTTCATGAAGTAGGGTTATATGCTTGACCTGTAGTGTGCATATCACAACTGGAATGGTACAGGCAACACCTCAATTGGACCAATGATCAGTGGGGTCAGGTTCGTTTGTCGTATGAATCACGATATACAGTAGGTGTATTCCAGTGTATCCGGATAGAGTGTGGGCCGCGTTATCACTCCCTGAATATCCTGGAAAGAGACCGTTTTGGTGGAACTGGTTTGTTGGTCCAGGGAAGGTATCATTATCAATGGCCGCAATGAACTGCACATCTTCTCAGGAGAGACTCTAATTGCCCTCAGATATATAGTCCAGACCCTAGAGCCTTATGTGAGACTTTTTAGGGGTGCCATAGGGTCAGCTTCATTTTTATGGATATTAAACCTCGTTCAATAGAGTTCAGATAGTGGAAGAATACTCTAAGAGTGACTATATCTAGACAACAGATTTCCCAGCGAGTCTTCAAACCTAAATCCCATTGAACATGCATGGGATTCTTCTTATGAAGACGGATTGCAAGTCGTCAACCCCCTCCAAGAATCCTTCATTAGCTGATAAATGCTCTTAGAGAGTGTGTTTACTGACCTCCACATTGCTGGATAACTTTATTTAATGCATGAATGCTCGTTGTGCAAGTTGATAGGAGTAATCACATCTCCTTACTAAATAATGTTAATTTCAATATCTACGGTTATTCATAATTTTACATAAGTGGAAAGATTTTCCATTTTATTCTTTGATTGGAGATTTAATTTTATAATTTGACATGTATTCCGATATATTCTTTATTTCAAATGTAAACATTGATATATGTTATTAAATATCATTTGAAACTTCATCAAATTCTATAAAGGATTTCTTGCCATATTTGTATTTTTGTTCAACTTCTTTAAATTATGAACAGCAGTATAGAATGGAAATATGTAATACACAGAACAGAAATAAAGTAACTAAGAATGGTCTTTCTTCTGTTAGAATAATTTCAAGCTGAGTATTTTAAGCTGAGTTAGCTAATATTTGTAAAACTGACAGGTACAGAAATACGATATGGGTGCCATTTTTAGAATTACTTAAAACTTTAAAATACTTGTTGAAGTATCGAAAATTTACTTAAAGTCTTTGCGTGTGGTCAGAAATATTAAACGTTTCTGACATGTTTACATACGAATGTCTTTGGATAGTGGAACAAACACGGAATACAAGACGTGATTCTCTAAACGAGTAATAAATATTCTGTGAAATACTCGGTGTACTGTATGCATCCTTTATTCACTTTAGTGGGAGAGTGGGTTATGTGATATATTGTCTAGTGTAAATGCGTGGAGCAAACGATGAATTAAATTTTGAAATAAGAACTACGTCCTTTCTATTACAATCAATAAAGGTAATTTCAAAATATTGGGCAAAATTACAGCAAAAGTCATCTCTAATAAACAGAGAAATTGTCATCCTTATTCCAAGTGTTTATCAGCTTTTAAAAGCTTATATATTAATCCCGAGTTTCCAGATAAAATATAATTTTTATCACAAATAAAACGGAACAAGTTTTTAGGTTCAAAAATAAAGATCAGCACAATTCTTTATTTTCGTTTTGCGTAGTAAATTGGTATGGGCAAAATTTCAATTTATAAATTTACAATAATGGTGTCCTAATGAGACAAAATCAGATAACTGATACAAATATGGTGTGGCAAGATGAATTAGCAGCCTTGGTGAATACAAGACCACTGATTTTTCCATTATTTTAGAGCAACATATTGATATTTTCAGTGATTTCCGTTTAATGGCTACCAGGCGGGTAGGATGTGAGGCATTAACTAACTAAAGTGGAGGAAAGTGGGGGAGAGGGAGCATGAATTAACTTTCACCTTTGACCTCACAAAAAATTAGTTGAAGTCTAGGTATATATTCGTCATACGCGAAAAAATTATCAATATGAAATTATGAGAGTTTGTATCATCCTTCCTTTGTATAATATATTGTACGTATTATCCATTCGTGGTGATTCATAAGCATTATGAATAGTGTGTAAAAATAACTGAAAGGTTGCAAAAGGGAAAATAATAATAATGAATAAACACTACAAATGAATTCACCAATGAAGCATTGAATTTATCAGCTTGACAGGCACAAAGGTGATTAAATTAATCAAAGTCAATCGAAACAATATAACTTGGTAATAAAACTAGTTGTACTTCTATTACAATACGAAAGATCTAGAAAACTGAATTTCCGGTTCTTGATGTTTCATAAATAATTCGTGCATCAAAATCCTTAACTTCGATTGACTAACTTCTACAAATGTCTCAGGTGGAAAATATACCGAGCTGAATTATTGGTAAGATATTGGTTTACGTATACCTCTTAAAGTTTTACTGTAGCTAAATAAAATGGAATATTTTAACAAAAATAAAAGCTGAAACCTGAAAAAAAAGAATCACTTTTGAACCTCTTGACAAAACTAAGCCATTAGTTAAAGAAGGAATACACAATATACTACCAATAATCAAACACTGACTTTAAACTCTAAATCAAAATAATATCTCAGAAATCATGAAATTCTTGTCACAAAAATAACGCTTTTGAGAAAATATATAACTGCAAATATTAGAGATTATTTTAACGGCTGAACTGGAACTATGTTCAGATACAAACACAAATTTGGTAGATACCAACCCAACTTTTTGTCGAAATAGTAACACGTTATACATGCTCAATAATTCATTATTAAAAAGGTGACTTTAGAGCAAAACACTACATAACGGACCGCGTGAAATTATTAATAGAAAAATGATCATTTTGGAAAACCTTAAATCTGTAATCATTAGAGATTATTTTAGAGAGATCAAATGCAAATATTCCAAGATACTCAAACATATCTTTTATTACATTTAAGAGATTCTTTAATCAGTGATTTCTATTTAAACATCATATCCTTCATAATGTTTTAAGAGAGAATTCCTGAAATGTCTGAAATGTGACCATTCTTCCTGTGAATCAGAAAATTACTTTTAAAACATATATATATAACTGAGCAAGTGTTATATAAATCTGTCCTGAGGTTTCACTTTGCTATGTGGCTGCAAATGATTATCAAGGATATTCTTGGTAGAAAGTGTTTAATTGCAAAAATCACAACTATAAGAATTTTCTTTTGTATGAACACGCAAATGACCTTTAAGTAGACTTATATTTGTTGCATAATTCACAATTAGGAGGTTTATATTTCATATGCACAAACGGATGGCTTTTAAGTTCTCTTTTTCAATAAATGTTTTATTGCAAACATCACAGCGATTAGATTTATCCATATGAAACAACAAATGACGTTTAAGTCGCCTTTTAATAGCAAATGCTTCGTTACAAGTGTCACAGCGATGAGGTTTGTAATTCGTATGTTCGACAAGCATATGCAGTATAAGTTCACTTTGAGAAATAAATGTTTTATTGCAAACATCACAGCGATGAGGTTTTTCATTTTGATGTCTAATCAAGTGACGTTTTAGTCCGCTTTTATTAGTAAATATTTTACTGCAAATTTCACAGCAGGGAAGTTTTTCTTTAGTATGTGAAAACGAATGATGTTTCAGACCATTTTTATCAGCAAATGCTTAACACAAATTTCACAGCAATGATGTTTTTCTCCAATATGCAAAAACAAATGTCGTTTCAGGTTTCGTTCAGAAACAGATGTTTTATACCAAGTATGACAACGATGAAGTTTATTGTCAAGTATGCCCAAATAAATGGACTTTCAAATTATATTTATTAGCAAATGTGTTATTGCAAACATGACAACGATGAGGGTTATTATCAGTATGCACAAACAAATGACGTTTCAGATCACTTTTATTACGAAATGTTTTATTGCAAATATGACAATAATGAGGTTTATTGTCAGTAGCAGTATTATATGACGTTTCAGATTATATTGAAAAGCAAATGTTTCATTACAATAATGGCAACGATGAGGTTTATTATCAGCATTCAGAAAAAATTGACATTTCAGATTATATCTAGCAACATATGTTTTATTGCAAATATGATATCTATGAGGTTTATTATCACTAAGCACAGACAAATGACGTTTCAGATTACTTTTATCACTAAATGTTTTATTGCAATAATGGCAAAGCAGTTCTCCTTTCATAGGCATAACCAAATGACGACTAAGTCGCTTTTTACATATAAACATTTTCTTACAAACGTCACATTCATGACGTTTCCTTTCCGGATACAGAAGCAAATGACGATTAAGTTGCTTTTCAGTTAGAAATGTTTCATTGCAGAAATCACAGCCATGATATCTTTTTTCGATATGTAATAACAAATGACGATTAAGCTGACCTTTGCAAATGTTTCGTTACAAGTATCACACCCTCGGAGTTTTTCTTTCGTATGCACGGGCAGATGGGGTTTAAGTTTTTTTTCTTAAAACGTTTTATTGCAACAAATGTGTTTGCAGCGTTTTATTCCTATATTTCTAAAAAAAATCCTTTAAATTTTTATCTGCAAAATTGAGGTGCCAAGATTGTTGCCATTGGTTTAAAGCAGTGATTCCCAATCTTTTCTGGACCATCGCCCCCTTTAGAAGAGAACAAAAATTTCAACGCCTCCCTAGTCCATAACAGTTAATTTTATATGAAATATTAAAATATTGTTGCATATTATCTGTACCTAATTTATCTGTCTAAGAGTTCCTCTTCCAAATTTGATGATTCTTCAGTATCTGTGTTTGCGAAAGGATCTAAAACCCAACTCGGTATATTCATGTTTAAAATATCTTGGAAACGCTCCGTAAAATCAACATGAAGAACTTCCAAGTGTTGGCAGTAAGTAAGTAAATCATCCGGTTTTGCAGAGACTGCTGATAATGTGGGAAAGTGGTTGTATTAACCTGTACCTAGATTTCGTTTGAATAGAAGTTTTCCCGCAAAAGCAGGTATGACGCTTTTTGTTTTAATTAAATTCAACTCATCACCTTGCAAATTGCAAATTAACTTGATTGAATATTTTAAATAGGTCTGTCAAATAAGCGATGTCATTTTTTGACGTAATCAGGTTTTCGCGCAATTTTTCGTCTCTGTCTTCAAGAAAGTCCAGTACTGAGTCAAATAGATTGAAAAAACGATTCAGACAAACACCTTTAGAGAGCCAACGTACTTCTGTGTGCAGCAGCAAGCGATTGTAATCTTCATCATTTTCGTTACAAAGCTTACCAAATAATCGGTCATTCAATGAATTGCTTCTAATCTTATTGATTACTTTAATAACGTAATGGAGCGACGTATGCAGACGTTCATTCAAATTTTTTGCAACCAAATGCTGACGATGAATAATACAATGTACAGTGAGTACATTTGGTACTGCTTGTTTCAAATGCACTATGAAACCCTTATGACGCCCTGTCATTGTTGGAGCACCATTAGTAGCAGCAGACAAAATATTGCAAATAGGAATTTCTTTCTCTTAAAAAAAAATTTGCATGGTATTAAATATAGATTCTCCCTTTGTATCAGATTACTTTTTAGCAAATAATAACTCTTCATGAATTTTTTCTTCTTTTATAAATCGTACGTATGATAAGAGGAGAGCTTCGTTATTTGGTAGAGTTGATTCATCGAGTTGAATGGGAAATTTGCAAGTCTTTAAGTAATCACATAATGATATTTCAACGTCTTTTGCCATTTCATCTATTCTTCTTTGCACTGAATTATTACTCAGAGGAATTTTTTGATGATATCTGACGGTGTCTTATGATGAAGAACAGTTTTTAATATCTCTTTGACTGCCGGCAAAAATAATTCCTCATCAATTGTGTGTGGTTTTCCTGCTTTTACGATTAACAATGAAACGTTATATGAGGCTCGAAGTCCATCATCATCTTGTTTAGAAGACGACGCAAAAATGTTTGACATAGTTGGCTGTTTTAAATATTGCTTTTCCAGTTCTTGAAAATAGGATAAATAATTTGTTCTTCTTATCAGCATGCATTTTATTTAAATGCTCTTGTAGCCTAGAAGGTTTCATAGCTTCATTTGAAAAAACGTTTCGGCAAATTAAACACATAGGTAATGATTGGTTTGTAGGAGAGCACGTAAATCCATATTTCAAATACTCAATACTGTACTGCCGGCATTTCCTTTTAGATGTAGATTCAGACATTTTCAAATACAAATTAACTTCTCAACAGATTTATAGATAGTTATAAAAATAATGTTTATAATGACTTCTAACACTCACGACTATTTATCACGGCGAAGCACATAAAAATAATAAAACATTCCTAGAGCTATCACTTTTATAGATTTGATTTTGTGCACGCATTAACTTGTATGTTTGCGATGCCGGCGCACTTGCTCAGTAAACAAGTCATTTCAAGCTCCCATATTCTTGTCGAAACATGTTAAATTGCATGAACAGCGTGTTTGCCTACCAACTTGAAAGGACTTGTCACCGTCAATCTATTCTAAACTAAAACAAATTAGGTATAGGTATACCTAATGCTATTTTAAAAATGCTTATTAACGCGATAACAATAAGATAATTTACATAGCTAGATAAAATATTTATTCATGAAAACAGGTATTTTCAAAGTATTTTATTATATTAAAAAATAATTATAAAAAATATTAAATATAATAAATTTATTATTATTATATTATTATTGCATCAAGGTTGATTTGCCTATCAGGACGGACACACATGTCCGACAGTAGTGGTTGAAAAGAAGAGGAAGTATGATCTGCTGGCTAATGAGTTGAGCCTAATTCACAAGTGTAATGTTAATATTATACCTTATGTTCCGACGAGGGATGGTATTGTAATTACGTACCATAAAGCATACTCAAAGCGACTTCTAGTGGGAAAACATATTGAAGCTTATATCCAATCTGTGATCTTGAAGAGAACTTTTGAGAGCATCTCAGTCGACTTCAGACGTACCAGTACGCTAGTAGGCGGTAGCAGGGAACTTATTGTCCAAGCTGCAGTTGAAAAGCTGTACATGACGGATGAGGTAGTGGATGACCAGAATCACCAGGAAGACACCACAGAATAGAAGAGATAAAGAGGTTGTCACAGAAAATTCCATTAAATTTATTTATTTATTTGACCGCCCCTCTTGACTGCCTCAACGCCCCGCTACCGCCCCCATGGAAGGCTCCAGCGCCCACTGGGGGGGGGGGGTATCGCCCCGTTGGGAATCTATGTTCTAAACCATGTAATTACGATAGAAATTTGAAATTTGATGTTGAAATGTGAAGGTCACATCATCGAAGTTACTATTGGCAACAATGAGTTGACCCTTAGACCTTTGGGGTGGAGGCGGAATGCAACTTTTTTTTTATTAACAGAAAATTATATGTTTTTAGAAATAAATTGAAAATTATTTTTGTATTGGGCAGGTATTAATGAAATATTACGATTTGCACTTTCCGAATCTCCCAAAAGTTATATCGTGTCCTCTAATTGTGTAAAAATCGAAAAATTCCAGAATTTAAACAAAATTGCAAAATTGCAAATTCTAGAAATTTGAAATTTTGGTAGTGGAATGGGACGGTTTTGAATATTCATTGGCAACAATGGATTGACCTCTTACGCCCAGGGTAGGTAGGAAACCCAACTGTTTTGTTTTAAGAGATAATTGGAAAACTCGTTTTTAGTTGGTGCTAATGATATATATTCATTCGCATTTTCAAAGGTAGTTTTAATTTATATTGTTAGAGATCACTAAATATGCAAATGACAAAACCTTAAGCGAAAGTTTCAAGTGATCTATTTATGGCAGAAATTTGAAATTTGGGCTATAGAGTGTCAAGAGATATTCCACTAACAGCAATGATCTGCCCCACCCCCTTTTTTTCAGAAAAGTGTAAAAAAAGCAACTTTTTTTAAATTTAAGAACTGAAAGACAATTTTTTTATGTTGAATAATTACTATTAAAATACTGCTGTGTGCTTTCTCCCCATCATCATTCAGCACAAATTAAAACTTTTAAAGGATTGTAAAAGAAGGTAAATGAAAAACTTCATTCTCTTCGAAAGCAAGATTTCCATATGCGCCAGAGGTTATGTGCATTCTTCTAGTTATTTTACACAGTCAGGACCCTCTAAGAGTGGAAATTCGAACTAATGGGTGATTGGGAAAATAAACTTTAATCATTTATTAACATCTGTAGAACACAAAAAATATTCTTCATTTATTTCCTAAAACAGAAAAGCATATATATGTTAGATCGTTTGCAATTTCGTTTAAATATTTGGAATTTTCCAACTCTTTCCGTCGCTAGAGGCCGCTTTTTCGTTTTTATTTACCGACTTTAGTACTCTCTAACAATGGAAATTTCAACTCATGGATGATTCAAAAAATATAAATATTAATATTACGTTAGTACCTGTAAAACAAAGAAAGAATTTTTGGTTTATGTCTTAAAAATTAAAGAATTTCATTTTCCCACTCACTTGGGGGTTTAGAGGGCAAAGCCTTGTTGCCATTGTTAATCTTCTGACCATAACATTCTACTACAAAAATTTCATTTCCAATGTAAATAGATTATTTGCAATATTCGTTTGAAATTTTGGCATTTTTCGTTTTTTCCGCTACCGAGGGCGCTATTAAAATGATAGGAAGATTTCAAATTTGTTAATCGCAATATGTTATCAATACTTATCCAACGCAAAAGATTTTTTTATTTATCTCTAAAAGTAAAAAAAAGTTGATTGTCTATAGACGAGCAGACAGGTAGGAAGATAAACAGAGGGACAAACAGACAAACGAACCAAATTTGCATAGACAGACGACAAAGGAAAACATTAGCTCGTTTTGCAAACGAACTAAAAAGAAATTATTTGTTTGCTTTCAGTTAATCCGTTTCGCAAACGAACTAAAAAGAAATTATTTGTTGGCTTTTCAGTTAGCTCGTTTCACTTTTGCAGGCCATTGCTATCGTCTGACGCAATTTCTTGGAAAAATCTTGCTGCACTATAAAATTTTTCCACCAAATGCAGCACAGTGAGACATTGATAAAATGTGGAAACTTTTTATAGGCTAAAATAGTGGTAAAAATTTATATAACTATAACAACTGAGAAGCTTTATCTAGATACACGCAATAACTCATAGGCTTTCATCTCACGTTACGTCAAAACATGGCGACCATAAACCACGTGATTCAATCAACCAATGGCAATCAATCACCAATATGACCAGCCTCTAACCGGTGCCTACGTAATGGGAATGCCTGCCGATTTCAAGATGTGAAGCGGCAGCAGCGCTAGCTACATTTTCGTCCATTTGGCGCTGGTGATCCGCTGTTTTGCTTGTTACTTGCTTCGTAACAGTATAGATTATTATGCTGTTTACCGCTTGCTTCAAAATTAGATTCTGATACGGATTTGTTCGTAAGTAATTATTTACTATTCTGTCTATTTTCTGCTGTTTTTACCTAGAAGTCTGAACGATGATGCAGTATTGTGTGATGATTTGCAAAAGCGAAACTCAGTTTCTATCGAATCTATTCAAAACTGGATCTGCAAGAGATCTGCAAGATCTGCCGACATATCTCAATATGTCGACAACGTAACGATGACATCAGTAATTGGAAAAAAAATTCTGAGATCACTTTTGAATAAATAATATTTTGGAATCGCAGAAACCTTTACAATATATGAATTACATTGCCCTAACAAAATATTAGAGAATTTCTGTGTTATATGAATGGGAATCTTCCTATAAATTCAAGATTATAATTTAATCTATTTAAATCTCCATTTCTAACCGCATTCGTCTAGTATTTAAGGATTCATTATTTCCGTTTGTATCTCTGAGAAAGATTCTAGTTTATTGTAATTAATTAGCCATCTGTCTTATTCTTTCTCTCGACTTGGCCTCGGATTCACCATACGACTTCGACCAGATCGCTATATACTTACCATTAGCGTTGGTTAGCTTACCGGGGAACGGTGCTGCCCTCACGGTGCGCGCTGCTAACACGGAGAATCCCGGAAATCGGCATGCATTCCCATTACGTAGGCATCGCTCTCACTATACAGGACCTCTAGTACGGGTCATATACAAGTGCGATCTATAGTTGAAGGATACTGTAGTTAAAAGTCCCTTTTTATCGCTGCAAAAAAAAACTTTTAATAAATGAAGTTGTCGTTTTCTTTTTACTTAAATTTCCTTCCTTACATATTTAAATAAAGTAATTTTTGTCATACTTAACAAAATTATTTTATTAATTTTAAAATTATTTAAATTATTATTTAATTTAACAAAATAAAAATTATTTGTGGTCTCTTGCTCTAAAATAAGAAATTATCGACAATAACATATATTTATTTACACTTCTGATCATAAAACCTAAAATTTTAGGACATCTGCTCTTAAAGCTGTCAAAATACATGTAAATTAAGACGTTTCAAAGTGTAATTTCATCTTAATGTTCGATAGAAAAGTGCGTTCTTTCCATGAAAAGGTAATGCTGACATGATCGTACAGTGCACTTCTACCGAAGGAGTGTTTTGTATGTTTTAACAGAATAATATACCTTCATAAAGTTTCAGTAGCTGCTAGTGTTCATTGGATAGTCATTTCAACTACAAAAAAACAAGCAGGTAGAGCATAAAAGCACCAACCTATGTCAAATTTAATAAACTTAAAGAAAACATTTAAATATACTACAAATTAGATGGCTGCTATATAAGGTTTCCTACAACTAGATATCATTGCATTCTGTGTTAAATCACTGAATCTCAGGACTAATGAATTGCAAAATCGAAATATTCATTAACAAATATAAACGACATTCTTTAAATTAAGGGAACAGGAAACATTTACATCTAGTAACGTTGCTAATTTTGCTTTTCTAACCTAAAGACAGCCTTGACTAGTATTTTAAATTTTCTAGGAGAAAGATAAATCGTTTTAAAAATGATGAAACTGTAAAGAAAAATTTGCTTTAAATTATATATCTAGTAGAAGGAAAATTAATAATAATAATAATAATTAAACATCGTATTTAATGCATACATCATGAATATGATCCTATGAAACCAAGGACTTATCTGCAGGAAATTTTACATTATACGGATTAGTTTTATTGTATTTAATAAAATAGTTTACAATCCCAAATAGTACAGAGAATGTAGATGATTTTCAATAAAATAACAGTGTAAAATACAAGTGAGTAATCGTTGTAGAGAAAAATCATCATACAGTAATTACGGATAGTGCATAGTCTGGTTCTAAACATCCGCGCCTCGAAAGGGACGCAAAAAAATAAAAATAAAAATAAACGCTTTTTTAAATTTTATTCTTATTACTCCGTATGTTCTTCAAATTTTTTCAAAATATTGGTGACAACACGAAGTAATGAATTCACGACATTTGGTACCGTGAGAATGTTTTAGGTTTTTTCATTCCATGGATATTTCGTACCTATGACCTTTCGTCTCAAGTTTCGTATTTTTATACCATCTGATCCAGTGGATAATTTGACGAGTCTATAAAGGCTACTTGTTTATAATTCAGTTAATAAAATAATAATAATGGTATTACGTTTTTTTGGCATCCATTTTATTCAAAGCAAAGTAGACAAAATGATTAGAAAATGTTTAAAGTTCTAATGAATGTAACTATACTTTGAATTGAGGAATTAATTAAAGAATATATGAGAATTCGAGAAAAAATATCATATATTTGAAACCTAATAAATCGTCTTGCAATTAAGTAACATCTCATTTTAATTTTAATAGTGATTAAAGCATGCAGGATCTAAATTTCGACAGAACTGGGAACGATCCTGAAAATTTGGTTCACTTAGAAATTTAGTTACTTTTCATAGTAAACGATTATCAGAACTGGAATCTGTTGGCGGTTAAGGAAGTCCATATTCCCTCCATTCTTAGAGTGTATAGTTAACTGAAATGGAAGAGGAGAAATTATAAACCTTTAAAGCGAAGGAAATATTTTTTAGGAAAGAATAACTTCATTTGAGAAAACAGGAAAGCACTTTTGGATCACTCTGCTTCAATCACTATCACGAACTATCACTGTACTGAAAATCTTTTCCATCACTTCCTTTTCTATAACCTGTGGTTGTGGTATAGTTGTGGGCCACATTAAATGAAGTCCGAAAGGCTACCAGTTGCCCATCATCGAGTTCATGAAAACATCTGTGTTTAAAATTTTTAAGGCTACCATGATCTCGATTTAAAGTACACCAACATAAAAAATATATTTCATAAAAATCAAAACTGTTATAAAGCTTAGGTTTTAAAATATTTTCTAGGACATTTATTGTTTAGATTCTAAGATAAATATTCATGGTCAACAAACTGCGAGGTCTGAATAGACGTTCGTAGACTTATTTTTTTGAATAAACTTTGAATACCTACACGTGACTGAGAGTAAATGAAACGAGCAGTTACTCTTAAGTAACAAGCAAGAAGAAATAGTCGAATATATGAAGATACCTGAGAACCCATTCTTATCTGAGAACCCATCAAATATATTTGAGAACTCATCAGAAATTCTGTATTCATTTATGTCTATATATTAGTTTTTAATCTGTGTAAATGGAAATACAGTCTACACTCGCTATACGAGCTTTCTTTTTCTTCGTTTTGGTATATCCATCGCCGAGCTACGTTCGGGTAATAGGATTTGGGAAGCCAGCGAAAAAAATGCAGATGCGCTGCTCAATTCAGACGAGGAAGGATTGAGCAACGTTCTTCTGGTGCTGAAGAGAAGAACAGAGAGGAAGAGAAACGGAAGTTAAACCGTGAAGAGACTGAGCCTATGAGAACATTCATAAAAAAAGTCTCAGTCTATTACACTGATTTACAGAGCCATGGATCTTTTGATGAAAATGACTCAGATCTGATGAAAAGTATTAAGAGCAAAGGAAAGTCGAAAATGCTGTGAAACGCTGCAAAGAAGTGTACAAACAAAATATATTGAATTAAACTGATGTTCTCATCGAGTTTTTTAAGAAACAACCTATATCCTTCATATAATATCCACTACATCTGAGTCTTTCACTTCATCTTATCCTTCTGCTTCAAAAGGAAAGACTGTTACACCTTACGAAGCACCAGTGCGACTACCTCCATCTTCGCCTGAGTCATGTGACATAGGCGACCAGATATCGCTTGACTTCAGCAAGACTCCTTTCAGCTGACACAACAAGGATCCAGGCCATTAATATGTAAGGCTTATTTTTTTTTAATCTTCTGCTGTAGTTTTCATTGAAATGTTTAAATTTTTCGAATAAAATATTTAAATTAAATGAATACATAATGTGTTTGTGCTCTTTTTCCTTAACGTGAATGTATTAAAGCTGGCGTAATAATATTCTAGTTAATTTTTAAAATATGCAAAAATATAATTCAGAGTAATGAGTGTTATACACCTTGCGTTTTCGAGTTTTCGATATACGTGGCGATTTCCAGGAACGTTACTCCCGCGTATGACGAGGGAATAGCGTTCGACAGTATCTCAGTATCTCATATATTCATTCTCTTTAATCGAAGCTGCTGCAACAAATTTATTTGAATGCTTATAAGCATATCTGCTATTGCAGGTATCATAAAGTCTCTTCCAGCAGAACTTGGTGAAAGCATTCCAGGAACAATTCTTGGGAAAATCAAGCGTGCTTATAATCACTGCATGGAGCCAAGTAAGTAAAAGTAAAAGAAATAGTAATGATTTATTCCTATTGCATAGATAAATTATACATTTGATTTATTTCAATAAAATATTTTACATAACTTATTTAAAAAAATATGCATCCAACTTTAAACATACCGACAGCATCCACAAGAGTTCAATAAATAACTAGTAGATTTATACAATTTGGTAATTTTTGTAAAAAAGAAACTCTTTTAATACAATATCTATAGATGCGTTATTTTCTATTCATTTACTAACAAAATATATTCCATTTTAAAAGTAAAGTAAACAAACTTACTTTTTAAGTTTAGTTTTACTAAAAAACTTACCATTATCATTTGGTTTTAAGAGAGTTTTTCAGTATCATTAATTACCATTTGAAAGAGTAAACGTTCGTCTCTCAGCTCTCTCAGAAAAGTGTGAAACATGTATCGTGTTTTCATACACTTCTTTTTTTAGGGGGACGTAAAATAAAATTCATATATTTAGCAATTGTGTTTTTTTGATTTATAGTTCTAATATCACTCCCAATCCAGTCCAGTATTTTTTTAAGATATAAAATGAAATTGTATATAAATAATTTTATTAAAGGCAATATATGTAATTCTTAATAAAAATGTCTAACCTATCGTATTTTATTTTCCTTAAAATGCATCTACTTATTATTTTTTGGGGTTCTGATTAAATCTCTAATTACTGTAATGAATTCTACTACAAGAAATTAATCCATACGTTGAATAAGATTTATCCATGCAATATTAATCAGTCTTTAAAGTGTTATAAAATTTTAAGAAGGTAAAAAATAATAATGATATACGTTATTGTTAAAACAAAAAAGGAATAATTAAAATGATACGAAAATGGAAAAAAGGTGTTGGAACAAAAGTCATCGTTAAAATGGAACAAAGACATTAAAAAGAAACAAAGATCATCACGAAAAGAACAAAGATCACCGTTAAAAAGAAACAAAGATCATCGTAAAAACAACAGTCATCGTTAAAAAGAAACAAATACAGTGAAACCTCTGTGAAGCAGACAATAGTCGAATGAAAGAAAATATCAGTCATACAGAGATATCCGGTTAAGAGAGGTGTGAATAATTTGGTGAAGTCAGGAATATTAAAGGCATACAAATTAAATATTTACAATGGTTGAATGCAATAAGTAAATGCAAATATGTACATAATCTTTACTTAAAAAAGGATAATAAACTATTTCATTTAAAACTGTTTTGAATTTCGCTTTCTCTATGTATAAAAAATTGCTTTTTAATTTCAGTCCGAACTTTTTTTTGCTTACATAGATGTCCTTTAAAGTGATTAGATGATTTGATGATCAAACATGTTTTCGTAATTTGAATTAGCATTGCTTTTTAACCTTCATATTCATGTCCTACACTGATTGCAAATTCATTAGCAATGTCTCGTAGCTTAATATATGTACCTTCTACAGCTACATTACAGTCTACAAATATTCCTCACCACTACTGTTGAGTTGCTTAATCTCTAGCAAGCCTTTAAGTACAGACATATCAGATGCATTTTCAATATCGTCACTATCACACTGCCTTAAATTACACGTGAATCCTGCTTTCTGGAAAAGGTTTTTAATTCTAAAGCGCTCAGAGCATTACATGATGCACTAACCCATATTATAGCCAGCAATATTGATATTTTTTCCACGTTGTATCCCACTATTTATATTATCCAATTTTGAAATTATATGTTTAAAGCAACAATAGTAGACTTTAAATTCTGTAAGATTCCTTCATGCAGAACAGTAGTTTCCAACCTGTTTTCGGCTGAAACCAAGCTTTTAGCAAGCATACACCCCTTTCATGTAAACTTAATGATCCCCCTCCCCCTATAAAACTAGTTTAAAAATATTTTCGGTGTATATGAATTTACGAAAACGACTCAGCAAATTTCATAAATGCCCCGTTTGGAACCATTGATCTATAGGCTAAGAAGTGTGCATGATTTTGGGAGGCAATAATACCATTTCCAGCATTGCTAAATTTAATTTTTGCTTGAGATTTTACTTCATCAAGAGCTAGAATAACTTTTCTGGGAAATAATTTTTTTTTATCTGACTGGGTGAACTTTACGTCATTAGGTCTCTAGTCAAACATGCCTTATTTTTTGCTCTTTAAGTCACAATAAATTTATTTCGGCCAATAATTTTAAATACTCATTGATTGCATTGATTTTATTGATTTACCAATAACAAAAAGTATTACACGAGATCAGGTATGCTAGTACATTAAAGTACAGTGAGACACTCTTTTGTTACCAGCATACAATTCCACTCTAGGGTACATAGTTTTTCTGGGTTTTATACAGAAAAAGTGACTCGTTTCATGTGCTTAAAATAGTTTATTTTTTTCTGGAGAGTATGATTCAAGTATTGGTGATAGACCTTTACCAATTAACCAACAGTTTTCTCCGCAATTAACCTCAGCAGACTCCGCAATTGGCTTTGAACGAAATATTGTGACATCAGTAGAACTTATCTAACTATCCATTTGAGACTTTAAAATCAGCTTACACTGATTCTTGCAGCTATTTACAAAACGTCCCGTTTTAGGATTGATTCACTATGTACACGACAAAAACTGCACAAATGTCTATTTATCCACTAAAGAATTTTTCCCCTTAGAAAATGTACGATATTGCTTTCCACTCCCATTTTCCAGTCACTATATTAGGAGTGGCTCTTGTTTTTAACGATTAAAGCTGCTGAAGATTTATTTATTTTAAAATATTCAGATAACTTTTGAACTCCACACTTATCTTTCGCGGTATGTTTCATTACTCCTACTTTATCATTTAAAGTTTACAGCTTGCGAGACACATTGAGCCCTTAATTGGGCCCGGATGTATAAAATGTCTATAGACCACAAAAAAAAATTCACTATACACTTAAAAACAACTGCTCACTTACTTACAAGGAACACAACCGAGTATTATGGATGATAGTGAAAGGTTAGATGAGACAATATGAGTACACATAACAACTATCAGTTTCTTTAACTGTACGCTGAGTGAAAGAATACAATATTGTCTCCGAAACCAAAACTTTTACCTGATAGCATCAAAGTGTTCGTAAGAGAGAGGTTAAAGATGCAAAACAACACCTTTGGAAGTGGCCGCTTCCGTATTGCAGAGTGTCCGTTTTAGAGAGGTTACTTAACATGTAATATCTAATGCTTCTGGCAGGGACCCGACGAAAAATGTCCACAAACAGAGGTGTCCGATTTAAGGAGATGTCGGTTAAGAGAGATTTCACTATATTTAGAAATTTCTAATACAAAATAATTGTGGTATTATTGTATTAAGTTTATTTATGAAATAAATAATTATGGTATTATTGTATTAAGTTTATTTATGAAATAAATAATTATGGTATTATTGTATTAAGTTTATTTATGAAATAAATAATTATTTATGATAATGTGTTTATTCGAAGTCGTACCCAACAATTTCTAGTGGCTTGAACGAATAACCGTTACCAATACATTTAACTGTACGACAGAATATTTCGTTTTTCACGTTATGTTTTTCTCAATAATAAATATATATATATTGGTTTCCTCTCCATTTAGAAACGGCTTATTTTCTAAAATGCAAATTTTCATATTCTATCAAACTTCACTTTTTTCTTGAATAAAAATATTTTCCTTACTTGCTGCAAATAACAAAGCAATATCATCAGCAAATGTTATTAATTTTCCTTTTAATTCCAGATTGCAAGGATTATTTATAAAAAATATTAAATAGTACATACATACATACATATCACACATCAACAATTGAATATTCCTTCAAGGACAATTCTCGTTTCCCCCGAAGACTCATTCACGCACTTTTGATAGTTTTCATTTCTTTTTTTTATATTAATTTTTATATTAATTTTTATAAGGAATTTAAACAGTGTATGTTCTTTAGAAAATTAATTAGTGGATTATAGTATATGGGTTTAAGTGCGTTTTCTTTTGGTTCAAGGATTCATTGAAACTTAAATTGATTAGTTTTATGTTTTCTGAGTTTTTGGAAGTATTTATTTCTTTCGTCTGTAAATTCTTTACATTGAAAAATTATGTGTTCGTTTGTTTGTAGTTTATTACATTTTACACAATTTGGTGAATTTATTTAACTCATTTTAAAGAGCATGGTTTTTGTTAGTGGTAGAGTGGCTTTGATTCTTAATATTATGCTAATTTCCTTTTTTTTGTAATCCATTATTGTTGAATTTATTAATTTTTTATGAAGTATCTGTGGGTGTGACTTGCATATGTGGAATACCAATTTTGAAGTATATTGTTCATATGTTTTTTATTTAAGTTTTTAGTGTAGGAGAAAATGATATGGGGAATTCATAGAATGGTTCTGGTTTTTTGCATTTTTTGCTGAAGTGTCTGCAATGACATTATATTTTAGATTAATGTGTGAGGGTATCCATTTTATATGTGATATGTTGTGTTGTTGTATATGGTTGTATTTTAATGTCTAAGTGTCACTTATGAAAATATTATAATTACTTTTCAATGGATTATCTTGTAAAATGTCTAAAGAGGTCTTGCTATCAGTCAAGATTACAATGATTTTGTTGGAGAATTGGAGAGCCCAGTTAATTGCTAGTATGATAGTCGAACCTAATCCATTGCCTTGTGGAACACTATATTTTATCTTGTGCTCTTTTATTCGTTTAATCTAGTGTATCTAATCTGAATTACATTTTGAAATATATTTGAAAACACTAATAATATAGATATTGGTACAAAATTTCCAATAGCTAATAATTGGTACCATAGTAGAATACTGTAGTGATTGGTACCTTAGAAATCATGGTAAATTGGTACCATAGTAGATTTTTTTTAGAATTGCTGGGAAGCACCCAGAATGAAAAGGTAAATTTTAAAGACAACAGAAACTCCTGAGTTTTTTTTTTTCATTTAATTATCTTCACAGATATACAATCTGCCCGCGTCGCCTTTTCCAATATTCAAAATTTTCCCACCTGAAAATACTAATTTTCAAAATTCTTAATGTTTTATTTTTGTCGAATATAAAGTGTAGAATCATTGACTGCATCCTTTTTTCTCTCTCTGTATTTTCTTCCGTTCATAAAGTAATTGCTTTCTCTTTCGTTAAATGTTTCTCTTGCGTTAAATTTTTCTTTAGCATTCAATACCTTCTTTTACTTCCAGTAGTTAATTCAATTTCCTTTCATTACTCGAGAGTCAACTATACACTGATTGGTTTAATCTTTTGATCATTCCTAATTGGTACTCTGTCTTACAACTTATATGTCAATGTTTTTTTAAACTTGTAATGTCTTAGCAATAAAGGTTATTTTCTGTCACATTTTAAAAGCGATTAGCGAACCTGTTGTTAATAGATTGATTCCTGAATAAAACCTTTAATTGGAAGTAGTGCCTTAGCTACGAATTTTGCTTCATTTGAAAAATTCTTGTCTCAACGCCCTTCTCATTGTGATAATTGGCATTCGTTGATTTTTCCACATACGCTTTTCTAATTCCTTCTGACAATGGCCTCTTTGGCAACTCTCCAATGTTAATGTCTTGCTACGCCACTGACTGGTAGCATTGTTTTATTTAATTGACAACACAGTAAATTATTAACATTCAAGAGATTTATGTTCATGTAAATTCTTGCGAATGTGAAATTCGTAATAAGATATGAAACCATAATTCAGTTAAAATCTGGGAGTTAGGTTCTTCTTGGCTTGAAGATACGCAATAGAGAGTAAAAGGATAAATATATAAAAACATAGACAAAAATTAGTAAATAATGATATTACAATATATACCATATGCTGCTAAGATTAATTCGTATCCTTTAAGGAGGATTATTAAAATGGATAGAGTCTGGTAGAAGCGGAGGATTCAGGATTAAAGAAAGGAAAAAAAAACTCTCTGATGGTATTTGTTTTGGTGCTTTCTGAAGTTCATCTTGAATTTCAATCTAGACACCTGATTCAGCTTCAATTTCCCCTCTTAAATTTCAGGTTTCTCTCCATTACAAGATCGCATTCCGCCACTTTGTTTATCAACTCCCGCTGAAGCTTTATAATTTCCTTCAAAGCTTTGAGGTTGGAAGTAGTTGTTATTTTTTCCTGGTGACCCGGTAATTAGTGAGTTTGGTTGCTGATAAATATGATAAATAAGGGTTGAGTTGTTTTTACCTATGAACGGCAATTTTTGTACATAGAGTGGGCTAAATGATCAGGTTATAAGGACTCCAAGGGCTTAGAGTTGGGTAGGGGATGAAGATCCACTGGACAGCTCTGAGGTTACAGATGGAAGACTTTCGTCATCCATCGTGGATGTTATTTAGTGTGCAGAGTCTATGTCTCTGCTGCGAAAGCGCCACGGATTAACGTCCCAACTGACGGACGGCAGCCTTTCCAAACCCATCGGTGTACCTTTCTCACCGAGAGAAGGGTGGAGATTTCTTGAGATAAATCTCAATGCTGGACAGGTAGGATTCTAATCTGGGAACTATAGTGATAAATAGGGACTATAGACATATGACTCTAGATGGCAGGATCTGACAGAGTGGCAAGGAAACTACGACTCTTACCATTGAGAATGCTAGTAAGGGTAATGGGGTTAAAAATTATTAAATTTATGCATATTTAACGCATCTTTCAAGAAAAAATTTAAAGACGTTTAAAATGGAGGGGAAATTGTTTTACTACAAAGGAAAGCCAGTCTCTTCTCCCCCTTTAACTTTTTTTCTGTTCGATGGAGTCTCTTGTCCCTTCTCCCTGTTTTTGCTTTCTTAATCTGGGCCTGGCTCTAGTAAGCTTTTCTAAAGCACGGAAAATACCCTTCCATTGTTACAATCAGTATTTCCTACCATGTTAGACACCCATTAATTCGATCCAAAATAGTTTTGCGTACTTATTGGATACGCAAAGCCTCGGATAAATACTATGAAATAAATATACACACGAGGAAAGCATAATAATCAGGCTTATTGAGCTTTATTATTTATTAATAATTACAGTAGAAATTTAAGAAATTCCAATTACATTTAATGAGCTATTCAGTGTTATTTTGTTTCTGAACTCATATCGAATGATTAAAAATGAAATTGAAAAATAGCTCACACAATGGTAATTGTGTGGTAATAAGTGGTCTAATATTACGATAAATTTGCTACTATATATGTATAATTTATTACAATCAGCGCTGGAAAAGGGATTTCTGATTTAGGGGTATACATTATACATTAAGTAATGGCAAGTCCCAGTTGTACCGCAACATATGGTTGCACACCAACTATGGGGAGAATGCCTTAATGTCCACTAACTACGCCGGGCAAGACAGTGCCACAAGGACACAGCTCATCCACGGCTACCTATGGCAAATAATCCTATAGAAGGAAGGTTCATCCATCGGTCAAAACCTAAATTTAATCTGTTCCTCGGTTAGCCACAAAAATGGTATATAGAACCAAGTTGACTCGGCTCCCGGGGTGGAGACTATTGGTTTGGCTTCTCCATCGATAAGCCCGTCGACTGGGGATCCCACTCCCAGTCGCAAGCCTTCAACTTCTACCTCTCCATAAAGACGACCCGCAGCCCTCCCGGTGCACAGGGTGCATCCATAATGGAATTGCGGCGAATCTTCTCAGGTGCCAGGATGAGTCTGCCTAATCGGGCCAAAACCCTTTCAACAGATCCTCCATTTCCGGCACCTTCACCAATCCACGCACACGGTGGCCGTACGCCCAAAGGAAAGCGGGCCCACCCCTACTTCAAAGAGGCATCCATAAGCCTCCCCACCACGTCAAGGTGATCCCCTATCGGGGGTATAGCAAACTAGCTAGGGGTATAACAAAAATACTTCGATTCCAAGCCTCCTCCCCCCAAAAACTACTCTGAAGATGTCAGATTATTTTCTTACCACACACACACACACACACATGCACAGTGCTTAGGAAGAGTGCAGCTCTCAAACACTTGTCTAAAATAGTTATGTTACGAAGGATATAGCTAGTTTTTATTCTAGTGGGAGGCTATCCTATCGCTTCCCCACACACACATACATTTCCACCACAGATTGCAATGATAATTTTTTCTTCAGAGAAGGTTTCGCTCTGGAAGTCATGTATTTCAAGCTTAATGTACTTTATGTCGTAGGCAGAGCCGAATCTAGTGGGGGGGAGCAATGAGGTCAAGCCCCCCTCTCTCCTTTCAGAATGTTAGAAAGGGAAATAGAGACAAAAAATATTACGCTTATTAATACTTCATGCATTTTTTCAAGAAAATGTTTAAACACCTGGAAAACGGAGGGGAAAGGTTATACTGCATTGGAAATTTAGTCCCTTGAAAAATAGTCTACTTTTTTTACACTTTTCCGGTTCGATTGTGTTTTTTGCTCCCCCCTCCCCTCGATTTTTTTTCTAGATCCAGGTCTGTATGCACTTATTATGATGAGATGTCATAATAAAATTCCCTTTCTCGTAAGCACGAAGTAGTTGCAATCTGGATCACATCTTAGGAAGTTACATGGACATTTGTGTAATGGTTTCGTATAAGCAAAAGTAAGTGGTGTACTGGCTGGCCCACAATCTCTGCGATGCACGGGGTACGCAACTGAGAGAGCAGTATGTTTGAGAGAAAGCACTTGAACGTTGAGAGGAGCATGAGGGTTTGCAATGCATTGACCAATAAGTAGCAGGTTACCAATATATATTACCTGAAAGGAGAAGGAAAGCCAAACATACTATCCTGAACTTTTACTTTAAGAGACCAGCTTCTTCTGCTATTATATCCTCTAGTGATCCATATGATACAGATGCTGTTCTCTTACGGTGACGTTCATGTTACCATGGTTTTTCTTTTGGAACGTATTTAAAAAGATCTTTGTCAAATTTTCTTGACCGTGATTTTCCGAGGCACGCAAATTAAAGGTTTTTCCTATTTAAACGGTGAAACCTCACCACGGGAGCTCATTAAAAGCTTGTTTAGGAATTGACTCTCATATTGAGCAATATGCGATTATCCTGAATGAGACGACAAAAGAGAAAAAATGAGAATTGATTCTTTCTTTAACAAGAACGTGACTCCTTCGTCTCCACCTTCATAAGAGTGTCACGAGTCTGCCCTCTTCTCATCAGGCATCCAAAAGTTTTTTAGTGTTCATCGAGTTAATGAACTCTGATTCATAATTCACCGTTTTGGCAACAGTTACCAAAAAACAAACATTTTTTTTTTTCCATTTAAATCTTTTGCTACTATAATTTTCATGTTTTTTTTTTATTAAGCTGCGATGGGTAATTGTGTCTATGAGAGGCTTTTGTTTTAGCATTTTTCCGAAAAACATTCTTTTTATTTATAGTTTTGCTTAATTTTTAAAATTTTGTTTTTAGTATAATTTCGAGTTGTGTTTATTTTGACATGTTTTCTTGAAATGAGAAAGGTCATTAATACATTTTTAAATATTCATTTAAACACCATCTAACAACGCCATCATTACAATAACAGCATAAAGCAACAATTTATATAATTTCTACCACACATTGTTGCATTTTTCTTTTCTTGAGAACACTTACGTCTAAAACAGGGCTCTGACACTGTGAAGCAAAAAAACTGTTTTCAATATTTTTATATTTGTTGACTTTAATGGATCTGCATGACATTGGAGTCAATATACAGGGTGAATGTGAAAAAGTGGGCAAAACTTTACTGGGTGGTAGAACGCAGCTATACGAGCAATATTCGTCATAGAATGTATGGTCGGAACGCAAGCGGTGAGAAGGTAAAAGGTAGTTTTCCATTGTCACATTTAAAGAATGAACACAAGAAGGAGAGGAGATACTTCAGAAAACATTTTATTAACAGGAATGTAATTGAGGTACATGCTCAAAGAAATTGCTCAAAAGAGCTGCCGCCAGCTGTAATGCAGGCTTCACACCTGCGGAATAGGGACCGACGCACATTTGCGAAGACACCAGGCATTTCCCGAATATCGCTTCCAACGCCACCTAGCGGCTCGCGTTTGCGTTCCGCCCGTACATTCTATGACGAATATTGCTCGTATAGCTGCGTTCTACCACCCCGTAAAGTTTTGCCCACTTTTTCAGATTCACCCTGTATATTAATAATCAAAGTAAATCAATAATAATTATTGATATTAAAAGACGGAAACATATTAATTCTTCCCGTGCAATGAGCAACCTTCATGATTTAACCTACATTTCGAACCATAAGTCGGATCTCTTCGTCATTGAAAAATTGGTCATTTCCATGCTTTTTGTTTCAAATAAATTTCGCTAAATTTAGTAACATTTACATTCCAGCTTAACGGTTTTCATCTTGTAAAGTGAGTCAGCGTCGAGACTTATCTCCGCAAAACTCTCCGCTTGCCCACGGTCAGTAGGGGACACCGATGGGCTTGAATAGGCCGCCGTCCGTTGTATGGGACGCTAAGTCGTGGCCCCGTGTGCGGTAGAGTCATACCGTATACACGTTAAAGAACACGCTGGATGGCCTTGACGGGAGGCTATTATCTGTCTCCCAACAGCTGTTCCAGTGGGTCCCCTCCCCCCAACCCTGAGCCTTCGGAGTCCTTGTGACCTGGCCTTTTAGCCCATGGTATGCAAAAAAACTGCCGTTCAGAGGTAAAATAATCCAACCCAACCCATTTTGTAAAGAAAGATGAAATCTGCCAAAAGACAGTTTCCAAATTGTATTTAACATACTTGGACTAGAAAACGATAATAACGATAGACGAAGTAATGGAGAGGGCATGATATATTCCATCAGTGTTAATGAAGTGACTGGAATAGTGTAGGAATCTCTTGCTTAAATCATTGCATTAGGTTTAACAAAAGTCCCTTAAATATCTCTCAGTTTTATTTACTGACAAAATTTTTTTCAATTTTTAATAAAGATTAAAGTTTATAACTCTTTTTTAAGTTCTTGTTAGTATGTTTATTATTATTGAAATATGGACATTAACGATTATGTTGTTGTAGGCACTTCTGAAGAAATGACGGTGGTCGCTTTGAAAAAATTCCTTTCTGAGTCTGGCATGAAGGACTGGCCTCATCTGAAAGCCGAATGGAGTCCTCAGAATATTACAATGGCACATCTGATGGCAAAATTTGCTGCTCTGGACAAATCTCCTTTATTCCGGGTTTTAGTCAGGAATACAAGGGAAAAATCTGACGAGGAAAACAATGATAATGTTTCATCTCTGGAAGTCTGGGTTGGCATAAACAATTCAAATATTCTTGTATTTTTCAATCTGTTGTATTATGTATGGAAAGTATGTGTCAAAATGAGATTATAACGAACGATTAAATAAATGTAAGTACATCTCTACATTTTTTCGCAATTAATAATTTCTTTATGGTCATGCAAAACAAAGGATAACACCTCCCCGCAATAAAACACTTCATCAAAAACAGGGAATTCATAATTCATTAAATGAAACTCATTTTCTGTTTTGTTCCCATAAATAATATGGAGGTTTGACTTCGGAAGTCAGTTGAAAATCTTAAAATAAAACAGTGTTGTATATTTACACTAATAATGCTAAATTATATTGTCCGTTTTATATCCCAATACAAGCAGTTCTCGCTTAACAAATCCTCATTGAACTAATTCTCACTTATGAGGTATTATTTTAATTGACACCATTTCTCTATGATTGTTCGATTCTCATTCTGAAGAACTGGGAACGATGAAATTATGGAGCTGCAAAACTAGAGAGTCATTGCAGATTATTTGGTTTCGGAGAGTTCTGGAAAGAGCACTCTGTCGACTAAGGTATTAAATGAAGCGTTTATGTGTTTTCAACAAGCTAAAGACATGTTTGAGAGGAAGAACTCAACTGCCGTAGGAGCATGAATTAAAGATGCAGTGGCATTAAAGAGCAAACAGAATTCTGCTAACAAATATTACTTAAAAGGAAATCTGAATAAAAAAGATTTTGAAACCTTACTTTAAGGAGACCAGATTCTGCTGCTATTAGATCCTTTGGTAATCCATATCAGAATCCTCTTACAAACTCTTCCCTTTAATTTTTTTTATCCTCAACAGATATTCCTTCATAAATCATGTTTCCAATGTTAATATTAAAAATAAATTCTTTCTCCGATTTCTGTTATATTTTTTGACATTATTCAGCAAATCAGGAACGGATAAAGTATTCTAATATCTCCTACATTAGTATGAGATGTTTATGTTCGATTGCCGAAAGGTATTCTGGAACCAATCAATTCGTTATAGAGGGAACTGACTGTATTTACGTTTAAAGTAAATATTTCTGCTCTATATCTACTTTGCTTTCTTTATATTATAAATATTTATTTTTTTCATGTTTAATAGTAATAAATATTTCATTGATTCCTTTAGCTGTGCGCCACTAGACAACCATTAAGGTACATCATTAACGATGATTCCAACAATCCTTGGGGTAAAAAGAAAATACAGCAATACAGATCAGTGACGAAAACTATTTTCACCTTGCTTGGAATTTCAGATTCCGGATCAAATATTTTGGTTGATGAAATTATCGAGTTTGAAGCAAGCCTAGCAAATCTTCCTGAGGTAAGAATATAATGAGTATGAAGCAAAAAAACAGGTATTATAACTTACTTCTTTGAAGATGAAATGTTATGGTACATTTATGGACGTGGATGAAATGAGAATGTTGGGAATAAATAAATTTGCCAGACTTGGCCAATCAGAACTGATTACGCTATGTAAAGAGAGGAGAAATTTAATTGGTTCCTCATCTGATTGGTAATGTCGAAGAAATAAAATAAACGTTAAAAAAACACAACAAACTTCTTTTTTCTCAACGAGTTTTGATAACATTGGGGGAAGGAAAGGGAAATAAATTTGTTGTGGTTGGGAGGAGTACGTCCATGTCCCGGGTACATTTCTGTCGAAGACTGCCTTGAGAGTCGTGATCAAACACTTTGAAAGCTTCTCTTTTAAATAATCATGGTGATATTTTAGAATTTTCCATGTTGTGTATTTTCTTTTGGTATAGTTTTTCATTTCTTACCTTCAATTGACACTATGGACATGATGATGTGCACATGATCCTGGTGAACTGATGAGAGCACTTCTGTGATCTCACGGCTCTCTGGGGGACTGCAGCACACAGTTCGAGAAACACTCGTCTAAAAGAGACTTCTTCCAAAATATGCATGAAAGTAGTAGAGCTAGAGATATGGCGCACCCGGAAGTGACGTCACCGCCCACGCTGGCGTCGGGGCTTAATTTTGGGGGGCTTAATTTTTAACGATAGGATGTGCCGACCCCCCGCAGGTGTGGGGAGGGTTTAAATTTCTTGATGACTTTCCCCAAAAAAGACCCCCTGAGGAGGGTTTAATATTTTGGGTGGCTTAATTTTTGTCTTCCTCCCACGTGCATGCCATCCTAGGGAGGGCTTAGCAATGGGCGATCGGAAGTGTCGCCCACGCTGGAGGGGGGATGGGCTTCCTCCCCCACACGTGTGCTGGAGACGGGGAGGGCTTAATTTTTGAGTAATGTTCAGACGGAAGTGGCGCCCACTCTGGCGTCAGTTTGGGGAGGGCTTCCTCCCCCATTTCTCACGCGTATCGCTGTCTGTAGGGAGACGTCCTAGGGACGGCCTCCACCCCCATTTCTTACCCCCACGCGTATCAGTGATCACAGACTCTCAGCATTTTTCTTCTGCCTGAGGCAGTATGGTGCCCGTTGGCACAAACCGCCCACGCAGGCAGGAATGGAATATTAAAAAAAACGGACGCCACTGGAGGGAGGCCACGTGACCATCGGCTGTGGGAGTCAGCTTAGGGAGGGTTTGACTCCCCTATTTCCTGTTACACAGATTCTTGCGCATCCTAAAAATGTCCGTTGACGGAATCCGCCCACAAAGTTAGAAACGGTCACGAGGCGGGAACGAAATTTAACAAAAAAAATGAATGTCATTGGCGGGAGGTGGGAGGACCCGCGCATGCGCATTGAAGGGGTTTATAAACTCCCGCACGGCCCGGTAAGCGTCATTCCGTCATGGAGCTGACCTATGAGGAGAAACTCACTGCTTTAAGCCGGATCCAGGGTGATCTCGAAGCTATATTGAAAAGTCTGGCGTCTAAAACTGCTTTGCTGGGCGTGGAGATCGCCGGTTCATCCCCTGGACAACCGCGGACCTCCGAACATGCCGTCGCACCGGGTGATTCCCTTGGTCAGCCGAGAGATGCTCCTGGCCAGCCAAGTACCGCCGCCGCAGCAAGTGGTGATGTGCCTCGTACCTGGCGCCTCAGCCTGAAGAGGTGCCGACAGCAGCAACAGCATGGAGAAAGACCCCACGCCGAAGCGTCAGAGACCTGAGGGAGATGAGGCCAGCGTCCCGCTACATGCCGCCGCTTCAGCATCTTCCGTGCCTGCACACGATATTGCGCATGCGTGTGTGTCTCTCTGATACGTCGTAACACGGTCCAGCAGCTTCAAGTCCGCCAAATACAAGGCGATTTTTGCGTCCCACACGGTCCGAATGACCAACTTCGACCGTGTGCAACCTCTAACTCTTTTGGACACCGTTCTGTCTGTCCAGCAACAAATTTTCGAGGAACTGTTACCAACAGAGGAGTTCTCCCATGTGCGGGTCTGTGTGCGGTCCAAATGCCTCTGGAACCCCATCAACCTGCCATTGACCACCCATAATGAGGTGATGGCAGAAAAATTCATGGAGACAGTCGAAAAGGTGTTATATTCCAATGAAGCGGTGGGCACTGACGAAGATTTATTCTCCCACTTTGCCGTTGCTGATTTGGAACGTTCCAGAGGTGCACATAATACCCCTGGACCATGCCGCAGATCACTGGCGGACCTGGCTGCATTTAACATGAGCAAAAGGAGCGTTATAGCCATCATCAATGAGGACAACCTGACAAAGTGTGACTGCAGGCATCCACGACAACGTGACGAGGCACAGGTCCTTCACTGCGAGGCCAGGATCCCGGAGGGCAAGTGCGGGTTGCCCGAACTCCAAACAATCCAGCTGTTCCTGCGCCCCAAATACCGAAATCATTGTGTTCAGGGCACAGGATGATTTTCGTATTATCTTTGCAGGGAAGCAGGAGGCACCCAACATCATCTTCCTCCTGCACAACGCCAGTCACTTCTCCGTCGTCACCAGTCCGGCAGGATAATTCCGGGCGCTAGAATTCTGCGTCCTGTGCCTCAAGCCTGTGTACCACAAACCCCACATCTGCAAAGGTGTCTGTCGTTCATGCCTGATGACAGACTGTGGGAAAAGGGGTGCGTCTATTTATTGTGACCTCTGTCACTATTACTTCAGAGGTCAACAGTGCCCGACCACGCATTTTTTAAATGGCACCTGTGCAAAACGGCGCCAGTGCCTCGACTGTGGGGAGACCTACGAGACCTCCTCCGATCCACCTCACCAGTGCGTGCAGAGAGAATTAGAGTGTGTGAAAGTGACTAAAGAATGTGAAGTCACAGACCGCCGTTTCTATTTCGACATAGAAACGGTGGAAGAAGCAGACGAAGTGCTGACCCCCATTCTGTGCATCATCACCTACGAAGAAGGTGATGGTGTATGGAAATATGAAGAGTTCCCCCACACGGATTACTCTATGGACTGGTTGCTGGCTGTCGCCAATGGTAAGCCTAAATTTAGAGATATTACTTTGCCTGAACATAAAGGTAGAGGTTTCGATTTTATTCCGATTCTAAATTACCTCTATCGTAAGTGCCTGAGGCCGGAATTGATTTTTAACAGCAATAAAATTATTCTGCCTAATTTACCCGGCCTCAAAATCAGGTTTATTGATTCTCTTTATTTCATTCAGGCTCCTCTTCGCTCTTTCCTGAAAACTTTCGGCATCACTGAAGTTAAAAAAGGTTTCTTCCCCCACGCTTTTTGAACGCGCCAAAATTTTAATTATTCCGGACCCATTCCCGATCCCCATTATTTCGAACCGCAGCACATCACCCCAGGAGAAGCTTCAGCGTTCCATCAGTGGTACGAAACAGTGCAGGGGACTCACTGGGATTTCAAATCTGAAATTTTTGCGTACTGTAAATCTGACGTGCACACTTTAATGCGAGGTTGTGAGAGCTTCCGAACGGAATTTTTAGGGATGACGGGGGTAGACTCTTTTTTCTAAAATCACTCTCTCTTCGGTTTGTCTGCAGATCTACAGACAGAAATTCATCCCAAAGGAGTGATTGGCGTTTACCCCTCGAACGGTTATTCCTCAGGCGACCAACAGAGTAGGAAAGGCCTTGCCTGGTTAGCCTACATAGCAGAGACCGAGACTCTCACCCTACAGACAGTGCGCTCTGCAGAGGGTGAAGCTAAAGTTGGCCCTTATTTTTTGGACGGTCTGTGTAGGGAGACCAAGCAGGCTCTGAATTTTGCGGGATGTTATATTCACTACTGTCCCGAATGCTTCAGTCCCGGCATTACTCACCCTCTCACAGGTCAGCCCATGGTTCTAAATTATTTAAGAAGCCTGGACAGAGAGCGGTGCATTCGTCAACTTTTACCTGATTATAGGTACAGAGTGTGCTGGGAGCACGATTTCGACCAGCCACTCAAAACAGATCCCACCGCTGCACGCATTTATCAGCAGACAGAAGAGCTAAGGAGAATTAGTGGGCGCTCCTTCCTCTACGGTAGGAGAACGGAGACATTCTCCTTGTTTTGTGACACGAAGGTCGAAAATTGTGACGTGAACTCGCTCTATCCTGCGATTTTTAAGAGGAGGTTCTTCCCTGCCAAACACCCCAGGAGGATACCGGAAAATTCTGATTTCGCCCCTGATGCATATATCCTGATGATTATATATGATTCATACACTGCATGGTGCTTCCTCCTACAGACCTCTACATCCCCATACTCCATTACCGTTGTCGCAACAAACTGTTGTTTCCTCTGTGCAGCACTTATGTTGAATTAGCACAGGTAGACCCTTGTACTCACACCGAAGCACAGAGAGCTCTCACAGCCTCTTATGTGTCGCTGGAATTATATAAAGCAGTCCGTGAAGGCTACAAAATTCTCAAAATTCATGATGTTTGGCACTATTTGGAAAATATTTCTTACACCGCCCAGGACCCCAGCTTATTTGGAAAATACATCAACACTTTCTTAGAAGCCAAACAAAAATATTCAGGTTTCCCTTCAAGCGTCAACACAGATGATGAAAAAGCAAAATTCTGTGAAGATTTCTTTCAGGCAGAAGGGGTGAGAATTAACCCACAGGAAGTTGTGTATAACGGGACTAAAAGAAGTTGGGGAAAAATATCGCTCAAAAACTTGTGTGGAAAGGTGTCGGAAGACCTTTCTAGACCTGTGTCCCAGATCATCGACGACCCGATAAAGTTATTGGATTTAGCGAACGATCTCTCCAAAATTCTCACTGACCTTCATGCGGTCAATTCGGAACATATCCTAGTGACCTACTGACCCGCAAAAGAATTCACCCCCACAAACCCGAAAGGAAGCGTCGTCATAGCCTCTTTTGTCACTGCACAAGCGAGGCTCGTTCTATTAGACATGCTTTCCAAATTAAAACAGCGAGCCCTCTATGCCGACACGGATTCGTGCATATTTAAAATGCCCGGCGACACATTCATTCCAGAGTCCTCCGATGTTATGGGTTATTTTAAAAATGAGATAACCAATCAGTATGGTCCAAACACCACTATAGATCGGGTAATCTCCATAGCCCCGAAAAATTACATCCTGGAACTTTCGAACGGCGAAACTATCACCTGTGCGAAAGGTTTAAAATTGAGTGTGCGCAACAGGGAACACTACACCACGGAGCTTCTCCACGATTTAATTCTAGGAGGACCCCCAACCACTTTTCCCGTCCCCTTCAATGTCCAAATTGACAAACACAAGGCCACCCTCACCAACCGTCTTTTCCATAAAAAAATTATCTTTTAATTTTAACAAGAGAATCTTTAAACCTGGGCAAAGTGCCACATTCCCTTATTACAAAACCTTGTTACAAAAGTCTAAATTCCTGTTAACCGTTGCCAACAGCGAGCCACCAGTCCTCGTAATACCCATGTTTCATATTCTTTAGCCACTTTCAGACTTTTCTGCACATATTTTTTTAATAATGTACATATTTTGTAAATATTATTATGGTTCATGCAATTATTTTAAATAATGCACAGGTTTTGTAAATGTTTCTTTCATGCAATTATTTTAAATGTTGCTCAGGCAGATATTTTTTAATAATGCACAGGTTTTGTAAATAATGCTTCTTTCATGCCCATATTTTAAATGTTGTTTAAATAATGGACAGGTTTTGTAAATCATCCTATTATGGTTCATGCAATTATTTTAAATGCTGTTTAAATAATACACAAGTTTTGAAAATAATGCTTCTTTCATGCGCAGGTTTCAAATGTTGTTTAAGCCATTATTTTGGTCATGTACGCATTTTATGGTCATGTCTTGCAGATGTGGGTTTATGGTCAGGCACATATTTTAAATAATGCACAGGTTTTGTAAATAATGCTTCGGTTTTGTAAATCATACCATTATGGTTCAGGCACATATTTTAAATAATGTTTCGGTTTTGTAAATCATCCTATTATGGTTCATGCACAGGTTTCAAATGTTGTTTAAGGCATTATTTTTAAATAATGCATAGATTTTGTAAATAATGCTTCGGTTTTGTAAATCATCCTATTATGGTTTATGCAATTATTTTAAATGTTGTTTAAATAATGCACAGATTTTGTAAATAATGCTTCTTTCATGCGCAGGTTTCAAATGTTGTTTAAGCCATTATTTTGGACGTGTACGCATTTTAAATATGTTATACATCTGCATTATGATTTTATACTAAGGGTTATGATACTGATTTTATACTATGATTTTAAATATTGTTCAACTATGTCACACGAATTATACGCTGTTTGTTCAAGTTATTAACCTGAAATATATGTGTTTAAATCCCTGTGATCTATGAGTTTCTCTTACAAAGAAAAATTCACTTACCGCTGAAGAAAAATTCACTTACCTTCGAAGTCTCACGTGGTGGAACCTGTGGGATAATCCGACTGTATAATATCTGAAAGTGATATCTGAAACCGTAAAAAATTCTTAAGGCGAAATAAAAATTAATAATCCAACTGTATAATATCTGAAAGCATAAAAAATGCTTAAGGCTAAAAATAATACACAAGTATAATATATGAAAGTATAAAAATTCTTAAGGCGAAAAAACTTAATAATCCAACTGTATAATATCTGAAAGCATAAAAATTCTTAAAACGTAAATATATATATAAAAATTCTTAAGGCGAAAAAACTTAATAATATACAAGTAAAAGGGGGGGGGGGAAATCTTAAGACGTAAATATACACAAGTATAATACATGAAAGCATAAAAAATCTTAAGATGTAAATATACACAAGTATAATATATGAAAAGGGGGGAAACACAAGTATAAAAATTCTTAAGGTGTAAAAACGTATTAAAACGTAAATATATAAAAATTCTTAAGGCGAAAAACTTCTTAAAGTAATATGTGAAACACAATTGGGCGTTCTTTTTGCTCTATCTATAGACAATTATAAAGCAGTTTTTGACCCTTCTGGAAGAAGATCTGTACATGCTAAAATGTATTCACATGACTCATAAAACAATGCATGGTTCAGCTTTTGAGGGTTAACTTATTCGATGTTTTATGCATCTGATGGAATCACCTTCCAAAGTATAACCTTGAAAATATTCATTCAGGCTCTTTACTACCTTTGATTCATATGGAATCCATTTTATTAAGGTTTACTATGAAAGCTTTTAGTAATTGCAAATGAATTTGTTGAAACAATAAATGGCATATTATCAAAACTTTTTAAATAACCAAAGAGATATAAGTTTAGGAAAATGCAAGTATAACCAAAGAGATATAAGTTTAGGAAAACACAAGTATAAAAACTTCTTAAACTGAACGTTCAAATGACCTAAATACAAGTATAAAAACTTTGTACGATCGGGTAACCCCTTATCAAAATTGGGTGGCCTTCAAAAAGGCCTTTTAAAGAAGGAAGGCGATGGCGGAAGTGGGAAAGAAAAGCAAGACTAGAGAGTTGAAGACAGAAACACCACAGGAACCTGACACCTTACGAAATCTTCAGCGCAACACCTCACGAAATCTTCAGCGTTTAGAACAACCGCCTTCGTAGCGCAGGTGGCGTTATGTCATCACCTCTTATAGGTGTGGCCGCAGGTAAAATCACCCTCCGTGGGGGTGTCCCGTGATCGCCGGTATTCTGGCCCTGGATGCAAGGCTGTGGACGTCGTGGGGATGCCTCAGAGAGCACACGGTGGCAGGAGCACAGGCATTGCGCGGTCCCGCGCAGAGTCGCCAGCGCGTCAGCCCCGATAGTCAGAGTGCACTGACGGCGACGAAAATGCCATCGGGCCATCACCTTGTAATCGGGGATCGGTTGTATCACTCCGGCAAGGGTCCCATCGGGAGAGCGCAGCTATGGTCGCAAGTGACAACTGCAGTCACACGGACCCACACTGAGTTAGCGGGAAGAACCCCCTTGAAAATGAATCGTCAGTCTTCTCGTCTCAACAACGTACTTGCATGGTGAATGAGCATGAAAACGCTTGCACTCCCAAGTATATTCAAAAACCGCTGGCGAGCTCTTAGTGGCCCCTAACAGATGCAGCTGCATGGGTAACGAAGCCCTACATCTGGACCAAGTGTGGGAACACGTATATTCCATAAACCACTGTCGAATAAGACCACTGTTCGAACACGAACTGGCCCCTAACAGGTTATTCGATACAGCCAATGATCCCCCACATCCGGACCAAGTGTGGGAATGCCATCCTGCGGGTATACAATATATATATATACATATATTTTTATTTGGTTCATTAACAGATCTGCCCAAAGGCAGGGAGTAGTTGCTTATTAATTTCTCATAGTTGCTTATGATTTTGATAAGAAAAAATACGAGACGCTATCAACGTTCACACATTTTTTATTTAACCGTACACATTACATTAAAATATTTCCCATTTATTCCATTTTCCCATTGACGGAAAGGTTCCTGGCCGGGGATATCAGATTTCTGTTGTTTTTTGATCGGTTCCATCAGTAAGTCGGTCATGTGAGATCCTAACACCGGTCTCCCCTGATGTAACAAGCGTCCTCTAGAATCCCATCGCACTGATTCCGGTAGAGTCTTTATCCTCTCTTGAACTTTACGTTAGAATCCCTTAGGAGTCATATCAATGATATCCTTTTGCGTCAGTCCTGGGGTCAATATTATTTCGTCCGGATTTTCGGATTTTCGAGCGTATTGTAAATATTTTCTCAAAACTGCGAGATAAGCAGAGGCTTTATCGTCAGCATTGCCTGGGGTGTTCAATATTCGCTGCATTTCGGTGTCTAATTGCTCTGTCTTCGTCTTCAGATGACGATTTTCTACCGCTTTAACTGTGAGGCTCATTGTTTGAATAAATTTGTGATGAGCGGTACGACTGAAGCCAGTACAGGTAATAAAAATCCCGCCCCTTTCTGATTCAGGTAGCTTCGTTTAGCCTTCAAGCTAATCTTTTTCGACGCGAGTCTTCTAATGACACACTTATGCTTCGATAATTTTTTAAGCAAGGAGCCCGAGATGGGAAGATTAGCTCTCACTAAATTAAAACAGATCTCACATAGAGCGAGGAGTTCGCTGTCACTGGCGTTTTTTAATAATGATGCACGCTCTTTAGGCGGAGAGCTCAACTGGTAGTGAAGAAAGGGGCCCTGTTGTTTAATCTTCATTCCTCGTGTAAATAATTTCTGGATGTTCGTTAGGGAGGATCCTGCTTCTGAGTCTCTGATCGTCTGACGTGTTCACCGTGCAGTCTAACAGCAAATAACTGTGGGGCCTCCGTATCGCTAGTTTAAATGCATCCGATAACATTTTAGACTCCCCAGGGAACATCTGTCTAGCCGGATACCCGATTTGCGACATGTCTCTGGGACACTTGAACAGAAATAAATAATGGGAGTTGAGACTGATATTTCTCACACATTTACCTTGGAAAAATAAATTCTGTGTGATGAGAATGACAGTCGCATTGAGGTGATGGGAGCCTTTCGTGAATAAATCAGACACTCTCGTATTACCGGCGGCTTGCACGAACATGTTATCCAGTAATAATAGCGTATGCTGTTTCGCATTCAGTTTTAGGTTGGGGAATGATCCCCCACATCCGGAAGTGGAATTGAGGGGGGAAACCCTCCACAAATTCCACTTTCCGTTTGAAAGGTTCAAAGGCTGGTTGCCATAATGAGTGGCAGTAAATGATCCTTGTAGGGCTAGGTGTGAATACATTTTCTGCGTGACTAATGAGGTCCAAGGCAAACGTTGAATTCCTGCACTGACTCGGGCCACAAACAAGAATTGGACTCGGTGACTGCATGATCGGTAAAAGAGGTTTAATACTCCAACAGTTGGTTAAATAACTCCATCAGTAGTTCATTAAATCCAAGGTCGCACGAATAACGTTCCTTCAGGAATCTTTTCATGGACATTCCTCGGGACCTCAGAAAGAGAAAATACAGACAGTGAATTCCACAGGTTGTGGAGGTCGGAGCCTGCAGCGGTAACGTGGGGTACAGTATACGGTTCACCCCTATAGAGCTGTAATATTCTTCTACGGAGGGTTCGAATCCTAAAGGGTCGAAATGTTCTACAGTTCTCTTGTTCACGTAATCGGCTATCCAGTGCTCTCCACTCGAAGTGGAAACGTTCGTATTAAAGATGAAGAGACAGGGTTTCTTCGTGATTTTCGGTAACTGGTCTCTGGCATACACCCCCAAGAACAGAGGGTTTGTGAAGGGGTCATTGAGGAATACTTGCATCAGCTGAAACGCGTCCATCAGGCAGAGAAATCGAATAGGATTTTACGTTGGTGGTCAATTTCGAGCAAGTTGTCGAATTCTGTATACAGAATCACGCTCCCGGATTCGGTTAGAGGTGTGCCGAATTTTATCTCTAAATGGCAGTTTGCAGTCTTGATGGGGTTAAAGTAGCCTTCACATTGTTTTCTATCAGAACCAATTCAAACCCGAACAGGGTGTACCCTTCCGGATAGGCAGAGAGTCCAAATTGAACCCCTTTATTATCTTTCCACACGTCTAGTGACTCCAGCAGCGACTGGTAGGCCTGTATATGTTGATTATTAGGGAAGTCGGGGATCAGCGGCTGGGATGGGAATTGTTCTGAATCGGCGTGCAAGGTCATGTAATTCAGATTAAAATGTTTGAAATTGTAAGGGTTTCTAACAAAATAACCGTTTGCTGCAGCAGAGTCCACAAGTCCTATGATACATCTTCGGGTCATCTGGGAGCTGAATAAATTATCTCTCGTTGCTAGAGGTGATTCCGGGACTCAGCATGAACGATCTCACTTCCACGCGCCTTAGGGGGTACTTTGCCGGGGTCGTGTGTAGCATCTGCGCATGCGCGAGCAACGTACTACTGCCGAGCTTGACTTTTCTAACGTAGAAAGCTGCTTTCTCAAACCTCACTCTGTAACCAGGGTCTTCTTCAGCAGTCATCAGGTATAATTCGGGTTTTGACCTCGTCAAACGTATCCGAAGATCGACGTGGTTCAGTAGATATCTGTCTTGAAGAAATAAATCATTGTGTATCCAGCTATTTAATTTGACACAGCGTGATCCTGACAAATTTCTACGCGTCTTCCAGCTGAGGTTAATATCCCCAAATTCATCCATTTTGCTTCCGGCATCCAGATGCCACAGGCCGCACTTTAAATGACTTTTCACCACGTCATTACCATAATTCAGTAATGTTTCCAGGTAACTCCTGTAAGGAGGCTGTGGCTTCCGCTCACTAACTGTTCATTCAAATACATGTCGACTTGACTAAACATAGAGTGCAGGAAATTATTCGTCGGAGCAACCATCACTGCGTCAGTGATAAAGTGGCCCACTGTATCTGTTATTCTTGCTCTGACCCGTAAATGACATCTGGATAAATCGATATATTCGTCGCCGCTCACGACGTTAAATTGAAGAAGGGTATTTCCTTCTAACGATGCGAGAGGTTGGTAGGCGACGTACGTAGCTCTTTCAGTCTGCGAATTAGTAGAGGGTATGGCAAACAGGTCGAGTTCCAACAGGGCGCAATCGCCGGACATGCTGTGGATCCTTTCGCTCATTTTACAAAAACGTCCTATACTCTACAACGTCTCTTTGACAATCTGGCGATTCGGGTTATACCTCTGCCTCGTAAATGTTGTCCTGCTTCTTCCAGCAGACTCGCGGCTCCACCTTCAAGTTCGATTTAAGGGCTTCTCTTGGGTCACTCCCACTAGCGACTTCGGATGCGAATTTAATTCCCGACCTGGCTGCTTGTTTACCGAGTGAGAACGCTAAAGGTTTCAGAATCGGTGGTATGAAGTGTCTGATACTCCTGAAAAACGATCCGAGACCGCCACCTCTTTGATATCTGGGACCTCTGAACATCCTTGCACCCGTCTGAGCCTTGTAAATAACTCAGATAGCTGGCTGTGCTAGGCTCTGTGAATTTGACCCGCATGTCAAAAGTGTAACTTGACTAACATTTTTCCGTACTTAAAAGATAAGGGTTCCCCACTGTCCGTCCATAGAAATATCCTCACGCTCTCTAACACGTTCCTAATCAGAGGGTAATAATCGGGACTCGTAAAAGTTTTTACTATGGATTCGTTATTCGCTGTGGAGGGGTTAATCACAAGTAACAGCTCTGTATAAGTGTCACCTAGTAAATGAGGTGCGACCAGGTCGGAGTATACATAAATACCCGATATACCTGCATTAATATCAATGGCATATCTGGCTACGTCGTTACTGTACAACTGTCCAAATTTATCAAACCAAGCAATTCTCCCAAACCTTCGGAATAATGTGGAAACATCAGATAATGGCCCTCCTGCGTGGCGATTTTCACTTGGTTATTAGCCTGCTTCTTGAAGGCAAAATTTATTCTATCCTCGGAAGGTATAGCTTGCAACATGACAGAAAATATCGCTTCTGCATTTTCGTAACGTCCTGTGGGAATGTGATGTTCTTGACGTACGATGGGTTGTGTAATCAAATATAAATAAAATGTGTCCACATCAGGGGTGAAAAAGTCATCTCCCCCTGTCACCCCTTCTCTCCCCCTCTGTCTCCCACTGTCACACGCAAAACCCCCATAATGAGGAGTCTCCATGTACACGTCATCGATGTTGAAGAAGGAGTTGAAGCTCGTGACTTCCTTCTTAAACACCAACCCATAATCGCGGGTGCCTATATGGAACACCCACAATTTATCATGTTCCTCCACTTGGATATCGGCCGGTATCTGACTCTGGATGGCTTTCACAATCTCGTCTCTCTTCATTTTCTGACATTTATATTTTGGATTTAGTGCTACCTTAATAGCGTTTTGAGGGATGCGAAGGAACCATCTGAATTGGGTGGTGAAGGTATTATTCGACTCGTCGATATCATACCAGCTCGTTGGAATGTGGAACTCGGATAGAGCGTCTTCCCACTCCCCCTTTAGTTCAACAGGCTGTGCCAGTTTCGTCATGTAATCCGTCTGCGTATTATGATTGTAAATATCACTGCTGCCCGTAGAAGGGAGGGTTAGGTAGAAAGCCATTTTCTAGGTATCCAACGAAGGGTGAGGTAATCTTCCCACTTCACTAAGACGCCGTTTATCCGGTCGCTATCCAAGATTCTTTTCACGGCGTAAGGTTCCGGAAGTTTTATTTTCTGTAGTTCCTGGCTATAGAAAGTTCCATGTATCTTGTTACCGTCACTATATGTCACTTCGTAAACAGGGGGTGTTCTAGGTACTATTCTGCTCACTCAGAATATTTCTCGAGTCCACTGTTGTGATGCTCCTTTCTTGAACGGAAGTTTCAGACTGCTGAGTCTCACGGGATCTCCTTCTTTAAAACGGACAGGTTCTGTCTGCTTTGGAGCTCCATATAATCTCTCTCAGACGATACTCTCGTTAAAGAGATCCACGTCTTTGGGTGCAAAGCCGTGAGCTCGGTGCTTGGAAGCATTATACCCCTTCACTATGGCGTCCAGAACGTGCAAGAATCTAAAATTTTTATGTTTAGTGAAATAACACCATAATTTTTCTCTCCGAGTTCGATTCAGTCTTTCTACCAGAGCAGCTTTCTTGTCGCTTTAAGACACAAAGAAGTGAATGTTTCTTTTCTTTTAGGAATTTTTGGAATACACGATTCCTGAATTCTGTCCCCTTATCAGTGTTCAGAATCAAGGGTTCACGCCCCCTGCGCCAGAAATTTTTTGAATGCTTCTTTCACAGCAGTTCCCGTTTTCTTTTTCACCAGAAGCACCCATGCATAACGAGATAAAATATCGATGACGACTATGTATCCATAGCTATCATTAAATCGTGCGATGTTTTTCACGAACATTAAATCCGCCTGCCATTGTTGATCCAACCCTGTCACGTATGTTTTGTTCCTCCGGTATTTGCTCTTGGCCGGTCTGTGGAGGGTGTACATCTCCTGACCCGATAACCATTCTTTGACTGTCTTTGGATCCTGTCCAGTACTCTGGGATAATCGATTCTCCCCTCCAAATCTGCCAGGGTTCTTGGGATCGTAATAAGCTTTTTCCAACGCGGCATTCATCGACCAGCAGTAGCTTTCCCTCTTTAATCCAGACCTCGATAGGCAGGGAGTCAGGGACATCTATAGATGTACGGTCTGCAGCCTCTTCACACAACTCTCTCGACGTGTAAATGACCGGATTGTCGTAGTACAGCGCTTTTATTTTCGCCTGTCTCGGCTTGTGCGCAGTGAACGTCACGACCGTCGTGGTAACCACACTCCATTCCAGAAATGTTAGGAAGGTCTTTGAAGCGGGGGCAGCCGATTTTCTCTAGATCGAACGAGAATATACCGAGTCTGGCCAATAACTGCTTCTCATGGAGGCCGCCTTTGTAAGCGATGACAGAAGAAAAGGGTCTGCAGCACTTTTCGTGGATGTGGCGCACTGTGTCGTCCAGACAGTCGTACTCCCACACCACTTCACCGGTACTAGGATAAAAGGGAAGCCCTGTGACGTGCTTGGTCACGTGACGGATACACTTTCAATCCTTCTGAGTAATGCACGTCACGAGGGAAAGGTCGAATCTGTAGACACCGGTCAGACCCCTGCAGTTCGAATAACCAAGTTCACGGGTCAGGAATTCGCCTTTCACGGTGAAGCCATCTAAATCAAGCACACAACAGACGTGACGTATTTCACACTGATCTGTAGAACAGTTAATTTCTAGCATACCTGGGTTCACGCTGATGAGAGGTCTCGGGCTGCCTTCACTGTTTCTACCAGGTCTTCAAAGTCGACACTCTCGAGCCCTTGAAGCACAGGATACCCATATTTATGAGCTTTCAGCATGAACATGAGCGCTACTTTCTCTACAGCAGGATCGGGAAGTTGACTGATGATGCTGTCGTACACTAACTTCTCCAGGAGCACAGGAAACACAGACGCTAATTTATCGCGAGGCTGGACACACTAATACTCCTGCACGGATTCCAAAACAATGTCTGCGAAAGCCATGACTGTGGGTCCCGAACCACTGCAGCACCTTTTCATTCGAAACCTCCACCAATGAGCAACGCGTCCAACCACAATACAGAAAAATGAGGTCAGCCAATTAAAAATTATGGGGCGAAGGGGTTATTGCCCAATCAGCCAAACAGACTAAAGAGTTAACAACCAATCAGAAGGGTTACAAGAAAAAAAATCAGAAGCCCACGTGTGGCAGGTTCCCCAAACCTACCGTGGCCGCCAGGAAAAGCATACGCGTGGGACGAAGCCCTTCCCATCCCGACGCCAGCGATGACGTCAATTCCGGTCGTCCGTTTTTAATGACACTAAAATTAATCCCTCCCCAGGGGGCCTTTTTGGATTGACACCGACGCCATCAAGAAAATTAAGCCCTACCCAGGGGCCTTTTTTGGGGGCTGCCACCTGCGTGGGTGACACTTCCAGTCAGTCATTGCTCAAAAAATAAGCCCTCCCCATCTCCAGCACACGTGTGGGGGAGGAAGCCCATCCCCCTCCAGCCTGGGCGACACTTCCGATCGCCCATTGCTAAGCCCTCCGTAGGACGGCATGCACGTGGAAGGAAGACAAAAATTAAGCCCCCCCAAAAATTAAATCCTCCCCAGGGGGCATTTTTTGGGCAAAGCCATCAAGAAATTTAAGCCCTCCCCACACCTCCCCGCACTTCCGGTCGTTAAAAATTAAGCCCTCGACGCCAGCGTGGACCATCCCCCCACCTGCGGGGGGGGGGGGGGGGGTCGGCACTTCCGGTCGGCCATTGCTCGAAAATTAAGCTTTCCCCATCTCCAGCACATGTGTGAGGGAGGAGGCCCATCCCCCCTCCAGCCTGGGTGACACTTCCGATCTCCCATTGCTGAGCCCTCCCTAGGACGGCATGCACGTGGTAGGAAGACAAAAATTAAGTCCACCAAAAAATTAAACCCTCCCCAGGAGGCCATTTTTGGGGAAAGCCATCAAGAAATTTAAGCCCTCCCCACACCTGCGGGGGGTTGCCACTTCCGGTCGTTAAAATTAAGCCCCGACGCCAGCATGGGCGGTGACGACACTTCCGGGTGCGCCATATCTCTAGCTCTACTACTCATGATGCACGTCTTTACCAGTAATTTTCACCTATACTCCGGCCATTAAGATTCTCGAACGGGATTAAAAGAGCACGGCCTCCTAGGCACAGTCATGACTGATAAACATGATTTTTGTTTCCTTAAATAAACTGGAGGATTTTATAATCCTTTTTAAGCCAATTCCGAAAATGCCTTAAATTTTCGTTATCAGGTATAGTTCACGAGAAAATAAGTTATTTTCCTTTTGTAAAAATATTGCGAGCAGCGTACTTAACACGATATGATGGCCATATGAAAATTTCCAATGTAATGTACTTCTCAATTAGCATTTTTGGGACACCTATTTAGATTTCTTCCATAAACCTTGGCAAGGGGAGAAACGAACACTGCGAGAAGTTTCTTCAGGATATAGCAGCGATGCAAGACGAGCTATAAATAGAAACTGAGTTCATCCATGTGAGCAAATTAAAATTTCTCCGAGAAATTCCAAAATCTACTTATAGGCACAAATACTTTGAAAAATAAAAATCACCAATTAAAAAATTATTATTATATACTGGTTTCCAAAAATTAAAGAATAACCCTATGTTATGTAAATGGAGGCTAACGTCGAAGCTCTATAACCTCTAACTATATATGTATATTTTGAAATATGTGATAACAGATAAATATTTCAATCAAATATATAAATATCTCGATTTCCAATAATATTCGTGTATTTCACGAGTTATGGAAATTTGAATATTTGATAATAACAATGACAGTAAAAAATGACTTCAGAAGTTAATTAAAACTTAATCGTAAGGGTTTGATAAATAAATAGCTATTTAAGATGTTTGTGCAAAAATCTGTTTACTGTTATCAGTTATGCATAAGTTTTTTAAGACTGGCTGGCTGTTGTTCAATATTCAAATATCCATAACGAATACTGTTGAAAAACGAGATATTGATATATTTGATTGGGATCTTTATCTGCTATCACATTTTAAAAACTAAAAAAAATGAGAAGTTGTATATTTTGGATATTGATATAACATAGCATGTTCCTTAATATGTGGAAACTAGTGTATTATATTATATAATTTCATAAATGAAATTTTAGTTATTTTTCCGAAAACCAATTTCCGCAAAGGAAAAAATATTTTAGAAATCAGCATAAAAAAATTCCTATAAGAGACATCGAATTTGAATTACGAAACAAGAAATAAGCTTTAATTTGTTGATCGATGCAATTCGAATTAACTGATAGTAATGAATTATTGAAAAAAATATATATATTCTCCGATTTGAAAATATGATACGTTACGAGTAAAAATAAAAAAAGTTTAATATTCTGGTTAGGGTATCAGTTCTGCTTCAGGGGTACTTTATTATATTTCCCGAATTTTGTAAGAGATTGGTCAAGCAGGTAATCAGTAGATACACTGCTGACCTTTAAAAGTGCAACAACAAGAAGAACTCTTCATATTGTCCCAAAATATGCAAGATGGTTCGAACATGGGAGAACATCTAAATGATTCAAAGCGCAGAACATATGCACATCACGTGTCAGTAACGCCCCCTGGAAGTGGCATAAGAGGAGATTACAAAGAGCCGGTGTAAAGCACTGGAATTGTGTTTGCTCGCAGTTCTTGCACACTAAAGAATAAAGTATGCCCCGTCAAAGAACACGGCATCCATACGACCAGGTTTTTGACTTTGATCGCGGGAGAATTGTGGGATTACGGGAAGGTGGATTATCGTACCGAGACATCAGTGCTCGTGTTGGACGGAATGCTGCCACAGTGATGAGAATATGGTGTCAGTGGGTAGAGGAGGAACGAACTCACCGACGTGAGGGATCTCAATGGCCCAGTAACATAAACGAATGAGAGGGCAGACATCTCGTGTGCATGGCTTTGAATGTTCGTACTGTCACATTAAACACCTTAGCTCAACAGTTAGGATGTATTGAACATCAACCAGTATCCGCATGTACAGTTCAACGTCGTCTGCAGCATTGGAGCATCTTTTCTGGATGGCCATTGCTTCAGCTACCATTGACTCTATAACACAGGCATATGCGACTGCAATGGTACCAAGAATGTCGTTCATGGATGTGCGAATGGCATCACATCGTCTTTTCAGACGAATCCCACTTCAGTGTGCAGCACCATGATGGACGAATCCGAATCTGGCAGTACCGCGGCGACAGGCTCAGTTAGACATGCATGATACAGTGCCATAGATTATAATATATCAATATTATATCAGTGGCCCCTGATGTTGTGGTATGGGTTGCCATTGGACTCCACTCACCCATGCACCTCGTAGGCATTACCGGGACTTTGAACACCCATTGTTACATCACAGAGGTGTTGGAACTTATCTTTAGGGGCTCTCTGGTTTCATTTACAAACAGGAGAATGCCCGAACACATGTTTCACATCGTCCAACAATTCCTGGATAGCCACCACGTAACACTTCTGCCTTGGCCTGCGTGTTCACCAGATCTGTCCCCATTTGAACATGTCTAGTCCATGATCTCACGACGACTAGAACACCAGACACCAGCAGCTGCTACAACAGATGAAATTTGGCTATGTATCCAAACGGCATGGACTAACATTCCCTAAACATACATCCGACGTTTCATCCTCTCAATGCGGGCGGGGGTAGCTCAGTCGGTAGCGTGCCAGGCTCGTAATCTGTAGTTCCCAGGTTCCAGTCCCAGCTGGGTCTTTTAATGGCCAATAGAGTATTTTCCAAACGTGAACCAAAATTAAACGAAAATGTGATGGGAGGAAAAATTATATAAGAGTAATATTTACTGGTGGTAAAATAACTTATTGTCACCTCAACTTTTTCCTCTTCGAGACATGCGGTATGAACTTAAAATGTTTCGCGTTTACTGAAATAATTATCTTATCTAGAACTGCATGTCAATAGCTTGATGATCTGACTTCGAAATTAATGCCTTCAAACAAATATTTTTGAAAGAGTGGCCGAAAGAAGATTCTAGATTCGAACCAGGAACAATCTACAAGCTAGCAATACGCAGTCCCGTATTCTCTAACTGTAGTTGCGACGAGTAGAGATTTCACATGATTGACCAAGACACAATTTTTGTTTGAACAATAACAAAAAATTTTGAATTTATTTAAATTTTAAAATTAACAAAGTTCCACCACTGGCTTATAAAGGTAGATTATTTTTTACATTACTATTAATTGATTAAATACTCACTCCACTTAAGTAAGCATAATTTCGAACGACATTCAAAATTAAAAAATGAAACTAAAAATTAAAAGTGAAAGTGACAACAAGCAGAATAAGTTAATTTAAAATAACTATACCATGTTTGAAGTTTCTCCGCAACGAGAACTGTATTCTGCTAGGCTATTGTAATGTGCACTCGGCGTAAATTTTCATGAAGCACCCACTCCAGATTTCTCTGATCGTGGTTTTTCCCAAGCAAAGCAAATTTCTTTAAATTTCGCCTGAATTACTTAAGTAAAAGTTTACCATCTCACTAATTAAGAGATGTCTAATTTAACAATTTCCCTCCCTGAAATATGGCCTAAAAGTCAGTCCAGTGAATTTCACTAAAGTCGGACTTAGCGAAGAGAGCAAAAGAAAGATAAATAAAAAGACCGAACCCTGGTCTGTTAGCCTGATCAACCCCCACTGAACTGTTTCTCCAGGTCGAGCGTGACAATATCTTTCTGGCAACTCCGGGAACTTTCGGCCAAAAAAGGGCCAATCAGAAGCAAGCCCCGGGCAAAAAACCCGACCCCACGTCCATATTTCACAAGTGGAACGGAGTTTTGTTGCCAGCCAGCTCTCCTCCCGAAGGTCAATGTCTGCTTTTGGGCAAGCTGAAATTGTTTCACGCGATACTTCCTGTCATTTCATATGAGCTAAGTTCTTTCTCGACGATCATCAACGTAAACAGATGAAACGGAACCCTGAAAGATATTCGCAAACGAGATCTTGCATCCATCAACCCCCGAAGACATCTCCGTCAGACAATAAATGGTTGCATCTGGATAGAAATGAAATAAAAAAAAAATTAAAATTATTAAAATCATTAGGTCTGCGACCTATAATTATATACTTACATGTAACAGTCTAATTGTTTAATCAACGAATAAATATACAGAAAAAATTGATTTTGAAATCTTAACGCTTTAAATTTTTTACCATTTTAATACGGTATGAGCCAAGCATCACCGTCCGTCTACTTGTTTCAATTGACTCATAATGTACACTGACATTCGCAACTCAATAATTTATTGGGGGCTAAAAAATAATTCTTTATTTTCTGTAATACCGAAGCATTTTGGTTACCTCTGAGCGGTGCATTTTTTCGTTTATTTTTGCACACAATGGGCTAAACGGCCAGGCCACAAGGACCCCAAGGGCTCCGAGAGGGGACCCACTAGACAGCTGTTAGTATACAGATGGTAGCCTCGCATCAAGGCCATCCATTGTATTCTTTAATGCGAACAGAGTATAGATCTCCATCATATTGGACCACGGCTTTACGTCCCATCCGACGGAGAGCGGCCTTTCCAAACCCATCGGTGTCCCCTTTCTGACTGGAGGCAGGGCAGGAATTTAGCGGACATAATTCTGAACCATGGTTCAAGTGGGACTCGAACCTGGGAACTGCAGATTACGAGCCTAGAGATCTAGCAACTGAGCTAACCTCCATCCCACCGAATCAATGTTTTATAAATGTTCTTTATTATTTTATTAGTTTTTATTAAAACGAATATGAAATATTTTGGCCATTAGCTGCAATAGTCAAGATAGAGTTTTCCAAAAAAATAGAATATTATATCGAAGACGAAGCTTCTTTAATTTTTGCATATTTCAAGTTCTTCTCGCCCAGCATAGCGAGTCAGCAACAGATAAGCCATTTAATCTGCGCTATGCCTTTACGGCAATATTTTAATGCTTTTTGATAAAAAGAAGGACTTGTGTTTGGCTGTTTTATTTTTGAACGGTATTATTTTGCACACAGTGGATTAAATGGCCAAGCCATAAGTATTCCAAAGTCTCAGAGCTGGATCCGAATGGATCAACTGGATAGCTGTAGTAGACAAGATAGAATCTCCTTTTAATCCATTTCAGTCGTGTGATAGAAGGTATGGCTCTCCTATACACGGCACCACGCTTAACATTATATCCGAAGGATAACGGTTTTGCAGACCCTGTTGGGAGTTACTATACATTGCTTACAGCTATCCACTAAACATTAAGCTCTCTGAAAATGTCTGTTTTGGGGGGGGGGGGGGGTTCTGAAAAGGTTCTTTATTTTAAACTCTCAAATCTGAAAGATTAAAATACTGAAATTTAAAGAATATTTAAAAGAAATAAAAATTTGAGAAATGCAGTAGAAAATCCATTATTGTTATTTGTAAGAATAAACAGGATTTCTTTCCAAAAAACTTTTTTGTCTTTTATTGCTTACAAAAAAAATATTAGTAGAGCCATTCCACTTCATATCAGACAGAGGGGCCTGGTGACAATCACGGATTCTATCGGAAAAAACATATGTGAGAGTATGTTTCATAAGAATATTGGAATTGAATCTGTTGTGATAAAAAATTATTTTCCAAAAGGTTATGGCCATTTAAAAATTGCCACTCGAAAATAATGGCTGAGAAACGACCTGTGAGGCATTCATAATATTTCAAAAACTATTCTTTCAAACTATTTACTTTTTATTTAATTTAAGAGATCATATCCAACACAGACACATATATAAAGGTCATTTAATTCTTCTATCACTAATAGAACATGTGTGAGGAATCATCAAAATAAGGTGAAAAATTAAGTTTTTTCTCGTTTTCTTGTTCACGTTAGAGTTCAAAATCTAGCAAAATCTATAAAATATGCTATTTGGTTGCTGCCACTAAGAGTTCCATTTTTATATATTGATTATTGGTCCCCCAATTAATATTGAAAATATAGACGATTTTAGAAATCATTAAACAATTTAAAATATCTAAAACTCAAATTAAAGACAAAGATTTGTGTTAAATAAACGTGAAAAGAAACTTTGATGTTATTCGGTTTAAAAATGTGTTTAGGTTTTTGAATAATTCGATAGTTTTACTTTCCTTACTGTAGCCTCTTGTGAAGGAACGGTACTGAATTTTAACAAAATGTTATGCTAAGAAAGGTTAAATTAAATTTGCTATTCAAACCTTTCTTTTGCATAAATAATAGTTTATGGACATTTAGTTGAATTATAATTTATATAAAAATGAACTGATATAAAACATCGATTTATAGAAGAATTCAAAAGTGATTAATCAGGAAAAGTATGGTGTGGGAAAAGATTTCAAAAAAATTAATCACAAATCTGAAAACTGATAAACAGTATGGTAGAAATGACATCTGGTTAACTGCATCACGAAAATGATTGTCCCTCAAATGCTAATAGCCAAAATTGCTATTTTAGAAGTGAAGAAAATCTATTTACACTACGTTGAAAAAAGTATCAGGACACTTCCATGTTATGTGAATGGAAAGCCACTTTCAAAGCTACCTAAACATTAAAAATGAACCTTTTACGCAAAAACTGTTATTGGCGATAAATTGTAGATATCACTCAAATCTTTCTAATTATATTTCCCGCAAAATTCGTTTAATATTTAAATAAGAATGGATGTTGAAGCATTTATCTTCAACTTTTGACACTTGTGAAAAAATACTTCAATAGATAAAACACAACTCTTGTAACAATTTGTTTACTAACATAAATTAAATATTTAAAGTTTGTATGACGATTTTTTAAAGATTTTATCACTTTGGCAGCAATGTGACAGTGTCGTCTGTTGTTAAATGGTCCCACTTCAATGACTCTTTAAATATTGATCGAATATTATTGAAAATTGAAACTGCCACATTGCCTCCAAATTGATGAAATCTTAAAAAATCGTCATACAAACTTCAGATATTTAATTTATGTTAGTGAACAAATTGTTACAAGAGTTGTGTTTTTTCTATTGAAGTATTTTTTCACAAGTGTCAAAAGTTGAAGATAAATACTTCAACTTTCATTCATTCTTTAAATATTAAACGAATATTGCGGGAAATATATTTAGAGGGATTTGAGTGACATCTACAATTTGTCGCCAATAACAGTTTATTCGCAAAAGATTTATTTTCAATGTTAGGGAGCATTGAAAATGGCTTTCCATTTATATAACATGAGAGTGTCCGGACACTTTTTTCAACATAGTGTTTGCCTTATAGGCGCAGATGGTAGAAATTCTGTTCTCAAATATTGCGTAATATTGCTTCGCTCAATAGATAAATTCAATACCATTAGCACAAGCTGTGATCAATTTCATTTTATCTTGAAAGTCAGGTAGATATTTTTTTTTCAATTTTCAAGGAGATAAGCATATGATGGACACATTTTAGATGTTTGAAAGGGAACCTTTATGTTAACAGACGACTGATGTATTGTAAACCTACGAAGGATGTTCAAAACATTTTCTATTACGGATAAAAACGGACTGAATGAAATATTTCCAAATGCTCGCTATCACCTTTAAAGTAGTTTCTTTCGCCGGTTATATACTGGTTTCAAGGATCTTTTCAGCTGCTGAAACAAATTACTTAAGTCTGTTTTTGAGATGGTGTTTAATTTTTGTATCATTGTTTCTTTAATTGAATGAAGGGTTCAAACATTAAGAGATTATCTCATCCAGTTCCGTTATTATCTCCAAAGCGTGATAAATTTTGGATCAACTCCCGTATATGTACGATACTAGAGACATGCATTACCAAAAATATTCCCAGTCAAACTCAAAACGTCAAAACGTTCCATCATGTGATCGACACCAAGAGCAGAAAAAAATACATCGCTGCTTAATCACTCTTGGAGTCCTCCACAAATTGATCTTTTATAATAATTCAGTTTTATAAACATCATAATTAAAAAAATCTACGTAAACTATTGATTAAGAAAAAAAAACGGTGCATAACAATATAATATAACTTTTCTTAGCAAAACATTTTATTAAAATTCAATAAGTTCCTGCATAATGCTGCAGCAATAAAACTGACACTATCGAAAAAATTCAGACCTAAAATTGAAAAATTAAATATATCAAAGTTTCATCTACGCTTATTTAATACAAATTTTTCCTTTTAATTCGCGAAAGTTTTAGATTTTTTCAATATGCGTCTTATTAACGATTTTTAAAATACGCATTTTTTTAAGTTTTGTCATATTTTCCATATTTAATGTTTATAGCATTAAAATATTTAGTAGACAGTAATGAATTGGTTTATTTCCAAATAATGTACTTTTTTCTAGTTTTTTCCAGTTTTTAAACTCTAACTTGAACAAGAAATCGAGAAAAATTCAATATTTAACCTTATTTGATGATTTCTCATATGTTTTATATTATTAACTATAGAGGAATTAAACGACTTTCATACGTATGTCTTTTATATGATCTCTTAAATGAAAAATAAATGAAAAAAAGTTTGAATGAACAGTTTTTGAAGTGTTTCGACACATTATTTTCGAGTGACCATTTTTAAATGTCCATAGCATTTGGAGGAAAAAAATCACACAGCAGATGTAATTCCGATGTTCTTATGAAGAGTACGCTCCCATTTTTTTTTCGAAAGAATCAGCGAGGGTCACTTGATACCCTCTGCCCGATTTGAAGTCGAATGGCTCAGTAACAAATATTTTCTTTCAGCTGTTTCCAACAAAGTATAATACTACGATCAATTTACTTGACTGTTCAAGGCAAAAAAAGAAGATTTATTCATAAGCGAACGATCCTTGAGCCAAAACGGACTGAAGTGGAGTATAAAATCGCCAGATACTTTTTCATTCTTTAATGTTCTGTCTGTCGCATTTGTTCTGCATTGTCTGTCTTCTCTATACTTTTCGATGGCAACGGACACAGCCATGGCCATTTATACTCCGTTTCAGATAAAGTATGGAGTGGCGAAATCTGGAGACCGAAGAAAACAACAACTGATGAAAAGATGCCACACCCACGCGAGTTCTAACAAAAAAAATTAATACATATCATTCAGCTACATAAAATAGTTTCACACCTTATGCAAGGTATAAGTTCCTGTCTAGTGTACATCAATAAAGCGAACAATGAAAAACGCTGTCTTGTAATCGCGAATATTGCGGGGCGGGGGTGGCTCAGTCGGTAGCGCGCCAGGCTCGTAATCTGTTGTTCCCAGGTTCCAGTCCCAGCTGGGTCAGCGTTGAGATTTATCTCCGGAAAATTCACCGCCCTTGACCACGGTCAGTACGGGACACCGATGGGCTTGGAAAGGCCGCCGTCCGTCGGATGGGACGTTAAGCCGTGGCTCCGTGTGCGGGAGAGCCATACCCTGTGCACGTTAAAGAACACGCTGGATGGCCTTGACGGGAGGCTACCATCTGTCTCCCAACAGCTGTTCCAGTGGGTCCCCTCCCCCAACCTTCTCTGAGCCTTCGGGGGTCCTTGTGGCCTGGCCATTTAGCCCATGGTGTGCAAAAAAGTGCCGCTCAGAGGTAAAACTATCCAATCCAATCCCGAATATTGCAGAGTACACGTTGAAGCATAATTTCTTTTTCACCGGTGTGGTAGCGATTAGAAAGATTACTTGATGTTACTCAGATCGTTGATAACATCAGCACGCACTCCCAAAGCCCCTCTTTTCATTTTTACGCAATGTTACCGTTTCGATAAATTTTGCTCCTCGTTAATTCCCTACATACTTTTGGTCCCAAATATACAGGTTCCTGCTATCTGATTCCATATCGGGTGAAAAAATCAGTTTCGCACATACATGGCAGTACTCATAATTAGTCCCGAGGGGACGGGATTCGGGGATATTATAATTCAGTTTCGGGGAGGGTTCGAGAATTTAGTTTCCATGGTGGAGGGGGAGGGGCGTTAGGAATACGACTTGAGAAGTATTATCCAATTACTAAAACATTTCACCGAACAGGACCGGTTAAAATGACACTCTATATAAAAGAAGATTTTATAGTGTTTTAAAACGATTTGTAGTGTTTGGGATAAAATATACGGCAACAATAAAATGATGCAAAGACAACTGTTTTGCATTTCAAAGCAGTTACAAGTTTGAGATTTCGTATAAGACTACCGGATTTTCGGAGGGAGACTTCTCCCCCCTCCTCGGGTACGTCCCAACGTACAGTCGCTCAAAAAGTTATCCGAACACTATAGTTGATTACAGAATTCAGAAAAAATATCTGGCAACGATTTTTTACAAAGTACTGATCTGGCAATCTTCGTGTACTGTACACGAAGGTTGCCAGATCACTAATTTCTAAAAAAATCGTTGCCAGATATATTTTTCTGAAGTCTGTAATCAACCCTAGTGTTTGGATACTTTTTTGAGCGACTGTACATGCAATGTTACGCTTAATATTATAATGTCTTTGGGAATGTGAGGGATCTGGCAACAGTTGGTGGCTTTCGCAATTAGAAATTACGAATGAAGAAGATACGAAGGAGAAAGGAGGAGAGAGATGTTTTGCCTAGAATACAGATTTTTACATATTATTGAACCTATCGAGTTAATATTTTGACTGCACGAATTCAAGGTACTCTTAATGTTTTGCCAAATTTCCTGGTTCCTGGAACTAGCCCCTTTACCACACAGAGAGACTGATGAAAATTGATGCTTTTTCAGGCGTCGGATCTTGATTTTCATTGGCTTTCGTGGTTAAGTGTGGTAAGCGATGATTGGACAAGAAACTCTGATGGAGACATGATGCTGCATTCTTCACGTGGAACAGAGTATAGATACACTATGCCCGTCATCTGATTCGATTTATCTATTTCCTCGCATATACAGTGTCAAATTATTGAGGGTTAGGTTCTTATACTCCTGAGCGACACGTTTTTGCACACAATGGGCTAAATGGCCAGGTCACTAAGATCACGAGGGCTCAAAGAAGTTTGGGGGAGACCACTGGGCAATGTTGAGAGATAGATGGTAGCCTCCCTTGAAGACCATCCAGCGTGTTCTTTAACGTGCACAGAGAATGGCTCTCCCGCACACGGAGGCACGGCTTAGCGTTTCATCCGAAGGACGGCGGCCTTTCCTAGTTCATAGGTGTTCCCTACTGACCGAGAGCAGGTTGAAGAGTTTGCGGAGATAAATCTCAATGCTGGCCGAGTCCGGACTCGAATCTGGAAACTTCAGATTAGGATCCTGGCGCGCACCTAATGAGCTACGCCCTCCCCAAAACAATATTGAGAAACTCGCTGTAAAAATTCCCTGCTTTTCCTAAAATCACATCCATAGACCAATAATGAAGATGACAATTTCATTTCAGAAGAAATGCCTAAAAAATTAAAGATTTTAAGGAGGAGTCTTCAGCAAAACTGATGAGACTCTGAATTATTTTTGGAACTATGATCGTCTCCGAAATTGAACGTGAGCTAGGAGTTGTTAGTGAAAGCAATAAAGGATAAACTGCAAAGCAACTTTACAGCTAAAATGCGCGCTCGAACCAAATAATTTTAAACTCGTTCTTTGCAAAACACAAACTTATCGTGGAGGAATCTACTTCAACCCGACATTCCGAGGTTGGGATGAAGATGAGGAGACGGAAGCAGATGACAAGTTTCCTCCATAAACCGCTCCGCCTTCTACCTCCACCTTATTCTCTCCCAAAAACAACCTCCATCCTGCCAATCAAGCCCAACACTTCTACTTTGAAGATAAGACAATAAAAAACAGTAATATGTTAAAACAATTTATTACAACAAATTGTTCACGTCTGATTAATGTTTCTTTGTAAAAAATATTATACGCACTCACATACACAAACTCTTGAGCATACAAACACACACACAAAGCAAAATTTGGTTTTAAATATTTTAAGAAAAATGATCACTAACTTATGATAGATGATAATTCAAGGTAATTTTAAAAAAAAAATGTGCAATCAAATATTTAATCTGTTGATCTGGTCCACATTAACTCCTACTTTTATTTTTATAGGGTGGAATTCCCCTCTTAAAACGGATTCCTTTTAAGTGGGGTAGTAGATTGTTTCAATTAAAATATGTTTAAATGCAATTTAAAATATTTTAAAGGTGTATATATATACATACGTTTATAATAAAATCAGCTGCAAAATGTATACACCATAATTGCTTCAACAATGTTTGGCTAAACAATATGTAACTGTTTGACACTACAGTGGCACAATTGTATTGCGTTGGATAGTGGCTTGGGTTGTTTTACCTCTGAGCGGCACTTTTTGCACACCATGGGTTAAATGGCCAGGTCACATGGATCCCGAAGACTCAGAGAAGGTTGGGGGAGGGGACACACTGGAACAGCTGTTGGGAGACAGATGGTAGCCTCCCGTCAAGGCCATCCAGCGTGTTCTTTAACGTGCACAGGGTATGGCTCTCCCGCACACGGAGCCACTGCTTAACGTCCCATCCGACGGACGGCGGCCTTTCCAAGCCCATCGGTGTCCCCTACTGACCGTGGGCAGGGCGGGGAATTTTGAGGAGATAAATCTCAACGCTGACCCAGCTGGGACTCGAACCTGGGAACTACAGATTACGAGCCTGGCGCGCTACCGACTGAGCCACCCCCGCCCCTAATAGAAATCGGACATGATGCGAGGCATAACTTTTTAAAACCTCGCATCATGTTGTTGATAAGACTGTACATCTTGCGATGTATGTAGTAATTTCCACCGCCCCTCCAAGCCATGCGGAAGCTCCAGGACACTGCAGGAGGGGTATTCAAGAGAGCAACCTATGCTTGTTCAATCTAATTTAGGTCAGGAGACCAGGCTGGCCACTCCTTATGGTTAATAGTGCTAATGTCGAGAGAGCGATCAATAAGATGATGAGAGTAGGGGCGAATGTTATTGTCCTGCAGAAGGTATATCTATAGCCTATTTCATCCTCATAAGGTCATACGAAGGGGTCCAAGATTTCATCCATGCACCTGCGACTAGTCACGTAGCCTTTTGGAAGCACAAAGAGATCTTTGCGGTCGCCCAAAGACATCACTTCCCAAACCATGATACTACTATCAACATAGGTGCCCCTTTCCCTGATATTCCCTATGTGGTTCCCTCCATATCAATTGATGACGCGAATCGCTTTGGGAAAGTCTGGAATCATCCGTCAAGACCGCAGACTGCTATTTCTCCTAGGTCCAGTTGACATGATGTCTATACTAGTTTAGATATTAATTGCTGTGGCGTTGTACCATGGGTGCACACACCATCGACCACCTAGTGTACAGGTACATCCCATGAAATATTTAGCGTATGGTGGTAGCGAATATCGCCGTTTCACTTATTGCTACAATCCTGTTCGGAGTTAGTGTTGTATTAACATTCTGTCCCTCTCTGACAAAATTGCCGTCCTCGTTTGGGGTTGCTGCCCATCGTCGTTCCACTGTTGAATCATCTGGATGCGCTCTCTCCTTGTTAGAATCTCTGCACAGTCTATACACTATTGAACGACTCACGTTAAACCTTCTGGCAACACCTGCTTGACTTTGACCTTCTCGAACAGACATATATCAAGCTAGAGCACTTCTTCCGATAAATGATGTCTGGTAGACATCCCCAAAAAATCTGCTATCAAATTAACCTCGCTCTTCTCAAGAGAACTGGAGACTAGCATCGAAAAGTCGACTTTTAAAGCTTGACACATTTGCATCGCCATTCATTTGCATATTATATCTGAATTCAGACCATGGAATTCTTTTGTTTAAATTGTAAAACTATGAAATTAGAGGGGAAATATTAAAATTGTTTTTCAAATTATTTAATTTGATAACAAAAACTGCAAATATATTTAGTACTGCAAGGAAATAAAAGTTGGAGTTCCTCGTGTATCACTCCTTAGATCATTAATGTTCCTTCTGCTTATTAACGATATGGCAAATCTAAAATTAAATGGTAAATTATATTTATAAGCTGATGACAGTGTAATTATAAACTGTAAGCATGATATAAACACAACAATAAAAAATTACAGACTGATTATATTAATATTGTGAGGTGGGTGAATCATAACTTTATATGAATAATAAGAAAACAAAGCTGATGATTTTCCATTCTGCAAACAAATTAGAATTGCCGAAATTCTTTCTCAAAATTCATACAATAAATCGTGGACATAACATAGATATTAGCAACAACAATAAATTTAATTGTAGCATTATTGAGAATACTGAGAAGTTTAAATATCTGTACTGATATCTTATTCCACATTAATATGGAATTCATACGTTTCTAAATTATGCGAACTCAGATATCGTGCTTAAAAATTATATCAACTGTAATTTCAGGATCACACAGATGATGCCTAATGGCTTATAAAGCTCTATGTGAATCGCAACTAAATATGGTTTTGCCATTTTTGAGACAATAAAAATTACTCATTTAAAATAATTTGAAACATCCAATCCTGAATTTAAAAAAAAATAAAACAATCCCTATAGAATTCGAAGCAACTACTAAAACGTCAAAATAATATGACATAATTTCATATCTTAAAATTTTTCAGTTCGAAACCTTTATAAATATAATATAAGATTAAAACAACTACTTTGATAATATGATATATTGAATGTCACTCATGAAATAATTTCAGAATCCAAACTAACGATTATTATTTATCCCAGGCTTTTTAACTAATTGTGGAAAAAAATAAAAGAGTATAAAATACTAGACATCTTTAATGAGTTCCCAAGAGAAATTATTAGATGTGGAATAATATAAGGAAATGAAAAAAAAAATGTAAAAACAAAATTATTGAATTTTCATTGCGTTCAACCGTTCTTATGGTTAATATGGGCATAAAACTATTGCACTTGTAAAACATGTTTCAAATTGTGTTATTCTCTAAGTAGCTTTGCGGGACATATTTTTTTAATCATTTATATGTTGTACATATACAAAGTAAATTGTATTTATTTGCCTTCCTTACATATTGATGAAAAAGAAATAAAGTACGTATAAAAAACTCTTGTGCGTATTAATATGTGACTTTCGTGCATTTCTATCAACAGACTTTTGCGACATTGCCTTTGTTTTCATTGTCCTTTAATTTATGGAAACCAGTGAATATATAGATAACAATTCTTCCTTTGATATGCAAGAATTTCGTGCTTTAAGTATCGAATATAGAAAAAAATAAATTCTGAATGTAAAATATTTCAGATTGTCGCTATGACCATTTCAGTTAATTATTACTAAATTGGAAAACGTCACGTTGGTCTTCTATGTAAAGCGTTGAATGCAATTCTTGGTTGTGATATGAAACTTATGAATTAAAAATACAATTCTACATTTAAAGAAATTACTTTATGAAGGATGATCATTAAGTTATCGAACAATTACAATAATCAAAGTGAAACGAAAATTAATCGCATTTGTTTCAGATATCTTACAAGTGCCAACTGGACCCAGACGACCTAGAAAACAGTGATTATGAATTTTTAAATTGTTTTAATGATGATGAACTTAATATAAATGTAAGTATACTTGTGCATTACAAATGTATTTAAAAATATGCTTTCTTTTCTTACTCTTCCTTTGTCTTTAAATGAAACTTTTTTTTTTCATTACTCAAATTGGGACAATGTTTATATTTTGTTAGAATTAACCGATGTTTTGGAAATGCAGTTTTTTGTTAATTACACAAATATTATATCATTGCATAGTTTATTTGTTTTTGAAATTTTAAAGAATGATTATTTGCCAGTCGAACCTTATCAGTCGACGAACAGATGTTTCAACCTTTTTCACTGGAGCTCACGTTCAATAATGGGAATTAGTATTCTTTTTTTCTGATTAAATGAAAGAAAAATATTAGAAAAGAAGTGCATGATATTTTATAATGAGAGTTAATCGTAATTTTCTTTAAAACCCTTTAAATTTGATTAGTTTTTTCGACTATTAAAGTCAAAGAAGAGAATAGTCAACTGATATCGTTTTTTTTTTCTTTCCATTGAGTTTTCAGAGAATTCTGAATGTATAACAGGAAAAAACAAACATGAAGCAGTTAAGTATAGTTCAGCTGGATTGTAAACTGTCAGATGCTGTTTTGCAAATAAATTTGAAGGAAAAAAAAACTAATCAATGCTATCTTATAATGATGTGCAAGTAGTAAATAGGCAGTTATTTAAAAAGGGATAATGTTTTTTCCCTTTTGATATTTGAATATCTCTGCAGAAAATACATTCGGATTATATTTTGCTAGCCTTCATTATTTTAGATTTCATTTCTACTGTTAATGTAATATTTATCTCTATTTTAAAGAACAAATGGTGCCAGATAGCGAAGCATTATTTCGATGAACTGGATGCTACCAACTATGTTTCCATGACTGCAATTAAATTAGAAGACAAAATGTATTTTAATCTGCTGGAAGAACTTTTAAATAATTTCCCTGAGAGGTAAGAAAAATCAACATGATTATTTATACTCCCAACAACTAATAGTAATAAACTTCTCTGTCGCGAAACAAAAGTTCTTCAGAATTCAATCGAGAATTTGTGCATTGTTAGTAGAATGCGTACTTTGTCAGTCTAATATGTACCTTGTCAGTCGAATATGTACTTTGCCAGTCGAATACGTACTTTGACAGTGGAATACGCACTTTGTCAGTCGAATACGTCCTTTGTCAGTCGACGAACAGTTGTATTCAACCTTTTTCACTGGAGCTCACTTTCAATAATGGGAATTATTATTCTGTTATTCTGATTAAATGAAATAAAAATATTAGAAAAGAAGTGCATGATTTTATAATGAGAGTTAATCGTATTTTCTCTAACACTCTTTAAATTTGATTAGTTTAAGAACTTTCTTTCAGTTTCTTTGGCAAAATAAATATAAACTACTTTAACTGAATACAATTTCCCCGCTATAGAGACTTTCACTGCTCATTTGCATTGATCCTGCGGGCCGTACAACTTAATTCGGTCCTGGTCGCAGATTGTATGAGAAAATATAATTCTACTTGATTCTAATACCATAAGTAGCTATACAAAAAAAAGAATAATTATACAAGGTAAATGTGCTTCCCGTATTTACCTCACTTTTAATATAATAGATGTTTTGTATTTTGTATGCTATTAGAAAATCCCTGTTGAAATTCGATGTTAACCGGACATCTCTCTAAACATGGTTTAGTGTACATTCCATCACCCATTGCAATGTGATCAAGGTACAGTAACTTGTGAAGCCTAAATGTTTTATTACGATAGAAAAAGACTTGCAACGCATTAGAAATACCGATTAAAACACTTGGCTAAACAAGTTACCGACCTTTACACTGTTTTTCAAGTGAAACACTCAGGAGAAATATCATGCTGAGTTCATAACGTGTTATATACAACTGAACTTTCAAGATAAAACTACAACGAACCTCCGTTCTTAGCGGGTATGTTTTGAACCTATGGGTATTTTATAATCTGCGGTGATTAACTTTTCACTCTCAATGACGAGAAGAGATTTCAAGCATTTGTTTGGTAATTGCTAGCTGGGGTGGAATTCCTTAGCACTTTTTGTGCAATGATCACTACAAAGGTAGTCAGGTATTTCGCCTCATATTTAGCTTTTTACACATTTGAAGTACCGTTGTAAATTTGCAGTTTGTTAATCTAAGTTCAAAGCTAATTGCTTTGGTTTGATGAAATATCACTTTACGAAAACTCTTATATACAATTTCTGTTTTTTATAGCTATTTCAAATAGTGAAAATTATAGTGATGTTCCTTGGTCCATGGAAAGGACTGCAAAAGTGTCGCTTTGAGTGTGCTTTTTGCTACTCCCTCAACTTTTCTCAGAAAAAATCCATATACACTAGTTTCCATAAATTAAGGAAAATCCCTATGCTAAGTCAATGGGAAGCGAACGTCAAAGCTTTATAACTTCTAAAATAAGTGTTTTGTTTTGAAAAATGTGATTGCAGATAAAGATCTCAATCAAATAAATCAATGCTCGTTTTTCAAAAATATTCGTTCAGTATTTAATGATTTATAGAAGTTTGAATATTTAACAACAGCAGTCCTAGTTTTAAGAAACTTATACAAAACTGAAGAATAGTGAAAGAATACACAAAGTTCTAAAATAGAAGCTTATTTTATTAAACTCTTTGATACAATACTTATTACTAAGTTTTAATTAATTTCTGAAGTCAATTTTTGTAGATGGCATTGTTATTGCTAAATATTAAAAGTTCCATAACTCATTTAATACTGAAAAAATATTGTTGAAATTCGAGATATTGATTTATTTGATTGAGATCTTTATCTGCAATTACATTTTTCAAAATAAAAAGCTTATTTTAGAAGTTATAGCTTTGCCATTAGCTTCCCATTTACTTAACATAGGGATTTTCCTTAATTTATGGAAACTAGGGTATTCTTGAATATAGATTGATGTTCCTATTTCGGTCAGTGTATAGGAGTAACTGGGTTACCAACCCCCTCCTTCGAAACCATCATCGTCATCCTCATCAAACTCCATCATCTTCATCCTCATTTTATTAACCCCATCATTGTCATCCTCATCTTATTTACTCTATCACTTCATCGTCTTCTAATTACCTCCACCATCGTCATATTCATCCTCATCTTATTAATTTAATCATCTTCATCCTCATTTTATTAACCCCATCATTATCATCCTCATTTTATTAACCCCATCATTGTCATCCTTATCTTATTAATTCTATCACTAAATCGTTTTCTAATTACTTTCACTATCTTCATCCTGATCTCATCTTATTAATTCTATCATCGTCATCCTCATCTTATTATCTCTATCACCGTCTTCCTCATCTTATTAACTCCATTACCATTACTGAAAGTTATTGTTTGAAAAGACATTTGCATTGTTTTAATACTTATGTGATTAATGCGCTACTCATTTTGTTTTTCTAAATATAAATATCTTTTTCCTTCCATAATACTTTTTTGCGTATGAGTCATGAACCTTACCCTGCTTTCCTCTATGAGCCAAAGAAATCTATTTCGCCATATTTCATTAATTTTAACATTCGTTTAGTTTTTCTGGAACCTAACCTCGCAGATGTCGAAGGCTTATTGTACTTGATAATAATCTGAGGATTCCAAGCCTCCAGAAGCCCTCTTAATCAGAAACACAATTTTGAAGTAACTGGTAAATATTCGCTGAACGTTAAACTATTCCTCTTAAAGCGTTTACGGATTTCTCAGAAAAGAACATCTTCATGCCTTTGTTCAAAAACATTTCCACCAAACACAAAGAAAACAATTTTAGTACGAAAGCTTAATAAAGCTTTTTGCACTAAAATGAGTTCAATAGAAAACACGTTTTTCCTTGTGGAAGTACATTGTTTTTCCTGAGCAATTCGGGAAGAAACAATGTACAATTCAATTTCATCTTGTTGTCAGAACAGAATGAAGATAAAGCAAAATGTTGTTTATCCACCATCTTTTCTGAAAAATATCATTTCTAATCAGAGATTTGACTACTACTATCTTCTTTAATTCCCGCCAGACTGTTGACATCACTATCGTGATGTCTATTAGAATTCAGACAGATTTTATTGGATAACAAGTTGTAATGACGATTTTGTGTCTTCGTTAATATTTTCCGTGTTAATTTGCATATACACAAACTGGAAAGGAATATTGATTCAACCTTTTTCACTGGAAACAATGAACGTGTACAGACGATATTAAATATATTCTAATTATATCACACAAACTACCATTATATAAATACGTAAAATATATTTCAATATTTAAGTCTCGAAGATTTATACCTTTCTTATGGAATTTGCCAAAAATTCACATAAATATCTTTTCCATTATGTTTAACATTTATACCATATTTTTTCCAGGTAAGACAATAATCCACGACATAATCCGTCTCTAAATGGCAGTCCCGTGGCCGAGTGGGTTAGCGCGCTTGGCTACTGATCTACGGGACCTGGGTTCGAGCCCCGGGTAAGGCATGGATGTTCGTGTTGTTTTTCTGCTGAGGTCCTGCCATCCTCTCAGATCTTCTACTGTGGCATATAAACTGACAGGCTCCTGTCAGACCTCTGTGGCAAGCAGCTGCTTGAGGGGGTATTTTTTTTAAATGGCAGTAAAGGAGAGTCGTGTGCTGATTTCCTGTGATGATGCACAGCATCTTTGAGGTATAGCACCTGAAGTCCGACCCCATCTTCTCGTGGTACAGACCGATATACCTTTCAGAAGAAATATTCTCTTCTGGGAGGAAACGAAAGGGAAGGGCTGCGATATAAGTGTGTTCTGCTGATCTGGTCATCTTATTATCGCTTTTCTTTTTTCTGCCTTGTTAAAAAGTGGTTAACTTCACAGAGTCCTGGTACTGATCGTTTAAGCTCACAGCACTGATTTAAGGCTTTGAGCCTAATTACTGATCCTGGCCTTTGCTTCACTGGCAGGGCCTCTATTAAGGAAAAAAATCTACCACTATGTTTACTCTTCGCCTTTGGGTTGCCAGCCCTTAGTTAATAGATGCACAGAATAGCTTCTATAAGCTGGTGGGTGATTCTTACCAGAAGCCATTGCAGGTACCTGAATCTTTATTATATACACGCATCGCCTATCTACCTTGAAGTAATATACCTCAGAAAAGTCGGTTTCTATTATGATTCTGGTTTTTGAAAAAAAAAAGGTCTACTTGAAGTTTCTATCATCATTGGTGACTGAAGCCTTTAGCTGTGGGATAATGGGTCTTTGTCCATGCCTGTGATTAATGAGCTGTTTGATAATGGGAAAACGAAAAACGTTTTTCCAAAACGATAGTGAATAAACAACAATTTGCTTATCTAATGAGAACGAGAATGATAGGTTTTACAGATTACTTCAGTATATAAATTGAATTCTGTCAAGAAAGGAGATATTTATCTTCTGCTAGGTGACTTCATGCTAAAGTTCATACTGACTTACCTTCGGGCAGGGGTGATAGGTCCTTTTGCCATTGGTAATTACAATAGCTATGGGTAACTCGTCCTACAGGTATTTAAACTTAATGGTGTGAGACTAACCCTAACTACAAACTCCAGAACGTAAATAAACGTGGGTTTCACCTGGTGGATGGCACATGAATATAATCGTTTATCTAGTAACAACAAATGGACTAGTTCGGTCAGAAATACCAGATGATATAGGTGAGCCGAAATCGGGTCTGACCTGGTCAAAAATGTCACTTATACAAAACTGAAGAATAGTGAAAGAATACACAAAGTTCTAAAATAGAAACTTATTTTATTAAACACTTTGATACAATACTTATTACTAAGTTTCAATTGATTTCTGAAGTCAATTTTTGTTGACAACTGAAGCTTAAGAAAAAATGTTTTACAACTGAAGCTTAAGAAAAAATGTTTTACAACTGAAGCTTAAGAATCGTTGTGCAAAGGTTTAGAGAACTGTCTTTAACACTGAAGATCGAAAGATTCAGGTATGACCAGAGCATACCATGATAAGCTGCTTAATCATTATGACAATAATAGTTTACTTACTATCGAAGTTGAGAAACAGAAATGTGATCAGTGTAAACAGGCCTTTCTAGAAACTAAGAGTACTCTTTTGGGTAAAAAGGAGCAGAGGATACAGAATCATTTGAATGATGAGTCTTTGGAACTTATTTCTGAAAGGAAGAATTTCTGGAATAATTTTAATCAACACGCTATTAGGCCTTAAAAGGAAGCGTTACGAAGAGCGTAATAAAAATGTTAAGAATCAGTTAACAGCTGATAAGAATCTTTGGCTTAATAGGTTGACTTACAAAGCACAGAAAGCGGCTAAACATCACAATTGCAGGGAGTTGTACCCGATAGTTAATCTTTTGCGTAGGAAGAAACAGGCTGGCATACAGTGATTGAGGGATATAACATGGCAAGATTATTGAAGGTGAGGATTCTGTGGTGGTTTGGTGGACGGAGCATTTCAGACATATTTTATCACAGTCCGAAGCTACTTTGGCTATCTCTAAATAAAAACCATAAAATTCCCAGTGGTAGATCAAACTAGTACTAAAATGCCTAGCGCTAGAAATGGTTCTGTTGTCACCTAGTTGACTGAAATTTTGAACATTTTTATGTTAAAGGTGTTGTTCCTAAGGATTCTACCAGAACTATTATTATCACAATTAAAAAAAAAAAGGTGTTTGCAGTTCTCGTGCTAACTATAGTGAAATCAGTTTGCTTTCGGTGCTAGGTGATCAGGCTTCTGATTTAGTTGTTTTGAATGGTTGTATATTTTAACAAGTGTCTCAGTTTAATTTTCTCGGGAGATGTTTAACAGATACGATGATGTGTGGCACGATATAAAGATAAGAAGAAGTACTGCTGCTGGGAGATTTAAGAATCTATGAGGAGTGTGGAAAAATAGGCGTATACAATTAAATACTGTAATTGGGCTGTATAATAGCCCTTTCTAAAGTTAGTTATTATGGTAGTGAACCATGGACGCTTTGTAAGCAAGATAACAAGAAACTTGATGCCTTTGATTCTAGAGGCTAATACTTCAGGGTTGGAAGTAGAGGTAAGCGGATGAACACCTTTCCCCTAGTTTCAGAGCTTTTTATTTGATCCCGTCAGATTAATAACAGGAAATATACCCATTGTATACATGTCCATCCGTTTATAATATTTTTAGTCATAATTCCTTGGATTTTAATATGTAGCAATACACAAATTTTATGCATTGCTTAACGTCTTCGTGTCAAGTATGTTGGCTCTTTTCAACTGATTCTTTTCACCTAGTTCTGAAAACCAATTTCCACCCGTGTTATGCGGTATCTTTGGCATGAAATAATTTGGCTTTGTAACTAATAATGAAGTTAAGTGAAGGAGTATGCAGCTATCTATGCTCAGCATCTTGTACGGTTGCTTCTTATGAATAGCTCTGGTCTAACGAATAGGGTTATGAACAGTGTGGCTAAAGGTCTCAGGAAAGGCGAGAGATGTAGGATACAGTGGGCAGAAACTTTTGTGGGAAACATAACTTTGTTCGAATTGACCTACAGTGTCCAAATGCAGCAGGTGCCGCTCAGGGAAGATTTGTTTGGAAGACTAAATAGTACAATCTGGCTGGATCTTTAGCCCATGGCCACCTGAGAACTATACTACGTGTAATAATTCGTATGTGCTGGAGATGACTATGCCTGAAGAAAATTTCTATTAGCATTATGCTTTCAGTTGTGATTCAGTTGCCAAAATAGACACCTATAACTTAAAATAGATCATAGGGAATTCCAATTCTCAGGGTTACTTAGATCAGAGATTTCCTAAGTATATTGGAGTGAGGGTGGCTCAATCTCTAATACACCAGGATCATAATTTAAAGTTCTGTGGTTCGAGTTCCAGAAGTTCTGGTGTTGAGTGTTTTCTCCGCTACCCCACCCATGCCATCGGTGAGAAGATTGGACTTGAAAAGGACGCCGTCCGTCGGAAGAGATGTTTAGCCATGTCTATATGTGGAGGAGACTCCTATGCTGATTATGTTAAAGCAACCTCTGGATAGTCTGGATAGAAGTCTACCATCTGTCTCCTAAAAGGTGTTTAGTGCTATTCCCTTACCCCAGCCTTATGTGAGCTCTTGTGGTGTTTGTGTCTTGACCGTTTGGCCCACTCTGTGCAAAAGATTAGCTCTCAGTGGTAAAACAACCAACCTAAGAGCATCCTGAGTCTCATCAATAAACATATGTTACTGTGTCTCAATCTATGGAACTAAAAGTTTAAAACTATACATATATTTTATTTGCATATTTAGTGAGCAAACATATTCAATTTATATTTATAAATAAATATGCCAAAACCAACCTACAGTTATTAGTATTTCAATATATTTTAGTAGTTTGTTTCATTTTCGAAATTATTATTAATGCAGGTACAGAGAGCTGTCACATTTGAGTTGTTTTTCTTCTCAGCTGCATTCTCTGCACAAATGGGTTAAATGGCCAGATCACAAGGACCACGAAGACTCTGAGAAAGTTGGAAGAAGGAAACACATTGGACAACTGAGACAGATGGATGCCTTCTCTCAAGGCCATCCAAGAGATAAATCTCGACACTAGCATAGTTGGGACTCGAACCTGGGAACTGTAGATTATGAGCCTGGTGCGCTAACGACTAAGCTAAACCACTGCTTCCCCAGAGTGGTCGGAATCAAATATACACCTACTACGCAGTACATTTGGGAACACTTGCTTATACTATTACAGAGTACGTCACATATGCTGCATGCATAGCAATATTAGCAGAACTCGGTTTACCTCGGTTATCTTGTGGAATGGCATAATACTCATGAGAACTTAGTGGATCAGTTGCGAAATGTGATGTTGTGACAGTTTGCTCATTCCTCCTGAATAAATGTAGCCAGGCTAGCCTTAGAGGTGGGATTGTATTAACATTTCCACCCTGGTGATTTATCACAAATGTTTACTCGAGTAGATTAGAACAGGTCGCATTTCAATGTACCCATTGACAAAGGGAAATAGCCACCATCATAATGGAATTAGTGTCGAAACATTGCCTTGAGCATGGAAGAATATGATGCTCTGAATACCTTACTATATCTCAGTTGCACAAGTATTGTATGCAAGATGGCATCGACCATAAATTCAGTGTTCAGTGCAAAGTGCTATATTACATTGACAGTAGACTTCTGCAATAAGCTGGTGTATCGGTTCGAATTTCATCTCGAACAGTAAAGTTGACCGTTCATTTCCCAAAACAGAAACCCGCAACAGAAATACAACCATGCTTCGTTGTGGCTTGCAAATATTTCATGGAGAAACTTCAGCTGGACCTGTAAACAGACACACGTCCACTCTTTGGAAACTAGAGAAATCAATTCTGATCAGACAAAATGATAATATTGAAAACGGACAATGACATGCGAAGTACAAAAGTCTCAGGTGGGCTGCATGTGTATAGACATTGTGCGTGACATTGTGCGTCCCGGGTGGGCTGCATGTGTATAGACATTGTGCGTGACATTGTGCGTCCCTGGTGGGCTGCATGTGTATAGACATTGTGCGTGACATTGTGCGTCCCGGGTGGGCTGCATGTGTATAGACATTGTGCGTGACATTGTGCGTCCCCGGTGGGCTGCATGTGTATAGACATTGTACTTGACATTGTGCGTCCCGGGTGGGCTGCATGTGTATAAACATTGTGCGTGACATTGTGCGTCCCGGGTTGCTGTGTATCCATTGTGTTGCATTGTGCGTCCGGGGCTGCATGTGTATAGACATTGTGTATAGACACAGTTTCCAACCAACGGGTTGTCATTCCAAGATTACCACGATCATACCAGAAATAACTATTATCGTACCGTATTTGCCAATTTAACGTCAGGAGAGCAGCAATCGTGTGTGCTCTCTAATAAGTAAATTAAGGAAATGTGCATATCGTTAGTAGGAAAAAACAATCATCTATTTACAAAATAAGCTTTTCACTAATGACAGACTACATGGTGGATTCGAGCACTACAGATACCAGTATATTTCTTTTATCGGTTTTACCTTGCTTACCAACTGAAGATGAAAATTCCCATTTATCATAATAAAGGTTTTGCAAAAGTGAACCCATATTCTCATTTAAGTGTAGCATTGTATCGTTTCTCATAAGTCAGAGTAAGGTCTCTTTGCAAAGGAGCATCCCACATGGCATTCTAAGAGAGAGTAGCTCTGAATCATTTCTGATCTATAACTGGAGTTAAATACAATACTGATATCTTTTATCCGTAGGTATCAACCGCAAGGTTCAAATCCAATCCAATGTCTGTGGTTGGGGCAAAATACACTCCTTGCCCACTCTACGAATTTCGACAGGGTGAGCAGTCTCCGACCTTTCCCATCCCCTTCGAACGCCACTGAAAGTGCACTATTAATTTCACGGTGTTACTAAGGACTTTATTCTTACACATCTCCCAACTGGGGGAATGGGGCGGGGATGGCTCAGTCGCTAGAGCGACAGGCTTGTAATCTGCAGTTCCCAAGTTCGAGTCCCAGCTGGGTCAGCGTTGAGACTTATCTCCTCAAAACTACCTGCCCTGTCCACGGTCAGTAGGGGACACCGATGGGCTTGGAAAGGCCGCCGTCCGTCGGATGGGACGTTAAGCACTGACCCCGTGTGTGGGAGAGCCATACCCTGTGCACGTTAAAGAACACACTGGATGGCCTTGACGGGAGGCTACCATTTGTCTCCTAACAGCTTTTCCAGTGGGTCCCCTCCCCCAACCTTCTCTGAGCCTTTAGGGTCCTTGTGACCTGGCCATTTAGCCCATGGTGTGCAAAAAAGTTCCGCTCAGAAGTGAAACAACCCAGCCCAACTGTGGGGATTTCATTTGACTGTTTTGTGTGAGTTTCTTCTGAGTCTCCATTGCCACTTATATGAGTTTCTGCTGACTCTTCATTGACATTTGTGATACCGTTTGATGCAGCATGTTCTTTACAATCCTTCTGATTGTATACTAGTGTCTGTTATGTGGGTGATCGTTACAAACTGCAAAAAGGCTCAAAGCTAACAGAAAGATGTTGCTTTCACTCCTTGAAACGCAGTGGGCAAACTTAACATTCGTCTTCTTTATAAAAAAAAAATCCTTTCAAATAAAAATTTTCTAGAAAAAATCTATAAAAATAAGAATGGAGCTAAAGGTATCACAGAGTTAATGGTGTTCATGAGGAGCGTTCAGTTGCTGCATCTATATTTTTTTGTTTTCTTCATCTTTTGTTTTCAACACTATCTCAAGCAGTAAATAGGGGTATGAGTGAAAAGCCGGGATAAGTTTGCCAAAATGTTTGATAGTTATAATGTGTACGTAGTATATTGATAACTATAATAAAAATTGATTGCATTTATGTGCTGAAATCTACTTTAATTATAAAATAAAAGTTGAAATAGGAAATAAAAAATTGATTATCATGTGTTTTACCGAATGTACAGAATTTTAAAATATACTATATTTAGTTGTAGTACACAATAAAGATAATACGAAAGATGGAACCTATGTATGATATATTTGTGAATCTAATATGCCGGGACTTTTAAGAATCTATGGAGAGTGTGGAGAAATAGACATATACACCTAAAGACTAACATTAGGACTGTATAATAGTTTGGTTCTCTCTAGGGCTAGTTATGATAGTGAAACTTGAACACTTTGTAAACAAGATAACATGAAATTTGATGCTTTTGATTCTAGATGCTTGGCAGTATCTTGAGCATTAGATGGTTCCACTTTGTAAATAATGATGAGGCAAAGGATGTCGCCAACCTCCTTTGAGATAAGATGATAGGCAAAGGAGTCGCCAACCTCCTTTGAGCAGCATATTGTGCAGAGAGAGACTCCATTGGTTTGGCAATGTTGCCCGTATGGATAATTATAGATTAGCGACTAGGCTTAGGAACAGCGTGCCTAAAGGCCTCAGAAAGAGAGGGAGACCTAGGATGCGGTGGGCAGACATTGTCAAACAGGACCTTGTTAGAATTGGTGTGTAGTGGCCAGATGCAGCAGATATAGCTCAGGACAGATATGCTTGGAGAACTAAATTGCGCCGTCTGGTTGGACCTCCGTAGCCCATGGCTGTAATTGATTGTAATGATTGTAATGCCATACAAATAAAACATTTTAACTATATTCACCATCATCATTATCAAGCAGACATTACAGAGCGTGTGCTGTAGGTAATGTAGGGAATAGGAATGTTTTTCTTATGTCAGCATTGTAAGGGTTGGGTTGTTTTACCTCTGAGCGGCACTTTTTTGCACATCATGGGCTAAATGGCCAGGTCACAAGGACCCCGAAGGCTCAGAGAAGGTTGGGGGAGGGGACCCACTCGAACAGCTGTTAGGAGACAGATGGTAGCCTCCCGTCAAGGCCATCCAGCGTGTTCTATAACGTGCACAGGGTATGGCTCTCCCACACACGGTGCCACGGCTTAACGTCCCATCCGACGGACGGCGACCTTTCGAAATCCATCGGTGTCTCCTACTGACCGTGGGCAGGGCGGGGAATTTTGGGGAGATAAATCTTAACGCTGACCCAGCTGGGACTCGAACCTGGGAACTACAGATTACGAGCCTGGCGCGCTACCGACTGAGCCCCCCCCCCCTGTCAGCATTGTAAAAGTTCTCTTTAATTCTTCTATATTTTTTAAACTTTTTTACTTGAAATTTTAAAAGTTCACCATAAGTGTTAAAAACTAATTTAAACGAAATATTAAAATATATTTACTAGTTATTATTTTTATTTTTAGGATTATAGGCAATTATTTATCGGTGCATTTTATTTTCATGAGCATGAGTGAACTTAGTTTACCATTCCGGAGACTATTAGCTGAAAATCAAGTTCTCTTTCGTCCTAACGGTTACCCAGAGCCATTCAACGAGAACTGGAAGCGTTGCATTTCATGGCTTATGTTAAACTTCCCTCAGCCCTTGTTAGGGCAATATATGATGACCAACTTCAATTCTACCGTCGAAAAGGAGGTAAGTTTGACCAAAATCGTTCACAAGAATTGTACGTAGAATAGATTCGATATTTCACTTGTAAAGTATCACAGGAGATGTCCTATAGACATGGGACTCATGAAATAAATAAGCTGAAAAAAGTTAGATTTGTCGTGAGTGAGTTACTGGTTTACAAGGCTTTTGTAACATGAACAATAGCTGGGCAGACATTGTCAAACAGGAACAATAGTTAAAGACAGCTTAACTTACTATTGTTGTACAATTGTTACGTACAACAATAGTAAGTTAAGCTGCCTTTAACTATTTTTCAGGTGCTGATTTCAGATCTGGCCTTAAAAATGGCTAGCATATCACGTTTTTATGTTATTGGTCATTTTGACTCCTATTAAGATCTTCCTATACAACACCTCCAGGCAACTAGGAGGATACTAGATATTTTGCTTTTTGTGGCTGGCAACACTGGTTGCCATATGAGAGAAAACATGTAATAGTAACCTAAGCTCCGACCGCCATTCTTGTTGTTTTCATTGTAGGAGGAACACATAGCTGTACGTTGAAGAGTGAAGTTTAGCGTTTAAATGGCACAAAGGCAGCGTCGCGGATGTGTTAATGTGCCAGATAAGGTTTGTTATGTGTGTGGAAATTATATTGTATAATCCCAGGGTCGTTCTTTGGTAAAGACTGTGAAGAAAGGCCTATAACTTGTATTTTGGTGTCATGTTAGAGATTAGGATAAAACATTGGCTCCACATATGTGCTGCATTTCGTGCTTTGTTGGCCTGAGTGAATGGTTGAAAGATAAGATAAAATCCATGCCCTATGCAGTTTCAATGGTTTAGCGTGAACCAACTAGTCACTTGCATGATTCTTATTTTTGTTTAACTAAAGTGTCGAGCTTTTCAAAATAGAACAAAAGCAAAATACAATATCCAAATGTGCCTTCAGCCATAAGGCCAGTTCCTCAAGGAGAAGTTCTTCCTATGCCAACAATTCAACTGGGAGGAGATGGATTCACATCCATCAGAGGAAGGCCTTGAGGAACATACAGATCCTGATCCTACATACAGACCTAAAAAGTTAGGCGAGCCTCATCTGATTCAGCAAAATGAACTAAGTGATATTGTTCGAGACCTAGGACCAACAACAAGTTGAGGTTTTAGGTTCAAGATTTCAAGAGTGGAATCTTTTGGCCAAGGGTACCAGAGTTTCTCTGTTTAGAAAGAGAAATTTGGCTTTATCTGCTTATATGAGATGCAAGATGGGTTGTGTTTCTGCACAGATATTTCAGGGCTGATAGAAGAAATTGGAACAACTCACGACCCTAAGGAATGGCGTCTATTTATAGATTCGTCAAAATTCAGCTTAAAAACTGTCCTTTTGCATAAAGGGAAACAAAAACCTTCCATTCCAGTGACCCACGCTGTGGGAATGAAGGAAACTTATCAAAGCATGGAAAAGTAATTACTGCTATAAAATATGACCAGTTTAAGTAGACAATATGTGGTGACCTAAAATTCACATCTCTCTTTCTTGGGCTTCAAGGACGCTTCACAAAATGTTGCTGTTTCCTGTGTTTGTGTGACAGTAGGACCAGAATGGAACACTACAAAACAAGAGACTGGCCCAAATAGATGTTTTTATTCATGGAAAGAGTAATGTGAAGTATACGTATCTAGTTCACCCTTCTGACGTTCTGCTCCTACCATTACACAACAAACTGGTGTTTTTACATTTGAAGGAACAATTTCCAAAACTAAGTGATGCCAAACTCAAAGAAGAGATCTTTGTTGGTCCTCAGATCAGGAAGAAACGGAATGATACTGTCTTTGAAGAAAAACTAAATATGGAGGAACGCGCTGCTTGAAAATCCTTCAGGTCTGTGGTCCAGGGTTTTCTGGGGAATCAAAAGAGGAAAACTATCATTAACTAATTCAAGATCTTCTCAAAAATATGAAAATCTTAGCTGCCGAAAAATTTGAAGATCCATTTCTTGCACTCGCATCTCGACTTCTTTCCGAAGAACTTAGGTGCTGTAAGTGATGAGCAAAGGGAAAAATTTCACCAGTATATCTGAACCATCGAGTACAGATACCAAGGCAAGTGGGACCCAGAAATGATTGGTGACTACTGCTGGTTCTTGCAGAAGAATGATATCTCAGTATATAAAAGACAAAAATGAACTTCTTGTAAGAATAAAAGATCCTTACCCATGTTTTCTTATTTTGCATTTCAATATTATTTCATTTTTTTCATTATATTCAGTGGTCTATAATATGATGTTTCTAATTTTTTTCACTCTAACCATGCAATTAATTAATGAGTTTTAAGTTGCAATTTAATAACATAGTCACATTTATTTTCGTTTTCCAGATGTACGTATTCATTGAAATTTGAAATGCATCAATCTGTAATTAAAAAAAAACTCTGCATGCTGCAGATTTTTCACAGCCATATTTGAATTCATCATTATCATCATCATCCTCAAGCAGCCCTGGGCTACGGAGGTCCAACCAGACCATGCAATTTACTTCTCCAAGCAAGTCTGTCCTGAGCTACATCTATTGCATCTGGCCACTGCACACCAATTCTAATAAGGTCCTGTTTGACATTGTCTGCCCTCCGCATCCTAGGTCTCCCCCTCTTTCTGAGGCCTCTAGGCACACTGTTCATAACCCTATTCGCCAATCTATAATCATTCATACGGGCAACATGGCAAACCAACGGAGTCTCTCTCTGCACAATATGCTGCTTAAAGGAGGTTGCAAACTTCATTGCCTATCTCATCATTAGTTACAAATTTGAACCACCAAATACCCAAGATACTGCTTAAGCATCTGGAATCAAAAGCATCTAGCTTCCTGTTATCTTGTTTACACAGCGTCCAAGTTTCACTGCCATAACTAACCATAGAAAGAACCAAACTATATACAGTCTAATTTTAGTCTTCAGGTGTATACGCCTATTTCTCCACAATCTCCATAGATTCTTAAATGTCCCGGCAGCAATCCCTATTCATCTGTTAATCTCATGCCGCATATCACCAGTATCTGTTAATAGCTCCCAAGATAATTAAACTGTGACACCTGCTCAAGACTGCCACCATTCAGATGAACTGAATCACAACCTGCCTGACCAATTTTCATCACTTTAGTTTTCTCTCTGTTTATAACCAAACCTACTCTACTACCAGTCTCATCAACAGCTCGAATGAAAGAGTTCATCTCATCAACATCATTTGCCAAAAGGGCTAAATCATCAGCATAATCTAAATCAGAAATTTTTGTATATCCAGCCCATTTAAGGCCAAAATCTTTCCCTTTAAGTGAATTTCGCATAACATAATCAATAACCAAACTAAAGAGGAAAGGAGACAAAATGCACCCTTGTCGAACACCAGAAGTAATGCTAAACCAATTGCTACAAGACTTAACGACTCTCACACACGACTCAGTGTTATTATAGAGAGCTTTCATTATGTTAACTAACTTGTCTGGTATACCATATGATCTCACAATCAGCCACAAATTATGACGATCAACAGAGTCGAAAGCCTTTTTGAAATCAACAAACTAGCAACTGACTGTCCGTTTATTTAACTGACTCTCCGTTTCAATCGAAACGACCGTTGTGAGAGATGCGCAGAATCAAGCTTGAATGTGAGTTTACGAAAACTGTGAATTATCAAATGATGAAAAATAGACTTAATGTATGGATTGAAGAAATGGTGACCAGTGAATTTATGAACATATGGCGAAATATGTGAATAATCTCGAGCTTTCGACATCCAGAAAAGGGTTGATGTAAAATTTCAAAACCCTTTATGTCTAGCATATTAAAAAGTGGAGAAGGTGGCTAAGCTAATAAGGACGCTACTGGTGCTTTTATTCTAATGTATATGTGTCAATATTTTTTACCTTAACTGAAGAAAACGGGTATAAGAGTGAGCAAGTGTGCTGATAACACTGGCCTTTTTTATAAGCAGGTGGGATCTCGTACATAGATTGCCAAATATATATATATTTTTTAGAATATAATTTTTATTCATAAGAGTAAAGAATACAAATACATTTACACTTTGACCCGCAAAGCCAAATAGCTTATCTGCAGGAAAATGAATAAATTATATTAAACATAGGTCATTCAGCCACAAAAATGGTGTACATCAAAGAAATCCATAAAACACAACACATAAAAATCAGCTAACTAGAAAATACCAAATAATTTTTTAATTCCATTTTAAGTCTTCTAAAAGAATCTATATTTAGTAATTCTTTTGGAAGAGCATTAAATATAAATGGTACTTGATATTCGGAGGTATGTGTCCCGTAAATATTTCGAAAATTTGGCAATTTGTAATAACCTTGGTTTTGAAGTCTTGCATTTTTATTATGTTGAATTTTTAGTTTGTAAGTTTCGTCAAAAATGTTTTTAATTATTACATTATATTTATATAAATTGCTGCAGGATAAAAGATTTAAAACTTTTAATCTATCGGTAGAAGTTTTATAAATTTTTTGTAAATGAAACGGAATAATATTTTTAGCTATTATAGACGGCAGTTTTTCTATTTTATTTATGTTAGTTAAGTTAGTTGTTCCATGCACAATTATTCCATAATTTAAAATAGATTCGCATATTGCTTTATAAAATAGTACACATGTTTCCATATTTAATACGTATTTCAATTTTTGAATTTTTATCGCCGATATTCTCAAGCTTTCACATATGTGTGATATATGGGCATTCCACCTAAAATATTCATCAAAAATGATTCCTAAGTAATTTATTTCATTTACTTGCTCAACAAGTGGGCAACTGCATAATGATTCATAATTTGAAGCATCCTTTTTTCTGCAATTTATTTTATGAGTTTTGATAAAGAGGTTTTGATGAATATGAAATCCTGGTGAATATTTTTAGCGTCATCAGTTTTGTTTTTTTTCTCATTTAAATAGATTTTATTATGATTTAACCATCTAATAATATTATTGTAATCTGTTTGAACCTCTGAAATGCTATCATTTAAATATTTCTGACTGTTTATTAAAACAATGTCGTCAGCATATAGATAAATAGCACTGTTTAATTTTGCATTGAACAAATCATTTATGTATACTAGGAACAATAAAGGACCTAAAATTGAGCCTTGGGGAATTCCACATCGTGTAATTACTTTTCTGCTGTAGCAGTTTTTTATTTTAGTAATTGTGTATCTGTCTGATAAATAATTTCTAAACCAATCTAACAATATACCGCGAATACGTAATTTTCCAATTTATGTAATAAAATGCTATGATCTATTGTATCGAAGGCTTTCTTTAAATCTAAGAACATAGTTACAATTTTTTCCTTATTATTCAATGATTTATTAATATTATTTGCAATTTTGGAAATTAGTTGAATTGTGTTTTATTCTTTTTGAAAGCCAAACTGATTTTCATTAATTATGTTGTGTTTAAGTAAAAAGTTAAAAACAGTATTATAAATATATTTTTTCCATTATTTTCGAAAAAATAGGCAGAATTGTTATTGGTCGATAGTTAGAAAAATCCTCCTTAATACCACCTTTAAAAATAGGTCTTAAAATACCTGTTTTGAGTTCAGTAGGTATGTTCCCAGTAAATATAATCTGATTTATAATTTTTGATATAATATTTAGTAGTGTCTCTTTATTAAATTTTATATGTTTAATGCAAACATTATCGTAACCAGGTGATTTATTGGTGTCTAATGAAGTAATTATTTCATCAGTTTGTTTTTCAGTGATTTCATGTATATAGATAGATTTCAAAACTTTTGGAATCATGGTTGGAACATAATTTATATCGTCTTGGTGATTTGTATTTCTTATCTGTAAAATTAGTGTATTATAAATGTCATTGTAATTATTTGCTATTTCTTCCACAGATAATTTCTTTTTCGCCATATTGTCAATTATTACATCGTCCGATGATTTTTTCTGTTTTCCTTCTAATATTTCATATATTAATTGCCAGGTAGATTTCATATCATTTTTTTCATTATAAGTTTATTTCTATAATAAAGTTGTTTCTGATTTCTAATCTGAATATTAACCATATTCCTTAATTTTTTTTAGTTATTTTATAAGCATCACTTTTGTCATTGTTTTTAAATTTATTCCAAGCTTTACCTCTTTCTTCAATTAATTCTATCAAGTTCGGTGTTATCCAATTTTTGCTATGATTTCTTTTTACCTTCCCAACTCTCCTCATATATAATCTATTTTTTCCTAAAATTCCATCATAAATGTCTTTAAATACTTTATATAGGTTTAATTCATCCATTGAGTTGTCTCCATAATTTTCTAAATTCCAATTCGTTTCAGAAATAGCTTTGTTTATATTGTTACGGTCAAATGACCAATTCTTATTTTCCTGGTCTGTTTCACTATAATTAGTATTATTCGAATTGTTATTGGTGTTGCTAATCAGTGTTAAAATCATATAGTGATCTGCTATTTTGCTTGTTTGAATTATTGAATTTGCAGACATATTTTTAATCAGTTTAATATTAATATGGTCTATGCAGGTTTTGGTAATTTTATTTTTTACTATTTCTTCTCTTGTAGCTTCCCTTATTAATCTTTCAAAATTCATTTCAGCCAATAGTGTGATATATTTTTCTGTGCCATGTTTTTCAGTATTCATTGTATCGATATTAAAATCACCTATTAAAATCTGATTTTGATCTTTTTTGTATTTTCCATCCAGTTTCGGAAATTCAACAGAAAAGAGTTCACATCTGTATTAGGCGATCTGTATAGTGCTAAAACATGATATATTATATTATTTTTTTTACTTTTATATATATAGTTTCCGCTGGAAGTGTTTGTTGTGAAATAATTTCAATATCTAGATTTTCTTTATAGTATACTGAAATCCCCCTAATACTTTTATTTATATTATCATTTGTAATTTTATTAAATTTATCAATATTATATAAATAATTTTCATATTTATTTACATTTGTTTCAGTTAAAACAAGCAAATCAATGTGTTTCATGTAATTGTTAATACTTAATTTTAATGAATCCCAATGTTTTCTTTGACTTCTTATATTAACATGAGCAATTCCTAATTTATTTTTGTGAATAAATTTACTATAATTGTTTTCGAACCAAGCCTCCACTTCTAAACCTGTAGTTACATAAGGAACATCATAGTTGCTATCAAGACCTTCAAAATTCAAATCAGACAAGGATACACGTCAGGCCTGGATCTCGAAAAAAATAAGGGATATCCAATATCAAATATAACATATTTTTCTTCGTTTCAAAAGTCTTCAAATAATTCCTTTAAAAATGCGTAAAATATGGAAAAAATTAGAATTTTTCCTCTATTACCCTTATTAGCATTCTTAGGATGGGGGAGAGTGGCTGGCCCACTCCTCCATAGATCCAGCTTGATAAAAGTGATAGTCTTTGTGCCGAGGAACAATAACCCTATTTTTGCAATACTTTTTTAATCTCAGTATTCACGGTGTTTTCCAGGAGCGTAATAACCCCTCCCGAATACGGAGAGAACATTGTACTAATAAAATATTAGTATTTGCATTTTCTCCATTATCCATTAGTTCGAATTATCACTGTTATAAGGTAGAAAGTCGGAAAATGAGAAAAAAATGATTTTCTTTGGAAATAAGAAATCCTTTACTCGTCAAAGGTGATATGTGTTATCCTGTTTAAACTTATAAGGCCATGATTTATCACTGCTGGTGAGTAGCTGCCAAAAACAAGTTACTTTTGCCGTCATCATACACCGAAACGCCAAAACATTATGACCAGCACGTCTTTATGTAAATCGAAGCATCTGAAGGTAAACGACGACACGGTATAAATAACATCTGATACTAAGTTCTTTTAATCAGTGTTATTCTTGTTCTTCAGATGGGAAACAGACCTGATTTAAGTGAGTTTGGCAAAAACCAAATTGTAATGGCCAGACGACTGGGTCAGAGCATTTTCGAGACGCAAGGCTTGTGGGGTGCTCACGATCAACTGTAGTTAGTACCTTCAAAAAGTGATCCAAGAAGGGAAAAACCACGAACCGCCAGCGAGGTGTGGACCGACCACGACTTATCGATGCTAGAGGTGATCGAAGGCTATTCCGTATGGTACGAACCAACAGAAGGGATGCTGTGGGGCAACTCGCTACAATATCCCTTCTGTTGGATACTGTGGCGAATTCATTGTTCTCCAATGAATATTGGTGATGGGAGTAATGTGTCATAACACACAGTACCTCGAACCCAGCTGAAAACGGAGCTGCGTAGCTGCAGACAGCTCCGAGTGCCCATGCTAACCTCGGTTCACAGTCGAAAGCGCCTACAATGGTCATGCGAGCATCAAAACTGGACCGTGAATGATTGGAAGAAGGCCGTCTAGTTCCGATGAATCTCGTTTCCTGTTTATACAATGTGAACGGCCGGGTAGGTGTGCGTCGTTTATCTGGGAAGTGTTGGCACCAGGATGCAACATGGGAAGTAAACAAGCCAGTTGAATAAGTGTAATGCTTTGGGCAATGTCCTGCTGGGAAACTCTGGGTCCAGTCATTCAATTGCAAGAAATTAATGTGTCTACCACCTACCTAAATATCATTGCAGACCAGGTACATTCTTTCATGGCAACGGTATACCCTTCTAGTAGTGCCTTCTTTCAGCAGAATAATGCGCAATGCCACACTGCCAAAATTGTTCAAGAATGGTTCGCGAAACATGAGGAAGACTTCCAGGCATTGCCCTGGCCTCCAAATTCCCCAGACATCAATTCAATCGAGCATATGTGGTTTATGTTGGAACAGCATATCCGGTCTGCGGCGACTGAACCACATAACGTACAAGAGTTAAAGGATCTATTGGTAAATTGTTGGTATCAGATACCACAAGATTTATAAATCTTGTAGCATACATGTTTTTCCGGGTAAGAGCTTTTTTGGCGACACGTGCAGGATCAACATCATATTAGGCAGGTGGTCATTATATTTTGGCTTTTCGGTGTACATAAAGATAATGATGGATTGTAAACACAATAGCGAAGTAATCCCAGAGCAGCTGCTCGAAATATATGATTGTGCATGGAACAAGGCATCATTAAGTACGTTAACTAATTGTTAGATCACGGTAAACGTGGAATATTTCAAATTGCAAAGAATTGGAAAAGGTTTGTCTGAATCGGAGAAGTTTTCAGTTTCAAGTTCTACAAGTCCTGCTTTAAGATATTTCCCACTGATCACCACTCTGTCCAAAATGAGAAAGTGGATATCGATGGTTTTAGAAAGCCGCTTCCGTCGGATGAGATGATAATTCGCTCTGCGCTATGCGTAGTAGAGCCATATATCCCGTGCGTCAAGTTACAGATCACGAAGGATAATAACAAAAATAATAATAATTTTTTTTCTGTATAATTAAATACACAGAAGGGTCAGATGGTGCATTCCACTCTTACACCTTCCCTGTTGACTTAAAAAAAAGAAATGCATAAGTAAAAGACGCTACAATATTTAATATTTGCAGCAACAAAGTTCACTATGATTGTTAGAACCTAAAGCATCAAAGAAATGGTGAGAAGTCCACTTCTTTCAATTTTCTTCCGAAACTCTGCGATGTTGTTCCGAAACACCAAGTTAGTTGGAAGTTGGTTCCAAACTCTCCCTGCTCCTCAGACGAGAGAATGGCATTTGCAAAGTTTCTTTGGACAATGGAAAGTTAATGCACACGGGGTGTCTTCTCGTGTTGCTACTTGAAATTATTAGCAAGGGATGTTGAATGTCTTGGAGAGTTGTCCCATAAATGAGTTTGTGGTATATTTTCAGATCCAGTTCAGATCTCCTCGATACCAATTAATGGATATTAAAATTTGCCAGCCTTTGTTCGTAAGTAAAGTTGAAGTAATCTTGTACTCTTTTAGTAAACCATCTCCGTGGCTTTTCCAATGAAACAATATCACAGATCATGTGAGGTCACCACACTGACGAAGCATGTTCGAGTAATGGCCGAACCTACAGTATGTGATGAAGGCAGTACATTGCGGAGCACTACTTTGCAGGCAGTTACCTCCTATGTTTGGTATTGATCGTTACATGATTGATCATATGTTACGAAGGAAAAGTGGCTATCATACATTTTTATAAAATTCAAACGCTCAACTTTGTTCTTCGTCAAGTTTAAGTTAAAATAAGCATCTAAACTTTACTTTTATATAATAGAAACCTATTTGTTAAAGCCAGTTGTGTGCGAAATGCTTAATAGGGAAAATAAAGTTCAGATCTATATTTTAATTTATGCTAAGTGATGTGATTGCAACTTTAATTTGATTACTAGGAAATACAACATGTTTTTTTCGAAACAGTTTGAGGTATAAAGCCTCCTTGATGTTTGTTTTCAATATTTACTATCACTAAAAATGCCCGCGAAGAGTAGGATGAAAAGCCTTCAACTATTCAACATATAAGAGTAGATCAGGCCGAGGTAAACAGCTGCCGTCACCTTTTTTCGCACTCCCCGCGAACTTCTGATGAGAAATAAATTTGTAAAAGAGAAAAGTAACCTATAGGAGACAAGAAGTCCAACTTCTGTGAAGCGAATTCTCCATAAATTAATTCGTTTTAATAAAATTTTATTATTTATATATCACTTTAGAATTTTATTTTTGCTTTCGTTATACACAGATCCGGATTTAGGGGGGGAAGGGGTGATGCCCCCCTCAGAATGCCAGTAAACGTAATAAAGCCAAAAAATTATTAAGCTGCTTTATTTTTTCACGCATTTTTCAAGAATTTTTTTTAGGATAAGTGAAACAGAGGAAAAAACATTATGCCTCATTGGAATTTCAATCCAGTCTCCCCAACTCCCCTCTTTATAATTTGTTTGGCTCGACTGTGTTTCTTGTCTTCCTCCTCGATTTGTTTTCTAGATCAGGGTGTGGCTTTTCAGCTAAAACGTTTGCCTAAACCTGACGTAAATAGTGGAAAATCTAAGAAAAGATTATATTCACTTTTAGATAAATTGTCACTGTGGGTGCAATTAGAAGTTGCATGTGTATAAACCAGAGTTCTCTACCATAATTTTAATGGAACGTATTGTATGCATAAAACACTTCGCGTTTGATATCCCTGCCTAAATGAATTTGTTGAATTTGGCGAAACTGTAATGTTTTTCAAATTGTGTTAGAACTTTTCGTCGGCAGGGATATTTCTTAACATTATTACTATACTGTATAGCCAATGACAACTAAAATGCAAGATCCTTTTTTTGGACAATGACGAAATATCCGTGATTATTTTATTAAACGTTTTAATTCTACGATTATAATTCCCGGGCTATAAAGTTAAAAGAAAAGAAACTAAACATGTATAATATGAAATAAATCATTGCATAAAAATTTATAACAATAAAGAAGTTGTTTCAAGCATTTAAAAAAAACATTTTCTCTGTTTGGACAACAGTAAGAAGTCAATTAAGATCTCTTTATCTTGAAATAAAAAAGTATCTCTTTATTCTGAAATATGTAGGAAATTTAAAATCACTTAGCGGCTGATTTTGGTTGTAATCTAAAGTAAACCAAGTAAAATTCAGAACAATCTAGCAAATAAATTGAATAAAAAACTAAGAAAGAGACGGATATAAAGGAACAAAACATAACGTGGTATAAATTCCGGAGTTTCATTTCAAAGCGATATAATATCTTGCTCTATTGCATTTTTCTTTAAAATAACACTAGTCTGAAAAAAAAAACAGCTTTTTTTCCCTCCTTTCTAAAATATTGTCTGATTTTTTATGTTTTTTAGAGTCGTGAATACGAATTTGACAGCCGATTTGTCCTATCACCTACAGTTTTTAGACATATGAGTTTAATTTAAAAAAACACTATTTTACTCAGAGAAGATAAATATATTTTACCAAATATTCATTTACATTATACAGAGTTAAAGCTGACAATAGTAAATCTTGATACATGTAAATATTTACACGAAAAATTATTTTATTGTCTTCTGTCGGTTATATTTTATCTCTGGAGTCTCTCCAGGGTCCAACAGTAGTCCCCCAACATACTCTCGTTCCATTTGCCGCTATATCGTTCTGATATCTTGATGGAACTTTTCTCCATACTCATACGAGACCTCTCCCATCAATTGTGGGGAAAAAATCAGGTGAAAACGAATAAAATCATATATATATAGATATTCACAAAAAACGTCATTTTCTCGAAAAACGCCCTCCCACGAAAATAGTGCCTGATATAAACATTTGGATGCCAGATTCGGATTCAGCACTCTTAAATCTATAAAACCCATCCATTTTGTTTTGAGCGAGGATTTTCTTGCAGATCACTGTAATTCGAATAAATAATTTGCATTTTATAATTTTTATTTTTCATTTCCTTGCAATCTATCTTCTATTCGCCATTTCAGATAATTCACACATCCAAAAATTGCAAAGTAATATTTATATGAGAAAAAAAATGGTTTGTCGATATTTTAAAGCAAATTGATGATAAATGATAAAGTAAGTTCGAATATTATGCATATGAAGTGTTCTAATTGAAACGGTATTTGTTTTATCATAATCAGGTTCGTGACGTTGTTTCAATTCTTCGTGAAACGACAGTTAGCATGCTGAATAATCTCAGTTGGGTAAACGAAGAACTGAGAAGAGAATTAAGTGAAAAGGTAAGTAAAACACGCATAATTATTATATAAGATATTATGTTTGAAGTTAAGGTAACCATGTTTTCAAACATGGAATAAAGTATGTTTCATTTCTCAAAGGTCCAAAGCTCTACATTTCATTAAGAAGTTTCATGGGATACTTCAATCTTCAGTTCCGACAAAAAGAATTATATTTCTCAAACATCTAACATTTGCAAAATTCCCTTACAAAAGAGAGCTTTGTCTGGATCTTAGCTCGGACCCCAGACAAATTAGAAAGTTCCAACTAAATAATTTTTCGTTTTAACGTAACGTTATATTTCTTAACAATTTTCAGTTGCATCATAATAGAATGAATGTAATAAGAGAATACATGTAATTCAGATTTATTAATTAAATAAATTTTTCCATAACGTTCAGAATCAAGCACATGGCATATTTTTCAAATCGATGAGGAGTTACCAAAGATAAAAATAATAAAAATGTCATTAGTGAGATGAAAGAGTATTTTCTTTCGAATATTCAAAATTTTTTATTTGTAAAGTTTAAAGTATGATATGCAGACTATTTAAAAAATAGATTTACAACTTTAAATATTTATAACTATTTTTTGTCACACGAACGGAAGTCAAACAGGCATGCCAATGAAGAGAACTACATTGACGAAATCAATAAAAAATTACAATACGTTTGGGGCGGGGTGAGTTCAGTCGATACCGTCAGCTCGTGATCTTCAGTTTACAGATTCGAGTCCCACCTGGGCCAGAATTGAGAATTATCTCTGCTAAACCCCGATCCTGCCCTAGGTCAATAGGGGATATCGATGGGATTGGAAAGGTCACCGTTCGTCGGATGGGAAGTTTAAATTATGGCCCCGTGTGTTGGAGAGCCATATCCTATGTCCGTTAAAAAGCACACAGAATAGTCTTGAAGGGAGAATTCCATGAAGCAATGGATCCATCACCTGCAATTTCTACTATTCAAGGTGCTGGAGGAAGTATGGGGTGATTTTTGTTTCTTGTGTCCTCTGGTTTTTGTGCAGAGTCACATCATTTTCCAGACGTATAAGGGCATCTTGGACGATGAGATATTGATGATGATGCATCATTTTTGCCTTAGTGGAGATTACAAATTCCTGGATGATAATGCACCGATTCGTCGCTCTCAAATCGTACAGGAGTGGTTTGAGGAACATAAAATGAACTTTTTTCATCCTCCATGACCTGCATAATCTTGCTTGATCTTTATCCAATCGGAAGCATATTGACAACATTTGCACAACGAAAATAACGAGAAAAAAATTCAGAATATACTTGAGTTCGCGAACAGATAGATATACATTAATCATCTTTGATATCTTATGCATAATTTGTGGATATTATGGTTGTGTAGGATATGTCTTTGTTAATTGTCATTTTCTAAATAGCAACAATAATTGTTTTTTTTTCACCAGCAAAAAGTAGTCAATTAATTTCAATATAATAAAATTTAGACTTGGTGAAAAAGGTGAGAAATATAACTAAAAGCCTTTCTTATGCTCTCTTATTAACACTGCACGAATAGAACATATCAATCGAAAACAGTAAACAGCAGAAGTATACAAAACATGTTAAATTCAATTTTCCGATTATTTCACAAATGATAACTGTACACCACAATTAAATTAAGATTAAAAATAATAAGTAAAGTAGATGAAATATTCTTGTACTTTTAACAGTTTTTTTTTTACTGTGACATCAAATATTTGAAACACATTTACTCTTTACAACTAGTTTGTAAATCATTAAATCTTACAAAGCAATTCTCATAACTAAAATTCGCATAATGAAAAGTCACTTATATGTCTAAAAAGCTTCTTTAATCTTTAACAGTACAGAACTAGGTAAACAATTACTAAAGATAAAACGCCAGGAACATCACAGATAAACCAGAAAAACATTACTAGTATTTGACGTTTTCAGGATATAATTATTATATGCAGTAATGTCCAAAATATAACAGATATTCAGGATATGTCCTTAAACGGAATCTCGAGAAGCAATTTCGAAACTAAAATTCTAACCAGTATTCAATCAAAAGCAATACCCAATCCATCACAATACAGAACAGGAAAAATGTATTATCAAACCAAACACAAAGCTTAACATAAAATACTGGAAATTAATTTCCGTGTAATTAAAATGTTAAACAAGAATAAATTAAAAGACACTATATATTTGAGAGAGCTCTTTCACTAAATATAAAACCTTACAAAATAAATAACCTAGGTATGTAACTCTACAACTGAAATAAAAACTAAATTCGGTGACTCAAGTATTAACTCCAAACCTGTGGTTAAAGCTCAAATGACTTTAAATTCAAGCTGACAATAAAATCAAGACAAATCTATAACCTAGACAAAATCTCAGGAGGTATATATTTAACTCTAACTATTGTTTATTCAAAACATTATTCCGCCTACAACAGTATACGATGAATATCACATATTAAATCATTATACTTATGCTTACCATGAAAGTACCGAGAATTTATTCAAATGTACTTCAGATATCTAACATGAAAATAATCCAAACATAATTAACAAAATGAATTGTTATTTAAATTTGTAACCCCAAGCGCTATATTTGGCCATTAATAAATGTTCCAGGACTGTAACAAGTTCCGCTGTTAGTGCATAATATTCATCGAGATATGCTTCCCCAAAAATACTCCATCACAAGATATATCTAATATTCGGCAAATTTTAAAATCCTGCATCTTTTAAATCGCAAGGGGTCCGCATTTTAAAGAGTTTACTGAATTAATTATAAACTAATTATAAACGCCTATAAAGGATAATGAGGGGAAAGGGCGTTAACAAAATAATTTAGAATTAGCCTTTTTGTGTAAATATGAAATTAACTATTATATATATCGTCTAATAAAATTAATAATGTTTGGATATTTGGTATAATCGCAAACACAATTGGAGTATTGAAACTCCGATATTTTCATGTAATTAATAAACAAAGCAGTAGACCGTACTTTTATTTCCTGAGTTTCTTAAATAATCAATATTTTAATTATTTGTGCCTATCTTAGATGTTATAATTTAATTATAATAGACGGGAAGAATTGAAACAGGAAGCGTCAGGGCCGTGCCTAGGAAGATGACTGCCCGCGTGCAAAAATAAATCGATCACCCTACTTATGAGTCATTATAGTAAGTACAAAAAAAGAAACATTACCTTTCGCGTCAAACTTTTCGGGATAAATTGTTAGTGATGTATATAAGCAGATATCAGAAATCAAACAATAACCAATATATCACCCCTACGGCCTGCCTCCGTTCCAAACAGCCAAAGAACAAACGAGGAAAGCCATTCAGGCCGAACGAGAGACGGCGTGAATTAAATGTATTAAAATGTAAGCTTACCGGACAAAAAAATTAGTCATCCCTGGCTGAATGTCACCTAATAGCGCATAACGTCTCCGTGCTAGTGAAGAACAGCCGAAATCCTGTCTGGTATGAATGTCACCAGTGTGCGGACGTAGGGCACATCAATATTCATCCACTCTTCCAGCAGCAAATGCCGCAGTTCAGCCAGATTGGCCGGATGGCTGGAACGGCGCTTCACTCGTTGACCCAAATAATCCCACAAGTTTTTTATGGGATTCAAATCCGGGGATTTGGCGGGTTGTTCAAAATCGAGATGTTCAAAGGCTTCAGAATGCCAACCCGACACACTTCGAGCCCTGTGCATGCGACAATTGTCGTCTTGGAAGACTAGGGTATCCTTCTAGTGTTCACTATGGAGATGCTGCAAAAAGGCAACATGTGGTCATCCAATAGCTCCATTATAGCCCTTCTGGTTCAAGTGTGAAATCACAGCAACCGAAGGACCCATTTCGTCGTACGTGAAACACCCCCAGAACATCACAGATCCTCCTCCTGCTTGAACAGAACCTTATACACAGTCCGTATGGAACGCTTCATGTGGCTTACTATGCATCCGTAGCCTCGCATCATTCGAGAACAAGCAAAAACGACTCGTCCGACCAGATCACACGCTTCCAAGAGTCGACAGTCCAGTCTTTTTGACGCCATGCCTACTGTAGCCGTGCAGGCTTGTGCAGAGCTGTTAACATGAGTATCTTCTGCAGTACTATGCCCAGATATCGATGGCTTGCAGTTCCCTTTGGAGTGTTCGTTCGGAAACAGCTTGTTGTAGGTCTGCAATGACTGAATTCCTGCCTCGTTGTAAAGAAGTTTGCCCTAACAATGTGTGATACTGCTGCGGTCCCTATTGGTGAGCACAGTCTTTCTGCGACAGTTCTGGCGACGATTAGCGGTGGAGTGCAATGTACACCACTGCTGGAAGACTCTTTGGGCAGTACATTTCGATACACCTGTAAAGACGGCAACTTCTTGTACACTATGCCCTTTGGCTCTGCCAAACGCAATAACACCTTTTTACCACTCATTCACATCTTTGGCGCGACCCATGTTTTACGGAGCGACTAACACACACGTGGCACAGAACCACTTCTTGTCACTATATGAACCCTGTAGTGCACGGCACAGCTATTTGTAGGACGCGTTTATTACTGGTGCCCCCCTCTGTTGCTGTCGAACAGACGTAACACTCTTACGGCGGGAGATAACTAATTTTTTCTCCGGTGAGCTAATATGAAATTGAAACAGCTAATAGCTTTAAACTTAATGTAAATGGGCATAAAAAAAACTAACGTACATCTGGTACCCAAGATAGTGGACAAGGTGGCTATTTTGGGTACCACATTTACCCAATTTCGTTTACACTTCTCGCCTAACCATCAGCAGTTTTTAAAGTCGCCATCGGAGAATTATTTGTTTAACATTAATTACTGGATGAGATAAAAAAAAATGTTGAAAACAGCGACAAGTTTAAGGTTAGAAGTTATTTATTGGTTTCAATTTCATACATATTTCAATGTAAAATTTCATTAATTAAGTTGTGAGATTTTTACTCAAAAACCGGATTTTTATAGACAACTGATTTTTTTATTCGATCATTTTAGCCCAATAATTTGACAGCCCACGTGCAGGCCACACGTTACACTTTCGCTTAGAGCGGCCATGGGAAGCATTACATGAAAAAGTACAATTGAGCTTCTTGTAAATCATTTAATTTGAAGAAAAAATATGACACCAACGTAGATACACAATGATAAGCGGCCAACACTGAATATATGCTGTTGTTCATTAAAGTAATAAACATCTAAGCTAATTTTTCTATGATTGTTGCTGAATTTTTTTTCCTTGCATTCATTGAAGTTTTATGCAGAACAGTTCGAATAAACCCATTTCTTTAAAGATTGCTGAAATACAGTGGAACTCTGAGAAGTTTAAAGAATATGTAAACCAAGAAAATTTTGAGAAATATTACAAAAAGGTAAACTTACATTTTTATTGTAAAATTTTAAAATTAATGTCGAAAACTGAATGTTATTTTGTAAGATCATAACATGAAATAAAAAAATATATATATTTCTTTTTCCCACGTGAGGCCTTTTTAAAACGATCTGTGTTTCTGCTACGGACTCTAGAGGTCAGACTCTTCTTTCAGAATGGAATAATATTAATTCAAGTGATGTTAAGAAAACTGGACGCTCCCATTCTTGCGACTTTGTGTTTTGAAATTTGTTTATATTTAATAAATTGAAGTGTTATTTGCCTCTTTAGCAAACTAACACTATTTTTAGTCATTAATAAATGCTTAAAGATGTGAGCAATTTCGATTGTTAATAATGCCTAATAGTCACTGAAATGGGTTTTTTCAAGATTTCTCAACCGCTAGGTATAACTCTGTAAATTCCTGCACTTCTAAATTCATAACAGGGCCGTATTTTAAAGAGTTTACTGTATTAATTTTAAACCAGTTTAAAAGCCGGTAAAAGGTGATAGGGGAGGAGTGAAAAAATAGTTTAGACATCTCATTTTATTCAATATATTCTTTTATCATCAATTCGTTAATGAATTTGTTCTTTCAAATTCATATTTTTGTAAATACTCAATTAACAAATTAAGTAATAAAATAACTGAAGGTCATCTGCATCATCTGCTTCGTAACGTGTGTGTCTTTACTGATATGATCATGGCTATGCTGCCATTCAACATTAGTAACGGCGTATCACGGTTGTTTGTGTTTCTCAGCAGCTGGTCCGGGAATCACAAGTGGTCCGCCGACCACGGAATGTCCAAGGCTGCTATAAATATTTCCCTAAATTACAAAAGCAGATCTGTCTCTCAGAAAAGATTAAGAACTATTGGTCTAGATCCAAATACAAAAGACATGCCCAAATAAAATATCACTCTACCTTTATTTTAAACCATTCAGAATTATTGCAAAGAAATAGGGTGGACTTGAATATTAAAGATTTTTGGATTTTTAGAAGATAATTATTTGAACATGTATTCAGCAAGGTTTCATGTCTTATTTTAAATATATATTTACTACAGTGATAAAGTATTACAGGAAAATGTTCTGTAGAAACACTTGAAATAATTGACTAAAAAAATTTGGTTGTCCTGAGTGGAAAAAAATCGGATTAGAACCCACGTCTCCGAGAAGCGTGACTGGAAGACGTGGGTGCGAAACTCAGGACAACATTTTTTTTCACTATTATATTTGTATAATGTAATGACAGGTATTATATTTGCAAAATGACCACACACCCCAAATACAAGATCCGTATTGAACATAAGAATAAACCCAGGCAATAATAAAGATGTTTTTTTAAATTAACATCAACTGCTTTTTTGGAAAAATAAAGGTTATATAATATAAATCTTAATTTCTTAACCACATAATTTATATGTAATTTCCATTTTAAATTTTTATCAACCATAATACCAAGATATTTATAGCTAGTTACTTTTCTACACTTTGACATATGTAATTATTAAAATTTTTACATGTAATTTAATATCATTTCACGTTTAATTGCTAAAAGAAACTACGTTTTAACTGAAAAGTTAATAAATTTAATTTTAGTAATATTTATAGTAAATTTATTTAATTTAAAACATGTATTCAATCTAAAAAATTTACTTTGATATTATTTTTCAATCCAAATTTTTTACCTCTATAACATAAAGCAGTGTCTTCAGTAAATCCAAAAATGTATCCATTTGAACCAAAGGAATAGATATCATTTATAAAATTTAAAATAATAACGGCCCCAAAACTGATGTCTGTGGAACACCTTTATTTGCAAGTTGAAAGTTACTCTGAACATTGTTTATTATTACTGCTTGACTTCTATTATTTAAAATAAGATTTAAACCATTCATAGGTATTTCCTATAATTCCTATTTTATATATTTTAAACAATAATAATTCGTGGTCAACTGTATTAAATGCCTTCCTAATAACAATAAATAAATTGGTGCCATTATTTCCTTTATCCATATATGAGAAAATTTAATTTGTAAATTTAAATAAAACTTATTCTGTATTTTTATTTTTAAGAAATCCCAACTGATTACCGGGGGGGGGGATTATTTTAAAAAAGTTAACAATCCATCTTTTTATCAACTTTTTCATTACAAAAATTATTAGATTAATTAATTAGATAGTATAGACAGAATTGATACAGCCCTATAGTTAGATAAACTAATAATAGCTCCTGTCTTATAAATGGTATTATAATTGTTTTTTTAAGGTTATTTGGAAAAACACAGTTTTAAATGACATATTTACTATTTTTTAACAGTAATTCACCATAAATATTAAATACGATTTTAAAAAATGTCACAGTTAGGCCATCATAGCAAACTTTGTTATTTTATTTATTCTTGACTTTAGCTTATTTATACCAGAATAAAAAAAACGTTGAATTATCATTATCCTTAATCAGATCAACATATTTCTTGTTTTCAATCAGGTCACTAATGTTATCATCTAAATTTTTAATTGAATTTCTGAGGTGCTCATTCAATTTTATGTGCCAAATTAAATGGATTTAAATCATTTAGAAACATTAATTTTTTTGCATACCTATCAGTTTTTTTACCATTGACCACTGCCTCTTAAAGTTGGTACCACATTTAAAAAATTAATTTTTAACATGTATTTTAGCTAAATTTATTTTCGTTTTAATCATTTCATCATAATCTTCATAAATACATTCATTTTTTATTATTATAAGGATTTTTCTATACATTTTATAATTTTTTTAATTTATAATAATTAATCGAAGCAATTCATCAGTCATCCATGATTTCTTCCTTTTAATTGGTTATGCCTTCCTTTTGATAATGCAATTTTTATTAAATAGTTGAACTAAATACTGCAGCTCATCATATGTTAAAATCATTAGTCTCTTATATAAAATAGTACCTTCAAGGGAATACAACTATGCTGTTTTAAATAAGGAAACTAAGTTTCATATAAATTATAGAAATATTGAAAAACTTGTAAGAAAATCTGAATAGAGTTCTATTGTTCCCACTCCATTTCGATTTTCTCACAAGTTTTTCAACATTTCTATAATTTATATGAAGCTTAGTTTCCTTATTTAAAACAGCATAGTTATATTACCTTGTCAGTGCTATTTTATATTGGTAAATGGTTAGCAAATGTAAAGTTAAGAAGTGCTACTTCAGTACTTGTAACTAAAAATGACGCATAAATAAGTGATCTTAAACACATTTGCATTCTTTAGCACATTGTATCATTTCATTAATAGCAGAAATATATCCAATCTCAGAAGTCATATTTAAGTAGAGGTAGACCTTATATATATATCGAAATATCTTACTATATAAACCTACCTGTGTTACCTAATAAATATATATATATTGAAATATTCTTTTATACTTTATTTTTGATTTTTATGCCTAAATTCTTGCATGAATTCAGGAATTGTAAAATTATGTGTTCTATAAATTACTATGTCGTCCAGGTGGCTAGGTGGTTAACGCCCTTAGCTACCTATCAAAGGGATCTGGGTTCGAGCCCCGGATAAGGCATGGGTGTTTGTGTTGTCTTTCTGAGATCTCTGCTGAGATCTCACCTTCCTCACAGATCTTCTTTACAGCGTATTAAACTGACAAGCTCTTGTCAGACCTCTGTGGCAAGCAGCTGTTTGAGGGAATATTTATATTTTTATTATTAAACTACAATAATATAGATGTCATTTAAGTCATCATAAATATCTATTATCCCAGCTATTTTCATATTCAGATCAGTAGAATTAAAACTATTTATTGGGCCGTCCCATAGCAGAGTGGTTAGCAAGCTAGGCTACTGATCTACGAGACCTGAGTTAGAGCCCCGGGTAAGGCATGGATGTTGTGCTGTTTTTCTACTGTGGTGTTTTCTACATGGATGTTGTGCTGTTTTTCTACTGTGATGTTTTCTACATGGATGTTGTGCTGTTCCCCCCCCCCATCGTCACAGACCCTCTACTTTGGTGTATAATCTGGCATGGTCCTGTCAGACCTCTGTGGCAAGTAGCTGCTTGAGGGGGTATTTATTTTATTTATTTTTTATTCTTCGCAATCCACAGTTTTGGGTAAGGTATAACATTAATATAATGAACACTACTTGGAAGCAAAAACAAAACCCAAAAGAATCATTAAAGTATTGTCTATTACTTCTAATATTGCAATAAAACAAACCAATTGAAAGATTAGATGTAGCACCGAAGAAGTTAAATTCATTTAATTCGTTCAAATTCTTTACCTCAATATTTTTAATACTTTCAGTCAGCTATGTTCGATTAAATTATCAAAACTTTCTCGCTCCTAGTTCTGTACACTCGACTTCCTGGTTCTCTTCTTAGAAGAGTCTTTCCTTCTCTGATCCATGCAGATCGAAAATTATAGTCTTTTTTCAATTGCTTGACCTTATAGAATAAATTCTTCATATAACGAGTCATATGTTCATTTACGTGTATCCTTGAAAACTTTAATCTTTCATAAATAAGACTTGTATTTAACCCTTGACTTGCTTTGCTTTATTCATCCATTCATTTTTAATTTCGCTTCGTTCCTACTTTACAACTATATTGGCCTGATTTTTGTTTCATTTTCAATAGGAACTCTTTGACCTATCAAAAAAATATATCCTGATTCAAAGTCAATCAGTTTTGCAACCTTACGCACATTTTCTATTGCATTTTCAAAGTTTTCTTCGGGTATACCAACTAACTTCACATTGTGTTCCTAAAATATTGCTGTAATTCATTTAAATCAAGTTTCAACAATTCAGTATCGTGTTTGAGACTCATATTTTCGCTAACTATTCTTTTATATCTTTCTTCGCACTTTCAATTGATTTGATAAGATCTCGACGGCTTTTATAGTTATATTCTACAGAAATGTTAACATCAATCAGATCTTTGTAAATAGAATTTTCATGGTCTGCGATTCATTTATTAAGATAATTATATCTACAAGACATTTCAGACGGTATGCAAGAAAACAACCGATTTATATTTTTAATATCTTTTGTGCAATATAACCTGCTCAAATTTTATCCTCAGTAGACGAAGATCCGACAGTATCTTTTAAGGTAGCCATTTGGCTGTCATATTATCATCAAATTTTTCACTTTTGCTTCTTTCTTTACGGTTGGAATCATCTTCTTCAAATTGACTACAGATTTGAAGTTGTATAGTTAATACTAGTTATAGAAAATAGAAGTAAAGGCAAGGTTTATCATTATTTTTTTCCTTGTCTTACAGTCTTACTTATAAGTCTGCAGTTCGAATTTTTTCAAACATAAAAATCTTTATTATCCATACAAAGGTAATTGGGCATTAAAACCTAATTTTATCGTAAGGATTATACCGAAAATACCCATTTTCTTCTTAGAATTTATCTAGTATTGCCCTTTGAGCTTCGCTGATGATTCTCAGTTTACTGGTATAATGCTATGATTTTACAAAGATGAAAATTACAAAGATAGGAACAAGATGGCATCTATGGAGTTGTTCTGGAGATTCAGACCTCCCCGGTCAAGCAAGATCTGACAACTAAAGGTTTGCGAAAAAAAAATGCGCGTAATATTTGTTTTTGTGCATGAGCAAATTTGAAATATCACACCCAAATTCAATGCAGGTTATCGTGGCCTGGTAAGTTAAAACTTCCGCTGTTCCAAAATCGTTCATATGCCCCTGGATGCGAAGGAATTTTCATAAGAAGATTTTGTTTTATCGAAACGTGTATGTGTTTGCATAATTTATGGGGAATCCAGAAAACTTGAATTAAGTTTCTAGGTTATCTCAATCATTTGTGCCCCGAAGACTCCGCTTCTTTTAGAAAAAAAAAATCTGGGGTATTTGCCTCACAAGTGATAAACATGTTTGTTTACTCCATTGATTTCCAAACGTTTCTATAATTTCGCTCCCTCAGCATAGCCAAGATTTCATAGCTCCACCCTTCCTACTTCCTAGTCTTCCGTCGTCAATTAGGAAGTCGAGGTCACGAAACAACAATTGTTGTTTGTGTTGTTGAATTTCAAATCGTGCGAGAGATCCAGTGACGAAAAGAGCTCTTAATTCAATAGAGGGCTCTGTTTCTAAAAGCAATGCAGGAAATTAAACAATAGATCTCCTACAATTTTAGAATTATAATTGTTTCAATCCTGTCATAGAATTCTTAGGAAACTCGCGCTCCATATCGTGTACTCTCCATCATCCGCTTCCAATGGGGCTCATTGCGCACTTTGAAAACCCCTGGTTTACGTAGATCACACCAGTGAAGGAAGTGCATGCTTTAATTAATTAATTATGCGAGCACCAGGAAATATTGCTTAATTTACGAATGATGTTATTCATGAACATATTAGAACCTAATTAACAACAGAACCTATATTAATTGCATATTGGGGCCTAATATTAAAAATGTATACTTATGTTAATTTCATATAGGAGACTAACATTAACAATTATACCTATATTAATTACATATTTAGACCTAACATTAAATTATGCCGTAAGGGAGAGAGAATGCCATTTACGCTGCTTTCTCCGCTGCTTCTAAAAGTTTTCACAGATATTCGTAATATACATTATTGTTCGCCTTAATGAACAATGCGAAAGCTTGAGAGGCATACGTCGAAGAGAGTGCGCACGCAGTCCATGACTAACTTTAATTCCACTAACATCTTATCGGTAATATGATTATCTCGTTTTCAAAAAAAAAAACACGATATAATTTGTTCAATTTGTCGTCTATTCGTCTGTAGACATCGAAAGTTTTTGCCTATAAATAAAAATTTAAAATTATTTTCTACTTGGATACGTATTGTTGTGCCCACATTTCTCGAAATCTGAACCCAACGTATATATCAGGGCTAGTTGCCATCTGTCACATTGTTGTTTTCGCCGTTTGAGTCCTAGCCTCCCCCATTCTTCCATCTTTTCTCTCCAACTCTCGGTTCGGTGAAGAGAACAGTCTGCAGGACTCTGAATGGTAGAAAATGGTACCAGCTAAGTAGAAGAGTAGTTTTCCAGCTTGCCATCTGGAAAGAAGATCCCAGAAAAAGGAAAAACAAATTCAATGACTGGCAAACTCCTATCCGTACAGGCACCGTCCGACACTGGCGAACCAATCGGCATGCCCTACATACAGTCAGATGGTTTTTGGTGAGGTCTCAGACTAGCGTTAGCCGAGAGCACACAGAAGGACTCTCTGACACTTTGTCTTGTTGCTGCGAATTCAGCATTAGCTGCACGTCTCTTTTGGTGCTCCCGAGAATTGCGAAGGTGACAATGCAGGATGGAATGACCCGGCTGCAAGCTTATCCCTTGAGGCACTGGTACGAGGCCTGGTAAAAGCTAATGACAATTTCTCTGATGAGTTACAGACCTTGAGCCCAACGAGACAGCCACGGCGCGAGTGGAGTGAGAATGCCACCATTTCCTTCATGTCAAAGAAACAAGGTATTGTCACATTTTTCCTGTTCTGATCTCCCTTTGTTAGTTAAAAAAAAAGATTTGTCGACGTCACATTGCCTTAAACCTCTTTAACGGTTCACCGGAGGTCCCTGTACCTGTCTTGCGCACAGGAAGGTTGTTATTTGTTTGTGAATGTGTTGAAATGGAATGATCCTGTACTGAGATAATTATTCAGTTTTTGCCCTTTGATCTACTTTCTGGACTTGAAGTTGGCGGACTACACCGCTCATGCAGAGAATCAACTCACCATATCACTGAATTAAAAATTGTGGCACCAAGCCACCAAGCCATGTTGAGCTTAGTGAGAAAACACAACGCTTTGCTTTTCTACCCTGCCCCCATTTTTATTAGTTCGTCCCTAACGTCAGGCCACTCCAAAATACTCAGAGGTGGTCACAATAGTTTTAATGGAATATTACGATTCGCGCTTTCCGAATCTCCCAAAAGTTATAAATGCGCCTTTCAATGGTGAAGAAATTTGAAAACTACCAAATTTCAAACGAATATTGCATACGATGTGCATCCATGCTAGAAATTTGATATGTTGATGGTGGAATGTGAAGGTCACGACGTTGTGCATTGGCAATAATGATTTGATCTCATGTACCATAAATTGGGTAGGAAAATGCAACTTTTTGTCTTAAGAGCTAACTGGAAAACTCTTTTTTAGTTGGAATGGTCTAATGAAATATAATTCTCAGTTTCCAAATGCTTAGGTAGTTTTAATTTATATCGTTAGAGATCGCTAAATAAGGAAACGGCAAAACGTTTAACGAATACTGCAAGTGATTAATTTATTGTTGAAATTTAAAATTTCGTTGATAGAGTTGGTAGAGTTAGAGATATTCCACTGACATCAACAATTCTACAGAAAGACTTTCTTCAAATTTTACTAAGATTCAATATAGTAACTCGAAAAAGATATTGTCAGAAAAATCATAGAATAATGTCGCGAGACAGGTAAATGTGAATTTAGAATTTGGTGTATTTCTAAGGGAATAAATTTACTATTAAAGGTGCGCAGGTTGCATACTCTAAAAAGAAATTTAAAAAAATTCAAACCATGGATAACAAAATCTATTGTTATTTCAATCAATTTTAAAGAAATTTATATAAAAGATTTAAATAAAAAAATTTGGATGAAACTGAAAATGAATATTTCAAAAGATATAAAAATATGCTAACTAATGTAATCAGGGAAGCTAAAAATTATTATTATAAAAATGTTTTATAAAATATAAAAATAATAATTGATAAAATTCTACCCTCGAATTATCACGGGTAGAAATCATTTATTTTAGTTTAATGAGATGCTGCAAGAATTTGTTAATAAATTTAACGGTTAATTTATTGAGGTAATTTCTTCATTATTTCAAAGAAACCTTACATAATGAAACCCAAATAGGAGAGGTAATAAGTAATTTAAAATGTAAAATATCTAATTCTATTTTTTCCCTTATATATTAGAACAAGAAATTCTTGATACTATTAGGAACTGAAGAAGGGAAAAATCGCCTGTATGGATGAAATTACAGCTACCACTATTAAAAATATTTTCCCGGAAATTGAATTCATATTTTGCAAACTTGTAAACTTTTCATCTGTATAAATGTGATTACTATGAAATTTTAAAAACTGCTTTAATTATTTCAGTGTTTAAAAATGGTGACACTAAGTCAATTGAAAATAAGATAACAATTTCGCTTCTATTAGTTATTTCTAAAATTCTTGAAAAAATTGTTAAAATTTCTTTTAAAATTTCTTAGCTTTTGGGATACGCAAAATTTATTTGCCCTAAATCAATTTGGATTTCGAAAAGGTTTCAATACTCAAAGTGCGATTTTAGAAATGACCACACAAATATCATCTTCATCGTCGTCGTCGTCGTCATCATCATCATCAAGCAGCCATGGGCTACGGAGGTCCAACCAGACCGTGCAGTTTAATTCTCCAAGCATATCTGTCTGAGCTACATCTGCTGCATCCTGCCACTGAACACCAATTCTAACAAGGTCCTGTTTGACATCGTCTGCCTACCGCATCCTAGGTCTTCCCCTCTTTCTGAGGCCATTAGGCACACTGTTCATAACCCTATTCGTCAATCTATAATTATAATTACAGGTAACATGGCCAAACCAGCGGAGTCTTTCTCTGCACAATATGCTGCTTAAAGGAGGTTGCAGGCTCCTTTGCCTAACCTCATCATTAGTTACAAAGTTAAACCACCTAATGCCCAAGATACTACGTAAGCATCTAGAATCAAAGCGTCTAGTTTCCTGTTATCTTGTTTACACAGCGTCCATGTTTCACTACCATAACTAACCCTAGAAAGAACCAAACTATTATACAATCTAATTTTAGTCTTTAGATGTATACGCCTATTTCTCCAAAATCTCCATAGATTCTTAAAAGTCCCGGCAGCAATCCCTATTCGTCTGTTAATCTCATGCCGCACTTCACCAGTACCTGTTACATATCTCCCAAGGTAATTAAACTCTGACACCTGCTCAACAATGCAACCATTCAGATTAACTGAATCACAGCCTGCCTGACCAATTTTCATCACTTTAGTTTTCTCTCTGTTTATAACCAAACGTAGTCTACTACCAGTTTCATCAACAGCTCGAATGAAAGCGTTCATCTCATCAACATCATTTGCCAAAAGGGCTAAATCATCAACATAATCTAAATCAGAAATTTTCGTATCTCCAGTCCATTTAAGGCCAAAATCTTTCCCTCGAAGTGAATTTCGCATAACATAATCAATAACCAAATTAAAGAGAAAAGGAGACAAAATGCGCCCTTGTCGAACACCATAAGTAATGCTAAACCAATTGCTACAAGCCTTACCAACTCTCATACACGACTCAGTGTTATTATAGAGAGCTTTCATTATGTTAACTAACTCGTCTGGTATAACATATGATCGCACAATCAACCACAAATTATGACGATCAACAGAGTCGAAAGCCTTTTTGAAATTAACAAAACTAGCCACCAAAGATTTCTGAAATTCTAAACATTTCTCAAGAATCTGCCTAAGTGAAAATATCTGATCCACACATCCCCTACCACTTCTGAATCCACATTGCTCATCACGCAATTGACTGTCAACCAGATTCTTATTTTATTAAGCACAATCATGGAAAGAACTTTACCTGGAACAGAGAATAGGTTTATACCCCTATAGTTATCACAAAAACTGCGATCACCTTTTTTGAAAATAGGGATAACAATAGCTCTACTAAAATCCTTAGGAACCATGCCTTTATCATAAAAGATATTGTAAATTTGAGTCATCCAAGTGGAACCGAAACATTCCCAGCTCTAAGCACTTCCGTAGTAATTTCATCTACCTCTGGGAATTTATGAAGTTTAAGTTTAGAAATAGCCAAAATAACTTGACTGTGTTATAGGGCCAACATTAAAGCCAGTAATGCATCTGTCATCATTGCGAACAATAGGAGTAGAACTAACCACTTTGGTTAGAACATCACTGAAATGCTCAGCTCACCTAGTCATGACAGAATCCTAACCTTCTATAACCTTACCTTGTTTATCCTTCAATCCCTGTATGCCTGTCCGTTTTCTACCACATAAAACATTAACTATCTGGTACAGCTCTCTGCTGTTCTGCTGCCTAACTGCTTCCTCAGCTTTGTCAGCCAAGCCATCAAGCCAAAGATTCTTATCAGTAACTAACTGATCCTTTACACGTTTATTAAGCTCTCTGTAATCCTTTCTATTAGGAGTAGTAGGGTACTGATTAAGGACATTCCTGCAGTTCCTTCTTTATGAAATAAGCTCAAGTGCTTTATCACTTAAATAATTCTGTCTCCTCTGCTCCTTTTTTCCGTAAAGAGTACTGTTAGTTTCCAAAAAAGCCTGTTTAAAACGGCCCCATTCTTCCTCAACTTCAGTAGTAAGCCAACCATGACTTTCATAATGACTAACTAAATTATCATGGTAAGCTTTAGGTATAACTGGGTCTTTCAGAGCTTCAGTATTAAAGGTAAATTTTTTAACTTTAGCACAACATATTTTAAGTTTAATTTGTAAGACACTTTTAACAAGGTAATGGTCAGATCCAATTTCAGCTCCACTATATGCCCTGATATTTCTAACAGAACTAGCCCATTTGCTGTTAATTAATATATAATAAATCATATTCCTATGCAGCCCATCAGGTGAAACCCATGTATACATGTATGTCGTGGTGTTTGTAATAAGTGTTAGTTATTCCGAAAAGATTGAGTTTACTTACCTGTAGGAAAGGTTGTCCATTGCCATTGCAGCTACCAATACCAAAAGGGCTTATCACTGCTCCCCAAAGGTCAGAGTCAGTACCAACTTTGGCATTGAAGTCACCTAGAACAATGGTAATATCTGCTTTCTTGACAGAATTCAAAATATCCTGAAGTTGTCCGTAAAACCTATCCTTTTCATCCTCATCGGCATCCTCAGTGCTGCATAACAGCAGATAACATTCTAGTCTTTAATGCTTGTCGGAAATTTAGCTATAAGAAACCTTTCATTAATGCACTCATATCCTAGAAGCGCATCACTAGCATGCAGACATGGAGCATCACTTCCATGTCTGCTGAGCAGCAGACACACGCCTTGGTGATGATGTCCATCCTCCCTAGCTGTAAAGAGAAATTTAAAGTTATTTTTAAGTATCTCACCTTTACCTGTCCATCTGGTCTCTTGCAAGCCTAGAATATCTAGGTTATAGCGCTTGAATTCCTGCGTGAGGACATCAAGAGAATAATCTCTATATAATGTCCTCACGTTAAACGTTCCTGCAGAGAAAAAATGATTAGTAGGATTTTTAAACAAACTAGTTTTATTGTGATAGGTAGGGCCAACAATATCAAACAGCCCCGTGATCGCAGGCATGGGACAAAGACCTGTTCCTCCTCCGCTGAAGGCTGAAGTCACCGATGCTGGTAGGAACTTCGGGCACCACCTTTTCAAGCGGACTTTTTCAAGAGCCATATGGCCTGCCTGAGACACATTACTCCAGTTTAGGCTTGACGATGCCCAACTAGCTAAGTGAGGTTCAGGTACCTGCGATGGCCTCTGATTAGGATTATCCACCAGCTGATATAAGGTATCCCATGCCTCTGTTCATTTAGACCTGGTAACCCAGAAGCAAACAGAAAATACAGCGGCAGATTCTCCCTTAACAGAGGCCCATCAGTGCAGCAAGTCCAGGATACATAATCAAGCTCAAATCCATTATCAAGTCCAGTCTAATAGGTATAAATTGTCAGCACCAGGACCCTCTGAAGTTGACCACTCCTCAGCACGGTTGGGAAAAAAAGAAAAAAGTGGCCATAGATGACCAGATCAGTAGGCCATACTGAACTGGCAGCCCTCCCCTTCCGTTCCCTTCCAAAAGAGAATATCTATTTTGAAAGGTACTAACGGCCTGCACCACGAGAAGGCGGGGTCAGACATTAGGTGTTATACCTGGCCGATTCTGTGCATCATCACTGGGGATTGGTACACAGCTCTACCATTTATAGACCCACACAAATCTACAGGAATTTAAATCAAATTGTTATAATAGTTGGTGTTTTTTTTTGGGGGGGGGGATTTGAAAAAGTTTTGATTTCCGTGAATTATGAGATATTATTAAAAAAAATTAAAAATCTGTTGTGTTAGGGGAAATTTGTTTTTATGGATTAAAAGTTATTTAATGAATAGGAAGCAAACAACGATTATTGGAAAGTATATTAGTGAAGAAATAAATGTACAGGTTTGTGTCCCTCAGGGTTCAGTTTTGAGACTTTTATTTTACTTTACATAAATGTCTTCTGTAGATTGAATTTGAATGGTAGACTAATTTCATATGCAGATGATGCTGCACTGATATATTCAGGATATGAAACGCAAATTTTAGAGAATATAAATAGTGACTGGATAAAAATAAGAACGTGGTTATAAGTCAATAAACTGTTTTTAAATAATAAGAAGACAAAATATATTTATATTAGGTCAAGAGAAATCAGATGACCTTTTTTCGTGATAGAGTGATTTTTTTACTCTGAATTTTGCGTTTGGAAAAAAAGTAATTGTGATAAAATTGAGGGAGTAGAATGCTACAAATATCTTGGTATTTTTATAAATAGAAATATGTCCTGGAAAATACAAATATCTGATGCTGTTAAAAAAATAACTGCATTATACCTAAAATTTATTAGGTAGTTCTTCCGCTTTTTCAAACGTTATGGTGATAAAACGTAAAAAATGGAATATGCTCTTAATCCAGACCTACTTAAGTTTATGTTTCAGCTCACTTGAACTTCGAATAGGAAGCATTATGATTAGTATGAGGCGCAAATGTTTTTATCAAGCTGTTGACATTTGATGATTGACGAAACAGAATTCTTCTAATTATTTTGCATTACTTATTCTTACGCAAGCAATACTCGTATGTTTACAGTAGTTTTTTATTTATTTATTTTTTTTACGTTGCTTCTTGTTCATTTAAACTTTTTTTTACCAATAATCAGGTTGTTCTCTGAATTTATGAATGATGCATATTAGATATGAGCTCGGGATGGTTTGGGCTCTAAATATGAGTAGATCAAAAGACTTCTGCACAGGCGGCTCGAGTTCAATCCTAATTTAAATATCTGAATTTTCTCGTGATTAAAAAACAACTTTTAATTATAATTGCCATCTTTTACAATTGAAAATGAGCGTCATTGAACCTCGTTGGATGGGATGTGAAGCCGTGGCCCGTCTGCGAGAGAGTCCTGTGATCTGTAAAGACCACACTTGATGGCGTTGACAAAATGTTACCATCTGTTTTTTAACAGCTGTCCGCGGATCCCTTTTCCCCAACCTCCTCTGAGCTCTCCGGGTCCTTGCAACCTGGTCATCTAGCCCATTGTGTGCAACAAAAAAAAGAGTTCAGTATCTGGTTATTTTTAGGGTGTTCTCTCGTTTTGTAAATGAATCACTCTTAGCGTTCAAAATGATGCTGCTCAGAAATTTTCCATTTTTACGATTTGTTTCTTTGCATTTTTCCTTCCAAATAATGCGGAAATTTTAATTTCGTCATCAGATAATTTAAATTATTTAAAGTGTTAATAACATAAAACACAAAGAATTCAAAAATGATTTTAGCGACTTAGATTTCTGTATATATATATATTACGAAATGTCAGAGAAATGTTTTACTCTAGTCGAGCTTATGAATATTTTCATTTCCGACACATAGGACAGAGAAGAATTCTAGAAGCTACCCCAGCTTTTATAAGCCTTCTCATACAAGAACTTGTCCCACTAAGAGCGAAGTCATGATGACCACTGCCTCAGTTAGAGCTAACACAACACACAATTAGACACAAGACGAGAATTAGCGAAAGTGTTTTGGCCCGGGCTGTCCAAGTGCCAAAAACATTTGGGTCGAGCTCGACAATTCCGCCCTAAACTCATCTCTATTCACAGGAAAAGAAAAAATGTGCATTAGGCGAAAAGCTGACTGGAGTCTAAGGAAAAACACTCACCTGTGGGGTTATAAGGAGGATAATGTGACAAATCATTGCTAATGGCACTGTACTAAGTATTGGCTCTCCAAATGCTAATATACTATATAAAAAACTGTAATTGGCCGTAGACAAGGTCTCAGGTAGGTGAGACCTCAGCAGAAAGGCACACAAATATTCATGCTATGCACGGAGCTCGAACCTAAGTCCCTTTGATCTGTAGCCAAGCACGCTAACCACTCGGATATGACTTGTTAAATGCCAGCACTAAAATAGTATCCTGTGCTTGAATTGTATCTGTGTAATAGAGAAAAATTTGTAAATAATGGCCGCATCTCAGACAGGAATGCCAGACATTTGTTTGGATGTGCGGATGCCTTTCTCTGTGTAAATGAAATTGTACATTTATTTCAGAAAAGTGTTCATTTTACAAAGAAGGATTTCTAAAATTTTTATATAAAGAAGCTGAAACAGTGATGTGTTTTATATGTTTCTATTATCATATACACGATCAAAAATTAATTAGAGAAATTGCGCGGTCTCATATAGTTTTATTGAATTTGTAGCCTGGAGGTTTATAGTAGACTTTGCTCGAATTGTGATTAGATACAAGCAAGAAATTTTAAATTGTAGTCCATGCTACTATTCGAACTTTCACGGTATTTATATCATTAATATTCCTTCAGTAACTACCCGGATCTGTTATTAATTTGGAACTGAGTTTGTTAGTTTCATTTTTTTTTAGTTTGTTATTTTTTAAACCTTTATACTGCTTCATGTATAATGAAAGTTTTTTTAATGCAACCTGCAGTGCAAGATATTTCTCGTGTTGCAATTGACTAAAGACCCTCTTTTTTATGATAAATCAAACAAATACTCCTTCCAAAAAGTAAACTTTTGTATGATTGTTGAGATTAAAGATTTTGAGCAGAATGCAATGCAAACATTTTTAGTAACTTTACGATATGTAAAAAAAAGCTAAAGAACTGTCTCCTTTTCTATATATGAAATGAAAACAAATCACCTTTTAAACTGATGATATGGAAACTCAGTTTCACCTTCCTAAATCAGTTGTTCCCAAACGTTTTGAGTCCAAATCCGATACCTCACCCTTTCTAATGTTCTCTTTACTCTTTCTAACGACCACCCCCTCCTCATGGAATTTAAAATATTTTTTCCTGTGTAGAAAGTAGGGTGCTCAGTTGGTAGCGCACCAGGCTCGTAAACCGCAGTTCTTAGGTTCGAGTCCCATCTGGGGCAACGTTGAGATTTTTTCCGCAAAATCACCGCCTTGCCTTCGTTCAGAAGGGGTTACCGATGGGCTTGGAAAGGCAGCCGTCTGTCGAATGAGACATTAACCCGTGTGTCTTGTGTATAGAGAGAAAGTCGATTCACCAGAGAAAAGAACATAATTCACTCTTTTGCCTGTGTTATTTTTGGAATTGTTTTATCGTAATTCCAAAAGACCTTCTTCAGGAACTGAAAATGCGATTATAAATCACATTTCGCTTATGTATGCTTACCCCCGTGTGCGAGAGAGTCACACACTATGCACATTAAAGAACACACCGGATAGCCTCGACGAGAGGTTACCATCTGTTTCCTAACTCTGTCCAGTGAGTTCCTCTCCCCCAACATTCTCTGAGCCCTCGAGGTCATTGTGAACTGTTCATTTAGCCCACTGTGTGCAAAACACTGCCGATCAGAGGTTAAACAATCCAACATGTATAGATGCATTTGAAACGATATTTATCGTGAATACAAATTAACTAGTATTTTACATGCATGAATTTCTAACATGGAAATAGAAATCATGCATATCTATATTAATCGACGAATGTTCGATATTCTGTTTAAACTATTTCTGCCAAAAAGCTTAATAAATCTCCCCTCCGAATTTCTAAAATTCACTCTTTGGTAACCACGGTCCTCAAAAATCTTTTTAGAATCCGATTTCAAGAGATGTAAACCTGATTAAGCAATGGATAATATTTTGTTTTTCCTTGAGCACGATTATTTTGCTCTCAAGGGGTGGGAAGCGCAAACGTGATTTATAATCGCATTTTCAGTTCCTGAAGAAAGACTTTTGGAATTATTACAAAACAATTCCAAAAATAACACACGCAAAAAAGTGAATTATGTTCTTTTCTCTGGTGAATCTACTTTCTCTCTATAGAATGATTATGGAGGAAAGTTTTGTTTTAAAGGAAAATGTACAGAAGTATCCCGCGGCTTACCTATTATCCATTTGTCATTTTGGTTCAGGAATGACGTAGATGAACGTAGATGGACAAAGAAGACATATTTTTTATGAAGTGAAATGGTCGCTACAAAGAGCAGATTTCGAAGTCGAAATCTCAAGAGGAGTACCATCTGCGTTGTGTGAACTGAAGAGACATCTCCTTCCGGACAATTTCTAAGAAGAAATATTTTTTTTTCTGGCGTTGAGGAAGATTTGTGCTGAACGTAATACTTGTTCGATACATTGCACAGACTTTGGATTTTTTCTTTGAAGCATTTCGGTTCCCTGTTTCTTTTATTGCTGTAAAAAAGTAAAGAGAAATTCGAGAAACAGTCAGAATTTTACTATTTATTAAAACCGAAAAACGTTTTTAAAAAAATCTGCTTCTTCTTATTAGGTTTTTAATACTTTGTGTAACAAATTCACATTTTAGAAATCGGGATTCAAACCGTTGTTCAAATTTCTCTTGTGAAAATATAAAACTTTTCCTGCTTTACGACATCGGGTTTTTGATTAGAATCAGAGTATAGAGGGTCTTAAAAACAAAAAAAAAAAAAACAACAACGAATGGAGTCTTATTCCATAATTTATTACTATAATCCATAAGTATATATGTAAAATTTTGAATTTTAAATTATTTAAACCATATTCACCCATTCGAATACTATAGTTATGAACCATTATTGCAGGCGTGTCCAACCCGCGGCCCACGAGCCGCATGCGACCCTGGAAAGCCCACAAAATCCACAAAATCGTAAAGTTTATGTGCATTTTAGAAATAGGGATTCAAACCGTTGTTCAAATTTCTCTTGTGAAAATATAAAACTTTTCCTGCTTTACGACATCGGGTTATTGATTAGAATCAGAGTATAGAGGATCTTAAAAAAACAAAAAAAAAAAACAACGAATTCAGTCTTATTCCATAATTTATTACTATAATCCATAAGTATATATGTGAAATTTTTAATTTTAAAATATTTAAACCATATTCACCCATTCGAATACTATAGTTATGAACCATTATTGCAGGCGTGCCCAACCCGCGGCCGCCCGCAAATCCGCCGCATGCGACCCTGGACAGCCCACAGTCCCACAAAATCGTAACGTTTACGTGTTTACGATATAAGCTTTCAACATGATTATGTGATTTTCAGCGAGTTTTTGATCTCCCACTAGTTTTATGTCGCCCTATTTTTAATTTTATAATAAAAAACATAAGAAAATAAAGTAAGTTTTATTATTCATATACATTAGCTATATTATATATTTTATATGCTGCCCAAAACAATTCATCTTCACTCAATGTGGCCCAGGAAGTTAAAAAGTTGGACACGCCTGCATTACTGTTTCCTTCGGAACAATTTCCAAAGCTGTACAAATTATCAGATAGTAAAGGTAACCAGAAAAATATTGTTACGTGAAAACATGCTGCTGAATGGTAAAAATGCTCTTTATGAAATGAAATTATATGTGAAGAGGATAGAAATTACACAGAGAAATTAGAATAACATACATAAGATATCAGCTTGCATCAAACAAATCTATTTACAAAATTTCAGCTTCTTTTCAACAATAACAAATTTTGGACATTTATAACAGTGGCATTCATTTTAAAATCGTAATAACTTTGCAGTTACAGTGCACTCACATTGACCGGGCGAAAACCCGAGCAAACATTCAGCCGTGCAAATGGGGAATTGTGTTAATCAGGACATTTTAACTTTCTGCCCTTAGAGCCGACGAAAAATAAGGAGTTTGGGATCTTCTACGGGTGGCCAGTGAGTAGACAATCTAATGAGAGGTGAGTTGTCATTACACTAGTAGCTGATCCGTTGCTAGCCAGCCGTCTTTCACTCACCCGTCTCCTGATAAATGAGCAGAGGGACAAACTTCTCTCGCCCTCAAATGCAACAAAAAAATAAGTTATCTACTCCTGAATGGTTTTGGCTGGTATGTATTTCACAGAGTTACTCCTTCTTAACGCGTAGGAGTCTTCATTTGTTGTTTTTTGCCGCTTTTAACTACCTAGACTAATTTTAGAGTTAGGTGATAATCACTCCGTTATTACGTTAAATAGCAGTTTGTCAAAACAGTCAGTTAACTTGTGCAATGTCAATGAACACGGAATGTTCTCCAAAGAACTTGGGTCTCTCGAAAAACTCTTACTTTTGTAAACATGAGTTTGTACATAGTGAATAAATATTAACTGTCTCATGTCCAAGAATGAGAAAGTATTATTTGCCAATACTACATGGAGAAACTGGTGACATTTCGTTTTTGTTTAAGAACAACGCAGTTTGTTTAGAAAAATTGCTTAAAAATTGCAAATTTCTGTTTTGAAACCATCATCTTACTTTAAAAACCTGTGTGGCATAATTGGTGCTTTCGCGACCAGGATCTCTGTTCATGGCAAAATCTTATTTTAAACATAACACAAAATAATATTAAAGTTATATGATGTGCATGGTAGCCATGGAAAAATCATGATCCTAGCTTATAAACAGAAAGTCTCTTGTGTTGTTAAAGAATTGCTGTTGTATAGTTTTATTGGGATAATACACTGCAAATAAAACATACGAGGAGCACAAGAATAGTGTTTGGAATAGAGATGAGCTCGGGCACTGTCGGGCTGAGCCCGAGTCATCCCGAGGTAGGCCGGCCATGGCGAGATCAGAATAATTAAATTAGAAAAATATATTGTAATTATGAGAGAAATATATGTGAAAATGTAAAATATATTCTAATTATAATTTCATCCTTCTAATCAGTCTTTAAGAATTAATTACAAATGCCAAGTGATTTCATATTTTCTTTTTATTTTCTGTCTTAACAAATAAATGACTCTTTTATAAATATGTTACCACGAACTTTCGGTTTCTACTAGTATTTCCAATACTTTTCGTTGCAAATAGCATTAATATTCAAACATTTGCATGAAATGATTAAAATTAATAGTAGAAAAATAAATAAATGATATATGTAACATTTATTTCTGTATACACTGAGATGCCAGTTTCTTCGGTACATCTTCCTAGTAGCGTGTTGCACCCACATTGGCCTTCAGAAGAGCCCGAATTCGTCAGGTTGCGGAACGTACAAGATACTGAATGTATTGTGCAGGAATATTGTGCCTGCGAAATGATTATGCATATTGGACAGCAGCACAGTCTCGCTGTGAACAGTCTTTGACATATCCCAAAGATGCTCGATACAGTTTAGATCTGGGGAATGAGGACAATGAAGCAAGAAAACTCGTCCACACGTTCCAGGAAATATTCGGTGGCCATACATGCCTTGTGAGCAGGTGCATTATCGTGCTGAACATGTCCATCCGAGTGAGGATAAACTGTAACCATGAAGGGATGAATCTGGTTCAAACGATGTTAAAAAAAACAGGACTTTCAAATATCCTTCGATGGGTTTCAGTGGCCCTAATGTGTGCCTAGGAAATATTCCTCACACCATCATACCGCCACCACTGGCCTGTACTGTTGACACCAGACAAGATGGCTTCCTGGCCTCATGTTGCTTGCACCAAATTCTTATCCTTCCATCAGCTTGATTTTGTCGACACCTTGATTCATCAGACCCGTTACTTTTCGCAGCCTTCAATGGTCCAATGTCGATGCTCCTGCACCCACTGGAGATGTGCTTTTCTGGTCTTTGCTGACAACATTTCCATTCTACATGGTCAGCTGTTTTGTAGCCCATTTGCAGCAAGGTCTGATACGTGATCTGTGTGGAGATGACCTTCTGCACACCAAAGTTTAATTCTATTGTTATTTACTGGTTGTGAACCATCTGTTCGCTTGAATAATTATCCACTCTCCTTTGACTCCTCTGATCCGCAATCTGTTTTCTTCTGTAGGATTGCTGATCACTGGTCACGATTTTAGGCAAACCCTTGAAAGTCTAAAAGAATGGCTGTTTGTAGATGCTTGAACCAGCATTAACTTCACCAAGTACCATGTCTCATTCAAAGTTGTTTAACAGTATTCGTTTTTCCCATTCTGATGCTCAATCCAACTCTGACTGAAGCTCGAAGAGCTGGTCTGCCTGATTTATGGCGCACACCGCGGTCACGTGACATATTATGTTGGAATAACCCATTTATGTGAGGAGGACTGATGTATCTAATAAATTGGCATCTCAGTATACAGGTTTTATTATCTATGAGACAAATATTTTCCCAAATCTAGCTCGGGCTCAACAATTGTCGCAATAGTTCGGGGTCGTGAAGGTACGGCATCGAAAAATTGAATCCGAAGTCACCTCTAGTTTGGAAAAAAAAAACGTTTCCGGGGAGACAGATCTGACATCTTCTGCAGGGCAACACACAAGCAACAGTTGAGACAGTCACTTGCGAATATAAAGCAAGATATTCAGTACGTATTTCCAATTGGACAATGCTTCACATTCCCGATATTTTTGGATATCAGGGTAGACGTCAATAACGGCACGCGCTCCGAACCCATAACACAGAAACTTACGAACCGAATGGTGTATTATGAGAACGTAAAGCATGGATCATGGATCATTGGAGAAAGTCCACTGGTTCAACGAATACCATTTTCTTATGTGCCATGTAGATGAACAGCTACAGATAAGGCGAAAGCAATTTAAGCTCATTCTCATTGTACAGACAATATTGTGCAGTCTCATTGTACAGACAGCTCATTCTCATTGTACAGACAATATTGTGCAGTCTCATTGTACAGACAGCTCATTCTCATTGTACAGATGTCATGATCCGTGATTTTCCAGCTGGAATGGGCTGGGTTCGTGGTGCGAAAGCGTATGAAGGATGTAGACTACATGAATACTACTGCATCACGTACATCCCCTTGAATATTAATGTTATTCTCCAATAGTGATGTCGTCCTTCAATAAGACAATACAAAGTGACATCGGCTCCTATTGACAAAGATGGTTTAAAGAACGTTAGGATGACTTTACGTTCCTTACATGATTAGCCAATTTTCCAGATCTGAGTACTGTGAAATATCTGTAGTGTGTTGTGAAGTATCAGTCCTATGGGCTAATAAGCAATGATCCATATTGTGCTACTGTAGAATACTTTATAATCTGTGTGGCTGAACATTGGTGGATTATAACCTCTTGGCATTTACGCTACGTCCTAACAGTTATCAAAACCATGGAGGCCCACATGTTCATGATTTAATAGTAACTGTCATTTTAGTAAATATTGAACTTCCCTTAACTGATAAACAAAATAAATAAATACCCCTCAAGCAGCTGCTTGCCACAGAGGTCTGGCAGGAGCCTGTCAGTTTATATGCCATAGTAGAAGGTCTGAGAGGATGGCAGGACCTCAGCAGAAAAATGACACATACGTCCATGCCTTACCCGGGGTTCGAACCCAGGTCCCTTAGATCAGTAGCCAAGCGCGCTAACCTATATTAATTTTAATTATTAATTTGTTTAAATTTACCTAAAAAGAAGAAAACTAATGATAAGCATATTTGCTTTAATTTCCAGCTCCGTTTTGAAGATGAAGCTTTCTTTTCAAATGTTATGGAATTGGAGAAATTTCGTCAGAGTTTCAACTTGCAATGTACAATTCGCCAAAATAAAGATTGTTCCACCTTTTTTTCTGATAAGTAAGCTAATTAAATTTGTTTTCTCTTTATATATATATGTATTCCCTTTAAATGCATTTGATTGATATAATTACAATTATTTAATAATTTCTGTATGATTCTTCAAGTGGAAAGGAATGAAATCACTTTTAAACATGGATATCAAATTTAGTCGAAAAATTGAAATTACTTTTAAACATGGATATCAAATTTAGACGAAAATTTGAAATCACTTTTAAACATGGATATCAAATTTAGACGAAAAGTTGCCTTAAGCGGGGGTAAGGTACGAACCACGACCTTCTGATAACATGTCAGATGCTCTGACGTCGGTTCATATCCCCCCAAGTTTAAGACAATATTTCCGCTGAATATAAGTACCGTATTTGCCGGCGTATAGGACGCACTTTTTTCCCTCAAAATACGCCTAAAATATGGGGTATGTCTTATGCGCCGGTAATCAAAATTATGAGTTGAAATTTCAGTCTAAAACTTTTGGTTAACATGTATTCAGTTTTATATTGAGTTAAACAGTCTGGATACGTACCCCATCATTAGGATTACATGGCGTGCAGTAGAGACATGAGCGATGTTACAATATCCAAAGGCATGTCTATCAATTGTTACCGTAATAATAATATAAAAACTAGACATTGCAATAACGGGAAATGTAAATATAGCGGGAGAGAATCGATTCGTATGCTGCGAATGCGGTCGAATGGCCGAACACAGTCAGGTGGAATTTCCTTTTTTTAGAGTCACTATATTTCAGTTATGTATAATTCAGTTATATATTATTTCAGTTATATATATATGATTCAGTTTTATATTATTTCAGTTATATATATATATATTTCAGTTATATATATATATATAATTCAGTTTTATATTATTTAAGTTATATATATAATTGAGTTACATATTATTTCAGTCATATATATATATATAATTATGTTATATATATTATTTCAGTTATATATATATATAATTCAGTTATATATTATTTCAATTTTATGTAATTCAGTTATATATTATTTCAGTTATATATATATATACATATATAATTCAGTTACATATCATTCAATATATAATTCTGTTTTATATAGAATATTATTGCGCATAAGCTAAATACCTGTTGTAATGCCCTGTGTGGGTTGAACTTTTGAGTTCTACTATCTCAGGATCGAATTGCAACTTATTAATACTGCATGCCAATGAAACTAAATTGTAAATCATTCATTTTGAAAGAATGAATAATCGGATTCTACCTGATATCAAATCTCATGCTATTCAGTGTTTGAAGCAAGCGGTCTCTGATTACTCTGGATGCTCGTGTGTTCCTCTTGAAATCGCTAAGCAATATAATTATTTCGAATTTCGAATTGACATTACACATTTCTAAGTTATATGACCGAAAAAAAATTGTGCAACAAAAATATACCATGTTCACTATTTTGAACCTCTCATATCAGCATATTTATATATAAAATTATTTGTGAATCCATCCGGTATGAATTACTCATATAGCCATACTTTTAAAACACATTTAAGGAAAACCATCAACTTGTAAAAATCAAAACTGAGATCAATTTCGCCTTTCGTTAAAAGAATCACTAGGTCGTTTAATAAAAACAGATGTGTACTCCACAATGTCTTACCTGTTGAAAATAAGCTATAAATGTTAAATATTTTTTTAAAGCAATTGCAAAATTAATTCAAAATAGTCGTGAAAAGCGTAATGGAAAAGGCGCACGATTTAGATGCATTTGATAGAGGGCAGATTGTAGGTTCCCGTCGGATGGGACACTCGATTCCCGAAATTATCAACGAACTTGGATTTTCTCGTACGACACTTTCAAAATTGTTCCGGGAATATGAAAATTCCGGCAAAAAAACAAGCACCCTGACAAACTGCAAAGAACAACCTGCCTTGAAGATTGTGGGCTTCGCGGTCTGACCCGCATCGTACGGATCAACAGGGGCCAGACATTATTTGAAATCACTTCCCATCTGAAAGCCGGTTCCAGCCAGGAAGTCAGTGCATGGACTGTGCAACGCTCACCTCATCGTCTCAGCTTCGGGAGCCGCCAACCTACGAGAGTCCCACTTCTAAATGCACGACACCGGGCTCAACGCCTTGCCTGGGCTAAAGAACATCGAAACTGGACCATCGAAAATTAGCAACGGATAGTCTGGAGTGATGAATCCCAATTTAAATTCCATCGTGTCGATGGGAGACTGAGGGTATGGCGCCAACACCATGAAACCATGGATCCTGCATGTCAGTCGGACCAGTACAAGCTGGTGGTGGCTCAGTGATGACCTGGGATGTCTTCAGTTGGACATCTGTGGTACCTTTGGTACGTGACCGACGACTCTCAATGCATCCCGGTACGTAGAACTCATGGCTGACCATTTACACCCATTTATGGACATCATGCATCCCAATGGAGATGGCGTCTACCAGCAAGACAACTGTTCATCTCACAAGTCCAGGTTGGCAACTGCACGATTGCAGGTGCATTCTGCTGACTTTGAAATAATTAATTGGCCACCTAGAAGCCTAGATTTAAATCCCATCGAAAATCTTTGGGATACTGCCGATCAGAGTGTTCGGGCCAGTGTCCCATCAGCAACGACCTTGAGAGAATTGTGGACAGCTTTGGAAGATGCATGGGTCGCCATACCTATGGAACATTTACGCAAGCTTGTGGAGTCTTTGCCTCGTTCGTGTGGCGGCCGTTATCAGGACCAGAAGGGGTCCAACACGTTACTCAGTTGCTATCCCTAATTCAATGGCACTACAGTGTATTACCATATCTCAAATTTTATCAATAACTACGGTAAACGCATCAGAATCTATACGGTTCCATTTATTTTTAACTCTTTACCTAGAGAACTGTTATCCATTCTTAGGCTATCAAAACTTAAATGTGATACCATAAATTGGCTTTTAAAAAGTTAAGATTGTAAAAGTATCTCTATCCTAAACTTAACGTTAACTATCATTTATAGTTTTATACGTATAAATATATCAAGACTTCATATCTATGAATATCAATTTATAATCGTTATATCAACTATTTGTATGCATATATTTAACACTTCTTGCGGATAAACAACACAAAGCTTCTCGAGGATTTTATTAACATTATTTTAAATATTTACTCTATTCAGTATCTGTATGTACTATTTGTAAGGAGTACGTATCATTGTTTTTATGGAGTATTGTATCATTTGTTTTTATAGTCAAGCTCTCAGAACTTGCTATGATAAACACTGTATATGTTAATGCAAAGGAAAATAAATATGGGCTTGAAAATCGGCGATACTCATTTTTCTTTTGACATTTATATCTAGAAATCGATCCCAAAGAATCGATTGGTGAAATTCCAAGATCGGTAGCTATATAAATAAAGAAGTTTGCATTTTTAAAACTCTGTGGCCACCGTGAAAATACTTAGATTGTTGGGATTATTTTCGTGGGTTTTAAGGGCATCCGTTGAGTTTTTTACCTTTGAGAGGCACTTTTTTGCACACAATGGGCTAAATATCGAGATCGCAAGAACTTCAAGGACTCATAGAAATTTGGGAAAAGAGAACCACTGGACAGCGGTTAGGAGACAGATGGAAGCCTCCTGTCAAGGCCATCCAGCCTGCTCTTTAACTGGGTGCGGCTCTCCTTAACATGGAGCCATGGCCTTATGTCCCATCAGACGGACGACGGTCTTTCCAAGCTCATCGGTGTCCCCTACTGATCGAGGGCAAGGCATGGGTTTAGCGGAGATAAATCTCAACGCTGGCACATGCTGGTACGAGCCTGCAGCGCTAGCGACTGAACCAATCCCTGCCATAATGGATTCCGTATAACCATGTCAAATTTTAGCTTACTAACTTTCCTGGAAGGGATTTAAAATTTCCTGACACAACAATAGAAACTAGCTTCGTATGTATAATTTGATTCTATAGACAAAGGCCCAAAAAACATTAGTTATCAGGAATACATTTTCCATAATATAATTTAAAAAATAAATTTTTCTCCTGCAGTCGTTCGTGAACGTATAAATGACATGGGTAGGAAATCGGACGTTAAGCCGTGACTCCGTGTGCGGGTTGGTTGGTTGTTTTACCTCTGAACGGCACTTTTTTTGCACACAATAGGCTAAATGGCCAGTCATAAGGATCCCGAAGGCTCAGAGAAGGTTGGGGGAGGAGACTCACTGGAAAAGCTGTTAGGAGACAGATGGTAGCTTCCCGTCAAGGTCATCCAGCGTGTTCTTTAACGTGCACAGAGTATGGCTCTCTCCCGCACACGGAGCCACGGCTTAACGTCCCATCCGACGGACGGCGGCCTTTTCAAGCCCATCAGTGTCCCCTACTGACCGTGGGCAGGGCGGAGAGTTTTGTGGAGATAAATCGCAACGCTGACCCAGCTGGGACTCGAACCTGGGAACTGGAACCTCTTATACAAGATTAAAAAAATTGTTAGGTGCAACATATTCTTTTGCAATGAAATAAATATTTAAAGTGCTAACTTGAGTTATTGTAATGGCGTGGATATCACAACTAATATAGGCTGCGAACGTATAAATCAGACTTCCCTAGTTTGTAAATTAAACGGTTTGTAAATTAATTGAATGCAATTATCATTTTGTTCCTTTAGGCATGTAGTCGAAAGCCTTAATTAATATAAAAAAGTAAATGTGCTTCTCACCTAGGAGTACGCTTATTCTTTTTCGGCAAATTTTCCTTAAATATCAGAAACATAACTCCTCGTGGTAAATATGCCCACGAGCCATAAGCGCCCAGGAGTATGCGAGATACTTGAACGAGGCGGGCAGATCGTAAAGGCCCATTTGCCAGCCGTTAAGTGCCATCTACGAGGCAATCATATTTGAAATATATACTTGACTACAAAAGTATATTATGCTTAAAATTGCAGCACAACACTAACCGAAGCTAATTTAATTTAAGGCTTAAGAATAATCTGTGACATTTCCATTCTAGAGTGGATATTTTAATGAAAGAACAGCAGTCCTTTAGTTAAAAATGACATACTTCTATCAAGGCGAGCTCGGTCGATGACGCCATGAATGAAGGGAGATATTAATAAGCTAATAAAATTTCTGTAATATTACTACCAATAGTTTGAGATATACTAAATGAGAGAGTGTAACTTTTAAACAAGAGCGCAGGACTGAAATAATTGTAAAACTCTTACATGAATATATATATTTAATTACTGTTACATTAAGTGTTTTATTTTATTATTCTCTTGTTGGTTTGTTAGATACACTATACGATCAAAAGTATCCGGACACTCGCTCATCCACAATCTCCCGGTAGCAGTAAAGGAATTAATATTGCGTTGGTCCACCATTTGCTGCTATCGCAGCCACCACTCTGCGGGGAAGACTTTCCACTAGATTTTCGTACGTTGCTGCAGGAAATGCCTGTCTTTCTTCCATAGGAGCATTAGTGAGGCCGGTCCTTGATGTCGGGCAGTCCAGCGAGGCTCGCAGTCAGCATTCCAATTCATTCCAAAGCTGTTCCATAAGATCAGAGATCTGTGCAGGCCAGTCACGTTCTTCACACCCATCTCATTAAACCATTCCTGCACGATCCTCGCTTTGTGAAGGGGGGAATTGCAATTTTCGTACAGGAAAGGGTCTTCACCAAACTGTTGCCATAAAATTGTAAGCACAGAACTGAGAATGTCGAACTAGAGAATGTCGTTATAAGCCGGGGCGTTTAGAATCTCATTCACTGAAACTAAAGGGCCCAGCCTGAACCATGAAAAACTCCAGAGCATGATGCTTCCTCCATCAACCTTCACAGTTGGCAGATAGCGTTCACCTGGCATCCTCCACACCCAGACACGTCCACCGGACAGTTAGATGGTGAAGGGTGATTAATCACTCCAGAGAACGCGGTCCCATTGCTCAAGAGTCCACTGGTGCCATGTTTTACACCACCGCAACCGATGCCTGGCGTTAATCTTGTTTAAGTTAGTTTTGTATACGCTGCTCGGCCATAGAAACCCATTTCCTGCAACTCGCGACGAACTGTTTTCTAGCGTTGCATCCAGAGTCATTTTGGAACTCGGTGGTGAGTGTTGCAACCGAGAATAGGCGATTTTGTCGCACCATCCACTTCAGCACTCAGAGGTTCTGCTCTGTCAGTTTACGAGGTCTACCGGGTCGCGATTGCGCTGCTGTTGCTCCTAGGCATTTCCACTTCATAATAACATCGCTTACAGTTGATCGGGGCAGATGCAACAGTACTGAAATGTCTCGAACTCACTTGTTGCTAAAAGGTGGCATACCATGACCGTGCCACGTTTGAAAGTCATCGAGCTCTGCTGTACAGACCATTCTCCTGTTCATGCGTCTCTATGTGGTTTGCCAGGCCACGTGTGGTCATGGCTGTGGCATATATGGTCGAATCCACTACTCAGATGGGGTTTCTGGATGCGTTTGATCAGATAGTGTATATACTAAAACAAATTGCAATAATATTATACTTAATTTTTTTTTAATTCCACGAATAATGATATCATCAAAATCATCCAAATGGCCTTGATAGATGTCTGTCATTATTAAAGAAATGTCTATTGTTCTTTCATTAAGATATCCACTCTATAATGAATGCCGTTTTGTCATGGTCTTCGTTATCAGGAGGATGGCGTTGCCTCTATCCAATTTCCACATTTGTTGTTTCAAAATATTGATTTCTGATCATTTTATTACAGAATTATATTGGGCGTGGGTGGTCCTGCCGGTATCGTGCCAGGTTCGTGATCTACAGTTCGCAGGTTTCAGTACCACCTGGGCCAGCGTTGAGATTTATTGCCTCTAACAACCACCTGCCCTCGGGCAGAAAGGGGGACATTGTTGCACTTGGAAAACTCATTATCCATTGGATGGAACGTTAAACCAGGAGAGCTATACTCTGTGCACGTTAAAGAACCTACTGGATGTCGTTGATTGGAGGCTATCATCTGTCTCGATAACAGCTGTCCAGTGGTTCCCCTCTCCCCAACCTTCTCTTAGAACTCGGGGGTGGGGGAGGAACTCATGTGACCTGGTCACTTTGCCCATTGTGTGCAAATTTGTACACATATAATTTTAAATTGTACGATATTTAAATTTTACCTGTTCTACCGTTACCGCATTGATACATACTTAAATCATTATTAATACCACGTCATAGACGAACTTTTATAGGATAACTTTATTTACATCTGTAGACAATCTTAAAATTTTATACACCGATTTGCTTTGCCTATTATTTTTTCTAGACCTGTAACCTTTAAGCTTCATAGTTAACGTAATATCAGATAAGCGATTTCGTAATCAGTGCTTTCATTTTGACAAACGGTTTTCATTTCATAATATAGTTTTGCATTGCGTTTTATATTCATTTATGTTTCATTTTGCCTTCGCGGTAGCCTAGAGGTTAGCGCGCTTGGCTATTGATCAAAGGGACCTGGTTTCGAGCCCATTGTAGGGCATGAATGTTTGTTTTGTCTTTCTGCTAGGATCTTGCCTTCCTCACAGATTTTCGCTACGGCGTAATAAACTAACAAATTCAGTCATACCTCTGGGGCAAGCAGAAGCTTAAGGGGTAATTTATTTTTTTATATCTCATTTGAGGGTTGTTTTATAATGAGAAAACGTGGTATATAGAATTCAAATGAACTAAACAATAGTTCAACATGGACTAATTTACACCTAACTATATATTTCTTATTTAATGTGTCTTTTTAGGGTCAAGAATAATTTTACAGGGTGGTCCAAAAGGTCTGTTACAACTTCAAACGTTTGTAAAGCACGTTGTATATAAAGCACTGTTACAATTTTTTGCTGCACATGACAGACTAACTGATAACTTTTTTTCTTCTTTGTTATGTCTCTTTAATGCATTTATTTTTAGTTATCATTGTATTTTTATTGTATTTTTGTAATTGTAAATATATATATGTATTAAGTGTGTTTTTGGAAGTGCTGTTGTGGCGATGTGACTCATAGCTGTTGTTTTCGGGTCTGAGCTAGCTGCCTGCACATGCTGACGAGTTGGAAAGCCCTTTTACGACTATTTACAACCAGCCTTGGGCGCAAATGCTAGTGCTGGAGAGTACGGCAGCGATAATAAACAACAGTGTGGACGTCGCTGTCAAACAGGAAGGAAGTTTGAACACGCATCAAGGGACACCGCTCTTACTCAAACGAAATCCTTAAGGAGAGGGTTCTGTTCTTAGTAAACCAGGGTTCAGTTCTATGTGAACTGAAATACAGTTCTGTGTGAACTGATATATGGTTCTGTGTAAACCAGGTGGTAGGCAAGAATTGAATGTCCTTTCGCCGAGTTTGAGGTTGGTAAAGTGAGAATCTGCAATGCGCAGATCTCCGCCTCATTGCATGCTTGTTTGCAGCAGCAAAGCCGCAAAGGCCTACGGAATCAAGCGCATCTCCAGCACGTGATTGTATATAAATGTGAATAAACTGCATCGTCCCTATAGAACTTTCGTGCTTGAATTGTTGACATATTTATATACGTCACTTGACGCAGCAAGTCTAAGGCACACGTCGGTACGGGTGTAATAACCCACGAACCTATGTTTTCACCTAAGTAATGGTGAATTTAATTAAAGGACTAAGCGATCTCCCCTGCTAAAGAGGAGTCGCAACACGACACTCGGCGCAGTTCAGTTCAAGCATCATAAGTATTTACACGTGATCAGAAGAACGAAATTGCGTCGTTCCTTACCACTGCTCACCACATTCGTCATATTATTTCTCATCAGGCACGTAACCAGAGTTTAATTTAGGTATTGGGGGGCGAGAATTTGCTTTGCAGGATCCGAGAATTTAGCTTCGTGGTGGGGTGGGGGTGAAGTCTGAGAATAAGTCTTGAGTCGGATTTCGTAATTACTAAAATATTTCATCGAACAGGAAATGGTAAAATTATATTGCATGTGGAATGAGATTTTACAGTTTTTTTTATCTATTTTTAATGTCGGACATAAAATATGGGGCTAAAATAAAATTATGCAATTACAACTGTTTCAGATTTCAAAGCAGGTAGACAATTTGAGGGACGGGAGATGCGGACCTCCCGGAATCCCCCCTCCCCTCTGGATACGTCCCTACTTCTCATTGCGTTGGCGATACTGGCAATACACGCTATAGAAGGCTATCAGGCAGGAAGACACAGTGTGTGACTTGGTCCAGAGAGACGAAATCCGATATTCAGGTGAAAAAGAATTTCAGAACGGCTTTAGGAAGAGATCAGCCTTCGCGTCCATTCGCTTGTGGAACACAAATTTCATGGACACGTACTGTGAACATCACCTATCATTCTAGGCGGCTTAGGAGAATGAAGAAACCGTTGATCGCATGTGGGATTGTTTGTTTGTTTTTTACACGTTACGTTCCAATGAGATTTCCTTCTTCAGATTTTCTCAATACAAAATTTTGATGTAAAAATTATATTTTTTCGAAAAGTTTGGATGAATTCATCCAGATTAAGTTTTTTATTTTTCATTTATTTTTTTTTTGTTTTAGAATTATTTTAATTTAATGTTTGCCCGTGTGTGTTTTGAGTGTGTTTAATAGTGTTGGGATGTTAGTAATTATTTTGTGGAGGCTATCTGAAGTGAAGTGGGATGAGGTTTTTGAGGCGTAAAAAAATTAGGTGAGATGGTTATTCCTATTTTGTTATACATATGTTTTTTTCATGAATCTCTAAATTTAAGTTTAAGTTTTCATGTTTGATTTGTGGGTTTAATAACACAGATTTTAGTGTTGAAAGGTTTTTTTTTAATGTATTTTTTTATATATAGTTTTCCTCTCTGATTAGTGAGTGTTGTTTTATTTTATTTTTATTTATTTGTATATATAGTTATTTATTTTTAAAAGTATTTTCAGTTATATCTTTGATATTTTTTTCATATTGTTATAAATATTTATTAATTTTTAGAGTATTTTCATTATTTTTATTTTTTTTATTATAGTATTTTCATTAATAGCTTTTCATAATTCTTTGTAATTTTTATATATATCTTTTTTTTAATTTGATATTATTTATTATCACTTTTTTATTGTTTATTTATTTTTATTTTTATTTTTTATTTTTTTATTTTTATTATTAAGGTTTTGGCACAGTAAGGGGCATGAGTGTGGTTTAATGTTTGGACCAAGAGGTGCTGGGTTCAAGTGTGTTTCTGGGAATGTATTTTTTTTTAGAATTTTTTTAATATTTTTTCAATTTTTTGTGTTGATTCATGTAAATGGGTGGAGAGATGTTGGATTTCCTGATTTTTTTCTCTCTCTTTTTTCTCCCCCTGTGATTATTGGCAAGATTCCATGGAAGAGAAGAGTTAATGTGTTGTGTGGAAAAGAGTCGGTTAAGGGGGAGAAAGGATAGAGTAACAGATAAAGAACACAAATATGCTAGAGTCTTCCCAAATAGGGGTGGAGATGAGAAAGTTAAACAGGAGATCATAGATTTTAATTTTAGGGAAGTTTTCTGGGGGGGTCTAAAAGTAATTTGATATGTAGCTCCTGAATGTTCAGCTCTGAAAGGTAATTTATTAAGATTTCTCTTTGTGGTGTAAATCTATCACAATTTAGGAGTATGTGATTGACAGTTTCAAGTGTGTTGCATTTGCAGCAGTTGGGGGTAAGTGTTAATTTTAGTTTATACAGGGAGAGTTTAGTAGAGTAGAGTTTGTTCTGAGGCGGTATAGGTTTTTTAAGTGTTTTCTTGGGAAGGGATAGTTTTCTATGTGGGAAGTGTGTTGTGCAAGCATGTATCTAAAGTTATTTCTTATAGAGGCGTGTAATAGAAAATATTTATTGATAAGCTGCAATTCAGTTTGTTGATGTCATGTTTGGTGTTTATGTAAAAATTAAAGGTGTTGTGTGTCTGTTGTGAGGTGTGTGCCATTTTTGCGAGCAAATCAACATTATCATTTTCAGAGATACCCACATGGCTAGGAATCCATTGTAAGGTAATGGGGTTGTTGTTGATTTGTTGGTTGTAGATGGTCAGTGTTAAGTTATTATGAATGTAATAATTGTAGGTGGAGTATAAGAATTCATGGGTTAGTGTTCGGATGGATCCTTTAGAGTCAACAAGTATAATTATATTTTGGTTGGTTAGATTTTGGAGTGACCATTTGAGAGCCTCAATGATTGCAAAAATTTCAGCATGTAATATGGATGTGTGTGTGTTGGGGGGGGGGGGGTAGTTTAAAGGATAGGGATGTGTTATATTGGGGGATGTGAATGGTGGCCCCTGCAGAGCCAGAGTCAGGTAAGACAGAGCCATCAGTGTAAATATTTGTGTAGTTAGAGAATTGCTCATGTAGGTAGGAGTCAGTAAGTTTTTTGGTGGCATCCTGTGGAAGGTCATGTTTGGAGAGTAAGGAGGGTATGTTGGTGAAAGTTTTGGGGCTTTGGAAGCTCCAATCAGCAATTATGGGTGGGATGTCCCCTCTCGTAGAATGATTAATATGGTGTTTAAAGAATTTAAAAAGATCAGGATGTGTCTTAAGTATTTTGTAATATAGGCTCCTTATGAAATATAAGTAGAAAGGGTGTGTAGGTAGTTTGTAAAGTAATCTGAGGTAGTATTTGAGTAATAATATTTTTTGTCTGATATGGAAGGGTGGGATCGCATGTGGGAAGAGTTTCAACAGTCATTCACGAAATCTGCACAGATATTTCAGGGCTGATGGAAGAAATTGAAACAACTCAAGACCCTAAGGAATAGCGTTTGTTTATAGATTCGTCAAAATTCAGCTTAAAAGCTGCCTTTTCCATAAAGGAAACCAAAAACCTTCAATTCTAGTGACACACGCCTTGGGAATGAAGGAAACTCATGAAAGCCTGAAAAAAATACTCACTGCTATAAAATATGACCTGTTTAAGTGGATAATATGTGGTGACCTAAAAGTCTTATCTCCCTTGCTCGGGCTTCAAGGAGGCTATGCAAAATTTTGCTGTTTTCAAAAGGTATGTTTTTATTCCTGGAAAGAGTAATGTGCCTCTAGTTGACACCTCTGATGTTCTGCTCCCACCACCACACATCAAACTGGGGCTTATGAAAAACTTTGTAAATGTTACGGACAAAACTGGTAAAGGGTTTTTGCACTTGAAGGAAAAATTCCCAAAGTGATGGCAAACTCAAAGAAGGGATCTTTGTTTGTCCTCAGATCAGGAAGCTACTGAATGCTACTGTCTTCGAAGGAAAACTGAATATGAAGGAACATGCTGCATAGAAATCCTTCACGTCTGTGGTCCAGGGGTTTCTGGGGAATCACAAAGAGGAAAACAACCATCATATCATTCAAGATCTTCTCAAAAACTATGGAAATCTTGGCTGCCGAATGTCTTTGAAGATCCATTTCTTGCACTCGCATATCGATTTCTTTCCCAAGAACTTAGACGCTGTCAGTGATGAGCAAAGGGAAAGAGTTCATCAGGATATCCGAATCTAAAAAAAAAAACTGCACATGCTGCAGTTTTTCACAGTCATATTTGAATTCAGCACCCCAAAATTAGTTAAAAACATCCCATTTAACCAATGATATAAAGAAAAGTTTCAGTATGTTGTCTAGTGTTATTCTAAGACTTTTTCGTATAGCATAATTTATTTGGTTCCCTTACACTTCATTAATGTTTTTTTTTATTCTGAAGATAAAGTAATAAGAATGACTCATGGAAGCCTTAAGTGATCAGTTATTTTCTTTACTGAATTGTCTGTTACAATTAAGCTTATGATGAAAAGGAAATTTTAAAGTTAATGTTTCACTATACACATTTTTTCACTATACACATTTTTTTAAAGGTTCTTTCATAAGTTTTCATCTGTCTAGTACCTTTTTTTTATCAGTGGCTACAACAGCTCTCCGTCAAGCTAAATATATTCAGCAACTTTATAGTCTTCTAAGCTAAATTTTAAACTTTCAACCGCAACACAGCAGACAAAGAAAGAATTTTAACTTGAAATTCTTCTTCTGAGATTACTCTAGCTTTACATTATGCCATCGCATTGTGAAGTCACGTTGGTATATTTTACAAGCGAAGATTTCCTGTCACCACGAAATACTTTTAACTGCTTCTCAAGGAACTTCAAGTGCATCTCGCCCTACTTTTGCTACGTGCTTCCACTTCCAAGCGTAATCTTGCAAGGTCAGTTTCCAACTCGCCTGTCTTTATCTTTTCAACTGGCTCTAGGTGTTGACAACGACCAGAATACATTGATCGATACGCATCAAAGACGGCTCTCACGCGAAAGGCACTCACCGGGTACAAGTGGAGATTCAACCGCTAATCCTAAAGCTTGGAAGTAGACACTTTTCAGAGTAAACTGAAACAAGAAACCTGCACTCTCTATGAAAGGAGTGTCTTTTGTTTTGAAACCGACTCTTTCTTAGAATAGCTTTTCTGTTTTCTTTCTACTATGTGAGATAACGGTTAACTGTTTCAGCCCACACAGAATCTTTTCTGATTTTCGACGGCATTAATCAAGTTTTTTTTATATTTGCTAAGAGTTACTGATAGTAAAGAGAGCTGTATTGAAGGTGAATAGAATTATCATCCTCAGAAATGTAATGATTGCACTTAAACAGCACTTCATTCGTGAATCAAAGACTTGAAGTAAATGGTTATTGTACAATTAAATGAAACATTTTATGCTGTAAATTTATAACAAAAAGCGAAATTAATGATGAAACATACGGCGGTTATAAAATGCTTTCAACACACTTGCATCTTTACATGTCGTTTAGGTTTAAGCCAATTTCTATCCACGAAATGTATCGTGCGCACCTCACGGTTGCAAGCACTATTCAATTTTTAAGTAGAAATATGCAAATTTAAATCTGTGGCGTTGTGTTTTCCACATTGCCCAATTACGGATTATCGCATTAATTAAAAAAAATCCCAGGCCGTCTCCTTAGGGGAAGACGTTTTTATTAAGGAAATCCAATGATGATGCACAACTCAGGTTTATGGAAACAAAAGAATAACATTATTTATTGAAACAAAATATCTAACAGTACAGGCAAAACAATTAATCTTTCTAAGAATCAATCATTTATCGTGGACTTAAAACAAAAAAAAACTTAAAGAATTAAACGGACTATGGAACCCCTTTACAATTAAATCTAAAATTAAGGATAGCAACTTATAGTGAAAGGAAGGGTAAGCAACTAAAGGAAGGATAAGTGTACCGTTCTAAGTGCTCAGCTCGTTTGTCAGCTGCATCAGCTGCATCGGGTTACGGCCAGGTCGTCGTCACTCTAGCACTGGGATCATCTCCTTAGTTCGTCCTTTAGCCGATGACTGGGAAACCATCTCCATCGCACTGTGGCTGATATGGAGATGGGCCTCTGTTGACTATCACATCCGCTGTTGGGTAATTTGGCTGCGGCGAAGAGAGGCGGTCTACTGCATCGTGGTAATGTTGGGAAGGGGAGGGTGCCCTTCACTGGTAGGCGCTTTGGAAGCAAATTCTCGTCTCTCTGCTTCTAATTTTAGGGAGCCACTCATTCATAGGAATGTCCAGTGGCGGCTCGTAGCTAAAATTAGTGGGGGTGCTGCTCCAGAAAATTTTTAGCCTTTGTTTTAAAATTGTGTAAAAGGAAACAAACATGTATAAAAAGAAAATTTATTCAGAAATTTGATAAAATCCTAAAAGAACAAAATCAAACATTTTTTACTTACTTTAACCTAAATTGTTACAGTTCAAGCTTAATCTATTCATTTAAAAATGAAATCCATTCTTCTTGTTTTAATTTGCGTGAAAAAATATGAATCAAATAGAATAGCTGGAAGCAGGATAATAATCTAATTCTACACTTTATCACATTCAAGAATATGGTACACGGTTTTTAAGCACAACACACGCGGAGTAAAAAAAACTACCTTCAACCAGCACGCCAGGGTCGGCACTGCAGGAACCACAGTGCTCTCTCTCCATTGCAGCCTAGCGTATAGCTTCTTATGTGCGCATGCGCACAACAGTCAAACACCTCGCCACTAGCACTGTGAAGCGTACAGTTCCATACAAAGATTTTTGTATCTTTTTCATAAACTGGGGGATGGCTACTGACATTAAGCTTAAGGATTATATATCGTACAAGCATAAAGAAAGAATTAAAGAATAAAGGACTCATTATATTAAATGTTATCGATAATATCAAGTTGAAATTGGGGGTGCTGCAGTTCCACAGTGCCTATACGCGAGCCGCCACTGGGGATGTCCTTGCGTTAACGCATCAAATCACACTGCTTGTTATTCAAAGTCCTGCACTCATTTCCACTGATTCCGATATGCCGATATTGAATCTGGCCCGCCCCGAACTCTGGCCGTCCCGTCCAACTGCTCTCTCTAAAATCTCAGTGCTGTCTGCCCTGTTCCAAATCTCGAGTCCAACTCCAGCCCTCTGTTCCTCACTACAATCTTCCCACGTCCCTTCCCCCTTGTTTTCCCACTAAAATGGTATGTGCAAACCATCCGTAACATCTGCAGAGGAACTTACGAGTGATAAATTCTCCCCAGGGGGTCTGTGAGGTTGACATCGCCGCCTGGGAAAAACGGGATTCCTCGTTCGTTACTACAACACTGGACAAGGTTGTCCAGCTCTGCATCTGCATTTGCTACGGGGGCAAACACAGATTCTCGTGTGAAATCGACACTAAAGCTGTAGCAGACTTTCGCACCCCAGACCATCCCAGCCTGACCTCCACTGCAAGAGAAGAAATAGCGATTCCGCCTGTCATCCACCCACGGGGCGCTGTGCCGCGTGATATCGAATGTCATGAGGTCTGGGCGCTGGGTGTTCCGTGTGTGTGGCCCATTGGTGCAGCTGCGACTTCCGCCCACTCCTGACGTGTCCACCCTGTTAGTCTGTTCCCTTTGTGTTGGAGAAAAGCAAAAATCTCAATCCAGTAAGAAATTAATTTAAAAAAATGAATCGTTATGCCTGATGTAAAATCAGTGCATAACAAATGATCATTTTTACATAGCTCTTATTATTTATTCTCAGGTAATTTTGTAGACTGATTTCAATTTTTTTTTCTCTTTTCAAATATTTTAAACAGATCTTCATGTATTTTGAAAAACAATGAAGCTATAAACACAAAGGGATACTAAGACTGAACAGACTCAATTTACAATTGATCAAGTGATCTTGCTATACTTCCCAATCACAGATGAGGAATCATAAAATTGGGATATATAATAATTTATTTCATGCAGGGGGTTACAGTAAAGCCAAGGTACAGGTAATTTTGGATATTAATTTAAACGTTCAAGTGGCTTTGGTACATGTTTCAATACACTTTAAAACTTAATTTGTTGATGTGTAATAATTGAGTGGTATTCAATATTTAATGTATTGTTAATAAAGAATAGTTACCGGAAGGTCTTCATTTTTGCCAATAATCAGAAATATAAAAATAATACATCTAAAGTAGGGCCCGTCTAACAGAAAATTTATGAAGAGCCACTACGAAAAATAATATATTATTAAAGAACAGCAGTAAAATATTTCTACTTAGAAAAAGAAAACCTCTATTTCTGATAAGTAAGGAATTGAAAAAAAACTTTATTTTTTAAGAAATCAAAATTTCTTGATTAAATAACAAAGATATATATTTTAGCGAGTACTATGAATCGACAACATCGTTTAGTCATGAAACTAAGAATGCTTGGTAAAAAATTGGAAGAAATGAGACAGATTCAGTATGTAGATTATTTGTTTCATGAACCACAAGTTCTTTTGGAATGAGCCTCTGTTTGGATGGGACTCATCTAAGGGAAGGAGGGTAATCTTTATGCCAAACTGCTGCTAACGTGTAGTGTCTGTTTCGAGAAACTGTGAAAATATCAACTAGATGTGTTGCTGGTAAAGAACTGAGCGACCAAGGAAAATAACTGCACCTTATGATAGTGTACAGTCGCTCAACAAAGTATCCGAACACTATGGTTGATTACAGAATTCAGATATAATATCTGGCAACGATTTTTTTAGAAATTAGTGAACTGGCAACCTTCGTGTACAGTACACGAAGGTTGCCAGATCCGTAATTTCTAAAAAAAGTTGCCAGATAGTTTTTCTCGTGTACAGTACACGAAGGTTGCCAGATCACGAATTTCTAAAAAATCGTTGCCAGATATTTTTTTTCTGAATTCTGTAATCAACCATAGTGTTCGGATACTTTTTTGAGCGACTGTACTATATAGGATTTCATTTCAAACAGTAAGTACAACTTCTGAACGAATGGATATTGGCATCAAGTGTCAATGAGTTCTTTCATCTGCGTATTTGAAGCTTCTATTTAACGTTTCACTATTTATGGTCTTTCTGTTATGATTTCTCAAAGCTCATAGGCCAACAGTCTATCAGTTATCAGCCAATCACCATTGATTGATGGGAATGACAAAAGCGTCAACCAATTATTTAAATGAATTATTGGAACTCAATTATTCAATTCCGTAGTATAACATATATTTTCAATATAAATAACCTTAGGGATATTTGATTCCTTAAAAAGAGTTTTTAAAGTTCGTATAGCAAATTGATAAAATAATCTTTTACACCAAAATTATCATCAACATCATCATCCTCAAGCAGCATGGGGTACGGAGGTTCAACCAGACCACGCAGTTTAATACTCCAAGAATATCTGTCCTGAGCTACATCTGCTGCATCTGGCCACTGCATATCAATTCTAACAAGGTCCTGTTTGACATTGTCTGCCCACCGCATCCTAGGTCTCCCCTTCTTTCTGAGGCCTTTAGGCACACTGTTCATAACCCTATTCGCCAATCTATAATTATTCATACGGGCAACATGGCCAAACCAACGGAGTCTCTCTCTGCACAATATGCTGCTTAAAGGAGGTTGCAAACTCCTTTGCCTAACCTCATCATTAGTTACAAAGTTGAACAACCTAATGCCCAAGATACTGCGTAAGCATCTGGAATCAAAAGCATCTAGTTTCCTGTTATCTTGTTTACAAAGTGTCCAGGTTTCATTACCATAACTAACCCTAGAAAGAACCAAACTATTATACAGTCTAATTTTAGTCTTTAGGTGTATACACCTATTTCTCCACAATCTCCATAGATTCTTAAAAGTCCCGGCAGCAATACCTATTCGTCTGTTAATCTCATGCCGCACATCACCATTATCAGTTACATAGCTCCCAAGGTAATTAAACTGTGACACCTGCTCAAGACTGCAACCATTCAGATTAACTGAATCACAACCTGCCTGACCAATTTTCATCACTTTAGTTTTCTCTCTGTTTATAACCAAACCTACTCTACTACCAGTCTCATCAACAGCTCGAATGAAAGAGTTCATCTCATCAACATCATTTGCCAAAAGGGCTAAATCATCAGCATAATCTATATCAGAAATTTTCATATCTCCAGCCCATTTAAGGCCAAAATTTTTCCCTTGAAGTGAATTTCGCATAACATAATCAACAACCAAACTAAAGAGAAAAGGAAACAAAATACACCCTTGTCGAACACCAGACGTAATGCTAAACCAATTGCTACAAGACTTACCAACTCTCACACATGACTCAGTGTTATTATAGAGAGCTTTCATTATGTTAACTAACTTGTCTGGTATACAATATGATCTCACAATCAACCACAAATTATGACGATCAACAGAGTCGAAAGCCTTTTTGAAATCAACAAAGCTAGCAACCAAAGGTTTCTGAAACTCTAAACATTTCTCAAGAATCTGATCTACACATCCCCTACCACTTCTGAATCCACATTGCTCATCACGCAATTGCCTGTCAACCAGTTTCTTAATTCTATTAAGCACAATCATGGAAAGAACTTTACCTGGAACAGAGAGTAGGCTGATACCCCTATAGTTATCACAAGAACTGCGATCACCTTTTTTGAAGATAGGGATAATAATAGCTCTGGTAAAATCTTTAGGAACTATGCCTTTATCATAAACGTTATTCAAAATTTCAGTCATCCAAGTGTTAACCAAAACATTCCCAGCTCTGAGCATTTCTGTAGTAATTTCATCTACCCCTGGGGATTTATGAAGTTTCAGTTTAGAGATAGCCAAACTAACTTCAAATTGTGTTATAGGGCCAACATTAAAGCTGCCAATGCATCTATCATCATTACAAACAATGGGAGTAGAACTAACCACATTGTTTAGAACATCACTGAAATGCTCAGCCCACCTAGCCATGACAGAATCCTCACCTTCTATAACCTTACCTTGTTTATCCTTCAATCCCTGTATGCCTGTCCGTTTTCTACCACATAAAACATTAACTATCTGATACAACTCTCTGCTGTTGTGCTGCCTAACTGATTCCTCAGCTTTGTCAGCCAAGCTATCAAGCCAAAGATTTTTATCAGTAGCTAACTGATCCTTTACACGTTTATTAAGCTCTCTGTAATCTTTTCTATTAGGACTAGTAGGGTACTGATTAAGGACATTCCTGCAGTTCCTTCTTTCTGAAATAAGCTCAATTGCCTTATCACTTAAATAATTCTGTCTCCTCTGCTCCTTTTTTCCTAAAAGAGTACTGTTAGTTTCCAAAAAAGCCTGTTTAAAATGGCCCCACTCTAACTCAACTTCAGTATTAAGCAAAACATGACTGTCATAATGACTAAGTAACCTATCATGGTAAGCTTTAGCTATAACTGGGTCTTTCAGAGCTTCAGTATTAAAGGTAAATTTTTTATCCCTAGCACAACACTTTTTAAGTTTAAGTTGCAAGACACTTTTAACAAGGTAATGGTCAGATCCAATTTCAGCTCCCCTATATGCCCTGGTATTTCTAACAGAACTAGCCCATTTGCTGTTAATTAATATATAATCAATCATATTCCTATGCAGCCCATCAGGTGAAACCCATGTGTATTTATGTATGTCGCGGTGTTTGTAATATGTGTTAGTTATTCTGAAACCATTGAGTTTACTTACCTGTAGGAGACGTTGCCCATTGCCATTACAGCTACCAATACCAAAAGGGCCTATCACCCCTCCCCAAAGATGAGAGTCAGTACCAACTTTGGCATTGAAGTCACCAAAAACAAGGGTAATATCTCCTTTCTTGACAGAATTCAAAATATCCTGAAGTTGTCCGTAAAACCTATCCTTCTCATCCTCATCGGCATCCTCAGTGGGGGCATAACAGCAGATAACATTCAGGTCTTTAATGCTTGTCTGAAATGTTGCTGTAAGAAACCTTTCATTAATGCACTCATATCCTAGAAGAGCATCACTAGCATGTCTGCTGAGCAGCAGACCCACGCCTTGGTGATGCTTTCCATCCTCCCTCCCTGTAAAGAGAAATTTAAAGTTATTTTTAAGTATCTCACCTTTACCTGTCCATCTGGTCTCTTGCAAGCCTAGAATATCTAGGTTATAGCGCTGGAATTCCTGCATGAGGACATCAAGACAATAATCTCTATGTAATGTCCTCACGTTCCACGTTCCTGCAGAGAGAAAATGATTAGTAGGATTTTTAAAGAAATTAGGTTTATTGAGATTGGTAGGGCCAACAATATCAAACAGCCCCCTAATCGCAGGCATGGGGCAAAGACCTGTTCCTCCTCTGCTAAAGTCTGGCGTCACCGATGCTGGTAGGAACTTCAGGCACCACCTTTTCAAGTGGACTTTTTCAAGAGCCACATGGCCTGCCTGAGACGCATTACTCCAGTTTAGGTTTGACGATGCCCAACTAGCTAAGTAGGGTTCAGGTACCTGCGATGGCCTCTGATTAGGATTATCCACCAGCTGATATAAGGTATCCCATGCCTCTGTTCACTTAGAGCTGGCAACCCAGAAGCAAACAGAAAACACAGCGGCAGACTCTCCCTCAACAGAGGCCCACCAGTGCAGCAAGTCCAGGATCAATAATCAAGCTCAAATCCATAAACAAGTCCAGTCTAGTAGGTATAAATGGTCAGCACCAGGACCCTGTGAAGTTGACCACTCCTCAGCAGGGTTGAAAAAAAAAGAAAATAGTGGCCATAGATGACCAGATCAGTAGGCCATACTGAACTGGCAGCCCTCCCCTTCTGTTCCCTTCCAAAATAGAATATCTCTTTTGAAAGTTACTAACGGCCTGCACCACGAGAAGGCGGGGTCGGACATTAGGTGCTAGACCTGGCCGGTTCTGTGCATCATCACTAGGGATTGGTACACAGCTCTCCTTCCAGTTTACGCCTAGCTACCATTTACATAATTAATGCATAATATGTATGGGCTGTCGGTATCCTGAGCTATAATCACGGAATTTAACATACAACGTCCTTTCATCAAGGCTCTAAGCAATGTGAAGGTCGCGTCCCCCCCACGAAAAATACGGGTATTTAAGTAAAACTATTACGAAACCTAAGGAATTTCTTAAACGATGTCCTTACCTTCACCGCTAAGTGCAAAGAAGCAAAATCATTGCTTAAACCTCTTGATCATCAAATCCCACCTCTTAAAATACCGAATTTCTAGCATGAATAGATCGTTTACAATATTCTTTTAAAGTTTTGGCATTTTAGAAGATTATTGAGGTTAGTATTTTCGATAGTTAGCATTCTCCACCAGAGAAAATTCGAGCTAGTGGATGGTTGGAGAAATGCAAATAGCAATATTTTACTAGTACCTATATAGCACACGACGCATTTTCATTCTCTTAAAGCGAAGAGGCATTCTGCTACCTCCATTGGGGGTAAGGGTGCATATCATTGCTGCCAATGTAAACCTCTTGACCACCACATTCTACCACCAATATGTTTGGCATCTTTTTTGCACTTTTCCACCGTTAGAGGGCGCTATCAAGCTATTAAGAGATTCGAACAAAAGTACGAAAGGTAACATTGCTTCAATATCTATCCAACCAGCTTAATAATTTTCACTTTATTTCTATAAACAAAAAAGTTTAACACCAGTTGTCGGTTAAACGAGTTTCGGATAAATGAGGTTCTTATATATATAAGTCTGTTATTTCATTTGATTCCTCAGATATGAATATATTTTTATCTCCTTCACTAAAAATGTTCAGTCATTTCTGTAATAATGTAATGTTTGAAACAATTATTTTTTTTTCGCTTCGGAAACAAATGCAAAAATATAATTTCTTTCATTGCAATTTATTATATGTTCAAATTAGAAAGAGTTAAAAAAAATTATTTTCTGTATTCAAAATTTCATTTGTAGTGTTGCTTTACCTCTGAGTGGTGCTTTTGTTTATACAACAGACCAAATTACCAGATTAAGAGGACCCCCAAGGACATAGAGAAAACTGGAGGATTGGGACCTTCTGGACAGCTGTTTAGGCGACAGATTGTATCCTAAAATCAAGGCCATCCAGAGTGTTCTTTAAGATGCTCAGAGAACGGCTCTTCCGCACACAGAATCACGGCTTAACGTCCTATCCGAGGGAAGGCCTCCTTTTCAAGCCAGTCGGTGTCCCCTTTCTCATCGAGGTGAACATCTTCGCGTGTCCTTTTATCTATAGGACTTAACTAATTGACCGCTCTAAATGTCATAAAAAGTCTGTTAACTAAGTGGAAAAGTAATACAGGTTTGTGGGGATATTTTCTGTATATTGCCATAGATGTAATTACGTGTCCTCCGCAGAAATTAAATAGGGAACCTTACTTTCAAAATTACCCCCGTATTTAATTTCTGGTAATAATTCCTGTTCTGTAAATCTCAGCGGGGGGCTCAATAGGTAGTGCGCCAGGCTCGTAATCTGCAATTTCCAGGTTCGAATCCCATCTGGGACAGCGTTGAGATTTATCTCCGCAAAACTGCCGTACCTGCCCTCGGGCAGCAGGGGGACACCGATGGGCTTGGAAAGGGCGCCATCCATCGGATGGAACGTTAAACCATGGCTCTGTGTGCGGGAGTGAGACATACTCTGTGCACGTTACAGAACACACTGGATGTTATTGATGGGAGGCTACAATCTGTCTCCCAACAGCTGTCCGGTTCCCTTTCCCCAATTTTCTCTGAGACCTCAGGATGTGACCTCGCCATTTAACCCATTGTGTGCAAAAAGTGTCGCTCAGAGGTAAAACAACACACATCTGTAAATCTCATAGGTTGTTGAGAGGTTGCTATGCTAAGAATCATTGTCGTTCTGAAGCGAACAGAAGGACCATTTCACAGATTGTTACCTTTGTTTAACCAACCATAGTGGTAAACAAAAGAGAAACAATTAGGTGTCAATAAACATTTTGTTTAATTACGTAAGTATGAAAAATTTGCATAAAGGAAGCTGACATTTCGTCTTGTAAATGCCACGAGTTCTCTTCTTGTCATTGCCCATGAAATGTGACAGAACGAAAAGAGGACCTGATGTTTCTTTTGGATGAAAAGATTTGTGGGGAAAAAAATGGTTATTTGGTAAATTGACGTCAGTACTATTAAAAAAGCTCCGAAAAAGAAAGCCGAGAAGAATCAGCCAAGGAAGTGAAATGAGAGCTTCTTTGGAAGCGTCATCTGAACTACAAGAATATGGACATCTCAATTCTTCTTTAACTTAGCCAGACGTTGCTATAAATAGCGATACTAAGTCGGCCCTAAACTTTTGCAATCCATAAATCAAAGAGGAGAAATATGCACTTGATGCGTGATCCACTTCCTAGCACAAGCACGGATCTTTTAAGCTCCAGTGACGATACAGAGTGTTGTTTTGAAAGATAAATATAGTCACGAAAAGAAATGTTATATTTGTCCAGGCTGCCGAGTGGCTGGCGTGGCTGGCGTGCTTGGCTACTGATCAAAGGGACCAAAGCTAGAGATTCAGAAATCCAAGATGTATGCTTTCTTGTTTTGTCCTTAAAAGTAGCTGCTTGAAGTGTGTGTAGTTTTAAATTTTTTATTGAGATATGGACAGAAGTAAAAATCTAAAGAAATGACAGAAGAACCGCAGTTCATTTTAAGAGGAGAAGAATAAGGGAGAGTGTTAGTTCCACCGGTGATTTACTGTGATGGACGCAAAGACAAACTGTCCGCCATGAAAAAAGACGCAAGGAACACTACCACAAAATACTGATTTAGGAATATACTTGCCCGTTTCCGTACAGCTTCTTTCACAGTATCAGGACATCCTTCTTCTTCTTCTGTTATAAATATTTCTTCTTCTTTCTTTTTCCGAGGCTTTTTCATAGATAGCACTGTCAACTGATCCATAACCATTTTTCCTGAAATCCTTTGGTGCAAATGGACCATATTTTCCCTGACAAGAAGAGAAATTAGTACATTTATATGATGAAAGGAAAAGGTTTTTTCGCTTTTGACATGTTTTTAACAACAGTTTTGTCATGAGGCCCAAAGAGAGAGGGTTACAAAATTTCACTTTTGTAGCCCTCTCTCTTTGGGCCTCATGACAAACAGTTTACAATTCTTTTATCTCATTATAATCAATGAACATATTTATTATACGATCATGCGATAAGTGGGAAGTAACAATACCTATTCTTCCTTCACAGATATTAATTTGCTATTTCACTAACAGCAGGTTTACGACAAGAGGGTCATTTTTATGTTATAATATTGCCTAACGTATCATCTACATGTAAGCTAAAATTTGATTACTAATCTCACGTGATACCTCAAAAATATATTAGACATGTATCTTTTCTGATTTTGACTTGCGTTAGTATTGAGTTAGATATTATGCGACGAATGGCTGACCAGACAGATTTCTGCTCACAGGTTTGTGAAATGTACACATCATTAGTAGATCTGCGCAATAAATTTTCAACTTTATCCAATCAGTTAACAGCTAATATGGTTTTGAGAAAAATGAGTATCGCCGATGAGTGAGATCCCAACCCACGTCTCCTAGATACCTGTCAGGTGTCCTAACCACTAAGGTATCACTGGATGTCATCTTTTCATATTTATAAAAGAAAAGGTAATGGTCTTAATCTTCAAAATATTAGTTAATATTTTGCGTTTTATCAAATATTCAACTCAATTTATTATTCCATTTTGTATTGCATACAATTTACATTTCATTAAATTTGAGCTCCTATATTTAATTTGTTTCAAATTATACAATGTATAAAAATATGTCTACATGCTTGGATAAAGTGAATGATTTCTACATTTATAATAAAACTGATAATTTTTTGTATTACACTTAAATTGACATTAATAACGAGTAATTCAATTGACAGATTCATCAAATGTCAGCAGTCTAAACACATATCATCGCAAAATTTGGCTGTTGTGATTCTCTTTGCTTTAGTTATCTATTAAACTTTGAGTATATCATTAATTTCTGGCTAATATATAGTATAATTATAATTATACTATATATTAGCTGGCTAATATATAGTATAATTATAATTAAATTAATTTATTATAATATATAATTATAATAAATAATTATAATATTATTATAATATATAAATATAATATATAATTATAATTATTATATAATAATAATTATAATTATTATATAATAATAATTATAATTAATAATAAATTTTCTGGCTAAATATGTTTTCAGACCACTGAAAATGGATGCAAGTTATGACGGAGCTATTTGTAAGTATTATAAAATGCTTTTATGGTAAACATTATAATCTTATCTCTATGTGATGTCTTTATCGGACAAACTTTTACCTAAGTTATCTCTTTAGTAAAATTCCATCGTTCCTAAATGTCTGTATACTGTGAACTGTAGATCTATTTTTAATTTTTGAACCTCAATTTTGGGTCGTTAAATGTGAGAAAGTTTTAACTAGTATAGAATTGAAAATATTGCTTATGGGATAACAATTTTTAATAGTTTTGTATCAGTCGAAAACCAAAGTTTTACTCTGGTATTTTGGGAGAAACACAATTTTTTGACTTAAAAAAAAATCAATAAATTTTGAAATTATTTTGCGTTTATTACTAGGTGAAAAAGAAGCGAGCATGAACACAGCTTACTACAATTAATAACTCTACCCATTGCAAACACATGGAAGGAATATTAACCTCGTTTCAACTGGAAAAAAATACAGAACCATGCTGAGATGTCATTAGATGTAAGAAAACCTTAAAAAAGTCACGAGAGTAAGATCACGAATTGGCTGTTTATCAATTTGTCCTTATGCACATTAAAAAATAAATAAAAAAGACCCTTCAAGCAGCTGTTTGCCACAGAGGTCTGACAGGAGCCTTTCAGTTTATACATCATAGTAGAAGTCTGTTAGGATGGAAGACCTTCAATTTCTTCAATTCTTTTATATCATGATTTATTTGTTATGATAAATACGATCGTTTCTAAAATGGAAAATACTCAGGAAAAGAACAAAACGTATTTGCTGCGGGAAAAAAAGGATATGAAATTTGCGATCTCTTTTTCTTGGGTTTTCACACATTTCCTCATTAACGTTTTTTACCTACGCAATCTTAACAGACCATGGTTGAAGGATGGTTCAGGAGGTAATGCAAGAGGCTTGTAAACTTCCCAGGTTCAAGATTCTACTGTATCTGATGTTTTACATTGCAACCCACCCCTCTCCCGTTTCTCCCACTCTGCTTTGGGGAGAATAGACGCCATGTGTCTGGCGAGATATTAATCTGTGATTCTGTGTGAAGTAGAGTGCCCACTTTGTGCTCATTCGTGGATGCGATTGATGGCCTTGACGGGAGACTTCCATCGGTCTCTTAATGGCTATTCACTGGGTCCTTTTTTCCTTCCAAATTCCGATCTTTGTGATACTTATGATCTGACCATTTAGCCCATTGTCTGCACAAGAGTTCCACGAAGAGATAAGGGTTGACTCAGTACGATTGTTGTAATCTGCAGTTAACCATGTTCAAATCCCATATGTGCCAACTTTGAGATTTATTTCTACTAAACTCCATACCTGCCATTGGTCAGAAAGGGGACCAATGGACTTAGAAAGATAGCAGTCCGTCGGATGGGACGTTAAGCCGTGACTCCGTGTGTAGAAGAGCCACACCCTTAGATACGTTAAAGACCATGCAGGATGGCCTCTTGACGGGAGGGAATCGTCTGTCTCTTAACAGCTGTCCTATGGGTCATCTTCCTTCAACCTTCTCTGAGTCGTCAGGATCGTTGTGACCTGGCCATTTAATCCAATGTGTGCAAAACGTGCCGCTCAGAAGTAAGACAACAGCACAACAAAGAATCTCACAAAGAGTTAAAAAATCAACTTAACATATTTCTATTACAGTAAAGAAAAACAGTATTATTTTTATGTTATGTTAAAACGAAGAAATGTATTTCATGTTGCATTCAACGCGAACAGAGCAATGGATATTTTTAGGTCAGAACGATATCGTGCTTCGATTTATCTATTCAAATCAATCTACACTACAGGAAATAAAAATGGCAGCACTTGCAAGAAGTTATACAAATGTGACGAAATTTAGAGAGGCGGTAGTATATGAAAATGCATGGAAATGATGAAATTTACAGGACAATCGGAACGACTGGACAGGCGCGAGCTGACGTCACAGGTTCGGAGCAGTCAAACACAAATAAAGACAACCAAAGCTCCCTGGTTGACAAAACATTGTGGAAATTATTTTAAACCGCTACAGTTGCCCTTACGCAGACGTCGACAGCCGTTTCAACAGTTAAAAGACTTTGAGCGTGGAAGAATTATTGGCCTAGGAGAAGCTGGTTTGTCGTACATAGATGTGGCCAAACTTATTGGCCATAATCCCAGCACCATCATACACAAATGGCGCCAGTGGGTTCAAGAAGGATCCAGCACATGCCAACAAGGATCAGGAAGACGACATATGACCACGGAGAGATAGGACCGCCATTTGCGACGCATGGCATTGCGTGAAGATTCGCGACTACAACGCAACTGCAAAGGGACTCGCAATAGTAACACATCGAATACCTACCAGGCGGACGGTAAACAACAGGCTTTTACAATTTTCATTGCGAGCCTCTCGTCCGGCACTGTGTTTGCCTCACATATGCCCACGTGCAAGCACGTCTTCAGTGGTGTCGCCTCAAACATAACTGGAACGAATAAGAGAGAGTACCGTGATGTTAGTGATGAATCTCGTTTTTGTCTTGGTCGCACGACGGTAAACAACGTGTTCGCCGTCATTCAGGAGAAAGGAACGGCACTCAGCGCGTGCTATATCGTCACACAGCTCCAGCACCTGGAGTCTTGGCGTGGGGTGCCATTAGTGAGACATCTCGGTCAGAACTGGTCATCGTAAGGGGATCTCTAACGCCCAACGACATGTTACCAACATTTTGCATCTAGTGGCTCTCCTATTTGTTCAGCAGCACAGAACCTTTTAAAAGCAAGATAACAGCCCGCATTACTTTGCAGTATCTACACGAGCAAAACGTTCAACCATGGCGGGACTTTTCACCTATTGAACACGTCTGGGACATGACGGGCCGACCAAAGAGGTGCGCCAACCACTGTCGCTGAAATGCAGAGCGACCTCACGATATTTGGCGTTCTATCCCTCAGGAGCCGTCCCGTGGCCGAGTTGTTAGCACGCTTGGCTCCTGATCTAAGGGACCTGGGTTCGAGCCCCGGAATTAGGCATGGATGTGTGGAATCATTTTAGTAAGCAATTAAATTTAGTAGAAATTAGGCCTATCCTGCTGTGTTCATGAATGCATTGCTGTGTGGGGCGATTCAGCATCATACTAATTATACCAATATTCCGGGTAGATAAAGTGGTAATTTTCCATATTTTTTGATCATGTAATCAATCGCACATCTCAGTGCATGGTAACAGCTGTCTGCGTTTCAGTAAAATACATTAATCCATTGAGGTTTGAAAAACAAATGTTGTGTATTTAATGGCAATACCATTTCAAATCCGCAATTTGTTCTTTTTTTGCAGTTTTGCAACCTGGATTCCTCCGTTTTCCAGCATTCGTATTCGAAAGACCTAGGTAATATGACTACTCTTAGCATTATGCACAATTCATTTAAGCATTATCTACGTAAGTAAAAACTTCATACGTGTGAGAATTGTACATTTTATAGGGAACAATATTAATTCAGTTACGGCCAGATAGTGTCACTTACAGCATAACTAATCAAGCATCAACGCAGAACTCGAAGCTGGATCTCAACAGTTTCTTTGAGCCAAAGCGATACGTCGTCATCCTCAAGCAGCCATGGACTACGGAGGTCTCAACCAGACCATGCAATTTAGTTCTCCAAGCATATATGTCCTGAACAACCTCTGCTGCATCTAGCCATTGCACACCGATTATAACAAGGTCCTGTTTGCCATTGTCATTATCTTCCCACCACATTCTAGGTCCCCCCCCACCCTCTTTCTGAGGCCTTTAGCCACACTGTTCATAACAGTATTCGCCTATTCTATAATTATCCATACGGCCAACATAGCCAAACCACTGCAGTCTCTCTCTGCACAATATGCTGCTAAAGGAGATTGCCGATTCCTTTGCCTAACCTCATTGTTACTTACAAAGGTGAGTCACCTAATGCCCAAGATAATGTATAAGAATACAGAATCAAAAGCATCATGTTTCCTGTTATCTTGTTTACAAAGCGTCCAAATTTCACTACAATAACTAATCCTAGAAAGAACTAGCTATTATACAATCTAATTTTAGTCTTTAAGTGTGTACGCCTATTTCTCCACACTCTCCATAGATTCTTAAAAGTCCCGGCAGCAATCCCTATTCGTCTGCTAATCTCATGCCACACATCACCAGTATCTGTTACGTAGCACTCAAGATAATTAAACTTTGACACTTGCTCAATAGTGGAACTACGTATTCAGATCAACTGTATCACAGCCTGCCTGACCAATATTCATCACTTTAGTTTTCTCTCTGTTTATATCAAACCTACTCTACCAGTCTCATCAACAGCTCGAATGAAAGATGTCATCTCATCAGCATCATTTGCCAAAAGAGCCAAATCATCAGCATAATCTAAATCAGAAATTTTAAAATCTCCAGACCATTTAAGGACAAATTCTTTCCCTGCAATGAATTTCGCATAACATAATCAATAACCAAAGAGGAAAGGAGACAAAACGCACCCTTGTCGGACACCAGAAGTAATGCTAAGACAATTTCTGTATGCTTTACCAACTCCCACACATGACTCGATGTTACTATAGAGAACTTCCATTATGTTAACTAACTTGTGTGGTAAGATCTCACGATCAAGCACAAATTATGACGGTCAAAAGAATCAAAAGCATTTTTGAAATCTACAAAGCTATTAACCACAGCTTTCTGAAACTCTCTCAAGAGTCTTCTTGAGTGAAAATATCTGATTTACATATCCCTTCACTTCTGAATCCACATTGCTCGTTATGCAATTGCCAGTAAAACCAGATTCTTAATTCATTAAGCACAATCATGCAAAGAACTTTACCTGGAACACAAAGCAGGCTGATATCCCTATAGATATCAAAGGAACTGCAATCACCTTTTTTTTTTAAATAGGGTTAATAACAGCTCTGCTAAAATCCTTAGGAACCAAGCTTTATCATAAAAGATATTCAAAGTTTCAGTCATCCATCTGGTAACCGAAACATTCCTAGGTCTAAGCATTTCAGTAACAATTTCACGTACTCCTGGGGATTTATGTATTTAAGTTTAGAAATAGCCAAATGAACTTCAGACTGTGTGATAGAGCCAACATTAAAACCATTAATGCATCTATCGTCATTACAAACAATGGCAGTAGAACTAACTCCATTGTTTAGAACATCACTGAAATGCTCAGCCCACTTAGAGATGACAGAGTCCTCACCTTGTTTATCCTTCAATCCTTGTATGCCTGTCCGTTTTCTACCACGCAAAACATTAGCTATCTAGTACAGTTCTCTACTGTTGTGCTGTCTAACTCCTTTCTCGGCTTTGTCAGCCAAGCCATCAAGCCAACAATTCTTATCAGCAGTTAACTGATCCTTTACACGTTTATTAAGCTCTCTGCAATGCTTTACATTAGGAAATTATATTTATTTATTAAAAATATTTATTATATGATATTAGGTATTGATTAAGACATTCCTGCAGTTCTTCCTTTCTGAAATAAACTCAAGTTCCTTATCACTCAAATAATTCTGCCTCCTCTCGTCTTTTTTTCTGAACGAGTACTGTAGGTTTCAAGAAAAGCCTGTTTAAAATGGCCCCATCCATTTCCAACTTCAGTAGCAAGCAAACCATGACTGTCATAATGACAAAGTAACCTATCGTGGTAAGCTTTAGCTATAACTGGGTCTTTCAAAGCTTCAGTATTAAAGGTAATTTTTTTAACTTTAGCACAACACTTCTTAAGTTTAAGTTGTAAGACACTTTTAACAACGTAATAGTCAGATCCAATTTCAGCTCCCCTATATGATCTGGTATTCCTAACAGAACTAGCCCATTTGCTGTTAATTAATATATAATCAATCATATTCTTATACAGCCCATCTGGTCACACTTATGTGTACTTATGTATGTCGTGGTATTTGTTAAAAGTGTTAGTTTGCAATACTGTGCCAATTAAGCGAGTTGTTATTATGTTGATTTTCTCTCATTTTCCTTTTAATACACTCCATTTAAAATAACTGAAAATAATGAACAAGTTATAAATTATTATTAATTATTATTAATTCACAGGTCCTTTTGAAAAATCAGCTTTTTGTTAAACAATGTGACAAAATATATTGAATATCTCAATAAACTGATTTTTAAAGTTGAGGTTCGAGTATCCAGAGAAATATACTGAACTATACTGAATCAATTACTGAACTAAGCATTATGGCCCAAGCGAATGTTAACTATTGCTAACTTTACTTAAACTGTTCCACTATTAAATTCACTAACTGATTTTGACTTATCTTCCTAGCTTTTCGCAAAGGAAATTTTTTTTTCAAAGCTTATGACTCGGGAAGTGTCCTCGGCTACTAAAATTTGACCCCCCCCCCTTTGCTTTTTCTCCCTAAACAGAGGAAATATGAAAACGATTGTTCCGCTATATCTTTGGAACATGACTGCTGAAAAAACAAGTAATGAGTCAAATGAAAGTTTGTGACGCAGGGAGTATCATAGGCTATAAAACATTGACCCTCATATTTTCTTCCCCTATAAATAGAAGTATGAAACCATTCATTGTTCTGCTATAACTTCCGAATTACGATCCTACATCTTCAGTTGCGAGTTATGTATTAAATGAAAGCTCATATGAGGACCGTTGTAAACTATTTCGGATTCCCCCCCCCAACTTTCTTCTCCCCCAAAAAGGGTTTTCTCTAGGGTGGACCCTAAAGAGTTATATCTCAAATTAAAGCTTGTGGCTTGGGCTATTTTAAAAACGACTTCAAAAACAATAATTGTAAAAATATGGTCGATGTTTATGAATCACATATCATACAAAAGTTTCTGAAGGTAAGTGTTTAAAGTGACAAAGAAAAAAATACAAATAAATTAAAAAATTAAAAAATGCCTATTTTCCCATATGCACCCTAAAAGGTAGAAAATAAAATTAACACATATCTATGATGCATTGAGTCAATGAATTAGAACTCTTAAAAGAAAGATAGGGCGCCGATTTACCTACTCAGTTAATTTTATTTTCTACTTTTTAGGGAGCATATGTAAAAAAAAAATATATATATATTGAAATTTTTTTTTAAATACCTATCTTCCTATAGGGCCCTAAAAAGTAGAAAATAAACCTAAAGCATATCGATGATGCAGTCGGTCACTGAGTTCGTATTCAGTTCAAAGGAAGATAGGGAGCCGGCAATCTTATCGATCAAAGCGGCGCCCTATCTTCCTTCGAAGCGCCTGATTGCACCATCAATATGCTTTTAGGTTTATTTTCTGCTTTTTAAGGCCCTAAAGGAAGATAGGTATTTTTTAAAATGTTTAATTTATATTTTTTTTGTTATCACTAAAAACATCTACCTTCCAATTCCTTTGATATACAACTCATAACATCGAGTACATTCCCCCCCCCCCCCTTTCTGTTGGACGACATTGAAGAAGTCACAAGCTTTAATTTGAAATATGACTCGTTAAAGTTGACCCCTCGAAAAATCTCTTCCCTCATATTTTATCAGGGGGAAATAGTGGGGACGAAATTCGAAATAATTCACGACTGTCATTAAACGAGCTTTCATGTGACACCTAACTCATAAATGTAGGTCCTCATGTTCGGAAAATATAGTAGAACGACTCTCATATTTTCCGTTTTTTACGGGTGAAGAAAGCATGGGATGGTCAATTTTTATAGTCTACGACACTCCCCGCGTTACAAGCTTTCATTTGACACATAGCTCGTTACTTTCCTCACTCGCGTTCAGGAGATATAGAGGAACAATCATTTTCACACAATCCCCTTTTTTAGGCGTGGAGAAAACATGGGGAGTCAATTTTTTATAGTCTATGAAACTCCCCGTCACAAGTTTTCATTTGGCACATAAATCATTAAGTTTCTCTATTGCGTTCGAAATGTATGGTGGAACAACATTTTGTCAAATCCACAAACCGACAAATGTCATGTCAAACTAAAAGCAATGGGAAGATTGTTAAAAAATAGGTATGTTTTAAATGTTTTAATTTATTCATTTCATTGTGCAATTTTTCGTTTCAACGAGGAAGTTCACTAATATCCGCATTGTTTAACTAGGGAGCTGACAGCTTCTAAAAGGTGACTTAGGGATTAGGTGTCTTAGTTAAGGTGATTTTTTTTCCTTTAAAGATATTTTATTTTTCTGCGTTTAAAATAATTATCCTTTTCAGATACCTAACTTATGGAACGTTAGGCGTTAGCGTTGGACATGAGTTTGGACATGGGTTTCTGGAATTCATAGGTAAGTGAAATGTTTTTATTTTTATGTAATGCTTTTTTCTTCAAAAACGGTGTAAAACCGCCTAGCAATAGATTCCCGTTTCAGCAAAGAAAGAACACCTCCACGCTACGAGTGGCAATTAGTGAACAGCATTGCCATTTAAGATGCTGCTGCAAATACGCATATAACAATATATATATACAATGACAACAACAACAAAACAAAGTAGAGGGATACGACACCATCCAATCCTGTTATTAAACTACTCCGGGATGGAACCCTCCCCTCAGCCTTTCAGAGATTCGATCTAGATGCTCATATATAATACAATGGTTTCCATAAAATAAGACACTAAAAACAGATTGCTCTGTTGCATGTGAATAGGAAGATACTCTGTACTTAAGAATAACAGTTGAAAAATGAAATAACGCTTTTAATTCCCCAAATTATGAACGAATACAGACATATGGTTAAAAGATGAAGGTTAACTGATACAGCCCAAGTGGTTCAATATGGAGTGTGATCACTTCTTACCAATATGCAGGCCTAGCTGCGGTGTCTCATGTTATTGATGAGACTGTCCAGAAGCATTGTGGTTAGTAATCCCCATTGCACCTCGAAAGTATGTCGAAGCTCTGGAAGACTTGCAGAAGTGTCAGGGGAGCAGTCTGTCCCTTCAGAGAGTTCCATGCATGTTTTATACTAGGGGTTCTCAACGTCGAGTACGCGGTAAAATTTTTTGGGGTACGCATTCAGAGCTGAAAAGTCGCTAGACCTAGTAACAAAATAAAAATAACCATTGTTATACTACAACTATAGTTTTATCTATCTGTACAATGGGTACGCCAATTATATGCAAATTTCCAGTGGATATGTGAGGCATAAAAGGTTGAGAACCACTGTTTTATAGGATTCATCACTGACCACTCCTTACGGTTAGTAGATCAATTCGTCAGATAATGATCGACAAGGCAACAATAGTGCAGATGGGCAGGTGGGCATTATCGTCATGTAGAAGGAAGGTATCATCTATTGCACCTGCATTAGGTCGCATCAGGAGGTCCGTAATTTCACCCATGTACTTGCAATCAGTGACGTCAGCCTGTTGGAAACGCATGCAGATCTCTTAGTTCCTTCCGTATCAACTGACGCTGCAAATCGCTCTGGATGGCAAATCTCGATTCATTCGCGAAGAGCAGGAATTACCATTGTTCCAGCGTCCAGATCATATGATGTTTGCATCCGTTTAGATGTCGGGTCAGAGGTATGCATACCAATGTCTGCCTAGTGTAAAGGTGTCTTTCGCATACGGTGGTTATGGATATCCTCGTTCTACTTGCTGCTAAGAGATCTGATTGCAGTGGATGTAGTATTGACCTTTGTTGAATTCTCCCCCAAATTCTATGCACTACCGAACGACTCGCATTAAGCATTTCGGGTAGCATCTACTGACTTTGCCCTTCCTTGCGACAATCTATAACACGCGTCACGGCAGTTCTTCCGACAAATGATATTTAGTAGACATACCCGACAAATCTACTATCCTGAAACTCCACCTTGCACTTTGTAAGGAGATATGAACAGCTTCGAAACGCCCGCTTTTAATGTTCGACGTATCTTGCATATACCGTTAATCAACGCTTTTCATTTGCATATCATACCTCAATCCTGCGTCGTATTTTACACACTATCCATGGCGTTCATGTATTTCTATATTGTAGGAGTTTTACGATATCACGTTTTTTTCGTTTTTCATTTGGGCTCTTAACAATTGGGCGAAAAGAGTCTAATTCCATTATACTCATCATAAACCAATGACGTATTAAAATGCTCCGAAATTTAGCTTCTTCATTTCATTATTCACAAAGATGCATCGACATCGGTAGTAAGTTCCGAAAAAAAAAGAAAACGATAAATTCAGTAGGGCACAAAAATAAAGACTGAAAGACACGGGATATTCGAATCATTACACCCCTTTCTAATCCAGACAGTAGTGCAGCAAAATTTGTGTTCATCCCGTGTGTTTAAAAGCCAAGTAGATTAAAAAATTAGACCGGAAACTTTTTTAAATGCTTGAAAACTCGAACTTTTCAGTTTTAGCATTTGTTTATTGCACCTAATACATGAAGACTTAACTAATATGCAATTACGTCTTCTGAGCTTCTAGCCATATAATAAAACCAATTCTCAGGGACAGAAGGAGATATGGTTGTTAGTAATGTCCCAGACTCATTTATCTAATATCCTCTGGTTCGAGTCCCAACTGTGCCTATGCTGAAATTTTCTCTGCTAATCCCGACTCTTACCTTGATAAGAGAGGGAACACGGATGGGCTTGGTGAAGTTTATATATTATATAAAATGTTTACAAACTGAATTAAGCATCTTGTTCAGGAATTTATGTTTTATCTGATTGCATTATTCTGATATCGCAACACAACTCTATTTCACACTTAAATCACACTGAAATGAAATAATCCAATCAAAGACAAATTGGTGCAAATAATGTAAATTTCTGAACAAGGCACTTTCCATCCCACACTTATAATTAAGACAGAGACTGAATAATCCAATCAAAAAGCCTTATAAATTTTTTGAACAAACTGTTGCACGGTCAAGTTGGAAACCTCTATATAAGATGTACACATGAAATGTTACCTTCCTGTGGAACTATTGAGTATACTTTTAAATGATACACTCTACATTCGTCAATTTTTGCAAGACGTTGATAGATATTCCTTCTATACGCTGAACAGTAACAGAGAATCGAGTCTAAATGATGAATATCAAACAACATCGTATTAAGATTGGCAAACATTGAGACTCAGAAAAAATTTATGCTTATAAGCACCATAGGAAGGCAATACTTCATATGTGCATCGTATGTGTAGGTTTCCAACCCAACAGTGAAATAGTGCAAGAGATATGAAAACTAATAAATATACTGTGCTTATTAATAACTTATATGAACTACTTTAATAGAGCATTTATATATACATATAATATAATAAAATAAACCTTTGCCTAAATATAATTTATGCAAATTTATTTATATACATAGATCATTTCGAAGATAAAGCAACGGAAGAAACAATGAGGATTTATCAGGAAAAGGTTGCCTGCATTTCTGATCAATATTCTGCGTATGAAATTGATCTAATTAACATTAACGTATGTAAATATATTTATTTTACACATTTATTTTTGTTCCTTCTTCAAACGCTTTAGTATATGGATGTATTGATAATCAAATAATATTAAGATATACTTATTTGTCTGATCTGATATTTTATGTAGATTCAAGGTCTCTGATACATATAGCATTTCTCTTTAAAGCAGGGACGCATTATAGCATTTGGGGACCCCTGGGCTTCTGGCGCTTAACGGAAGCCCACCAATTTATGTTAATGAATAAAAACAAAACTAATAGAAAATATTTTTAATTTTCATGCATAAAAATTATCAAATTAGAAAGATAACTACATTTATATATTTCTAGCATTTAGTTTGGAAAATTAGTCAATCACATTTGTATTATTAATTTATTTAATTGATAATTTCCTTTTCATTGAAAAATATGTTAAATTACTAAGTTTGGAGTAATTATCGCTACACACTTCAAAAATTACGTTTATCAAACAACGAGTTAATAGTGACACCACCAGTGTATATAATATAAAACCCATTTCATCTTCAGTAAACATTTTTGCAGAATTATTTTATGTTTAACATTTTTATTCCTTCAATAATGAATAACAAAATAGAGGCAAAAAAAGAGCCACACATGGAGCACAAAATCTATTAAAATAGATCAAATTAAAAAAAAAAAGTTACCTTCCTATTGTTAAACGCATCCCTGGTTTGGATGCACAATAACATGAAGATATTTTTTATTGCGTTGTTTTTTTCTTCCCTTCACTAACTGAAAATGATTGTATCGGTTGGAAAAGAGAAGTTGCATTAACCCAAGCCCTTCCTTTGGCGGAGGAGGTGTAGAAATGTTGTGAATGAATTCAATACTCCCTCTGGTTTTGCGCAAACAGAATAAAATTCAATGTTTCATTTCCATTTTGAGATAAATTGCCGTAATTTCGTTAAACTGTATGTACACTAATTTCTTAATTGTAGACACTGGCAAGACTTAATTTAACTTGTCCTCTAATTTAGACATGTGACACTGAATTTTAACCATAGGAAAAAAAGGAGTCATTAAGTAGTGGCCAAACATCCCTATGTGGATCTCCTTCTTCCCTATTTTAATCAACAACATTCCTGGAATCAAAAACAAGTGTCTGAACAAGACTCTGATATTCTAAAAACCCTCACTACTCAATACATTGATAATAAATATCAAAACCACATCCACATCTACACTGATGACTCTACAAATTCATATTTATCATGCACATCTGGAGCACTACTTTGCCCACAATTTAATCACACATCTAAATTAGCTCTCCTTCAATTTCATTTACTGCTGAATGCTATGCTATAATAACGGCCACCAAATGGGCAACTCAACTCTAAAAATATATTGTCATATTTTCTGATTGGAAATCTGCTATAGAAATTCTTTACCAAAATCCCTGCAAATAAAACTTCCCTCTTTTTGCACATGACATCTTATGTCTCACCTTCCAACATATGAATTTATAAAATACCCTTACCATTAAATGGGTTCTCTCACATGTAGGTATACCTTTAAACGACGAAGTAGATAAACTCGTCAAAGAAGTTTCACAATTAAATCGGAATATTCCAACCCAATTGTTAATTCAACTTTTTAAAACAAAGCAATAAAATGAAACTCAGTCAAGGACACTAAAATTGGTATGAACAGAACGCCAGAAACATTCATAGATTCAACATTACACAAAAAATAAACACCTTTACTGACTTGAACCTGCCCAAAAATGAAATCACTACAATTTTAAGAATCAAGACAAACTATGCAAATACAAACAACTTACTGTAAAAATTCAGACTAATTGACTCACCAAACTGTTCATTATGCCAGAGTATCCAAACAATCAATTGTTTGTACGTCCTCTACATTCCTCTGCAAGGAAAACATACTTTCAAAACTTTCCAAACTCAATATTGACCTATACAATTTTAAAACAATTATGACCTCTGAAAATCACAAACTCATTCCCATCCTGTATAAACTGCACATTTTCTTTCTTAGGAATATCAACATATTAAACAAATTATAAAAAGTAATAGACTATGGAAAAAATATAATAATTATAATAATAAAAAAGAAAATAAATAATATATATATATAAATAAAATGAAAATAAAAACATATAAAAAATTAAATTAAATAAAAAACGAATAAAAATTTTCAAAAAAAGAAAGGAAAAAGCAAAAATAAAACAAATAAAAAATGTAATAAAAATACGATAATAAAATAAAGAAAACTATTATAATAAAATAAAGAAAAAAAAATTAAGAGTAGGAAAAAGGAGATTCCATCCAGGTTCTGAAATGTTTCTGAATGAGTATGTTCCCCAAGGGAACGGGAAGATTCAATGTGAGATAGGATTTCATTATCATCTTTCTGCGGGGACTGCGAAGGCGAGGAAGCCGTAGGGGTGGAAATCCTAGGAATCCTCTATCTATATATAGGGGTGGAATCGAGGAATCCTCCTAAGGAATCCTTGATTCCTTAGGAGGGTCAACGGCTTGTGACGGGATCGTCGGCGCCTCAGAGAATCCGGCAACCCTTATGTCAAGTGGGGCCTCTGATCACATGAAGTCGTTCTTTGCTAATCCTGGCTACGTCATTTTATCAGCTTTGAAAGGAGTACAGTTTTAGAGCAATAGTTGTAATTTGGCTATTAAATTGAAGCTAAACGTGCAGTGTTAAACTTTTTGTTTTTGTCTATATGGATCAGACGATTTCGCGATTCAAACGTCACGTGCAACTACCGAAACTTTTCGTTTCTTACGTGGTTTGGAGTTGTGGTCTGCAATTCTAGTGGTATCGTTAATGATACCGATGCTGTAGAAATTCAATACAAACACAAGTAATTTTAAATTTTTAATGCCTTGTTTCGTCAAGCATGTGGTAAGCATCTCATCATGAATTGATGGTATAGATTTTACTGATAGTTACAAGAGTTATTTTCCGTTTTATTCTGGAGGTTTCAGAGAAAGTGTTTTCTACAAGGTATCGAAACGTAACACGCTCTAAGTGGATATGCGGCAAATGTCGTTTTAAGAGGCTTGCTAGAACGTCATCAAATGAATCTGCTGATGCACTGAAACAAGATCCACCTGCCTTCAATAGCAGGTGGATCTTGTTCTCTGGGATTGGCTTCTACGAAAGAGCTACCTAACATTAAAAATAGCTATTATTACAGATCAAGAAGGCATTAGTGGGCGGCACACCTCTGCTGAGCAATCTGTCTCGAATAGCAATGCTAAGAATGCTCGCCTTACACAACACAATGTTCTTCAAGGCAATGTTAAGTATATTCTGATCAAGATTTGAATCAGTTAATTGAGACGATTTCCAAAGAGCAATTTTCTTTATTTACATTTCAACTTTTAGGGCTTCAGGAAAGTAAGAGCAAGAAATTCCCAACTGGACTGAGGAATCTAAGAAAAATGTGGTTCGTTGTTCAAATAAACTTGACGACCACCTTAAAATGATGCGAGTAATGACAAAATAAATCAACAACATTCAGACTCAAAACAACAGACTAACAGAATTAAATTTTGATATGGAAAAAAAAGGTGGTAGATTTGAAATGTAAATTAAAAGATTTTCAACAATATTCTAGAAATAGAAACATTGAAATCATGAGTATCCCCGATTCGCCTCAAGAAAATGTCATTGCAGCTAAGGCACTGGATATTCATGTCAATGACTTGGATATATATGTGATGCATATATTATCTTCTAGAAACAGAAATAAAATCAACCCAATCGTTTCTTAGTTTATTTCCAGGAAAAAAAAAAAGAATTGTGAGTGAAAAAGGGAAAACTAAAAAGGATCTGGGAACTAAACAGCTAAATGAAAATTTCGAGGATGGTCTCATTTATATCAATGACCATCTGACACCAGAAAACAAAGATTTGGTTTTTAAGTGTAAATCCAGACAAAAAGAACTTGGTTAAAAATTTGTGTGGGTTCGTTGAATCAAGAATTTTCATCAGGAAAGATGAAGGTTCACGGGACTTCAGAATCGGGTCTTTTATGTAACTAAATAATTCAAAATTATTTCACTAAATCTGTTTTCTTTTCAAAAGAGGATATTTCTACAACAAAGTGAGTTTGAATTTTCAATTATCTCCTTTTTATGTTTTTCTGTACGGGTTCGTCTAAGAATGACGCAGTAACTGAAGTATTATTGTTATGAATTAAGTTGTAATGCAATTCCTATCGAAGATTATGACGTTTATGATAAGAATGTTTATTTTTGGGGATATGGCCTAAATTTAATTCGGGGCAATAAAAGAAGGTATTCGCGAAAAGTTTGATGTTTTTGGAATTTTTACATTTAACAGATTTGAAACCTAATATTAATTGCTTTAACAGAAATCTGGATGAAAGAGAGAGAAATTCCATTGTATAGTCTAAAGATAGCACTAGAGCAGGAGGCGTAATTGTGCATATTAAGGAAAATATTAATATAAAGTTTCGCTTAAAAAATGGGGCGGGGGTGGCTCAGTCGGTAGCGCGCCAGGCTCGTAATCTGTAGTTCCCAGGTTCGAGTCCCAGCTGGGTCAGCGTTGAGATTTATCTCCGCGAAATTCCCCGCCCTGCCCACGGTCAGTAGGGGACACCGATGGGCTTGGAAAGGCCGCCGTCCGTCGGATGGGACGTTAAGCCGTGGCCCCGTCTGCGGGAGAGCCATACCCTGTGCACGTTAAAGAACACGCTGGATGGCCTTGACGAGAGGCTACCATCTGTCTCCCAACAGCTGTTCCAGTGGGTCCCCTCCCCCAACCTTCTCTGAGCCTTCGGGGTCCATGTGACCTGGCCATTTAGCCCATGGTGTGCAAAAAAGTGCCGCTCAGAGGAAAACAACTCAACCCAATTCGCTTAAAAAGAAATTCACTTTGAAATGTGAAACATAGAAGTTGAGTTAGTTCCGCGTTATAGGGGGGCGGGGGTGGCTCAGTCGGTAGCGCGCCAGGCTCGTAATCTGTAGTTCCCAGGTTCGAGTTCCAGCTGGGTCAGCGTTGAGATTTATCTCCGCAAAATTCCCCGTCCTGCCCACGGTCAGTAGAGGGACACCGTTGGGCTTGGAAAGGCCGCCGTCCGTCGGATGGGACGTTAAGCCGTGACCCCGTGTGTGGGAGAGCCATATCCTGTGCACGTTAAAGAACACGCTGGATGGCCTTGACGGGAGGCTACCATCTGTCTCCCAACATCTGTTCCAGTGGGTCCCCTCCCCCAACTTTCTCTGAGCCTTTGGGGTCTATGTGACCTGGCCATTTAGCCCATGGTGTGCAAAAAAGTGCCGCTCAGAGGTAAAACAACCCAATCCAACCCAAATCCGCGTTATAGATCGTATGAGTTTTCCAAGACGTGAATTCCACGTTTATAGATCGTACAAGTTTGTTGTTGACTTGGAGAATTGATTGCCTAATGCTGAATCTAAATGCACTACGACAACGGGAGATTCGAATTTGAATATTTCAAGCCTCGACTTACGGAGGAAAATGTTTTACAGGTGGTAAATTGAAATGGATTTATTTGGTGTCACAAAACGATTACTAGGGAAAGTTTCTAAAACGTGCCTAGATCATTTTTTTTTTAGAAGATTTCAGATCTTTAGCTGCTTACATTGTTAAGCTTGAGATCACTGATTACTATTTTGTTGGACTTGTTTTTAACCGGGTGCAAAATCCAATTCCAATCATTAAGGATACAAATAGAATTGACATTATGAAACTCTGAAACTGTTAACTATTCAAATACGGGGAGATGTTAAAAACGAAGATGATGTAAATAGTGCTTTTAATGTCTTTATCACTCAATACAGTAATTGATAAATATCGAGTAAGAAAGTCTTGTTTTACTATTAAATGTCTAAAACCGTGGATTACAGATGCAATTGTTAACTCAATAATCTATAGGAAGAAATTGCGTAACAAGCGCAGATTATATGAGGATCAACTGAACTTTTTCAGAAGGTATAAAATATTCTAACAAATGTTGTTCAATCTACGAAAAACAATTATTATAAGAGAATCTTTTTTAAGGAATGGTAATAATAACATGAAAAACTGGGATACTCTTAATTTATGGTAAGACTAAACTTTTTGCTTTCTTTGCTGTCCAAATTTAGTGGAAGACCCACTGGACTATTTTTAGGCCTGACTTCGAGGGGAAAATTTGCGATAGATATCTCTGAAGTAGAGAGATATTAAACCTGTGCTTAAACTGTAGCTAGGCCAAATTTACCAAAATTTGCATTGCTTGGGAAAAACCACGAACCGAGAAATCTGACGGGGTACTTGTTATATTTGTTTCCGTGTGCACTTAGCAGAATCCTAATAGAATCCAGTCCTAGTTCCTGGGAAGATTCTTTATGATTACTTTGATTTGAATCTTAACTGATTGTTGTCACTTTAAATTTAGATTATTTAAGTGGAGTTGGTGTACTAAAATATGATTGTAATGGAAAATCCTCCACATCTCTAAGCCTACGGTGGAATTTTGTTAACTTTGAAACTTTAATAAATTTAACTTTTTTTTGTTGTTATTGTTTTTAAACCAAAATTAGAAAACCTATACTCACTGCAGCTACAGTTAAGAAATACGAGACTACGTATTACTAGCTTGGGGATTGTCCTGGTTCGAGTCTAAATCTCATTTTGGTGACTCTTTCAAGATTATTTATTAGAAAGCAATATTCGAAGTCAGATCAACAATCAATACTAGTTTACAGTTCTGAGAGTTAGAAATTCTGAATGGTTAATTATTTTAGTTAACGCAGATCATAGTTCATACCACATGTCTCAAAGAGAAAAAGTTACTGGTGACAAATGTAAGAAAACAGCATATATTTTTTGCTATGGCATGCAGAAAGGTACTGAAATTTTTGTTAATACTACGTGGCCTAGTAATAAAAAATCGATCTAACTAAAAAGCACAAAGGTAACATTCAAACTAGCCTGCAGCAAGGATAAACGAGATAATTTTGTTGAATATTTTTAAGCATCAATTCTAAAGTACAATATTGAATTTATACGTAGTAATAAGGAAGATAGCTTAATAATGAATATTAAATAGCAGCTTCATTGAATACTGATTTTCTACAGTGAGCTATCCCGTGGTCAAGTGTTTAGTGCAGTGTCTCCCAAACTGTGTGCCGCGAGAGATTTTCAAATGGACACTAGATATTCCAAGGATTTCATTTTGACTTGACTTGTGTTATCGACGTGCTTTAATAAAAATCTTTCAGATTTCATCAACTGGGATCTTGTAAGTATTTATCAAGCTTTTTCCAAATTTTGGTATTAATGTTTGATTATTTCAAGCCATAGAATGGACAAATATTTAAAACAAACACCGAGTTATGATTAATGATATTTAGTATTATATTTATTTTAAATAAAATGAATTTAACGAAACTTTAATTTTCCTCTTTTTACGTAACCATAAAAAATACTTTTTTAGGTGTGCCGCGGAAAAAAAATAGATTCAGTGTGCCGCGGAAAAAAATTAGATTCAGTGTGCCGCAGAGTAAAAAAGTTTGCGAGACACTGGTTTAGTGACATTCTCTACTGATCTGGGTTCGAGCCCCGGGTAAGGCATGGATGTTTCTGTTGTTTTTGTGCTGAAGTCTAGCTTTCCTCACAGATCTTCTTTATGGAACTATTAAACTGACAAGTTCCTATCAGAACTTTGTGGTAAGCAGCTGCTTGAGGAGGTATTTATTTCTATCTTTGTTTCTGTAGTATCATACATTTGCTACGCAAATGAGAAAACTTAAATTGGAAACTACTGCAAGAGGTTTCTGTCTAATAACTGACTTTTATAATGCTCTTGGTTGAAATGTAACAGGTGCTGCCGCGCCTACTAATTTCTATACGTGATGCATGAAACTTCAAAGTTGTTGTGATTGATGGAATGGCTTGACAAACTGAGCGTATGCTGCTGCGAATACTAATTTTATACTTCATGCTTCAAATTCCAAAGTTGTTGTCATTGATGGAGTGTCTTGACAAACCGAGCAGCACGAGAATAGAAGCATCTACCGCTCATCGAAGGGGAAAAAGGTAATTCCACCGACATGACATTGATCTTGTGCATGCAATGTACATTCCACAGCAAAGACTGCGACTTTTATCAATGAAATGTTCTCGTATAAGAAAAAAGAACAGCTGATATTATTCATGTCCAACGATTTATTTAATTAGGCTAAGAGACAAGCGTAAAGGGTTGTAATTTTCTTTGAGTGTAAAATCTGAAGCTATACATAAATCAGTCGCATCTCCTCAGAGCACTTAACAGATTATTTCGCATTCTTATTATTGTCACGGCAACGTTTTCGCTTCGATATATGCGGTAAAGCATCCGTATAACTAAGAATCGGCGTGAAATCAGCTCATTGCTGCAAATTCTCATTTAGATTTCTAATTCTTCAAATTCTCACTAGATTCTCATTTATCTCAGAAAATCTCCCCGCCCTGTCCAAAGTCAGTAAGGGACACCAATGGGCTTGGAAAAGCATGTCTCGAAGCTACAAACGGGTATAATAGATCGGATGGTACGTTAGGCCATGTGCCCGTATGCGGGAAAGTCATACCCTCTTTCCGTTAAAGAACACGCTGGATGGCTTTGACGGGAGGTTAACATCTGTCTCTTAACAGCTGTCCAGTGGGTCCCCTCCTCCAACCTTCTCTGAGCCCTCGGGGTTTTTATGACTTGCCCGTTTAGTCCATGGTGTGTAAATAAGTGCCGCTCATAGGCAAAACAACTCAACCCGACACAACAAGATTCTCAGGACTGCACATTAGTACACTGGTTTACAGAAATTAAGGAAAAATGAGGAAAATCGTGATAATTCGCCAAACTATTGCGCGATCCTCACCAAACTTGTTCATTTAACCAGTAAAGTACTGCCAACTGAGCATATCGTATGCAAATTAGTGTAAGTTGCATCAATTGCGTAATCGGATATCGGAATAAAAACGGATGTTTTGGAGTGGATCGTTATTTTGTGTTGTAAATGTGAGTAAAGAAAATCGAAATAGCCATTTTGTAGGAATGACCTCGAGATATCATTTGTCAAATGAACTGCAATGAAGAGCTATTGACCGGCTCGAAGCAGGCCAAAGTCAGGCAGACGGGGCACGATGGCTGAATGTGAGTCCTTCGGTGACCATAGACTGTGGAATCAATTTCATAGCACGGATGCTGCGTCTCGGAGGTTTAGCCGAGGAAGGGCTAGAGTTACGACCGCTGTACAAGACCGATATCTGCGATTAACAGCACGAAGGAGCGGGACGTCTACTCCCTCTCAGCTACGATCCTCTCTTGCAGCAGCACTGGGAGGGTTGTATCAGCTTCTACTGTGCGTAGAAGGCTTCATGAGGGAGGTCTGTACGCTAGAAGGCTGGTAATTTGCATACCCCTTAGGTCACGTCACAAGAGAGAGCGGTTGAATTGGGCACGCACGCATGTTAACTGGACAGAAGAGTAATGGAGGTCTGTACTCTTCACAGATGAGTCCAGATATTGCTTGCAGAGTGATTCCGGACATTGTTTGATATGGAAAGAAAGAGATACCTGCTATCATCCCAGTAACATCCATCAAAGAGATAGTTATTGCGAAGGTAGCGTGTGTGTTTGGGGTGGCATTTCCTTAGGTAGACGCACAGACCTCTATGTGCTGACGAGTTGAAAACCTCAATGTTCAAAGTTTTAGAGATGACATTCTGGACCCTTATGTACGTCCTTAAGCTGGTGCAATAGGTGAAACATTCATCTTACAGATATAAGGCTCGTCCCTTCAAGAGGAGACCATTATGCTCACGGAATGGCCAGCTCGACCTCCCGATCTAAATCCGAGTTCCAAAATGCCTCTGGATGCAACGCCATAAAACAGTTCATCACGAGATGCAGGAAATGGGTTTTTATGGACGAGCAGCTACACATAACATCAACAAGATCAACGCCAAGTATCGATTGAAGTGGTGTAAAGCACGATGCCAGTGGACTCTTGATCAGTGAAACTGCGTTCTCTGCAGTTTTGAATCACGCTTCACCATCTAGCAGTCCGATGGACGAGTCTGGGTGTTGAGGGTCTAGGTGAATGCTACTTGCCTGACTGTTATTGCGCCAACTGTGAAGTTTGATGGAGGAGGCATCATGCTCTGGGGCTTTTCTCATAGTTCGGGCTCTGGGGCTGTTTCTCATAGTTCGGGCTCTGGGCCCCTAGTTCCAGTGAACGGGATTCTGAACGCCATGGTGTACAATTACATTCTCGACAATTCTGTGCTCCCAACTCTATGACAGGATAGCGGATGAAGTTCGGTGAAGACCTTTCCTGTGCCAACATCATAATGACCCGTCCACAAGCTCGGACCGTGCAGGAATGGTTTGATGAGATGGATGTGGAAGAACTTATTTGGCCTGCACAGAGCCCTGATCTCAATCACACGGAACATCTTTAGGATGAACTGAAACGCCGACTGCGAGCCAGACCGAACCGCCCATCAGTGACCGGCCTCACTAATGTTCTTGTGGCAGAATAGCAGGCAATTCCCGCAGCAACATATAGTTGAAAGCCTTCCCCGCAGAATGGAGCTGTGATAGTAGCAAAGGGTGAACCAACGCAATATTAATTTCTTTCCTATTACCGGGAGATTTTGGATGAGCGAATGTCTGGATACTTTTGATCATATTAGTGTATATCAGTTAGGTGATGTTACGACTGCAGGTGTTTTTAGCGTGTGTTTGCTTATAATTAAATATATCATCATTATACTTGATTGATTTAAAAGAATAGTATTTTAAGTATACTTGATGATTGACTAACTTTACAATATAGAATTTACCTTTTATTAAAAACGTTTTGTATTTTTTAATGCAAAAATGAAAAAATAAATTTTCTGTAGGTTGACGGAAGCGTAACATTCGACGAAAATTTTTCTGATCAAATTGGTATTAGAACTGCTTTTTTGGTACGTATTCAGTCGTTTTTTTCTTCGTCATATTTATAAAATGAGACAGTAAAATGCATCCAATAAGGTGATTTTAGAATTTATCTATAAAGTTATACTCTCAAGATTAATTTTACAATGTAAAAGAAAATCTTTGTAATCATCTTTCTATTCTTTGTAGAAAATGAAACAACCAATATTGTTTATTTTCATGTATAGAACAAAGTCTGAATTCTTGAAATCTAAAATCAGTATTGTCCAAAAACCGGCAATTTAAAAAAAAAATATTTCGGAAAAAATATCTCAAATTCGATTATCGTTCCCCCAAAATAAGTTTCTCTTTCATTCTTTTTAAAAATCAACGAATAATAAATATTAACTTTGAATTATTTTGAAAAAAAAAAGTAGTAGTACATTCACCGACAAAAGTAAAATTATATTTATTTACCTTTCAAGGGCAGTATTACTATACATTACTCCAGTGTTTTTTAACCTTCTTTGGGTGGTCGAACCCTTTAAGATGTTACAAAAATAGGCGGACCACTCATAAACAAATATATGCATCTTTATACATAGACTTCATTTTCTGTATTCAGTAGAACAAAATTCAGGAGTACAATCCCATAGAAAAAATAGATTTAACTAAATAAATATTTAGCATCATAGCTAAAACAAAATACTTTAACTCGTAAAATTTTCTAAAAATAAATGAGATAAATTTTTTTGTTGTGAAACTTGTGCTTGTGTATGGTAACACATTTCTATTATATAGGGTTTAATTTTCGATATACTTAGCAAAGAAAAAGATGTTACCCTCAGCGTAAAATCATTCTTTTTGCACCAACTCAAATCAAAATATCTAAATAATAGAAAAATCAAATTTCCAGTGCGACATTTTAGTGGAATACTTAGGCTATGCTCGCAGAACACCGGTTAAAAAAAAAAACGCTAAATTAATGTGCTTGTGCAAAGGAGAAAGCGGTAGAGGTGCATTTATGAAAGCGTAAAGACGCTCTAAGGTTTAACAAATAATTTTAAAACATTGTCAAAAGTGAAATTTTCTTTCAAATTTCTTAAAGACGCCAAATAATAATATGATGTGTTTGTTTTCTTTCTAAACCTAATGCGGTGTGCAATTTATATGAATTAAATATTCCACCAGTAATACTATTTATAAAAAGAAATGTTTAACTCATACAACAGTTGAAATGAAAGTTTATCCGTTATCTATATTTGGGAAAAGCGAAATAGAAGTCCACGGCATCACATGTAAAATATCCAGTTAGCATTCTTTTGGGTTGGGTTGTTTTACCTCGGAGCGGCACTTTTTTGCACACAATGGGCTAAATGGCCAGGTCACAAGGACCCCGAAGGCTCAGAGAAGGTTGCGGGAGGGGACTCACTGGAACAGCTGTTGGGAGACAGATGGTAGCCTCCCGTCAAGGCCATTCAGCGTGTTCTTTAACGTGCACAGGGTATGGCTCTCCCGCACACGGGGCCACGACTTAACGTCCCATCCGAAGGACGGCGGCCTTCCCAAGCCCATCGGTGTCCCCTACTGACCGTGGGCAGGGCGGGGAGTTTTGCGGAGATAAATGCCCCCAGTTAATATGCAATAAAAACTCAAAACACTAAACGTATGTCACATCTACCTTAGCTGATACATACTACGATTGCAATAATGAAACTATATTAAAGAGAGTTCCAATGGCAGAGGAAAATAATCCATTAAACATAACAGAAATGTACAGGAATAAGCCAAAGGAACAGGAGAGCGTGTATATAATATCACCAATGTAACAGCAGCATTATTATCTTTTACAGCGGAAAAAGGAAGATACCATTCCAAATATATATCAAAGGATAACAAAGATGCATTCAACAAAAGAAACTAAATATTGATTTAGTCAGAAAAGCGCAGCCAGCGGAAAATTTACTTTGATTTGAGGAATCGAAAATCGTAGCAGCACGGAAACCCAATACTAACTGAATATTTATGAACAGTATTGAAAATTGTTCATAAATTTTGACAGCATATGCAAATCGGCAAAAATTCTCAGAATGGGACATACATAAATCCCCACAGCCCTGGAGGACATACATAAATCCCCACAGCCCTAGAGGACATATATAAATCCCCACAGCCATACTTATCGATCAGTTGATGGGAAATGGAAGCAAGGCGGTACAACAATCTCTGAGCCAGCAGGGAAACTTGAAGCTAACCACCGTCATCAGTAACAACGTCACCGCACGGGTCATTAAAGAGCAGATGCTGAAGCCTGGTGATGTAGTCTGTGATCCCAAAGCATAACTCAGTACCCTGAAAATGATCCTTCGCAATTCAATCGCAATTCAAAAAATTCGGTGAACGGTGGGAAGGCGGAAAGCTAGAGCTTAGATATAAACATCAGCAATCCACTGCAGCGTCTCTAAAATATCAATAAAAGGAGAACAATTCCCTACAGCAATCCCTCGCCACAATTTGACACTCAGAGCAAGGTTCAGGGCACATTAAGGAGGAACTTTCCTTTTTATATTGCGATTTAATCTTGTAATAGAAAGTAAATGATAACATGCTGTTAGTATTTTTGAATTTTACAATGCAAGGTTATTTTAAAGACAATATGATGGCGAAACACCTTTCATAATAAAAGCAGTTCTTTTTGCTTGCATCTCGGAAGACTACAAGTGTAAAATCATGATTGCTCATTTGAATTGCAAAAACAGAAACAGACTGATGTAAGGCAACATTTTTGAAACGAGGTATATTACCAAAATTGAAATCTAGCTCTACACTTAACAAACACCAAAAACTAAATAAAAACATTGAAGCTTAGCTGCGAACGCCGTAGTCCAGTATCAGACTTCTTAAAAGTCATTAAATTTAAAGATTTTTTTATTACTGACCAACTTTCTTTTATATGAAAAAGTTAGCTATATCATGGCCACACTATGGGGAGGATGAAAGTTTCTCATGTTTACGTTTCGTGGCCGAGTGATTAGCGCTTTTGTCTATTGATCAAAGGGACCTGGGTTCGAGCCCCGTGTCAGACTTTGATCCACATCTCGAAGGGAAGAGGCAGAGGTTTGGGAAAAGTTAGCTATACCATGGCCACACTATGGGGAGGATGAAAGTTTCTCATGTTTACATTCCGTGGCCGAGTGGTTAGCGCGTTTGTCTATTGATCAAAGGGACCTGGGTTCGAGCCCCGTGTCAGACTTTGATCCACATCTCGAAGGGAAGAGGCAGAGGTTTGGACATTCGAATAGAGTATTCAAAATTGTCCATATGTTTTCAAGTGGATTAATATCAGGGGATTGTGAAAGCCAGGGAAGACGATAAAAGTCTAAATCATATGTCCTCACAAACCATTCCTGTGAGATTCAAGAGCGATGAAACGGTGAATTCTCGTCATGGAATTTGCAATCTCCACTGGGGTAAAAATTATGCATCATCGGCAGCGCCTGATCGTCCAAGAGGATTTTACACGTCTGGAATATGATGCGACCCTGCATAGAAAGCAAAGGACCCAGTCCGTTGCAAGAAAAGGATCCAGTTCCTTGAATTCTAGGAGCCATACATGATCGGTCATTGCTTCATAGATTGTCACCACACTCTACATTGGTCATTTGTTGAAAACAGTGTATAATGTTATTCGTTTAACCACACGATACGTTTCCTGTTATCAACTGACCAAGTTCGTAGCTCCAACTTGAAAAAGGTGCTGCTCAGAAATAGTCAACTCAACCCAAAGCAACATTTTTTAAAAACCCCATCGATGGCTAAGGTTCTCTTTCGTTCCTTCGTGACAAGTAATGCCGTGAATGAAATAATGGTTTACAGTGAGATTCCATTTTGAATATTTTGGCTAAACAGTCTTTCAGTAATTGTTTTATAATTACATACAAATTCATATTTTCGGTTTTAAGAATGACAAAAATAATATTTCTAACTTTGAATTTTCTCAGGCTCTTCAGAGATACATCGAAGAACATGGAGAAGAAGCTGGACTCCCGGGATTATCGTACAGCAATAAACAACTTTTCTTTATTGCTTATGCTCAGGTACTTGGTTTTCAAATTGTCGCGGAAAAATTAATACAAGAAGTGTAAAGTACTAAGGAAAAACAACTAAATGTAAGCAAAATTAATAGTATTATATTGCACTCTGAATGTAAAATAGTCCTCAGCGGTTTTTCTTATTTCTCAGGAGAACGCTTTGCAGTGATACGAAATTACGATTGTTTCGCGACATAATAGATAAAGTTTCTCCACAGAAAGCGGCTTAGGACCTTTCATTATTATATAAAATAAACCTGTGGAAAATTGAAAGTTGTCAAAAGACAACTCTAATTTGCGAGTGCATTATGGACCATTCTATCCCAACACGAAGATGCAGAAAAAAAATCATTCCGAAGAATTATCTCGACTACAGATGACATTAGATTTCAGAATTTTCTTGTAATTAATATAAATTTATTATTATCTATTCATTCTTGAAAATAAATTATATGAATCCATACAGTTTAGTTAAGTTTTACGTTGGCATGATAGTCTAATAATTTTCGTTGACTCTATACCACTTCTACTTCATAATTGTATCAAATCTACATACATAAAAAAAATCGAAGTCCATATTGTGTAAAACTGAGTCTATAATCGTGTAAAACGAAAGTGGTTGCCTTTTCTCGACAATGGGACTCTGTGTAATCAAGTACCGTGTAAATCTTAGAAAAGGGGCTAAGTATATAGGTTTATTGCTTTTTTCGCTTCCTTTCCATTTATTAGCCTTCTAAGTTCCCAGATCTGTCCGTGCTGTCGGCTATAAAAGATAATCAGCCCACCTGGAATGAAACAAATATTTGAAGTACCATTTTGGTTTGTGTGTGAAAAGTTTCGGCTTTTTGCCTCCTTAGCATTCAGAAAACGTTTCCTATAGAGTTAAATATTGTAGTGGTAATTAATTACAAATTGATTCCATGAAACATAGTCGGATTTATTTCAGAATTTGGATGAAATTATGAACTATTCGCAATTGTGAGTTATCTGACTTTAAATCACCTGCAAATATTCTATGTTATTTTATGAATCACTGACTGCTGCCCATCCAATGATATTAAAAGGCAAATATAAAAGATATACGATAAAAAAAAACTTTGGGAAACGAAACTTGGAAAATTCAAATTTTTATTGAAAGGTTGGTCAGACACCCACGGAACTGGTTACATATTTCGTGTCCACCATTCTATTATGTCAAGGATATGTAGTCATTCCAAACAACCGAAAACAGTTATCAGAAAATGTTCAAAGTTGCATTAACCCCTCTAGATGATCGGAAAAAAATGAACTATTTGTTTCGATAAAACAGAAAAACAAAGCATTTAAAACTCATTGCAGCCACAGGTATCTCTGCTTTTAAAATTCATTGCAGCCACGGACATCTCTGCATTTAAAACTCATTGCAGCCACAGGCGCTATTCAATTGAAACTCATTGCATTCACTATAACGGACTTTTTTTTTCTTTTTGTGTACATTCATTCTAACTAAATCAAATGGAAATGAAAGAACGCATTACAGGAAACAAAACTGTATTGTGTTATTTGTATTCTCACTAATCTGACTTTCGAAAAACGTATTTTCTAAAGGTCAGTTATTTTAAACGAAACAATGGGAAATCAAACGGATGCATCGACAGTCGATGTTTTTGTCTATTTTCTCTAATCTCAGTTCGAGTGAAATGGATTTTTATATTTTATTTCGTTTCTGTTCCTGCTAAACGAAGCAAACGAAAATCAAAGAACGCAGCGCAGAAAACCTACCAGCGTAAAAATATCGGTATTCCCATTAATCGATATTCAATAAAGCGAATTTTTAAACGTCCTTTGCTTCTTACGAAACATTCGAAAATCGAAGAAACTCATATAGGAAATTGAAACAGCCCATATTAATACCTGTTGTCATTAATACGATTCTGGTTAAAAATGGATTTTCGTATTTATATTAATTTCTGCTCTTCCTAAAGAATGCAAACGAAAAAAAAAAAGCTTTCAGGAAGTGGAAACAGCCCATATGATCGTATATCCTCGATAAACTGACTCTTGTTAAAATGGTATTTAATATATTTCCATTCACGACTGCTGCTTCTACATGAAACAACTGGAAATCAAAGGAACACATAGAGGAATCTGAAATACTCGATATTTATATCTTTTCCCGATTCTGTCCTGATGAATAAAATGGAGTTTTTATATTTCTATTCATTTTGCACCATTCGACATTCAATGTAGGTTTTATACACCGAAGATTCAAAATATTATGACCACCTACCAAATATGATGTTGGTCCGACTCATGCCACTGAAACAGTTCTTACCCGACGAGGCACGGACGCTACAAGATTTCTAAAGTTGTCTTGTGGTATCCGAACACGTTACCAACAGAACCTTTAACTCTTGTAAGTTAAGTGGTTGACCCGCAACAGGACATTGGATATGATGTTCCAGCACAAACCACAGATTCTCGATTGGAGTGATGTCTGGGGAATTTGGAGGCCAGGGCAATACCTGGAAGTCTTCCACATATTCCGCGAACCATTCTCGAATAATCCGGGCAGTGTGACATCGTGCATTACCATACTGAAAAAAGGCATTGCTAGAGAGATATACCGTTGCCATGGAAGGATGTACCTGGTCTGCAATGATGTTTGGGTAGATGGTAGACGTCAGTTCCCTGCACATGAATGACTGGATCCAGAGTGTCCCAGCAGAACATTGCCCAAAGCATTACGCTTCCTCCACCGGCTCGTTTTCGTCCCATGGTGCATCCTGGTGCCTAACACTTCCCCAGGTAAACGACGCACACGTACCCTGCCATAATTGGTTGTTTCAATGAATTCCTTTTATATTTGAGTGTTTCTTTTGAAAGGAGTATATATAAAATTTTAGAAGGAAAATATATAACTCCGTTTTAAATAGGGACGGATTACCGAGAACGATGTTAATATAATCTGCTTCAGTGTCCTATACGAGTTGCTTCGATTTCGATTGTTTCATTAGAAGCAAAGGACGTTTAAAGAAATTCGTTTCATTGAATATCAAATTAGTGAGAATACCGATATTCTTATGCGGTTTGTTTTTCTGCCGTGCGTTCTTCGATTTCCACTTGCTTCACTTAAAAAGGAAAGGAATTAAAATATAAAACTCTGTTTTAATCGAACACAAATATGCGAAAATAGACGAAAAGTATCGTGTAATCGTTGGGTTTCCCATCGTTTAGAGTAAAGTAACTTTTAGAAAATATATTTCGTCGACAGTCGGATTAATGAGTATACAAATCGCACTATACAGTTTAAAACTCATGGCTGACCATTTATTCCCATTTATGACCATCATGCATCCCAAAGATGGGCAGTTCTCTTGCTGGCGTCTGCCAGCAAGAGAACTGTTCATCTCACAGGTCCAGGTTGGCTACTGCATGGTTGCAGGAGCATTCTGTTCACTTCATTCTGTTCATTTAATTTAGTTACAATGGATGCAGTCAAGAAAAAAAGAATCCTTTTTAGTGAAATATCGTATTACAGAGAGCAGACATGAATTCTTTTAACGTATTAAGAATTAGCGAGATTGATCCCAATAATGACCCCATTCGTTTACTATAGCGCGGTCATTTAATTTTTATTCCTTCATTCGGAAGAAATAGATTGGTTTAGAAATTCGCCTTATTTGAGGTCGGATTAAAGAGAGTTTATATAAATATTGACTATGCTATTTTTTTTTACATTTCGTAGATTTACCGGATTGCAGACACTTCTAAAAGGTTTTTTATTTTTGCTTAGAATTACTGTTAGTAATGCGAATTACTCTCTAATTCAATTATTGTACACTCCCAATTATCTTCCACCCAGTTTGTCGTCCACATAATTGTCGTTCACTCAATTGTCTTATCATTCCAGTTGCGCATCGCACAACTTCAGCACTTTAACTCACTTTTTACTTTTATTTTTAGGATATATGCAAATCATTTCGGCTCATCTTTTCCTGACATATCAGATTACTCTCTTTGTATCTTCCAGTGGAATTCGAATTTATCGAAATATATTTCAAGAAATGCGCGGTCTATTGATCGGCGGTTCACTTTTCAAGAACAGTGTACCATTACAGTGCAAATGTCAATGGAAAGTAGCATTGATTATTGGATAACATTAACACGTGAATTATTATTTATACCCGAAATGGCAGTCCAATATTGACAGATGGCTTTCAGCACGATGAAGTGAAGAGGAAACTTTCAGAGACAAATAAGCGGTTCGGCATCCGTTACCGAGTTATGAGCTGCGGAAATTTTCATCATCCTGCAACCATCGAGGAAACGAGATTGGCTAGGGAATATTTCCGTCACGTCATTTTCCTTTGGGTGACGTTGGCACCACGTTTTCTGTTAATCAAGCGATATGGGCCGTGCTATGCCCGTTGTATTGACGGGATGACAACGTCCACGTCTTATTTTATCGATAAATCTTGCTAAAGATATTTGCTTTTGCACAAAGATCTTTGAATACGTTTATTAGTTTAATTTGAAGATCGAAACTCTTTTCCGGGTTAAAGAGGCTTTTCCAAACTTTTGTTGTTTTCATCGATTGGTTCATTTCAACTTAACAATGAAGAGCTGTGTACTTCCAGTTTAGGAATTACAATTAGTAGCCTGACTGGATATTGCATATATATTACCTTATGGGGCGGGGGCGGGGACGGGGGTGGCTCAGTCGGTAGCGCGCCAGGCTCGTAATCTGTAGTTCCCAGGTTCGAGTCCCAGCTGGGTCAGCGTTGAGATTTAGCTCCGCAAAATTCCCCGCCCTGCCCACGGTCAGTAGGGGACACCGATGGGCTAGGAAAGGCCGCCGTCCGTCGGATGGGACGTTAAGCCGTGTCCCGGTGTGCGGGAGAGCCATACCCTGTGCACGTTAAAGAACAGGCTGGATGGCCTTGACGGGAGGCTACCATCTGTCTCCCAACAGCTGTTCCAGTGGGTCCCCTCCCCCAACCTTCTCTGAGCCTTCGGGGTCCATGTGACCTGTCCATTTAGCCCATGGTGTGCAAAAAAGTGCCGCTCAGAGGTCAAACAACCCAAACCCTATATTACCTTACAAAAATAGAGAATTTCGTTATTAGGTCAATAGGAATCTAACTTCAAAACTCGATAACTTCTAAAATATGCATTTAATAGAAAAATATGACTGAAGGTAAATTAATTATCCTAATGAAATCTATTTAAATCTCGATTTCCAACAATACTCTACCAGTATTTAAAAACTCATGAAAGCTGGAATGTTTAACAATAAATTATCTTGTTTTATTAAAATCAGTGAAACTTTCCTAATATTGAAGCAATCGTTACGCAAACTCCTAAAATTCATATTTACTTTATTAAATGGTCTTAAATGCTAATTTCGGTAGTAAATTTTTCCGAGACATTACTTGGGAAATATTCCAGCTTCCATAACTGATTTTATAATTTTATAAAAGAACTGCCCATCTTTGGGATGCATGATGGCCATAAATGGGAGTAAATGGTCAGCCATGAGTTTTACATACCGGGATGCACTGAGAGTTGTCAGTATACGTACCGAAATGCATTGAGAGTTCCCAGTACACGTACCAAAGGTAACACAGACGTCCAGCTAAAGACACCCCAGGCCATCACTGACCACCACCAGCTTGTACTGTTCTGACCTGACGTGCAGGACCTATGGCTTCATGGGGTTGGCGCCATACCCTTAGTCTCCCATCGGCGTGATGAAGTTTAAATCGGGATTCATCACTCCAAGCTATCCGTTGTCAATTTTTGATGATCCAGTTTCGATGTTCTTTAGTCCATTCAAAGCATTGGGCCTGTTGTCATTACGTTAGAAATGGGACTCTCGTAGGTAGGCGGCTCCCGAAGCAGAGACGATGAAGTAAGCATTGCATGGTTCGTGCACTAACTTCCTGGCTGGAACCCGCGTTCAGATGGGAGGTGATTTCAAATGATGTTTGGCCCCTAACCGCCTTCGCCGTAGCCTTCGCCGTAGCCTTCGCCTTAGCCTTCGCCGTCTGACCCGCATCGTATGGACCGATAGGTCCATACGATGCGGGTCAGACGGCGAAGTCTACGATCATTCAAGCAAGGCTGGTTGTTCTTTGCAGTTTGTTTGGGTGCTTGTTTTTTGCCGGAATTTTCATATTCCCGGAACACTCTTGAAACTGTCATACGAGAAAATCCAAGTTCTTTGACAATTTCGAAGATCGAGTGTCCCATCCGTCGGGCACCTACGATCTGCCCTCCGTCAAAGGCATCTAAATTCCGCGCCTTTCCCGTTACGCTTCTCACGACGAATGTTTGGGGAAGCGAAAGCTGACAGCTATATATGACCAGAGTTTCAGCCACACATGCGCGCAAATGCGGGACTTGCGGTACTGAATTCGGATAACGTCTCTTATCCCTAATTCAATAGCACTTCAGTGTAAGTATTACAATATTGAAAGAATGTTGTTGAAAATCGAGATTTTAATAGATTTGATTATGTTCTGAATCTTCAGTCACATTTTTCCATTAAATGCATATTTTAGAACTCACAGAGCTTCGTTTAGATTCCCATTGACATGGAAACTCTCATATTAGTGCAGGGCAGGGTAATTTAATTTATTTTGTACCGCGATTTATACATTTCAAACCATTTTTCTTCTAACACGCATTTACATTTCTATAATACTATTAAATTTTGCATCTGCATTTATAAAAACCGCCCTTCTAAGTTCAAAATGAGCCGGTTGATTTCGTAATTAATAAAATAAAACTTCCAAAATGAAAATGACCTATGGCGTTCAACGCCTTACTTAATTTTAGATTACATAACACCCTCTGTTTCCTACTGCAGAGTTACCTTTGCATATGCATTATGTGCATGGGCGCTCGCAAGGAGTATGAGGGACAGTTAAATCACCCCCCCCCCCTCTTCCTCTCCCCAACTAGGTTGATTGGAAACCTAATTTACGTTCTAATATCAGGTCCACTAAAATTAACGCTCTTTCTTTAGCGAAATGTAAACCTTACTTCCTTACGTTTTGTGTTTGGAAGCATGTTATTCATATCTATTAGTTATTACAAAAAAATCGCGTATTTTCAATAACATGTTCTTCCTTTTACAGTATTGTATTTGGACATTCTTAGTTGTATAATGATACGATGTATATTGTAACATCGTATGAAACTCAATTGCCCGTATTAGTTAAGTGTTCTGATTAATGAACAACTCGACGAAAACATTTCGATCCTAAAATATGGAACTGAGAGACGATTGGGACTGGAATCCAGTTACAGGACAGTTGTTTTAACCACTAAACTATCTCCAGCTCCGCAATTTATCCACAAATTGTGACTTTTGAATATTCACAACCCTGTTATTCATGGCGACATCTATGATCGGGAAAGGGAACTTGCCATTAAATAATGTTTAGTATAGATGTAAACAATCATTAAGATACATCAGTATAGATGTAAGCTTACATTAAATACTTAATTGTAAATACATACATTAACCGTTATCATAAAATTGACCATCCCTCGAAACATTTCTTATGTTAACCGCCCATTATTGTGCATGTTATAAATGATAAGTTTAATAGTTCTTTTCTTCCTTGCAGATGTGGTGCGAAATTCGTTCGGAACAAGGTTACGAAGATTATCTTATAGATAAACACAGTCCATTTACTTACAGGTAATGCGTTCAAGATTTCAAATTATTATTTAGTAAAAAATAACTGCAGTCTACGAAAGAAAACATTGATACCTTATATCAATGTAGAGAGGGCCGGATCTAGAGGGAGGGGCAAAGGGACCATGCCCTCCCCCATTTCAGAATTCTATTAAGAGCAATAAAAGCAAAAAATAAATCATTCCCCAAGATTGAGGTTTATACACTGTTGGCCATTAAAAGTGCAACACCAGGTAAGACAAGAGATATCAAAGCCATATTTAGTGAATACATAGCTTATGTTACAAGGATCAAATGATTACAAATACAACTCGATTAGAGTTGTGGAATACAAAGAAATCAGTATCTTGTGTAGCCATCATGAGCAGCAATAACCCTGCTATACGGTCCGGCATTGAGAGGATGAGACGTCAGATGTGTGTTTGGGGAATGTCATTCCATGCACTTTCGATACATAGCCAAAGTTCATCTGTTGTATTAGCTGATGGTGTCTGGTGTGCTAGTCACTCATGAGATCATGGACCAGACATGTTCATTTGGGGTCGATCCGATGAACGCACAGGCCAAGGCAGAAGTGTCACATGGTGGCTATCCAGGAATTGTTGGATGATGCATGCCACATGTGGTCGGGCATTGTCCTGTTGGTAAATGGCATCAGAGATCTCCTAAAGGTAAGGTACCTCCACAGGCTCCAACACCTCAGTGATGTAATGCTGGATGTTCAAAGTACCGGTAATGCGTACAAGGCGCATGCACGACTGGAGTCCAATGGCAACCCATACCATAACACCAGGGGGCTGACCTGAATGGCGCTGCGTCATGCATGTGTCGCTGAGCCTTTCGCTGTGGTACCGCCAGATACGGATTCGTCCATCATGGTGCTGCATACTGAAGTGGGATTCGTCTAAAAGGACGATGCGATGCTATTCGCACATCCATGTGCGACGTTCTTGGCACCATTACAGTCGCATATGCCTATGTTGGAGAGTCAATGATAGCCAAAGCAATGTCCACGTAGCGAAGATGCCCCAATGCTGCATACACCGCCAAACTGTACGTGGGGACTCCGGTTGATGTGCAACACTCCCTAAATGTTGAGCTAAGGTATTTGATGTGGCTGTACGATCATTTTTATGATAAAGGCATGGTTCCTAAGGATTTTACCAGAGCTATTGTTATCCCTATTTTCAAAAAGGGTGATCGCAGTTCTTGTGATAACTATAGGGGTATCAGCCTACTCTCTGTTCCAGGTAAAGTTCTTTCCATGATTGTGCTTAATAGAATTAAGAATCTAGTTGACAGTCAATTGCGTGATGAGCAATGTGGATTCAGAAGTAGTAGGGGATGTGTGGATCAAATATTTTCACTTAGGCAGATTCTTCAGAAATGTTTAGAGTTTCAGAAATTTTTGGTGGCTAACTTTGTTGATTTCAAAAAGGATTTCGACTCTGTTTATCGTCATAATTTGTGGTTGATTGTGAGATCATATGTTATACCAGACGAGTTAGTTAACCTAATGAAAGCTCTCAATAATAACACTGAGTCGTGTGTGAGAGTTGGTAAGGCTTGTAGAATTGGTTTAGCATTACTTCTGATGTTCGACAAGGGTGCATTTTATCTCCTTTTCTCTTTAGCTTGGTTATTGATTACGTTATTCGAAATTCACTTCGAGGGAAAGATTTTGGCCTTAAATGTACTGGAGATAGCAAAATTTCTGATTTAGAGTATGCTGATGATTTAGCCCTTTTGGCAAATGATGTTGATGAGATGAACTCTTTCATTCGAGCTGTTGATGAAACTGGTAGTAGAGTAGGTTTGGTTATAAACAGAGAGAAAACTAAAGTGATGAAAATTGGTCAGACAGGCTGTGATTCAGTTAATCTGAATGGTTACAATTTTCAGCAGGTGTCACAGTTTATTTATCTTGGGAGCTATGTAACAGATAATGGTGATGTGCGGCATGAGATTAACAGACGAATAGGGATTGTTGTTGGGACTTTTAAGAATCTATGGAAAGTGTGGAGAAATACGCGTATACACCTAAAGACTAAAATTAGACTTAAATAGTTTGGTTCTTTCTAGCGTTAGTTATGGTAGTGAAATTTGGACATTTTGTAAACAAGATAACAGGAAGCTAGATGCTTTTGATTGCAGATGCTTACGCAGTATCTTGGGTATTTGGTGGTTCAAATTTGTAACTAATGATGAGGTGAGGCAATGGAGTTTGCAACCTCCTTTAAGCAGCATATTGTGCAGAGAGAAACGCCGTTGGTTTGGCCTTGTTGCCCGTATGAATAATTATAGATTGGCGAATAGGGTAATGAACAGTATGCCTAAAGGCCTCAGAAAGAAGGGGAGACCTAGAATTCGTTGGGCTGACAATGTCAAAAGGACTTTATTGGAATTGGTTTGCAGTGGCCAGATGCAGTAGATGTAGTTCAAGACAGACTTGCTTGGAGAACTAAATTGCACTGTCTGGTTGGACCTCCGTAGCCCAGGGCTTCTTGAGGATGATGATGATAATGATGTACGATGATTTATAGCCATGCACACGAGATATCTGTCCTCTAGGTCGTTTGTGTGACAGGGCCACTGAAATCCCTCACCTCAGTGAGTTCGCTCCTTCTCTACCCACTGACGCCATATTCTCATCATTATGGCAGCATTCCGTCCAACACGAGCATCGATGTCTCGGTACGATAATCCACTTTCTCGTAATCCCACAGTTCTCCCTCGATCAAAGTCGGAGACCTGGTCGTATGGATGCCCTGTTCTTCAACGGGGCATACTTGATCCTTTAGTGAGCAAGAACTGTGAGCAAACACAATTCCAGTGCTTTACACCGGCTCTTTATAATCGCCTCTTATACCATTTCCAGGGGGCGTTACGGTCGTGCATGATGTGCGTATGTGCTGCGCTTTGAATAATTTACGTGTTCTCCCAAGGGCTACCCATTGTGCACATTTCGGGACAATCTGATGAGTTCTTCCTGGTGTTACACTTTTAATGGCCAACAGTATATTAATGAATTTTTCAAGATATTTTCTGAAGATCTGTATGACGAAGGAAGGAAATATACTGCATAACAAATCATATCTCTTTTCCCTCTCCATACATTTTTCTGACTCGATTGTGTTTCTTGCTGTCGCCCCCCCCCCTCGAATATTATTCAAATCTGAATGAAAGTAATCACTAATGTTAATGATAATATATGATCAGGCCCTGATATATAGGTATATGAAAGAGGGGACCAGTCGAATAGAAAAAATGTATAAGGTAGGGAAGAGACTGGATTTACACTTTAGTATAACATTTGCATCTTCGTTTTAGAGGTTTTTAAAACAATTCTAGAAAAATGAAAGAAATGTACATAAATTTAATAATTTTCCATTTTTTACCTTTATTACCCTTACTGGCATTCTTCAGGGGGATGGGGGGATTGTCTCCTCCTAGATCCGGCCCTGGATGTAATTCATAAGCTTCAATGAATCTCTTTTAAGTAAACTGAAGAGACCAAAGTGTAATTCGGTTAAACGAAAACAAGTGTTTTTAATCAATTTATTGCATTATTATTGGTGTAATTCTTTATATTTTCATATTTAGGCAAATGGACAAAGAATATTCCATTGGCGTACGCAGGAATTTCCACGGAGAAGTTTAATGTCTCATTGATTTTCAGGGACTTTCTTTTTTTTTTTCAATATACGTTAATCAAGACCTCATGTTGGGGAGGGGAATATAACTTCATCCCCATCCCGTTGAATATACTATTGTACTCTGATAGATATTCGCATCTACAGACTACTAAGAAGTAACTATAGCTGTGCACGAGATTAGAGATTATTAATGTAAAATGATTTGAGATCCTTTTCTAATGAAAATATTACAAATCTAATCTATGGACTGGGTTGTTTTGCCTCTTAGCGGCACCTTTTTGTACACAATGGAATAAATTGCAAAATCACGTGAACCCCGAAGGCCAGGAGAGGGTTGGGGGAATGGAACCCAGAGGATAGCTATGAGAGACAGATGGTAGCTTTCCATCAAAGCCATCCCCTGTGCTCTTAAATTGAACAATATATGGCTCTCCCGCACAAGGAGCCACGTCCCATTCGACGGACGGCTACCTTTTTTAGCCCATTGGTGTTCCCTTCTGACCGAGGGCAGGATAGCGGTTTAGCGGAGATAAATCTGAACGATGACACAGGTGGGACTCGAATACGGGAATTGCAAATTACGAGCTGATGCGTTACTTACTGAGCCATCCTCAGCCCCCAACATCTGACGTTTAGAGAATTACTAATTTTTATGCATTCTTCAAAAACTTTTTTTTTTTCTTATCTTATTACTGCATTTTCGGTGAACAAAGTTTGGGAAACGCTGTTGTAAAGACATATAAGAGGTATCAAAAATATAGGAAGAGTAAAACAATTTGAAATTCGTGAAATACTACAGATCGACAAATATTTCGGAGATAATAATAAATTTATTTTCCCGGAACAAGAAACTGTTTCTACTCCAGAATCTATTACAGTTCTACGAACTGATGTAAGAAACACGGCGCTGGTGAAAGAACTTACGTATTTATGAATTCAATAAAAAGGAAACGGTAAAGTTCTCAGTGAACTTCGTTCATGAATAAATTACCGATGAATAAGAATACACATCACACTAGTGGTGGATTAAATACCTAATTGCGAAGTTGGTTATGTCAGTACGTTGTCAGGTTTGTAATTTGTAATTTCCAAGCTCGAGTCCCAATTGTGCCAGGGTTGATATTTATCTCCGCTAACCCCTTTCTGCCCTCGGTGGAACGGCCACCGTCCATCGTATTGGACCTTAAGCCGTAGTTCCTAATGCAGGACAGCCATACCCTGTGCACGTTAAAGAATACGCTGGATGACCTTGACAAGATGATTCCATCTGTCATCTAACAGCTGTTCAGTGGGTCCCTTTCCCATAACAATTTCTGAGAAGATGGGTTCTTTGTGACCTGGCCATTTAATTCGTTGTGTAACCCAATCCAAATTGCGCATGGATGATTGGTAAGACTAAAATTTCGTAAGAATATCTCCACTCGTTTACCAAGAAAAGCTTTTCTTTTTCGCCACAAAATACCAATATGCAGAAAAGAAAATACAAAATCTCTTTTGTAGGTGACGATTTTATTACTCAAGTAAAGAAACTGGAAACAAATGAAATATTTATTTATATGTGTTATTTAGCATTTATATAGCTATTATGGTAACATTTCGACCAAGTGAAATTGTTTGGAACTAGTCTTAATACGAAGCAAAATATACTGATATTGCAAAGGTCGTAAAATGGGATATGAACATCTTTCGTGTTCAGAAAAACGTATCGACGTTAAAGACTACATTACATGAATACCATATGATATCCTAAAAGCTATCTGTAACAAGCAACTAATGTAGCTACTCAACTCCCATTACTTTCGAAGCATTAGCCATGTTACGTGTTCTGTGAAAAAAAATGTGTCTTAAAAAAACCTTACAGCTCATAAAACTACCAACTCTTTTACAGACTCTTAATGGAAATCTCGTTTAGTTCACAGAAATATATTCTTCTCACACGGAGTTGTTTCCTTTCGACGCAAACTTTCCTGAGAGCAATTCAATAACCCTAATGGAGAGGCAAAAAGGTACAATGACGAAGGGTAGCTGAAAAAGTTATGACATATTGCTGTTTTTGTAAGAGCGTAAACTGAAAATGATATTACCTTACAATTCGATGGCAGCTTAAAATAATAGCAAATGTTGGAGCATGTGACAGTTGTTAATGTGCGGCATGGGGTAAAGAAAAGATGCTCAGAATTCATGAGATGAAATCCCACTGGCGTTAAGGGGATTTATGGCAAATTAGTGCAGAAACAGTTGACAGCCAGTGGAAATGAATCACAGTGAGGGAACGAATGTGAGTAGAAAAAAAACGAGATTTTCTGTGATTAATATCAATAGATAATAAAAGTGAGATAAAACGAACGTCAGAGCAAGGAGCTTCATCTGAATTCTAAACCAAGTTTTTATACGGAATTTATTAAAACAGTTGTTATCATTTTCTTCATTTATTATTCACCTAATGGTCTGAATTTTGCATTCGCTTTTGCATTAAGGTTATTGTTATTTTTACAAGTGAAATTTTTCTCTTTGGTCTAGTGTAATTCCACTCAAAACTTCATAGGTGTGGAAGTATTATAACATTTTGTTTTCCTTTTTAATTTGTGAAAGAAATTTAGCTCTAACTGAGGGAGTGGTCATCATTGACGTCAGTCTTAGTAGGGCATGTCCTTGCATGAGAAGGTCTGTATAAACTGGAAGCAATTTCTAGCATCCTTCCTATCCTATATATTGCAAATAACAAAATTCCGATCAGTTTTTTTTTTGCCTTTTGTAGATATCGTGCAGCCGTGAGGGATGGGGCTTAGTTCAGTCGGTAAAGCACCAGCTTGTATTTTAATGATCTGTGTGCTTCGACTTCCAGCTGGACCTACATTGAAAATTTATCCACTAATTCCTCCTCTGCCTTTAATAAGAAAGGGGCACACCGCTAACCCTGGAACGGATACACTCACTCGTATGCTAAGATTTCGTCGTGAGACCGTATACAGGAGAGTAGCGCTCTGATTATGCGAAAACACGCTGGATGGTTTAACGACTGATTTCTGTCCCTTAATAGCTGCTCAGTAGGTTCCCTTATCCAACACAGCTTTGAGCTTTTAACGCTTCATGTAACCTGATCATTTAGCATATTGTAAGTGCAAAAGAGCCGATCAGAGATAAAACAACAACATCCAACATACCAGTCAGTATAGTTGCTATCCCTTATTAATCTAGTTACTCGTTTCGTGTGCTCTTTTATACAGGTTTTTGGGATTAATTCATCTAGTAGAGTGCCGAGTGGTTAACGCGCTTGGCTATGATCTAAGGGACCTGGGTTCCAACCCCGGGTAAGTCATGGATGTATGTGTCGTTTATCTGCTGAGGTCCTGTCATCCTCTCAGACCTTCTACTATGGCATATAAACTGATAGGATCCTGTAAGACCTGTGTGGCAAGTAGCTGCTTGAGGGGGTATTAATTTTTATTTATTTATAGAGGAGTCTTCCAATTTATGTAAGAGACGTACGCCTTTTGTGACCCAGCTACAATATTTATGTGTTCCTTTCGAGTCAATATACATTATCACGGATTCTATAATGTGAGAAAACAAGAATCTAAATGGTCGTATACCATGTCAAAGTCTGCTGTGTACAGGAAACACATCGCGTGGCATTTCCTTCTTCTAATAGCTTAACGCTATATTTTAAATATATCCCTATGGGTAGTTCTACTAGAGGTCGAGTAACACTGGTTCAGTTAGTTTATGTAAAATAATAAAGCGAAAATTGGTAATTCAAGCAAAAAAAAATGGGACCCTTTAAAAGATGTGCAATAATTTTTACATTACAATGAAGGCTAAACCAGTGGTTCCCAAACCTTTTGGTGCCACGCAACGCCTATAAAATCTAACTCTTTCTATGGATCCCTGAATCTACCCCGTGTGCGGGAGAGCCATACCCTGCGCACGTTAAAGAAAGGCTGGATGGCCTTGACGGGAGGCTATCATCTGTCTCCCAACAGCTGTTCCAGTGGGTCCCCTCCCCCAACATTCTCCGAGCCTTCGGAGTCCATGTGACCTGGCCATTTAGCCCATGGTGTGCAAAAAAGTGCCGCTCAAAGGTAAAACAACCCAAACCAACCCTGAATCTAACTATTTCTGCAGAATCCCTTCTCATCTTTAACTAATATGTTTTGCTTACGTAAAATATAGATCCTAGTAACGAGGAATTCCTAAATGTTCCAAGAAAGGATCATACGGAGGTCGTTCAAAAAGTTCTGGCACGTGTCTGCAGATTTGCACTCGTTCCACTAAAATTAACGTGCTGCGATTTGTTTGAAACTTTGTCTAAACTTGTCGTTGTCTGTTAAAAAAAGGTCATATCATCATTTCTCTCTTCGGTGGCGGCACGTAAATTTACGTCTGTGAAATCTATATGTCGTTGTTACGGAGCCTACTGAAGACTGGGAAAGAATTTGCATTTTTACAAGGATGCAGTTTAGGTACGACGCGAAAAAAAATCGTGTTGATTTATCACAAACAATAGAGATCATGCACTGTTACGGGATGGATGGATGTGAAAATTCCGAGAAGAACGGCAGATCTTCGAAGATCTCCCTCGTGTAGGAAGAACTCAGGAGGCCGTAACAAGAGAGCCATTGCTACTATTCGCAAACTCATCAGAGGAAACCCACACATAACGTTCGGGAAATACCTTTAGAGGCCAATGTATCGATTGGAAGTGTGAATCCAATTATTTATCAATATTTAAAGTTCCGAAAGATCTGTGCCAAATGGGTACCCAACAAACTGACAGAATAGCAAAAAAGGGCTGGAGTTGATTCGTGCAAGGAGAGATGCTGGCAATGTTTGAACCTAAAATCCCCAAACAGTTAATAGACATTGTCACAGGTGATGAGACATGGTTTTATGTATTTCTATACAATTCACAGAAAGATCGACAACTATGTTCGGGTTGCTGAAGATGAACCGCTTTCCCAAATCCTCCAAAAACATTTTCACTCAAGGAATATGTTCACAGTTTTTTTAGATTCCCAAGCAGTGGTAACAGTCAACACCTATCCTGAAAAAAATGACTATAAATGGCCAATACTACACCAACATTGTTTTGCCCAAAATTGTTAAGGAGCAGCGTCCAACAACAGGAGTTTCAAGGGTTCTCTTTCTTCATTGCAATGCCAGTGCTCACAAAACCTGGCTAGTTACGGCCTATCTGAAGCACGAAAATATCAAAGAGCTGCCCCATACTGCATACTCACCCGATCTTGCACCATGTGATTTTTGGTTACTTCCAAAAATTAAAAATGAACTTTCTGAGAAGCCTTTTTCCAGGATTCCCGGTTTGCGAATATTGCAAGGTACCTTGCAAGATTCGGTCTTTCATAGTTGCGGAATATTCCGCAAAAAGAGTACCACCTAGTCTTACAGAATTGGCGTAGTGTCTGCAACCTTCGATAGATACTTGAGGGGAGTACTTTAAAAGATGGTAAAAATTTTGTTGACAAAATTTAAGTGGTTTTAGTTCTGCAGATGCATGTCACGAACGTTTTGAACGTCCCTCGTATATCTAGATTTTATCTGTTGTTTCTTTTTGAGTGAAGAAATTCGACATTCCAAAAATTCATTTGTCATCGACAGCAATCGCAGGTTGTGATCAGGATGAGATAGCTAATGTTGCCATGCTGAACTAACATAATTTCAGCCAAATGCAATAGAAATTGGCACGGCTAACTAATAACTATAAATGCACAATTTTAATAACAGATTTTTGAAATGTTAAAAGTATCTTACTTTTAATTTGTGGGTTGCGGTAGTTACTCTTTTAATTTTTATATCTTTAAAATATATTGGAAAATAATCATCTCATTCTGTTAACATTCTTCTTCCTATTTCGATAGGGTGAGAGGTTCTTTAAGCAACTTTCCAGCTTTTGCAGAGACTTTTGATTGTCCTATCGGAAGTCCAATGAATCCAGAGTTCAAGTGTGCTTTTGCATATTAACAATTGTCAAAGTTAACTGATTATTGATCACTGTACGATTATTTTTACTGTGTATATTGAATTACAGTTACTTGTGTCTTCGTGAAATAAAATTTAGAACTTCTTTTGTAGGACGTGCGAATTCACGTTAATTTTGAATTTGGTATGAATTTCGGGAGGTTGGAGGAATTTAAACCTGGTTATCGCCTCCTTCGATTGGAACTTGATCTTAAAGCAGGTTAATAAGACTTTACATAAATGAACATACCAAGACTATGGTCATTCTTTGAGAATCCTGTAATACAGTGTCAGACACTCTTTCTGGTATGAAAGTTATTCGATTTTTTTTTCACGAAGGGTTTGGCTCAAAAACACGAACTTACTAGGAACGACAGTATTAAAATGAATCGCAGCACAACAGTTCGATTGCTTCTCAGACGATTGAAAATTCCCTCAAGCATTAGCCAATGTTACCAATGCTCCACTTTAGACTGATTGGATTCAACTTCTCAGGTTATAGTAAATATGATGCTCGTAATACACATTACCTAGTACAAAATAACAGTACCTGAAACGCGTTTCATTGTATCTCAAGATGCATTTACTATCTAATTGGGTTAAAATTTAAATAAACCAGAATTCATGCGTTTATTTTTTAAATTAAGCAGCTATAGAAAAGTAAGCAATATTATGTAACCTACAACTTTTCCTCTTCAAGGCATGCGGCATGAACTAAAATTATATTCCGCGTTTATCAGAAATAATTATCCATACATAGTTATAACACATCTAGAACTACATATCTATACTTGTCGATCTGACTTCAAACAAAAATTTACTTTCTAACAGATACTTCTGAAAGAGTGGCTCAGAAGATTCGAGTCATGTACTCACTAACTGTAGCTGTGATGAGTAGAGGATTTAATAATAGACAAATGCAAATTTGGTAAACAATAACAAAAAAAAAGATTTAAATTTATTTAAATTTACAAATCAACATAATTCCTCCACCAACTTATAAAGTGGATAAATTCACATTACAGTACGTTATCATATTTCCAACCCACTCAAATAAATTAAATTATAAAGTGACAGTCAAAATATTAAGAAAAGTCACAAAAATCAGTTTAATACGAATTAAAATGATTAAACCCTGATTGAAGATTTATCCATAACCAAAACGGAGTTCCGCTGGACTACAGTTGTGCACTCGGAAACAATAAACAATTATTCCGAAGACAGAAGATCGAACGGGTTCCTATTAGCACCATCACCCCGCACAGAATCCCTTCGCCGGCTGAAGCGAGGCAATAACTCAGGAAATCCCGGGAATTTTTTAACACTAGGGCCAATCACATGCCATCACCGGGGAAACACAACGTCCTCAGTTATTACACAAGTGGGACGGAGTCTTGTTGACAGATTCCAAAAGTAAAACGAAAAGAAATTACAAATACCAATAGGTCCGCGACTTATCAATTACATCATTTTTAACCAATGCAGTTTATTTATAATTTAAACTTTTCAATAAAGGAAACTAAATAAAGCGTATCACAAATGAATTCTTAATTGATTAGCATCGTCTTCTTAACGTCTATGAAAAGCAAAACACACATTAATTATGTATACACATACATATGATATATATATTTTACATATGATTCCTCGGCCGTCACTCTGATCTCTATTCGACTTTTGAAGGCCCATATCTCAAATTTTTTCCCGAAACCTTTGTCACGAATTACCGAATTGGCACAAAATTTCCCGTTCCCAGTACACATAGATCATCGTTAGATCGTGCTCTGACCTCTATTTGACATTGAAGGCACTGTCAAATCTCAAATTTCGTGTTATTGATTTTTCATCTACATCAATAGTCAGATATTAGCGTTATCACCCCGCTTCCCCATTAACTCAGTCAAAATCAGCTATATACTCGTATATAAGATGCATTGCCTTGCAGTTAAAGGGACTTTGTAGAAAAACGTTGTAAACCAAATATATCTTGACCAATTTGCAAGGTAAATGGTGAGGTCTGTAGAAGCGTTGAGTTAATATTGAAAGTTTAACTTCAATTCGATTATCCTAGCTCTGAAAATGTCTCAATGATATCAAACGGGTAAACGTGACATCCCAATTGAGATACAAATTGAGAATTAATAAACAATGTGATAAACTTTCACATAAATACAACCTCGAAATGGTGCATATTCTCTGTATAAGATTATACCAAAGTGCAGTAGGTATGGCCTGCCATTCATGGGCACTTACAGTTTACAGTGCGTCCAGCGAAGGAAATTGAGGAATGCAACATGCCTTCAGCTGTCCCGTTGGCAGAGTGGTTACCACGCTTGGCTACTGATCAAAGGAGGCTGGGTTCGGACCCCACGTAAGGCATTGATGTTTGTGTAGTTTTACTGCTGAGATCTCGACTTCCTCAGAGATATTTTCTATGGCGTTTGAAACTGCAGGCTCTTGTCAGACTCCTGTGGCAAGTAGCTGTTTGAGGGATAATTTATTTATTTATTTTATTAATACGCCTTCTCAGAGTATCTCAAACACGCTCTATTAGATTAAGATAGAGAAAATGTACAGGCCATTCCATACTGTTCATGTCCAACTCTAGATATTGGTTCACCAATAGAGGGCTGTGCAAACTGACATTATCACCTTCTAAAAATTAAATTGTCTCCTATTGTCATCTGCATGCGAGCTCATATAGAGTCACTGACTTCATATCTATGCCTTCGAGCAGTCATCGTGACAATAGGAACCACATAGAGATCTGTGCGACCATCCAATGAAATGCCTGCCTAGATCATGACACCGTACCTCCATAAGTGTCTATTACGATGATATTTGATACCCATCAAATGATGTGATGGTGTGCTTCTTTGTGCCCTCCAGATCAGTCTTGAGTCGCTATGCTGGGCAAATCGACTCATCAGTATAATATACTGAGCACCACTGATCCTCGGTCCAATCACGATGATGTCAGACGCAGATCAGTAGCTATCTTCTGTGGCACAGGATGAGGGGCACACAACATATTGGTCGGGAGCATAAAGACTACCTTCATGAAACCTCCTGATAAAGTCGATGGTTGAATCAAGGGTTCCAGTAGTCTCACGAATGTGAGGAAGCAGTTGAGTCACTGTTTTGTGATTATGTCTTCGAGCAGTAAGTCTAAATACCAATATAATTTTATGTTATTGTCCTTGGATACAAGAGAGACAAATGTTTTAGAAGACTATCAAAACCCAAGATTTCGAGAGACAAACAATGGTTTCAGACCAACAAAACCCTGGAGACAAATAACGTTTTCAGAAGACCATCAAGACCCAAGATTTTGAGAGACAAATATCGTTTTCAGCAGACCATCAAGATCCAAGATTTTGAGAGACAAATAACGTTTTCAAAAAATTATCAAGTCCCAAGATTTTGAGAGACAATAACATTTTCAGAAGATTATCAAGACCGAAGATTTTGAGAGACAAATATCATTTTCAATTGACCATCAAGACCCAAGATTTTGAGAGACAATAACATTTTCAGAAGATTATCAAGACCGAAGATTTTGAGAGACAAATATCATTTTCAATTGACCATCAAGACCCAAGATTTTGAGAGACAAATAACGTTTTCAAAAAATTATCAAGTCCCAAGATTTTGAGAGACAATAACATTTTCAGAAGATTATCAAGACCGAAGATTTTGAGAGACAAATATCATTTTCAATTGACCATTAAGACCCAAGATTTTCAGAGACAAATAACGTTTTCAGAAGATTACCAAGTCCCAAGGTTTTGAGAGAAAAATAACGTTTTCAGAAGATTATCAAGACCCAAGTTTCTGAGAGAGAAATATCGCTTTCAGAAGACCATCAATATCCAAGATTTTCAGAGACAAATAGCGTTTTCAGTACACCATCAAGACCCAAGATTTTGAGAGACAAATACAGTTTCCAGAAGATTATCAAGACCCAAGAGTTTGAGAGGCAAATAACGTTTTCAGAAGATTATCAAGACCCAAGAGTTTGAGAGACAAATAACGTTTTCAGATTATCAAGACCCAAGATTTTGAAAGAGAAATACCGTTTTCAAAAGACGATCATTATCCAAGATTTTGAGAGACAAATAACTTTTACAGTAGACCATCAAGACCCAATATTTTGATAGACAAATAACGTTTTCAGAAAATTATCAGTCCCAAGATTTTGAGAGACAAATAACGTTTTCAGAAAATTATCAGTCCCAAGATTTTGATAGACAAATAACGTTTTCAGAAAATTATCAGTCCCAAGATTTTGAGAGACAAATAACGTTTTCTAAAGACCATGAAGACCCAAGATTTTGAGAAACAAATAACGTTTTCAGAAGAGTAATAAGACCCTAAGCCTTAGCCTGTTGAGACAGAAGGGTTGACACTGAACCATCAGGTGGCTTTTACTTGCGATTGTCGTTCTTCAATTCGTTCAATCGCCATACATCTCAACTTTCTGGTAAATGTCTGCATCTCTATTGTAACAGAAAATCTTCACTCGGCGAACAGAACTCAGCTTTCAGCAAATAAAGCGTTGATGACGCTATGATGATTTGAGAGCAATTATCAAGAAAATGTGAAATGCATCTTAGAATGCGGAACATAATTTACATGTCGTGATGGTATTTACCGACTTTAAAAGCGAAAAAAAAATATCCGTCAGGTAACTGCTTGCCGCAGAGGTCTAACAATAGGGTTACCATATGCCAGTGTTCTAAATGGAAGACAGAAAAGCTACAAACGGTGGAAAAGGTGAATATGCTTTAAATTTGTGAAATAAAATAGATTTTTTCCTACCAAGTTTTATTTCAAGTACCGACTAAGAGTTTAATCAGAAAAAGGCATCATTATAATTATTCAGTACACTTCAAAATATGACGATTTTATATTCATACTTGAAAAGCAATCAATGGCTATTTGGCCTTAATTGTCATAGTGTTTACTAAATATCTCCTATTTCAGGAGGCAACCTTTGTGCATTTCTATTAACTATAACTGAGATAGTAGTCAGCAGTGACTTCGGTCTTGCCAGGATGTGCTTTCGTATGAGAAAGCTTATACAAACAAGAAGTAGTTCCTTAATTCCTTTTGTGTCCTTTTATGTTGCAAATAACAAAATAAAACTGCTGTCGGCTTTCGTAGCTCCAACTATCTATGGACGGAATCAAAATTTTATGCAATTTTCTAAAGCGCGTACTTTTTTCAATCTGACATGTAAATTGCACACATTGAGATTACAGAAAACAGTAACTTTGCAATAAGAGAATTAATTTGGCATTCATGATGTGCACTTACACGTATATTATTTCACGGTTAAAAGTAAGTTATATTCTAGTAATGGGCTCAAGAAATTTAAAAAAGGCAAAATGGAAAAAAGAGTGCTTTAATTCTAATTTAAAACATGTTAAATGATTTATACAAAAAGGAAGACATTTCATGTTTTTTCATAATTCCAATAGGACACGAGATAAAAATGGAAGACATGTCCTCGTTTTGGAGCACGTGTGGTACCTACTCTAACAGGAATCTGTCAGTCTATACGCCATAGTAGAAAGTCTGTGAGGAAGCCGAGACTTTAAGCATATTTTAGTAATATTTTATCAACGGCTTTTTGAATTATTCCAAGATATTAATTTCCTTTAAATTTCAAGACAATGCATAATGAAATGAAATAAAATATCAAGATGCCTATCAAGATCGAAGAAGCAAAGCACGGATTTTTTTTACCCTTCTGAAGATGGCTATTTTTATGGTCAGTGCAACTTAATACATGACTAAGCATGTGACCTATATGGAGATGTCTGTGCAAATATCTCTCATAAACGATTACAACTATGTTGTCTCCGTATTTGCTTCAGAAACATTGCCGGAAGAAAGTGTCAGTGCTCCACCCTTTAATGACGAAATGAATTTCCCTAGTCCTTTTTCTCCAGTAGCAGATAGTTTGTCATTAAATGTTCCACTTCCAGTCGTTGCACTACCCTCTTTCTACTTTATTTTTTTACATTTTACTGCGGAAAAAACACGTTCTTTCCAACCAAGATGTTTTAATTTAGAACATTCTAGTCTCAAATTCGAAATTTAATATTGTTTCGGCTGCTTAATTATAAAATATACTGTACACAATATTTTTTTATTCAGCTTCGTTTTCCTATATTTTTCGATTAAGAAATAAACTCAAGTTATTACATCTTACATTAAAATGCATATTAATTAGCTCCCATTTCCAACTTTTTCCATTTACTTGGCAATTTCTCGGAACCCACTTATCGCCTAACTACGAGAACTAGTGTAGTGACATATTGTCTGGCAATTTTCGATTTATTAATTCTTTTAAATTGTGTTAATAGTCCGAATATAGTTTATATATTTTTAACTTACTTGGCAAATCAGACAGGGGAGAACTTCTTGGGATGTTCCATTTAAGCATAAATTCTTAATTCTGTAATGTAATCATAATTAATTAAAAATCTCAGTTTTCAATTCAAGTCACAGATTTCCTGCCGTGTAAATATACACGATAAATAGTAATTTCAATCCCGATGATCTACTCCATTATTAGCTTCTGCTAATAAATGATAGATTTTGCAAACTTTTATATAACACTGCTCAAAAATACATAAAGCATCTTTTCACTAATTTTGAATTATTTTATATGTGCATGTGAATGATTTTGGGCTTGCAACGTTTTAAAGAAAAAAAAAACTTTCCTCCCAAGAAGTTCGATGTTTAACACGCTTTACAGGTGACGAGTAAATTGAGCGAATACGTTTAACGAAACTTCTGTTAAAAACCATAGTTTGCAAATTTTTATTTCTATTAATAAAAGACAACCGCTAACTTTTTTCTGGCAGACTGAATGAGTTTTGAAAACATAGTTCTATTTCAACATTCAAATTCAAGTTAGTTCCATTAATTTTGTCCATTATAACTGTTAAACTCCTACGTAGCAATCTGCCATGTTCAGTAATATTTTCATCATCATCATCGTCCTCAAGCAGCCATGGGCTACGGAGGTCCAACCAGACCGTGCAATTTAGTTCTCCAAGCAGGTCTGTCCTGAGCTACATCTAACCCACTTCACATCAATTCTAATAAGGTCCTGTTTGACATTGTCTGCCCATCGCATCCTAGGTCTCCTCCTCTTTCTGAGGCCTTTAGGCACACTGTTCATAACCCTATTCACCAATCTATAATTATTCATACGGGAAACATGGCCAAAACAACGGTGTCTGTCTCTGCACAATATGCTGCTTAAAGGAGGTTGCCGACTCCTTTGCCTCCTAACATCATTAGTTACAAAGTTGAACCACCTAATGCCCAAGATACTGCGTAAGCATCTAGAATCAAAAGCATCTAGTTTCCTGTTATCTTGTTTACAAAGTGTCCACGTTTCACTACCATAACTAACCCTAGAAAGAACGAAACTATTATATAGTCTAATTTTAGTCTTTAGGTGTATACGCCTATTTCTCCACACTCTCCATAGGTTCTTAAAAGTCCCAGCAGCAATCCCTATTCGTGTTTTAATCTCATGCCGCACATCACCAGTATCTGTTACATAGCTCCCAAGATAATTAAACTGTGACACCTGCTCAAGACTACAACCATTCAGATGAACTGAATCACAGCCACACAGTCTTTATTACTTTATCGTCCTGTTAATCTGGCCATTGTATTTCAAACTTTATTTTTACAGCATTCGCCCTCACGAGTTATTGTAAATATATCTTGACATAAAAAAAGAACTTAATAATTCTCATGGAAAACCATTAAACAATCTCTGATATCTTTCCCCATTTAGAAGAAAATGATTGCAAGTTTCTCCTTAGTTGTTAAAATGTTTTAATTTTACTTTTATTTAACCAAAGAAATATGCTTTTCTTTTTCTAGCAAACCGTATTACGGCTTCTAACTCTATATTCGCAGAGAAACTTGATGCATCATAAATGTAGTGTCTTGCTTTGGCTTCAAAGAAAAATGGTTTTATTATTCATACCTCTCCACCATCGCTGCTCTGTCCTGATAAAAGCTTTCGCGGTTTTGGTTTCTCCCCTTTCCAAGGTTTGATTAAAAAAATTCTAAATGTGTGCCTAAGCAAATGCTCTTTGAAGGGATATATTGCATCCCACTTCTTCATATGGCCGTCACATCTTCTTAAGTACGCTACTCGCAATATTTTTACAAAATAAACAAAAGTTATTTTCTCAAGAATTATATCTCGTATCAAAAATCCAAGGTATTTTCGGAATCGGCTAGAAAAAACTGTAAGAACTTCCTAATGTTTTTAAGGAAACAAAAATGGTGATTATTAGTATTAATAGGGCTATTCTAAGAATGGTAAGTGGCCTTGCTCCCCTTAATGCCCCTTTCATTCCCTTTGGGAATCTTAATAAGTGGATGAAGTAGAAAAATCCTTGTAAAGATATGTATTACGCACATTATGAAAGATTGTTTCTTTTAGGCTAGTGTTTCTCAAAGTGTGCAGTGGTCCCCCAGGGATGTGAAGCTTAGGTCAAGGAGCCATGACATCAGAGAATCGACAGAAGTGTTACCATAAAGTTTCAATTTCATCCGGATCATCTTTGCCTATATTCATATGAAAATGATTTGCTCACCTTATTTTTACAGCATCTGCCATCACGAATTATTCTAAATACAGTATATCTCGACATCAAATATTATACTTTGACAGGAAGTAAGAAAATCCATACCAAAAGAAAATATACAACAGGGAAAAATTCGTAAATACAATCCTGATTTATTTCAAACAGAGGCTATCAATGCGGGTAGCAATTCCTAAGGGAATCACAAGAAGTTTGGAAAGTATCGCAAAGCTCTGAAGAACGGCATTTAAAGTAATTAAATATTGTCACACGAATGAAATAACCATCCACCATGTGGTGGCCCTTTTCTTTCCTGGACCTCCCGAACCCATTTGGACTACTCCAAGAGTATTCTCTCACCATCCATCTCGTTCTTTCCTTAGTTAACCAGAATATTCTGATGCAGCACATTATAATATCATCTGTAACAGTCTGCTGTCAGAATAATCTGTCCCCAAATTGAAGTCACTTCTGTCAATGGTAAGGGATCGGTGTGACAAATTCCATGAATAGTAGAAGGAACAGCGAATAATTCCGCCAACCGTAAGGCGGAGCCGTGACTGGAAAGATTTGAGAACCACTGTTTGAGACGACCACTGAAATTTTATATGGGTGAGTCGTCTGTTGATCACATATCACATATCCCCCCCCACACACAAACTTAAGCACATAACTAATTCATTTTTTCCGTTTCTCAGTGTTATTTAAACCTATTAAAAATATGTTTTTTTCGTTTTGTTTTTCAGAAATTAAAATGTTTACTGTATTTCGTCATCATTACCAATCAGGTGAGAAAATAATTGAAATTCACCTCTCAGTAGAAAGAAAGTGTTAGGGGTGCTGATAGCAATCTGTCAATTTTATTCATTCCCAACATTTTGATTTTATCTGTGTCCTTAAACGCGTCTTAATATTTCATCTTTAAAAAGTAAGTTATCTCATATTTCGTTGGTGCGGGGGGTGGCTCAGTCGTAGCATGCCAGGTGTAATCTGCAATTCCTAAGTTCTAGTCTAAGCTGGACGATTGTCGAGATTTATTTCCGAAAAACTCCCGCCCTGCCCTCGACACCGTTGAGCTTGGAAAAGCCAACGTCCGCCGCAGGGACGTTAAGCCGTGGCTCTGTGTGTAGGAGAGCCATACCCTGTGCACGCTAAAGAACACACTGGATGGCTTTGACGAGATATTATTATCTGTCTCCCAACAGTTGTCCAGTAGGTTCCTACACCCAATCTTTCCTGATCCCTCTGTTTCTTGTGACCTGGCCATCCATTGTGTGCAAAAAAGTGCCGCTCAGAGGTTAAGCAATCCGTATTTCATTTCCTTCTTTTTATAGTCTTACCTCAAGAAGTTCAGCTAAGCTTGCTTCAAACTAGATACATTCATCAACCAAAATATTTGATTCGAAATCTGAAATTCCAAGCAAGGTGAAAATATTTGCCGTTACCGATATGTATTACTCTATTTTTTGTCCCTGGGACAGTTGGAATCATCGTTAATGATGAACATTAATGGTTGTTATAGTGGCGCACAGATATTCCTACAAATGTTCAATAATATTGAACATTTGTAGGAATTAATGGTTGTTATAGTGGCGCACAGATATTCCTACAAATGTTCAATAATATTGAGGTCTAGAGATTGAAGTGACCAGGGTAGCTGCTGTACCTCATCCTCTTGCTCTGCAAACCACAACTTGACACGTTTCGCACATTGCACGGGTGCATTATCCGCTTGAAACCAGGGACTGTCACAATGCCCCAACATTGGGAGCGGATGGTCCCTGAGAATGAATTTCTACATTGCAGATGTCACACGACCTACAAAAAAAATGGCCCGAAGGAATGCCATGATATGGCACCCCACAGCATCAGGGATTCACCTTTATGCTTCACACTCGCAACCAAACAGTCAGGGTGGTATACGCTTCTGCAGGTTTTCGTGAGATGTACACTCTACCAGTGATAGGAAACAATGTATAGCACCATTCATCAGACCAGATGGCACGTTGCCAGTCTTTAACATCCCAGTTTTTATGTGCTTTGTACAACCTTACATGTTTTGTTGCATTAATCAGAGGTTGGGGTTGGAGCACGGCCATAAATACTGCACGATGAAATTCTCGATGAATGTTATGACAGAAACGGGATCATTCTAACTGGTGTTCAACTCTGCTGCTATTTGCAGTGCCGTGGTCTTGTGCTTCTGCTGTACAATCCGTGCCAACGTTCGCCTATCCCTATCTGACAACCTCTTATGGCATCCGCAATTTGCGCGTTTGGAGGCAACGCCCTGTCCTTTTTGATAGGAGTTATAATCTTCGATACAATTCCTCGTGTTATACCTACTCAGAAAAATACGCTTAATTACAGCGAATTTATAATTTATTCTTGAGATAATAACTTCATAACATAACTATAAATTTTTCACAATTAATTTAATGAATGTAAAGAGAAAAGTGTCGTTATGGTTACCGAAGCTCCTGCAAGACACGCACCAATGATCATGCCTTTTTGGAGATAGCTGAGATTTGACATTGTCGAGAATTACAAAAGAACAGTTGTTTCACCTACACCTGTGGCATTGCTAAGTGATAGCCGACATCGTACTTCTACCCTTTATATTCCTCACATTGCGGGTGACGTCATCCCTGTGATATACATACGGCACATTGCATGTTCTCCAGTCGCCATCAGTGTTTCGATTATTTTGATAAACCCCTGTATATCTAATGACTGAGTGACTGACTTACTGACTGATTGAGTGATAGCTGATCATGCTAATTAGAACTTTTACGCAGAAGCAGTGCTCTTAATATTTCACATAAGGCACGCCTGGGCAAATTTTAACGTTTTAAAAATTTAATCATTATTAAATTAATTATACGTAAAAGAGAAAATGAACATATAGAGGACAAGAAATGCAATTCTGTCGAGGCGAATTCTTATTAAAATAATTAACTTTAATAAAATTATATTGTTTACCTTTGAAATTCTTTTGCTTTGGTTATAAACTGAACGGACAAATTATTATATTCACCCCCTTACCAATATGCAAAGCAGAAGTATATCGTCCAGTCAGGTGGGATGCTGAAATTGGGAATGCCTATAAATAGAGCAGGTCTCTATGCATTGGAAACCAGTCACAGAAAATTAATCATGGGTAAGGCAGCGACGTGAGTGAGTTTGACCATGACTAGATAGTAGGTGAGAAGGAAGGAACATGCCAGATGGCTTGGATGGGAGGTTATCATTTGTCTCCTAACGCTCTTCGTTTTTTCCCTTCCACCAACCTTCTTTGAGCCCTAGAGAGCAGCCATTGCATGCAACAATGTGCTGCTCAGAGGTAAAACAATTAAACTACAACCTCTTTATCAATGATATGTGCATGCTAATGACCTATAGGAACTATTCCACCTGGCAAAAGTATTACGACACAAATAAGAACCACCATCTATTTGAATGAAAGCAATCTAGGAACATGAGGAATGAAATTTACACTAGGTTTTCAAATAGTTTTACGAATAATATGAGCAATGTTATGGGAAAGTATTAGACGATGTGTTGCGACACAATTGATTGATTACACGCTTCATTATACAGATAATGAGAGAAAAATGGAAACACCAAGGATTCTGGAAAGCCTTTTGTTTATGTTAAACTGCAGCATTTACGTGTCACTGACGACTGCATGAAACACGCACATGACATTCCAACATGCTTAGCGTCATGTCTGTAAAAGCAAACCCTGTGTAACTGCAAGTAACTATTGGTACCATGTCGTCGAGGGATATTTTCGAAAACATTTTCGAAAGGGACACAATAGTTGGAGCACATTTGGCAGGATCTTCGGTGACTAAAGATAGCTGAGCACACTAATGTTTAATCAGTAACAGTTTTCAAGGTCATGTCTGCGTGGGAATCAAAAGGGAAGACATCATTTGAAAAAGACAGCAGAGGGCGAAAGCACATTCTCCAAAAACTGGACGTTCGAACGTTAGTGTGATGTGCAACGCGAACCGGATACCTGTAGTTAATCCGTCGTGTACGTATTCAAACACAGGATGCGAGAGGTCAGTTACATTAAAAAGAGTACATCGGAAACTCCATAGAGCTAGGTATCATTGTCGAATTGTACTTCACCAGCCATTCATCAACATGTCAAAGAATGTTGTCGTGTCCAGTAGTGCAAAGAGCATGGTTGTGAGACTTGAGCAGTGGAGAATTGTGTTATGGTCTGACCAATCATCTACACTTTGTTTCCGACAAATGGGCGAGTGCATCTGTGGCGCTAATTGAAGGAAGATTACAACTTTGATTGTTTGTTTCCTACTGTTAATGTTTATGGAGGTCCTGTAGGGCGTGGGGCGACTTCCAGTGACATGGTTTGGGTGCATTCATTCCTTTAGAAGGCAAGATTAATGTCAATCGCTATTTAACAGTCCTGATTGATCATATTGATCCAATGGTACATCGTTTCTTTCATGAAGAGAGATGTCGTTCAGGATGGCAATGCTGTAATCCACAGAGCATATTCGGTCACCCGGTGGTTTCAGGAGCATGCGAACTGAACTTTTTCAAATGCTATTGCCACTGCTGTCACCAGATATCAACCCCTTGGAAGATAAATGTCTGTAAAGGTAAGCCCTGCCTAGCTGCAGGTAATTATTGTTACCATGTGGTCGAGGTAACATTTTAGCGTTTTCGAATACTAGAGCAATACACTGGCACAACGACAATCAATTAGTGTGATGACAGAACAGTTTCAGTGTCTCTCGCTCGTGCTGGCGCAGAATGACGCCGGTGGCTCTGTTGCAGATCAGATTGTTAAGATTGCATATGAGCTTCATTTCAGATAGTACAGCAGTCGAAATCTGGAGACAGGGGTGACCAATGAATAAGCCTATCACATGGATCATTCAGTATCTTTGTACTGGAACTGAATTTGTGTTTTTTGTTTTTTCATTTTTCGCCACTTTAAGCTAACAAATGTAATTCTTTATAGATTAAAAAAAAAAGTCTCTTCAGGTATCGTTATAATCATTTTTTAATCATCATGTACAGTATATCAGAGTGAAATATATATTAAATCTGAGTGCAATAAATTCAAGAACTCTCTCGACGTTTTTGTTCAATTCTCAAGGTAAGTATCACGCCTAGTTTAAAGTCTGTGGATTAAAATTTTCTTGATTAATTTCATATATCCATTTCAAATTCATTTAAATAAATCATAAAAATATAGACAAACCTTTCACAAAAAAGCAGATAATGTTAACAACTGGGTCTGTTGGCAGTTTATTCGTTAAATACCAGATATAAATCCGAGTCTGGTCGTTGGGAAAGAGAGCTCTAAATAATGGTAGCTAACTCAATCTTACTAAAGAGTCAGTAATACAAAAAGTATATTTCTGAAAAGTCGATGGAGAAATAATATACTTTAAAACAAAGCATATATTTTTTCCAACAATTAATGAATTGCAAATGAAAAACTCTTATTTTTAAGCAAAGGAAAAACTCTCTCAATTAAAAAATGCATATACAATTTTAAAGAGTACTATGAATATGAAAAATCGTTTACTTATAAAATGTATATTAAATATGTTTGATCAAAATTATTGAAAGAAATAACCCAGATTCAGCATACAGTTAATTTCTATTATGAGCTGAAAATTCTTTTTGGCCAGGTTGTTCTAGATAAATCTAATGATTCGTAAAACATTATCTTTGTATTCATATTTCGATTACTCTACTGCAGGGACAAATCTGGGGGAGGAAATTATTAAATTTATGTATAGTTCATGCATTTTTCAACTGTTTTATTAAAGACCTCTAAAATGAAGGGGAAAATATTTACTGCAATTGAAATCCAGTCTCTTGCCTCCCCCTTTCTTATTATTTTCTAGTTTCGGGCATTCTCTACAGAATTTATCATTTTCTTTTTACATTTATTTACAAATGATGTTGTAGAAAACTATCAGGTATTCTTAACATTTCGTCATACAATTTATCGATTTCAAATTTTACACTTAGGTATTTTACAATAGTAAAAATAATATTAAAATTGAATGGTAAATTGTGTTTTTCTCTTAAAGTTCTAACAAAATTTCAGAAATTCACTTTAGAATAAAAAAAGAAAATTTTGACTCTTTGTATTTCTTACTTAAATTCACTTATTGTCGAATCAGTCTCTGATAAAACGGAGGATGCAGGAGGATTCCATGGGAATGCAATGTGATGAAATGGAAGACTCGCATTCCATCCATACTAAATTGTAATAGAAACCTTTACTAAAGTTCCAAGAAATTAAGTTCCCTTTTTTTTGTCATTCCGAATGTTTAGGATTTGCAGCTGGTAGTACATTATCAGTATACACAAATTATCGCGGAACCGATTAAATTGTCTCATCTCCCTTATATTTGACACCACTTGGATACGATATTTCAAAACAATTAGATTAAATTTACACTTATTTGAATTCATGTTTAGAATCTGTAAATTCACTTTTACAAATTTTATTTCGCTGATGTGGCCAGTGACATTGAGTAGTTAGGGTAATTGACAACGTATCCACATTTTTTAAGGTATTTGTTATTTTCAAACAGTTATATTAAAACAGTTTTAACAGTAAATAGTTTCAAACAGTTATTATTTTCAACAGTTTCAAACAGTTATTATTTTCAACAGTTTCAAACAGTTTTTAAGGTATTTATTATTTTCAAACAGAAAATTATAAATTTTCAAACAAACAGAACAGTTACAAAATAAAATTTTCTTTACGTAATATACATAAATTTATAAATTTAATAATTTTAAATTACGCGTACGTAATGGAATGCCTGCCGATTTCACGACGTGAAGCGACAGCAGCGCTAGTTACGTTTTCGTCCGTTGTGGCGCTGGCGATCCGCTGTCAAAGAAGGTCTACCCTAAAGTTATTCAATGAGTGTTTTATCCCGTTCAGGAGTACATTTTACGATACCTGGAAAAGCCGTTGTATGTTTATTTTGAGTAATTTTGCAGAATTTTTAAAATTAATATGTAAATTAATACATTTAATCATCTTGCGAACATGTAAGTCAATGTATGTTGCAGTTTTGTGTTCCCTGGAGCATATCGATATATATATAGGTGTCTGCAGTTTGTTCTAATAGTAATTTTTTTATGGTTGATAACAGAAGTGCCTGCTGCCATCTATTGACAGTTTATACAAGTAAGAAACTCGATGTGACTTTAATTGAAAATATCCTAAATTCTACAAAATATAATTAAACAAAACATGTTGTCTCGCATTAAGCCATAAATTTCAATTTATTATAATATATTAAATATAGTAGAATGTTCAAAATATTAAAATTTCTATGTTGAGCATAGCTACTACTTGTTTTACAAAATGGGATTTTATTAAGGAAAATAATTTTAACTAATAATTGTGAAAAGAAAATTATGATGGTAAAATTTAAGAAATGAACACTCTGAACAGAGTCAAAGTGTATGTAAAATTAGTCACGTGGTGTAAGCTATTGAAAACCTTGCTGGGAGGTGGAAAAATAACGCAAGGAACTGGCTCCTCTCCCTGGCTAGGTGGCTTCACTGCAATACACGAATTTGCCATGTTTAGAGGGCGCTGCAATCGAAAAGTTTACATTACGTCTATGGAAGCTAGCTCTCTTCTCCCTTAGACACTCCTTGCCGCTGTCTTGCTTTCTGCTTGCTCCTTTGTAGCATACATTATTACATTGTTTAGCGCTAGTTTTAAAATTTGATTCTGATAAGGATTTATTCATATGTGAATTATTTATTGTTCTGTCTATTTTCTGTAGTTTCTGAAGAGCAGTTTTAACCATGGTATAGCAGTTTTAACCATGACTGTGTGCCGTTTTGCAGAAGTGAAACTTGTAAAACGAAAATAAGTTTTCATCAAATCCCTTCCAAGCTTGATTCGCGAGAAAAATGGCTGACAGCAATATGTTCGGCAAGGTAAGATCTTTGTCTTCATAATTACCTTAATAAGTTTGTTGACATGAATGATTTGAAAAATGTTTAATAGATTACTTTCGAATAAATAACATTTCTGATATTTTTAATTCATCGGTATTTTAAGCAAATGAAAGTAATTTCTGTTAGTTTAAATTATAAATATCTTTACACAGACTGAATTAAATTAAGCTGCACAAACAAAATAATAATTTCCATGTTACGTGAATTGCAATTTGACTTCGAAGTTCTATGATACGATGAAACAAGATAATTTTTTGTTAAATATTCTGACTTCCATAACTAAATGGAGAACAAATATTTTTGAAAAATTGCGATTTATCTTTTCCGTTTTTACATTTGTTTTTCTGGAAATACGTAGTATGTATCAAATAAACTCTATAAAATATAGGGCAAAATTTAAATTTTTTTAACTTCTTTGTTTAACAGACTTAAGTGAACTGTACATTTTGAGTGTAAGGAATGATTAAATAATATTTCACAAACATCAAATGGAAAGGCCTAAATTTAGATTGAAAAAGTTGGAAAATTGTGCTTGTATACATAAAAAAAGCCTCTTTATGACTGCTTGCCATATAGAGGTATGACGGGAACCTATCAATTTAAACGCCATAATAGAAGGTCTGTGAGGATGTTGGGACCTCATCAGAAAACAATAAACATCCATGCCTTACCTTGGGCTCAAACCCAGGTCCCTTTGATCAGTAGCCAAGCACGCTAACTACCTGGCCTAATATTACAGTGATTTTTATCCCCATAATAAAATGCATCCTTTCTTCAGTAATTGTTAATTTGGCCAGATGCTGAAATCATTTAAAACGATTGTAAGTTTCACTAGATACTGGTGTAGGATATTTAGAGTATATTATATTATATGACGGTACTTTAGGTAGAATGTCGCAGAGCAATGATCGTAATAAATATGCCCAAGAATAGTATTTTGATTCCTGATGATATGACATAGCATTTAAAACATTAACCTCTTGATAATGCTGATTACATTCCTGTTTAATTTTCAACTACTGAAGTAAAAGATTAAAACATAGTAGTATTTATTCTTCTAATTATTGTTTTCATTTAGTTGGCTATTAATGTTTGATTCATACACATACTTTCTCTTAACAGGAATGAAAAAGCGAAGCAAATGGTGCCCTAGCCAATATTCTGCAGTTTGTGGGAAGCATTTTCAAGAAGAGGATTTTAAAACTGTAGGGAAAAGAAATATTTGAAACCATCTGCAGTGCCTTCCGTGTTTCCCAGTTACCCTACACACTTGCGTAAAAAAGTAGTGAAAAGAAAAACAAAAGAAATTACAGGGAATACTGTTCCATCGACTCTTAGTGCAAATATTTGCAGCTCCCCTTTTCCTTTTGGAAATTTAGATGTGTTAGCTGACGCAGCTTCCTTTAGCAACAAAATGGAAATAAGCTGCTAATCATGTGACAATGCATTCAAACTGAACATGATACAAAAAGCATTTTATTTTTGAGAAATAAAAATAGAAATATAATATCAAGGTTTTGCAGAGTGAGTAAACAGTTAAATACAATGAAAGCCAAATATAATAGTCTTCTAAAACTCTACCAGAAATTAGAATCTGACTTTGAATGTGTGAAAAAATTACAAGAAAATGCTGCAGATGGAAATCATAGTGCTGTTTTTTTGCTAGATCAGCTAAAAGCTTATGAGCAAAACAAGCCCAAGTGGCATGAACTTACAGTAAGATTTTGCATTATGTAGCAGAGCCGTTCACCGTGTGGCTATCGTCATGCTCAAAACATCAAACTCTTAAAATTACCAGCTAGATCAACATTACAAAAGTATCTGTCTAATAGTCCTACGGAAACTGGCTTCAATAGCCTTGTTCAGCAAAGACTATATGCTGAGAAAAAAAGATTGACAGAAAAAGATCTCCTTGGTAGCCTAATAATTGACGAAATGAACATTAAACCGATGTTGTTGTGCAATAAGTTGCAGGACCGTTACTTTGGTAATGTCATGGATGGCATCGAAAATGAATTAGGAATTCAAAACAAATTTGCCAATCGTTTACTGTGCTTCCTGTTTTCCGGTTTATCAACACATTTTCGCCTTCCAGTTGCTTATTATTTTACCCATCAGTTACAAGGAAATCAGTTGTATCCACTGACACTGAATGTCTTGAAACAGCTGGAAAATATTGGATTTCAAGTTGTAAGAATTGTAACTAATAATCACAAGGTAAACACCTTCATGTACCAAAAGCAATGCCATGGCTCAATTAAACCTGAAATTGAGCATCCTTGTGATCCAGAAAAGAAGTTGTTCCTCAGTTATGATTACTGCAACATAATCAAAAATATCAGATCTTACTTTTTATCTAATAAAAAAGTTGTGTGTTGCGGCTGAAAAAATTTCACTGAAATATTTGTACCATATATATGATTTGCAAAGTAAAGAAATATGTAAACCTATAAGAAATCTTACAAAGAAGCACTTGTTTCCTACAACTTTAAAAAAAATGAATGTAAAGAGAGCAATAGCAATTTTTACTCTTGAGGTAACATCTGTCTTAAAATTTCTATGTGATTATGGTAGGCAATGTTCTGTAAAAGGTTTCGAAGATGCACAGAAGACCATTGAATTTATGGAAATAATGCATAAATGGTTCACATTGCATAACATTCAAAATACCAGGTATCACACACATATATATATATAGCAATAATCCTATGTGTATGCAGTTCTTTTCTGTTATTGATGAAAGATTGCATTGGTTAGAGAATGATTTCTTAGATTATTTACTTAATTGGAAAAATTCTTGTTCTCAACCAAAATTACAATGTTTAAGTGCAGAAACATATGAAGCAATAGTTGTGACATTATCTACTATAAAATGTGTGAAATACCTACTGAATGAAGGATTTCATTTTGTGTTAACCAGAAAATTTTCCAGTGATGACGTGATATCGTTTTTTGGCTGTTTTAGGCAACTGGGAGGCAAAAATGACCAACAAATGCTTGTAGTGCCGCTGCAGCAATTACAAAATTCTTAAAACGGGCATAATTTCTGCATCACTTTCAATCAATGTGAGCAACAAACCTTCCCTAGATGTAATGGGTCCTGTTTCTACAATCCCCCAACCCTTCCCAATTAGTAATAAAGCTTCAGAAATATCTTTTGAAATACTGTTAGCAGAAGAACTTTCTCAGATAGAAAATATAAATTCCTTTTGTAGAATGTCACTTTTGACAGCAACATTAGCGGTGATCGCTGGTTACCTAGTTAGAGCAGTACAAGATAACACAGAATGCCACAGCTGCTCTAAGCTATTAAATACTCCTCAGTCACCATCAGCATCAAATGCCATTATTTGAAATCTCGATCGTGGGGGCTTGAACTATCAAAAGCTTGAATTTCTCATTGTTTTAGTTGTTATGGAAAAAGCTGCAAAAAAATTGCTGCCCACTTTGAGTTCAAAGAGAAAAAATGTTAACGTTAACATTTCTACCAAGGTTATGAAAAAATAAATTATTTCATTGTTCTTTTAATGATGACAGCCACATAAAAAAACCTTTGTAAATTAATAATACAGAAATTTTTAAAACCATATTTAACGAATTATTGTAGTAAGTGTACTGAAGAAGTTGCACAACTCAAGCTGAATTCTAAACCCCTCAAGAAAAATGCTTAAATTACAAATATCTCAGTTGTCAATTCCTGTTATATTTCTGATAGAACGTTTAAGTATTCAACAGAATCCTTGAATTGCACAAATACATGTATAAATATTCTTAATGTGAGATTTTAAGATCAGAAGTAATTAAGAACTGAAATTTAGCAACACTAAAATAAAAGAGTTATGATAAAGAGTAAATTCTCTGCTGCAGCATGAACTTCATTTGTGTCTATTGGTAAAGTTCCAGTGATAATGGAAACAACATTATGTAGTCAAATTATTCCGTTAAAGAGATCTGCATATATATCATAAAAATAAGTCATGGATTAACCTTAACTAAAAGTAAAGTGATTTAAAATTTTTTATTCATTAATTTTTTAGTGTATGTTCCTCAAATAATTAGCGCAAATAAATATTGGTCGACCAGATCGCTATGTACTTATCGTTAGCGTAGGTTAGCTTACCGCGGAACGGTGCTGCCCCCATGTGGCAAGTTTTGAAGCTTCCAATGCGCGCTTGCTAACACGGAGATTCGCGGAAATCGGCAGGCATTCCATTACATAGGCACCGGTTATATAATCAAGAAATATTTAGTTCCTTATATTAATTTATATTATCTAGAAAAGTCTTTGGATTTTTTTTTTTGTTATCGCTACTAATTTGTTCGACATTTCTAATCTTATATTTTGAACCGTTTAATCGACAATTTCTTAGTAATATGTGTAACAAAAAATACAACTAAAAGTTTGTTTGATAGTTTTGATTCAACGACGGAAATGGATTTTAGGAACTAGATATGTGCTTAGGGTAGGAAGAAATGAATTTATTTCATTAAATGGCGGAAATGTATTTATAATCACATTGTCCAATTAGACAATGAGTATTCTAACGCTGATTTTCCCAGATCATTATTTGAGATCATTTAAAACAATGAAATGCTTTAGTATTATTTTACACATTGGTAATACTTGATTGTAACGAAAAATTCAGTATTCAATTAAGAAAAAAATGAATCTTAAAAAGCTACATTTGGTAATTAGTATAGCTACTTCAGCCGCCATTTTTTTTTTTTCAAAAGAGTCCATGAAAGTAGACACCTTTAATCTCAAAATCGGTTTCGGCAAACATGTGGTTGTGGGATTAGCGATTTTTTTGGTTCCATAATTGATTGACTCCCTCTGTGACCTTATATTTTTTGGTGACTTTTTTATTATAATGCGCCAGACGAATTCATAAAAAAAGGAAATTCATGACTATCCGATTAAATATTTACAACGTTTAAATATAATTTTATTAACGGTGAATAATTCCACTTCGCCTTATTCGTAAAATTAGCGATAAAAAACGACCTTTACTAACTAGAACAAGGAAGCAGATTAATGATTTTTTTTTTAATTTTGAAAATATTCAAACGTGCAGTTATAAATTATTGTTCTGTATGAATTCTCATATCCATTATAAAAAATATAAGGCTGCAGAGGATGGATCAATAAATTGTAGAATACTCCACATCACTTTTGTCCAATATATCTTCTCTCAATAAAGTAATTCCTTCCAAAAATTATTTTCGTTATGTAAAATCGTAAAAGTTGAACATGCCATAACACAAATCAACAAAAACAATGCGAAATCTTTAATTTGCGCATAGCAGAAATGAACTTAAAAAAATTCCCACACTAAATATAATTAGATAAAATTTGCATGGGTACACCTAATTGTGTTCATGCGCCACAACATGGTTTCAGCATAACCTTCCGCCTTTACAAACTATCAACTCCATAGATTTAATATTAGGTCGCGATAGTATTCCGCGATAAACAGTTCCTTAAAAAACGCTTTTAATTTCTTAATTAATCGTAATTCTTAAAAAATGGTTTTGTGTTTCTGCGTTTACCGATCAAAAATACAGCTATTTGAAGTTTTCCCGTTTCCCCGAAATCCTTTAATGAACAAGTAGCTATACTACCTATTACCTTATATTTTACTACCCGCCATACTATTGAACAAGATTCAGTATTCAGTGCATTATGAACACTGGAATATTTAACAGGCTACAAAAAATTGACCCCAAAATTTAATTAAAACCGATTAAGAAATCGGTACCGCATGCAATACACCCAATACTCTACTAAGGTCAACTACGGTCTCTGATTTCTTAATATGTTTTTATTAAATTGTGATGTCAATATTTTGTCTCCTATTAAATATTGCAGTGCTCATAACTCTTTAAATACTGAATAAAATTATAACAATCGAGATTTAGACAGATTTGATTCATATCTTTAATTTAGCTTTACATATAGTTTTCATTAAAAATCATAGGGAACATTATTATGCTATTGAGAAAACATGGAATGTTTCCATTTTTCTGTTCAGTAATTGCTCTTCCTCCTTCCTTACGAGTTGGTTTCACTGAGCCACCGAGTTTTAAGTACATGACATCCTGTAATGAATATTTTTTTGCTAAATACGTGCATTTTTGTTTAAAGATGATTCGATGTTGAACATGAAGTTGGTCGTTGTTAATTAAATTTTTGGTATTGAATGATATCAAGATAAAAACTATCAGATATGTAAATTTAATTTTTGCTAATTAAATATACCTCATTACAGCATGTATGCTTATGTGCTTTTTCATATTTTTAATAATTGATATTTTAGTAAAAGATCTGCTGCAGAGAGTAACTTATACAATAACAGTATATATATAATAGTAACAACAATTATTATTACCACAAATGATCCGATGACACGTGAAGAAGAAAGAACAGATGTTAGAGAAGCCAAATTTCCGTAGGAAACTATTTTAAATGGACAATAACGAATCTGTGTTATTGCATTTATCACTTTGATCTCGTCTAGGTATAGGTTGGCCATCTCAAAATTGGACGCCATGTTTTGTCGTCGCTCGGATTGTGTAGCGTGCATAGCTGAATGCGATTGCACGGTACTTATTGATTCCGGAAAAAGAGTAGGGTAATATTTGATATAGATTTCAGTGTCACGATTTAGAAAACGGCTAAAAAAGGAAAGGTATATTTTAGGCCTTTTTTTAAATAAACATAATTTCGCTTTGTTGTCTGTCCGTCTGTAGCCATCCAACGTTTTGTTTATACAGACTAATAAAAAATTCTTTTTGTATTAGATAGGTATTAATGATACATTGCGATCTGCATTTTTCGATTCACCCAAAAGTTAAAATTGCGCCCTCTTAGGGTAGAAAATTTTAAAATTTCCAAAATATCAAACGAGTATTCCGAACTATAGTGCCTATAAGTAATAGTGTGTCAATCGTCAATAGCCTAGCCATTAAAAAGTGGTCCAAAAAAGGATCCCCTACCAACAGAGGGACTAGAGTCGCATTATAACTTCGTACATGCGCAGTGAAAAGGTATTGATATATAGTACCGTTTTATGCCAAGTTACTCTGCCACAAGTAGTTCTAGATAGGAAAAAAGTAGTTCTACATAAAAAATGATATCACGAAATACTATAAGCATGAAAAAACATGATACTCTATAAGCAGCTAAAATGTTTCGTTAGTTTCCTCCAGAAATTTAAACATTAAGAATTAGCTTACATAATAAAAAATTGTTTAATTGGGCTGGCATCCTCACAAAACCCATTTGTACATCTGTACTTTGGTAAGTATAAAGTTATTTAGCAAATTAATCCATAAATCTTTGTGAAAAGATTTAATGTTATTCATTGTGAAAAGATGATTAATGTATAATATATGATAGAATTAACTTATTTTTAGTCTGTCTAACATATCCTGTTGTTATCATAGTGGTTTCGGAAATGGCTGTTTTTATTTTTGAAAGTACCACAGATAGGGTTGGAGTAAGTTGTGCATGCAGTAAGGAAATTTGATTTCCTAAAAATAGTTATTTGTGTGGCTAACAAATCCATCTACAGATCACCCGGAAACAAGAAATAACATTCAATAAGTGAACAAACCTTTAATTTGTTTGATTTATTTAACATAATTGATCGTTTATAGAAGTTTCAGGGCAGTTGTAAATTTCAATGTTGCTATGTTTAACGTGGTCTGTAAATGGTAGCTAGGTAATCACTGGAAGGAGAGCTATACACCAATCCCCTGTGATGATGCATAGAACCGGCCAGGCCTAGCACCTAATGTCCGACCCCGCCTTCTCGTGGTGCAGACCGTTAGTACCTTTCAAAAGAGATACTCTCTTGTGGAAGTGAACGGAAGGGGAGGGCGGCCAGATTCGTGTGGCCTACTGATCTGGGCAACTATCGTTACTTTTCTTTTTTTTTCTACCCTGCTGAGGAGTGGTCAACCACACAGGGTCCTGGTACCATATAAACCCACTGGACTGGACAGATATATAGCTCTGAGCTTGATTATGGTTCCTGATTTTGTTGCACTGGTGGGCTTCTGTGGAGGGAAAATCTTCCGCTGTGTTTTCTGTTTGTTTGTGGGTTGACAGCCCCAAGTGAATAGATTCACAGGATATGTTTATCAGCTGGTGGATAATCCTGAGCAGAGGTCATCGCAGGCACCTGAACTCTTTGCTACTATTGGCATCGTCAAATTCTACATTGGAGGAAGTCTTCCAGTGTAGATGGCTTCAGCCTTTAGTGGTGGGGGAACGGGTCTTTGCCCCATGTCTGCGATTAGGGGGCTGCTTGATATTGTCGGCATTCTCTCTCTCAATAAACATAGTTTCTTTAAACATCCCACTAACCATTTTCTCTCCATAGGTAGTTGGAATGTAAGGACTCTGCACAGAGCTTTTTCTCGTGATGTCCTCACACAAGAATTCCACCATTATAATTTAGATATTCTCGGCTTGAAAGAGACCAGATGGACAGATAAAGGTCAGATTCTTAAAAATAATCTTAAATTTCTCTTTTCAGGGAGGGACGACAATAAGCATCACCAAGGCGTGGGTCTGCTTCTCAGCAGACACGCTAGTGATGCTGTTCTAGGATATGAGTGCATTAATGAAAGGTTTCTTACAGCGTTAAATTAATTACAGCATTAATGAAAAATTTCAGACAAGCGTTAAAGACTTGAATGTTATCTGCTGTTATGCCCCCACTGAGGATGCCGATGAGGATGAGAAGGATAGGTTTTATGAACAACTTCAGGATATTTTGAATTCTGTCAAGAAAGGAGATATTACCCTTGTTCTTGGTGACTTCAATGCCAAAGTTGGTACTGACTCTGACCTTTGGGGAGAGGTGATTGGCTATTTTGGTATTGGTAGCTGCAATGGCAATGGGCAACGTCTCCTACAGGTAAGTAAACTCAATGGATTCAGAATAACTAACACATATTACAAACACCGCGACATACATAAATACACATGGGTTTCACCTGATGGGCTGCATAAGAATATGATTGATTATATATTAATTAACAGCAAATGGGCTAGTTCTGTTAGAAATACCAGGGCATATAGGCGAGCTGAAATTGGATCTAAATATTACCTTGTTAAAAGTGTCTTGCAACTTAAACTTAAAGAGTGTTGAGCTAGGGTTAAAAAATTTACTTTTAATACTGAAGCTCTGAAAGACCCAGTTATCGCTAAAGCTTACCATGATAGGTTACTTAGTCATTATGACAGTCATGGTATGCTTAGTACTGAAGTTGAGGAAGAGTGGGATCATTTTAAACGCTTTTTTGGACACTAACAGTACTCTTTTAGGAAAAAAAGAGCAGAAGAGACAGAATTATCTGAGTGATAAGGCACTTGAGCTTATTTCGGAAAGAAATAAGTGCAGGAATGTCCTTAATCAATACCCTACTAGTCCTAATAGAAAGCATTACAGAGAACCTAATAAACGTGTAAAAGATCAGTTAGCTGCTGATAAGAATCTTTGACTTGATGGTTTGTCTGACAAAGCCGAGGAAGCAGTTAGACAGCACAACAGCAGAGAGCTGTGCCAGACAGTTAATATTTTGTGTGGTAGAAAACGGACAGGCATACAAGGATTGAAGGATAAACAAAGTAAGGTTATAGAAGGTGAGGATTCTATCATGGCTAGGTGGGCTGAGCATTTCAGTAATGTTCTAAACAATGTAGGTAGTTCTACTCCCATTGTTTGCAATGATGATAGATGCATTGGTGGCTTTAATGTTGGCCTTATAACACAATCTGAAGTTATTTTGGTTGTTTCTAAACTTAAACTTCATAAATCCCCAGGGGTAGATGAAATTACTACCGAAATGCTCAGAGCTGGGAATGTTTCGGTTACCACTTGGATGACTGAAATTCTGAATATCTTTTACGATAAAGGCATGGTTCCTAAGGATTTTACCAGAGCTATTGTTATCCCTATTTTCAAAAAAGGTGATCGCAGTTCTTGTGATAACTATAGGGGTATTAGAATACTCTCTGTTCCAGATAAAGTTCTTTCCATGATTGTGCTTAATAGAATTAAGAATCTGGTTGACAGTCAATTGCGTGATGAGCAATGTGGATTCAGAAGTGGTAGGGGATGTGTGGATCAGATATTTTCACTTAGGCAGATTCTTAAGAAATGTTTAGAGTTTCAGAAACCTTTGGTTGCTAGCTTTGTTGATTTTAAAAAGGCTTTCGACTCTGTTGATCGTCAAAATTTGTGGTTGATTGTGAGATCATATGGTATACCAGACAAGTTAGTTAACATAATGAAAGCTCTCTATAATAACACTGAGTCGTGTGTGAGAGTTGGTAAGGCTTGTAGCAATTGGTTTAGCATTACTTCTGGTGTTCGACAAGGGTGCATTTTGTCTCCTTTTCTCTTTAGCTTGGTTATTGATTATGTTATGCGAAATTCACTTCAAGGGAAAGATTTTTACCTTAAATGGACTGGAGATACGACAATTTCTGATTTAGATTATGCTGATGATTTAGCCCTTTTGGCAAATGATGTTGATGAGATGAACTCTTTCATTCGAGCTGTTGATGAGACTGGTAGTAGAGTAGGTTTGGTTATAAACAGAGAGAAAACTAAAGTGATGAAAATTGGTCAGGCAGGCTGTGATTCAGTTAATCTGAATGGTTGCAGTCTTGAGCAGGGTCACAGTTTAATTATCTTGGGAGCTATGTAACAGATAATGGTGATGTGCGGCATGAGATTAACAGACGAATAGGGATTGCTGCCGGGATTTTTAAGAATCTATGGAGAATGTGGAGAAATACGCGTATACACCTAAAGACTAAAATTAGACTGTATAATAGTTTGGTTCTTTCTAGGGTTAGTTATGATAGTGAAACTTGGACACTTTGTAAACCAGATAACAGGAAACTAGATGCTTTTGATTCCAGATGCTTACGCAGTATCTTGGGCATTAGGTGGTTCAACTTTATAACTAATGATGAGGTTAGGAAAAGGAGTTTGCAACCTCCTTTAAGCAGCATATTGTGCAGAGAGAGACTCCGTTGGTTTGGCCATGTTGCCCGTATGAATAATTATAGATTGACGAATAGGGTTATGAACAATGTGCCTAAAGGCCTCAGAAAGAAAGGGAGACCTAGGATGCGGTTGGCAGACAATGTCAAACAGGAACTTGTTAGAATTGGTATGCAGTGGCCAGATGCAGTAGATGTAGCTCAGGATAGACTTGCTTGAAGAACGAAATTGCACGGTCTGGTTGGACCTCCGTAGCTCATGGTTGCTTGAGGATGATGATGATAATGATGTTTAACGTTATGAAAAGGAGAGAATTATATAGTTTATATTTGCTCGTATTTAACCTCATGTGACATTTAATGCAATTTCAAGTACAACTTGCTGAATACTGTGTCGCCATAAGAAATTCAGCTTGCTGTGGCTAAAATATAAAGCGGCAAGCATGATCGCGTCCGTTTCACTTTTAACGTAGTAAGGTGTGCTTTGCATGCAGCATCTTAAAGCGATAGGAACCGCTAGCCTCACCTCACAATTGCAACGAACAGTTTTAAAAGTATTTTTCTCAGTAAAACAACTTTCTTTTGCACAGTGTAGTTAAGACGAGAATTTTTAAGAGTAATATTTAGAATTTTAGATTCTACCCAAATATAAATAAATTACTGAGGTTTTGTTTTTACGTTTAAGAACATTCAAGTCTAATATGCATTGTGGGTACGGTAAATCTGTTATTGGTTCCTGTCAACTCTATGATCTATGTTCCAGTACTTAACGGTAATAAAATGCTGTAGCATTCAGTACGGGAAGCGATGGTAATAGAGTTTAACAATCCTTCATGCTTTCCTGGACCACTTTGTAAAAGGGGCCTCAGGAGCGTAAGGTGTTGGTTATCCCACATTTCGGCGATTAGGCTTAATGGCTCGCAGGTCGCTTAGATTCATTGAAAAATTGAAAAAAAAAAAGAAGCAAAGGGAAGCTGCTACATTGTAAAAAGTGTTAGAGAGTGGTAGGGAGCAGTTAAAATATCTTCCATGATGGAGGGTGAAATGTATAATGCTTTTTGTGGGACATGCTGTGAGTTGATGTGAATAAGGTAGGTTTAGCGCTTGCGTTGCGTTACACAACGTAGCGTAACTACCTAGGAAATGGGATGGGCTGTAGTTAAAAGTATGGCATTGAGATAGTTATAAATTTTTAATGGTGTGGGGGGAGGAGGAGTCTGGGGTCTTGAATAGGGGTGGAAAGTTTTGCGTTGGGGAGGCTAAGAGAACTTTTATATTCTTTAAAACCTCTTGCATTGGTGGGAGTTAACTGTAGAAATGGAATTTTTAGGGGGGAGGGGGGCTTTAATTAAATGCCTTTAAAATTTTTAAAATGTGCCATTAATTTAATGGGGATGTGAATTGAGGTATATGTGGGTAAGAAGATGGTTGTTAGCGACTTAGATTAGCAATAATAATGAAGTGGAATGCAGTGAAGTAGACTCGAAGGGGTCCAGTGCAAACTGTATTCCTTGTGAATTAAAGGATATTTGATACCATAAAAAAATTTGTTCCTTGTAGTGAGGGGTAAGGGGGTTATGGGGGTCTGTTTATGACCAATTGGTGTATTCAGAGTGGTGAAGTGGGGGTTGTGCGTTGACAGGGGATGGTAGACATTTATGCTTGAAAGTGGGCTTAAATAGGGTGAATAGGTGAAGGTGTTGTCTTAGCATTGTATGTGTACATTTCCTGTGATGTGAATGTCATAACTGATATTGTCTGTGATGTAGAATGACTTTAATTTAGCAGTATTTGGAGTGGCAGGAGTGCACAGTAGGAATAGAAGTTGATAAATTGGCAAATTTCTCAGTTTGAATCCAAGCATCTGGCTGTTAGTGATGATTTTGATCTGATTTGCAGGGTTTATTTGAAGTAGTAAATTGTAAGAGCAGTTATATTCAAGAATGGGAACTTAGGATCATTATAAAATTACGCGGATTACATAAGAAAAAAATCGTACACAATAACTAATAAGTCTCCCAATCTATTTATACAGAATTTTATGTTTTAGAATTTTTTTAAATGCTTATACAGCTTTCAAAAGTTTCACTCTGCAATGAAATATGTTTTGTGAATGATATACATAAATGCATATGCTATTTTTTACATATTATTTAATTCTACAATTATCGTAATCATTTAATGATATTTCAACAAGAGTTGTACCCCATCGAATTATGTCATTAAGTTTGTCAGATGATATTTAGGTGCACAAATGTGGTAACAATTATAGGAATATGTAATTGCACAATGTCTAAATTCCAGACATCCAATAAAATGGGAAAATATGGGTTAGAAAATCTCGATAGAACACGTTCCATCTTCTGTGATATATACTTTCGACAACTTCTTTAGTATTTTAATGTTAATTCATGTGCTATCAATTAGTAATTGATGAATGATGACTACATGTAGGGTGTTAGTCATTCATTGTTGTGATTAAGGTTAATTTTGCAAGCGGGAAACTTTATTGTGATTATGGTAACCCACCGCTTTCCATGCCATCATACCGAGATTGGCTGCTACCTGCAGTCAGTTTTAATTGCACCACTCGAGCCCAAAAAGGAAGAGATATTGCATTTCACAAGTAAGAAATTAGTTAAAGTTTGATTTCGTGAAAGCAAAATCTGTAATATCAATTGTTACAATCTTTAGCAAATAATAATCATAGCAAATATGATATGTAATAAAGAGAATAAATACTACCCATTTGAACAACTAGAATCACTGCTAATGTTCATGTAATAAAGTAAAATCAATCATAAAGTTTGATTTATAAATATGTAGTCTTCAGTGTTCATTATTCTTAGATTATAATTTTGAGGGTTGTTTTCTAATAGTTATCTGCAAAATCTGAAGAATGCATAAAAAACAAGAAGTGCTTTTTTGTTAATATATATATGGAGAGATTTGAAAAATAAAATATCAAACGTGTACTAGTTAATTATAGCTGAGAATTAAAGGTCTGAATCAAATCTATATAAATCTCTATTTTCAAAAATATTCGTTCAGTATATAAATTATGGCAACTGAAATATTTGACAATAGTAGTGTTACTCAAGAATTAACCACAGAATTCCAGCTACCATAACCCTTTTACTTTTGAACGAATATTGTTAAAACTTGAGATTTAGATAGATTTGATTGAGATCTTTAATTTATCTTTAGTAACATTTTACGATACAAAGTGTTTTAGAAGTTCCGAATTATTGTACCGACATAACACTGAAATAAATAAATAATAAAATTCCCATTGGCATGCCGTGAAAATTTCCTAATAAAAGGACCCTCTACTATGCAATGCTTCACTGATATTATGTTCAGTAACTTGTTTTTTCTTTTAGTATTTTTTCTAATGGAAGCTTTTCTATCAACACATTTTTTCTAAACCTTAATGTACAATGTACCTTTCTATTATTTTATAATGAATTGTCAAGATGTGTGGGCACTGATGGAGAGTGGTTGGTTTACCTCTATTCTATGCACACAGAGGAAAAACAGGAGGGAAAAGACAGAGGTTGATGAAGTTTTATATCCTATGGAAATACCCACATCATAAACTTTCATTTCACACATAACTAGTTACACCAGCTGCATATGGAAGACTAAAACAAATATTACCCAATTGTTTGTTGGGCAGGAGTGAGAAAATAAGAAAAATTTTATATGACCTGTTACTCATGACCTCATAAACTTTCATTTGAGGCAAAACCACATTAGGATCATTCTTAGGTTAAGAAACTGATGAAAAAATTCAGTGACAAACGGCATGCAAAAACAGTAGTAACATGATATTATAAGTTTAAAAACGTTTTTCTACTGTTAAATGCATTTCCGTATTAAGAAATATCTACACAATAATTACCTTGATAATTTTGTATTTCATTTATGAAAACAATATATTGGCATAATGTCTTTGTCATGTTTATTACAGAGTTATAAATAGATGCATGCATTTGAGTAACCATTCTGACGTTTTGCCCAATTATTCAGCCATGACACTGCTTCGTTAGTGGCACATGGAGTTCACTAGCGCATCCATACGAGTTCTGCCTCTAGTATATATATAGGACCCTATGCTTTATATGCATTAGCTGAGGAATTTTTCAAAACCTCGCAAATTTAGAACAGTATTTACATAATTATTTACAAAGTTACCTGATTCCTTTCAGTTAGCATTTCTAAATATATTAAACATTTTAGGTTCAAGCATGGCCATTCTGAGGAAAAGGTATCTATGCCTCCCCCTTCTCCAAAAACGTGAACATTTCATGCTTTTTTCATGAATTTGCTTTTAAAGACCTCTGAAACGAAAGGGAAAATGTTATATTGCAATGGAAATTTAGTTTTATCCTACTGGATTGCGTCATCCCCCCCCCCTTTTATTTTAAATCTAGATCCAAGAGTGGGTGCAAGACATAGAAAATGGCATAGCAAGATGTATTTTTATTGTTTAGAGTCACTTCAAAAAGTAACTATTTTGTCTTTTTTAACGTGAGCTACAATTTCAGGTAACCATCGTTGTTGATACCAGAGCAATATAATTTCAAATATATAAATTTGCCTTAAATTATGAAAGTGATGAAATTTTAAACCCGGATTTGAGAACCTAACGAAACAAGTTTCGTTTCTTTTTTGTGCATATTAAACTAGTTATGTAGATTTTGCAAATAATCTCCTCCGCAACTACTAATTCCATATCGTAAATTAGAATATACTCATGCAAAATCTAGAATTCTTACGGAATCCTTTAAGGACTACCTTTTTAATATAACATATGAAACAAATTCTATGTCCGAGTGTTTTTCAACATCACTCTTCTTTTTCAGTTAGATTAATATCAACACCAAGCAAATTAAATGTATTCACTAGCTCAATTTCAGAATAAATTATAGTACAATTAAACAGTAATATTTGATACTGAAATCTATTTGAGTATTTCTTAATTAAAAAGCATGAATTTGCTTTCTTTGTTAAAGGATAAATTATTAAAATTAATCATTCAGGTATTTAAGCAGATCATTCTTCACAGAAGCTTTCAGTTCTTACATGATATTAGTGGAATAAACAATTGCAATGTCATCACCATAACACAGAAGTGAGCATTCAAATTTATCTTACAAAGATCATTGATAAAATTCAAAATAAAATTGGACCCAAAGCTTAGCCCTTAGGGATTCCTTCTTTATTTCCAAGAAATTATTACGATGTCCATTAATCTTAACTCTTAGTTTTATCGTAACAAAGATAGGTTCTTAACCACTTAAGTGCATGACCTCTGATATCACAATGAGGTAGTTTCGTATAGTAAGTAGTAAGTAGTAAAGTAATATTAATAGTATGAAATGTTTTTTTTACGTCTAAAATTGCTACAGTTTTTTACTAATAGGTTATAATTTTACTTTTTTTTCTGTTAATTTTAATGTACACTGTCCAGTGTTTTATGTTGAAAGAGTCCAAATTGTTTATTAGAAAAGAAAATGGTTTTATTCAAGAAACTTAAAAGTATGTGTTAAGAATAATTTCAGTAACTTTAGAACTACAAGAATGCATATCGCCTCTGGTGCATATGACAATCTTGTTTCAAACAAAATGAAGTGTTTCCTTTATCTGCTCTTTCACTGCATGAAAGTCTTAATTTGAGCTAACGGATGATGGGGTAAATGCAAATAGTATTTTATTAGTAATTTTTCAACAGAAAAGTATTTGCCTTTTATTTCTTAAATTTAAGAAGTTGCATTTCCCATACCCCTCTGAAAAAATGGGTTCATTATCTCTAGTAAAGCTACCAGCGAAATTTCAAATTCCTATGATATACACATCATTTGCAAAATTAATTTTAACTTTTACTCTTTCCATATTTAGTAATCTCTAACGTTGTAAATTAAAACTACTTAAGTATTTGAAAAATGCGAATTATATTTCATTAGTACCAATCCAACTAAAAAGAAAGAGTTTTCCAATTATCACTTTGAAAAAAGAAGTTGGATTCTGGGGTTCAAAAATCAAGTCATTGTTGTCAGTGGAAACTTGATAACTTTCACATTCCACCATCAAAATTTCAAATTTCTAGCATAAATACATCGTGCGTAATAATTCGCTTTAAAACTTATAGTTAGGGGCGTAGTTATGGGGGATGGGAGGAGTTAATCCCAAGTTAATCGGAGTTGGGAAAAAGTCGAAGCGAATTTGCAAAATCCAGGTGAATTCTGAAAATTGGGATTTTTCTTATTTTGTAAAATTAAGAGAAGTTAGGAAATTCTAAATAACTTGGCAAACTCTAGGGTGGTTCTCAAAATCGAGACAACTTGGCAAAATCTAGGGCAGTTGGCAAAATTCGAAGCCACTTTGTAAAATACAGGTAAGTTGTGAAAATTTAGTTTGGTTTTGTGAAATTAAGGAGAGTTGGCAAAATCGAGACAACTTGGAAAAATCTTGGAGAGTTGGAAAAATTAAGGTGAGAAATAATAATAATAATTTATTTCATGCAGGGGGTTACAGTAAAACCAATTTACAGGTAATTTTGGATATTAATTTAAACTTTCAAGTGGCTTAATGCCCCAATACATTTGAGAAATTAAAAAGAAATATTGATGATAGTACATATATTGCACAGACAAAGACAAACATATAATATGAAATATGATTTAAAAAAACATAATAAACTTGGCGGAAAGAAAAGGAAGGTTTAAGACAACAGAGAGCAATGTTAAATGAATGAACAGGGGGGGGACGAATGATTGTAAATAATTCAATGATTGTAAATAATCCAAAAAAATGGGAAAAGATGAGGAGTGAGAATAGGAGTGAGGAGATATTGTTGGTCAAAGGTTTCATTATTCTAATAGGAGTGGAGTAATATAATTGGGAATAATCTAATAGGAGTGGAGTAATAACTGGGAATTCATTAGAGTTAAATGAACAATTAATTAGATCACAAAGGGGTGCAGAAATTAATGGGGAAATAATTTTTAGAATAATGACAGGGATTCCATCTGGTCTATTACTGCGAGTGTTTTTCAGCGAATTTATAAGGTTAAGAACTTCGATTTCGGTAACATTTTTGAGCTTAACATTTTTCAGATTGTTAAATGATTTATTAGAATAGGATAATGACTCATTTGCGTTTGCATAACTTTCTGTAGAAGTACAGGATTTACATAATACATTATTTAAAACCTTAGCAATATCTTTAAGATCATAGAAGGAGTTATTGTAAAATTATGGTGAGTTGGCAAAATCGAGGTAACTTGGCAAAATCTATGGCAGTTGGTAAAATTCGAATCCACTTCCTAAAATACAGGCGAATTGTAAAAATTGGGATTGGGGTGGTGAAATTCAGGATAGTTGGCAAAATTGAGGAAACTTAGCAAAATCTACGGGACTTGGCAATATCGAGGTAACTTAACAAAATATATGGCATTTGACAAAATTCGAAGCCAAATGGTGAAAATGGTGAAATACAAGTAGATTCTAAAAATTGGGACTGTTGTTGTGAAAATAAGGACAGTAGACGAAATTGAGATAACTTATTAGGCATTGGGGTTGCCGAAATTTGAATCGACATGGTAAAAATAAGGTGAGATTTAAAATTATCCTGCAAATCTCCCCCCCCTCCCCCACGGAGCGATGTAAAGGTCTTATTTTCGTAGTTCGCAAAATTTGAATTCGGAGATGGAAAAGTTTTGTTCTCTCCCCTTCCCCAACCATAGTCCTTCGCTACGCCCCTGCTTGTAATTTAACTTTTCCATCATTAGAAGGTGAATTTATAGCTTTTGGGAGATTCCGAAAGTGAATATAGTAATATTCCATCAATACCTATCCAACCTAAAAATAATTTTTCATTTATCTCTATAAACAAACAATAATATTTTGAAAACAAAAACGCCGTATTTTTCCACCTGCCCTAGGTCTAAGGGGTAAATTCATTGTTGTCAATGGAAACTTTCATGACTTCACATTCCACCATCAAAATTTCACATTATTAGCTTAAATACATTGTTTGTAATATTTGTTTGAAATTTTTAGAATTTTCATCAACAACTTTAAGAAGATTCGAAAACTTAAATCGTAATATTTCCTAAATATTTATCCAACACAAAAATAATTTTTATTTTATCTGTATAAGAATAAAAGTTTGAAATCTACAAACGGACGATTAGACAGACGGACAACAAAGCGAAATTATTTTCGCATTTTTTTTTCTTTTTCCAAACGACGCCTCAGAAATGATTATTATTGAAGGCAAACTGCGCATGTGCGAGTCTTACGTACTTTGTCAACTTAAAGTGTTTTACTTGTGCCGCGAGTATTCATACAGAAAAACTGTGTGCCGTGAATAAAGAAAAGTTTTAGATCACTGCTCTAGACCAGTGGTTCTCAACCTTTTATGCTTCACGTACCCCCTGCAACTGTGAATGTAACTGGTGTACCCCTTATATAGATAGATAAAACTATAGCTATAGTATAGTAATGCCAACTTAGCGACTTTGTTACTAGATCTAGCGACTTTTGAGCTATCACGGCGTACCCCAAAAAATATTACCGCGTACCCCATGTTGAGAACCCTTGCTCTAGACAATGCATTAGATGACAGCGATTTCCAGTAAATCTGGGCTGAAATAGCATTTTCATTTTAAAGTGGAATTTGTTCAAACAGTTCTATCGATAACGTTTTCATTATTTCTTATTCGTTCATAAACATTTACATAATTTAACACTGACGGTTAATTAGCACTGCAGATAATAGGTCGTACATTTATGGTGCTGTGTTTTATATTCACATGTTTCACATGCATTTAAAAGTGTGGCCCTAAAATATAACGAATAGAAGTTGCTTTTGTGCGCATTGATACTAGGAAAGCCTTGCTTACATCGTACGTTTTGTTTATATTGGGTCTCAACTGAAGTGGAACGGAGCATAACTGAAGTTTCTTATATTGGTTAGCTGGTGCTGACATGAATCTCTTAAAATCTCCAGAGGAAAGTTTATTTTTAAGAATTTTTTGGTCCTTCGCGTTGAGTATCCGGAAAGGAAATATAACTCTCGTGAGAAAATAACTCTATTTTTGCGCATGTCCGTTAGAGGATGACAAGTCAGTTTTACCACTTTCTATTATAGACATGCCTTGGAACCTACACTGAACCGTGCATTTCTACTACGATAGGTGCAAAAGACAAATAAGAAATTTATATTGTGTTGATTTCGAAGTATACAGAGTTCAGATAACAAATTTTCTTAGGTTAGTATTTTGCTTTCTATCTCCTCCTATCTAAGGAAATCGAGATTTCCTATCCAAAGTTCCATTACGGAGGCTTCTTCAAGATTCTGCCGCCGTTTATCTTTTATGCCTTTCATTCATTTCTTCTTGGTCTCCCGAAATGAATTTTTCTCATCTGTCATTCAAAAAAAATATATATAGGTGTCTCTTCGGTGGCATTCTGGAGATATGGCCAAACGTTGTTTTTCTTTATCAGAGTTTCTTTTTAAGTGACAACAGTTCAGTTCCCATTTGACTGCTACGTCAGATTTCATTTCGGTCGATAGAATCCTGTTTAGGTTTTGCGAGCATCTATTTTCAACTGCTATAACCCCACCACTTATTTCGGATATTATCTCCAGTAACTGCAATCATGTCCTTTGAGAAAGGGGTGAGAATTAGGCTTCAAAACGCCGTGTTTATCGGAATGAAACGATAAGACTTGGTCCCGTGTGTAGGAAAACCTTACCCTATGCATGTTAAAAACACTGCATGATCTGCATATTTAAGGAGGTTTTCATCTGTTTCCTAACAATTCAGTGGGTTCCCTTTCCCTACTAACCTTTCAGCCTTTGCGGTTTTCTGATCTGGTCATTTAGCTTAATGTGTTCAAATAGTACTACTTAAAAGCAAAATAACAAATCTCAAGATCAGAAAATATTTAGATACAAGTTATACCCACGCCAAACGTTTGGCGCTAAAACTCTCCGATAAGTTACTTCACACGAAACGTACGTCAATCGATAACTGCATTCACAAAGTAGGCGACGGCAGCGCCCCAGAAACATCGGATGCCTTTCGGGGATTCACTCTCCACCCATGGCAGTTAGGAATCCATATGTTACCCCAAGATGACCAGAACTAAGTGCAGGACCACCCCACCAAATTCGGGCCGATCGTTCAAGTAGCCGCGGAACCAAGGGAAAACTGACAATTTCTGCCACCGATGACGTCACACGTGTCCGCCCGCCCAGAATTGCACCAAACGGATCGATAACTCTTGCCATGGATAAGTTCATTCACAGATTTCCACCTCTCTAATCACAATCCCTTCAAACCTTTGGCACCAAAGGTACGTCGATCGATAATTTCATTCACAGTTTTCAATTCGTACCACGTCATTCACAAGGAAGGCGACCGCAACGCAACAAGCATCTCGGACGCTTTTCGAGGGATCACTCCCGGCCCATAGCAGCTTGGAACCCCATCTTTCACCCCAAGAGAGTGAAAATTAAGTGGGACTACCCCACCAAATGTAGTGCCAACCGCTCAAATAGCCGTGGAATCAAGTGGAAACTGTCAATTCTTCCACCGATGACATCGCATGTGACACTCCTCCGTTCCGCCCACCCGGAAGAACAGGCGATTATACAATGACTGGACAAATTATTATATATGCCAACGTAATAACTGCTGCTCCACTTTTTGCCCTTACAACAGCAGCCTGACGTCTTGGTAAGGACTCAATGACCTGTTGAAAACACGGAGGTGGTATTCCACCCATGAAGCGAAGATTGTGTGTCATAGAACATCGACAGTTGCTGGTGGGGATTGGCGGGCTCGAACGCATCTTTCCAATTTGTACCACAAATTTCCAATGAGTTCCGGCGATCGAGCGAGCCATTCGAGTTGCTTGAATGCTCACTAGAATGCTCATGGAACCAATTGGTCGCCATTCGGGAGTATGCGGTGTGGTGTTGTCCTGTTGAAAGATGGCGTCATGGTGCAGAAAGAGAAATCGTTGCAAACGAGTTTAGATGGTCAGCGAGGATGTTCATACCTTGTAACATTGATGGAGGTCTGTACAGGTACGAAAGGGCCCCAAGTAAGCCCATGTAAACTAACTGTTACACCAAACTGTTACACCACCACCACCCTGTCTCTATGACCCCAACTTGGCAAGCTTGCTCCATCGCTTCTTGTGGTTTACGCCACACTCGCACCCTCTCATCGGCATTATAGAGTTGAAACCGTGATTGCTCAGAACGGATGATGTGCTTCCAGTCCTCCACACTTCAGTTGCGATATGCCTTTGCAAATGCAGCCTACTCTTTTGGTGTCTTGCAGTCAACAAGGGGACACGATGTGGACATCAACTGCAATAAACTATTTTCCCATGGTACAAAAGATTGTCTCTGTGCATCAGCTTGTGGACGCTATCTCTTTCAAATCCAATGTTATCTGCTCCATGCGATTCCTTGTAACAACGTAGGCTAGTCTACACTCACCCCGAAAGTTAATTGCACGTTTATGACTACATTTCTCCCACGTTGGAAGTTTTGCTGTATTTCACGTAGTCTTGGTATACACGTGTGATAGCCTGACACGGAAATCTCAATAGTTCAGCAGTTGCGGTGATTGAACAACTGGTCTTTCTCGCACCTACTATTTGGCAATCAAACTCACGTCGCTGCCATTACCCGTAATTACTTCTCCGTGACTGGTTTCCAATGCCTAGAGACCTGCTCTATTTATAAGCATTGCGATTATTATTAACTTATAGGAAAGCAAATGGAAGCTGTAATCACCTACCGTGCTATGCATGGCAACTTTACAATTTAGTATTTAGATTATACGTTATTACCTAAAATTAGACTTTCAATAATATTAACATACATAATTGTACCCACGTGACTGGACGCGATATTTCTGCTTTGCATATTGTTATCAAGGTGTATATAATAATTTGCCCATTCAGTGTATAGTATGATTTTTGTTATACCACTAAAGTTTGACAATTGCATCTAAGTTTATCACATACTTAATAAATTCTTCATAATTCAAAGAAAGTCTGCAATAACCATACAAATTAAAAAAATCTCTCTACTTGCTTTATTTTGTTCCTACCAGCTACTTAAGAGATCATTTCTTCGTTCCTAATGGCGGAATAATTTTCAGTCTGTAGCACTCCAGGTCCCTAGTTTAATAATCTGACGTTTGAGTCCCCGTTATGCCATTCCATAACTTTTATGATAAAGGCATGGTTCTTAAGGATTTTACCACAGCTATTGTTATCCTTATTTTCAAATAAGGTGATCGCAGTTCCTGTGATTACTATAGGGGTATCAGCCTACTTTCGGTTCCAGATAAAGGTCTTCCCATGATTGTGCTTAATAGAATTAAGAATCTGGTTGACAGTCAATTGCGTGATGAGCAATTTGGATTCAGAAGTGGTAGGGGATGTGTGGATCAGATATTTTCACTTAGGCAGATCTTGAGAAATGTTTAGAGTTTCAGAAACCTTTGGTTGCTAGCTTTGTTGATTTCAAAAAGGCTTTCGACTCTGTTGATCGTCAAAATTTGTAGTTGATTGTGAAATCATATGGTATACCAGACAAGTTAGTTAACATAATGAAAGCTCTCTATAATAACACTGAGTCGTGTGTGAGAGTTGGTAAGGCTTGTAGCAATTGGTTTAGCATTACTTCTGGTGTTCGACAAGGGTGCATTTTGTCTCATTTTCTCTTTAGCTTGGTTATTGATTATGTTATGCGAAATTCACTTCAAGGGAAAGATTTTGGCCTTAAATGGGCTGGAGATACGAAAATGTCTGATTTAGATTATGCTGATGATTTAGCCCTTTTGTCAAATGATGTTGATGAGATGAACTCTTTCATTCGAGCTGTTGATGAGACTGGTAGTAGAGTAGGTTTTGTTATAAACAGAGAGAAAACTAAAGTGATGAAAATTGGTTAGACAGGCTGTGATTCAGTTAATCTGAATGGTTGCAGTCTTGAGCAGGTGTCACAGTTTAATTATCTTGGGAGCTATGTAACTGATAATGGTGATGTGCGGAATGAGATTAACAGGCGAATAGGGATTGCTGCCGGGACTTTTAAGAATCTATGGAGAGTGTGGAGAAATAGGCGTATACACCTAAAGACTAAAATTAGACTGTATAATAGTTTGGTTCTTTCTAGGGTTAGTTATGGTAGTGAATACTTGGACACTTTGTAAACAAGATAACAGGAAACTTTTGATTCTAGATGCTTACGCACTATCTTGGTCATTAGGTGGTTCAACTCTGTAACTAACGATGAGGTTAGGCAAAGGAGTTCGCAACCTCCTTTAAGCAGTATATTGTGCAGAGACTCCGTTGGTTTGGCCATGTTGACCGTATGAATAATTATAGATTGGCGAATAGGGTTATGAACAGTGTGCCTAAAGGCCTCAGAATGAAGGGGAGACCTAGGATGCGGTGGGAAGACAATGTCAAACAGAACCTTGTTACAATTGGTGTTCGGTGGGCAGACAATGTCAAACAGGACCTTGTTAGAATTGGTGTTCAGTGGCCAGATGCAGCAGATGTAGCTCTGGATAGACTTGCTTGGAGAACTAAATTGCATGGTCTGGTTGGACCTCCGTAGCCCATGGCTGCTTGAGGATGATGGTGATGATATGCCAGATTGAGATTTTCTCCAATTTATTTGAGATTTTCTACACCAATCCTCACTCGACTAATTTGTATTCGGATTTTTAATTTGCCTGACACATTTTCCACAAAACATTTTTGAGCTCTGACACTTATTTCCATTAACATATCTTGGGTCCCTTTCTAATCAAGTGCGATTTCTGGTGTAACTTATAGGAAAGCAAATGGAAGCTGTAATCACCAACTGTGCTGTGCAAGGAGACCTTACAATTTAGTATTTTAGTTATACGTTATTACCTAAAATTAGTGCATACGTAAAATAAGAAATTCAGCTTTCAATAACGTTAATATACATAATTTGCATTCAATCTCGTAGCTTCCAGGCCTGGTTCCTTAGCTTTCAACAAGTCAAAGGGCCAATAATCAGAGGGCACCAAAATTTTAAGTCTTATTTTACTGATTTGTTTGGGTTTGTATTGGGTTACTACAATATATTATAGAAAATTATCTGTTACATATTTTAGAGAATTTGTCTGGCTGTCTATATGTTCAACACACGACTCCTAAACGGTAAGAGATAAGATCACCGAATTTAGTACAGAGCTTCATCTCATAGTACATTAGTGCACTAATTTTATAGGGTTTGGATCCTATAAAAGTAAGTCTCTCCAAAGCATACGGGTTAATATATAATAATAAGCAAGCTTTACCAGTTGCTAATAATAGTCGTTGTAGGCAACAGGATACAACAATGCACGTTGACATAAAAAATGGGTAGTATTCCCTCAAGACTCGCGATTTACTTGGGCAAAACAGCAGAATCGTAGCTTACAATTACGTAACTTTCTGACACGTGTTATGAAGACATTTTATGCATAAAAAATTGTCGGTAAATAATACCTAAACATATCAACATAATTAGAGCAGGAAACCATTTTTAGTAATAATGTTTTCAGTGTTTTCATGTGTCGCTTGTCACTGAATGTTTTTTCAAGATAGCTATTTTTATCAAATTCAAAGCCCAATATTTTTAATGGCCATTGAGGTTAATTTGCCTTTTGTTTGTTGTTTTAGCAATTTTTCACATATTTTTGCAGTTCTGTTTGCAGCATTTTCTCTTATGTGGGCGAATGATGGTTTCTATATCCACAGGGAAAGCCATTCAATGTCGCAGCAGCCGTGGCTCGGGGCAGGGCGCCAGCCATCAGCTTCAATCAACCAGCATCCTTCATCAGCTATGAGAAACAGCCGAATGAGCCAATCAATGCGCAGCTAATTATTTGACCGACAGAAGCCTTATCGCAAAATTTTAGTGTTTATATTTGCTTAAAAAAGGAGATTGCATAATTTTATTTGTAAAAATTAAGAGAGTTATCGCGGTTTAAACAATTCGGACATCGTACGGTTACGGTTGTACTACGTCGCATAATAATTTCTAAACCTCGGCTAATAATAATAATAAATAACTATGGTAAAAATACATCACAGGCGTCCTTTTTGCCCATCTAACTGCCCTCTGTTCTGACCTATGGTACTGTTCCCAAAACTGTCGGGGTGGGTCTCGTAATCTGCAGTTCCCGACTGGACCAGCTTTGAGATTTTTCTGCGCAAAACTCTTCGCTCTGCCCACGCTCAGTAGGGGACACCAATGGGCTTCAAAAGGCCGCCGTCCGCGGATGGGACGTCAAGCCCTGGTCCATGTGCATGTTAAAGAACACACTGGGTGGCCTTGATCGGATTCTTCCATTTATCTCCTAACAGCTGTACAGGTGGGTCCTCTCTCCTAGCCTTCTCTGAGCCCTCGGGGTTCTTGTGACCTGACCATTTAGCCCATTGTGTGTAAAAAAATGCCGCTCAGAGATAAAACAGTCTCTAATATATATAGAACTCTGTGGTCGGACATGATTATATCTGCTTTTCGCTCACTAAATAAAACCGGAAAAACTTTTACAACATATTTCATTTAGTTATCCGTACTTTAGTTCAGAACATTATCGCTGATGAAATAAACGGTATTTCAAAAGATCTTTCAAATGATCACTGTAACATTAGTTAGAAGATATACCAATGTGACCTTGAAGAATTAACCAAATTTCAAATATCTTATTGATAATCCCAGATTCAAATTAAATTAAAGAGCTTTTACAAAACGGTTATCCTAAAGTACTGTAATAATTAGGCAAATGGGAAAATAAATCCACCGAATACGAATCCCAGACTCGAATGCGGAATCTCCTAACTATGCGTCAGTTGCTCTGTCACATCAGATACTGCGATGATTTACTTCCTTAAAAATGTGAATTGCCATTTTTTTTTAATTCATAATAATAAAAGAGTTCCTATAGTGATTCAAAAAAAGTTACTTCATCAGCATTCTCAAAGTGGGGAGCATGGCTCCCTCGTCACCCCATTTCCTAGATCCGGCCTTAATTAATGTCCTTCCTACCACCTTAGGGTCAAAATGTTCTTTCTTTCATAAAAACTCACGGATAAAAGAAAATTTCGCCAATTCTAAAGTTTGATCGTGTTGCACAATAAGACGTGGAACACATCCCGTTGTGAACATGCTTGTTTGGAACGTGCTTTCAGATTTGAGGAAAAAATAGTTGGTTTTCAAACTAGATGTTGGCCACAAATGAAGGGCAGGACAGATAGGCAAATCCCATATTTCTTTTAAATTTTCCTTGGTTATAATGAAACGACCGCAGACCTCCACCAATCCTATTTAGTATAACCAGGAATAACAAATGCAACTTACACTTCACTTACAACATTAAGCGTGTAAATATTTTACTATGCAAAAAAATTATAAAAAATGTGACTTAACAAGTGCTAATGCATTGATTATTTACATGTTAGTTAAAGCACGCCAAAAGTTTAGTGCGAAACGTACTCAGTCGTATCAGAATAATATGAGCACAATATGACCACATATACTATGGTATATGTATGGTAGGTGGTCATATGTTTATGATTTGACTGTGTATGTCCATTTCAGTCACGGGCACGAGTCAACTTGGATTCTCAATATCCTTGCTTGTGGCGACCCAGGTCGAATATTAAAGTTAAGTTTTGCCAAAGGCTGGACTTCTATAGTACTGTATAGCCGCGACGGAGGATAGTGGTAAAACATGGCATTATCCCAATAGATGTAGTGCATCATTGCGGAACATCTGGGTCTTGTTATTAATCATATCACATGTGTATGTCCATTGCTGACTCTTAATTAATTCACAGCTTTTCACCGTACTAATCCATTCACAAGGTAAGTGACCGCAGCGCACCAAGAAATTTCGGCCACTCTCCAAGGGATAACCCCTTGAACCATGGCAGCTAGGAACCGCATCCGTTAACCCAACAGGGCTACTACTAAATGGGACTACCATACCACATTTGAGACCGATCACTCAAGTAGCAGCGGAACCAGAGAGAAACCGACAATCTCTGTTCACCGATGACGTCACTCTTATCTGCCCACCCGTCGGTTCGATCGACTGGAATTACGGCTGTTACATCATGATGTTTATGCATCATGTGGTAAAGAAAGGCAAAGTATTTGAAAATAAATGGAATATGAACAAATTTATATATGTATTAGATGAGTATCTCTGAATATTTCTGCGTATTGGAAATCTATTAGATATCTACCCTACGCAGTATAAATGTGATCAATGCACAACAAATTAAAATAAATCAAGAAGTTATGTTATCGAATTAGACAATAGACACCAAGGTAAAAAAATACATTGTAATACACATTTATATAAATTTTTACTTCCTACCCATAAATACCTAAATGAGTGAGATGCTCATAATCTAACTTAGTTTTGGGGGTTGTCGTTTGAGAATAAGCCTTGAGTAGAGTTTCCCAATTGCTGAAATATTCAACCGAACAGGAAAAGTTAAAATAATATTCTATATGGAATTATATTTTGTATATTTTTTTTAATCTATTTTTAGTGTCGAACGTGAAATATGGGGATGAAATAAAATTGTGCAAAGACAACCATTTTGGATATCAAAAACCGCTTAGATAAGTTTCAAATTTCGTAGAAGACGACAAGAATTTTATTTCCAGGGGGGGGGGGGCGTTATAGACTTCCCCCGGGTACATCCCATGGCCCAGAACTGGGTTTCCATTGCGGAATGATATTTCCCCCTCCATTTTACATATATTTAAAAATATTCTGCAGAATGCATGACAAATACATGCATTTAATCATTTCTGTTCCCTATTATCCTTAACAGTATTCTCAGGTGGGAGGCGTCCCTTCTTTGCTCCCCACTCCCTACATCCGTCCCTACCCTGGATGTGTCTAATGATTCTGAGTTCAATCCTAGTGGTGAGTGGATTTTCTTCGTGGTCAAGATTGGCATTCAGAAAAGATATTAATTCTTGTCTAATATAAATTATCGTTTAATATGTTTGTAAAGCGAGAATTTATATTGGACACTTACTCGAACCACTTATTTTTTTCTAGATTCGGATCTCCTCGACACTAAGCCATACAACTCCTCTGTTCTGTAGGCAAAGGGAAAATGCGTTCTTATCTATCGAGAACAAAAACTGAAACAGTGTTTTTCTCTCTCACGCACTCACAAAAAAAAGATTTTCTTTTATACTCGTTGTTTCTAGATTTCGTACATTCTAGTCGTCCGCGTTTTTTCATTGGTTCCGTTTTCTGCATCTACTAACATTCGTGAAATGGCTGGAAATAACGTTCTTTATGTTTTGCTTTCCGTTTGGTTCTTCATTCTTAAAAAGCTCAGCACTCAAGTTTAGACTATTTTGGTTTTCCGCTTTGTTGTGTTGACCTGACATGCGCATATCAAGTTCCAGCTTACGATCACCATGGAGGTATCTTTAAGGGCTCTCCTAAAGTTGCAAGTGTCATAAACATTTATTGCTTCATCCTCTATGAAAATTTTTATTCTGCCTGTTCTACAGTTCCTCTTGTAGTGAAACCCAAACTTTACATCTTTTATTTAGAGTGATTTCTCAGTGGTAGGAAATGCGCCTTCTCTGAAACCCACTTGAGTCCTCAATATTTGATTGTCTTGAATTTTAGAACTTGTGTTTTTTTTCTTTTTACAATGAAAAGATCCAAAAATGTGCGAGTGAATAGAAATTACTCTTATCAGGGATATTTTACAACGATTGTAAAATATCCGTGTTAGGATTGCATCTTGTTTTTCGTACAATTAAGAAAAAAATGGACATTTTTCTCTCCTCTGTAGCGCAACGGTATCGCGTTGGTTCGCAATGACACCGCAACTGCTGGATTTGAGTCCCGCGATGGCGTGGTATTTTTTGTGTGTTGTTAGCTGTGAGGTAGTAGTGAGCTGTGGCTTTTTCATATTGAGGGGTATGTCCTTATATGATAAGTCCTGTACAAACTAGGAATAGTTTCTAGGTGTATTCTCCGTCATGAGTTTTGTAAAAAATAAAAGTGGTTTTGTCACCAAAATAAATTAGGAAGAAAATCTGTTTCAGCAGGGGCGGACTGGCGCTTTTTTTTTTCAAGGACGTAGCTGTAGCAGAGGGCACGGCCTGCAATAAAAAATTCACTTTCTGTTTTTAAGATTACAAGATATATTTTCGAGACTTCATACGTGAAGATTAAAATAGGTTTTCCCCAAATTTGTGAAATTTCTGCAAAATAACAATTATCATTTTTAGAACAATTCTGCACCCATGACGTCCCAGTGGCCCACGACATTCAGGGCGCCTTACCACTTGCCACGTCGCGTCGCTACTCAAATACGAGTTTTCGAAGACTGCGCATCTTCTGGAGTTGGTAGTTAAGCATCCCTTCCCTTCCAAGGTTCAAGGTGTAAGTTCATGGTGAAATTAGCCTTCAATGAGGGGCTCCCTACATCAATCACAAAAGGAGGACGAGAAAACAGAGGCAAAAGATCAGCTATCTCTCGAATCTATTATCGTCTCAGCTATCTCTCGAATCTATTAAGAGTACTAATCTCGTAAAAGAAAAAAAGAAAACATTAGATCTTACAAAAGAGGCCAATGTTCTGAAAGTAATAAGTGACAAGTCGGAAGAGCGTTCGCCGCAGCTTCAGATTGTGATGGTTACCAAGTAGGAAGGTGATGGATGTTCCAATAGCATGAAGCTCCTGGAACAAAGCTTCTCTTTCGGCATTGTAGTGGTTGAGCAAAACGTTAGATACAGTCTCAGGTGTGCTGCATGTGGTACAGTTGGGACTGTACGCTCGGCCGAGAGTGTGAATCATAGAGTTGCTCTAGATGACACCAACTCGGAGATGATGACAGGTCTCCTCAGATCGGAGGAGGTTACCAAGGTTAGGAGTAGTGAGAGAAGAGTCAACCAGGGGCCTGAATGAGGAATAGCTGGAGTCCTCTGCCAATGGGTAAGACAGTACTGGCTCATCAGTTGTGAGACAAAACTCTTGCAGTCACTGAGAGAGGGTAATTACATACATAACTCTGATTCTCAAACACGGCCTTCGTGTTACGATCAGCAAGCTCATTGCCAGGTGTCCCTACATGGGAAGGGATCCACTGGAAATGAACCGTGATTCCGACAGAAGTGGCCTTGGAGCAAGTCTCCGTGATCTACTGGATGAGGAAGGGGTTGCAGCTCTTGCTGTCTCGCTTCTAGAAAGATTCCAAGGCTGACTTGGAGTCGCAGAAGATGACAAAGTTTCCAGTCTCGTACAGCTTCAAGGATAGCATGAAGCTCCGCACAGGTGGAGAAAGCAAGTTGTGATAGATGGAAACCTCTGGCGTTGCCCGTATCGGGGATGGTAAAGGCAGGGATGCCCGTATCGGGGATGGCAAAGGCAGGTATCGGGGATGGCAAAGGCATGTAGCCTTTTCCGGTCCGCAGATCCGTCAGTGTAAACCTTAGTACATCTCTTATATCACACAGTGACATAGGAGGTGGAGTGAAGCTTGATGGCTATTGGGTCTGAGTCGCTCTTACGACCTAGAGAAGGTACAGTGACATTGATCATAAGATCGCTGTTCCTCCAGGGTGGAAGGTCAGGGAAGAGCGTATTGCCAGCAATGGAGCTGGCAGGGGCGACTCGGTCGTAGAAGGCAGTGGCAGACACGGCAATTCTTTTATCTACTGATGAGGCTCTTACCTTTTCAGTATATATATATATAGTACATCTGATTTCCAATCAAAGTCTGGCATGTCTTACAACTTTCTGAGAAGTTCGTGGTTAAAGTGGAGGGAATGAAAACTCAAAAGATGACACAATATATCTCTCTTCCAGTGCAGGCAGAAAGGCATGTCATTAGCCTCTGCAATAACAGACGCATTTGGTGTGTTAGGGTAGAGTCCGATACAGAGGCATAAAGATATAGTGTGGGCAGTAGCCAACTTGCTCAGCAATGAAGCAGAGGCTTTGCTCAAAAGGTGACCACTGTAGTTAATGCGGGAGAGGATCAAGTGCCAGTACAAGACCAGAAGGATCTTGCAGGAACTTCCCCAGTGGATACTAGCAAGGAAAGACAGTATATTTCTCTGCGCTGTGGAAGTGTCTCAAGATGCTAGATGTGAGGTCCCCAGGTTGGCCCACACCAACGAACGTATGCTGTTTGACGACCTTGATGTGGTCTGGTTCAAACATGAGGTCAGGGAAGGTGTCTCTTTATGAAAACCATGTCCACAGTCTTATCATACGTGAAGCACAGTATCAGTGGAAAGAGGCTTAGGTTGCCGAAGAACTTGAGAACAGTGGCCACAGCTCGTTTCATCTTGAGTTGAGCATCTAGGAGCTGTCCTGACTACGGAACCAGACGCAGATGTCGTCTGCATAGATGGAAATACCCAGTCTATTCTCGAGTTTAGAGGGTAATCCTGACAACAAGATGTTCAGTAACATCGGGCTGAGGACACTCCGTTGAAGTACTCCATGATTGATAATGTGGGAGACACTGAGCGTGTTGCCCAGTTTCACATGAACCGTCCTGTTGGAGAGGTAAGCTGAGATCCATTGGATTATATTGCCTCTGAGGCCGAGATCATGGAGCCTGTAGAGAATATCTGAGTGGGACAGGGAATCGAATGCCTTCTGAATGTCATAGAAGACAGCGACTGTAGTCTGTCCCTCAGACAGCGCCTGATCAGCAGCGGAGGTGAAGTCGATAAGATTATCGGACATGCACCTCCATTTGCGGAAACCCGAGAGACTGTCAGGGAGTTGACCCTTGGACTCTAGGTACCATTCTAGACATCCAAGGACCAGTCTCTCTAGGAACTTGCAGAGGCAAGATGATAGAGCAATGGGTCTGTAAGAGAACAGCTCAGTGGCGGGTTTTCCCTGCTTCAAGATAGGCATGATGTATGTTGTCTTTCATTAATCAGGTACGGCGCAGGTGGTCCAGGAGTGATTGAAGGGTTTAAGAAGCACAAGCAGAGTCTCAGGTGACAGGTTAGCTGAGTACAGCTGATGCCAAATGAGTACAGGGCTTGGGGCCAACGGGAACTTCGAAGCCCCAATTGCAGATGTGAGTTCCTGCAATGTGAAAGTATCATTATAGCAAGACTCAGTCCCAGAGCAGGTCTACTAAGCCATATTCTCATCAATCACTGGTGGGGCAGGAAAGGAAGAGGTGAGGTGCTGCAAGAAGGCATTAGCAGTGACAACTAAATCCTCCCCACGGGACAAGGCAAGGTTATAGAAAGGGAGGGCAGGCTGTGACTTCCCCATCAGGTTCCTGATGTACTTCCAGACTTTCTCAGAAGGGTGAAGGCATTGATGCTGGAGCAGAAAGATTGTCACCTGAACCTTTCACGGTGGTTCAAGTACCTTCTGATCACAACATGTAGCCTTCTAGCATGAAGAACGTCTGGAAATCTACCAGAGCAGTGGACGTGTCTTTCGGCTTGGAGGCAAATGGTGCAAAGCCACCTATAATGGATATCCAGAGGGGGAAGATGCCCGGGTGTCGACATCGTAACAGTGAAGGCATCAGAGTCAGCAGTGAGGCCTCTGACACTGCACTGAGATCTGTAGCTTCGATGGCAGCGAGTCCTTCTGATGTGATCTGCTGAAAGAGATGCCAGTCAGAAAGCTTCGATGTTCTTCTCGGAGCTGCATGTCCCTTGGGAACCAAGGAGATGTGCAGCGTGAAGTGGTCACTACCCCAGGTGTCAGGGTCAACCGACCAGCTGAGGCTTTGACCAATGCTGGAAGAACAGAGGGTCACGTCAATGGAGCTGTAGGTACTGAGAGGTCTGTAGAATGTGAGCGAGCCATCATTGGCAGTAAAAATATTGTGCTGCAAGATAACAGTCTCAATATCCTTCCCTCTCTAATCACTGATCTCTCCACCACAGGAAGGACTGTGGGTATTATGGTCCCCATAGAGAATCCAAAGCAGAGGGCACTGTGATAGAATATCCTGTACGTAAGTACAGGAAAGGCAGCGGAAGGCCAGATGTAACACGATATCAGTGTGGTATGACGGGTGTTCAGCCGTATGTGGCATGCTACGAAATCCCTGTTCACATCAGTGAAAGTGAGATCAATAGCATGATGAGTGACATTCTTGTGCACAAGAATCTCAGCATTGAGGGAGAGCTTATGACTCTTGCTCGTTTGCTTGAAGACATAGTGATCAGGGAGGTTGGCCTCACAGAGAGCAACGATGGGAACTGGCATGATCTTAATATAGTTCCAGAAGTCAGCAGCCCTGCTCCTGAAGCCCCTGCAGTTGCACTTAGGATCGAAGGGGTGCTAGACACTCCGGTCTCCATGTTTATAGTCGCAGTGGAAAATAGAAACAAAGGATAGGTGGATCAACACAGATTTGCTAGCACTACACAAAGTGCGATATATGAGGGAGGCCAGCTGGTTGAGAACCGTCAAAGTTCGAGGTCGAGATTCCTCAGGTACAGCAGAAGTAATGACCTTGATGACGTCAACAAATAGAGGGAGGATAGTGGGCAGGAGGACCATGTCCCTGTGGTCCTTCCTGAAGTACTGATGAGTCAGGGAGGAGGAGGGCTTCTTCGGATCAGGCCGACGAGCAGCCATACTCTTCCTTGTCTTTTACCTTCTTGGCCAACTGCTTGGTCTGAATGGGAAAGGAGTCTGCCACGGAAGTAGCTACAGAATCCTGCACCATGGAAGTACCTGCAGCACAGGGAGCCAAAGGGACAGGAGCAGAGATAATCTCCTCAGGAAGGGTGTCAAGGGCCAGAGGAGCAGGGGCAGCGGAAGGTACGTGTGCTTCTAGCACAAGCATCTCTGCTGGTGCTAATTAAATGGTAGCAACAGTAGAGATCACATGATCCCTCGTGGTAGCAGGAAAGCTGACTGAGGGGTCAAAGATATTACGCACAACAGCAGCTCGCATATGTGCTATTTCTATTCTCATCGTGAGGTACGAAAGCGACCCCAAGCAAGAGCTAATCAAACGGTCGCTGATGAATGACATTGCTAGAACAGCCAGCGAAAGTAGATAGTGGGCATTTGAAGATATTTCAGTAAAGGAATATCTGCTTATAAATAATCTGTATAAAAGTATATAAATCTTTAATGTTAAGCGAATTTTTCTTTTGTAACCATACAAAAAGTTTTGGAAATATGTTTGGGAGTAGAATTTTTTCTAGGAGTAGCAAAAAAATTGTAAAACTATAAAAATGCACATAAAATTTTAAACGTATACATTTTGGGCGATTCTTCCCCTCCCCCCTTTTAATCACGCTACCAAGCATAAAGCAAAATTTTTAACTTTAGTTGTTCCACTTGATGATAAGGAGATCGATTATTTACGAAAAGTAACGAAATGGAAGACAATGCATTCAATAATATCGTATATGAGTAATACTTTGGTATGATGATTTTAATGTGTTATCGTGCATTATTAAATTACTACTTACTCTAATTTAAATAGCATTTTTTCCTGATTACTTACGCTGAATATCTGAAACTTGAAATAAATTTATACATATTTATGCGATTGGAAAGTTGAGTTAGTTCAAATGATACCGTACTGCATTAAATGTATATGCCTATAATTCCCATTCATGTCAAGACATTGATTTTTAGTGTAACAAATAATATGCAACATATTAGGCAGTTGCTGTGGACCTTTAAACATTTTTTTAAAAAAAGGAAATAATTTTCTTATATTATGTTAGAGTAATCCTATTTAAAATCCAATTTAAAATAATAAAGAGAAGAAAGTGCTAGAGAATAATTTTATGAAAATGGAAGTGTTCTTGTTTGATCTTTACCCTTCAATTATTTTTTCGAAACAATCTGAAGAATTGGTTACTTCAAAAGAAATTGCTTATGTTAGTGTAAAATCTCTTGATATTCTGCTGCCGAAATTTCGAATTTCTATTTAAACAGGTCGCTTGCAATATTCCTTTAAAGTTTCGCATTTTGCAGATTTAACATTGTCCAAACATGGAAAAACTATTTGTGAATTTAAAAATGTGAATCATAACATTTCATTAGTAATTATTCAACATTATTTTCCAATTAACTTTTAAAGTAATAAATCCTGCCTCCCCCGAGTAATCGAAGATAATGCTGCAGATAATCAACTCTTTGTTATTAATGCAAATCTCAGGGCATTCATATTCTCCCCACCGAAATGTCGAGCCTATATTCATATTAATTTCAAATTTTGCAGTTTTGAAAAATTTCCATCGTTTATTAGAGAGCTCCCTTAAAACCGTTGGGAGATTTCAAAAGCGCGAATCATCCTAACAGTTCATCAATCTTACAAATCCAAAAAAAAAACTTAATTTACCTCTACAAACAAAAAACTTTGACCATCTATAGATAGACCACAAAGCAAAAACGTTAGCTATTTTGGAAAACGAGCTAAGAACAATTCTAAATGCATCTTACCATATTGTTAAAGCCAATCTTTCAGATGCAGAAATTGATTTCCGCAATTTGGTGTCCTTTGTTCTGAACAGCCAAAACCTCTTTAGATAAACAACAAAAAACAATTGTCACACACAAAATGTTTTTGCAATAGTGTGAATACTAAGTTCTCATTTGGATTTCTTCCCGGGCAAACCGTGACGCTGTGAATGATGAACGTTTCGATCAGGAAATTGCTACAGTAAATGGAGAAGGAAATCGAGGAAGATGGAGCCCATCAATATTAATAGATTACTGCTGGAATCTAATGCGAGCTTCTCAAGATTTGGTTATAAGCAGCAGGAAAAGAGGAGGCGGTTGCTGTAGACCAATTTCCAACCTTCAGTGAACGACGAAATACTTACCTAATGACGTAATACAGGTTAGTGACTCTATCTCGATATAAGCACTTACCTGTATTACGTCATTCACTGAAGGTTGCAAATTGGAACTTCCGTTACCGTAGCCAATCAAACATTTTTGTTTTCATCACCTCGAGTTACATAAGAAACGGCACTTTACACTTCCGAAACCCACCATATGTCAAAATTTGTTGTTTATTGTATTTAAACTGAGATACTTGTTCAAAGGTGCAACCATTCAAAGCAACTGAAGCACTATGCACATGACCAATTTTCATCACTCTAGTTTTTTCTCCGATAATTACCAAAACCATTCTATTGCAAATCTCATCAATAGTCCTAATGAAAGAATTCATCTCATCAACGTATTAGCCAACAAGCCCAAATCATATTCATAATAAAATCAAAAATTTCGATATCTCTAGGCTATTTAAATCCAAAATTTTCCCTTGTAAGGAATTCTGAATAACGTAATCAAAAACCAAAATTCACTCTTTTCGAACTCCACTAGGAATGATAAACCAATTGCTACAAGCCTTATCAATTGAGAGCTATCATTATGCTCACTAACTTGTCAGTTGTTCAATACTATTTAACGATAAAAAAAATTATGTTGATTAACGGAGTCAAAAGCCTTTTTGAAATATAAAAAGCTACTAACCACAGGTTTCTGAAGCTATAAACGTTTCTTAAGAATCCACGTAAGAGAAAATATTTGATCAATACATCTCCTACCACTTCTGCATACGTACCATTCATCACGCAGTTGTCTATTAAAAACATTTATAAATCTATTAATCATAATCATGCAAAGAACTTTACCTGGAACAGAAAATAAACTAACTCCCCTATCATTATCACAAGATCTACGATCACCTTTTTAAACAAATAGGGATAATAATAGTTCTAGTAAAATCCTTAGGAACAACGCCTTTATCATAAAAAATGTTCAAAAGTTCTGTCAACCATGTGACAACACAATTGTTCCCAGCTCTAAGTATTTCAGTTGTGATTTCATCCAGCCCAGGGGATTTATGCAGTTTTAATTTAGAGATATTCAAAGCCACTTCAAAATGTCTTATAGGGCCAACATTAAAACCAGAATGCATCTATCCCGATTACAAATAATGGGAATAGAATTAAACACATTATTTAGAACACCTTTTAAATGCTGTCCACATAGGAAACACATAATCATCACCTTCAACCACATTACCATGTTTATCCCTCAATCTCTGTTTTTTCATCACAGGAAAGATTAACTATTTGGCAAAACACCCTGTTGTGCTTTCTAACTACTTTGTCAACTAAGCTATCAAGCCAAAGATTCTTATCAGATGTTAACTTTTCCTTTAGGTGTTTATTTAAGCACATTGTAATGTCGTCTGTTAAAACTAGTAGGATGTTGATTCAAATTATTCTTGCACTTTCTTCTTTCAGAAATAATTTCCATTGCCTAATCACTCAAAAACATTTATTTCCTCTGTTCATTTTACCCAAAAGAGTACTCGTGGCTTTAAGAAAAGACTGTTTAAACTGATCTCATTCTTTTTCAATTCAGTAGTGGGAAAACCACGATTGTTATAATGACTACTTAGCCTATCATGGTGTGCCTTGGCTATATTTGGATCTTTCAAACCTTCAGTGTTAAACGTAATGTTCTTTACCTTAGCATAACATTTCATAAGTTTCAGTTGTAAGATATTTTTGACCAAGTAATAGTCAGACCCAATTTTGGCTCCTCTGTATGATCTGGTATTCCTAAACGAACTAACCCATTTGTTGTTAATTAAAATATGTGATCTACCACATTCCTGTGCAACCCATCAGCTGAAACCTATCTGTATTTGTAAATGTCCCGGTATTTGTAGTATTAGGTATTTGCAAACCCTTACATTTACTTACTTATATAAGACGTTCTCCATAGCCATTGGAACTACCAATGCCAAAGAGATATAAAACTCCTGCCCAAATGGCAGAGTTAGCACCAACGTTAGCAATGACGTCACCTAGCACAAGAGACATATCTGGTTTCTTGACAGAATTCAAAATATTGTGAAGTTGTCTGCAAACCGTTTCTTTCTCGTTCTCATCAGAGTCCTCCGTGAGGGCATAACAACAGAAGAAATTCGTCTTCAATTTTTTTTTATATTTAGCGGTGAGAAATCTTTCATTAATGCACTCATATCCTAGAAAACATCACTGGCACCTCTGTTAAGCAAAACTACGCCTTGGAGATGCTTTCCATCCTTCTTTCCAGAAAAGAAAAAAAAATAGTTATTTTTAAGTATCTCACTTTTACCTGTCTATCTGGTGTGTTGCAAGCTTAGAATATCTAGATTATCATGCTGGAATTCCCGTGAGAGGAAGTCAAGAGAATAATCACTATGCAAAGTCCTCACATTCCACATAACTGCAAAGAGAAAATTATAAGTAGGATTTTTGAAGAAACTAGGTTTATTGAGAGAGGTAGGGACAGCAATATCAAACAACCAACGTTGGTAGGAACTTCAGGCACCTTTCCAAAAAACAGAACCTAGATAGAAACTGACCTGCCTAAGACATACTACTCCAGTAAGATTGGCGACGCGTAATTAGTTAAGTGATGGTTTAGGTACCTGTATAAAGTATTCTATGCCTCTGTTTATTTAGTGATGGCAACCCCCACAGGCAAACCGAAAACACAGTGTTGGATTTTCCATCAACAGAGACCAACCAGTGCTATAATCCATGATACTGGTGGACTTGGCGTCACCAAGTCCACGATCCATAAGCAAGCTTAAAACTACAAAGCAGTCCAGTCTTGGGTGTATAAACGGTCAGCACGAGAACCCTTTGATGTTGACCACTCCTCAGCGGGGGCAGAAAAATAAAAGAAAAAAAAGCCATGATGACCAAATCAGTTCCCTCTTTTCCTTCCGTTCCCTCTTTTGAACCGTACTAACGGCCTGCAACACGAGAAGGCGGGGTCGGACATTTGGTATTACACCTGGCCTGTTATGTGCATCATCATCATCACTGGGAATTGGTACGCAGTTCTCCTTCGAATATATGCTTAGCTAGCCCCGGGTAAGGCATGGATGTGTATGTTGCTTTTCTGCTGAGGTCCTGCCATCCTCTTAGACCTTCTACTGTGGCATATAAACTGACAGACTCCTGTCAGACCTCTGTTGCAAGCAGCTACTTGAGGGTTTTTTTATTTATTATTTACCATTTACAGACCGAGGCAGACGAGATATTAGGAATAAATATACTTTGCAAAATTTAGTTTTTTAAACGTAAAATATGCTGCTATGGGTTTAGAATATCGCATTCTTAATTATTGGACTTTTTACTACAGTTAACGCACGCCGCAAAGTTTCCAACGTACTAGAGTATGGGAGTTTCCAGGAAAACGTTATTTCAAAGAAGTAACTGCACATCTTCCTCAGTTACCTACGACTCTGCATACCTTCCTGAGTTACCTTCGATAGAAATCTGGTGATACCGCAAATATGTTCAACGTCGTTTCTCGGCGGTTTTCATTCAAACTCGTAAGAGTAGCCGAAGTAGGAAATCTACATTTTGTGAGTGGCTTCTTCGTTTAAGAATATAATTGAGCTTTTCCATTAGAAAATCGTATCGCTAAACTTTACTGAAACTGTAAATGGAAATGCTACAAAACTGCCACATTACTATTTCTTTTACAGGGGTAGCAATAAAAGTTTCGTTTCAGAAAGTAATGCGGAGAGGGGGGGGGGGGCAAATAAGAACTTTACAAAACAAAGGGTCCTCTCCTTTGTTTTCTAAAGTTCTTATTTCGACCCCCGTATTACCGAGAGGTGGATAAGTTTTATAAAAAAGAAAGCCAAAATAAAAATGGAAACCACTAAGGTAATATTTTAAGAATACAGAGTGTTCGAAGAATAATGATGCAGTTTCAAGAAGCAATATGCGGTAAAAATATATATATATATTCAAAAAGTAATATTTTAATTTAAAGCTTACCTTAAATATTTTGCGGTAATGCATTGCTTGTGACCCTGCATAAGTCTAACCAATATTCCACTTTTTGCCATACACGCTGCAGCAAGCATAATGATTCAAATGACTCTAGTCTTGTATTTTGTCCATGCAGACATAATTCTTTATAAAGCCACAAAGAGAAAAATAATCTTGGGGTGTCTAATGATGGATCATTGTTACACATAGAATTAGATCATTCCTGCCAATCCGTCAGCACACGTTGAATGAAACTACACGGAAACAGTGGAAATGTAACGGTAGCACTTCGTGTTTTTTGGTAGCCACCAGCGAAATTGAGTGAGGAATGTACAGGTACAGCATCCAATACGATGCCTTTTATTTTTTGAGAACAGTGTTTCCAGAAAACCCATCATTATTTGTCCTACACCCTGCATTTGTGTAACCATAAAGTAATTTTGAAATTATCCTCAAAAACAAAATAATTGAATATCTAAACAGCTCTTTTTTTTCCATATTTGTTTTGAAAACGAGATAAAATTGAAGACGTTGGTGCAATTAATTTTTAGATTCAAGAACGTCCTTGAAAACTCTGTGCCAAAATTTTATTTGTGCAGTTCTGGACGTTAATGTAGTTCAATATTCGACAGAATTTCTAAATTTACTGAAAACTAATGGTAAGTTCCCAGTCTAATTTCGAAATGTCAGTTGGATATCCAGTCATGCCATCAAAGAACGTAGATGCTCGAAGACTTTGATATAAACCTTTGATGATACACACACACACACACCATCGAAATGTCATTTTGACAAGGACTGTCACAGGGAAGAATGTATTTTTAACACAGGTTACATAATAGATGATCATTCGAGTTTCAGTATTCCAGTATGGCTTGATTAAAAAAAAATCAAATCAATGGTGGAATTTTCAAGCTTATCAGAGTCCCCTTCTCACTGAGAGCATAATGGCATAATGAGAGTTGGTGGAAAAATATCATGGTCCACACGGTTTGTACTCGAGCTCCCGTCCCACATCGGTTTGAATCAGAGATCGCGATTCATTTACAAATTCTGCAATTATGGTTAAAATTGTGACATTGAATGCCTATATCTACACTATAAAAATCTTGACAACACGAGTTTATGCTTGTTAAATAAATAAATATATAAATGAAACAATCAAGTAATGCAGGAAAAGAGAAATCAGTTTATGTTAAAAAGATAATGAAATTTTATACACTTTTCATATTGTTTTAAATATATGCAAATGACTACATTGCATACAATAGAGGACACCAATGGACTTGGAAATACCACCGTCCGTCGGACGAGACGTTAAACCAAAGAATTGGTTGGATGGCCTTGATGAGAGGCCATGCATATATCTCCTAAAATCTGTCCTGTGGCTCCCTTCCCGTCAAACCTCTCTGAGCTAGTTCATTATAAATAAAATAAATAAATACCCCCTCAAGCAGCTGCTTGCCACAGAGGTCTGACAGGAGCCTGTCAGTTTATATGCCAGAGTAGAAGGTCTGTGAGAATGGCAGGAACTCAGTAGAAAAACGACACAAACAGCCATGCCTTCCCCGGGGCTCGAACCCAGGTCCCTTAGATCAGTAGCCAAGCGCGCTAACCACTCGGCCTGTTCGATTAGCCTAACAACGTGCCGCTCACTGGTAAAACAATAGAATTCTAAGATATAAAAAGAAATATTTTTCATTATTTCCAGATTTAAAAGTAGATTTTTTTATGCTTCTTCGACCCATGAGTCTACATGCATTAATCAATATTCAAAAAGGACATACTTTTAGTTGTATCGATCACTCAATGATTAAGTTTGGGACCATAAAATATGAAAACAGTAAATGCTGGATTGGTTGTTTTTTTACCATCGAACATTTATAAAAAAGAAATGTATAATGCAGAGAACAGAAATAACAAAGATCTTTCCTCTAACCCTATATCAGTGATTTAAAAAACCTTAGGTACACTAATACACTCTTGGATATGGACATTCTATAAATAATACGAACAGATTCAAGTATAAGAAATTTACGTCTGATGTATTTGAATTCGTTTAGAAAGATTATAAGTTTGTATCATGTTTATATGGAGATTGAAACAAAAACGGATAATTAGATACCATTCTCTAATAGAAGAATAACACTAGGAACTGAGAAACACTAGGTACACTATACCATCCTTTATTTATTTTAATATATGTATTCATTGGGAGACTCGGGAAGGATGACAATATGATATATTGAAGGTGTAAAGTGCATAGGGCAAAGAACGAATTTAGAATTTCCAATAAGAACTATGTACTCTGCACTACGATTAACAACGGTAATTTCAAATAATTCAACAAAATTCAGACAAAAGCTGTCTCTGATCAACATCTCCTACAGCATACGGCCGATGCGCCAACTTACGACGTCAGCATGTTGTCCTATAATCGAGAGAATGCTGATATACTTCTATTATTAATACTGGTGTACTTTTTATGCTAATCTTCATACTAAAGTTTACCTTATTTAGAAGAAAACTTAGACGCATTTGTTTGCAGTTAGGAAATATTAATAAATACGATTCTAAATTATAAGACTAGCTTTACTGACCTCATAAGATGGTCCACTAGCTTCCATCGTAGGAGGTGTTGGTTTGTTGTCAAAGAAATGCGTTTTCTTACTGCAAAAGAGTTTCCGTTAAAATCTTATATTTTATTCAATTACTTAAGAAATTAATATTTTTATAATATAAGAAAATTTTTCGGTTCGGAAAGAGAAAGGCATACATCATTCTTTATGTTGTTTTTTGTGCATAAAGCAATATCACATTAACTACACACACCGGCCACTGAATTAGAAACCTTTATGCAGATGTACGTAAACGTCACTTGTGCAGCGTATATGCAAAATACGTGGTGTCGTGCATCACCACCTGATATAGGTAACTATTTAAGACTGTAGCTCGTCAGTAATCGCCAGTAGTGGTGATCACAATGGGAAAAACCAAAGGTTCTTTCGGAGTTCGATTAAAGGCTTATTGTGGGCGCCCGTCTGGCTGGAGCGATGGTTTTAAAAATACCAGAATTGACTGGTTTCTCAAAAGGTAAGATATCTCGGTTTTTTAATCAGTGGAAAAATATTCCATATTGCTTGTCTAAGAGGTGCAACTGTGGTGCAACGACAATCTGTCAGGAATGAGAGCCCCGTGTCGTCTAAGAAGTCTTGTACAGAAAAACAGGACTTGCTGTGTGCAGCAATTGACCGAAGCATTCAATGAAGGCTATTCCCTATCCATATCTCAGCGAACTATGCGCAGGGAATTGAAGAGGATCGGTATTAGCAGTCTCATGCCTATACGGAAACCACCGATTTGTGTGAAGAACCGGAAAGTTCGTCTACAGTGGTGTCAGGAACACCGTGATTAGACACTGGAAAAAAGTCATGTAGTCCAAAGAGTCGGACTACATAACTTTTTTCCTTGTACTATACCGACAACAGGCAGAGAGTTTGGCAGGAGCCTGATGAAGCAATGGACTCAGCTTGCATTGTAAATATAACTCAAGATTTTGGAGGCGATGTCACGGTGAGGAGGACATTCTGTTGGTACGGAACGGGTCCCCTGATATTGCAAAATGTCGGGTGTCCTCCAAGGATTATCTGAACATTGTTGCCGATCAAGTCCATCCTGCAATGTTGACTTTTTATCCAGAGGTGACGGCTGTTTCTTGGACGACAATGCTACTGTCCATCGCGCAAGACATGATCAGCAACATTCAGCGAGTATGACAGCGACTTCCACCATCTTTCCTGACCACCAAGAAACCCGAATCTGAACCCCATTGAGAATGTATGGGACATGTTAGAAAAACAGATTCGGGAGCAAAATCCTCATTCATCAAATCTGAGCAAGTTGAAGGATTCTGGTAAACGTCCGGTATGATGGAGACGTAAAGGCACTCCAACACCCTATGTAATCTATGCCAAACTGTATACCTGCTGTAATTCGGGCTAAAGGAGGTCCAACTCGGTATTGAATAAAGGTTTCTAATTCAGTGGCCAGTGTGTGTAGATTTCATTTTTATAAATTTAATCTAAAGATCCCTCCTAATGAGACTAAGTGTGATCGATGAAGCATATTTTGTGTGTGAAGATTATGCAGCCTTGCTAACTGCAATTGGAATCAATCACTGATTTTCTATTTTACTTGCGCATTTATATTTTAAGCGATTTCCCTTCAAGGGATGTCCTATATGAGACAATTAACTCTGGGCTTCGCAAAGAGAAAGGTTTAACGTCTGTTTAGAAGAAGAATTTAGTTAAAATAGAAGAAAGTGGCAGGAACGTTGGCAATGAAACATTCACTCTCAACCTCTGAAAGCCTAATTAAAGCCTAGGTGTCGGCTACTTTTATATAACAAAATTATTATCAACATCAAAAATATGTATTACAGTTTCTGCCATCAGTCCGAGTGGTATAATATATCTTTAGGTATTTATTCGTGGTGAGACATGATGAGCATTTGACTGAAATGTCAAGTAGACTGAAAAATGTTGCAAAAATGTAATAAATAATAAAACACTGATGTTTTCATGGTTGAAGATAAAAATACTATTTTTGGAGACAGAATGAAAACGATTAAATGAATGAAGAATCAATTGAAATATTGCAGCTTGGCAACATATTCAGTTTTTCTTCTATTATGATACAAAATTTCTAGAAATCATTTCTTTCATCAACATCCATAACACTCGATACGTTCAAGTGACCAACTTCTATAAAGGCCATGGGGGAAAATATTTCAAAACATTTATAAACTAGAATGTTTACATGGGCATCTTAAATGATCTTACATCAGTAAAACGAAACAGAATATTTTAACATAAAAAACTACAGAAACTAAAGTTATAAAGAACATAAAAATCGCTTATGGCTGTGTTGTTTAACTTCGGGGCAGTATTTTGCATACAAAGGGCTAAATGGCCAGGTCACACAAAATCAAATAAAAATGCACTGGAATGGCTGTAAAAATCGCTTCCAAACAGCAAATTACAGTAAAATCGATAACTGAGAAACCTCACACAGAACTAATCACAAAAGATGGCATAGAAGAATAACAGGAAAATGAACAAATTTCAAAGGAATGGATGGCAGATTATCTTCAAAATATACAGAAATGAGAATATACAGGAATACAAAATAGAATATTTTAGTATTTTTAAACATTGTAATAAACTATTCGAAATATATAATCATGTTTGTATATAAAGTTATAATATATATCGTGTTTGCTTCATAATATCGATTTATTTTGCTATTCTTTCGAACGCAAATACTGTAAGATAGAAATTTCAAAGAAAGTGATATATGTAACAATCAAAATGGGGTGAATCAGGAATTTTCTTGGCCATGTCTATTAACTCGCGTCATCTAGTGCGAAAAAAGTTTATCCTAAACACTAACTGATAAAAGTTCCTCTCTTTAGCAGAAGGAGTAACACAGGAAAACAAAAAAAATATTAGTATATTAGGGTCTCACTCTAGAAAATCCCGGTCCATTGCATTCATTATAATATATGGATGGATGAATATCACAAAGTACATTGCAAATGGAAGAGAAAGCAACAACACATAAAAACCAAAGAAATGGTTGGTAGAATTGCTTGAAAGACACTAAAATGCAGTGACATAGGTGTTGGAATAACTGTAAATACACATTGCAGTAGATGGCAGAATATTTTCAAAATTCTTCGAATTCGAAGGCATTATAGCGTACAAAAATCAAACAAAGTGTACTGGAGATGATAGAATACCTTCAAAATATGCTGAAATGGATGACAGAAATAATGCAAAAATCAGCAACATACACTGGAGAGGATCAGAAAATATCTTCGAATGCATGGAACTATATGGAATGGATGACACAATATCTTCAAAACATACTGTGATGAGAGAGAAAACAAGTGCAAAATAGCTTCAAAGGAGTAAACAACAGTGAAATTGATTATTTAACAACTGAAAAATCTCACACAGGACAATAAAAGGTATAGAATAATGGTCAGAAAATGTACAAAGTACGTGGGAGTGGATGACGGATTATCTTCAAAATATGCAGGAATGATACATTTCCCTTTTTTTACCTCACCCTTTCGAGGAGAGCAAAGTTCCAGCAAAATAGTATGCGGGGGAAAAAAACCTTACTCAAACCCACAATTTTGTAAAATCCCCTAGAAAGTGGATAACAGAAGAGTAACCCATGGATTAGTGCCTACAAAAATTTCAATCCCTCTTAACAATCACCTGAGATGTCACAATCCTTAAGATTTCTGAAATTTACCAATTCCAACAAAAATTTCGTCGGCAACACCCATTAAGCAATAAAGAAAAGCCAACTTTATCCTCTAAACCTGTCTATTCCTATAAAGAGGCATCGGAAACCGATAGAGAACAGCTCTTTTTTTTTTATTCCCCTCTCTGCTTCTTCTCCTTCCAAAAGCAGCTATGCAGATATGAAGGACATTTTATTGGGTTTGCTGGGATATCGACGGGTGAGACATTCGGAAAACACGAACTCTTGAAGCAAGAGTCTCTTCTCTATCCTGCTCAAGAGAAAACTCTTGAGCAGGATATTTTACTGTTATTTATAACTTCCTATAGTGAAGAAGTACACACAATTTTCCTAAATAAGAAGTAAACAACGTTTACGTCACTGTGACGTCAACCGAATACTTCCGGCGTCGCCTTGTTCCTCAAATGTAGCACACTTATCAGAGATCAGGAATTAATATCTCAACTATAGTTCTGTCGACAGCAAATTACCCGAAAAACCAGCAGTGACTATTTGGCAGCGAGAGTCACATTATATTCTGTCTAATATCGAATATTCGCCAAATTCAGTTAAGATTTTCCAGAATACTGTTTCGTCATTCTATAATTATTAGTTAAAATGCAACTATTTCAATAATCGTATGTAATATGGAAAAGCATGAAATCACTCTTACACATCGATATCAAATTTATAGGAAAATATTTAAATGCGCTGGCGGGGATAAGAACCATAGATAGCTCGAGATAATTTTTCTTCTGAATCTGATATCGGTTTATAAAAGTGATTTCATGGCTTTTCAACTGAATTAATATCAAAAATTTCCACTGTAGGTAGAGTATACTAATCTTGAATAATTCGCAGAAAATCACATATATATCCATTTTACAAGCGCAAGATAAAAGAGAACCAATACTTAAAATAGCAGTTAATTAATATAAATCCTTTGCTTACAACTCATTCTGGACATCTCATAACGAATCCGAAGTAAAGAAGCACTTTAATTTTAGTTTTCTTTTGTCAGAATTTTATACAGCCGTTAATAACTGGATCGATAATTGCTGTTCTTTGTTCACAGTCATTTAAAGTTCTAATTTATTGAAGATAACGAACGTATGCATGCATTTAGCTTTCTGCTGATATGTGCTAATATTACATCTACCTTGAAATGCCAGCTTATTAGGTACATCTGCCTAGTAGTGTGTTGCACGTCCTTTGGCATTCAGTACATCCCGAATTCGTCGGGAAAGGAACTTAAAAGATGCTGATGCGTTGTGCAAGAATGTGACCATGCGGAAATGATTCTGTTGCGTAGTTTTGCCATCGTGTTGAACCTGATTACAACAAAGTCATCAAGCAGCAAAAGTTCCTCGGTGTCGTCCTTGACAACAGGCTGACCTGGGAACATCCCATCCAGCATCTTAAGACAGTTCTTCCTGCTAGTTCCAGAGTTGGCAATACTCTCTTTCCTGATCATCCACCCTGGAGGACCTTGATCAAATAACAATCAATGTCACTATCCATTCTCTAGGTCGAAAGAGCGACTCAGATCCTGTGACCATCAGACTTCTCTCCACCTCCTATGTCACCGCAGGATATGATAGTGTACTGAGGTCTACAATGATGGATCTGTTGACCACGAGAGACTGTGTGCTGCCTCTGCCTTTACCATCCCTCATACTGACATCACCAGAGGTTTCCGTTTTTCGCATCTCCCTTCCTCCACCTGTGCTGAGCAACATGCTATCTGTGAAGCTGTAATTTTCATTCACAGCCTTGGGAGTGATATTTTGTCATCCTTTGCGACTCAAAGTCAGCCTTGCAAGCTCTCCAGAAGAGAGACAACAGGTGCTCCAACCTCTTCCTTATTCAGAAGATCATGGAGATATTCTCCAAGCTCACACCTTGCCAGCATCACGATCCACTCCCAGTGGATCCTCTCCCATGTAGCGATACTTGTCAATGAGCTTGCTGATCGGACCATGAAAGAGGCGCTTGAGAGTCAGAGGTACGTTACTAATTTCCCTCTCTCTCTCAGCGACTGCAAGATTTTTATCTCACAGTTGATGAGTCAATATCGCCTTGACTAGTGGCAGAGGGACTTCAGTTGTTCCTCTTTTAGGTACCTGTTAGACTCTTCTCTCACTGCTCCTAACTTCGGAAACCTCCGCAGATCTGAAGAGACCCTCAGCCATCGTCTTCGAATTGGTGTCATCTGCAGCAACTATACGCTTCACACTCTCGGTAGAGCCTACAGTCTTAACTGTGCCACATACAGCACATCTGATACTGTATCTCACGAACTGCTGAACTGTTCCCGTTATGATGCTGAAAAGAAGCTTTTTTTTTCAAGAGCTTCACGTTATCGGAATCACTGATTACTCCATTACCTCTCTTCTTGGTACCCATCAGAACAAGAAGCTTCAGCGAACGTGCATGCGACTACTAACTGATTTCTTTTAGAACATTGGCCTCTTCTGCAAGTTCTAATGACTTTTATTTTTGTCTCTACTAGGTTAACGAAATTAGTATAGTTAATAGAATCGTGAGATAGCAGAGATGTAGTATCTTCTGTTCTTGCTATTGCGTCCTCCTGTTGTGACTGGTCTAGGGAGCCCCTCATTGGAGGCTAATTTCACCATAATCTTACCACACTACCCACAGCATTGCTGGACACAGCTCCCACAACAGTACTATCCAGAGCATTACTACCCACAGCATTACAGTCTTATGAACAGCATATAACGTTGCTGTGAGGCCTGCATAGCGATAAGAGGTGATCACATTCTATATTGAACTACATGTTGACCTTCATCTATTTACCTTTTTTTGTATTCATGTATGATTTTGAGAATTAAATGTGCTATACATTTTTAAACTGTTGTTCTTATGCACAGTATTTATATACACCTATTTTCCGATTCACATGTAACAAATCCAACATGTTTTCAGGCTGTTCCTTAATTTATGGAAACCAGTGTATATTAGTAAATGACTGTAATTGTTTTCAACAATGATAGAAATATATCATGGAAAATACGTCTGAGAATTTTTTAATATCATTAGGAATATATTTTTACGTTAAAATCATTCTCTAGCAAATATCGACATTCACATTAAGGATATACTCTCTTAATACCGATGTACAAATTAAAGATACACTCTGTTAATACCGATATACAAATTAAGGATATGCTCTGTTAATACCGATATACTCTGCTAAAAGCTAAACTTGGCTATCTAATTGACTTATAAGATACAGATCGTTTTCTAACACACAAGATATAAATGAAATGCTTCTAATATTTCAATGATCCTTAATGTTAAAATAAATCAGTATGTCAACTACCTCAATTATGTAGTTTAATATTTAAATTCATATATTTCCATTGCTTACAGCTATATTAACTGGTAAACTCCGTTTTCCTGTATATGCTTCGGATAGACCAAGTTAAGGCATATTGTAAACTATCAAAATGTCGTTCAAGAATAGTTTTTCTCCCATATTCTACGTAAACATCTAGATGAGTACATAAGATAGTCAGAAGAAAATGCAGCATGGACTTAAATAAACTCCAACGAGAGAAAAATATGCATAATACGTATGCATAATTCATTTTGTAGTCGAATACTTCCACATATTGAATATAAAAGAAACTTCTTTGCTCCGTCTGTAACATTAACTTCAAAGTTTTCGGATTAAATAATTTCGATCGTTTCGGTGAATCAGCTTAAAGAGCCTTCAGCGCAGTGTTGCGATGTACTGCAAGTTTCAGCTGTACAGGCTTGTTGGCTGCTGAAGAGAATAAATATTGCATAATAATCTGAAAGTATGCGTTGTGCCAATGCGATCCAAGGCAAGAAAAGTGCGGATTATTCCTCACAAACTTCTCTACTAACGATGTTATGATCTGAGGTGCTGTTGCGAAAGCTCGTGTCTGTGTTGGTAACTGATAAGGATGTTTAAACTAGAGCTTGGTGTGGAGGTGTGTGAAATAAATTTAAACAGGATCTTATGTAAACAAAGCTCTTTGTCCGTTGGCTAAAGACCTCGTAACTAGATATAAGTATGTTCGTTCGCATAAAAAATATGTGGATTTTTCTGATATATTGGTTTCAACAAAGCAATGGTAGGTAAAAAATTTTAATCTTCTGTATATGGTTGCTAAATGATGCACTGACATTATTAGCACTTGAAATTTCGTAGTTCACCAGCCAAAAATTACCCAGTTTACTTATATTAACCCACCGTCGATCGGGTTGGGTTTCACAGACCCCGTAGATTTTTGGTCTTGAATTTTTTCTTAAATAACGGCAGCAAAGACCCATTCCTTTTCAATACCGTTCACCCACTATTTTACTATATTTCGGTGAAATTTCGCTTAAATCCGCCCATTAGTTACTTAACAAGACACATAATTGTAACGATTGGGTCTCACAGATCCAGAGCGACCATCGGCGAAACTATTTGGAAATATCAAATATATTTTAATATCTCCCATTTTTAATTATTAACACAAAAAAATTAATTTTTTGAAGTAAAAAGAAAGATGAATAATATTCAGATCCGATAAATCAAATGCAATCTCATCATTCATCAATTCAGATCTGAAGATTGCAAATGCAATCTTATATAAGAACCTCATTTATTCGATACTTGTTTAACTTATACCTAGTGTCAACTTTTTTGTTTTCAGAGATAAATTAAACGTAGTTTAGCAGGTTGGATGACGTAACTCGACTATCGCATTTTTCGAATCTCTCAATAACGTAATAGCTCCCTCTAACGGTTAAAAAAAAGGAAAAATGTCAATTTTTTTAAAAACAAATATTACAAACGTTCTATTCGTGCTGGAATTTTGAAACTTTGGTGGTGCAGTGCGAGGGTCAAATGGTTTACATTGGCAGCAATAATTTGAACCCTTATCTCTTTTAAAGGAATGATTGAAAAATCGTTGTTGCTTCATAAAGACTAATAAAATATTACGATTTGCATTTCTCCAACAATCCACTAGCTTGGATATTCTCTATTAGGGAATAGTAAAGGCCGAAGATAAAAAAAAAAAACTTCATCACGTCCTCTAAAGTGTAAGTTGTAAAATGGCAAAACTTGAAATAAATATTACTAACTATCTCTTCACACTAGAAATGCGAAATTTTGCTGGTAATATGTGATAAGGTGAATAGGTTTGTACCGGCAGCAATGATTTTCCCACTTACCACCAGGAGGGGTGAGGGTAATGAAACCTTTTGTTTTAAGAGATGAAGGAAACATTTCTTTTGTTGCATTTTCATTTGAATTAAAATCGTTATCCTCGATAACAATTCATGTAAATCCTCCTTCCCTTTTTTTTTTGGGGGGGGGGGAACCTTATATTGCTTAGAACCATGATGATAGGAAATTGTATGTAAAATTCTGTGATCATAGCTCTTACCATTTAAGCAAAATTATTTTTCCTGTTTTACGCAGAGGGGCTTTTTTGCGGGGGGACGTTTGGATGGATGAAAACTTCACATTGGTTAAAGAAAAAGATAAGAGGAAGCTGTATGTCAAATTCGGCGATCCTACCTTTTATCATTTAGCAGAAATTCCCCAGTATCTGTATATGTGTGTGTGTGTGTGTATTTGGAGGGGGAAACATTTTTGTGGAGAGGGAAGAAAGATGGGTGGTCAAATTCCTACATTTCTATAATCTCTTATGAAAGGACGTTCTAAACAGAATTCGGTAATTAAAGCTCTTATTGTTTAACAGAAATCCATCCCTATTTTTCCGAAGAAAAAATCGAAAGAGGTTTCCAAGAGCCACTTTTTGAGGGAGGGGAAGAGAAATATTGAGGACCAAACTCTTTCACTACTTAAGGTTGCGGTTTCAGAAAACTGCACTGAATTTGATGGTCCAAGCAATTATCACTTTAAATCAGTTCGTACCATTTTTTATGGTGGTGGGGGGCATTTTTGGGGCAAGAGAAATTTTTAAGGATCCTAACCCATACATTGCTGAGAGTTACGAATGTAAGAAGCGTTGTACTGAATTTGGCGGTTCTTACCATTAGGACAGTTCTTACAAATATTTAAAACGGAACTAATGTTTTTCCGGGAATAGGAAACATTTTGAGGATCCAAACCGTTGCGTTGGTTTCACTACGACTAAGGGAAGTAGCATACTGAGCGTGGCAGTTCGAGCTCTTAAAGTTTAGAAGCAGTTCCAACCAAATTTTCCGAGTAGTTTTTTTTTTGGTGGTGGTGGTGGGGGGGGGGTGAGGAAACACTTTTGGGGTCTGAACCCTTACACTGGTATAAGCTGAAATTAGAGGATGTACTATACTGAATTTGGTAGTTCTAGCGCTTATCACTTGGAAGCAGGACCACTTTTTAATGGGAGGGAACATTTTGAGGGTCCGAACCCTTACATTGGTCTAATTACGACTAGAGGAAGCATTGTACTAAGTTTGACGGTTCTAACTCTTACCATTTAGAAGCAATTCCTAACGCTTTTTAAAAGTGCGAGGGGACTTATTTTTTGGGGGGGAATATAAAAATTTTAGGGTCTTGAAAGCATACAAATAGAAAAAACGAGAAATATACAAGCAGACCCTCTCTGATATATAGCAGATTATTTTCATGTATGGTATTTACAAATGCTTTGATGTCATTCACAATTATAAAATTGTGAAATATTGGTTACTGAAAGAAAAAAAATTAGGACTATTATATAAAAGTTTCATTAAAAAATGCTCACAAACAAGTGTTTAATGTTAAGAAACATATCATGGCTTTGACAGACCCAGTGTTACCATCCGTGTTATAAAATAGAACGCGATTTACGAAGGGTTAATATTGTAGTTAGATGGACTTTCAAGTTTAAACGAGAAATGTGCAACTCAAATTGCTGTTAATTCGCCATATTTGGTAAGCAATGATGATTTTATTAAACATCACTGCAACATTTATTCAATAGGCATGACTGATAAACTAATAATTAACATAACAAGTGAATAATACAGAAACAAATATGAACCGGAAGAACGCATATCGCCTCTGGTGTATATGGGAATCTCGTTTTCAAATATAATGAGTTTTTCCTTTACCTACTTCTTCACTCTTTAAAAGTTTTAATTTGAGATAATGGACGATCAGAAGAAATGCAAATAGTATTTTATTAGTAATTATACAACATAAAAAGGGTTTGTCTTTTATTTCAAATAAGAAAAGTTGCATTTACCACACCGTTCTGAGAATAGTGCGTACATTATTAGTGTTGTAGAATTTCTCTTGAAAAGCTACCACCGAAATTTGAATTATCTGTTATATATGAATTATTTGCAAAAGTTGTTAATATTTGACTGTTTTGTACATTTAGTGATCTGTAACGATAGGAATTAAATTTACCTAAGTATCTGAAAAATGTGAATTATAATATTTCATTAATACCATTCCAAGTAAATGAGGTTTCCAATTATCACTTTATAGTTGTAAATGGAACTTGGTATCCTTCACATTTCACCACCAAAATTTCGAATTTCTAGTATAAATACATCGTTTACCATACTGTTTTAAAATTTTGGAAGTTTTAAAATTTACACTATTGGAGGACTCAATTACAGCTTTTCGCGATATTCGGAAAGTGTAAATCGTAATATTTCATTAATACCTCTTTAGCTTAAAAAGAACTTTTAATTTGGCTTTGTAAACAAACAAATATCTTTTGAACAAAAAAGTCGCGTTTTCCCGACCACCCTGGGTCTAAGAGGTCAATTCATTGTTACCAAGGAAACTTTGTGATGTTCGCATTCCACCACCAAAATTTAAAATTTCTAATTTAAATACGTCGTCTTCAATATTCATTTGAAATTTTGAAATTTGCAAATTTTTCTGCCGTTAGAGGAACAATTATAATTTTTGAAAGATTTAGAAAGTGTGAATCACAATATTTCATAAATTCCTATGTAACCCAAAAATAATTTTTTATTTATCTCTAAAAACAAACAATTATCTGCTAAAATTCAAAAGGTGTGTTTTTCCCAACTCCTTTGGGTCTAAGGGGTCAACTTATTGTTGGATCGTAATATTTCAATTATAATGGAAACATTGTGACCTTCATATTCCACCATCAAAATTTCCAGTTTCTAGCTTAAATACATCGTTTGCAATATTCGTTTGAAAGTTTGAAAAATTCCAAATAATACGCAATAATAACCCTCTAACAGTGATACTATTAACCGTAGAGTTAGGAGGATTCAGAGGTTCCTAGGAGGATTAAGAAGATTCGGAAAGTGCATATCGTAATATTTTATCAATACCTATCCAACAGAAAAATAATTTAAAATTCATTTCTATAAATAAAACAAGTTCGATGTCTGTAGACAGACAAGACAGACAGACGACAAAGCTAAATTATTTTCTCATTTTCTTTGTAAATGAGATAATAAAACGATTGCGTTTCTCACCTACCTGTGTGTAAGGGGTAAACAAATTGCTGACAATGTAGGTTCGGTCACACCTGGGACAGCATTAAGATTTATTTTCGGTATTTTCTTCACCATGCCCTCACTAGGTTTGGTGTAATTTGTTCCACGAAAATTTGTTGGAAACGGAAATTTGTTCGACGGATATTTCCTCGATACGGAAACTTGTTCAACGGAAATTTATTCGCAACGGAAACCTGTTGGACGGAAATTTGTTCAACGGAAATTTGTTCGAAATGGAAATGTGTTCGAAATGGAAATGTGTTCGAAATGGAAATGTGTTCGAAATGGAAATGTGTTCGAATGAAAGTTGTTTGAGTAATATTTTGTCGACATTTTAAGAGGCCGAAAGGCGGCATTCTCTTCAATAAGGTCTTTTCTGCTTTGTTACGGGAGATTGTCGTAGAGGGAGTGGATCTGGGAAGAGTGGTGGCAAAAGAGAAGGCTTCGTTTTAGATCAGGTAGAGATTAAGTTTAGATTAGATAGAGTAAAACACTTTTATCCCAGACAATCTAGGTACCGTTTAATTTCTTTCAGTTTTCATTATTCTTATAAGCTAGGCCGAGTGCTTAGCATGCTTGGCTACTGATCAAAGTGATCTGGTTCGGTATGGATCTTTGTGTTGTGTTTCTGCCGAGGTCCTGTCATCTTCACAGACCTTCTAGTGTGGCTTATAAACTGACAGGCTCCTGTGTGGCACCTATGTGGCAAGCAGCTGCGTGAGGGGAAATTTATTTATATATTTTTATACTCAGATCTTTGAAGTGATAGGTCGCAGACCTATAGATTTTTTTTTCTTTTCATTTTTTGGCACAATATTTTAGTGCAAACACTAGTGTATGACAGAAACGTCTCGGGTGGCAGATGTGAGCTAGACCCCGTTTGTAGATATCATTCTGGGATTCGGTTTCATCGGTTTCTGTTGATGCTCTTTGCGAAACCGCTTCGTTGGTACTAAAAGAGCAGGTAGTCTTTCTCTGGTAGGACATGATTTCGTCTTTTTCAAAACGGACATTAACCTTCGGATGGAGTGCCGTTTCCTGGCAACAACAATATTTGATGATTGAAAACTCCGTTCCACTCATCAGATATGGCAATGGACGTCGTGTTTTTCCCCGGGGATTGCATCTGATTGGCCCATTGGGTTGGATGATTCCCAGGGTTGCCAGAATGATGTTGCCACGTTTCGAGCGGAGGAAAGATTCAGTGTGGGTTGATCGTGCTCAATGAACCAGGGTTTTGTCTTACTATCTATCTTTATTTTGCTTTTCTCGCTTGAATCCATTTTTTGTGGAGACCCATTGGACTATATTAGGCCGTATTTCAGGGGGAAAATTTAAAATGAATATCTCTGAATTAGAGAGATAGTAAACCTATGCTTAAACGAAGTTAGGCTAAATTTTCCAAAATTTTGCATTGCTTGGGAAAAACCACGACCAGAGAAATCTGAAGTGGGTGCTTCCTACGAGTACATTTGATTCCGTGTGCACTTATCGGTATCTAACAGAATACAGTTTTTGTTTCTGGGAAGAGTCTTCAAATTATGGTATAGTTACTTGGATTCGAATCTTAACTGATCGTTGTCACTTTAACTTTTAACTGTCACTTTAAATTTAAACTGTTTAAGTGGAGCTGGTATTTTAAACTATGATTGTAGTGTAAAACCATCCACCTCTCTAAGCCTATGGTGGAATTCTGTTGAGTTTGAAATATCAATAAATTGTAATTTTTTTGTTATTGTTTTTAAGCAAAATCTGCATTTTGGTCAATCATTTAAACCCTCTATTCGTCGCAACTACAGTTAGGAAATACGGAACTACGTATTACTAGCTTGTGGGTTGTTCCTGGTTCGAGTCTAAATTTTATTTCGGCCACTCTTTCAAAATTATTTGTTGAAAGTATTTTCCGAAGTCAGATCAACAATAAGTACTAATATGTAGTCCTGAATATTGTAATTATGAATAGTTATTTATTTTATTTAACATGGATCATACCTAGTTCATGCCGCATGTCTCTAAGAGAAAAGGTTGCTGGTGACACTACTAACTTAAAGGGGATCGAGTCTCAGGTTAAGCAGCGGCGAATTCCCCAATGGCAAGAGGCGTTCGCTTAGTGCCTTGGCACTCATGGCGGGGCAACAAAATAGTCAAAACTCCATTTTTTTATTGAGTTAAATATTTTACAATCATTATGATCTACTATTTTACGTAAACATTTCGTGATTTAAGTTCAGGGCAGGATCTGGTGGAAAAGGCCGGGGGCCATCTCTCTACCCTTTTAATAATGCTAGACATGGGTAATAGAAGCAAAAATTATTAAACTTATTTATATTTCAGGCATATTTCCAAAAAAAAAAATAAAACTAAAAACCTGTTAAATTTGAAGGGGAAATGCTATACTGCATTGGAAACAGTCTTTTGGGCCCCTTAGTTTACAATTTTCTGGCCCGATTGTGTTTCTGATCCCCCCCGTATATAATCCTATAACTGAGCCTGCTTAGGTTAATGCCAAATATCATGCGATTTTTGTTCAATACGCTAAATTAAACAGATATTTCACATGATCTGTAATTAAGTTTTCGTCGATATTTCACTATGTGCAACTTTATATAATGTATACTGAATTTTTTTATGCATTTCTGTAATTCAATTTATTTAACCTGCTGTATACTTTTTTTTTCCCCATCCGTAAGTTGCAATTTTCTTATGTAGAATGAATACCCCTGCTCTATCCAAACACGCCCACCCACTCTAGGGCAGTCGGGGACTTCTCGAATCTTCTGCGCCTAGGATCCAGATACCATAATCCTCTACGTAGGGTGAAGTATGGATCTTTAACAGATATCATGCATCACATATTTTGCTTACAGGCTCTTGTTCGACCTCTGTGGAAAATAGCTGCTTGAGAGAATATTTATTCGTTTTTTTCTGAAAACTAACTGATTCTGTAGCTGCTGAAACTTTTGTAAACTTGGACTCTTCAAAGGTAATGATGACATATTCCAGGAGCATGAATTCGTAGAGAAATACAGCGACAGATTCAGATAATACTCGTGATATAAGATCCTGTACTGACTTTCAACAGCTCTGATTGTTACTCGAAGCCTGGCTTTACTAAATTGTTCTCTAGTTGTTACTGTAGTGATCAGTACTGGACAAAACGCAAATGAAAGAGACTGTGGAGATTCTGCTGAAGCGAGGAAATTTATGTTATGCGACTCCATCCTTTGTAACAAACTCTCTTTAGAAAGACAAACTTACTGAAGGACTATAAAAGAAATTTTCAAGATGATGAAGACATTTACATCAAAGAGAAAGCAAAAAAAAGGAAGAGGTACTATTGGAGGAGCAAACACAAAGAATGTTTCATCTCTCTGATCATCTTATTCAGACTCTGAAGAGCTAATTATCTTAGAGATAAATGACGATGAAAAGTGGCAAAGATGTTCGAAGTTTCTAATTTAAAAAGAAGAGGCTGATTTTGCAAAGGATGTCTCCAGCAGGCTATGAATAGCGCGGGAAAACAAATTTTGAAATAATTCATTTATGTAGTTTGTCGAAGTATAGACGACTAAAGAATTCAAGTAAGTGATAATTATTATTTTTTTAAATTTCCATTCTATTTGTTTCATACATTCCAATTTAAGTTTTCAATTATTGGAGCTTTTCAATATATGAGTACTTCTACGTTATTTTTTTGCACTTTATATATATATTTACATTCGTGTGTGATGTTGAAACGAATTATATTCCTAATATAAATATATTTTTTTTCATATTCATAATATCATCCTTCACTTTTTACATATTTTCCCACAAAGGCATATTATTTTTTTTGATTCTTTGTTAAATTATCTGTTGAACGTCAAAATGTACTAATTTAGAATGTACTTAATCGGAAAATTCAAGCTGTAATTCTTCGACTGCATTTGAAGTTTCAAAAAGATATTGAAATATTAAACACAATTCCCCAACAAGTCCTTAGCGAAAGAAAATATCAGCCATTGTTACTGAAGTACCGTAAAAAAAGAAACACTGTTACTGAAATACCAGCGTTAAAAAGGAAACTGGCCATTGTTAATGAAGTATTAAAGCTCAAAAATATCAGTCATTGTAACTCGAAAAAGTATTTATTCTAGACACGTGATTATATAAACGTTAGATGTCATTTTGGAACCTTGACATCTAATGCATTCACTGGGGACACTTTATTCAAATAGTTAAGAACTGATTACAATATATGAAAGAATTAAACTGATTACAATAGTAAATGAAGAACTACAACAACACTACTTATAAGGCTCATGAATATAAGAGATTTATTATAAGGTTCAAGATATAAAATAGTATAAGAGATTTATTATAAGGTTCAAGATATAAAATAGTATAAGAGATTCATAAATAATACAAGAGATTTTGTATAAAGCTAACAAAGGTAAGATATTTTTGTAAGGTTCGCCACATGTAAGATATTTTTTATAAAGCTCACAAATATAAGAGAGTTTTGTAAGGCCCACAAACATAAGAGAGTTTTTAATAAGGTTTACAAAAATAAGAGATTTTTTCATAAAGTTCACAAATGTAAGAAATGTTTCCAAAATACGCTTATAAAAAAATCCTGTAAGGTTCACAAGCATAAAATATTTTACAAAGTTCACAATATAACACATTTTTTATGAGGCTCACAAATATATCAGATAATGTCAGGATTTGCTCAATAATAAGAGTTTTTAATGTCAGCTGTCGCTGGTTTCAGTACAAATACACCATTTCAACACCGCGATCATCAAGTTCTATCACCGTATTCTTCAGAAAGCGATGCAAAGGACGCCATTTCCATCCTCTGACATCACACAGTCTCCCATTGCATAGTTGCAGAGTCTCCTCCTACACTCCTGTTTTGTCGCCTGTATGAAAAAAGGTCACGAAATCACCGACCAAAACGCCTGTCAAAAGTGAAGCTCAAGTCGATCTCGATGACCCTATATCTATTGAGTGGTTAGAAAAAGGGGATCAGGAATAAAACATTAAAAGTTCAGATTGGGTTGATTTTGCTCTGGGAGGCACTTTTTTTTTGCACACAATGGGTTTTATGGTCAAGTCACAAGGAGGACACCTAGGACTCACAGGAGGTTGGGGAGGAGGGGATTTTATCTCACTGGATAGCTGTTGGGAAACGGATGGTCCCATCCAGACCATCCAGTGTGCTTTTCAATGCGCACATATTTGGCTCTCCTGCGCATGGAACCACGGTTTAATGTTCCATTTTACGGATGGCGGCCTTTCCAAGTCCATCGGTGTCCCCTACTGATAGAGCGGGGAGTTTTAAAGAGATAAATCTCAACGCTGACCCAGGTGGGACTCAAACCTGGGAACTGCATATTACAAGTATGGCTCGCTACTGAAATGAGTCAACCCTGCCCCACAAGTTAAGGAAAGCACTTTTTTAATAAAATTTATACCTTAATATTCATGTAATTTAATGTACACAAATAAAGTTTATATGCACGTGTACGTGGTTTTAAGTGAAAAAAAAATATATTTTCGCTTGCCACGGAAATTCACGTTCAAGCGGAGTTGACTGTGATTTTTTTTCAGTGCTTTCCAAAATGAAAAACGCGTTAATGCGAGCAGTATCACGGTAAGTGGATACCTACAGTACATTGGTTTCAGCAAAAATTTAATCTCTCTCTTTGAGTGCTTTGATGATGTACTCTAATTTTTTTCCCAACAAATATCAATAATCTGAAGATTTATTAATTTGAAAAGCATGTCGAAATTAAAATCACGAAATCTCGAAGAAGACAAGATGGCATTCACGAGCAACACATTCTGAACTTAGACCATAAATAGAATAGACGGAGGTTTTGCTGTAGTAACGCGGGGAGCCGAAGAGTGCCGATATCGGCAACACCTCCTATACACAGCGCCAATGTATCAAATTTTTATCGTCTTTTAGTAGTCATAATATATATATATCTTTGTTATATTTTTTATTATAATATTATTACTGGTGGACTCTTGTGCTAATCGATATACTAATGTTTATCTATAAATATATTTTGTTTAGAAAGAAAATTATTCGTATATATTATCAAATATAATAATGCTAATTCATACAAATAAATTTTCTCCTAAATAAAATATTTTTATAGACAGACATTAGTATAAAATTAGCACAGAATCTATCAGTAATAATATTAGAATAAAAAGTATAAGAAATGTCTATATGGTAGGACTACTTATGCTGACGTCATAAATTTGGTCCTAAAGCTTTCTGTTGTAGGAGGTGTTAATATCGGAGACTCGTTTGTCACGTGACTGATGGTAAGAGGTAATCTCCACATACGTAGCTTATTGCAAGGGGTTTGACTATTTTTTTCTATTTCCAGTACCAATTATTATGATAAGTGTTAGGATATGAACTTATTGATAAATGAAATGCACTCACCATATCGGCTGAAATCATTATTCAAAATGCAATGCAAGAAATAACCTCTTAATAACATTTTCAATACATTGAATTACATTGAATTCTTACTACTCCAGTTTATGTTATATGAATAAGAAATATTTTGAATTGCTTTCACTTCTAAAATACGCTATTTATGAAAAAATGTGACTAAAGATAATTTAAAGATCTCAATCAAAACTATTTAAATCCCGATTTTCAACAACATGCGTTCAGTATTTAAAGAGTTATGGAAGCAGAAACATTTGGCAAGTTAGCTCGTTCTGCAAATAAAAATTAACATAATGAATTTAGTACAGCGGTTATTGGTCTCGTTTTAACTTGATTTTTATTAGTTTATCAGAGCAATTAAATTGATATTGTGGCTGTTTAACATTCCAAGTTCTGTAACTCTACAAAACGTTTTAATACGCTGAAAAGCGAAATTTTAATACAGATTTGATTTTATCTGTAAATTATTTTGGGTCACAGTTTTTCATAATATTTTGTTTTAGAACCATTAGCTATTCCAAATTTCTCTCGCATTCACATAATATGCAACAGGGTTTCATAATTTAAGGACTTGAGGTGTGTCATAGGCTATGAAAAAATTACTCACTATGTTTTCTTTTCTTGTAAATAAAGCGGTTATGTCAAATGAAAGCTTGTGACATGAAGAGCATCGCAGGTTATAAATTCCCATCTTTCCCTCCAAAAAAAAAAAAACCGAAAATATGTAAAAGATTGTTCTACTCAGGGGGCATCTAAGGGGGAGCAAAGGCCTCTTTCCGAAATTATTCAACTTTTTTATATTTCATGCATTTTTTACGCAAGTTTTTAAAGACCTGTAAAACGGTTGTTTACATTTTTCTGTTTTAATTTTGTTTCTCGATTTTTTTTCTAGATCCGTGCCGTGTATCGGTCATACAAATAAACATCTCCCCTGCTTTCTTCCTCCCTAGAAAAAGAGAATATTTATTATATCTTTCGAATGCAAAGGCCCACATTTACGAGTTAGGTGTCGAATGAAAGCTCACATGAGGACTGATATTGTGCTGCCCACTATTCTCCCCTACTCCAAAAGGGAACGGAAGTTTCGTGGGAATCGATCGCAAAGAGTTATACCTCAAATTAAATCTTGTGACGTCTGCAATGTCGTGGGCTCCTTCAAAGTTGACACCAAACAAAGGGGAAGGAAATGTGGTCCTTGTTTATGAATATTATGTTTATGATTTGGTTGCTCCGCAAGATTTATCGATGGAGGAACAATTGCATTTCACAGGTGAATAAAGCAATTTTAACTTAGATCATTATGTCAATTAGTTATGATTGTATATATACATATATGACTGAAAAATCCATACATCCAATGAAAGTTTCTGAATGTAGGTGTTTTTAATGAGAAAGAAAAATGCAAATAAAAAACATATCTTCTTATATGCATCCGAAAAAGCAAAAAATAAATTTAAAGCATATCGATAGTACACAGGAACATACGCAGTGTGGATAGGGGGTGGTTGAGAACCTCCCCCCCCGAAAATCCGGTCTTCTTATACGAAATCTCAAACTTGTCTACTTGCTTTGAAATCAAAATGGTTGTCTTTGCATAATTTTATTTTACCTCCATAGTATATGTCCGACACTAAATAATAATAGATTTAAAAAAAAATAAAAAAAAATAAATAAATACCCCCTCAAGCAGCTGCTTGCCACAGAGGTCTGACAGGAGCCTGTCAGTTTATATGCCATAGTAGAAGGTCTGAGAGGATGGCAGGATCTCAGCAGAAAAACGACACATACATCCATGCCTTACTCGGGGCTCGAACCCAGGTCCCTATCTAGGACCAAGCGCGCTAACCACTCAAGCACGGGATGACTAGATTAAAAGAAAAAAAAAACTGTAAAATTTAATTCCATATATATAGTAGAATATCATTTCCATCTTCCCCGTCAGGTGAAACATTCTAGTAATGGGAAACCCTACTCAAGTCATATTATCTGACCCCTCCCCCCAACCCCCGAAACTAAATTCTCGGATCCTTCCCGAAGCTCAATTCTCCGACAATCGCCCCCGGAACTGAATCCTGAGTAATAAGAAGAATGTCACCGATTTACCTACGTAACAATATTACCAGAGTCTATCTTCCTCTAAAGTGAATACGAATTCAACAACTGATTGCACTATCGATATTTTTTTGGTTTATTTTCTACTTCTAGGACACATATAAGAATTTAGTAATTTTTTTAATTCATTTATATTAACAGAAAGGAGAAATAATCGTAAATGTATGCTCCAATAAAAAAAATGCACAGTTAATGAAATAAATATAGTATTACTTTACTCCAATGACAGAACTCGTGCAATAACATTTACAGATAATTCTAAACACTGTTTAACAGAAATCGAAATTCAGCACCGAAAATAATGCAACAAAAAATGCCATATGTTTGCTAAAAGCTGATTAGAATGCTCACATTGTAGTATCCCATGATTAAGAGATCATGTTATATTGCTTCCATCCTGAGAACATAATTCAGTAGTCAATATTTTTCTGTTTACTGAAATCTGTATCATGTTATAAGTAAAGTTTTATAGTTGGATGCGCGTAAAGCTAAACGTCTTAAAAATCTTATTTTAAATAAGTAATTTAGCAATAATAGTCATAAATAATTCACATAACGTCTAAGTTAAAATTTCTTTATTCACTTGTGAAATGTAATTATTATTCCTCCTTTGATAAATCTTGCGGAGCTAGCAAATCCACAGCACGACAAACGCCATTCCTAAAGCTTTCTTTCCATCAGTCACGTGACACCACAGCTTTCGATGTTGGGCGTTCAACGTCGCGAGCATGCTCCACTACTCCATTTATGGTCTAAGATTCTAAATAGCGAACACAAAATTAGATGCTTACGAGATCATTTATTATAAAGTCTAAAATCGAATGTTGATATACCGTGTGAAACGCCATTGCAAATGACATTTCTGAAATTATCGGTGATTCTAAAAGTTCCATATTTACAATAAGAATTTGATTCGTGCCGGATATCCCGTACCCCAAGAAGACAAAGGAAAGTAAATTACCCTTTTCACTGCTGAGCCCGAAATATTGCAAGCGCAAAAACGGAAAACGACATCTTTGCCGAGCTCGTGTCTTTATAGGCCTTTAGAAATACGTATTTTTCTCAAAACATTTCTTCTTCCATATTTCCAGGAATATGCTGCTATCTAGGACCGCGGATCTAGAGGACATTGACCCTTTGATAATGCTAGTAAAGGTAACGGAGGTAAAAAAAAATTATTAACTTGTGCATATTTTACACATTTTTCAAGATTTTTTTTAAAAAATCCCTAACACGAGAAAATGTTACGCTAGAATGGAAATTCAGTGTGTCGCCTTTTTACTTTTTCCGGTCGATTGCGTCGCATGCACCCCTTCCGCCTTTATTTTCTTTCTAGATCAGAGTCTGCTGCAGTCTATTGCGAACTTGGAAATTGAAGTTAAACCTATTTTCTTTATATTCTATCAATAACCAATATGTAGTGATGCATGTAGAAGAGGGAATCCAAGCAGTGTCACGTATTCTATATTTATTGATCTATTCATCAGATAAAGTACGCGTCAGTATGTATTGATTCAATTTTACTTTATTTTATGAATTTCGAAATTTAAAAAAAGTGTGAAAATACGTCAGCACAGAGGGTTTGGCTAGCCAATAATTATTCAGCAGTGAAAGGATTAAACTGTTACAAAAATGTAATCGATCAGTAAAAAGGTTCAAGAATTCTTCATCAGAAATAAACTGCTGAATTGGATCAAAGTATTAATATCAGTATACTCATTTCCTGATTTGCATAATTTCAGTCTAACATTATATAGAGCGTCTTTAGATTTTTCTCTTACAAAAGCGAAGTTGCTTTAACTGAATGAAACGATATACTAATATGGAGATGGAGTTATTTACGACAAATTAAAGCATATTGTATAAGTAAAAGAAATGTACTATTTATTTTAAACTTGTATAAATTCAGGCACACAGTTTTAAAGTGTGGCATTCTGTAATAATGGAACAAGTTTCTGAGAATTATAGAAAATATGCTTGCTGACTTATAAAGCATCAACAGCGAAAGTACGTGGTGTCCAAAAATTAAGCGTAGTTGACAAAATGGAGAATACTAAACAAGAAATCGGGGAAAACAGCAGTAAAAGGTTTGTGCAGATAACGATGGGCACATTTAAATGTGGGAGTAATGATGCGATAACATGTGACAATAAATAATTTGCATAAGAGAAACGGTCTGTAACGGTATAAATAACGTGATAGACTTGGAAAATCTCATTTCTTGTCACCAGCGCATTCTGTTTGTGTTGGAACCGATTTGTTTCTGGGTTGGGTTGAATTGTTTTACCTCTGAGAAGCCCTTTTTGTGCACACGATGGGCTAAATGTCCAAGTCACAAGGACCCCGAGGCTCAGAGAAGTTTGGGGTAGGGAACCCACTGAACAGCTGTTAGGAGACAAATGGTAGCCTCCCATCAAGATCTCCAGCATATTGTTTAAAGTGCACAGGATACAGGGGTCACGGCTTAATGTCCCATCCGACGGACGGTGGCCTTTCCAAGCCCATCTGTTTTCCCCTACTGGAAGAGGCAGGGCAGGGGATCTTGAGGAGATAAATCTCAACGCTGGCCTAGACAGAACTTGAACCTGGAACTGCAGATTACAAGCCTGGTGCGCTACCTACTGAGCCACTACCACCTCGATTTACTGCAGGAACAATATTTCATATATCCAATGAAATATATATATATATTCAGACGAACAGCATATGGATGTCCTCACACGTGGCTAGGTTATCGGGATGTTTTAATCAGGCCGAACACAGAGTGATGTCAGAGCAATAGGCGTACACTAATCCGTGGTGTAAAGGCTTTGGAGAAGATACCAAGAGACAGGAAACGTAAGTCGTCCACGTGTGCAGGTTCAACCACGACTTACAACGGCTCAAGATGACCACTGTGTGGCACTAACAGCGGGATATAACAGATACAGGTCAACGAGAGAGATCACTATAGAGTTATATATAGACAAACGATATACAGAAGTCTTCATGGGACTTTATGCGAGACGACGTACAGTTTGCATTCCACTCACTCCATTAGGAAGAAGTGACAGGTTGTCGTGATTCAGACAACACTTGACTGGACCGCAAATCAATGGACCAATGTTCTCTTCTGTGATGCATCCAGATTCAGTTTACAGAGTGATAAACGTGTATTGTTTTCTGAAGATAACCCAGAACTCCTCAAGCATCAGAGAAATACACCATTACAGAGATGGTGGTATACAGGTATGGGGTGGTATTATGCTACATGGCAGAACGCTACTTCATATCTTTTCTGGAAACCCTTTGACAGGCCTCAGATGAACCCTTGAACTCTACACGGGCTTTTCCCAGTTGCTGCTGGCCCCAATTCCTGTTTATTGACGTTAATACGCATTCACATAGGGCTGCCTTAGTGAATGATTTCCTTGAAAATGAAGACATATTCTCTGAACCTCAACCCTATAGAGCATCTGTGGGATGCTGTGGGAAGACGGATTTCAGCTCGTTAACCTCGTCTCAGAAATCTCCAGGAGCTCCAATCTGCTCTTGTAGAGGAGTAGGATTTAATGCCACAAGACCTTCTTACTGCCCTCATCAACAGCATGCAACGTCGATGTGACACTTGTATCGTTGCCAGGGTTCATCAGACACCTACTGAACTCTAGTGCACGAGCGAATGCTTCTCCAGGTAACTTCTCCAATTGCCACCCCATTGCACTGCAGTGCAATTCTCCAGTTTAACCTGTATTTCATGTGAGTTATATAGAACATTTGCTTCTTTCTTCCATATTCCATCTTCACTATATTGTCCATGTCATCCTATCGTCTCTTATTTTTAAATTTATCCATTTTTCAACTAAGCTTAACTTTTGAACACCAGAGTACCGCAGGCAATGCATTACACCAATAGTTCTCAACCTTTTATGCTACACGTACCCCCTGGAAATATGTATGTAACTGGAGTACCCCTTGTGTAGATAGATAAAACTATAGTTATAGTATAACAATGGTTATTTTTACTTTGTTACTAGATCTAGTACTTGCTTCGGTAGTACATATACTAAAATTGGAACCATACAGAGAAGATTAGCATGGCCCCTGCGCAAGGATGACACTCAAAATCGTGAAGCGTTCCACATTTTTTTTTGCCGTCCCGTGGCCGAGTGGTTAGCGCGCTTTGCTACTGATTTACGGGACCTGGGTTCGAGCCCCGGGTAAGGCATGGATGTTCGTGTTGTTTTTCTGCTGAGGTCCTGCCATCCTCTCAGACCTTCTACTCTGGCATATAAACTGACAGGATCCTGTCAGACCTCTGTGGCAAGCAGCTGCTTGAGGGGGTATTTATTTTTTTTATTACTAGGTCTAACGACTTTTGAGCTATCACGGTTTTAGTTTTTACCGCGTACCCCACTTTGAGAATCCCTACATTAGAGGATAAAGATTTCCAGCTAATTGTGTACTGAAGTACCTTTTCATTTTAAAGATAAATTACTTTAAATATTTCCATTGATAATATTGGTATTGTTTCACATTTTTTTCATAAATGTTAATATATGTTTTTCCCACCTGTATGACATGTGCTTTTAAAAAGGGAGCCTCAAAATGTAACCAATAGCAGTTACTTCTGTAGTTATTGACACTAGGAAACGTTTGCTTGTGTCGTATGCTTATATTAGGTCTCCGCTTTGGTGAAATGGAGTTTTTTTAGGACAGGTTCTTCCAATACCGCGTCTCATTACACAAGAACTTGAGGTTCATAAAACAAAGAGCTAATATAGTGAATGTAGCTCATTTGTTCCAAACGTTTCCACGAAACATTTTTAGGCGCATACAATTAAAATATTTTACCAGTTTGATTAAAAATGTAAATTTTTGTTTTTGCAATCAAAATATTTTCTTGATTTCTTAAAAGAATTTTTTCCAGTTCATTACTAATAAGAAATGTTTTCGTTTTCCAGTAGAGAATGTTTTTTCAATGGCCCTTTTAGAATATACACTTTTCCTAGTTGCTGCTCAGTAAGTTTGGGTTTGAGAACAGTTTTCACCAAAAAGAAAGCCAAAATATATTATCAAGTCAAATGAGAAATGCAATAAGAAACTGAAAACATCATAAATAATGCATAATTTTTCTTACTTTTCCATAATATTTATTCGATATTTTCATTCGTTATTAAATATTTCTGAATTTGATGCATTTATGAAATGATCTATTTCCATGCTTTAAGTATTTAAGATGGATCCTAAACACATTATTTTTGCTGAAACCAGTTAAATATGTATTAACTTACACTCTAAGGAGAAACGCATTCCAGTCTTGTTAGCTCTTGATTTGGAATGTCAAACGACGTCTCGTGGAGTTTAGTAAATGCATATATTCAAAACATGTTGTGGAGCATTCCCGTGTTCTGAAAACTCAATATGAGAGAATTTATTGAGTTAGCATTAATATTTTTATTATGTTTGACGTCGGTTATCTTACAGAATGCTATTCCGATGCAAAGACTAGAAAAGCACATATGCATTAAGTACGTGCTGTAAGTGTTAAAGGTTATATTTACCAACTAGAGCCCTAAGAATAGTTTTTGAAAAGGAATGGGGTTCAAATTTGCTTGCCTCATTCCTTTTGCTTTACAGCGCAGGAACTATCCGTCCTTCACCATCTCCCCCTAAAATAAAAATTTACCTGAATAACGCTAATTTTCTGTCGCAGTTTGTATAATGTTCGTTGTAGTACTGGTATTTTATCATTTAAAATGTTTTAGATCCTTAATTTGGCTCTTTAGGTTTACTTGTGATATTTTTTGTTATTTGGATTACAAAAATTAGTTTCAATTAAAGACTCCAAAGTAAGCATGCTATTTATATTTTACAGTGAAAGGTAACACTTTTTCTCCCAATTTAATGGAAAGCAATTCATGACGTAAATATTTAATCTGGTATGTATATATGTACAATGGTAATCAATTTACATTTATTTTCCACGTTCCTAAATGCACTAGAAAGGAAGACGATAAAACAGTAAGTATACATGTATTACATTTATTTTGCACGTTTTTTCAAATGTTACTAAAATAGAGAGGAAAACATTGCACCCTATGGAGAGGGGAATTTCTAAAAAAAGAGTTTGCTTGAAAAAAATTCTTTCTTTTGTGGTTCAATTCAGTCTCATCTCCATAATTTTTTTTTTGCATTTAGGTGCTTTCCGGTGGCCTAGTGACTAGTATGCTTGGCTACTGATCAAAGGGACTGGGTTCGATCCTCAAATAAGGTATGGATGTTTGTGCTGTCTTTCTGCTGGAGTCTCGCCTCCCTCACAGATTCTCTCTTTGGCGAATTAACTAACAAGGCTCTTGTCAGAACTATGTGGCAATCAGCTACCTAAGGAAATTTATTTTTTTATTAGATCCAGTGATGGTAGATGCAAAGTCATATATGTAAAAACAAATATTCAACAACGAAAAGTTGAATTTTTCCGTTGTTTAAAACTTTCGAAAATTAAAACGTTTTGTTAAAAAAAATAGGCTGCTCGCGATTGTTGCCCATTTGACATCACTCTTGCGCTTTCTAATCGAATTTCATCGAGGCCTTCTAGAGGTGCTTCTCGCTGTCAAAATCTCTATTACATATTTTGTGTGCGTTAAATTTTAGAGTAACGTTTTCAATTTTAATTTAATATATTGTTTCTCAAAATTGAAAAGAGGAATATTTTTGGGAAAGAAAGGGAAAGGTGTTTTTGTTTATATATTGTAATTAAACTACATTAAAATCTTTCGTTTGATTTTTTTTTTACTTCTGTTACTATTCCAAAATCTTCCCCCTCTTTAACTTTTGGTTTTTCATTTTATTTGCGTAGATAATGTCAAACTATGTGTTAACTTTTCACTGTGTGCAAGTTGTTTATCATTTTATAAGTTGCCCTATCAAAATATTAGAGAATTTCCATGTTGTGGCAATGATAATCTATTTTCGAAGCTTGTAGAACTTCTAAACTATGAATTTAATGGAAAAATGCGACTGAAGATGAATTAAAGATCTCAATCAAATCTTTCAAATTTTGATTTTTTAATGGTATTCCTGCGGTATTTAAACTGTTATGAAAAGTAGAATTTATTACCTAGTAATACGTTAGAAAAATTTACTTCACAAATATGTATGGACTTAAATATCAATTATTATTTCAAACCATTTAATAAAATTAATGCACATATTGAGGTTTGCGCTATCACTATTGAATTTTATGCAATTATGAGTGATTTTTATGAAACGAGAGTTTCATAACATTCTCAAACATAGTTTCGCTTTGTCTTCTGTCTGTCCGTCTGTAGACATCGAACTTTTTTTGTTTACAGAGATAAATTAAAATTTATTTTTGTGTTGGATAGATATTGGGGAAGTATTACGATATGCACTTTCCAAATATCTCTAAAGCTATAATTACGCCCTCTAGCGGTGAAAAAAAGTTCAAAATTCCAAAATTTTAAACGAATATTGCTAACCATGAATTTATGCGGATTTTGAAATTTTGGTGGTGGAATGTGAAGGTCACGAAATTCCCATTGCCAGTATGAGTTGATTACTTAGATCCAGAGAGGGTGGGAAAACACACATTTTTAATTTTAGCAGATAATTGTTTCTTTTTAGAGATAAATGAAAAATTATTCTTTGGGTTAGGTAGGAATTGATAAATTATTATGATTCACACTTTTTAAATCATCCGAAAACTATAATTGCGTCCTCTAACGATGGAAAATTTACAAATTTCGAAATTTCAAACAAATATTGCAAACGACGTATTTAAGCTGGAAATTTTAAATTTTGGTGATGGAACATGAACGGCATGATGTTTCCATTGGCAACAATGAATCGACCTCTTAGACCCAGAGGTGGGTGGGAAAAATGGAATTTTTTGTTTCAGCAGGTAATTTGTTTGTATTTAGAGATAAATGAAAAAATCTTTTCAGAGTTGGATAAGAATTGATAAATTATTGATTCTCACTTTTGGAATCTTTCGGACGCTTTAATCGCGCCCTCTAACGGTGAAAGAGACAGAAAATTCCAAAATTTCAAACGAATATTGCAACGATCTATTAATAAGAGAAATACGAAATTTTGGTGGTGAAATGTGAATATCATAAAGTTTTCATTTAAAGTAATGAAAATTGATAAGTAGAAAACTCTTTTTTAAATTAATTGGTACTAATGAAATATTATATTTCTCATTTTTCAAATACTTAGTAGTTTTAATACATATTTTTACGGATAACTGAAATGATGAAACAGCACAATTCTAAACACATTTCAAATAATATAGATAGAATAAAAATTTGAAAAAATAGTGGTAGTTTTTAAGAGATATTCCACTGACATTAATAATCTATCTACTTTTCTAAGAAAGGTGTGGGAAATGCAAATTTTTAGATTTAAGAATTGAAGGACGAATACTTTTATGTTGTATAATTACTAATGAAATACTGTTCTCATATTTCCCACCATCCGCTAGCTCAAATTGAAGCTTTTAAGAAATGAAACAGTAGGTAAAGGAAAAACTTCTTTCACTTTGAAAACGAGATTCTTATATGCGCCAAAGGCGATATGCGTCCTTCTAGTTTCTGAGTATTCTAGCTTCCACAACACTTTAAATACTCAACTGAAGTTTTGAAATCAAGATTTAAATAGATTTGATTATGACTTTTGATTTATCTTCAGTCACATTTTTCCAAAATGCATATTTTAAAAGTTATCGAGTTCCCAAGTTAGATTCCCATTAACATAACATGGAAATTCTGTAATAGTTTGGAAAAGCAATGTATTTGCTTAAATATTTCCCATTTTGTGGAGGGATAATCTTTTATTACATAACTCATTTCAAGCCTCAAATTGCAAGTTTTTATTTGATATATTATTATGGCTATACTGACACAAACTATACTGTCATTTTTGGATGGATGTGGTTGTGTTTGTCTTACCTCTGCGCGGTACTATGGTCTAAATTGGCTAAATTGTTTAAATGGGCTAAATGGCCAGGTCACAAGGACCCAGAGGGCTCAGAGAATGTTTGGAGAAGGAGAACCACTAGACAGCTTTTGAAAGACAGATAGCCTTCTGTCAATGTCATCCAGCGTGTTCTTTAACTTCCACAAGGCATGGCACACCCTTACACGGCGCCACGGCTTAACGTCTCATCCGACGGACGGCGGCATTTCCAAGCCAATCTATGTCCCCTACTGACCCAGAGCAAGGTGGGGAATTTTGAGGAGATAAATCACAACTCTGACCCAGTCGGGATTCGTACTTGGGAACTGTAGAATACGAGCCTGGTGTACTTTCGACTGAGGGGGGGGGGTCGATTTTGATTTCTATTTTTCACACTTTATGTGAAGAGCCAAGTTTGAATTTAATATACAGTAAAACCTCTCTTAATGGACACTTCTATAAAACGGACACCTCTGTTTGCGGACACTTTCATTCGGGTCCCTGCCATTAACATTAGGTATTATATATTAAGCAACTTCTTAAAACAGGACATTCTCCATTGCGAACGCTGAAATCTAAAAATATGTCGTTTTGTGTATTTAACCTCTCTCTAATGGACACTTCGACACTCACAGGTAAATATTCTGGGCTTTTTTATAATATCCTGTTCTGTGAGTCAACCATAATCTTTAAATAAACTGATAGTTATTGCTTGAACAAAGGATAATGAATCATCTAACTGAAATCTAATCTAACTTAGTATTACCATCTGTAGGGCGGATTTAGGGATGGGTGGATAAGGGGGGAAACGCCATCCCCCCTCCCATGCACACCTTTGAGAATGCTAGTAACTAGAACAGAGGCGAAAAAATATATTAAATATTGTTACGACAGATGAACGTGCTATAACGAATTTTTGAAAATCGCGGCGTGGACGCTCGAGTATGCTTCAGCATGAGAGTTACGTTACCTTCGAGATCGCACGAACTTGACTTCAAGAAGAAGAAAGAATAATTTGTTGGAATTAAGGAGAAATATAGTGTGAAGAAACACAGTTTGTTTTTGCCTGTGCACTAAAGTTTAGAGAAGAAATGATTTTATTTGGTGTGTTCGCGTGAGATTACACAAATATACTTAGCTGTAGTTTTAGAGTACTTGAAGTCTAAAACCTTAGGAAGAAGTCATTTGACGTATAACTATTTAGTCATTTAGGAATTGGTACGGATATTTTCGAGATATTGCAAGTATTTACATATATGATTCTCGTTAGATTGAAAGTTTGTTCACACATGATATAAACATTGGTATCTTTAATTTATGTACATGCTTTTATCCATACTTTTGTATTAAATCACATTATTTTAGATTTATTGTTACTAGTTGTTATCATTGAACTCACGCTAAGTTTTCATCTGTTTGAATTCATATCAATATATATTCTACATATATATTATTGATATGTATTATTACATGTATTTTTCAAAACTTTTTTTAAAGACCCCTGGCACAGAGGGAAAAATATTGTATTGGAATGCGGTTCAGGATGAGCCACGCTCCCTTATTTTCTCTATATATGTCCTGACCATCTGTATTTCATAATGATCAGTTGTGTTCCTTACAAAAAACTGTGCAGGTCGTGTCATTCATAATTTCAGTAACATATTTCTGTATAGTTTATAGAAATATTATATCATCAGACCCAGTTAAGGACTCAGTATGTCTCGAAAGCTGTTAACTTTAAAAGATAAAGTAGAAATGATGTATCGGGAAAGAAAAAAATATGAGTTCGTGAGTTAGTTGAACATTTTCAAACGAAAATAACTTCATCATCAATCATTAAGAATCGCGATATTCTTTTAGAAACTGTGGCGAGAAAACGTGAATGGTTAGAGTACACGTACATTTTCTAATGGTAAAGGTTCTTTAGTTGATAAATTGGCAATTACGTAGTCAAAACGTTCCTGTCTCTGTGACAATGATTCCAATAAATGCTTTGGAAATGGCTATAGAAATCGGTGTAGTTTATTTTACACCCTCAAATCGTTAATTAAATATGTTCCTGGACGTCACAATATTTCTCTCGAAGCCATGTTTGAAGGATCTGCTGATGTAAATTTAAGAGCTAATGTAATTTTTGCTAAATGGCTGATTTGCTGATGTAATTTTAAGCTAAATGGCAAAACTTTTTCCCATCAATACTTGAATCGTAATCTCCAGATATTGAACTGAGATTAAACGTATCTGCTTTTTCATGCAATAGTGGAAAAAACAACGATGTGTTCAAGAGGAGAACATTTGCTTGGGGTATGGCCGAGTGGTTAGCGCGCTTGGCTACTGATCTACGGGACCTTGGTTCGAGCCCCGGATAAGGCATGGACGTTTGTGTTGTTTTTCTGCTGAGGTCCTGCCATCCTCTCAGACCTTCTACTGTGGCATATAAACTGACAGGCTCCTGTCAGACCTCTGTGGCATATAAACTGACAGGCTCCTGTCAGACCTCTGTGGCAAGCAGCTGCTTGAGGGGGTATTTTTTATTTTTATTTAAGGTAGCAAAAGGGCGTCTCATTATACATTTGTATACAAGCATAATGAGTTCTCGTAAAATACATCTTGCTATTGGAAAATCAATTAAACCAAGATGCTATAAAGGCATTGACCAAAACCGTTTTTTGCTACTTGGAGAGCAAATAATAAGACATGGATGACAAGAGACATAAAGATGTAATGAGTGACTCGGTTAGATAAAAAAAAGACTTGCGAAAACCGAAAAGTTGTTATATTTCTTGGTGATGCATAATCTCATCCAATTATTAAATAAAACAATATTGAAACAGGTGTTTTGCCTCCCAAAGTCAGATCTATTTCTTAACCTCTAAGTCAGTGGTTCCGAAATGTTTCCGGAACGTTCACGCTTTGAGAACAACGTGTGAGCTGCACACTTTTACCAACAAACGCCCCTTCATGAAACTAAATTTTTTCACTCCTATAAAACAAGTTAAAATAATATTTTCTGGGTATAAGAATTTACGAAATAGCACCTTTGGGAATCTTTTTCCCTAGATCAAGGAATTATACCTAATTGCAAAGTAAAATATTGACAGATGGTCATTAATCATCATCCTCAAGCAGCCATGGGCTACGGAGGTCCAACCAGAACGTGCAATTTAGTTCTCCAAGCAAGTCTGTCCTGAGCTACATCTACTGCATCTGCCCACTGCACAGCAATTCTAATAAGGTCCTGTTTGACATTGTCTGCCCACCGCATCCTAGGTCTCCCCCTCTTTCTTAGGCCTTTAGGCACACTGTTCATAACCCTATTCACCAATCTATAATTATTCATACGGGCAGCATGGCCAAACCAACGGAGTCTCTCTCTGCACAATATACTGCTTAAAGGAGGTTGCAAACTATTTTACCTAACCTCATCATTAGTTACAAAGTTCGATGATGACAAAAAACTTGGAGAAGTATACTCCAATATATTTGAATATACTCCAGGATATAAGCAGGATTATTACAGCATGGAATGTAGTGAATTAATGCAGTGAATCTGATATTAAATGCTGTTTCCTTTTTCGTTGTTAGTCTCCGACACTGGAATCCCAGGCCTTTGAAGCCTTCTATCTCGGTAGGAAATAAAAGAAAGTTTAAGTAAAAGTTCTTCTGACGCTTAATTTTCTTTGTTCATTTTGAACTTATTTTGAAATTTGTAGAATTTTCTCTCGTGATTCTTAAAGTAGTAGCTTTTGGATGTTTCCATTTGTGATCTTTCATCTAAAACGATTTTAGAGGTTTGGTTGAGTATATTAGCATATTGTTTGAGCAACATTAAATTCACTTTGTCCTAGTGTTTATTATTCTTTTTACTTTCGTTGGTTTAATTTTAATTGTAGTAATAAATTTGCTAGCTTCTTCTGATTTCCGATGTTAATAAATAAGTTTCCATTTGTGTATGCTCTTTGCTCAGGAGAACTCATTAGTAGGAATTGCAGAAGCAACAGCTGGATATTTTTTCTTTGGTTTGTGTGTTGAGAAGCCCCTGGGGCAGACATTGACTAACCGTCACTACACGTTAGTGTAAAGGATATTAGGAATGTGAACGCCGCTTTGTGGCGTGGGAGAGTTTGCGTCAAGTTACTGAAGAGAACAACTTCTGGTTAGGTGGAACAAAACTGACTCCTGTCAAGCATTCGATGCTTGGTGATAAGCTGTGTGGATTGACCGGTGCGTCTCATAGTCGAGATTCGCAGTCATAACAGTATCTGGCAGCTTGAAAGGTGTCGCACTGAATGAGAAGTAGAGCGAGATTCAGTGTTGAGAAGTAAACAAATTAAAATATATAGTTAAATGATCGAAAAGAATTTCAAAGTGATTTCGTACTAGATTTAGACACGTGGGATAATTTTCTAATTTCTATTGTAACTCAGAGGTATACAGTTAGGTAGAAATTTATGTACCAGATTTCTTCTCAATAAAACATGAATAAAAATTCCACTCAAATGATTATCTGAATGTTAATAAACATTTTTTTTCTCTAAATACGGTGGAGTAAATTGAAATTTTGTAAGTATTTAATAAGCAGATTCCATATAAATAATCGAAGTTTGGCCTTTCGGTTTAAGAGGATGTCTCCTAAAGTGGAGTTCGTATTTTAATTTCAGTTAAGTCTTGTAGGAATTCTTGGCTTTGAATTTGGTATTTGGTGCAGTGTAAATGGTAGCTAGGTAATCATTGGAAGGGGAGTTATGCACCAATCCCCTGTGATGATGCACACAACCCGCTAGGCCTAGTACCTAATGTCAGACCCCGCTTTCTTGTGGTGCAGCCGTTCAAAAGGGGTACTCTCTTGTGGAAGGGAGCGGAGAAGCAGGGCTGCCAGATCAGTGTGGCCTACTGATCTGGACATTTGTGGGTACTTTTTTTTTTTTTTTTTTCCTACCCTGCTGAGGAGTGGTTCTGATGCTGACCATATACACCAACCGGACTGGAATATGGCTCTGAGCTTGATTATGGATCCTGATTTTGCTGCACCATGTCAAACAGAACCTTGTTAGAATTGGTGTGCAGTGGCCAGACGCAGGACAGATATACTTGGAGAATAAATTGCAGGAACTTGGAGAAAAAATGTGAAAATGTCTGCTTGAAGATGATGATGACGATGAGAGAGAAGTGCATGCAGTACATTTTCATCATCCATTTCAGAGCGAGGAGAAGGAAAACTTTTGTATTTAAAGAGAGTAGTTCAAAAGGGCGTGACCAATTCAGAGTGTTATTACATTTTGTTGACTTGTAGACAGAGAGTTAAAGTTCTATCAATGTTTTTCGAGATATTATGTCTATGATTTTTAATGACAAACCTTCTGATCTCTGCTGCAACCTTCGTGGCTATCCTGATACAGTTGTTCTTTTGATATAACTCCTTCTGAGCTGTAGAGATGGGATGCCTGAAATAGTTTCTCTCTGAGCCTTCTCGTGTTTTCTAGATTTAGGATTTTGAGTGTTTTAAAATTTGGAGGTACTTTGTTCAAGGTGTAAAATTGAGACCCTCTTTTGGGGCCTTGTCTTTATTGCCCAAAATTCCGAGATGACTTGCGATCCATTGTAATTTTAGCCGATTATTTTGTCAAGAATTCCCGAGAGAAATTCATGGATTTGAAGATTAAGTATGGAATTTTCTGGGTCCTGATAATGTCTGCTCAGAGTTTTTACTGTCGGAAAGAATGAAGAGATTGAGACTGACAGGGCTTATCGAATGAAAGTGATTTCCGTTTCCGTGGGGTGCGCGAAGTTATCAAGTCTGAAGCTTTTCGTTCCGCTGATTTAGGGCATATAGAATGCCCCTGCTGCTTTACGATCCTCTTGTAGTACCGATCCATCCGTTTAAATTAAGATTTGGATTTTTTCCCATTCTTTTATTTGAGCAGTGATTATATTTATTAGATGAGGTGCATAGAGAAAGTTTTTACTTGTGATAATGTTATGGTTTCGATGGATGTTTGGATTTTCCCAGGTTCAGGTCGATTGTGCTGCGGGAAAGTTTCATCGTTATTTTAAAAAATTTAATATTTCAGTGTAGAGTCCATGCTGCTTACTATTTTTTACTATTTATATTTTGACATGAGAGTCCTCAATTTGCTTTAACTGGGGGATGGTTGCAACCTTCGTGACCATTCTGATTCAGTTGTTCATTTGATATAACTGCTTCTAAGCTGTAGAGATGGGATGCCTGTTTCAGAATATAATGATATAGCTGGTGCCGAGAGCAGCTGTCTAAAACCGATTCGGAGAGCTATGTTTCGGATTGTATCCAGTTTTCAAAACTCTTTCTTTTTTGAGACTGTTTCAACACCAATTGTACCATAATTGAATTTGGAGCGGATAAAGACAATTTAAATAGTGAGCATTTGGTGGTGAGAGGATCTCCATTTGTTTCTACTAATACAACGAAGTAAATCGAGTCATTGCTTTCCTTGAGTGATTAAGTGTTCAATTTGCATTTACAATTTTAGTTTACTATCAGTTACTATCCCGAGTGTCTTAATTGAACTGGTGTCCACAAGGTAAATAATATACAAATTGTGGAAGATCACAACAATGCCACAATGAAATTCCATGAGATTAGGAGTTGTACTACATTGGCTTATGGTGCTATAAACAGTGAGGCATAGAGTAAACCAATCGTATAATTTCCATGGGTTCATCATCATCATCATCATCATCAAGAAACCATGGGCTACGCAGGTTCAGCCAGACCGTGCAATTTAGTTCTCCAAGCATGTCTGTCCTGAGCTACATCTGCTGCATCCGGCCACACCTAGGTCACCCCCTCTTTCTGAGACCTTTAGGACACTGTTCATAACCCTATTCGCCAATCTATGATTATCCATGCGGGCAACATGGCCAAACCAGCGGAGTCTCTCTCTAGACAATATGCTGCTTAAAGGAGGTTGCCAACTCCTTTGCCTAACCTTATCATTACCTAATGCCCAATATACTACGTATGCATCTAGAATCAAAAGCATCTAGTTTCCTGTTATCATGTTTACAAAGTGTCCAAGCTTCACTACCATAACTAACCCTAGAAAGGACCAAACTATTATACAATCTAATTTTAGTCTTTAGATGTATACGCCTATTTCTCCACAATCTCCATAGATTCTTAAAAGTCCCGGCAGCAATCCCTATTCGTCTGTTAATCTCATGCCGCACATCACCATTATCTGTTACATAGCTCCCAAGATAATTAAACTGTGACACCTGCTCAAGACTGCAACCATTCAGATTAACTGAATCACAGCCTGCCTGACCAATTTTCATCACTTTAGTTTTCTCTCTGTTTATAACCAAACCTACTCTACTACCAGTCTCATCAACAGCTCGAATGAAAGAGTTCATCTCATCAACATCATTTGCCAAAAGGGCTAAATCATCAGCATAATCTAAATCAGAAATGTCCGTATCTCCAGCCCATTTAAGTCCAAATGCTTTCCCTTGAAGTAAATTTCGCATAACATAATCAACAACCAAACTAAAGAGGAAAGGAGACAAAATGCACCCTTGTCGAACACCAGAAGTAATGCTAAACCAATTGCTACAAGACTTACCAACCCTCACACATGACTCAGTGTTATTATAGAGAGCTTTCATTATGTTAACTAACTTGTCTGGTATACCATATGATCTCACAATCAACCACAAATTATGACGATCAACAGAGTCGAAAGCTTTTTTGAAATCAACAAAGCTAGCAACCAAAGGTTTCTGAAACTCTAAACATTTCTCAAGAATCTGCCTAAGTGAAAATATCTGATCCACACATCCCCTACCACTTCTGAATCCACATTGCTCATCACGCAATTGACTGTCAACCAGATTCTTAATTCTATTAAGCACAATCATGGAAAGAACTTTACCTGGAACCGAAAGTAGGTTGATACCCCTAGAGTTATCACAAGAACTGCGATCACATTTTTTTCAAAAATATGGATAATAATAGCTCTGGTAAAATCCTTAGGAACCATGCCTTTATCATAAAAGATATTCAAAATTTCCGTCATCCAAGTGGTAACCGAAACATTTCGAGCTCTAAGCATTTCCGTAATAATTTCATCTACCCCCTGGGGATTTATGAAGTTTAAGTTTAAAAATAGCCAAAATACTTTAAGATTGTGTTATAGGGCAAACATTAAAGCCACCAATGCATCTATCATCATTGCAAACAATGAGAGTAGAACTAACCTCATTGTTTAGAACATCACTGAAATGCTCAGCCCCCCTAGCCATGACAGAATCCTCACCTTCTATAACCTTACCTTGTTTATCCTTCAATCCCTGTATACCTGTCCGTTTTCTACCACACAAAACATTAACTATCTGGTATAGCTCTCTGCCGTTGTACTGTCTAACTACTTCCTCAGCTTTGTCAGCCAAGCAAACAAGCCAAAGATTCGTATCAGCAGCTAACTGATTCTTTTACGCATTTATTAAGCTCTCTGTAATCCTTTCTATTAGGACTAGTAGGGTATTGATTAAGGACATTCCTGCAGTTCTTTCTTTCCGAAGTAAGCTCAAGTGCCTTATCACCCAGATAATTCTGCCTCCTCTGCTCCTCTTTTCCTAAAGAGCACTGTTAGTTTCCAAAAAAGGAAGAATGGAACCATTTTAAAAACAGGAACTGTTTAGTTCCTGTTTAAAATGGTCCCATTCTTCCTTTATTTCAGTGGTAAGCAAACCATGACTGTCATAATAACTAAGCAACCTATCATGATAAGCTTTAGCTATAATTGGGTCTTTCAGAGCTTCGGAATTAAAGATGAATTTTTTAACCCTAGCACAACACTTTTTAAGTTTAATTTGCAAGACACTTTTAACAAGGTAATCGTCAGATCCAATTTCAGCTCCCCTATAAGACCTGGTATTCCTAACAGAACTAGCCCATTTGCTGTTAATCAATATATAATCAATCATCTTCTTATGCAGCCCATCAGGTGAAACCCATGTGTACTTATCTATGTCGCAGTATTTGTAATAAGAATTTGTTATTCTGAAACCATTGAATTTTCTTACCTGTAGGAGACGTTGTCCATTGTCATTGCAGCTACCAATACCAAAAGGGCCTATTACTCCTCCCCACAGGTCAGAGTCAGTACCAACTTTGGTATTGAAGTCACCTAGAACAACGGCAATATCTCCTTTCTTGACAGAATTCAAAATATCCTGAAGTTGTCCATAAAACCTATCCTTCTCATCCTCATCGGCATCCTCAGTGGGAGCATAACAGCAGATAACATTCAAGTCTTTAACGCTTGTCTGAAATTTTGCTGCGAGAAACCTTTCATTAATGCACTCATATCCTAGAAGAGCATCAATAGTGTGTCTGCTGAGAAGCAGACACGCTTTGGTGATGTTTATTGTCTTCCCTCCCTGGAAAAAGAAATTTAAGATTATTTTTTAGAATATGTCCTTTATCTGTCCATCTGGTCTCTTACAGAAATGAATACAGGAGTGTTTGAATACCGAAGTGTAAGGGACCTGTTTCAACAGATCTGGAAGGTTAGCATGCAGTATATACGTATGTGTGCAAATGTGTGTGTATTACACTGAGATGCCAGTTTATTAGGTACACTACCCCTAGTTACAGAAATGGTTCATTTACCATTAATTACCTGTAATACGTCACGTGACCGCGGTGTGAGGTATAAATCAGGCAAACCAGCTCTTCGAGCATCAATTACAGTTGGATTGAGTGTCAGAATGGTTAAACGAGCAATCTGAGTGACTTTGAACATGGCATGATAGTTGATGATAGGTATGCCGGTTCTAGCATCTGTCAAAAGGCCGGCCTCCTGGATTATTCACTCAAAACCGTTTTAAGGGTTTACCGAGAATGGTGCGAAAAGCAAAAAACTACCAATGATCGACGATCCTGTGGACGAAAACAGTTTGTGGATCAGTGGGTTCAAAGAAGATTGCTGAGAATCGTGCAAGCGAATAGACGGGCCACAACCAGGGAAATCAGAACAGAATTAAATATTGGTAGGAAGAAAGGCATCTCTGAATGCACCAAGCATCGGACCTTGTGGTGAATGGGCTACAACAGCTGCCAACCAAGTCGAGTGCCGATGTTGTCATCGCAGAATACAAAAGCACGTCTCCAATGGGCTCAGGAGCAGCGACACTGAACCTTTTGGGACTGGAAAAGGCAACCGGACAAATCAAGGTTTCTTTTGCATCATGCGTTTTGGAAGTATCAGAATTTGGTGAAAGCAACATGAGGCCATGACACCATCTTGTCTGGTGTCAACAGTACAGGCCGGTGGTGGTGGTATGATGGTGGGGGGGAATGTTTTCTTGGCACATATTAGGCCCCCTGATTACCATAGAAGGACATCTGAATACAATGGCATATTTGAACATCGTTGCTGACCAAGTTCATCTCTTCATAGCTACAGTTTATCCTCACTCGGATGGACACGTTCAATATGATAATACACCTGCTCACAAAACAAGTATCATCAACTGAATGGTCCCAGGAACATGGCGACAAGATTTACTTGCTTAAATTTCCTGCGCAGTTCACCAATATAAACCCTGTCGATCATCTTTGGAATGAAATGGTAAGGGTTGTTCGCAGCGAGACTGTGCCACCATTCAATTTCCAGTACCTGAGAGACACAGTCATTTCTGCATGGTACAATATTCCTGCGCAACGCATCTAGCATCTTGTAAGTTCCATGTACTGACGAATTCAGGCTGTTCTGAAAGTCAGAGAAGGCACAACACGCTACTATGTAGATGTACCTAATAAACTGACGTCTCATTGTATATAGTTACAATATAAAATATATAAATATGTATATTATACGTAGAGGTGTATTCATGCTTTTTAGATATTATTCTTAAGCGAATTGCTCCATTTTATATTCTATAAAACAGTTTTTGATATCTATGGTAACGTTCTAGGATTAGATTTCCGGAAAAAAACAAAAATGCTGTTAAATACATAGATAATTGGATGCATATAAATTGTTATATAGAAATTGTTATATAGATTTATCGAATGTATTTATTCCATTGACTTTTAGCGCTTTAATCCTGAATTTTTATTTCTGGCAATCTGGTTTACATAGTCTCATTTTTGGGGGTGATTTTCTCTTTAGCAGAGGATAAAACGAAAATTATTACATTTACTTTAAGATCGTTACGTCATTTATGCATGCAAATATGCAAAGTGTACAAGCACTTTGTTTATTTAAATGGATTTAGTGTTGCAAATATGCATCACAATACCCAGTACCACCATCAGAATATGAAAATCATAACATGACCACTTTCGTTTACTGACTTGGATCTGTCTAAACTTTGTATGTTGAGCAAATTTCACTCCCTTGTGCTTTTGCACGATACGTTAAAAATAGGTTAGGTTGTTTTACCTCTGAGTAACAATTTTTTTCCGCAATGTGCTAAATGTAAATGTCACAAGGACCCCAAAGAGTCAGAGAAGATTGCGGAAGGGAACCCACTGCATAGCTTTTAGAAGACATATGACTGCCGTCAAGACCATCCTTTAATTTTCATGAATCTATTCTGAACACGGAACCAAGTCTTAATGTCCCATCCGAAGAACGATTGCTCTTTCAATCTCTCAATGTCCTCTTTCTGACCGAAATCGTAGTGGAGGTTATCGGAAAAAGAGTTCAAAGTAGAAGCAATCAAATCGACTATACCGAATGTACAAATATTTTGTTGTATGGAAATACCAAGGCAGAAAAAAAGTGGTCTAGTTATGTTTTTCGTATTCTGCGAATGAATTGGTATGAAGAATTCATGTATGAATGAGAGCTCCACCTCTTCTGAAGCTTTTCTATCATCGTTATTATAATCTAAAGTAAATTTCTAGCCAGAGGATGTGTTATCGTCAGAGCTACAGTTTTGTATGATGAAAAGAAATAATAAAATATCAGAAATAAAAGGTAAACAATCTACGATGCAACGATTGGTTGCTGTACCTCTGAGAGACACTTTTTTTAGCACGCTGTAGCCAGATAACAAGGACCCTGAGAAGGTTAGGGGGACCCACTGGACAGCTGCGAAAGAGAAGATAGCCACCCCTCAAGGCCATTCAGCGTGTCCTTTAACGTACACAGGGCATGTATCTCCCGTACATGGTGACACGGTTTAATACCCCATCCGATGGAAGGCGGTCTTTTCCAAATCCATCTGTGTTCTCTACTGACCGAGGGGATGTTTTGGGGAGGTAAATCTCAACGCTAGCCCAGGTGGGATCCGAACCTGCAGATTACAAGCCTAATGCGCTACCGACTGAGCCATAGTGCCCCAAGAAGTAACATAATGTAATAAGTATCAAATGCCTATGATTAGAAAAAATATTATCCAAACCATTTCATTCAAGTATTAATGTCACCAATGCAATATAACATTTTAAAGCACAGAATTTAAGAAGATAAATTTCTATTTTTAGTTATAAATTATTTTCCATTGTCACATGAAATATATTATGCAATATTATTTTCGCTGAATGCATGCACATTAACTAAAAAGCCTTCTGGCAGGGGGTTGATCAGTAGATAGTAGGCCAGGCTCGTAATCTGTAGTTTCCAGGTTCGAATCCCAAATGTGCTAGCAATGAGATTTATCTAACTTAGGGGACACCCATGGTCATGGAAGGACTGCTGTCCGTCGGATGGACATTAAGCCCTGATTACATGGCCAGGAGAGATACAGCAGGAGCAGGAGAAACAATATTCTGAATATTCTGGATGAAAGGCTACCATCTGTCTCCTACAGCTATCCTGTGGGTCTCCTTCCCCCAACTTCCTCCAAACCTTTAGAGTCTTTGTGACCTGGCTATTTAACCCATTGTGCGAAAAAAGTGTTCTGCTCAGAGGTAAAACAACCTAACATAAAAGTATTCCAGTAGTTACCTATGTGTACATGTAACTCAAAAGAATACTTAAAAATCGGTAACATTTCTGCCCCTTTATTGCCTGTTGGGTTTTACACACCCATCCTGAGATTTATATGGTAGATAGGTTCCGAGAAATTACCGTGTAAATCAAAGCCAACAACTTAAGGAAAAAAGGGGGGACGTTCCGATAAAAATCCTTCTTATGAATAAAACGTACATTGAAAGTTTTTATTTTCTCATATTTATCTCAAATGCCAGTTCAGCAGTAATAATAAATTTCAACACAACGTTATTGTGTACCTGTACTAATTCAGATAAGATTAGATTAATTTCTTATACATTATCTTTTGGCCAAAATACGCAAATATGCATCGTTAATGTAGACCAGAGGTTCCCAAACTTATTTGTCCTACCGCCCCCTTTTCAGAAAAAAAATTACTCAGCGCCCCCTGGAAATCTATCTTCTTTAAACGAACAAATGAAAGATGCAGTGACAAATTTGCGTTCTTTTATGTATCTATATTTCTACCTATGTCCTACAACATAGTAAAGAAAGATATTGTAAATAAGACACCTTGAAGCTTGAAATTATAAAATTATTTATTAGAATCAACCATAGTATAAAATGGAAAATAAAGTAAGCACTACGACTTTAACTCTATGTTACACAACAGATGAAACATGTACAAACGATTTTTCAAAAATTTCTTATCTTCCCTCCTTTCTTTATGCTTCCACCGCCCCCCGAATTGCACCCGAGACTACTACCGACCCTCTGGATCGTTCGAGAACCCCCCAGGGGGCGGTATCGCCCACTTTGGGAAACATTGATGTAGACATACACTATGAAATTGAAGACGAAATTTTAAGAACAGAATACAAATGAGAAATTAAACATCTGTTCCAATACTGTTTTATTTTGTAAAATTAGTATTTAAATGATATTTTATGAAACTGTAATTACGAAACAGCTCTATTTAACCTATATAAGAGTCTAGAAAGTGAAACTTGTTGCTTAAAATGAGACGCATGTTTCGACCGTGTAAAACCGGTTCTATCATCGTGTAAATCGAAACTCGTTGCATGCTTTAGACTGTGTAATATCAAACCGACGCTTCAGATATAAGTTGACTGTATAAATCAAGGAACAGATGCATATGTGTTTATTGTAGTGAAAGAGAATTAAAATAAATTATTTATCATTAAAGGAAACCTTGAAATTTTAGCCTCAAAATACTCTTACTTGAATTTTCAGCTACAGAAAGAGATACAGAATTAAAAGCGTGAAGTTTAATTTATTTCCGTTTGTGATATTTGTATGAAATGTAAATTCTCTGCGGGTAAACTGTACCATAAACGCAAGGATGCAATTTCACAATATTCCTCTAGCAGCTAAAAAAGCAACTTCTAAGCAAAAATAAAACATTTTAAAGGAACTTGAGAATTCATCCCAGAAGATCAAAGACGTAAACATTTATTTACATTAAAAGTTTACAGAGCATTTATCAAAGCATAAAAGGTTAAGTGGTCAAATGTAAAATATTAATAAATCGGTAGCATAAATGTGCGTCACATTAATACATTTGTACGTAAAAGCCAGTTCTGACCAGATTAGAAAGAATTCGTTTTCTCTTTCGTAGGCAAGATTAAAAAAAAAGATAAAATTTTAAAGTTAATATAAAGAAATCTGATACCATTTTACCGTGTGACAAAATCAGGGATAAAAAGTTGTTATGCATTGAGCATTCTCATTGAAATATTAGAGTTGGTTTCAGAGTGAAAAGCATATTTCGGCTCTTCTGCCAATCTGTTTTAATCCCAGATGCTATTTTCTATGTTTAAAGAATATACGCCGCTGAAAGGTATGCACTGGATTATCATCCGGTAAGAATAATTAATTACTAATTCGTGTTGATGTATTTAAATGTGGCAATATTTCAAAACTTGCCTAAAAATGGCATATCATGCAGAATGATGAGCCTTGTAATGATTAAGCAATTAGTGTTTGACAAGAAAATATTGTATAACAATAGTTGAGTAAAGGGAAAAGAATATCTTTTCTTAATATTCTTCACAAAAAATACTTATACGATAAAAACAGCTTTAGTATTGATGAGTTGCAATTTGTAGCGAAATATCTGGAGGTATATTAGACGCTTCAACAGGTCCGGATGCAGAAAGAATCAAGGGTGGGAAGAGAAAGAAATTCTATCGAGCAATAAAAAGGTAAATAGGGGGAAGGGGAGACAAAAGACTGGATTTCCATTGAAGCATTACATTTCACCCTCCGTTTTAGAAGTCTTTTAAACTTTCTTGGAAAATGCATGAGGTATAAATAGGGTTAATAATTTTTACCTATATTACTCGTACTAGCATTCTTCAAGGTTCCCCTATTTCCAACCTGATCCGAACCTGCACTTAAACATTGCAAAAGGAGTTTTTTTTTTTTCGAAAATAAGGAGAGGTGGTAAAATCAAGGCAACTTGGCAAAATATAGGGGAGTTGGTAAAAATTGGAAACCACTTGGTAAAGTACAGGTGAGTTGGGTAAATTAGAATTGGTTTTGTGAAATTAAGGATAGTTGGCCAAATCAAGGGGAGTTGGGAAAATTCACACTGAATTGCTACAATTCGGGCGAGATGTAAATATTGGTTTGTTTTCTGTGAAATTATGGCGAGTTAGCGAAATTTGAAGTTACATGTCAAAATGCAGGAGAGTTGCGAAAATTGCCTCAACCACTCCCGCCTCCTCCCACGAAGTGAAAATCTAGGTCCTAACCTGACAGAGACATTATTATCTCAGTTGGCAAAATTTGATTTTCGAGTTGGAAAATATTTGATTTCGCCCCCCCCCCCCCACCTCAAGCGTAGTCCAAGCTACGACCCGGATGACATGTACATAAAGCTAACAATATTTCCAATGAAAGGTCTGAGAGTGGGGAGATAGAGACTTCCTAATCAACTTCAGTTGCGGAAAGCTATATCTTTTTGTAAAAATATTCGTCTTTATATAGTAATCGTCATACGAAGGGAGTCTGAAATTGAAGGAAAACGTCCAAGGTAGCTACCTTACTAATATCATAAAAATTACTAATATCATAAAAATTACCATTTTTAGCAAAAAAAAAATGAAAAAAAAAATACTAACTGCATAAATAATCATACCTAGTCTAGGAATAGCACGAATTCTACCAACACTCACTCGGTCTGGTTTCCAACTAACACGGTCTGGTTTCCAAATAACACGACTGGTCGTTCATCTAACGCGATTTTTCCACTTCATATCTACGATTGTTTTACATGATTTTTTTTATAATATTAAAAGATACTCTATATGATCAAAAGTATCCGGACACTCGCTCATACACAATCTCCCGGTAATAGGAAAGGAATTAATATTACGTTGGTCCACCCTTTTCTACTATCACAGCCTTCATTCTGCGGGGAAGCTTTCCATTAAATTTTGGTACATTGCTGTGGGGAAGGCTTTCCACTAGATTTTGGTACGTTGCTGTGGGGAAGGCTTTCCACTAGATTTTGGTACGTTGCTGTGGGAATTGCCTGCCATCCTGCCACAAGGGCATTAGTGAGGCCAGTCACTGATATCAAGCAGTTTGGCCTGGCTCGCAGTCAATGTTCCAAATCATCCCAAAGTTGTCCCATGAGGTTGAGATCAAGGCTCTGTGAAGTTCTTCCTCACTCATTTAATCAAACCATTTTTGCACGGTCCTTGCTTTGTGGAGGGGTCATGTTGATTGTTGTCATGTTGGTACAACAAATAGCCTTCACCGAACTGTTGCCATAAAGTTGGGACCACAGAATTGTCGAGAATGTCATTATAGGTCGCGGCGTTCAGAGTTCCGTACTCTGGACTAGCTAGAACAGTGAATCACTGCATTAGGGGGCCATCCAGAATTATGAAAAACCCCAGAGCATGATGCATCCTCCACCAAACTTCACAGTTGATACAACACAGTCAGACAGGTAGCGTTCACCTGGCATCCTCCACACCCAGACTCGTCCGTCGGACTGTCAGATGGTGAAGCGTGATTCATCACTCGAAAGAACACGGTTCCACAGGTCAAGCATCCATTGGCGCTGTGCTTTACACCAATACAGCTTATGCTTTGCGTTGGTCTTGTTGTTGCTAAGCTTGTGTACGATTTCTCGGCCACGAACCCCATTTCCTGCAGCTGGCGATGAACTATTATGGTGCTGGCATTACTTCCAGAGGCATTTTGGAACTCGGTGATGAGTGTGCAACCGAGGACAGGCGATTTTGTCATACCACTCGCTTCAGCCAACGCTCGGTGGTCCCACTCTGCCATTGTATGTGGCTTACCTGGTCGTGATTGCGCTGTTGTTACTCCTAGGTGTTTCCACTTCACAATAACATCACTTAGAGCTGATCGGATCAGCTTTTGCTGCTAAAAGGTGGCATCTTATGACCGTGCCACGTTGAAAGTCATTGAGCTCTGTCGTACTGTCCATTCTCCTGTTCATTGAGCTTTCTATGAGCTTTTCCAGGCCATGTGCGTCCTTTTATTCCTGTTTCGGCCACGGCTGTGGTCTGTGAGCGAATCCACTACTCAGAAGAGGTGTCCGGATACTTATGATCAAATTGTATAACTTGGAAGCTTTAGTTGTCTCAGTTATCTGACCTATCTTTGTTCATTATTTCTGCGCTTACAAAATATTTTTCACATCTTTTTGCAAAAATTAGTGTTTAAACAGTTATATCAGGAATATATTTGTAAACAATAAGTAAGGAACTTTCTAATGATCGCTTACCGATGAAAATATACGCATATGCAAATTCACCTTATGAGTAAAGACTACAACTTGTCATGTGTAGAGCAGAAATTGTTGTACGCATACATTTAGTCATCTTCATTAAACGACAACAGTTTTCCCAACAATATATATCTTATTTTCCATTTTCATTACTCGATGATCATTTATACATATTTTTGTGCCGTGGTCGGTCGATTAACGATCGTAATCTAAATTAACGTTTTTCGAGTATATGAATTACGTGTTAAAAGCTTAATCCATTCTAAAACCATTGGAAGTTCAATGTTTCACGGGTAAAGATTACTTTATAACATACAGTACAGTATTTTAGCATTTTACATTAATAAAATCCTTTTATGCCAATACTATTAAATACATACGTGATTAATATAGTAAACGGAACAAAAAAAAAGCTTTCCTTGAGCTAAAAAGAATGTTGCTTAAGTGGGTTGATGGAGAAGGTTTAGATTGGAGAAACGTAAGTTTTGGAAGAGTCTTCTTTCATGATAATTTCTGGAGATTCAGTTTTAGATCGATGTGATTGTCCGAAAACGCGTCACTTTTGATTGCCTTGATTGTCCGAAAATAAAGACGGCGTAACTTACGGGAACCCTGTTTGGGCAAAAATGACGCCCGAATGTTATTATACCGACATCGTTAATAGTGAATTTCATCATTAATCAAATGCATGGCGTCCTATGATAGTGGCATCATAAACTAAAATATCTTTAATGAAAGACATCGCTAATAAAGATACCACTATTAAAATAAAACTGTATCACTATTAAAATAAAACTGTTTTAGCAGTTTTTTTTCTTCCCTTCATCATTGTTTCTTTCCTGATATTGAGCTGCATGTAATAAATATACGTAACTAAATAAAAACAGAAAGCATTAGCAAAAATATAGCCATAATAACGGAATAAAATTAAAATTATGTCAATCAGATTAGGATTCTGGAGCACATTTCCTACTCTTTATATTATTTCTTGAGAAATATAAATCAGACTAACACGATTTCATCTTATGATTATAGTTTGAAAAACGAATCTATCGCGTAAGTTAGGGAATGTGTAGCATTTTACCACCAAGCATAACCATGACCGGCCCGATACCACAGGCATTACAGTGGGTGGCTCAATACCGCAAGCATTCGAACGGGTTACTTTGGGCGGCAAAATTTTAAAGTCGTCATGCCAGTAATAGAACGGGTTTGCTCTAATTTAAACTGGAAATAAAGAGTACCGTGATTATGTAAAGTGCTAAGGTCTTTGTGAGCATAGTAATTTTGAAACATTATTACAAACGATTTACACTATAATTAATTTCAGATGTGGAGGAAGAAAATCATAGAGCTAAAAAAATGCTAACATCGTTTGAGATGGCTGAAATGCATTCAGATTTAACTGCAAAGGAATAAATTCACTTGACGTGGCAAAACAAATATTTTGGAAGGTGGCAAAATTAAAATCTATGGTAACGGGGGAAAATAACTTCAAATGGCAAAAATAAATTTTCTGAGGGTTTCAAAAAAATAAAATCAGTTGTAAATGCCAAAAAAATCCGTTTAAAGAGGAAAAGAAAACTGAATGTAAACGTAATTGAATGTAAGAAATAAAATTTTGTAACTACAAGAGAATAAATTCACTTAATCTGTCAAATCAAATTTTTTCCGAGAAGGCAGCGAAAAATTAAATCAGTGTTAAAACAAAACAAAATACACTTCAGGTAGCAAAAGAAAGTTTTGGAGAGTTGAAAAGTAAAATCAGGTGTAACTGCAAAAGAAAATTTTCACTTGAGGTGGCAAAAAGAGTTTCAGGAGAGTTGCAAAAATAAAATCAATATTAACAACAAAATAATGAATTGAAGTGCCAATTCATATACCTTTTGAGAGCGGCAAAAAATTAATTCAGTTTCGACTGCAGTAAGTGCACTTGATATGGAGGACCAAAGGTTTTAAGGATTGCAAAAAATAAAATCAATATTAACTACAAAATAATAAATTGAACTGCCAATTTATATACTTTTGGAGGGCGGCAAAAATTAATTCAGTTTCAACTGCAATAAGTGCACTTGATATGGAGGGCCAAAGGTTTTAAGGGTTGCAAAAAATAAAATCAGTTGTAACTACAAAAAGTACACTTGAGGTGGCGAAACAAAGTTTTGGAGAGCTTGAGCAATTTATGGATAACCCCAAGATGATTTGTGACGACAGTTGAAATGAATACCTGAAGCTCTCAAGTTTGCATGCTGAATAAATTAAGCCTATTTTCCTCTCAACTTCATAATAATGTTTGAAAAAGCTACAGATTCTCCTAAAATACAATCCATTGACAGAGACTTATCACGCATTAACCACATTTAAACCCAGAAATGCATCCGACTTGTGAAATAATTACAATTATGTAAGTAGAAATAGTATATGTGCCATTCTTCCAGAGTGTTGAACAAAGAATATATCGCATATTTTCGAAGTACTGTGTACCTTAAAAGTCAATCGAACTGAATTTCCTTCTTTTTCCTTACACAAAAAGGCATTGTGGGATACAGAGATTAATATTGCAAGCGACAGATTATGTTCGTATTACGGTGATCGTATGATTTCATATTATGGTGTAAATCAATGTACCTCAAGTGAGGCCATCATTCTCGCATGTGACTATCAGACAATTTACGTGCGAGCACTAGAAACGGAGACCACTAAAAAATTCCAAAGTTTGAAATAAACGAAAAGAGTTAATCATAATATTTTTTCTTATACAAAATTTCCTTAAAAACAATATTTTTAAATAAGCGCGTCTGTATGCATTCGTACTTATAACATTCATTATTTTATTTTAATGTAATGTAAAGAGTACGGTCTGTAAATGGTAGCTAGGTAGTCACTGGAAGGAGATCTATGCACCAATCCCCTGTGATGATGCATAGAACCGGCCAGGCCTAGCACCTAATGTCCGACCCCGCCTTCTCGTGGACCGTTAGTAACTCGCGGACCGTTAGTAACTTTCAAAAGAGATACTCTCTTGTGGAAGCGAACGGGAGATATTCTCTTTTGGAAGGGAACGGAAGGGGAGGGCTGCCAGTTCAGTATGGCCTACTGATCTGGTCATCTATGGCCACTTTTTTCTTTTTTTTTTCAACCCTGCTGAGGAGTGGTCAACTTCACAGGGTCCTGGTGCTGACCATTTATACCTACTAGACTGGACTTGTTTATGGATTTGAGCTTGATTATTGATCCTGGACTTGCTGCACTGGTGGGCCTCTGTTGAGGGAGAGTCTGCCGCTGTGTTTTCTGTTTGCTTCTGGGTTGCCAGCTCTAAGTGAACAGAGGCATGGGATACCTTATATCAGCTGGTGGATAATCCTAATCAGAGGCCATCGCAGGTACCTGAACCTTACTTAGCTAGTTGGGCATCGTCAAGCCTAAACTGGAGTAATGCGTCTCAGGCAGGCCATATGGCTCTTGAAAAAGTCCACTTGAAAAGGTGGTGCCTGAAGTTCCTACCAGCATCGGTGACTTCAGCCTTTAGCGGAGGAGGAACGGGTCTTTGCCCCATGCCTGCGATCAGGGGGCTGTTTGATATTGTTGGCCCTACCAATCTCAATAAACCTAATTTCTTTAAAAATCCTACTAATCATTTTCTCTCTGCAGGAACGTGGAACGTGAGGACATTACATAGAGATTATTCTCTTGATGTCCTCATGCAGGAATTCCAGCGCTATAACCTAGATATTCTAGGCTTGCAAGAGACCAGATGGACAGGTAAAGGTGAGATACTTAAAAATAACTTTAAATTTCTCTTTACAGGGAGGGAGGATGGAAAGCATCACCAAGGCGTTGGTCTGCTGCTCAGCAGACATGCTAGTGATGCTCTTCTAGGATATGAGTGCATTAATGAAAGGTTTCTTACAGCAAAATTTCAGACAAGAATTAAAGACTTGAATGTTATCTGCTGTTATGCCCCCACTGAGGATTCTGATGAGGATGAGAAGGATAGGTTTTACAGACAACTTCAGGATATTTTGAATGTCAAGAAAGGAGATATTACCCTTGTTCTTGGTGACTTCAATGCCAAAGTTGGTACCGACTCTGACCTTTGGGGAGGAGTAATAGGCCCTTTTGGTATTGGTAGCTGCAATGGCAATGGGCAACGTCTCCTACAGGTAAGTAAACTAAATGGTTTCAGAATAACTAACACATATTACAAACACCGCGACATACATAAATACACATGGGTTTCACCTGATGGGCTGCATAAGAATATGATTGATTATATATTAATTAACAGCAAATGGGCTAGTTCTGTTAGAAATACCAGGGCATATAGGGGAGCTGAAATTGGATCTGACCATTGCCTTGTTAAAAGTGTCTTGCAACTTAAACTTAAAAAGTGTTGTGCTAGGGTTAAAAAATTTACCTTTAATACTGAAGCTCTGAAAGACCCAGTTATAGCTAAAGCTTACCATGATAGGTTACTTAGTCATTATGACAGTCATGGTTTGCTTAATACTGAAGTTGAGGAAGAATGGGGTCATTTTAAACAGGCTTTTTTGCAAACTAACAGTACTCTTTTAGGGAAAAAGGAGCAGAGGAGGCAGAATTATTCAAGTGATAAGGCACTTGAGTTTATTTCAGAAAGAAGGAACTGCAGGAATGTCCTTAATCAGTACCCTACTAGTCCTAATAGAAAGCATTACAAAGAACTTAATAAACGTGTAAAGAATCTGTTAGCTACTGATAAGAATCTTTGGCTTGATGGCCTTGCTGACAAAGCTGAGGAAGCAGTTAGACAGCACAACAGCAGAGCGCTGTACCAGATAGTTAATGTTTTCTGTGGTAGAAAACGAACAGGTATACAGGGATTGAAGGATAAACAAGGCAAGGTTAAGAAGGTGAGGATTCTGTCATGGCTAGGTGGGCTGAGCATTTCAGTGATGTTCTAAACAATGTGGTTAGTTCTACTCCCATTGTTTGCAATGATGATAGATGCATTGTTGGCTTTAATGTTGGCCCTATAACACAATCTGAAGTTAGTTTGGCTATTTCTAAACTTAAACTTCATAAATCCCCAGGGGTGGATGAAATTACTACGGAAATGCTTAGAGCTGGGAATGTTTCTGTTACCATTTGGATGACTGAAATTTTGAATAACTTTTATGATAAAGGCATGGTTCCTAAAGATTTTACCAGAGCTATTATTATCCCTATTTTCAAAAAAGGTGATCGCAGTTCTTGTGATAACTATAGGGGTATCAGCCTACTCTCCGTTCCAGGTAAAGTTCTTTCCATGATTGTGCTTAATAGAATTAAGAATCTGGTTGACAGGCAATTGCGTGATGAGCAATGTGGATTCAGAAATGGTAGGGGATGTGTAGATCAGATATTTTCACTTAGGCAGATTCTTGAGAAATGTTTAGAGTTTCAGAAACCTTTGGTTGCTAGCTTTGTTGATTTCAAAAAGGCTGTCGACTCTGTTGATCGTCATAATTTGTGGTTGATTGTGAGATCATATGGTATACCAGACAAGTTAGTTAACATAATGAAAGCTCTCTATAGTAACACTGAGTCATGTGTGAGAGTTGGTAAGGCTTGTAGCAATTGGTTTAGCATTACTTCTGGTGTTCGACAAGGGTGCATTTTGTCTCCTTTTCTCTTTAGTTTGGTTGTTGATTATGTTTGCGAAATTCACTTCAAGGGAAAGCTTTTGGCCTTAAATGGGCTGGAGATACGAAAATTTCTGATTTAGATTATGCTGATGATTTAGCCATTTTGGCAAATGATGTTGATGAGATGAACTCTTTCATTCGAACTGTTGATGAGACTGGTAGTACAGTAGGTTTGGTTATAAACAGAGAGAAAACTAAAGTGATGAAAATTGGTCAGGCAGGTTGTGATTCAGTTAATCTGAATGGTTGCAGTCTTGAGCAGGTGTCACAGTTTAATTACCTTGGGAGCTGCGTAACTGATACTGGTGATGTCCGCCATGAGATTAACAGACGAATAGGTATTGCTGCCGGGACTTTTAAGAATCTATGGAGATTGTGGAGAAATAGGCGTATACACCTAAAGACTAAAATTAGACTGTATAATAGTTTGGTTCTTTCTAGGGTTAGTTATGGTAGTGAAACTTGGACGCTGTGTAAGCAAGATAACAGGAAACTAGATGCTTTTGATTCTAGATGCTTACGCAGTATCTTGGGTATTAGGTGGTTTAACTTTGTAACTAATGATGAGGTTAGGCAAAGGAGTCTGCAACCTCCTTTAAGCAGCATATTGTGCAGAGAGAGACTCCGCTGGTTTGGCCATGTTGCCCGTATGGATAATTATAGATTGGCGAATAGGGTTATGAACAGTGTGCCTGGAGGCCTCAGAAGGAAGGGGAGACCTAGGATGCGGTGGGGAGACAATGTTAAACAGGACCTTATTAGAATTGGTGTACAGTGGCCGGATGCAGCAGATGTAGCTCAGGACAGATATGCTTGGACAATTAAACTGCGCAGTCTGGTTGGACCTCCGTAACCCATGGCTGCTTGAGGATGATGATGATGATGATGATGAAAGAGTACAAAGTTCCTTGCATTTTGTCTGATCGACTATGTGTTAAAGACGAAAAATAGAAGCATTTATATTCTCAAAAAATTGATTTTCTCTTTTTGAGTTTACCTTACAAGTTTGTATATATTTATGCTTATCATTTCAGTTTATTTTTTTTTATGTGGCTACAGCGAATTACTCGTGGACGGTAATGTGGGAGAAAATATTTCCTGCTAACCACTTAGTCTAAATGAAGTGGAAGATTGAGTTGAAAACTTCGGTTTTAAAGTATTTTTCGTTTCATGTTGCTATGTCATTTCAACTTGCTGCAGATACTGCTAACAACCGCCAGGATGCAAGTTTGCCCAATATTCACGATGAGCCACCTCCTTCACACAACTCAGAGAAACGTATGGGTGATACATGGGAGAAAACGTCAGAGAGGGTTTACACAGAGGCTAAGATTGTCTTTGCTGGCTACCAGGCTAAATGGTCGGCAGCAAAAACGCCCCTACTCGATGAGTATTGAAAATTTATCAGCTTTACTTTGTCAGGTGGAGACACCATTGCACTTCGGGTATGAAAGAGTTATGATAACCGTCCCAATGACCGAGTGGTTAGCGCGTCTGCTTGCTGATCAAAGGGAATGGGTTCGAGTCCTGGGTAAGGTATGGATGTTCTCTTTCTGCTAGGTGGTCGGTGAATATCACTCCTCTAGATTTAACGTTAAAAACATAAAGTAAAAAACATAAAGTTAAGTGGTTAATGTAAAGTAAACCACTTAAACATAAAGTTTCTTATGTTTAGGATCCCTCCATATCAAATCCTTTGGGTAACTAAGAACAGGAAATCCTGCTATGATTCAATAATTCGAGGCATCTTCCCATGCATAATAATTTCTTTTTCATGAGCAGTTAGTATCTCGGAGATATTGAGTGAATGCCATTTACTTCACGAGTCATGTTTCCTTGGATCATATCCTTTTTAGGTTACCTACTCTTTACTCAGCTAGGTTTCAGAAAGTTCTGCTGATGCAATCTTCATCTGAAAGAGCGAAAGAAGTGATGATACTGAAGAAGAAAATTCAAGTGCTAGACGATCTGCGAGTGTTTAATGGAATTTCCTATTGACCTTCATTTCATATTCATTGAATCGACTGTAAGATCCCTGAAGAAATCTGAATAACAGATAAAAAGTGAAAGGGTTCCAACCTCTTCAGTACATCAAAAGATAGTCATTAGACCCATGCAATGACAAAATGGAGGAGCACTGCGTACCTGTGCAGACGACCGTAACCAGAAGCTTTCACCGTCACTGTTACACGTGGAAAAATAACACGTCTGTATGACCATTTCTTCGAAAGCGTCATCTGAAATTATTCAAGGCATAATTCTTTCTAAGCAAGGTGGTTGTATAAATTCAATCTCAGAAGTGATCGAGTAATATCAAGATTGCAGGAGGGATTATATCTGCCAATACTGTACATTTCCCGGGAAGAAGCGATAAATTCAAGGGACAAAAGGAAAGTGTCCTTATATTATAAAGCACAGTACTGTATAAATGTTATAAAGTAGTTTACCGAAACCACCAGGGGAGGTTCATCATTTGGGGCCCACCAAAATTAGTATCAAAACGTTAAATTCCGAAATGTAACGAAAAATAAAATTCATAATTTACATGAATATTTATTTTCTTAAACATCTTGTCAGTTTTATTTCCATTCAATACATATTTAGTGAAGTATACATTCGAAATTCCCTTGCGGCGCGGGGTGGCTCAGTCGGTAGCGCGCCAGGCTCGTAATCTGCAGTTCCCAGGTTCGAGTCCCAGCTATGTCAGCGTTGAGATTTATTTCCGCAAAACTCTCCGCCCTGCCCACGGTCAGTAAGGGACACCGATGGGCTTGGAGATACCACCGTCCGTCGGATGGGACGTTAAGCCGTGGTCTCGTGTGCGGGGAGCCATACCCTGTGCACGTTAAAGAAGACACTGAATGGCCTTGACGGTAGGCTACCATCTGTCTCTTAAGAGCTGTTCCAGTGGGTCTCTTCCCCCAACCTTCTCTGAGCCTTCGTAGTCCTTATGTCCTGGCCATTTAGCCCATGGTGTGCAAAAACAGTGCCGTTCAGAGGTAAAGCAACCCAACCTTTGCTGCGCCTTAATTGTAAATGTGAATAAGAGCGGGATATTGCTGGGCAAGCTTCAAGTGTGCCCAAAAATATGACTCATTTGCCACATCGCTATTAACAATTTCACAGTTAAAGCGTGGTCTGGGCAACTGTGAAACTATCACAACAATATTTAGAGAAAATATCATTGAATACAACTCCACTACTAAATGAGTATTGGAAATTTATCAGCTTTATTTTGTCAGGTGGAGGCACCATTGCACTTCGGGTATGAAATAGTTTACTATTATGATAGCCGTCCCAATGACCGAGTGGTTAGCGCTTCTGTTTGCTGATCAAAGGGAATGGGTTCGAGTCCTGGGTAAGGTTTGGATGTTCTCTTTCTGTTGAGGTCATGCCTTCTTTACTGATCTCTGGCGTATTAAACTGACAGCTCAAGCAGTAGCTTCTGTGGCAGGCTACTGCTTGAGAAGAGGATTTATTTTTTCTTCATTTTTGTTTTAATAAAAAAAATGCATAATTAAATATAATTATATTAGTTTAGGTAATGCGTACATTATCGGATCAACTGCTATTAGTGGAAATATTACTCTGCAGGAAGGAATTTTTAATTTTAATAGCAACGTGCAGTCTCAAGGAGTCACCGGAAATATGGCTTTACAACAAGAGCTATCTAAAGCAATATGTATTGTGTTAATGAAGTTTACATTTTTTATAATTGTTATACCGTATTGTGTGTAGTTAAATATTGAAGAAATCAGCGTTAACATAGCAGGTAATGGCCATCTTGTTGGCTGCTTATTAATACGTTGGTTGAAGGGAAAAATGGCGTTCGAATAACAGCTTATTAATTATCGATGAGAATTCAATATGAGATACGGAGTTAACTATTCGGAATTTCTACGAATCTAATAGGAATTTTAAAGTGAGTTTGCCGTTCAGGAAATACTCCCTGAATATTGAGTTAAGTAACATATGAGTCTAAATATTTAAATTAAGCCTTAATAAACCTGAAAATACTTGTATATAATTTAAAAATTGCATTAACATTTAATATAATTTCAAACCAAATGTTGAATGCTCTAGGTTTAAAATTCCACAAAGTAGAGACAAGTAAAGTAATTATTATTAGGCACAAAAGCGCAGTTTCGTTTTATACAAAAACAAATTTATTTTTAAGCTTTTAAAGGCCCAGTTTATATTCTAAGCTTACCACTCCAGGTCAGGTTACGCGACATCTACTGACATACAAAGAAAGCTAACACTTCAAAATAATTCCCAAGAGCTGTCAGAAGCTGTTGGCGTTTTTTTTAACTCGTTACTTTATCCATGCCGAAGATTAGGCCTATGAAGCTTTCTATATCGAAAGCTTCAGTCAAGAGTTTGGTGATAAGTAAAGAAAGTTTTGAAAAGTTAGAGAAGAATTTAAGGTATAAAAAGAGGATAATTTTTTTTTTCTTTTTGGAATTTCTTCATGTTACTGTGTGTGTGTGTGTTTTTCCTTCATATTAATATTGAATTTTATTTTCGAATTATTATTTATTTTCTAAATATGAAGAAGTTAAGGAAGAAAATCAACAAGGAATTTATTCCTTCATTTACCACATTCATTATATTTATATATATTCATGTTTTATATTCATCATTTATTATGGAATTATATTTTATTTAAATAATTTTATGCGAGTTTATTTTGTGTTAGGGGTTAGCATAAGCCGTGCAGTAGTTATCCGTTTTTTGTATGACTAGTTGTAATTTTGCTGTTACTAATTTTCGTTTTATTTACTTGAAATCAATCAATACAGTCAATTTATGTTTTGTAGCTTACTCTGTTTTTTTATTTCTCTAGCGATTTTTGTTTTTTGCACTTCTGTTACATTTATTTCCTCGATTTGCGTTCCGTTTATTATTTTACATTATGTTTTTTACAGTTTCTATTAATTTGCGTTTTTCAGTTACCCTCTAATAGTTGGCATCATGCAGTCGTTTTGTCAGAGCTCAAATTGGTACCAGTATCGTGCTGCTTACTTTGGTCAGCTGGGGACAATCCAGAGAGGAATGTGGGAGTAGCTGCAGGCTGGCGCCAAAAAGCTATACTTTACCAAAGCCGCTTAGAAAGAGTTCTCCTTGACGTCACGAAGAGGGTGGGGCAGCTAGGAGAGCTGCTGAGCCAAAGGATTTACGTATTCGTCTGTTCTTTCCTGTCTTTCTTTATTCTTGGCTTGGTGAATATTTCTCCTTTTACTGTCTTTCAGGGAATTTCCTTTTTTTTTTATCATGTCGAATTGTGCAGTAGCAAAGTGCATGGATTATACTTCAAAGAATAACAAATGCAAGTTTCATATTTGATCAAAATTGGTGAGTGATATAATGTCGGCATCAACATAAATTCGACGTGCAGCTGATTAAGATATGTAGTAAACATTTTTGACATCGCTGTTACTATCGTGACCTATGAAGCGAACTTTTAGGATTCTCTCTTAGAGGTTAACTTAAAGGATAATTAAATTCCAGATAAAAACCTGAAGCACGAAAATTCAGTCTTGGTTACGACGAGCGATTCTACTCGAACCAAATAATTGTTGTCTCCGGTGGACACGGAAAAGAACGTTGAAAAAAGGAAATCGATGATGATCCTGAAAAACCACATCAATGTACCCAATAAAAAAAAGTATCATTATCTCAGGCAGTTTATAATTTAAATAACTTGGGTTTTACGGCACTGATACAAGGCAATAAAAACTTATTGGCCTGTGTGTCAAAGTCAGGATTTAAACCAGTGTCTCGCAAACTGTGTGCCGCGAGAGATTTTCAAATTGACACTAGATATGCCAAATATTTCATTTTGACTTGACTTGTGTTATCGATGTGCTTTAATATCGACGTGCTTTAATAAAAATCTTTCAGATTTTATCAACTGGGATCTTGTAAGTATTTATCAAGTTTTTTCCAAAATTTGGTATTAATTTTTGATTATTTCAAGCCATAGAATGGACAAATATTTAAAACAAACACCGAGTTATGAATTAAAGAACGAGAGCAAATCTTCATGTAAAACCAGGCTGATGACTTCAACAAAGCGCAAATATAATGACGATTATATAGAGTTTGCTTTTGGCTTTTAAATGGTAGCTAGGCGTAAACTGGAAGGAGAGCTGTGTACCAATCCCCAGAGATGATGCACAGAACCGGCCAGGTCTAGCACCTAATGTCCGACCCCGCCTTCTCGTGGTGCAGGCCGTTAGTACCTTTCAAAAGAGATATTCTCTTTTGGAAGGGAACGGAAGGGGAGGGCTGCCAGTTCAGTATGGCCTACTGATCTGGTCATCTATGGCCATTTTTTTCCTTTTTTTCAACCCTGCTGAGGAGTGGTCAACTTCACAGGGTCCTGGTGCTGACCATTTATACCTACTAGACTGGATTTGTTTATGGATTTGAGCTTGATTATGGATCCTGGACTTGCTGCACTGGTGGGCCTCTGTTGAGGGAGAGTCTGCCGCTGTGTTTTCTGTTTGCTTCTGGGTTGCCAGCTCTAAGTGAACAGAGACATGGGATACCTTATATCAGCTGGTGGATAATCCTAATCAGAGGCCATCGCGGGTACCTGAACCTTACTTAGCTAGTTGGGCATCGTCAAGCCTAAACTGGAGTAATGTGTCTCAGGCAGGCCATATGGTTCTTGAAAAAGTCCACTTGAAAAGGTGGTGCCTGAAGTTCCTACCAGCATCGGTGACTTCAGCCTTTAGCGGAGGAGGAACAGGTCTTTGCCCCATGCCTGCGATCAGGGGGCTGTTTGATATTGTTGGCCCTACCAATCTCAATAAACCTAATTTCTTCAAAAATCCTACTAATCATTTTCTCTCTGCAGGAACGTGGAACGTGAGGACATTACATAAAGATTATTCTCTTGATGTCCTCATGCAGGAATTCCAGCGCTATAACCTAGATATTCTAGGCTTGCAAGAGACCAGATGGACAGGTAAAGGTGAGATACTTAAAAATAACTTTAAATTTCTCTTTACAGGGAGGGAGGATGGAAAGCATCACCAAGGCGTGGGTCTGCTGCTCAGCAGACATGCTAGTGATGCTCTTCTAGGATATGAGTGCATTAATGAAAGGTTTCTTACAGCAAAATTTCAGACAAGAATTAAAGACTTGAATGTTATCTGCTGTTATGCCCCCACTGAGGATTCTGATGAGGATGAGAAGGATAGGTTTTACAGACAACTTCAGGATATTTTGAATTCTATCAAGAAAGGAGATATTATCCTTGTTCTTGGTGACTTCAATGCCAAAGTTGGTACCGATTCTGACCTTTGGGGAGGAGTAATAGGCCCTTTTGGTATCGGTAGCTGCAATGGCAATGGGCAACGTCTCCTACAGGTAAGTAAACTAAATGGTTTCAGAATAACTAACACATATTACAAACACCGCGACATACATAAACACACATGGGTTTCACCTGATGGGCTGCATAAGAATATGATTGATTATATATTAATTAACAGCAAATGGGCTAGTTCTGTTAGAAATACCAGGGCATATAGGGGAGATGATATTGGATCTGACCATTACCTTGTTAAAAGTGTGTTGCAACTTAAACTTAAAAAGTGTTGTGCTAGGGTTAAAAAATTTACCTTTAATACTGAAGCTCTGAAAGACCCAGTTATAGCTAAAGCTTACCATGATAGGTTACTTAGTCATTATCACAGTCATGGTTTGCTTAATACTGAAGTTGAGGAAGAATGGGGCCATTTTAAACAGGCTTTTTTGGAAACTAACAGTACTCTTTTAGGGAAAAAGGAGCAGAGGAGGCAGAATTATTTAAGTGATAAGGCACTTGAGCTTATTTCAGAAAGAAGGAACTGCAGGAATGTTCTTAATCAGTACCCTACTAGTCCTAATAGAAAGCATTACAAAGAACTTAATAAACGTGTAAAGGGTCAGTTAGCTACTGACAAGAATCTTTGGCTTGATGGCCTTGCTGACAAAGCTGAGGAAGCAGTTAGACAGCACAACAGCAGAGAGCTGTACCAGATAGTTAATGTTTTGTGTGGTAGAAAACGAACAGGTATACAGGGATTGAAGGATAAACAAGGCAAGGTTATAGAAGGTGAGGATTCTGTCATGGCTAGGTGGGCTGAGCATTTCAGTGATGTTCTAAACAATGTGGTTAGTTCTACTCCCATTGTTTGCAATGATGATAGATGCATTGTTGGCTTTAATGTTGGCCCTATAACACAATCTGAAGTTAGTTTGACTATTTCTAAACTTAAACTTCATAAATTCCCAGGGGTGGCTGAAATTACTACGGAAATGCTTAGAGCTGGGAATGTTTCTGTTAGCATTTGGATGACTGAAATTTTGAATAACTTTTATGATAAAGGCATGGTTCCTAAAGATTTTACCAGAGCTATTATTATCCCTATTTTCAAAAAAGGTGATCGCAGTTCTTGTGATAACTATAGGGGTATCAGCCTACTCTCCGTTCCAGGTAAAGTTCTTTCCATGATTGTGCTTAATAGAATTAAGAATCTGGTTGACAGGCAATTGCGTGATGAGCAATGTGGATTCAGAAATGGTAGGGGATGTGTAGATCAGATATTTTCACTTAGGCAGATTCTTGAGAAATGTTTAGAGTTTCAGAAACCTTTGGTTGCTAGCTTTGTTGATTTCAAAAAGGCTTTCGACTCTGTTGATCGTCATAATTTGTGGTTGATTGTGAGATCATATGGTATACCCAGACAAGTTAGTTAACATAATGAAAGCTCTCTATAATAACACTGAGTCATGTGTGAGAGTTGGTAAGGCTTGTAGCAATTGGTTTAGCATTACTTCTGGTGTTCGACAAGGGTGCATTTTGTCTCCTTTTCTCTTTAGTTTGGTTGTTGATTATGTTATGCGAAATTCACTTCAAGGGAAAGCTTTTGGATTTAAATGGGCTGGAGATACGAAAATTTCTGATTTAGATTATGCTGATGATTTAGCCATTTTGGCAAATGATGTTGATGAGATGAACTCTTTCATTCGAACTGTTGATGAGACTGGTAGTACAGTAGGTTTGGTTATAAACAGAGAGAAAACTAAAGTGATGAAAATTGGTCAGGCAGGTTGTGATTCAGTTAATCTGAATGGTTGCAGTCTTGAGCAGGTGTCACAGTTTAATTACCTTGGGAGCTGCGTAACTGATACTGGTGATGTCCGCCATGAGATTAACAGACGAATAGGTATTGCTGCCGGGACTTTTAAGAATCTATGGAGATTGTGGAGAAATAGGCGTATACACCTAAAGACTAAAATTAGACTGTATAATAGTTTGGTTCTTTCTAGGGTTAGTTATGGTAGTGAAACTTGGACGCTGTGTAAGCAAGATAACAGGAAACTAGATGCTTTTGATTCTAGATGCTTACGCAGTATCTTGGGTATTAGGTGGTTTAACTTTGTAACTAATGATGAGGTTAGGCAAAGGAGTCTGCAACCTCCTTTAAGCAGCATATTGTGCAGAGAGAGACTCCGCTGGTTTGGCCATGTTGCCCGTATGGATAATTATAGATTGGCGAATAGGGTTATGAACAGTGTGCCTGGAGGCCTCAGAAGGAGGGGGAGACCTAGGATGCGGTGGGCAGACAATGTCAAACAGGACCTTGTTAGAATTGGTGTACAGTGGCCGGATGCAGCAGATGTAGCTCAGGACAGATATGCTTGGAGAATTAAACTGCGCAGTCTGGTTGGACCTCCGTAGCCCATGGCTGCTTGAGGATGATGATGATGATGATGATGATGATGATGATGATGATGAAAGAGTACAAAGTTCCGTGCATTTTGTCTGATCGACTATGTGTTAAAGACGAAAAATAGAAGCATTTATATTCTCAAAAAATTGATTTTCTCTTTTTGAGTTTACCTTACAAGTTTATATATATATATATGATTATCATTTCAGTTTATTTTTTTTATGTGGCTACAGCGAATTACTCGTGGACGGTAATGTGGGAGAAAATATTTCCTGCTAACCACTTAGTCTAAATGAAGTGGAAGATTGAGTTGAAAACTTCGGTTTTAAAGTATTTTTCGTTTCATGTTGCTATGTCATTTCAACTTGCTGCAAATACTGGTAACAACCGCCAGGATGCAAGTTTGCCCAATATTCACGATGAGCCACCTCCTTCACACAACTCAGAGAAACTTATGGGTGATACATGGGAGAAAACGTCAGAGAGGGTTTACACAGAGGCTAAGATTGTCTTTGCTGGCTACCAGGCTAAATGGTCGGCAGCAAAAACGCCCCTACTAGATGAGTATTGAAAATTTATCAGCTTTACTTTGTCAGGTGGAGACACCATTGCACTTCGGGTATGAAATAGTTATTATGATAACCGTCCCAATGACCGAGTGGTTAGCGCGTCTGCTTGCTGATCAAAGGGAATGGGTTCGAGTCCTGGGTAAGGTATGGATGTTCTCTTTCTGCTAGGTGGTCGGTGAATATCACTCCTCTAGATTTAACGTTAAAACATAAAGTAGTTTCTTATGTTTGGAATCCCTCCATATCAAATCCTTTGGGTAACTAAGAACAGGAAATCCTGCTATGATTCAATAATTCGAGGCATCTTCCCATGCATAATAATTTATTTTTCATGAGCAGTTAGTATCTTGGAGATATTGAGTGAATGCCATTTACTTCACGAGTCATGTTTCCTTGGATCATATCCTTTTTAGGTTACCTACTCTTTACTCAGCTAGGTTTCAGAAAGTTCTGCTGATGCAATCTTCATCTGAAAGAGCGAAAGAAGTGATGATACTGAAGAAGAAAATTCAAGTGCTAGACGATCTGCGAGTGTTTAATGGAATTTCCTATTGACCTTCATTTCATATTCATTGAATCGACTGTAAGATCCCTGAAGAAATCTGAATAACAGATAAAAAGTGAAAGGGTTCCAACCTCTTCAGTACATCAAAAGATAGTCATTAGACCCATGCAATGACAAAATGGAGGAGCACTGCGTACCTGTGCAGACGACCGTAAACAGAAGCTTTCACCGTCACTGTTACACGTGAAAAAATAACACGTCTGTATGACCATTTCTTCGAAAGCGTCATCTGAAATTATTCAAGGCGTAATTCTTTGTAAGCAAGGTGGTTGTATAAATTCAATCTCAGAAGTGATCGAGTAATATCAAGATTGTAGGAGGGATTATATCTGTCAATACTGTACATTTCCCGGGAAGAAGCGATAAATTCAAGGGAGAAAAGGAAAGTGTTCTTATATTATAAAGCACAGTACTGTATAAATGTTATAAAGTAGTTTACCGAAACCACCAGGGGAGGTTCATCATTTGGGGCCCACCAAAATTACTATCAAAACGTTAAATTCCGAAATGTAACGAAAAATAAAATTCATAATTTACATGAATATTTATTTTCTTAAACATCTTGTCAGTTTTATTTCCATTCAATACATATTTAGTGAAATATAGATTCGAAATTCCCTTGCGGCGCGGGGGTGGCTCAGTCGGTAGCGCGCCAGGCTCGTAGTCTGCAGTTCTCAGGTTCGAGTCCCAGCTGGGTCAGCGTTGAGGCTCTCCGCCCTGCCCACGATCAGTAGGGGACACCGATGGGCTTGGAGATACCACCGTCCGTCGGATGGGACGTTAAGCCGTGGTCCCGTGTGCGGGGAGCCATATCCTGTGCACGTTAAAGAAGACACTGAATGGCCTTGACGGTAGGCTACCATCTGTCTCTTAAGAGCTGTTCCAGTGGGTCTCTTCCCCCAACCTTCTCTGAGTCTTCGGAATCCTTATGTCCTGGCCATTTAGCCCATGGTGTGCAAAAACAGTGCCCCTCAGAGGTAAAGCAACCCAACCCTTGCTGCGCCTTAATTGTAAATGTGAATAAGAGCGGGATATTGCTGGGCAAGCTTCAAGTGTGCCCAAAAATATGACTCATTTGCACATCGTTATTAACAATTTCACAGTTAAAGCGTGGTCTGGGCAACTGTGAAACTATCACAACAATATTTAGAGAAAATATCATTGAATACAACTCCACTACTAGATGAGTATTGGAAATTTATCAGCTTTATTTTGTCAGGTGGAGGCACCATTGCACTTCGGGTATGAAATAGTTTACTATTATGATAGCCGTCCCAATGACCGAGTGGTTAGCGCTTCTGTTTGCTGATCAAAGGGAATGGGTTCGAGTCCTGGGTAAGGTTTGGATGTTCTCTTTCTGTTGAGGTCATGCCTTCTTTACTGATCTCTGGCGTATTAAACTGACAGCTCAAGCAGTAGCTTCTGTGGCAGGCTACTGCTTGAGAAGAGGATTTATTTTTTCTTCATTTTTGTTTCAATAAAAAAATGCATAATTAAATATAATTATATTAGTTTAGGTAATGCGTACATTATCGGATCAAATGCTATTAGTGGGAATATTACTCTGTAGGAAGGAATTTTTAATTTTAATAGCAACGTGCAGTCTCAAGGAGTCACCGGAAATATGGCTTTACAAGAGCTATCTAAAGCAATATGTATTGTGTTAATGAAGTTTACATTTTTTATAATTATTATTTATGTATTGTGTGTAGTTAAAACGAACACCGAGATTTTAATATTGAAGAAATCAGCGTTAACATAGCAGGTAATGGCCATCTTGTTGGCTGCTTATTAATACGTTGGCTTGATGGGAAAAATGACGTTCCAATAACAAGCTTATTAATTATCGATGAGAATTCCATATGAGATACGCAGTTAACTATTCGGAATTTCTACGAATCTAATAGGAATTTTAAAGTGAGTTTGCCGTTCAGGATATACTCCCTGAATATTGAGTTAAGTAATATATGAGTGTAAATATTTAAATTAAGCCTTAACAAACCTAAAAATGCTTGCAAATAATTTCAAAATTGCATTAACATTTAATATAATTTCAAACCAAATGTTGAATGCTCTAGGTTTAAAATTCCACAAAGTAGAGACAAGTAAAGTAATTATTATTAGGCACAAAAGCGCAGTTTCGTTTTGTACAAAAACAAATTTATTTTTAAGCTTTTAAAGGCCCAGTTTATATTCTAAGCTTACCACTCCAGGTCAGGTTACGCGACATCTACTGACATACAAAGAAAGCTAAAACTTCAAAATAATTCCCAAGAGCTGTCAGAAGCTGTTGGCGTTTTTTTTAACTCGTTACTTTATCCATGCCGAAGATTAGGCCTATGAAGCTTTCTATATCGAAAGCTTCAGTCAAGAGTTTGGTGATAAGTAAAGAAAGTTTTGAAAAGTTAGAGAAGAATTTAAGGTATAAAAAGAGGATAATTTTTTTTTTTCTTTTTGGAATTTCTTCATGTTACTGTGTGTGTGTGTTTTTCCTTCATATTAATATTGAATTTTATTTTCGAATTATTATTTATTTTCTAAATATGAAGAAGTTAAGGAAGAAAATCAACAAGGAATTTATTCCTTCATTTACCACATTCATTATATTTATATATATTCATTTTTTATATTCATCATTTATTATGGAATTATACTTTATTTAAATAATTTTATGCGAGTTTATTTTGTGTTAGGGGTTAGCATAAGCCGTGCAGTAGTTATCCGTTTTTTGTATGACTAGTTGTAATTTTGCTGTTACTAATTTTCGTTTTATTTACTTGAAATCAATCAATACAGTCAATTTATGTTTTGTAGCTTACTCTGTTTTTTTATTTCTCTAGCGATTTTTGTTTTTTGCACTTCTGTTACATTTATTTCCTCGATTTGCGTTCCGTTTATTATTTTACATTATGTTTTTTACAGTTTCTATTAATTTGCGTTTTTCAGTTACCCTCTAATAGTTGGCATCATGCAGTCGTTTTGTCAGAGCTCAAATTGGTACCAGTATCGTGCTGTTTACTTTGGTCAGCTGGGGACAATCCAGAGAGGAATGTGGGAGTAGCTGCAGGCTGGCGCCAAAAAGCTATACTTTACCAAAGCCGCTTAGAAAGAGTTCTCCTTGACGTCACGAAGAGGGTGGGGCAGCTAGGAGAGCTGCTGAGCCAAAGGATTTACGTATTCGTCTGTTCTTTCCTGTCTTTCTTTATTCTTGGCTTGGTGAATATGTCTCCTTTTACTGTCTTTCAGGGAATTTCCTTTTTTTTTTATCATGTCGAATTGTGCAGTAGCAAAGTGCATGGATTATACTTCAAAGAATAACAAATGCAAGTTTCATATTTGATCAAAATTGGTGAGTGATATAATGTCGGCATCAACATAAATTCGACGTGCAGCTGATTAAGATATGTAGTAAACATTTTTGACATGGCTGTTACGATCGTGACCTATGAAGCGAACTTTTAGGATTCTCTCTTAGAGGTTAACTTAAAGGATAATTAAATTCCAGATAAAAACCTGAAGCACGAAAATTCAGTCTTGGTTACGACGAGCGATTCTACTCGAACCAAATAATTGTTGTCTCCGGTGGACACGGAAAAGAACGTTGAAAAAGTAAATCGATGATGATCCTGAAAAACCACGTCAATGTACCCAATAAAAAAAGTATCATTATCGCAGGCAGTTTATAATTTAAATACCTTGGGTTTTACGGCACTGATACAAGGCAATAAAAACTTATTGGCCTTGTGTCAAAGTCAGGATTTAAACCAGTGTCTCGCAAACTGTGTGCCGCGAGAGATTTTCAAATTGACACTAGATATTCCAAAGATTTCATTTTGACTTGACTTGTGTTATCGATGTGCTTTAATATCGACGTGCTTTAATAAAAATCTTTCAGATTTTATCAACTGGGATCTTGTAAGTATTTATCAAGTTTTATCCAAAATTTGGTATTAATTTTTATTATTTCAAGCCATAGAATGGACAAATATTTAAAACAAACACCGAGTTATGAATTAAAGAACGAGAGCAAATCTTCATGTAAAACCAGGCTGATGACTTCAACAAAGCACAAATATAATGACGATTATATAGAGTTTGCTTTTATTCTTTTTTAGGTGTGCCGCGGAAAAAAAAAATTAGATTCAGTGTGCCGCGGAAAAAAAATTGGATTCAGTGTGCGGCAGAGTAAAAAAATTTGCGAGACACTGATTTAAACGATTATAGCAGCATTCGCAAACTGCTATTTAAAAACAAAGTCAAGCCGAGGAGCAATGCAAGCAAGATTAAGATTCAAGAAAAAACAGTGGAATCTACATAAATGCAATTTGTTGCAGCTGAATAACATCTTCGAGTTCAGGTGAATATAAAAAGCAAAAGCCGTTTCATTGGATAACTCGAAGGAAAATTTTCTTAACAGATTACGATAAAAACTGAGTTTACGGCAGGTCGCAGTAAACGTCTTTTGGAAGGAAAAAAACCGAAAACAGTAATTCAAGCGGCAAATTTTTTTTTCATTGTGATTATTAACAGTGTTGGAAATAAGTTGCCACAAATTGCCAGTAGGTGTTTTAATTTTATAGAATATAAATTTTAAGAGCAAGATCAAAATAATTACTTTGAATCATATAATACAAATACTGTAGTAATTCGATATGAAGTGCATTTGATATAATCATGAAAACCGAACTATCAATATACACCCAAAGGGTCATTTTATTTGGTACAGGTCAATGTTATATCAATAGTAACTCATATACAGAACTCAGCATAGTCTAAAATAAGTTTTATGTGAAAAAATATTTCCCATGAGAATTTGAAGATCTCAGATCTTTTTAAATTTCGATTTTCAATAATATTCGTTCAGTGTTTAGAGTTATGATAGTTAAAATATTTATCAAATTAGCTCGTTTTGCAAAAAAAATCACTCAAAATTGGCGAAAATTAGCTTAATTATTAAGTGAACTGCTAAAAATACTCTTATACGGTTAGGGAAGTTTAGAATAACCGCGTTATTCCTTTCGTTTATACTTGTTTTTATTAACTTTTCGGAACACTTTCTTAAATTGTTAAATATTCGAGTTTTCATAACTGTTTAAATAACAAACGAATATCGTTTAAAATCCAGATTAAATAGATTTGATTGAGATATTTAAATTATGTTCCGTCACATTTTTTTTCCATAAAAAGCTTAAGAATTTAATGAGCTGTTTCTGAGATACTGTTCACATAACACGGAACTGCATTTAATAAAGTAGTAACATACAATAAATCTTTTCTTCAAAGCTACATACACTGAGATGCTAGTTTATTAGTTACACCACCCCTTGTAATAAAAATGGTTAGTCCAAACACGTAATATTTCGCATGACCACGGTGTGCGGTATACATCAGGAAAACCAGTTCTTCGAGCATCAGTTAGAGTTAGATTGAGCGTCAGAATGGGCAAACGAGCCACCTGAGCGATTTTGAAAGTGCGATGATAGTTGGTGCTTGGTGTACCGATTCTAGCATCTCCTAAACGGCCGTCCTTCTGGGCTTTTCACGCACAACTTTTTCAAGGGTTTACCGAGAATAGTGTGAAAAGCAAAACACTACAGTGATCTACGATCTTATGGATGAAAACAGCTTGTGGATTAGAAAGATTAAAGTAGACTGGCGAGAATCGTGCAAGCGAACAAACGGGTCACAACCGGACAAATCACAGCAGAATTAAGCACTGGTGTGCGAAAGGTTATTCATGTATTGGACCTCGTCGCAAATGGGCCACAACAACCATCGACCATGTCGTGCCGATGTTGCTAGCGAGGAACACGAAAGTGCATCTCCAGTGGGCACAAGAGCATTGACACTAGATATCTTTGAGGCCTGAAAAAATATAGTCGGCGATGCTGTTTTGCGAATGCTGCTCTGGTCGGCGAATCGAGGTTCCTTTTGCATCACGCTGATGGAAGGATCAGAAATCGGCACAACAACATAAGACCATGGAGCCATCTCCTCTAGTGTCAACAGCACAGGCCGGTGGTCGCATCGTAATGGTGTGGGGAATGTTTTTCTGACGCGTATTAGTTTCCGTGATACTCATTGAAAAACATCTGAACGCCATGGCATATTAACGACATTGCTAACCAAGTTCATCCTTTCGTGGCTACAGTTTATCCGCAGTCGGATGGACACGTTCAGTATGATAATACACCTGCTCCCAAGGTATGTACATCACTGAATGGTTTCAGGAACATGCCGACGAGTTTTCCTTGCACAGTCCCCAGATCTAAACCCTATTCAGTATCTGTGCGATGAGTGGTAAGGGTCGTTCACAGTGAGACTATGCCGCCTGTCCAATTTGCAGCAAATGCATAACACAATCATTTCTGCATGGTACAACATTCCCACAGAACGCATCCAGCAGTTTGTAAGTTCCATGCCTCGACGAATTCGGGCTCTTATGAAGGCCAAAGGAGACGTAACACGCTACTAGGTAGGTGAACCTGATAAACTGGTATCTTAATATAAAACTTAAACAGTTAAACAAAATTAGAATTAGAATTTTTCCATTTTCTGCAACACTGATATATGTTACGTATGCTTCTTAAAAGATTTGTTTATCATCCGTCTCCCGCTTTCACGTTTCTCAACACGTCTTCACGTTTCTCACGCTTTCAAGCTTCTAGCCAATGGCCATCAAGAAATGCTCCCTCACGAAGTGGCACCATCGTAACTTCATTCACCCTGGCTGCAGGAACTTCCTTCTCGGGCCTGCTTTGGCTGTTCCTTTATCAATATTGGTAACTTGGTCTTGGGCAGGAGTTGATTAATATGGATAACTTGGTTTTAGGCTGGAGTTGAGAAATAAATAACTTAGTGTTCACCTCAAAACAATACAACGCTCAGAATCCGCGTGGGATATGTCAAAAGTCTAGAGCCAATTAGTTACGGTTTGACATATGAAGAGCGCAAATAGCTGTCACTTGACCACGAAAGGGTTGAAGAAGCAATAAATTTCGACATGTCAAGTAGTTTCTAGCTCAATAAATGAACAATATAAAATACTCGATATCAGTCGGTGTCTTCAGCATCTCTTGATTTCTACTAGTCGTCACTCCGATACCTATTTCACTCTGGGTGAAAATATCCTTAAAATTTCTCGGTTGTACTGCCCGAAATAGTTTTATCCACTAATTTGTAGCTCACTAGCAAATTGTTTAGAGATCTGATCGCAATGGACTCATCTCATCAAAAAGTCACAAAGTTTCTGCGATCAGAAATATCCTTAGTCAGCAATGTTTAACTCTCTAGCAAAATTTTACAGATATTTCACTTTGACCGCAAAGGATTCATCGTATTCAAAATATTTCAACATATCTGAGATCTACTTCCCAAAACACCACCAGGCAGCGATTTGTAGCTTTCTAGCAGCAGTAGATCTATATTTGACCTTTGACATCGAAGAACCCACCTGATCCGAAATTTCGTAACGTTTCTGAGATATAGAAGGTGAAACACCCCTAGACACCAATTTCCACGTTTATGACAGTCGTAAAACCAGGTTTGAACTCCACGTGACCTCTATTTGACCTTGACGAACACGTCGTAGGTCACATTTCCTAATTTCTTCAAAAATCCTCGACACCGATTGCACCTAGGTTCAAATTTTAAGAGTTCTTTCATTTCTAATCGATTGACTGATTGAGTGAGTTGTGACTCACTCAATCAATCACTCAATCATTACTAAAGGTCTATATATATTACAACAATATTTTTACAACATAATTTTTTATACCAATGTAATATTACCCAGTGTTGTCAGATGTGCGCTTCGTTTAATTCTTAATCTGCTATTAGGAAATAGCAGATTAAGAATTAAATTCATGTAATTTCAGGAAAAGCAAAAAATCTTCTCCTGATTTATGTTATATTGCCATCCAGAAATAAAAACGCGTTAACAGTATGACATAAAATTAAGCTAAACCTTCCTTAATTTAATTAAATTTTCAGATTTGATAATTTTTAATAGCAAATTTTTTCTGACTTTGTTTAAATGAAAAAAAAATTAATACAGCAAGCAACATTTTAGGAAACTAAGTTACGTATTCTGAATTCAGCCTTAGGTATCATGCCAGTATAATATGTCACAGAAGAATCTGTGAAGAAAGCAAGACCGCAGCAGAAAGACAACATATGAAAAGAAACATCCATTACTTATCCACGGGCTCGAATCCAGGTACCTTTGACGCGAACTAGGACACAGGTTATTTTTTTAAAACTATGAATAAAAACATGTAACAAAAATCATCCACTAAAGGAATTTTAGAGAGAAGATAGATGAAGCTCAGCCATTTATGCTCCTACGTTGTAAAAGATGTACCACTGTAAAGTTCACCTGCTAGAGTAGACTACTACTGCTTCAGAAACTACAAGGACCTCCTGGTTACTTCCCTTTCACTTTCCACATAATATATTTCTCCAAAATGATTTCGTCCGTCGGATGGGACGTTAAGCCTTGGCTCCGTGTGCGGGAGAGTCATACCTTGTGCACGTTAAAGAATTCGCTGGATGGTCTTGACGGGAGGCTACCATCTGTCTCCCAACAGTTGTTCCAGTGGGTTCCCTCCTCCAACCTTCTCTGAGCCTTCGAGGTCCATGTGACCTGGCCATTTAGCCCATTGTGTGCAAAAAAGTGCCGCTCAGAAGTAAAACAATCCAACTCAAAATGATTCCAAATTCAATTCGTGGTCTGTCATGCCCCTCTAATTTATTTATTAATGTATTTTTATGGTTATTGTATATATATATATGTTTTAAGTGTATTTTTGGAAGTATTCGGAATGGGAATGCATTAGTTGTCATTCGGGCCCAAGATAGCTGTGCTCCATGTGCTCACGAAGCAGAACATTGAAGCTTTAATCGATTTTTTAGACTAAAGGAAGACTTCTAGTGCAAACATTAAAACTGAAAGAAAAACTATTGTAACAAAATCCACATACCCTATTTACGAAGTTCTGTTGATTGCTTTCAATACAAATGAGTTAAAATAAATTGCGATTTTTAAAGATGCCTTTTCGCAAAACTTCACAAGTTGTTTTCTCGAACGTTACAGCAACGTACTTCCTCCTGTGATACTTCTAAAGCAATTTCTAATTTTTTTTTTGCTAAAATGTAATTATTTTATGATCTTTCGTATTGTTTGTTTAGTCAAAAAACAAATATTTCTTTTTAGGTTCCTGAACACTTAATTACATCACACCATCTGGAACTGGCATTAAACTATTTACTTTGCTGGCCTTTCTTTCCTAAAAGTCACATCAAATATCTCATTAACCTAAAGCTTTTTCTTTACCAGTTCCTTCTTAAATAACCCCTAACCGAAGTATCATATTTGCTAATGGTCAAATGTATTCAATGAATTCAATATATGGATCTCTAAACAAATATTGAAAATTTTCGTTTGATATTTCGATAAATATATAATTTATCCATCTTTGAAGTATTTTTTTATATTGTTAATTTTTTTTTTCTTTTTGAAAAATTCAGGTAATATTTGTTTTTAATAACATATATTAATTTAACTTTGGTAAAAATAAAATTTGCAAGCATTCAGTAGTTCTTCAAAGAGACGTTAGTCCAGTGGTTCCCTTTGTTCCTTGGATAGGTAATTCATAAGTAGGGTCTCAAAGTAAGCGAGGGTTACGTCCCTGGTAATCCAGTGAAAGTGCAAATTCGTTTAAGTTGGGATTCCCCTATAGTAGGGGTTATCAGCGTGGGGTACGCCGTGAGAGCTCGAAAGTCGCTAGATCTAATAACAAAGTTTTATTCCCATTGTTATACTACAACTATAGTTTCATCTATCTATACAAGGGGTACGCCAGTTATATACACATTTCCAGGGGGTACGTGAAGCATAAAAGTTTGAGAACCACTGCCCTATAGTACTCCTACGGAGGACGATATACGAGAATTGAATAGTAATGGAGACGAGCTAACGGAAGACCTACGAGAAGTTGTCGAGAGTAGTCGAGTAGTAGAGGTAGAAGTTATCCATAGACCCTATAGTAAAACTATTAAAGATATACAAGGGAAAACTATACCATTTCCTATAAAATATGTTCGCACACCCAAGTATATAGGGCTTTTTAGGGGACACTTAACATAAGATTTCTTTTACGGCATGCAGAACCTAGAGTTTTTATGGAGTGTCGAACCTATGATTCTTTTTCCTCAATAATCTTAAAAACAAATTGGCCACCTACCTTACGAGCAACGTAACACTTCTCCAGGATCAGTCGTGTGTAAGGGAGTTCTAGTACTACTGTGAACTCGCGTTTTTATGATTCTACTGTATCTGACTTTTATGAGTTTTTTACTGACACTTCAGAGCGTGAGTGAACCCACTACCCAGCGCTGAACCCCACTTGAGTTCAGAGTTGGGTAGTAGGGGAAGATCTTAGTTCAGGGGTGGGGAACCTTTTCATGTTGGAAGGCCAGATTAAGTTAGCTGTAATCTAATAAGGCCGCATTCAAGAAACTCAATTAGATACACTTCAAAACGTACATTATTTTGTAAAAATCTAACTACTATGTATTAACTAACTTCAAAAATGGAAAAATTTTGTTAATTCTAAAGTTAACTAATTTTTAATGACTTTGCTGTTACTGCTTTTGTAGGAAAGAATTTGAATATTTGGTTGAGCATGGAGGTCCGCAGTTTCAGAGGATCCTCTAGGTGGGTATCCATCATTTGTGACCTTAAGGGCATCTTGATTTGGGTCATGTAGGAGAATGCAGATTCGCAACAATAAGTGGTTGAAAAGCAAGAAAGCACTTTTCGTACATGTTGCAGAATGTTCAAAAGGCTGCACTTAATGGCCTGCAAGGCCACAGGGTTGGGTTGTTTTACCTCTGAGCGGCACTTTTTTTCACACAATGGGCTAAATGGCCAGGTCACATCGACCTCAAAGGCACAGAGAAGATTGGGGGAGGGGACACACTGGAACAACTGTTGGGAGACAGATGGTAGCCTCCCGTCAAGGCCATCCAGCGTGTTCTTTAACCCTTTCACGACTAAGGGAAACATTTTTCCCATTTTAAAATTGGTGATTGTCGTATTTAATTATAACCTTATCTGCATTTTTTATAGAGAATGTCAAAATAGAACGCATGCCGAACGCAATTACGTAAACGGGAATGTTTAGAAAACAAAAACAGAACTGTCAGGATGCATAATATATGTACAGTCGCTCAAATAAATATCCGAACACTAAGGTTGATTATAGAATTCAGAAAAAAATATCTAAAGACGATTTTTTTACAAATTGTGATCTGGCAACCTTCGTGTACAGTGGACGAAAGGTTGCCATATCACTAATTTCTAAAAAATTCGTTGCCAGATGTTTTTTCTGATTTCTGTATTCAACCTTAGTGTTCGGATATTTATTTGAGCGACTTTACTATGTGCAATGTCCATCTTTGCCTCACTACCAAAAGAAATTGTTTCGCAGAATATCATAATTAGCACATCATTTTGTATAGTAATTTTATTTCATAATTTTTTATTATTTTAGTTAACAGTTTGTTCTAATAAACCAATAAATAAAACACATTGCATAATAAGCCTAACTATAATTTGTGTTACCTTTATAGTCCATTGGGAAAAATATTTCCCATAAAATTCCAAAAAAACTACACATTGTTAAGTATTTTTCTTATTATTTTTATTTATTTTACGTCTAAACAAACTAAAATAAACAGTTACATACTAATATTTACTCTTAGAAACCTTATGGTCCTGAAAGGGTTAACGTGCACAGGGTATGGCTCTCTCGCACACGGTGCCACGGCTTAACGTTCCATCCGACGGGCGCGGCCTTTACCAAGCCCATCGGTGTCCCCTACTGACCGTGGGCAGGGCGGAGAGTTTTGCGGAGATAAGTCTCAACGCTGACCCAGTTGGGACTCGAACCTGGGAACTGCAGATTTTCGGACCAAACCATTATCACACATAGACACCAAACCATTATCACACATAGTACCGGAGGTCCTAGGCAAATGATTCTAGAGACGACAGCATGACGTCATGTGTAACTGGAAATAGAAGCAGCACTCTTTCTCCCGAGACCCAAATAAAAACCACCGTAACAACAGACGCGAATCAGTAGGAATGAAACAGTGCAGTGCCTCCTACCCCTGTGCGACATCTGCAGCAATCTAGCACAATATGACATCTGTAATGCCTCCACCAGTGTCCATATAGACCATCTGACTGTTTGAATGTAGCTGAATTACAGGCATGGCATCCCCTGCACACCCTGTCTCACAATGATAATCATTGCCAATCACGTCGTCTGTGCTGCATCGAGCATGTGTATTGTAGGAGAGAAAATGGCGACACGTGGTTAGCTTGCTTGGTTACTGATCTAAGGGACCTGGGTTCAAGTCCAGGGTAAGGCATGGATGCATATGTCGTTTTTCTGCTGAGGTCCTGCCATCCTCACAGACCTTCTACTGTGGCATATAAACTGACAGGCTCCTGTCAGACCTCTGGGACAAGCAGTTGTTTGAGGGGGTATTTATTTATTTTATTTATTTAATTTTCAAAGATGTATCACACTTATGTTTGGAGGCAGATGGTGGTCTCATCAGAAATCACTGCATTTGGCATCACTGCGGGAGCAGAAGGATCTGGCACACATCAGAGAGCACCACAGTGCCCACAAACCCACTGTTATGTTGTGGGGTTCATCAGTTATGACTCCAGAACTCCTTTAGTGCTCAAGGAAACTTTGACAACTCATTGATGATATTATTCTCCGCCTTCATCTACCTTTCATGCGAAGCTCTCCTAGTGACATTTTTCAGCAGGGTAATATTTTTCCCCAGGTGACACACATTGTCCAACGGTGCCTACTGGATGACAACATTCTACCTTGTCCCAATATGTCCACGGATTTATCCCTTATAGAGAACATATGGGATATACCAATATTTTCGTATTCTTAATAAATTTCCTTTCATTCTTTATCAGTTTCGTCACATCTGTTACAATGCCCACAGTCTGTTCACACACTGGATACCCTGCATCTCCATTTTGAGGACAAATTGCAGATAGTGCTTTAGGACACTATTAGGGACATATATGCAACGATGCCGCGACGTCTGGCTCCTTACGTCATAGCCAATGGGGGTCATTCCCCGTAATGAGAACGCATATTGGGGATCTCTAAATACACTCTTAATATTAGCAGTGATTGTACGATTAATCGTTACTTTCTCATAACATGCTCTATCACTCTGCTCAGTTTCGCCGAGCTTCGAGACTTAGTTCACGTGTTGCAATTTTTGTGTCCATTAGTATAGAAGCATTTAAGAAAGATACTTGCTTTTCTAGGTCTTAATTTAACTAATATTCTTGCACGTAAAACAATAGTAGAGGAACACTATTTAGCAAGTAGATTCTTTAATGCTCTACCAGAAAAAACAAAACTGATAAAGAATGAAAGGAAATTTATTTAGAATACGAAAATATTGGTTTTAAACATAGTAAATATTAATATATTATTCTAAACGTATTTGATCCGTTTACTATGATTAAATTGCAAGATCTATTAAATTAGTATAATATAAAATATATCAAATTTTAATAGTTTTAGAATATAAGTACTGTTTGTATTTAAGGCATTATATATTGATAATATTTCTTTATGTTGCCAAAATAAAGTTGCTATTATTTAGCCTAATTATTTCCGAAATGCCAGTTTATAATCATCATCATCATCATCCTCAAGCAGCGATGGACTACGGAGATCCAACCAGACCGTGCAATTTAGTTTTCCAAGCAAGTCTGTCCTGAGCTACATCTACTGCATCCAATTCTAACAAGGTCCTGTTTCACATTGTCTGCCCACCGCATCCTAGGTCTCCCCATCTTTCTGAGGCCTTTAGGCACACTGTTCATAACCCTATTCGCCAATCTATAATTATTCATACGGGCAACATGGCCAAACCAACGGAGTCTCTCTCTGCACAATATGCTGCTTAAAGGAGGTTGCAAACTCCTTTGCCTAACCTCATCATTAGTTACAAAGTTGAACCACAAAATGCCCAAGATACTGCGTAAGCATCTGGAATCAAAAGCATCTAGTTTCCTTTTATCTTGTTTACAAAGTGTCCAAGTTTCACTACCATAACTAACTTTAGAAAGAACAAAATTATTATACTGTCTAATTTCATTCTTTAGGTGTATACGATTATTTCTCCACACTCTCCATAGATTCTTAAAAGTCCCGGCAGCAATCCCTATTCATCTGTTAATCTCATGCCGCACATCACCAGTATCTGTTACATAGCTCCCAAGATAATTACATTGTGACACCTGCTCAAGACTGCAGTCATTCAGATTAATTGAATCACAGCCTGCCTGACCAATTTTCATCACTTTAATTTTTTCTCTGTTTATAACCAAATCTACTCTACTCCCAGTCTCATCAACAGCTCAAATGAAAGAGTTCATCTCATCATCATCAGCATAATATAAGTCAGATATTGTCGTATCTCCAGCCCATTTAAAGCCAAAATCTTTCCCTTGCAGTGAATTTCGCATAACATAATCAATAACCAAGCTAAAGAGAAAAGGAGACAAAATGCACCCTTGTCGAACACTAGAAGTAATGCTAAACCAATTGCTACGAGTCTTACCAACTCTCACACACGACTCAGTGTTATTATAGAGAGCTTTCATTATGTTACTAACTTCTTTGGTATAGCATATGATTTCACAATCAACCACAAATTATGACGATCAACAGAGTCGAAAGCCTTTTTTAAATCAACAAAGCTAGCAACCAAAGGTTTCTGAAACTCTATACATTTCTCAAGAATCTGCCTAAGTGAAAATATCTGATCCACACATCCCCTACCACTTCTGAATCCACATTGCTCATCACGCAATTGACTGTCAACCAGATTCTTAATTCTATTAAGTACAATCATGGAAAGAACTTTACCTGGAACAGAGAGTAGGCTGAAACCCATATAGTTATCACAAGAACTGCGATCACCTTTTTTGAAAATAGGGATAACAATAGCTCTGGTAAAATCCTTAGGAACCATCATCATCATCATCATCATCATCATCATCCTCAAGCAGCCATGGGCTACGGAGGTCCAACCAGACCGTGCAATTTAGTTCTCCAAGCAAGTCTATCCTGAGCTACATCTACTGCATCTGGCCACTGCACACCAATTCTAACAAGGACCTGTTTGACATTGTCTGCCCACCGCATCCTAGGTCTCCCCTTCTTTCTGAGGCCTTTAGGCACACTGTTCATAACCCTATTCGCCAATCTATAATTATTCATACGGGCAACATGGCCAAACCAACGGAGTCTCTCTCTGCACAATATGCTGCTTAAAGGAGGTTGCAAACTCCTTTTCCTAATCTCATCATTAGTTACAAAGTTGAACCACCTAATGCCCAAGATACTGCGTAAGCATCTGGAATCAAAAGCATCTAGTTTCCTGTTATCTTGTTTACAAAGTGTCCAAGTTTCACTACCATAACTAACCCTAGAAAGAACCAAACTATTATACAGTCTAATTTTAGTCTTTAGGTGTATACGCCTATTTCTCCACACTCTCCATAGATTCTTAAAAGTCCCAGCAGCAATCCCTATTCGTCTGTTAATCTCATGCCGCACATCACCATTATCTGTTACATAGCTCCCAAGATAATTAAACTGTGACACCTGCTCAAGACTGCAACCATTCAGATTAACTGAATCACAGCCTGCCTGACCAATTTTCATCACTTTAGTTTTCTCTCTGTTTATAACCAAACCTACTCTACTACCAGTCTCATCAACAGCTCGAATGAAAGAGTTCATCTCATCAACATCATTTGCCAAAAGGGCTAAATCATCAGCATAATCTAAATCAGAAATTTTCGTATCTCCAGCCCATTTAAGGCCAAAATCTTTCCCTTGAAGTGAATTTCGCATAACATAATCAATAACCAAGCTAAAGAGAAAAGGAGACAAAATGCACCCTTGTCGAACACCAGAAGTAATGCTAAACCAATTGCTACAAGCCTTACCAACTCTCACACACGACTCAGTGTTATTATAGAGAGCTTTCATTATGTTAACTAACTTGTCTGGTATACCATATGATCTCACAATCAACCACAAATTATGACGATCAACAGAGTCGAAAGCCTTTTTGAAATCAACAAAGCTAGCAACCAAAGGTTTCTGAAACTCTAAACATTTCTCAAGAATCTGCCTAAGTGAAAATATCTGATCCACACATCCCCTACCACTTCTGAATCCACATTGCTCATCACGCAATTGCCTGTCAACCAGATTCTTAATTCTATTAAGCACAATCATGGAAAGAACTTTACCTGGAACAGAGAGTAGGCTGATACCCCTATAGTTATCACAAGAACTGCGATCACCTTTTTTGAAAATAGGGATAACAATAGCTCTGGTAAAATCCTTAGGAACCATGCCTTTATCATAAAAGAGATTCAGAATTTCAGTCATCCAAGTGGTAACCGAAACATTCCCAGCTCTAAGCATTTCCGTAGTAATTTCATCTACCCCTGGGGATTTATGAAGTTTAAGTTTAGAAACAGCCAAACTAACTTCAGATTGTGTTATAGGGCCAACATTAAAGCCACCAATGCATCTATCATCATTGCAAACAATGGGAGTAGAACTAACTACATTGTTTAGAACATCACTGAAATGCTCAGCCCACCTAGCCATGACAGAATCCTCCCCTTCTATAACCTTACCTTGTTTATCCTTCAATCCTTGTATGCCTGTCCGTTTTCTACCACACAAAACATTAACTATCTGGTACAGCTCTCTACTGTTGTGCTGTCTAACTGCTTCCTCGGCTTTGTCAGCCAAACCATCAAGCCAAAAATTTTTATCAGCAGCTAACTGATCCTTTACAAGTTTATTAAGGTCTCTGTAATGCTTTCTATTAGGACTAGTAGGGTATTGATTAAGGGCATTCCTGCAGTTCTTTCTTTCCGAAATAAGCTCAAGTGCCTTATCACTCAGATAATTTTGCCTCTTCTGCTCCTTTTTTCCTAAAAGAGTACTGTTAGTGTCCAAAAAAGCCTGTTTAAAATGATCCCATTCTTCCTCAACTTCAGTAGTAAGCAAACCATGACTGTCATAATGTCTAAGTAACCTATCATGGTAAGCTTTGGCTATAACTGGATCTTTCAGAGCTTCAGTATTAAAAGTAAATTTTTTAACCCTAGCACAACACTTTTTAAGTTTAAGTTGCAACACACTTTTAACAAGGTAATGGTCAGATCCAATTTCAGCTCCCCTATATGCCCTGGTATTCCTAACACAACTAGTCCATTTGCTGTTAATTAATATGTAATCAATCATATTCTTATGCAGCCCATCAGGTGAAACCCATGTGTACTTATGTATGTCGCGGTGTTTGTAATAAGTGTTAGTTATTCTGAATCCATTGAGTTTACTTACCTGTAGGAGACGTTGCCCATTGCTATTGCAGCTACCAATACCAAAAGGGCCTATTACTCCTCCCCAAAGGTCAGAGTCAGTACCAACTTTGGCATTGAAGTCACCAAGAACAAGGGTAATATCTCCTTTCTTGACAGAATTCAAAATATCCTGAAGTTGTTCATAAAACCTATCCTTCTCATCCTCATCGGCATCCTCAGTGGGGGCATAACAGCAGATAACATTCAAGTCTTTAACGCTTGTCTGAAATTTTGCTGTAAGAAACCTTTCATTAATGCACTCATATCCTAGAAGAGCATCACTAGCGTGTCTGCTGAGAAGCAGACCCACGCCTTGGTGATGCTTTTTGTCGTCCCTCCCTGAAAAGAGAAATTTAAGATTATTTTTAAGAATCTGACCTTTATCTGTCCATCTGGTCTCTTGCAAGCCGAGAATATCTAAATTATAACGGTGGAATTCTTGTGTGAGGACATCAAGAGAAAAAGCTCTGTGCAGAGTCCTCACATTCCAACTACCTATGGAGAGAAAATGGTTAGTGGGATGTTTAAAGAAACTATGTTTATTGAGAGAGGGAATGCCGACAATATCAAACAGCCCCCTAATCGCAGACATGGGGCAAAGACCCGTTCCCCCACTACTAAAGGCTGAAGCCATCTACACTGGAAGACTTCCTCCAATGTAGAATTTGACGATGCCAATAGAAGCATAGAGTTCAGGTGCCTGCGATGACTTCTGCTCAGGATTATCCACCAGCTGATAAACATATCCTGTGGATCTATTCACTTGGGGCTGTCAACCCACAAACAAACAGAAAACACAGCGGAAGATTTTCCCTCCACAGAAGCCCACCAGTGCAGCAAAATCAGGATCCATAATCAAGCTCAGAGCCATATATCTGTCCAGTCCAGTAGGTTTATATGGTCAGCACCAGGACCCTGTGTGGTTGACCACTCCTCAGCAGGGTAGAAAAAAAAGAAACGTAGCCATAGTTGTCCAGATCAGTAGGCCACACTAATCTGGCAGCCCTCCCCTTCCGTTCACTTCCACAAGAGAGTATCTCTTTTGAAAGTTACTAACGGTCCGCACCACGAGAAGGCGGGGTTGGACATTAGGTGCTAGGCCTGGCCGGTTCTATGCATCATCACAGGGGATTGGTGCATAGCTCTCCTTCCAGTGACTACCTAGCTACCATTTACAGAGCCTTTATCATAAAAGATATTCAGAATTTCAGTCATCCAAGTGGTAACCGAAACATTCCCAGCTCTAAGCATTTCTGTAGTAATTTCATCTACACCTGGTTATTTATGAAGTTTAAGTTTAGAAATAGCCAAAATAACTTCAGATTGTGTTATAGGGCCAACATTAAAGCCATCAATGCATCTATCATCATTGCAAACAATGAGAATACAACTAACCCCATTGTTTAGAACATCACTGAAATGCTCAGCCCACCTAGCCATGAAAGAATCTTCATCCTATAACCTTACCTTGTTTATCCTTCAATCCCTGTATACCTGTCCGTTTTCTACCACACAAAATATTAGCTATCTGGTATAGCTCTCTGCCGTTGTGCTGTCTAACTGCTTCCTCAGCTTTGTCAGCCAAGCAATCAAGCCAAAGATTCTTATCAGCAGCTAACTGATCCTTTTACACATTTATTAAGCTCTCTGTAATGCTTTCTACTAGGACTAGTAGGGTATTGATTAAGGACATTCCTGCAGTTCTTTCTTTCCGAAGTAAGCTCAAGTGCCTTATCACTCAGATAATTCTGCCTCCTCTGCTCCTTTTTTCCTAAAAGAGTACTGTTAGTGTCCAAAAAAGCCTGTTTAAAATGATCCCATTCTTCTTCAAGTTCAGTAGCAAGCATACCATGATTGTCATAATGACTAAATAACCTATCATGGTAAGCTTTGGCTATAATTGCGTCTTTCAGAGCTTCAGTATTAAAAGCAAATTTTTTAACCCTAGCACAACACTTTTTAAGTTTAAGTTGCAAGACACTTTTAACAAGGTAATGGTCAGATCCAATTTCAGCTCCCCTATATGCCCTGGTATTTCTAACAGAACTAGCCCATTTCCTGTTAATTAATATATAATCAATCATAATCTTATGCAGCCCATCAGGTGAAACCCATGTGTACTTATGTATGTCGCGGTGTTTGTAATATGTGTCAGTTATTCTGAAACCATTGAGTTTACTTACCTGTAGGAGACGTTGCCCATTGCCATTGCAGCTACCAATACCAAAAGGGCCTATAACTCCTCCCCAACGGTCAGAGTCAGTACCAGCTTTGGCATTGAAGTCACCAAGAACAAGGGTAATATCTCCTTTCTTGACAGAATTCAAAATATCCTGAAGTTGTTCATAAAACCTATCCTTCTTATCCTCATCGGCATCCTCAGTTGGAGCATAACAACAGATAACATTCAAGTCTTAACGCTTGTCTGACATTTTGCTGTAAGAAACCTTTCATTAATGCACTCGTATCCTAGAAGAGCATCACTAGCGTGTTTTCTGAGAAGCAGACCCACGCCTTGGTGATGCCTATTGTCGTCCCTCCCTGAAAAGAGAAATTTAAGATTATTTTTAAGAATATGATCTTTATCCGTCCATCTGATCTCCTGCAAGCCGAGAATATCTAAATTATAATGGTGGAATTTTTGTGTGAGGACATCAAGAGAAAATGTTCTGTGCAGAGTCCTCACATTCCAACTACCTATGGAGAGAAAATGATTAGTGGGTTGTTTAAAGAAATTATGTTTATTGAGAGAAGGAGTGCCGACAATATCAAACAGCCCCCTAATCGCAGACATGGGGCAAAGACCCGTTCCCCCACCACTGAAGGCTGAAGCCATCTACACTGTAAGACTTCCTCCAATGTAGAATTTGATGATGCCAATAGAAGCAAAGAGTTCAGGTGCCTGCGATGACCTCTGCTCAGGATTATCCACCAGCTGATAAAAATATCCTGTGAATCTATTCACTTGGGGCTGTCAACCCACAAAAAAACAGAAAACACAGCGGAAGATTTTCCCTCCACAGAAGCCAATTAGTGCAGCAAAATCAGGATTCATAATCAAGCTCAGAGCCACATATCTGTCCAGTCCAGTGGGTTTATATGGTCAGCATCCTGTGAATCTATTCACTTGGGGCTGTCAACCCACAAACAAACAGAAAACACAGCGGAAGATTTTCCCTCCACAGAAGCCAATTAGTGCAGCAAAATCAGGATTCATAATCAAGCTCAGAGCCACATATCTGTCCAGTCCAGTGGGTTTATATGGTCAGCACCAGGACCCTGTGTGGTTGACCACTCCTCAGCAGGGTAGAAAAAAAAAGAAAAGTAGCCGTAGTAGTCCAGATCAGTAGGCCACACTAATCTGGCAGCCCTCGCCTTCAGTTCACTTCCACAAGAGAGTATCTCTTTTGAGAGGTACTAACGGTCTGCTCCACGAGAAGGCGGGGTCTGACATTTGGTGCTAGGCCTGGCCTGTTCTATGCATCATCACAGGAGATTAGTGCATAGCTCTCCTTCCAGTGACTACCTAGCTGCCATTTACAGACCTTTTATACTCTATTGTTATACTCTATTGGAATTATTGTTTGTTTATACGCTACTGGAATTATTGTTTTCTCAATTATATGCTGCGGAGTTTAAAATTTTAATACTTTATAATTAATTATAATGCATTCATATAAAAATTGAATAATATCCTAATGTCATTTCAATTATACATTGTACATTTGGGAAATAATAAAACTATCTATCTATCTAGCAGCGCCGCCACTGACCAACTCTCAACAATCAGAGAGAGAGACGTGCGATATACCTGTCCTTCATAAAGGTGTTATAAATATTGATGGCATTCGACAGGCTAGTGAAAACTATGCCTAACTAAATGTATTTTAGGCTTAAGTCAAAATAGGTAATGTCCAAGGCTGCCATCTCTAAAATGTGTTCGAGATGGTTAACAGATGGAGCTCATTGTACGGCTTGGCTAATTGTGACAGACTTCCAAAATTACAAGAGAGGAGGCCTAGAGAATTTCAGAGGCATAGGGATTAAATCGCCGTTTCCCTTTGCAACAAATAATCATTGCTTATATATGTTGAGATTAATTGATATCAACTAGATCAATCACATGGAACTGCAATAATTGCTGTTAGGCAGTAGGTATCTGATTCAAAAATGTTTAGTAACTGCTAAAAATCAGAAAGCGAGACTTCTTTGGTCTCCTGAGTGGCATTAGTGGGTTTTATAGAATTGGAAATGTAAAAAGATATTGTGAAGAGATGAATTGTAATATCTTTTATATAGATGGCAAAGCTAGAGTGCAGTGTCAATCTTATGAAGCAATAGACCTCTAACACATCTTATTCGCTGTACAAGCTGCTGTCGGAGGTTGGGTTGGGATGTTTTACCTCTGAGCGGCACGTTTTTGCATACCATGGGCTAAATGGCCAGGTCACATGGACCCCGAAGTCTCAGAGGAGGTTGGGGACCCACTGGAACAGCTGTTGGGAGACAGATGGTAGCCTCCCGTCAAGGCCATCCAGCGTGTTCTTTAACGTGCACAGGGTATGTCTCTCCCGCACACGGGGCCACGGCTTAACGTCGCATCCGACGGACGGCTGCATTTCCAAGCCCATCGGTGTCCCCTACTGACCGTGGGCAGGACGGGGAATTTTGCGGAGATAAATCTTAACGCTGACCCAGCTGGGACTCGAACCTGGGAACTACAGATTACGAGCCTGGCGCGCTATCGACTGAGCCACCCCCGCCCCAAGCTGTCGGAGAAGAAGTCATGGTGTGGGGAATGTTCACATGGCATAGATTAGGTCCACTAATATGTACAAAGCGTCGATTAAATTTCACAGAATATTTAAACGCCATAACCGATCATGTACAATCTGCTATGCTTCATATTTTCGTCATGGAGACGGTCAATATCAAGATGATAATGCCACATGCAAAATGAGTCTGACAGTAATTTGAGAAACGTGATGGAGAATCGAGTCATCTTTCCTAGAACGCCTGTTGCCTGATCTTAACTCCATTGATAATTTGTGAGATCTAGTGCAGGGGCTCGCACTATATTGTCCTTAACCCTGAAGGAATGCATGCTACATTGCAGCAAGAATGACTTCAGAAGATTAACCTTCCAAACAGTAGTAGAAATGGAAGGAATGCGATAGGACGACGTCCCACTAATTCTGAAGATGAAATGGAAGACTAGCACTACCTTGTGTAACACAGACAGTTGTGCATGTATGTGGCAAGAAAATGCTCCGACATCTTCAGAGTATCGAATTTTTTTTGGGGGGGGGATTAAATTTGATGTATTTTGCCGTATCTCTGGTTTAAAAATCCCATTTCCAGCACTGCTTTCAAACACTAATTGAAATGACCCCTTATTTATCCCCTATAGATATATATTAAATCTATGCCACGCCGAATTCAAACAATCTGAAGACACGTGTTTATCTTATGCGACAGTAAGGTAAGGTTTACAGATTTTGGGTCATGCTGTATATATTCTGAAATGTATACAGATCGTTAATGCATTTATACACTTCTTAAAATATCGTAATTATGGGTAGGAGGTGCTTGATCACCGAGCTCCCAGAGATGTGTAATGTCGTAAATAAATAAATAAAATATCGTAATTAAATTTTATATGATGGTTCGTGAGCTCAAGGCCATGGATTTTTCCCTCCGGATTGATGGCCTCAGATTTCTTCTTACTTATAATAAAACGGGGAAATAGGCCTCGAGAATCATAACATAAAGCAATTAAATATTTGATTCTCTAAACTTTTACCCGCCTATAGAGAGGTACTTTTTCCTTAAAAAAATTCCTGTGAATTAAAATAGTGTAATACTTTGGATCATAACTTTTCTTCTACTCCTGGTTAAAATCCTTTCCCCCTACCAAAACAAAGAAGAAATGCGTAAACAGCAACCGAATGTATCAATTTTTATATAGAATGCACATACGTCCCGGTTTTTAGAGAATTATCCTGGTGTCCGGAAAGAAATTTTCTAGACCTCTAAGTTGTGACGGTAAAAACAGGCTCTCAATATAAGTGGATTTAATTAATGCGTTGTTGGAATATTACGGTCACTGTAATTTACGGCTTTTTTTTTAATTTACGTATCTTTTAATGTACATTATTTCAATTTATATACGTAACCTAGATGGCATAAATAACATTATTAAGTATTTTTGTAACCAGGGCGATATTTACTCGTATTAGCCCTAGTCATGAAAAAAGATAGTGCGCACTTATGGGCTTGTAATTTTCTATTAAAAATTAAAAAAAATATTATTTTGACATGCATGAGGAAAGAAAATGATGTAATCAATTTTTTTTTAACTTATGGAGTTTTAAATGCTGTATTTCTTTCATATGAACATGAAATGTGCATCTTTACATTCCCTATCTTTTAAAAGTTTACTTTCAACTGTCATGAGCGATAGTTATTTGAACTAAAACCAGATCTTTATTCTTCAAAGAATAGAAAAGGACACGATTTTTCTGGTTCTTCATTAAGCAAAATGTTTCATTAAGCGAACTGCATTAGGCGAACTTGATAGGAAAGCTCCAAGAAAAGTGCCTAACGTGGAAATCCAGCCCTCTTTATGACGATGGAACGAGAGCTGGAAAATGTTCTATAAATTCTGCAAATTTAGCACACGACCTATAAAATGTTCTCGTAATTCTGCAATTTGGCACGAGTTAGAAAATATTCTCTTAGTTCTCTGATTTTTGTCACACAACCTAGAGTTTTTTTTTCTTAATTCTATCGTTTGAACACACAGTTTCGAAAAGGTTTCCCATTCCATGTTCTAGATCAAAAAAAAAACTTATTTGACAATCATTTTCAAAATATAAATGCATCCCTGTTGTGCTTATAAATATACTCATGACACAAAAATTGCAACACCATGAAGCAAGCCTCGATGAAACTGAGCAGAGTTGTAGAGCATGTGGGAAGGTAGTAATGATTAATTGCACAATCCCCGCGTACATATTAAGGGTGTGTTTAGGAGCCCCTAACATGTGTTCTCAATACAGGGTTTGTAATCATGATAAATGCATTACTCGCTTTAATGTTGACCCTATATAACATTCCGAAATCACTTTGGCTATCTCTAAATTAAAACTGCATAAATTCCCAGGTGTGGATGAAATCACCACTGAACTGCTTAGAGCTGGGAACATTTGTGTTGTCACATGGCTGACTGAAAATTTGAATATATTTTTATGATAAAGGTGTTGTTCCTAGGATTTTACTAGAACTATTATTATCTCTATTTAAAAAAGGTGATCGCAGTTCTTGTGATAACTATAGCCTACTTTCTGTTCCAGGTAAAGTTCTCTGCATGATTGTGCTTAATAGAATTAAGAATCTGGTTGACAAGCAATTGCGTGATGAGCAATGTGAATTCAGAATTGGTAGGGAATGTGTAGATCAGATTTTTTCACTCAGGCAGATTCTTGAGAAATGTTGAGAGTTTCAGAAACACGTGAATACTAGCTTTGTAGATTTCAAAACATCTGTTGACCTTCATAATTCGGGATTGATCGTGAGATCGTATAGCATACCAGACAGTTAACATAATGAAGGTTCTCTATAACACCGAGTCGTATATGAGAGTTTTACTGTAATAATTGACTTAGCATTCCTTCTAGTGCTCAACAATGGTGCAATTTTCTCCTTTTCTCTTTAATTTGATTATTGACTATATAATGCCGAATTCTTTGCATTTGAAAAAGTTTGTGTGTAAATGGTCTAGAGATCTGAAAATTTCTTACTTAGATTATGCTCATGACTTAGCCCTTTTGCAAAAGATTTTAGGAGATGGAACGTTTTCATTAGAGCTATTGATGAGGCTGGTGGTAGAGTAGGTTTGGTAATAACAGGGAGAAAACTAACGTGATGAAAATTCGTGAAGCAGGTTGTGGCAGTTAATCTGAATGATTGCACCCTTGAGCAAGTGTCTAAGTTTAATTATCTTGGGATCTATGTAACAGATACAGGTGTTGTTCGTCATGATATAAATAATAGAATATGGATTGCTGCTGGGACTTTTAGAATCTATGGAGAGTGTTAGGTTGTATAATAGTTTCGTTCTTTCTAAGGTTAGTTATTGTAGCGAAATATGGACCATTTTTAAGCACTATAACAAGAAACCTTGATGCCTTTGATTCTTGATGCTTACGCAGTATCTTTGGCATTAGGTGATTTGACTTTGTAAATAATGATGAGGTTAGAAGAAGGAATCAGTAACCTCCTTTGAGCAGGATTTTGTACAGAGATATACTGTGTTGATTTGGCCGGCATGACCATACACATAGCTACGATTGGCACATAGGATTATGAACAGTGTTCCCAAAGGCTTCAGTAAAAGGGGGAGACCTAGGATGCGATGAGCAGAAAAAATCAAACAGGACTTTGTTAGAATTGGTGTACAGTGGCTATATTCAGCAGATGTAGCTCAGGACAGACGTGTTTGGAGAACTGAATTTCACAATGTGGTTCAATCTTTGTAGCCCATGGCTGCTTTACGATGATGATGATGATGATACAGGTATAACTCCCACTGGCAAGCGGACAGATGTCGAGGCATCGATGCATACATGTCCCTAATAATATCCTCAGGCACGTTCTGTGATTTCTTTCTCTAAATCGAAACATAATGTGTGCTGGCTATGGATACTCTCAGAGACATCGACTCAGCACATCCCATTGTACTCTATAGGTAGGAAATCGATATCCCATAGACATATGAGGTCATTTGGGGAATACAATGTTTGCCCAATGTTGCTCAGACAATGCGTGCCATAGGGAGACATCCGTTATCCTGCTGAAAAATGGCACCAAGAGGTTTAGCACCACAGGAAAGGTAGACAATAGGGCACCAGAATGTCATTGATGTATTGTTAAGCTGTCAAAGTTCTCTGAACAAAAACTAAAGGTGCTCTGGAGACATAACTGAGTGCACTCTACAACAGAACGGTGTGCATGCGGGCACTGTTACACTCCTGGATGTGTGGATGATCCTAGCACTCGCCGCGGCGACACCAAACCCTGATGTAACCACCATCTGCACCCAAACAGAAGTGTGACTCATCTGAAAGGAAGATGTAATTCCATTCCACAACATATGCTCAATGCACCAGAGATGACGTACCTGGTGATGATTAGATGTCAGAGGTAACCAGGGCAGGGGATATTGTGCATGTAATTCAGCTTCATTGAAACGTCGTCGGATGGCCCTTGTGGACACTGGTGCAAGCATTGCAGGTGCCACATTGCAGTGGATTGCTGTGGATGTCGCACAGGGGTCGGAGGTTGCTTGTCGGCTGATGAGGTGATCTCTTCCTGTGGTGTGGTATGTTTGTGGACCTGAGCCATAGCTATCTGAAGCGGTACCAGTCCTCATCCACTGCTCCAAACATTGTGTAACATTGTTCACTGCACAACTGAGATGGCTGTCTAAACAATGAGCAGACCAACGTGTGTCATGCATTCTCACGATACTTCCCAGTTCAAGCGGGTCTAGCTGCTGATAATGTGCTCGAGTTCGTTGCCTTGGCATACCTGAGACATACATGCACTGTTCATTCCACTGAATTACTTACTCTCTGCTATGGTGGATTTTATTGTGGTCTCGGGACCGATAGCGCAGCCTCTATTTCTGGTACCATGTATTGTTGTGCTGTAGTCACTGGAATCATTTGCATAGTACCTCCGGTACTATGTGTGATGATGATTTTGTGTCACTGCATTCATACTTTACGTGTGTTGCGATTTTTTGTACCCCATGAGTGTCTAATGAAGAATTTACCACTCGAAAATGAAGAGGGCACTATATTACTTTTTCAAAGTTGTGTTGAGATTGATTGTTTTCAGATTTCAGGTTGTGTCTAAATTAAGGTTGCTTCCAGATCAGAAATTGGAGAGGTAATGTACTTTTCTATTCACATGAATGTGTACAGATTATTATCGTCTTGAAATATGAAAAAGTGAATAAAAAAGTATATTATTATTTACAAGATCGTATTAAGATTTAGAAAGCAATTCTAATATTCACATTTCAGTAGCATATTAAAACTAAATTGCTTTTCTGTTAATAATGAAACCGGTGATCATTTGTAATGAAATATGAAATTCTTTAACGTTAATGTTGCAGTTAACATTTATTTCGAGTTCAACATGCGAAATTAATATTTTCGCTTCAATCACAGACTATCTCATCCTTAACTCAAAAATCGTATTATATTTCTGCTGAGAAAAGTTGGGTTGTTTTATATCTGAGCAGCACTTTTTTTTCCATACAATAAACTAAATGTCGTGATCACAAGGACTCAGAGACTCACAGAAGGTTGAGGAAAGATGACTTTCTGGACATCTGTTAGGAGACAGATGGTAGCCTCCTTTCTCAAGGCCATCCAGGGTGTTTTTTAACGTCCACAATGTATAGCTCTTCTTCAGAGCCATACACTGTGCACGGGGACACAGCCTAAGGTCCCATCTGATGGACGGTGGCCTTTCCAAATCTGTCAGTGTCCTCTACTGAACGAGGGTAGTGCCGGGAGTTTTGCCTACATAAATTTCAATGCTGGCACAGGTACGACTCGAACCTGGAAACTGCATATTACGAACCACCCTCTCACCTACTGAGAAGGTTGTTCCAGACATTCTGAATGTCGTGTTAGACTGACAGGGTACTGTCAGTCCTTTGTCGTAAACAGCTGTTTAAGGCAGAATTTATTTAATATCTCTCATTTAATCGTTGCATCACCAGAGCTATAAAGGGCGGGGGTGGCTCAGTCGGTAGCGCGCCAGGCTTTTAATCTCCAGTTCCCATGTTCGAGTCCCAGCTAGGTCCGCGCTGAGATTTATCTCCGCAAATTTCCCCGCCCTGCCCACGGTCAGTAGGGGACACCGATGGGCTTGGAAAGACCGCCGTCCGTCCAATGGGACGTTAAGCCGTGGCCCAGTGTGAGGAAGAACCATACCTTGTGCACATTAAAGAACACGCTGGATGGCTTTGACGGGAGGCTACCATCTGTCTCCCAACAGCTGTTCCAGTGGGTCCCCTCCTTCAACCTCTTCTGATCCTTCGGAGTCCATGTGACCTGGCCATTTAGCCCATGGTGTGCAAAAAAGTGCCGCTCAGACGTAAAATAATCCAACTCAGAGCTATAAAGTCGAATCGGAACTTTGTAACCTATCCTCACTTGAGCGAAGCGGTTTACTGATCGATTTTTCTTCCTGAAAGTCAGAATCTTTCTTTCATCTCAGTACGTAATAAAATTTACCTTTGGTTCTTTTCACTTTAGATTCCAGTGGCTTCCAGCTTAGCCTTTTCTCTGAATCTCTCATCATTCTTAAGCCCCAAATGTATTAGGAACTCGGCACTTGCTAGTGTCGCGAACACATAATGCAGATATAAAAGCTAACCAATACAACTCTTAATAGCACGTGCTGACTCTGCATTCATCTTGAAGAAAGAAAGGATTGTTGCTTTTCCAATTCTCGAAAGAAGCAATATAGACAGAAACGCATCTTACGCAAAAAAAGAAATCTTTTCTGTTCGAGCATTCTCTATTCTTGCTACAAAAAATACCATTTCCATTAGAGAAAAACTACTTGTAACGTAATTGGGAAACAATATTTGACATTCAGAATACCCACAATAATTTTCAACTTCCATTTGTGTTTAGTTGTATAATGCGTTCAATAGCAATTTAGCCTTAACATTACATGATGAAATAACTTAATTCTGCATCTTTTAACTCGCTCTTTTGTTTCAAATCTAAGACGAAAAACGTTTATTTAGAGTTATTACTTGGTAAAAGATGCAGAATTAAGCTATTTTATCATGTAATATTTATGCTAATTGTTATTGAAAACATTATGCATTTAAATTCAAATGAAAGTTAAAAATAATTGTGGTGATTCTGAATGTCAAATATTGTTTCACAATTATGTCCCAAGTAGTTTTTCTCTAACGACATTTCATTTAGACCTGTGTTCACCGTCTTTACTGAAGCTAGATATAGTGTATAACAGAAAGTAACCAAACACTTGCTTGATATGTGAATGGAAGGAAAGTCACATTGAAAGCTTCCTAACTTTTAAAATAAGTTCTTTTACGAAAAACAGTTACAAAAAAACTTTTACAGGAATTTCATGAAACTAAACACTACTCTTTTGGGTAAAAAGGAACAGAGGAAGCAAAATTATTTGAGTGATAAGTCTATGGAACTTATTTCTGAAAGAAGGAAATGCAGGATTAATATGAATTAACACCCTACTAGTCCTAACAGGAAGCATCACAACGAGCTTAATAAATGTGTACAGGATCAGCTAATAGCTCATAAAAAACTTTGGCTTGATAACAAAACTAAGGAAGCTATTAGACAGCACAACAACAGGGGTTGTATCAGATCATTAATGTTTTATGAAAGAAGAAACAGACAGATACACAGGGATTAAGGGATAAATAGGGCAAGCTGGTTGAAGGTGAGGATTCTGTGATAGCTAGGTGGACTGAGCATTTCAGAGAAGTTCTAAATAATGTGATTATTTTTACTCCCTTTGTTTGCAATAAGGATAGATGCATTACTGGCTTTAATGATGGCCCTATATCACATTTAGAAGTCACTTTGGCTAGCTCTAAATTAAAACTACATAAATCCTCAGGGGTGGATGAAATCACCACTGAAATGCTTAGAGCTGGGAATGTGTTGTCACATGGCTGACTGAAATTTTGTATATTTTTTATGATAAAGGCGTTGTTCGTAAGGATTTTACAGAGCTATTATTATCTCTATTTTTTAAATAAGATGATCGCAGTTCTTGTGATAACTGTAGGGGCATCAGCCTACTTTCTGTTGCAGGTAAAGTTCTCTGCATGATTGTGCTTAATAGAATTAAGAATCTGGTTGACAGGCAATTGCGTGATGAGCAATGTGTATCAGAATTGGTAAGGAATGTGCAGAGCTATCATTGTCCCAAGTTTTAAAAAAGGTGATCGCAGTTCTTGTGATAATTATAGGGGAATTAATTTACTTTCTGTTCCAGGAAAAGTTCTTTGCATGATTATAATTAATAGAATTAAGAATTTGGTTGATGGACAACTGCATGATGAACAGTGTGGATTCGGAAGTGGTAGGGGATTTATGTAGATTTAATTTAGAGCTAGCCAAAGTGACTTCGAAATGTGATATAGGGCCATCATTAAAGCCAGTAATGCATCTATCCTTATTGCAAACAAAGGGAATAGAAATAATCACATTATTTAGAACTTCTCTGAAATGCTCAGTCCACCGAGCTATCACAGAATCCTCACCTTCAACCAGCTGCCCTATTTATTGATCAAATATTTTCACTAAGGCAGATTCTTGAGAAATATTTAGAGTAGCAGAAACCTGTGGTTGCTAACTTTATAGATTTCAAAAATGCTTTTCACTCTGTTGATCGACATAATTTGTAGTTGATTGTTAGATCATGTGGAATACCTGATAAGTTAGTTAGTGTAATGAAAGGTCTCTATAATAACACTGAGTCGTGTGCGAGAATTGGTACGTCTTTCAGCGATTGGTTTAGCACTGCTAATGGAGTTAGAAAGGGTGCTTTTTGTCTCCTTTTCCGTTTTGTTTGGCTATTGATTATGTTATGCGAAATTCTTTGCAAGGCAAAGATTTTGACCATAAATGATCTAGAGATCCTAAAATTTCTGATTTAGATTATGCAGATGATTTGGCCCTGTTAGTAGGGCTGTTAATGAGACTGGTAATAGAGTAGGTTTGGAGATAAACAGAGAAAAAACTAAATTGATGAAAATTGGTCAGGCAGATAGTGTTTCAGTTGCTTTGAATGGCTGTGTTCTTGAGCACGTGTCTCAGTTTAATTATCTTGGGAGCTATGTAACAGATAATGGTGATGTGCAACATGAGATAAATAGAAGAATAGGCTATAATAAATAGAAAAATAGCCGCTGAGACTTTTAAGAATCTATGATGAGTGTGGAAAAAAAGGCGTGTACGTTTAAAGACTAAAATTAGGCTGTATAATAATTGGTTCTTTCTAAGGTTAGTTATGGTAGCGAATCATGGACCCTATGAAAGCAGGATAACAAGAAACTTGATGCCTTTGATTCAAGATTCTTACCCAGTATCTTGGGCATTAGGTGGTTTGACTTTTTAGGTAATGATGAGGTTAGAAGGAGTCATCAACCTCCTTTGAGCAGCATATTGTGTAGAGAGAGACTGCGTTGGTTTGGCCATGTTGCCCGTATACATAGCTACAGATTAGCAAACAGGATTATGAGCAGTGTGTCTAAGGGTTTCAGAAAAAAGAGGATGACCTAAGAAGTGATGAGCTGACAATGTCTAACAGGATTTTGCTAGAATTGGCCTAGAGTGGTCAAATGCAGCAGAAGTAGCTCGGAACAGACACTTCTGGAGAGGAAAATTACGCAGTCTGGTTAGACCTCCGTAGTTCATGGTTGCATGAGGATTTTCTATGTATGTATGTATGTATGTATGTATGTATGTGTAACGATTTCTTCAGTTGTCGTCAATTTGGAGCGGGGAAAAGTTTAGGAAGAATATGAGAGAGGAATCTGCTCTTAAATGTTCAAGTTCAATAACTCTTAAAATGTTAAGGGAATATGGTCGAAAACTGAGATTTAGAGAGAGTTCAAGGAGATTTTTATTTTATCATGAGTGGCATGTTTCCGTAAAAATCGTATTTTCAAAGTTATGAAAGTGTGAATGTATCTTTCCATTCACATGATATAGTAGTGCTGTTTTGCTTTTTCGTAACTGAGTGTTCCTCTAATATTTATGACAAACAATATTAACATTCTTAAACTAATTTTATTACCTGTATTTGCTCCAACTGTGACCATCTGTTAAACGTTATTCATTTTATTCTTGTTCAGGACATCACATCAAGCTTAAAAAAAAATAGTAAATTTTATGTGTGCCTTGCTAGTTGTTATAAATTAATAGGAAACATCAAATAATGCTAAAGAAAACTCTTATCTTCTCTTACATGCTCTTGAAGTTATTATAAAATTATATCCTGTAAGAAATGCTTAAAGCAAATACTTTGTGTAAACGCTCGGATATGAAAGCTTGTGACATGGGGAGTGTTGTGGGCAATAAAAATGTATCTACCCCCCCCCCCCCGCTTTCTTCAGACTTAAAAAGGAGAAACATGAAAGTAGATCTACTATATCTTTCGAACGCGGGAACCTACAGTTACGTGTTAGGTGTCAAATGAAAGCTCATACGACGACTGTCGTAGACTACTTTGAATTTTGACCCTCCCCATTATTCCTTCCCCGAAAAAGGAGACGAAAATACCTCGAGGATCGACCTTAACGAGTTATATCTCAAATTAAAGCTTCTCACGTCTCCAATGTCGTAGACTAAAAGAGGAGCCGCGCCAGAAGCGCCTGCCTGGAATTGTTAAAAAAAAGGTTTAATGTTTAAATGTGTAACTCACTTAGAAATTACCTGTTGAATAAATGTTGTTATTTGTTATGTGATTTATCTCGATGCTTTAAGATTATTGATATGTGTGTGACGAAGATAATAATGATGTTAGGACCTGTCTCAATTTGGCCTTTCGAAAAAGAAAATTCGGGTGGGGGGAGGTAAAATGTGTTTGATGTTTCTGAGTCGTTTTTTGTGACAAAAATATATATAAGTTAAAAATTTCAAAATTACCTATCTCCCTATATGCTCCCTAGAAAGTAGAAAATGAAACTAAAGCATATTGACGGGGAATCAGTCGCTGAATTCGTTTTCACTTCAAATCAGTAGCTGATTTATAGGTCCAGGGGCAGTAAGCAGAATTCCATTCAGGGGCTCTGTGGATTTTTAAGAAACAGACAAATATAAATTCACAGAACGATCTGCTTCAAATGAAGATAAAGTGTTGGCAAAATGTCTAGTTGTCGGACGCTCTATCTTTCCATTTGAAGTGATTATGAATTTATTGACTAATTGCACCATCGATATGCTTTAGGTTTATTTACAACTTTTTAAGGCGCATATATTGAATGATGAAAAAAATTAATGTCAAAAGTTTACGCAGAAATTAGATTTGAATATTTTAATTACACAAAGCCAATTTTCAAATAAATCAAGAATATTAATAAGGAAAGTTTTTTAAAAAGATACAATACATAAAATAAAAAGCTATATATGTATACCCTATATGCTCCTATATCTGCTATATAAATAATATAAAAGCTATATACAGGGTGATAGTTAACATAATTAATAACAGAATCATTCAATTAATTTATTAACCTCGTCAGTTATTTCGTGATCTGTTCACGTCCATTTAAATTTGCCTAAGCTTCACTGGACCCAAATACTTGTTACCTTTATTAAAGTCTAAAAGGTTATATACAGGGTGATTCAAAACTTATCGTTCAAATTTCGTGGGGATGTAGGGAATACGTCAGGAAACCGATTTCACATAGGAAAGTATATCCGCAAACGTCATCTACATGAACGAAATGGACAAGTAAAGTGAACACAAGGAAACAGTACAGTTAAGTGGTAACGAATGTGACTTTTATTCCAACAAGGTAAAGTACAAGTTCACAGTAGGTGCTCAAAATTGCGACCATTTACACGGACACAGGATTCACGGCGCCGTTGCATTGACCGCCGAACATTTTCAAAAACGCCTGGCATATCACGGGCAATGCCTGCGGCGGCCACTCTTCGTGCAACAAGGTCCATTTCACGTCGACGGGGGTCTCGTACACATGGTCTTTCATGGCCCCCCACAAAAAGAAATCCATGGGCGATAAATCAGGTGACCTGGGTGGCAAAGCGATCGGTCCACCACTACCGATCCATCGAGCTCCGAATGTTCAGTTCAGGTAATCACGAGCAACAATTGTGCTATGGGCTGGAGCCCCGTCATGTTGATACCACATATCTCGGCGGATATGCGCAGGAACAGCGCCCAGAAAAGTCGGTAACACTGTCTCGAGAAATATTAGGAATTTCCGGCCGTCCAATCGGGGCGGTAGCAAGTAAGGTCCCAACAAACAGTCACCAATGATTCCAGCCCACACATTTACGGCAAAACGATGTTGCGCAGCGTGACTTCTCGTACCATGCGGGTTGTGGTAAGCCCACACATGTGAATTGTGTGTATTGAACACACCTTCACGAGTGAATGAAGCTTCATCTGTAAAAAGGACAGAAGCTTTAAAACTGGGGTCCACGGCACCTTTCTGCATGAACCATTGTGCAAATTCCACACGCTTCGGATAATCGTCAGGATGCAGTAACTGCACCCTTTGCAGATGGTAAGGATGCACACGTTCCTCGTGCAGTATCCACCACACTGCTGACTGAGAGACCCCAAGCTGCTGAGCAATAGCTCGTGTGCTGGTATTCGGATTATCTTCGATGGACTGTAGGACTTGTTCTGCGACGTTGACAGTCCGCGTCAGTCGTCTTCTCCCCGTATCCTGCATGTTGCTGCGCAGTGAACCACGTTCGCGCAGATTGCGATGCACACGTGCAAACATTTGATGCTGCGGTATTCTTCTGTTGGGGTATCGGTCTTCGTAAACTTGCCTAGCTCGGTGGCCGCTTTCGCCAGCTGCCCCATATGCGAGATGCATATCCGCTAGCTCTTGATGCGTAAAACGATTCATCTTATCACTAGTAAGTCAGCTCGTACACTGATGACAGCGGGAGTGGTCGGGCGAGCTGTACACTGGTTGGGTACACATAGCGCCCTCTACATACGCAAGCGTACATTTGCGGACATTCTTTCCTATGTGAAATTGGTTTCCTGACGTATTCCCTATCTCCCCACGAAATTTGAACGATAAGTTTTGAATCATCCTGTATGTATATAAATAAAATTAAAAGTACAAAAGCAAAATAAAAGTAATTTATATTCAGTTTTTTTTTATCAAAAATTTTTGTAACATAAAAAAGTTATCTCTAAAGCAAGCGCATGTCATAGAATCTTACAAGAGGCAATTAGTGTTCTTAAACACGCTGGATGGCCTTGAAGGTGCGGGAGAACCATAGCCTGGCCTTGTGCACAGACTATGGTTTTCCCGCACATGGTTTTCCGCATCCCATCCGCCGGATGGGGGCCTATCCAAGCCCATTGGTGTTCCTACTGACTGAGGGTAGGGCTGGAGATTTGCTGAGATAAATGTCAATGCTGGCTCAAGTGGGACTCTAACCTGGCAAATGCAGTATATGAGCCTGGCGAGCTACCGACTTAGACAACATTCCTGAGGCACTAGTGCACGAAATATAATCACAAGGAAATATAAACGAGTTTCAAATGTAGTATTCATTATATACCATGTCTAAAAGAACATAATATGATTTTGAAATCATTATTTGCCGTGTTATGTAGTCAAGCACAGCATTGTAATCGTAACATTAGCTACTACACTGAGTGCTCGTTAACTTATGACCACCTATCTCCATGTTATGTTAGTGTAAACTAACTTCGAACGGGAGGACATTTATGTATTAGAAGTATCGGAAAGGCATTTAAGAAAGAAATAAAGCAATGTATTAAACACTTGATTTATAAGATGGGGTTCAAAAAGTTCTTAACACGTCGCTCTTGATTTGCACTCGTTCCTCCGAAGTTAACGAGCTACAACTTGTTTGAAAGCTTGTTTAAATTCCTCATTACATGTTAAAAACAAACGCCGTATCACCGTTTCTTTCTTCGCTGGCGGCGAGTAGTTAGGCCTTTGAAATCTGTTTGTTGTTGCTATGGAGCGTATTAAAGACTGAGAAAGATTTTACATTTTTACAAGGATGCACTGGGAAATGACACGAAAAAAATTAATGTCGATTCATCACAAGTATATGGGGATCATGCTAGTTTATATGGCACTGTTACGAGATGGATGCGCAAATTCAGTGAAGGATGGCAGAACTTCGAAGACCTCTCTTGTGCAGCAAGACCGAAGGAAGCAATGAACGAAAAACCCATTGCTGCTCTTAGTGAACTCATTAAGGAAGTCCACATATCATCGTTCAAGTAATAAGTTTAGATGTCAGTGTATCGATTAGGAGTGTGGAAACAATCATTCATCAACTTTAAAATTCCGAAAGATCTGTTCTAAATGGGTACCACACAAGTCGTAGCATAAATGAGAGTTTGGGTCAGTAAATGAGTCCAGAGAATTCTGTGAAAATCCATGGGGAAAGCTATGGGGGATGAGGTAAAAATTATTATGTTTTTTTATTTTTTTTTTTATTTTTTTTTTATTTTTCAATTTATATGGCTGGGCAATGTCTGAACCTCTTCCAACTGGTAATTTCAAATGGGTAAATGATATTGACCTGTTTGATATTCCAGATGACAACAAAAAGGGCTATGCCTAGAATTATACACGATCGGATTTGAAGATGTAAGTAAATAGTGTTTTATTTCCTCTGGTGGCGATAAATCGAATGGATCAAAGTTCTGGACGTAAGGTAACTTTTCATCATTGAAATAAACTACCCAATGAGTTCCTGAACCACGGGAAACGTCAAAGTTCACTATACCATTTTCGTTCTTGAATACGTTTGTTGGCAAAGAATCAATAGAGTATACACCACGGGATCCCTTTTCGTTTTTAATTATTTTTTCGATATCTAAGTTACTTAATGGCTTTTTTTTTTAAATCCCTGACCTATTTGTTTTTCTGGAATGTTCAAACCTTTTCCCTTTCTTCCATATTTAGATAAGCCAGCAGCTCTTTACTTTCCAGGAATGTATAACCCTTTTCCTATAACTTTTTGTGCAGGTTTAGTACCAGCATATCCCGCAGCTCCAACTGCAGCTGCTTTTCCCAATGCAAAGAACGGTAGAAATCCACCTAGCTGTGTTTTACTGAAACGAAGTCGAACTGGCGTAGATTTTTGCAGTTTAATGATTTGTCTCTTTGTCAGTTTCAAAGTATCGTTACCTTTCTTCTGTGGATAAATACTTAAAGTTATAGGATTCTTATTTACAAATGCACTCTTCAGTTTTTGTTTTTGTCCAGTCGTTAAACTAGTTAGATAACTGTGATACATTATACTTTATTTTTATAACTATCACGTACTTATATTTTACATATAAAAATTAAGCATGTATTGTGTAAAGTGTAAAACGAAAACTTTAATGGATAACGTTGAATATGTCATATCAAAGAATAAAAGAGTAATGATGAGAGGTAGCTGCCGAATATGTGGAAAAATGAAGTATAAATTTGTGAAACAGAAAGGAAAATTTGTAAAAGGTGGAAATATAGTAAGCTGGATTCAAGAAAAGTTTAATCCACCCGAAATGCACATTCCAGGTTACCAGTATTGTTGACCTTATACGAAACTGGAGAAAAGGTTAATGCGAGGAGATCCTGGTTTTAACCGTGTGGACAAAGCCTGCAAAAACTATCCCTGAACCCAGAAGACCTTAAGTAACGTGGTCGAGACCAATACTCACATGTTCAGAGTGTAGTACACCCGGAATGAAATCCAATAATATTAGTTCAAATCTGTAGCTTGATTACAAGTCAAGATATGAGATCATAAATTTAAGAGGGTTCGACCCACTTTCTCGGCTAGGTAACGGGTCCGAATCCGATTCTAATCAGTTCGAAAAACAGTGTCTGCTTAGTACTATTGAACAACACCAGAATGAGCTCTGTAGCATAATTAGAAAAAAAGTTATTGTAACACGAAATCTAAAAGTATCGAACCTGTAAAACTTAAAATAATGGGTCGATACCGCTACCAATACATTTAACGTATAGTATTTGCCGAATGGAACACAATGATATTACTTTGAGTTCTTTAGCTCTATTAGAAGCAGACCTATGAAGCCGCAAAATTAAGAGGAGTTCGACCCACTTTGTCGGCTAGAAAACTGTTTCAGACCAATTATTCTTCGTCAGATTATAGAACTTGGTAAACCCCAACTATTAAAATTGAAAGCAAGATCCTAGCACAATTAGAATGGACATTATAATTCGACAAATTCTTAAAGTGTCGAACCCAGAAAACAACAACTAAGAGGTCGAGATTGCTTCCAATACGTTAAACGTATAGTGCTTCCCGAATGTAATCTAAAGACATTAGTTTGAGATGTGTGGCTCAATTAGAAGCAGAGTTATAAGGATGCAAAATTACGAGGGTTCGATCCAGTTTCTAGGCTAGGAAACGGATCCGACACCGTTTACAGTGGAATTAACGAAATGAGTTCCAGTACTAGAACGTGATGTTGATGAAAAAACCGAAAATGTTTCGAAATCGTTTACATCTCATCTTAAAAAAAAACTTAAATTAGTTTTTCACATGCTAAAAAGCACCCCCGTTTTTTTCTAATTTTCACACATATTTTCACAAAAAAACACAAGAAACATACTTTTTACCTTATCCCCCATAACTTTTCCCATGGATTTTCACAGATTTCTCTGGACCCATTTACTGGTCCAGAACTCTCATTTATGCTACTACTCACACAAACTGACAGAACAGCAAAAAACTTTATTAATCGTACAATCATTCATTGAGTTCGTATTCCTTTCAAAGCAAGATACGGCGCCGATTTATCTACTCAACAAGATTGCTAGCACTCTTTTTTCCTTTTGAAATGAATACGAACTCAGTGACTGATTGCACAGGTTAATTCTCTACTTTTTAAATACCTATAGGAAGACATGTATTATTTAATTTTTATTAATTTATTTATATATTCATTATTTTTACATTAATTATATTTATTTATATATTAATTATATTTAAATTTTTTTTCTTTATCATAAAACACCTACCTTTAGACTCTTTCATTGATATATGATTTATCGGCCACACTTTATTTCCCTTTTGGAGTCGTGTTTGAGATAGCCATGACATTGGAGACATCACATTCTTTAATTTGAGATAAGACTTGTTAAGGTCGAACCCCGCTAAAATCCGCCCCCCTCTCCCCGTTTCATCAAGGAGGAGAGAATGGTGGGAGCAGAATTCGAAATCATTTGATACCTAACTTGTAACTGTGGGACCTCGAGTTCAGAAGATACAGCTGAAAAACTCTCACATTTCTAGTTTTTTAAGAGGATGAAAGCATGGGCCTATTTTTAATATCCTATGACTCCCAGCCATAGTCAGAGGATCTCATTTAACGCACAGCTTGCGATCCGGATCTACAAAGAAGATTCAAAACATTATGACCATGTGCCGCCAAAATAGCTGTTAAATGGCAAGGCATGGACCCTACAAGATTTATAAAGGTGTCTTGTGGTATCTGGTAGCAACACATTACCAGCAAATCCTTTAACTCTTGCAAATTATGTGGTTGAGCTGCCGCATATCGGATATACTGTTTCAACAAAAACCATGGATGCTCGATTGGATTGATGTCTGGGGAATTTGCAGGCCAGGGCAATACCTGGAAATCTTTTTCATGTTCCAGGAACCATTTTCGAACAATCCGGGTAGTGTGGCTTGGCGCATTATTCCACTGAAAGAAGACATTACTAGAGGGCAGTACCGTTGCCATGAAAGGATGTACCTGATCTGAAATGATATTTAGGTAGGTGGTAGACGTCATAGTTTTCTGCACATGATTGACTGGACCCAGGGTTTTCCAGCAGAACATTGCCCAAAGCATTACACTTAATTCACCAGCTTGTTTTCTTCTCGTGGTGCATCATGGTGCCAACATTTTCCCAGATAAACAACACACGCGTACCCGCCCGTCCACATGGTGCAACAGGAAACAAGATTCATCTGACCAGACGACCTTCTTCCAATCATTCAAGGTCCAGTTTTGATGCTTGCATGTCCATTGTAGGCGCTTTCGGCGGTGAACCGAGGTTAGCATGGGCACTCGGAGTGGTCTGTAGTTACGCAGCCCCATTTTCAGCAGGGTTCGATATATTGTATGTTGTGACACATTATTCCCGTCACTAGCATTCAAATTATGGGCGAGTTTTGCCACAGTATCCCTTCTGTTGACTCGTACCATGCGGGATAGCTTTCGCTCACTTATAGCATCGATGAGCCGTGGTCGGCCCACACCTTGCTGGCGGTGCATGATTTTTCCCTTCTCAGACCACTTTTTGAAGGTACTAACCACGGCTGACTGTGAGCACCCTACAAGCCTTACCCTCTCGGAAATGTTCTGACCCAGTCGTCAGGCCATTACGATTTGGCCTTTTTCAAACTCACTTAAGTCTGCTACCGTTCCCATCTGAAGGACAAGAGTAACACCGTTTCATGACCTTCACACGCGCCGTCGTGTAACTGGAATTGCTTCGATTTGCACAAAGACGCGCTGGGAACAATGTTTTGGCTCTTCGGTGTACATATCGGAACAATCGTTTTCATATTTCCTCTTTTTTTAGGTGGGAGAAAGCATGGGAAGGGTCTTTTTATTGTTTATGACACTCCCCTCGGCAGAAGCTCCCATTTAATGCATAGCTTGTCACTTTCAGCACTCGCGTTCTGAAGGTATAGTGGAACAATAGTTTTCTTCATATTTCCCCCTTTTGAGGGGGAAAGAAAGCATGGGGTCAATTGTTTTATAACTTATGACACTCCCCGAGTCACAAACTTTCATTTGACGCGTATCTTGTTACTTTCCGCACTCGCGTTTAGGATATATCAGGTAACAATCGTTTTCATATATTCTCCTTTTTTAGAGGTGGAAAAAAAGGGTTTGGGGTAATTTGTCGACAACATTTGTTCGACCGAAACTTATTCGATGGAAATTTGTTGGAAACAGAAATTTGTTCGAAACGGAAATTTGTTCGGCGGATTTTTGTCTATTTTAGTGCTGTCTCAAAAACTCTACGCAAAATATAAATTAATTGAAGGTGTGGATAGCCATGGTGATAAAGCTCACATATATAGTCATTTAGACTAAGTCTCGGCCTACAGTAAGAAATGACAGAAAGATTGAATGGTGTAGGGTTCGATTCTCGACACTTGTAATCTATCTCTTTGAAACAGTAGTATCAGAAATGATAGATCTAGGGAAACGGAACCAGAGAGGCATGGAATCTTTTTCGGAATATTAAGTTTGATCGATGAATTGTACCAGAAAATTTCATAGATTTAACATTACAGAAGCTTAAACAGTGGTTCCGCTCAAAGTATCACATAAACTCACAACAGATTTTTCGAGCTCTTATACTTTATATTCTGTTTAAATTGGAAATATCCATATGAAGTACTCGTAGGACAATCCCGGGTTTCATTACTTAGCATCTGCAATGAAAATTTTGACGTTAAAATAACATTAACTCTCTCATTGAAGTTCTTTTCTTGGGATGAATATTTTATCTAATGCACCAGAGACGAGCAGCGATGTCTGCCACTAAATCTGGTAGCGCTCAGTTTAAAATTAATAGTTGTTGTTGATTAATTATTGATGTAAATAAGTATTCGAAGTCTCACATTCTTTTCATTTTAAATGGAAATTATTGCGGACGAGATTAAAACGTCTTTGAATCCCATTTGTGAATAATCTTTTGCATTTTATTAATTTGGTACACTTTTACATAGATGAGTTTCGACTTTTTCTTCATTTAATAATCCCAGAACTCTGAACGTGAATCAATTGCTTTGCTGCTTCTTATTATTTCGATCATGGTACGAAAGTAATAGAAAGACTTACGCAATGAATAAGAAAAACCAAACTGATTTAATTTTAATATCTTACCAAACTTTTAGAAATTTTCTTTACATTTCATAAATATCTAATATTATTATTAGTTAGCAATAAGTTATATAAAATGTTTGAAAAGTATAGTCTATCGAGATTTAGAAATTATTAAAGAAGAATTGCGTGAAAAGATTTTTAACTCTTCAACTGGTTTGGTGTTTTCGCTACTTGCATTGCAAATGAACTGCGACTCGAGCATTCTACCAGTTCTGTATAAAAGTAATAATACAGTACCTCTCATGCAGCTGCTTGCCACAGAAGTCTGACAGGAGCATCTAAGTATAATACGTCTTAGAGAAGATTAGTGAGAAAACCAGACTCCAGCAGAAAGACAACATTGAAAAGAAACGTACACACCTTATTTGGAGGTCAAACCCAGGTAGCTTCGAACAGTAGACACGCGGTCTAACCACTAAGCTTATCAGAGACTGGTCATCCCTTAAGAGCAAAGATATTCTAGCCATGCAATACAGAAGTATTTTGGAAGGCTTAATATAATTATTCCTATTACTGTTCCAGATGAAGTTGAAACAAATGCACCAGCTAAAACAAAATGGTTCATGCGTCCTTCCAACACTAATCGTAAGAGCACTTTTATTTGTACTGCTCGTAAAATCGATTTCTGAATGAATAGCGTTAGGTTGTGAAATTCTTGTTAGGTTAATAAACTGAAAATTATTTACAAACAGTTGTTTTTTAATAAAATGAAAATCTATACATTTTTTTCACACTGAAATATATTCCTAATAAATGTTTTATTTCAATAAAACCCCTTTCGATTCATTTTTATAAAACACTATAGAGAACAAAACAAAAAGGAGGTTTATATAAGAAGTATAATAAATAACCTGGGGTTATATCAATTGAAATGGAGTATAAGAATTATTGTAAATCACTTAAAACAATAATAAATATAGCAAAGAAACATCATTCAAAGGAATTTTAAAATTGTGACAAAAACAGTTAAAAAAAGAAATAATTATGTCAACATGTTGATGAGCAATTAAACGAAAACTAACATTCTGTCCATTTCTAATATAAAATCATGGTTACAGACATGAATAAGGTTTTATTGAAATTAGCATTGATCCTTCTATTGATGAAACTGCTGCACTTTCGATTCCTGATCAGTATGAATTAAAAACCATAAGTTACACAATATGGTTAGAAAACACCAATGAAACTGAAGTTGCTAGGATTATTATAAGGTTAGGAAATTATAAAAGTTGTTGGGTTGTTTTACCTCGAGCGGCCAGGTCACATGGACCCCAAAGACACAGAGAAGGTTGGGGGACACACTGGAACAGCTGTTGGGAGACAGATGGTAGCCTCCCGTCAAGACCATCCAGTGTGTTCTTTAACGTGCACAAGGGCCAACGACATAACATTCCATCCGATGGACGGCGGCCTTTCCAAGCCCATCGGTGTCTCCTACTGACCGTGGGCAGAGCGGGAATTTTGAGGAGATAAATCTCAACGCTGACCCAGCTGGGACTCGAACCTGGGAACTACAGATTACTGAGCCACCCCCGCCCTGAAAACAGTAAAAAATTCTGAATGTTATGGTATCACAAAAAAAATTTAAAACTTATTATTTGGTATCATTTATCAAGTATTACAAATGTTATAATCTTTTCAATTGAGCTGGACAAAGTTTATGATGCACTGAAACTGGCTCTTGAATCAATACATAATTAAGGAAATAAAAATTCCTATAATAATTATATGCAGATATCTGTTTTGCCTATTCTCTCAAAAATAACAGAAAGACGTCTAAAAATATGAAAAATGATTTCTTTTTAAATAAATATATATATATTTTTTTCTTTTTAAACCAACTTGGTTTCTCTAACACAAAAACACTTATCAGGACTTTTTGACATTAACGGGGGAAATTTTTAAAAGTATACAGGAGAATAAAAAAGATTGAAGATATGTTCCTCATGATACGGAAGGCATTCGAGTCTGTAGATATTATTTTGCTTTTGCATAAGCTTTCTGTTTGCGGTAATAGAGGGCATGCTTAAGAATATTTTAAGAGTTACCTCTATGGCATAGAAGAAGCATGGTGTTAAATGTGTGTAACCTGAGAGCTTGTCGAGTTTAAAACCAAAAACATTAAAAGCTCGGATAACATGCATAAAAATGAAATTTCACAATAATAGATATCTGATTTCATATTGAGTGATAAAAGCTCGGATAACAAGCATAAAAATGAAATTTCACAATAATAGATATCTGATTTCATATTGAGTGATAAAAGCTCGGATAACAAGCATAAAAATGAAATTTCACAATAATAGATATCTGATTTCATATTGAGTGATAAAAGCTCGGATAACATGCATAAAAAAGAAATTTCACAATAATAGATATCTGATTTCATATTGATGTGAATCCGATCTCACACTTTCGAAGCCGATATTTATATTTGTAAAGTTATTTCAGTTTGCCCAATTCAAAGACAGCGAAGTAGTCCAAAATCGCCGGCGCTCTATATCATTTGACATCAGGCCCGTATCTTGAAAAATTATAGTAGTGCGTGTTGGGGGGGGGGGGGGAGAGAGAGAGACTGGATTTCTGTTCCAGTTAACATCTTCCTCTTCGTTTAAGAGTACTTTTAAAAATTCTCCAAAACTGAATGTGCATAGGTTTAATAATTTTTACCTCTATTACATGACCCCCCTTGAACCCTCAAATCATGCCTGTTTGATATCCTGATAATCGGAGTTGAAATTAAAGACGGAACGTCAAAGCTTTGCTGTCATTGGTCACCAGTTCAATGATCTTAATTTTGTTACAAAATTCAAGAGATTTCACATAATGGTTTAAGGATTAGTGGTGAAACATGCATGAAACAACTGGTTGCGTAGTTGACGCAATGGTTGTTCTCATAGGTTCCTACTTTATTGAGTTAACAATTTGTCTTCAATTAACCACCCCGCTCATAGATAAAAGATCATTGGTTGATTCCTTAGTGATTAACATTTCACTGATAGTTCAGTCAACAATGTTTTGTTGTTTTCTCTCTGAACAGCAATTCTGTGCACACAATGAGCCAAATAGCCAGGTCACAAGGACCCCGAGAGTTAGAATTAGTCATGGGAAGGGGACCACTGAACAGCTGTTATGAGATAGATGGTAATCTCTTGTCAAGGCCATCCAGAATGTTTTTTAACGTGCACAGACTATGGCTCTCCAGCACACGGGGTCAAGGCTTAACATTCCATCCGACGGATGGTGACCTTTCCAAGCCCATTGATTCCAAGCCACTCCAAGTCATTCCAGGCCCATTGCTATTTATTGAGAGCAGGGTGGAGGGTTAGCGAAGAAAAGTCTCCAAACTTCCGTAGCTGGGACTCAAAATAATCGATATTGATCTATGACAGTTTCTCATTTTATTTTTTGGCACTGAAGACCCGTTATAAAGTCTTTCTCATTCTGCTGAATCCCTCCCCAAAATTATCTTTTACATTTTGATTAAATAGAATATAATCAAATTAAAATTTAAATACAAATACGCACAATTGTTTCGCGATTATTTTACTCCATTGTGGGAGTAAAGAAAGGAATGAAAAAAGCTTTTAAAAGTAATATTTACAAAATTGAAGATATTTTAATTGTAAAAAATGTTTTAAATCAATACAACAATTTATTACATAAAATATCGGTAATGACAGTAAAACTAAGGTGAGGAAAATAACCAATGTTTCATTGAAAATAATCAACTTGCTGAGTTCCCTAGGAACAACTCACGAACTCCCAGGCAGGAGCGGATTGACATTTTATTTTTACAGGGACGGAGCTATGGCAGGGGAGCCAGGGCTGCAATGAAAAACTCGATTTCGATCTCCATTTAAAAAAAAATTCAATAATTATTCTGTGTTATACTTAGTGCTTTCCACTTAAAATACTTCATTTGCAAATTCCTTAAAACAGCTGTCAACTTCTTAGATAATTTCTACCACAGAAGGTGTTATTCGTTTTCATCCGACATCATTATCAATGACTCCAGCAGTTCTTTAAACATTGTGGTCTCTCACATACAATACTGCTGTCACACTTGCGTTACATGTAACATCCAAAGAAACAATTGTATAATACGTAAAATAAGAATTAAAAAAAAAGTCTTGCTTCTGTGAGGAATGGGGACCAGGAAAGCTAAGGGCCCATGACCCTATAACGCCCAGACCCCTTGCCAGACAACGCCAGCTCCCAAAGTTCCTGGACCCTCCTGTTTACAAACACTGGACTGTGAAAACTAGTTCTTAAATGAACACTGCAGTTTCATTGCTTAAACCAGTGGATCTCAAACTTTTATGCTTCACGTACCCCCTGGAAATGTGTATGTTGGGTTGGGTTGTTTTACCTCTGAGCGGCACTTTTTTGCACACCATGGGCTAAATGGCCAGGTCACATGGACCCCGAAGGCTCAGAGAAGATTGGGGGAGGGGACCCACTGGAACAGCTGTTGGGAGACAGATGGTAGCCTCCCGTCAAGGCCATCCAGCGTGTTCTTTAACGTGCACAGGGTATGGCTCTCCCGCACACGGGGCCACGGCTTAACGTCCCATCCGACGGACGGCGTCCTTTCCAAGCCCATCGGCGTCCCCTACTGACTGTGGGCAGGGCGGGGAATTTTGCGGAGATAAATCTCGACGCTGACCCAGCTGGGACTCGAACCTGGGAACTACAGATTACGATCCTGGCGCGCTACCGACTGAGCCACCCCCGCCCCTGGAAATGTGTATGTAACTGGCGTACAGTCGCTCAAAAAATATCCGAACACTATGGTTGATTACAGAATTTAGAAAAAAATATCTAGCAATGATTGTTTTAGAAATTAGTGATCTGACAATCTTCGTGTACTGTACACGAAGGTTGCCAGATCACAAATTTATTAAAAAATCGTTGCCAGATATTTTTCTGAATTCTATAACCAACCATAGTGTTCGGATTTTTTTGAGCGACTGTACCCCTTGTATAGATAGATAAAACTACATTTATAGTATAACGATGGGAATAAAATAAAACATATACATATAATATATATCTAGCGACTTTTGAGCTCTCACGGCGTACCCCAAAAACTTTTATCGCGTACCCCATGTTGAGAATCCCTAGTCTGAACTATTTTCATGTACGCTTCACTATGTTAAGGATATCATCTGCTTATCTCCTATATATACATGGATACATGGATCTCCCTATTATACATGGGGTCAATGGGAAATGAAGAGGAAAAAATTCTTGTTCACTGATATCGAAGTACTTATCCATAAAACTTTTGACTTCTACTAGAAATGAATTTTAAATGTAAAATTCTTTAGAAGGATATCGGTAGGAAAATATAAAATATCTCCAAAATATAACTTAACCCTTTTGAGGACAAGCGACAACTTCATATTTGCCTTTTTCGTTCGTACCCTTGACAGGTCAAGTGCAAGTGGTGGACATATAAATATTCCACGACACACCATTTGGTGAAGCATTGCGTTATACACTGGTATCCATGAATTAAGGAATAACCCTAGGTTATGTAAAAAGGAAGATAACGTCAAAGTTCTATAACTTCTAAAATAAGTTTTTCGTTTTGAAAAATGTGATGTAGATAAAGATCTCAATCAAAAAATATCGATATCTCAATTTTCAACTACTGTATATTCATTCGGTATTTAAATAGACAGGAAGTTTGCATATTTAACAACAGCAATGCCATTCTTAAGAAACTTATACAAAACTGATGAACAGTGAAATAATTCTTTACACAAGCTTCTAAAATATACACTTATTTTATTAAAAACTTTGAAACAGCATTAAATTTGTTACCTATTATTAAGTTTTAATTAATTTCTGAAGTCAACTTTTCTGAAGTCTTTTGTGACTGATATTGTTTTTATTAAATATTGAAACTTTCATAATTCATTTAATACTGAACGAGTATTGTTGAAAATCGAGATATTGATCTATTTGATCGATATCTTAATCTGCCATCACATGTTTCCAAAACGAATTTTTAGAGGAGAGAGAACTTTTCATTTACATACCATAGGGTTGATCCTTAATTTTTGAAAACTAGTGTAGTACTGCACCCATAGAATTTTCTGTCAATGAATCTGTCATACTTTACAAAGTCTTTAATGGTGATAACGCCAAACAGTCAATCCCGAAAACGGAAAACATTCGTCTGATTTATGTTTTTTTAAATACGATCCGTTGAGGAGCAGGATAACAGAAATGGAATCTTCGGATGGATGTGTCATCCCCATAGATACATTTCCTCGTAACCTATAAATCAACTGATGCTGTGTTTATCATCTCCTCACCTTGTCAAGTAACAGAAGAGAGAGGAGAATATGGGAGTCACCTGACGACACGACACGCAGGAGACATTTGGAAGTAAGGGAAACCCCCATTTGTTACACGTGGTGACACCTCGGAGGATATTTGTGTAGTTTGGAAGTCTGTCCAGCCAATTACTGTTGGTAATTGGGCTTTTAAAGAGAGCATTCTTCCTATAAAACAACTGAATTTTATGAGTCGAGTTTAGGAGTACATTAAACAGTAATCTTTGCAATTTGCACTTTGTTGTTAATCAAAGTGAAGTTTTAAGTGCTACTTACAGCTTCATGCATGGTTATTCTCCCTTATACTATCTTTTAAGCTGGGGAAAGCTAATGTTGTTAAAGTTTAAACAAGTTCGTAAAAGGCATGAATATCGGAGCGTAAAACGGACTAAAGTCAGTTGGATCTGATGGTGGTAAACCGTGACAAGAGTGAGGAAAATTAATCTGCCTCTGGGGAACTATACCTTCATGGAAATTCCCCACCTCTCTGACTAAACGTCTAATACGTCAAATGCCGTCCTATGTATTAAAGCGCTTTCAAACATAATATCGTAACCTTTATTCCAGCAGCGTAAGTAGAAACTTCCAATGTTTGAACTGTCGGGTTGTTGTTTCTTTTGCACAAAATGGGCTAAAAGGTCAGGCCACAAGGACCACAAGGCATTAGGAAGACTGGGGAAAGAGGACCTATTGGACAGCTTTAAGGAAAGAGATAGTAGGCTTCCATCAAAGCCATTTATCGTGTTCTTTAACGTCCACAAGGTATGTCTCTCCTGCATATGGGGATGGGAATGGCTAAGTCAGTAGCATGCCAGGCTCTTAATCTGAAGTTCCCAGTTTTGATTCCCACCTTGGCCAGCTTTAAAATTTACCTCCTCAAAACTCTCACCCTATTCTCGATCAGAAAGAGACACCGATGGTATCGGGGCTTGGAAAGACAGTCGTCCGTCGGATGGGACATAAAGCCGTGACCCCGTGTGGTCAGAGCCATACGCTATCCACGTTAAAGAATACACCAAATGACCTTCTGTTTCTTAACAAGAAGGCTACTATTTGTCGCCTAACAGCTGTATAATGGTTCCCCTCCCCAATATTCTCGGAGTCTTTGTGACTTGGTCATTTAGCCCATTGTGTGCAAAAAAAGTGCCACTTAGACGTAAAAGAACCCAACGCAATCTCATTCATACGGAGCCACGGCTAAAAGTCTCATCTTGCGGACGGCATCTTTTACAAGCCACAGGTGTGCCCTTTTTCACCGAAGGCAGGGTGTTGTTTAGCGGAGATAAATCTCAACACTGGCACAGATGGGACTCGAACGTGGGAATTACATATTGCCATCCTGGCACTCTATCGGCGGATCCAATCTTTGTCTCTCTTTGGATGCGTGTTTATGCGTTTCAGTCTAATATTGGGAGTGTAGGTATTGAAATGTTGAAAACTGATAGAAGCATATTGATATATTTGGGGCTAATATAGGGATGTGCTTGAGAAGCAGACATTCCCTCTATTTTTTAAACTCTGGCGTAAAAGAAGTTGAATGCAATTCCATTACAGTCTTCCAAATGAAGTACATAGTTAATACGTATTCAGCGCTGTAACAGTTGCAGTAGTAATTGCAGTCGTAGATGCAATGAAGTATCGCCGGATTAATATATGCTGATGCCCTAAACTACGTAAAATGGTGAGGTCCCATATAAAAAAATAAATAGAAAGATTTAGCAATAATAGATCATCTTAGTTGGCTGCGACATATTTATAGTCCTCTCATGTCTAAATAGGGGCGGGGTGGCTCAGTCGGTAGCGCGCCAGGGTCGTAATCTGTAGTTCCCAGGTTCGAGTCCCAGCTGGGTCAGCGTTGATATTTATCTCCGCAAAATTTCCCGCCCTGCCCATGATCAGTAGGGAACACAGATGGGCTTGGAAAGACTGCCGTCCGTCGGATGGGACGCTAAGCTGTGGCCCAGTGTGCGGGAGAGCCTTACCCTGTGCACGTTAAAGAACACGCTGGATGGCCTTGACGGGAGGCTACCATCTGTCTCCCAACAGCTGTTCCAGTGGGTCCCCTCACCCAACCTTCTCTGAGCCTTCGGGGTCTATGTGACCTGACCATTTAGCCCATGGTGTGCAAAAAAGTGCCGCTCAGATGGAAAACAACCCAACCTCATGTCTAAATCCAGCACTGCGTTGTAGATGAGATGGTATACATTTCAAACATATTTCTTTAATAAGAAAGTGTAAAAAAATGAAAACTTTCTTTTTAACATATTTCATCGAAGGGCCGGATCTAGGGAATGGGTGGAGGGGGGGTCAATGGGCCGTGGACGACGACCCTTCGAAGCTTGTTCGTGTCCTTTAACTCATCGAGGACAGAGATGGAGTTATCGGAAAAAAACCAAGCTACGTTAAGTCACTCTCCACTCCCCTACCAACCCTTGAGAATGTTAATAAGGGTTATGGAGACAAAACTTTACTAAACCCGTGCATACTTCAAGAAATTATTTGAAGACCTCTAAAATCGAGGGGAAAAGATTATGCTGCAATGTAAATCCAATGTCTTAAACTCCGCTCTTTTACTTTTTTCCGGCTTGATTGCCCGCCCCTCCACCTCCCTTTATTTGTTTTCAAAATCCGAGACTGTTTCAGAACTTTGTCTCCAGCTTACAGGAGATTGATTGTCAGGTCTTATTCTGTAGGGCGGCAGTTGACTCAGTCAATTGCCTTTCGTTTCCAGGTTCGAGTCTTCTCTATGACGCAGCTGTCATTTTCTCCTATAACCCCTTCTCTATTCCCGATGGGAAAAGGGATACCAACAAGCTTCGAAAGGACGTCGTCCATGGTTGGGTTGGGTTGTTTTACCTCTGAGCGGCACTTTTTTGCACACCATGGGCTAAATGGCCAGGTCACATGGACCCCGAAGGATCAGAGAAGGTTGGGGGAGGGGACCCACTGGAACAGCTGTTGGGAGACAGATGGTAGCCTCCCGTCAAGGCCATCCAGCGTGTTCTTTAACGTGCACAGGGTATGGCTCTCCCGCACACGGGGCCACGGCTTAACGTCCCATCCGACGGACGGCGGCCTTTCCAAACCCATCGGTGTCCCCTACTGACCGTGGGCAGGGCGGGGAATTTTGCGGAGATAAATCTCAACGCTGACCCAGCTGGGACTCGAACCTGGGAACTACAGATTACGAGCCTGGCGCGCTACCGACTGAGCCACCCCCGCCCCATCGTCCATGGTTTCATGTGCTGGAGAGCCATACGATGTCCGCATTCAAAATAAAGTTTATTGGTCTTTACAGGAGGTTTTCGTCTGTCTTCTAAGAGCTGTTCAGCTCCGAGTCCTTTTGATCTGACTACGGTGTGCAAAGAAAGATTTCCGCTTCGAGTTAAAATTAATCAACTACTAATGAATGTTATGGGCCTTTACTACAAACGTTAAAGAACACATTGGATTGACTTTGAAGGAAGGTTCAGGGATAGAGAAATGATGGAAGATGAATAAAAAACTTCCCAGCTAAAAGTGAAGGAGAAAGAGAAGGGAGGCTGTTATTTGTACATAAGAGACGTAGGAGAGAGTTCCTATCCCAACTCTCTCCTATGCATATAGTTATAATCTGGTCATTTAGTCTGTTAAGGGGCGGGGGTGGAGCTTAATCGACAGCTGTGCAAGACTCGTTATCTGCAGTTCCAAGGTTCCAGTCCCATTTTGGCCAACGATGAGAAGAGGAGGATTTCCCAGCAAAATTCTCCGCTCTGCCCTCGGTTAGTAGGGGACACAGACAGGCTTGGAAAGGCCACCGTCTGTCGGATGCGATGTTAAGCCGTGGTTACGTATGCGGGAGAGCTATGTAGGTTAAAGAGCATGCTCGATGGCCTTGACGAAATGCTACCATATGTCTGTTAACAGCGGTTCAGTGGGTCCCCCTTCTCCAACCTGCTCTGAACTCTTTGGGTTCTTGTGACCTGTCCAATTACTCCATTGTGTGCAAAAGAAAAGTGGGTTCAGAGGTAAAACAACCCAACCTAGGCTGTTTTCCAAAATTAGAGAAGAAAAAAAAACATTCACTGGTTCAATAATCCAACAGCTGAATAATTTCCAAAATAAGAGTGATTATTTCAATATGTTTTAATTCCCTACCGTAATAAACGCACATTCTTATTAACATGACCTTTAGGTTTGTATTAATACTTCTTGCGGAATATGATTAGTTTTTCCCTTTCCTTTCTAAATTGCCGAGAATGCTTAAGAAATGGCAACGTCATTTTCTTTCAGGAATTTATAAACTGAAAAGATTAACTTTGTTAATCAGTTTTAGCAAAAAATGTATTGAAAGAAGCATTAGGGTTTTTTTTTTCTGCTTTCTTTGGCTCCTAACTTTTTTTAATTTACTTGATTTTCCAATTGTGCGTAAGAATGTGTTTATGACTTTCATTTCTGATAATTAATTAGAAAAAAATCTTTCTGAATGCCATCTATTTCATTTTCCTAATTCTGTAAAAGAATTGCAATTAATTAAATGATATAGTTGCTGGTTATCAAGAGATTTTAATTATATAAAAAAAAAAAAATAAATACCCCCTCAAGCAGCAGCTTGCCACAGAGGCCTGTCAGTTTATATGCCACAGTAGAAGGTCTGAGAGGATGGCAGGACCTCAGCAGAAAAACGACACAAACAGCCATGCCTTACCCGGGGATCGAACCCAGGTCCAGTAGATCAGTAGCCAAGCGCGCTAACCACTCGGCCACGGGACGGCTTCGATTTTAATTAGGATCCGCTATTTTTATCCTTTCACGTATGGTCTTTGTTTCTTAAAACTGGATAAAGTTTGGGGAATTACGAAAGATAAAAATAAGAATAATTCTCAAACGGTTGCTTGACATAGTTCTCAGATAAAAACTTGTCAGTAAAATATACCATAAAAATTTGTTCGGAAGGGGAGAACTCAGCAGAAAGATAACACTGAAAAGAAACGCCCGTATCTTATCCGGATTCGAACCTAGGGATCTTTAATCCAGTGTTTTTAATGTTTTTCGGATGACGGATCACTTTGTAATGCTATAAAATTTTGGCGGATCATTTTGTATGTGACAAAATACTTTGGTGGAACACTTTGTATGTGATAAATATTTGACGGGACACTATCTATGAGATAAGCATTTGGCGGAACACTCATCAACAATTTCATATTTAACTTTATTTTCTGCATTAAATAGAAACAAATATTCAATTCTATATATAAAGAGATTTAACCAAATAAATATTTGGCACCATAGCTCGAACAAAATACTTTAATTCATTAAATTTTTTAAAGATAAATAAGGTTAAATAAACATCTGCTGTCTTTATATATCTATCGTGGCAGTTTTTTTTTTCTGATTTGCGACATATAGGACAGAGAAGAATCCTGAAAGCTACTCCTAGCTTAATACAGGCCTTCTCATACAAGGACATGCCCTACGAAGATCGAAGTCACTGCTGACCACTGCCTTAGTTAGAGCTAACACAACACACAAAGTTTGCCTTGCTGGAACAGTCGCTAGCTGCCTAACCACAATTAAGTCAGTTGCCTAGTAAATTCTCATAAACAGACGAAGGATGGAGAAACCGGTTTGTCATCGTGGTGACTAAAGAAGGGCTACTCTACTGTGAGTAATCTCCATTTCTACAGCAATAAGTATTAAAGTATCTAGATTAAGAAGAAAATATGATTTTCTGCAGGATATTTCTCTTCAACCTTTTTGCCATTCGTCGAACACCAGTAGAAAAACAGTGTTTTAATCGGTAATCAAGCATCGCTAATTACACTGCTTTAATCAGTAGCCAAGCAGCGCTAATCTTTCGGCCATTTCGGCGGTATGTAATAAAGGCACTTTTTTTAATTAGAAAGCCATAGAACACGCTGGATGACGTTGACGGGGAGCTACCATCTATCCTTTTAACAGCTGTCCAGTGGGTCCCCTAACCCAACTTTCTATGAGCTCTTGGACTCTATATAATCTGGATTTTCACGGTGTGCAAAACAATGTGTCTCTGAAAAGTAAAACAGTTCACCCAATACAATACTCTGCATGTTTTGCAGTTAATAAAATGAAAAATGATGTTCCTTGATCACTGCCTTTCTCTTTTCGATCTTAAGAATTTCCAAATTCGTTTTAAATCGACTATGATTTCCACTGAAAATGAATTCTTTCAATATTTACAATTATTAACCGACTTAAAAAGATAAGCAAAATTTTCCTCATGGAACCACTCATTCATCTAAATTTTAATCTTTTCCACTACGTGGGGGAAGTTTTTTCTAATTATTTTGACTTTCATTTGGAAGAATCCACTCGTCAGCGAAGAATTTTCAATTCTGTTATTTTTACTCTCAAATGACATCTATTATTAAGATGGATTCTGTGCCTTCTGATGTGCTACCTTACGAAAAACTAGAAAGTTGGGTTGTTTTACATCTAAGAGGCACTTTTTTTTTGCACGCAATGGGTTAAATAGTCAGTCACAAAGAACTAACAGATTCAGAGAAAGTCGAAGGAAGAGGACTGCCTGCCCAGTTGTTGGGAAACAGATGGAAGCTTCCCGTCAAGGCCATCGGCATTCCCTTTCTGACCTAGGGCAGGGTGGGATAGAAGAGATAACAATCAGAAGTCGTAAATTTTAAGCGATTGTTGTAAACATTCTATTCTTGTCAGAAATTTCATATTTTAGGCGGAAGACTCAAATTCAATCCCAATTCAATTCAATCCCCACAGAGTAAGGATATGGAGGGTAATCTTTAAAGTACATAGGGTATGGCTCTCTTCTTGAACAAATTTATCTGCGCAAAACTCCCCGCTCTGCCCACGGTCAGTAGGGGACACCGATGGGCTTCGAAAGGCCGTAGTCCGTCTGATGGGAGGTTAAGCCGTGGCCCAGATGCGGGAGAACTACACCCTGTGCACGTTAAAGAACATGCTGGATAGCCTTGACGGGAGCCTACCATCTGTCTTCCAACAGCTGTTCCAGTGGGTCCATTCCCTCAACCATCTCTGAGCCTTCGGGGTCCATGTGACCTGGCCATTAGCCCATGATACCAAAAAAGTGCCGCTCAGAGGTAAAACAACCCAACCCAACTCTTTTTGCACACGGACAATAACTCAACCGACGGTAACTAAGTTCGACGGATGGTGGCCATTCCATGCCCACAGGTTTACCTTTTCTGACAGAAGGTAGCGAGGGATTTTAGTAGAAATAACTCTCAACGCCCTTACATGTGAGACTCGAACCCGGAAAAAAGAGATTACGAGCCTGGTGTGCTACCGACAGGGTCATTCCCCGCCCTGACTGGAAAGTTGACTATTGCGACTAATTACTCTTTTTCCGAAAGAAGCATTTTTGCTATTTTCCAACGTTAGGATCTCTAAGGGTGAAAATTCAAACTATTGGAAAAAAATCCGAAAATGCAAATTGTAAGGTTTTATCAGTTTCAATCCAAATAAATGAGTATTTTCCATTTATCTCCGAAAAAGTTGATTTCATCGCACTGCTAAGGGGAAGGAAAAAGCAAGTTAGTGTAAAAATAATTTGACTTTACGACTAAAATATAAAATTTCTGGCATGAAGTGAGTGTTGATAAGAATTGCTTGCGTCGTCCTATTTTAGTTATCTCCGCTAACCCCCAACCCACCCTTTGTAAGAAGGAGGACATCATTGGGATAGGAAAGGGAGTCATCCTTCACATGGGAAGTTAAGCTGCGAGATCCATATTCAGGAGAGTCATACCCTATGCACGTTACAGAAACGCTCTATAGCCTTCGCGGAAGGCTTTCATCTGTCTCCTAACATTCATACATAGATCCTTTTTCCAAAATCTTCTCTGAACGTAGATTCCTTGTGGTCTGCCCATTATGTGAACAAAAGTGTTCTCAGAGGTAAAACAATCCAATCAAACTTTTTCAGTCCATACACCTCTTGGCTTCATAGAAAGGCGTCACAAACCCCCTTCTCATTTTTATATTAACAGGATTTAAATTTTATTAAGTACTATTCAGGTGATACATAGAGGAAAAAGACACAAGAAATTTAAAAGTAATAAAGAGATTTATTTAGTACAGGTAATAAAATGTAAAACACAATAATAAATATGACACAACATAAACTTATTAAACCTAACAAGGACCCCAAAGCTCAGAGAAAGTTGGGAAGGGGGACCAAATGCCCCCTTCACCAATCTTCTCTTTCTGCTGTTAAGAGACATGTGGTATCCTCTCGTAAAGTATATTGAGTATTGTCTTTAACGTGTACAAAATATAGCTCTCCCGCATACGTAACCACGGCTTAACATCCCATCCGAGAGACTGCGGCCTTTCCAAACTCGTCTGTATCCCCTACTAACCGAGGGCAGAGCGGAGAATTTTGCTGAGATATTTTGGAAAAATTTCACCGTTGGCCCAGGAGGGGCTCGAACCTTGGAACTGCAGATAACGAGTCTGGCACAGCTTTCGATTAAGCCCCACCCCCGCCCCTTAAAACAGACTAAATGACCAGATTATAACTATATGCATAGGAGAGAGTTGGGATAGGAACTCTCTCCTACGTCTCTTATGTACAAATAACAGCCTCCCTTCTCTTTCTCCTTCACTTTCAGCTGGAAAGTTTTTTATTCATCTTCCATTATTTCTCTATCCCTGAACCTTCCTTCAAAGCCAATCCAATGTGTTCTTTAACGTTTGTAGTAAACGCCCATAACATTCATTAGTAGTTGATTAATTTTAGCTTTAAGCGGAAATCTTTCTTTGCACACCGTAGTCAGATAAAAAGGACTCGGAGCTGAACAGCTCTTAGAAGACAGACGAAAACCTCCTGTGAAGACCACCAAACTTTATTTTGAATGCGCACATTGTATTACTCTCTAACACATGAAACCATGGACGACAGCATCGAAGCTTGTTAGTATCCCTTTTTCCATCGGGAATAGAGAAGGGGTTATAGGAGAAAATGACAGCTGCGTCATAGACAAGACTCGAACCTGGAAACGTAAGGCAATTGACTGAGCCAACTACCGTCTACAGAATAAGACCTGACAATCAATCTTCTGTAAGTTGGAGAGTTGTTCGTTTCGAATTCGTCATGAGCAGTTTAGAAAGGAAGATGACCTTGTGTCTTACTTCAGAAAGGAAGATAACCTTGTTGTGTCTTACTTCAGAAAGGAAGATGACCTTGTGTTCTGCTCCGATGAAGATGGCCTGATGAATGCCCTCGGAATCAAACATGACCATAAAGAATGGCGACTAGTCAAACTTCTCGAAATTGAGTCTCAAGGCGGTGTTGCTGCACAATGGAAATTCCATCTATTCCGGTCAGACATGCTGTCTACATGAAAGAAACCTACGACAACCTAAAACAGCTGTTGAAGTGTCTTCAATACAGCAAGTATGGCTGGCATCTCTGTTGTGACTTGAAGGTAGTGGCTCTGTTGATGGGTCTGCAGCTGGGATGTACGAAGTACTGCTGCGAATGGGAAGCCGAGCAAAGACTTTGCACCATGTAGAGAGAAACTAGCCTCAGAGGAAATCTCTGAAGGTCGGAAAGAAGAATGTAGAACACCTAGCAATGGCAGAAACGCACAAAATCCTGCTAGCTTCCCTACATATCAAATTAGGTGTGACGAAAAATTTTGTAAAGGCCATGGACCAGACTGCATCAGTTTTCAAGTACTTGGCTGACAAATTCCCTCTACTCAGGGAAGTGAAAATTAAAGAGGAAATTTTTGTGGCTCCTTAGATCCGCGAGCTGTTCAGAGACCTGATGTTCGACAACCTGCTTCAGGGTGACGAGAAAAAGGCTTGGGACGGGTTTCGTCTGGTGTCAACTAAATTCATGGGGAATGTCAGGGCAGACAACTACAAGAAACTGGTTAAGGACAAGTTGTTTCTGTATCACAAACTTGGTTGCAATATATCCTTTAAAGATTTACTCTCTCCATTCCCACTTAGATTTCTTCCCCGACAACTGCGGCATGGTTAATGAACAGCATGGTGAACGTTTTCACCAGGACATTGCAGCAATGGAGAAAAGATACAGAAGAAACTGGCCCACTTCAATGTTGGCTGACTACTTACTGTTGGAAGCTCGCCACAGTTGTTCCTGAGCAGCTGTAAAAGCGATGGACAAAAGACGTCGGAAGTGGAAGCGGAGTTTTACCAATACATGCCATATGTACGTATTACTCTGTTATATAAGAAACTATTGCGGATTTCTCAGAAATCGTAGCTAATTTTTCATTTTCATTGTCATATTCGTGTTCAGCACCTTGAAATCTTTAACAAATGGTTACTTTTATTTCAGAGTCATGATTTTTATGAAAATTTGTTGCCCAGTGATATCAAGAGATATTCTATTGAAGTAACAATCTGCCCGTTTCCTCAGTGGTAGATATAGATAGGAGGAGAACGAAAGGAAATTTTTTTAAATTTAAAAGTAAAAAACATTTTTGATGTTGTGTAATTTCTGAATACAATACTACTCTTTGCATTTTCCCCATTATCCATTAGCTGAAATGAAAACTTTTAAGGAGTGAAAAAGTAGATAAACGAAAAACTTCATTCTCTTCGAAAACGAGATTTTTATATGCCCAAGGGATATGCATTCTTCTACTTGAAATTCTATTATCCAGAAATTTAAATTTCCTAGATGATATTATTTAACCTGCATTAAAGTCTTTTCCCAAGATAACAAAGATTTAAACTGTGTTGTCAAGTACAAAATGCGGATAAATAGAAATTTTAATTCATTGATGTGAAAATCCTTTCCACCAGCTTTTATCATTACTTCCTAGTAGAGTTTTTTCACTGTAGGATTCCATTAACGCTGAATGAGATTCATGTGACAACATCAAACGTTTTCCACTCTGTTAGGGACTAATTATGCATTAAATTCCTCCACGAGATCATAATTGCTAATTGGCACTCAGCTCTAATCGCATTCTCTAAGAATTGATCGAACAAGACACGTTTGTCCATTTTTATCATTTCACTTGCAGCAGAAGAGCGTTTTCGACATACACTTAACACTAGCTGCTGGATATTTAACTCTAAATTTAATATGTAATAACCTATGTGTGTTTTCTTTTGGTAATATATATATCGTAAACATAATTTGTCTTTTTTCTACTTAATTCCAAATAAATTTATTAATTAACTGAACCGGCCATTGTTAATAAATATATTCTTCTGCGCTCCTGCTTAACATTTATCAGATCATTCTTAGTTGCATGTTTCTTGAAAAGATCGAACATTTCTCGTTACGTTCTATGCAACACAATTGGTCAAGGTTTGCCCATTAGTTTTTAACCGAATACCTAAAAGATTAAAGTCCGAAAAATACTATTCAGCTCAACAAGTGTAATTTTTACCGTCTAGCAGTATTTCACAACTGGGCAACGCAAATGGTCTGGATTACAGATTGGGTTGTTTCCTCTGAGCGATACTTTTTCTGGCACATAATGGGTAAGGTCACAAGGACCTCTTGTGCTAAGAGAAGGTTGGGGGAAGGTGACCCACTGGACAGCTGTTAGGAGACAGATGATAACCTCTCGTCAAAGCCATTCAGCGTATTCTTTAACGTGCACAGCGTATGGCTCTCCTGCACAGGGGGCCACGGGTTGACGTCTCTTCCGACGGACGGCGGCCTTTCCTAGCCCATCGGTGTTCCCTACTGACCGAGGGAAAGGCGGAGAGTTTACGGAGATAAATCTCAATGCTGGCCCAGCTGGGACTCGAATCTGAGAACTGCAGATTACGAGTCTGGCGCGCTGCCACCTGAGACCCTCTCCACACCTCTGGATTTCAGAGGTAAGTATTATATTTTTACGAGGGGGGAAGAGGGGGATGATCGTAATGAGTTTTATGCCAAAGGAAAGTTCGTAACATGGAGAGTGCCATCTACTATACACTTTAGAGGGTTTCAGAACCGAGCAACTCCAGGTAAATCTCCTAGTATATAAATAATAAATCTTCAATAGCAAAAAAAAATTATTGAACTTTTACCTTAATTTTCAACCATAAAATCATGCAAAACAGCCTTTTCACCTCTGAAGAATATGAAAAATAAAGTAATTTTATGTTGTCAATGGACGAAGAACTGCGAGATACTTCTTCCATATTCGTCCAAGAATTCGTCATGTGTGAAGAAATGCTTCAAGGGGAAAAAATTAGGTCTCGCACTGAATAATACTAATTAAAACTACCTTCAAATAATTATATGATGTAATGATTAATAATAATAAATAATCTAAACTTTTTTTAAAAAACAAAACAAAATACTATTTATTTTCTGAGGGTGGGGTGGAAGATTACTGAAAGAAAAAAAGTATCTTTTTAACCTGTCATATGAAGAAAACTGTAAGAAACATTATTTCATTATTTTTCAGCTGCTGGTAACTATCTTTGCAGGGAAGTTTTCGTTTGGGACATTTCTTTCATTTAAGTGAATTTGGCTGTATTGTTCAGAGATCTCAACTTCTGTAAAAAGATTGGGAAACTGGGCTACCAGAATGAAATAATATATTCAATGAACTGAATTCAATGACCACCAGTATTTGAAATGCACTGAAACACACGATCTCTATTCCACCAACCAATTTTTGTTGAAGTCGTAAAGAAACGAGCATAACTAAAAACCAACATATATATTTAAAAACGCCCGTTTTTGTTCAGCACTGAAGATGTTTGTTTTAGGTAAACATTTCTTCAAGAGCCAATGCTGAACGTTTCTGCAATCTTTAAGTTATTTTCCTTCCTGATATTAGATAGGCTGACGGCAGAGTGTCTATTCTGGGCAGCTAGCAATGCCATTATGAACTATGGCAAAACGATGGAATTATAGGGAATAGTTGTGCGCCTAGTACAAGCTTCCAGTAGCGTTTATGAGTGGTGTGCTATTTGAACGACAAGAAATGAGGATTTTGCAGCTACCAAATTAATCTGATCTCTCTGCTTCTGAACGTTTTAAGTAGCAGGATGGGCGATGAACCTGAATAGCTGAGATCTGAAATCTTAAAAGGTTTTGGGACCAATAGGATTAAAACGATAGCAACGGAGTTATCACATAGAAACTGCCGCACAATGTTATGTAACATGTAGCACAATTATGATTTTTCAAAGTAACCAGGATAAATGATCCCATAACCTGCTCCATCTGAGGGTATCCAAAAAAAAGTGGTATGAGTCACAAAGGACAAGACAAAAAACAGCAAAAGGTGAGCCCCAAGTGGCAGAAGTTCTAAAGGAGTTCGAAATATCCAAATAGATAACAAATGGACATATAATAAATGAAAAAAAATTCCAAGAAATAAGTAAAATATTAATTATTTCTCACTTTATATAATTACCTGCTTTCTTACCTAGCACGGAATCCGATTTAGAACCTGGAATTGCCTTTGCTCTCATTTTTGTAATTCATAGATTGAAGTTTTCATTTGACACAAGTGTAATTTCCAAATGATAATTTCCAATGATCACGCTTCCCAATTGTAGCACGTGAACGCTTCTTTCAATACGTTATTCTTTTGGCTGATTATCATATTTAATCTTATCCATGCCTCGCATCACTTGCAGTGAAGTACGGAAGCCTGGAAGCCCCATTTAGAATTTTCTTTGCTTATTTTTCAAAATAAATAAAAAACCCTGTTTACATTATTATTCTGCGATGAAATTTCATTTTACACATTCGGATAGCAATTATTCAATTAACCTTTATTTATTCCAAGAAAATCTTTAATGCATTATTCATTAATTGAACCGGTGTTTGCATTATGCATATATCAGTTCGAAAGATATTTGGAAGTCGATGATTACGACTAGATTTCATTTAATTCCAACCATATCCTTAAATGCACAATTGAAGTGAATGAAGACGATGCAATAATAATTAAATAATTAGTTTTTGGCTGCAATAACATAGAAGAATCAGTTTATTCAAATAATATACCAGTTTTCTAAAAAGCTGGAATTTCGTTATTTTTTAAAGATTTGGATTCGTATTTATGATGCACTCTCTGTGCAATATCTCTTTTGAGACAGCTCAATTATTAACTTGCAAAAAACCAGTAGAGTTTTTTTGTGCTGAGATTATAATTCTAATTAAATGCATTTTTTTTCCTTCGGGGATTTAACTCAGGGTTCTGTGTTGTAGATTCACATCGAAACAAATCAACCAGCGCTAAATGAAATACAGAAACCAAATAGGTTGCTTAACCAATTAATATTGCCAATATGAAAGAGTTATTGAAGGAAATGCAAGTATGGACTTAGTTCAATTTTGTGTTTTACGTAATGGACATTTTACATAATCGAGATATTTTTTTACTAAAAACCAAATAACGGAATCTGAAGAATTAATACTTTATATAGCTAATAATAAAGTGTATAATATTTTAATGCAACTGTTTTAGTATATTATGGGATCCGCCTTTCTGGCCTTGGCCGCCTACAGACTAAGTAGTGGAAGGCAAAAAGCACTCTGCAGATACTCATGCCCTAACCAAACGGACATGGCTTGGACACAAGATAGATGACTCAGTAGAAATGCTTGCAGTGTTGCCTTTAGCAACCGGATGAAAGTCTCATTTTCCAAGTATTTATTCATTATATTCAATTCCTTTTACTTAATTTGTGAGGTCACAAGTACCCACCGTTGTTGGCTCGCTTCGCTCTTTCCTTCCAAAATCATCAGGTCCCTTACTTTGCGGGCGTATAATTAAACTCATTCGGTCCTTACTTTGCGGGGGAATTAAACTCTTCAGATCCCTTATTTGCAGGGTGTATAATTAAACTCTTCAGGCCCCTTATTTGCGGGGTTTATAATTAAACTCTTCAGGTCCCTTATTTTCGGGGTGTATAATTAAACTCTTAAGGTCCCTTACTTGCGAGGTGTATAATTAAACTCATCAGGTCCCTTACTTGCCGGGATGTATAATTAAACTCTTCAGGTCCATTACTTGCGGGGTGTATAATTAAACTCTTCAGGTCCATTACTTGCGGGGTGTATAATTAAACTCTTCAGGTCCCTTACTTGCGGGGTGTATAATTAAACTCATCAGGTCCCTTACTTGCGGGGTGTATAATTAAACTCTTCAGGTCCCTTACTTGCGGGGTGTATAATTAAACTCATCAGGTCCCTTACTTGCGGGGTGTATAATTAAACTCATCAGGTCCCTTACTTGCGGGGTGTATAATTAAACTCTTCAGGTCCCTTATTTGCGGGGTGTATAATTAAACTCTACAGGTCCCTTATTTGCAGGGCGTATAATTAAACTCATAGGTCCCTTACTTGCGGGGATGTATAATTAAACTCTTCAGGTCCCTTACTTGTGGGGTGTATAATTAAACTCATCAGGTACCTTACTAGCGGGGCGTGTCGCATTATAGCCTTAGTTGCTAATGCGCCAATAAACCCCAAACAAACAAACAAACAAACTTGCGGGGCGTATAAAGCAATCCTTCAAAATTTCAAATGTTGCTTAAATCATTATCAAAAGTAATCTTTTGTTCGTCACAAGAAATAAGAATTTAGAATTTAGCATAAAACAATTAATTTAAAAATGCAGCTATCCCAAAATATTTTTAATTTTTTTTTTACTTATGAGCAAAAATCTCTCAGAAAGCGAAAAATATATTTTTTTACTAAAATCTAATAACGCAGTCTTTAGAGTCAATACCTATTACAGTTTATAATGCAATTTATAATAATTTAATGCAACTATTTTAATATACTAGGGTAGCGGTTCTCAACGTGGGGTACACGGTACGGTTGGGGTATGACGTGAGAGCTCAAAAGTTGCTAGATCTCATCATCATCATCCTCTAGCAGCATGGGCTACGGAGGTTCAACCAGACCGTGCAATTCAGTTCTCCAAACATATATGTCCTGAGCGACATCTGCTGCATCTGACCACTGCACACCAATTCTAACAAGGTCCTGTTTGACATTGTCTGCCACCGCATACTAGGTGCGGCCTTTAGGAACACTGTTCATAACTCTATTCAGTAATCTGTAATTATCCATACGGTCAACATGGCCAAACCAACGGAGGCTCTCTTTGCACAATATACTGCTTAAAGGAGGTTGCCGACTCCTTTGACTAACCTCATCATTAGTCAAAACCTGAACCACCTAATGGCCAATATACTGCGTAAGCATCTGGAATCAAAAGCATCTAGTTTCTTGTTATCTTGTTTACAAGCGTCCAAGTTTCACTACCATAACTAACCCTAGAAAGAACTAAACTATTATACAGTCTAATTTTAGTCTTTAGGTGTATACGCCTGTTTCTCCACACTCTCCACAGATTTTTAAAAGTCCCAGCAGCAATTCCTCTTCGACTGTTAATCTCATGCCGCACGTCACCAGTATCTGTTATATAGCTCCAAAGACAATTAAAATGTGACCCCTGCTCAAGAGTGCAACCATTCAGATTAACTGAATCACAGCCTGCCTGACCAATTTTCATCACTTTAGTTTTCCCTCTGTTTATAACCAAACCTACTCTACTACCAGTCTCATCAACAGCTCGAATGAAAGTTCATTTCATCAACATCATTTGCCAAAAGGGCTAAATCAGCATAATCTAAATCAGAAATTTTAGTATGTCCAGACCATTTAAGGCCAAAATCTTTCCTTTGAAGTGAGTTTCGTATAACATAATCAATATCCAAACTTAAGAGAAATGGAGACAAAATGCACCCTTGTTGAACACCAGAAGTAATGCTAAACCAATTGCTACAAGACTTACCAACTCTCTCACACGACTCAGTGTTATTATTGGGAGCTTTTATAACGTTACATAACTTTTCTGGTATGCCAAATGATGTCACAATCACACACAAATTATGATGATCAACAGAGTCGAAAGCCTTTTTGAAATCAACAACTTTTGCAACAAAAGGTTTCTGAAATTCTAAACTTTTTTCAAGAATCTGTCTAAGTGAAAATATCTGATCTACACATACCCTACCACTTCTGAATCCACATTGCTCATCACGCAATTGACTGTCAACCAGATTCTTAATTCTATTAAGCACAATCATGCAGAGAACTTTCCCTGGAACAGAGAGTAGGCTGATACCCCTATAGTTATCACAAGAACTGCGAACACCTTTTTTGAAAATAGGGATAACAATTGCTCTGGTAAAATCCTTAGGGACCATGGCTTTATCATAAAAGATATTCAAAATTTCAGTCATCCAAGTGGTAACCAAAACATTCCCAGTTCTAAGCATTTCCGTAGTAATTTCATCTACCCCTGGGGTTTTATGAAGTTTAAGTTTAGAAATAGCCAAAATAAATTCATTATTGTGCTATAGGGCCAACATTAAAGCCAGTAATGCATCTATCATCATTACAAACAATGGGAGTAATTTACCACATTGTTTATAACATCACTGAAATGCTCAGTCCACCTAGCATGACAGAATCCTCACCTTCGGTAATCTTACCTTCAATCCCTGTATACCTGTTTGTTTTCTACCAACTACAGAAAACATTAACTATCTGGTACAGCTCTCTGCTGTTGCGCTGTCTAACTGCTTCCTCGGCTTTGTGAACCAAGCCATGAAGCCAAAGATTCTTATCAGCAACTAACTGATCCTTTACAGGTTTATTACGCTATCTGTAATGCTTTCTATTAGGACTAAGAGGGTATTGATTAAGGACATTCCTGCAGTCCTTTTTCCTGAAATAAGCTCAAGTGCCTTATCACTCAAATAATTCCTCCTCCTCTGCTCCTTTCTTCCTAAAAGAGTGCTCTTAATTTCCGAAAAAGCCTGTTTAAAATGGTCCCATTCTTCCTCAACTTCAGTGGTAAGCAAACCATGACTGTCATAATGACTACGTAATCAATCATGGTAAGCTTTAGCCATAACTGAGTCTTTCAGAACCTCAGTATTAAAGGCAAATTTTTAACCCCAGCACAACACTTTTTAAGTTTAAGTTGCAGGACACTTTTAACAAGGTCCCTATATATGATCTGGTATTCCATATATGACCTGGTATTCCATAATATGAAATATCAGGTCTATATGACCTGGTATTCCGTAATATGAAATACCAGGTCTATATGACCTGGTATTCCATAACAGAACTAGCCCATTTGCTGTTAATTAATATATAATCAATCACATTACTATGCAGCCCATCGGGTGAAACCCATGTGTACTTATGTATGTCGCAGTGTTTGTAATACGTATTAGTTATTCCAAATCCATTGAGTTTACTTACCTGTAGGAGATTTTACCCATTGCCATTGCAGCTACCAATACCAAAAGAGCCTATTACCCCTCCCCAAAGGTCAGAGTCAGTACCAACTTTGGCATTGAAGTCACCTAGAACAAGGGTAATATCTCCTTTCTTGACAGAATTCAAAATATCCTGAAGTTGTCCGTAAAACCTATCCTTCTCATCCTCATCGTCATCCTCAGTGGGGGTATAACAGCAGATCACATTCAAGTCTTTAACGATTGTCTGAAATATTGCTGTAAGAAACCTTTTATTAATGCACTCATATCCTAGAAGAGCATCACTAGCGTGTCTGCTGAGAAGCAGACCCACGCCTTGGTGATGTTTAGTGTCTTCCCTTCCTGAAAGGAGAAATTTAAGATTATTTTTAAGAATCTGATCTTTACCTGTCCATCTGGTCTCTTGCAAGCCGAGAATATCTAAATTATAACTGTGGAATTCTTGTGTGAGGACATCAAGAGAAAAAGCTCTGTGCAGAGTCCTCACATTCCAACTACCTATGCAGAGAAAATGGTTAGTGGAATGTTTAAAGAAATTATGTTTATTGAGAGAGGGAATGCCGACAATATCAAACAGCCCCCTAATCGCAGACATGGGGCAAAGACCCGTTCCCCCACCACTAAAGGCTGAAGCCATCTACACTGGAAGACTTCCTCCAATGTAAAATTTGACGATGCCAGTAGACGTAAAGCGTCCAGGTGCCTGCGATGACCTCTGCTTAGGATTATCCACCAGCTGATAAACATATCCTGTGAATCTATTCACTTGGGGCTGTCAACCCACAAACAAACAGAAAACACAGCGAAAGATTTTCCCTCCACAGAAGCCCACCAGTACAGCAAATTTAGGATCCATAATCAAGCTCAGAGCCATATATCAGTCCAGTCCAGTAGGTTTATATGGTCAGCACCAGGATCCTGTGTGGTTGACCACTCCTTAGCAGGGTAGAAAAAAAAAAGAAAATTAGCCATATTTGTCCAGATCAGTAGGCCATGCTAATCTGGCAGCCCTCCCCTTCCGTTCACTTCCACAATAGAGTATCTCTTTTGAAAGGTACTAACGGCCTGCACCACGAGAAGGCGAGGTCGGACATTAGGTGCTAGGCCTGGCCGGTTCTGTGTATCATCACAGGGTATTGGTGCATCCAGGGACAGGGTATTGGTATCCATCACAGGGTATTGGTCTCCTTCCAGTGACTACCAACCTACCATTTACAGACAAAAAGTAACAAGTTTTATAACAACAACAACAACAACAACAAAGAGTAACAAGTTTCTATGAGTACAAGTACTATGAGAGAGAAAAAAACAGGCTATTTGACTGTCTTTGAATACGAAATGGAGATAGATACCAAATTCCTTCTTTTCCATCAGGATTCTCCTCTTATTTCAAAGTTACACAAGCTTCTGAATCTCCCAGAGCTAAGTACCATTGCGCTGGTTCGAATAGCCCTTCCAACCCTAATTTCATATAAAGGCCACTTAGCTCTGAGAAAACTTCTTCCACTGGGCAAATAATCCAAATACACTTGGGAATGATGACACATATCGGGCATTTGAATTTAAACAAAATAACTGGATCTATTAATCCTTTAGAATTGCAGGTTAAGCTTCTGAATATACAAATAATTTAACTGTTCACTGGTTCACTATTGTCACCCTGAGCGGTGATTGATATTCACTTATTACACCCGAAAAGAAGCACATACGATATAGAGTGTACTCTATCAAACTTAAAAAACAGTCATGGCTAACTCAGTTCTAACTCAATGGTTCTCAACCTTTTATGCTTCACGTACCCCCTGGAAATGTGTATGTAACTGGCGTACCCCTTGTATAGATAGATAAAACTATAGTTATAGTATAACAATGGGAATAAAATAAAACATATGTATCAGTGGTTCTCAACCTTTTATGCTTCACGTACCCCCTGGAAATGTGTATGTAACTGGCGTACCCCTTGTATAGATAGATAAAACTATAGTTATAGTATAACAATGGGAATAAAATATATATATCAGTGGTTCTCAACCTTTTATGCTTCACGTACCCCCTGGAAATGTGTATGTAACTGGCGTACCCCTTGTATAGATAGATAAAACTATAGTTATAGTATAACAATGGGAATAAAATAAAACATATATATCAGTGGTTCTCAACCTTTTATGCTTCACGTACCCCCTGGAAATGTGTATGTAACTGGCGTACCCCTTGTATAGATAGATAAAACTATAGTTATAGTATAACAATGGGAATAAAATAAAACATATATATCAGTGGTTCTCAACCTTTTATGCTTCACGTACCCCCTGGAAATGTGTATGTAACTGGCGTACCCCTTGTATAGATAGATAAAACTATAGTTATAGTATAACAATGGGAATAAAATAAAACATATATATCAGTGGTTCTCAACCTTTTATGCTTCACGTACCCCCTGGAAATGTGTATGTAACTGGCGTACCCCTTGTATAGATAGATAAAACTATAGTTATAGTATAACAATGGGAATAAAATAAAACATATATATCAGTGGTTCTCAACCTTTTATGCTTCACGTACCCCCTGGAAATGGGTATGTAACTGGCGTACCCCTTGTGAAGATAGATAAAACTATAGTTATAGTATAACAATGGGAATAAAATAAAACATATATATCAGTGGTTCTCAACCTTTTATGCTTCACGTATCCCTTGGAAATGTGTATGTAACTGGCGTACCCCTTGTATAGATAGATAAAACTATAGTTATAGTATAACAATGGGAACAAAATAAAACATATATATCAGTGGTTCTCAACCTTTTATGCTTCACGTACCCCCTGGAAATGTGTATGTAACTGGCGTACATACCCCTTGTATAGATAGATAAAACTATAGTTATAGTATAACAATGGGAATAAAATAAAATATATATATCAGTGGTTCTCAACCTTTTATGCTTCACGTACCCCCTGGAAATGTGTATGTAACTGGCGTACATACCCCTTGTATAGATAGATAAAACTATAGTTATAGTATAACAATGGGAATAAAATAAAACATATATATCAGTGGTTCTCAACCTTTTATGCTTCACGTACCCCCTGGAAATGTGTATGTAACTGGCGTACCCCTTGTATAGATAGATAAAACTATAGTTATAGTATAACAATGGGAATAAAATAAAACATATATATCAGTGGTTCTCAACCTTTTATGCTTCACGTACCCCCTGGAAATGTGTATGTAACTGACGTACCCCTTGTATAGATAGATAAAACTATAGTTATAGTATAACAATGGGAATAAAATAAAACATATATATCAGTGGTTCTCAACCTTTTATGCTTCACGTACCCCCTGGAAATGTGTATGTAACTGGCGTACCCCTTGTATAGATAGATAAAACTATAGTTATAGTATAACAATGGGAATAAAATAAAACATATATATCAGTGGTTCTCAACCTTTTATGCTTCACGTACCCCCTGGAAATGTGTATGTAACTGGCGTACCCCTTGTATAGATAGATAAAACTATAGTTATAGTATAACAATGGGAATAAAATAAAACATATGTATCAGTGGTTCTCAACCTTTTATGCTTCACGTACCCCCTGGAAATGTGTATGTAACTGGCGTACCCCTTGTATAGATAGATAAAACTATAGTTATAGTATAACAATGGGAATAAAATATATATATCAGTGGTTCTCAACCTTTTATGCTTCACGTACCCCCTGGAAATGTGTATGTACCTGGCGTACCCCTTGTATAGATAGATAAAACTATAGTTATAGTATAACAATGGGAATAAAATAAAACATATATATCAGTGGTTCTCAACCTTTTATGCTTCACGTATCCCCTGGAAATGTGTATGTAACTGGCGTACATACCCCTTGTATAGATAGATAAAACTATAGTTATAGTATAAAAATGGGAATAAAATAAAACATATATATCAGTGGTTCTCAACCTTTTATGCTTCACGTACCCCCTGGAAATGTGTATGTAACTGGCGTACCCCTTGTATAGATAGATAAAACTATAGTTATAGTATAAAAATGGGAATAAAATAAAACATATATATCAGTGGTTCTCAACCTTTTATGCTTCACGTACCCCCTGGAAATGTGTATGTAACTGGCGTACCCCTTGTATAGATAGATAAAACTATAGTTATAGTATAACAATGGGAATAAAATAAAACATATATATCAGTGGTTCTCAACCTTTTATGCTTCACGTACCCCCTGGAAATGTGTATGTAACTGGCGTACCCCTTGTATAGATAGATAAAACTATAGTTATAGTATAACAATGGGAATAAAATAAAACATATGTATCAGTGGTTCTCAACCTTTTATGCTTCACGTACCCCCTGGAAATGTGTATGTAACTGGCGTACCCCTTGTATAGATAGATAAAACTATAGTTATAGTATAACAATGGGAATAAAATATATATATCAGTGGTTCTCAACCTTTTATGCTTCACGTACCCCCTCCTGGAAATGTGTATGTAACTGGCGTACCCCTTGTATAGATAGATAAAACTATAGTTATAGTATAACAATGGGAATAAAATGAAACATATATCTAGCGACTTTTGAACTTTTACGGCGTTCCCCAAAACTTTTTACTGCGTACCTCACGTTGAGAACCCTATTCTAACCGATCCTAACCCTAATTAAAATGCTGTGCTGTTACACTAACTCTGCAAATTAATTAAATAGTGAGCAGGTATGAAATAACTATTAGGGAAAATTAGGTGAGCGCTTACCGATCAATCCGTCTCAACAGGGTTAAACACGGTGAGGATTCGAGAGTTAAGTGGCAAGCCTCTGTGGCTTTCAGAGCGCTTTCCGACGATGGCTCAGTGACGAAAAGTTTCTATCGAAATTCACTACTGGACGGAAGAACAGTCTTTCACAGGGGCACTAACCACCTGATGTAAGAAGAGTTCTTAGTGAAGCAACAAAATTCTTCTTCATTTAGTCGTACTACGGCAATAGTTGTTATTATCCAAAAGTCCACTGTGCAAATATAAGAGCAACGGGCAAAGTAATCCAGTTGGGGATCTCGTGGACTGGGAGCAATATTCGTTGATGGCAGCCTCAAATCCTGGCTAACTCTCCGCACAGTCTTCTCTCGTTGGACGAAGGGACTCAGAAGGGGTGTAAGGGAACGAATTCCTTATCGCCTCACAACCTTTGCTTCTTGAGTTTTATCTTCTGCGGAGGATGCCTTTTATTATCCGCCGCTCTAACCTCTGTGCTCCAGTGCTAAAGCTGTCGGGCCCTCTGTCAATGGCGTGAAGACGAACTCGAAGGAAGAACTCAGACAAAAGACGTGCTGAATGGGACATCACTCCGTGAATATCCCCAGTGAAGACACATGTTGTTCTCGCTTTGCTCTCCACTTGCTTTGCAGGTGCGGTGGAATAATCAGTGTTGGCCGTTTTGATCCTCCTTATGATGAACCAGACAGAGGCCAACCTTCGATGTTCCATCGACTTTGTTTGCATTCTCTGGTACTGTTCACCCTCGCGTCTTCGGAATGAACTAGTATGCCTGATGAGAACCTTATGTTTTATAATGAGGGCTCCTTGTCATTTGTAGGGAAGTTTGTCAAACGGTTGCATTACTCCAATGTTCGCGTGCTGTATTTTACGAGTTGATAAACACTTTTATTGCGACCCACAAGGGTAAAAGGATGTCCCAAGTGCTTCGGTTGATCTCTTTTCAGTATCACTCGTTGCAGAGGAAAATGCGAAAACAAGCAAGGTGGAGGGAATCGAAAATGGCTGCAATCGTGGCCAAGAGAAGTGTATCTTGCAGGCCCAAAAGTTGCTCAGCAACTTTTGGGCGTGAGGTGTGCAACATATACCTTTCAAAACAGATACTATCTTGTGGAAGGGAACGGAAGGCGAGAGCTGCCAGAGCAGTGTGGCCTACTGATCTGGACTACTATGGCAAATTTTTTTCTACCCTCCTGAGGAATGTTCAACGACACAGGGCCCTGATGTTGACCATATATATCAATTTGAATGGAATAATGGCGCTGAACGCGGTTATGGAACCGGAATTTACGGCACCGGTGGGCTTCTGTTGAAGAACATTTTCTGCTGTGTGTTTTGTTGTTGTTGTTGTTGCTGTTTGTTTGTTTGTGGGTTGACATCCCCAGGTGAATAGATTCACAGGATATGTTTTATGAGATGGTGGATAATCCTGATCAGAGGGCATCGCATATACCTGAATCCTTGCTTTTGCACGCATCGTCAAGGCTACATTAGAGGAAGTCCTACCAGTGTGGAATGGCTTCAGCCTTTAGTAGTGGGGGGGATAGGGGCTATTTGATAGTGCCTGCATTTCCTCTCTAAATGAACACAATTCCTTTTAAACTTCTCACTAACCACTTTCTATCCAAAGGATCTTGGAATGTGAGGACGCTGCACAGAGATTATTCATTTGATGTCCTCACTTACACAATAATTCCACAGGTATAACTTAGATATTTTTGCCTTGCAAGAGACCAGATGGACAGATAAAGATCAGATGCTTAAATATAATCTAACGTTTCTCTTTTCAGGGAGGGAAGATGGAAAGCATCTCGAATGCGTAGGTTTGCTTCTCAGAAGACACGCTAGTGATGCTCTTTTGGGATATGAGTGCATTAATGAAAGGTTCCTTACAGAAAATTTTCAGACAAGCATTAAAGACTTGAATATTATCTTTGTTATACCCCAACTGAGGATGCCAATGATGATGAGAAAGATAGGTTTTATAGATAACTTCAGGATATTTTGAATTCTAACAAGAAGGGAGGTATTACCCTTATTCTTGGCGACTTCATTGCTAACGTTGGTACTGACTCTGACCTTTGGAGAGGGGTGATAAGTCCCTTTGGTATTGGTAGGTGCAACGGCAATGCGCAAGGTCTCCTAGAGGTGAGTAAACTTAACGGTTTCAGAATAATTAACACTTATTGCAAACACCACGGCATACATGAGTCGTGTGGGTTTCACCAGATGGGCTGTATAAGAATGATTGATTATATATTAGTTAACAGCAAACGGGCTAGTTCTGTTAGGAATACTAGGTCATATAGATTAACCGAAATTGGATCTGACCATTTACCTTGTTAAAGGTGTCTTGCAACTTAAACTTAAGAAAATTAAGGTTAAAAAATTTTCCTTTAATTCTGAAGCTATGAAAGAACCAGTTATAGCTAAAGCTTACCATGATAGGTTACTTAGTCATTATGACAGTCATAGTTTGCTTACTACTGAAGTTGAGGAAGAATGGAACCATTTTAAATAGGCTTTTTTTGGAAATTAACAGTACTCTTTTAGGAAAAAAAAGAGCGGAGGAGGCGATTTTTTTAAAACAAAAGTGATGGCAGTTCTTCTGATAACTATAGGGTTATCAGCCTACTCTCTGTTCCAAGCAAAGTTCTTTGCATGATTGTGCTTAATAGAATTAAGAATCTGATTGACAGGCAATTGCGTGATGAGCAATGTGGATTCAGAAATGGTAGGTGATGTGTAGATCAGATTTTTTCCCTCAGGCAGATTCTTGGGAAATGTTTTGAGTTTCAGAAACCTTTCATTACTAGCTTTGTTGATTTCAAAAAGGCTTTTGCCTTTGTTGATAGCCATAATTTGTGGTTGATTGTCAGATCGTGTGGCCTACCAAATAAGTTAGTTAACTTAATGAAAGCTCTCTATAATAAAACTGAGTCGTGTGTGAGAGTTGGTAAGGCTTGCACCAATTGGTTTAGCATTGCTTCTGGTGTTCGACAAGGGTGCATTTTGTCTCCTTTTCTCTTTACTTTGATTAATGATTATGTTATGCGAAATTCGCTGCAAGGGAAAGATTTTGGCTTTAAATGATCTTTGCCGATGATTTAACCCTTTTGGAAATGTTGTTGATAAGATGAACCCTTTCATTCGAGCTGTTGATGAGACTAGTAGTAGAGTAGATTTGGTTGTAAACAGAGAGAAAACTAAAGTGATGAACATTGGTCAGGCAGCCTGTGATTCAATTAATCTGAATGGTTGCGGTTTTGAGAAGGCGTGTCGGTTTAATTATCTTTGGAGCTATGTAACACATACTGGTGATGTGTGCCATGACATTTACAGACGAATAGGGATTGCTGCCGGGACTTTTAAGAATCTATGGAGAGTGTGAAGAAATAGGCGTATACATCTATTATATACCATGCAGAGAAAGACTCCGTTGATTTGGCCATGTTGCCCGTATGGATAATTATAGATTAATGAATAGAGTTATTAACAGTGGGCCTAAATGCCTCAGAAAGAGGGGGAGACCTAGGATGCGGTGGGCAGACAATGTCAAACAGGGCCTTATTAGAATTGGTGTGCAGTGGCCAGTTGCAGCAGATGTCTTGGAGAACTAAATTGCACGGTGTGGTTGGACCTCCGCAGTCCATGGCTGCTTGAGGATGATGATGATTTCCTATTTCAATAATATTTAATTGAAAAATTAAATCTTGGAGGATGAGTTTGCATTATGTTACTTGCATTAAAGCTACATCACGCGAAGTATCGTAGGAGAATTCACCTCGGAACTTCTTTTCAACTTCTTTTTATTAATAAAGAGAAGAAGATACTCCCTTCACAACGGCAGACATAACCTAGAAGGATAATACCAGCTAGTTCAGTAGGCAGGTATGCTATCCACAACACCAGCTTACATTTATATTGCTTTGATTTCTTACTAATGATTTTAAATTATCAGTTTAGATTTTGCAGAAAGAACATGTAGGGCAATGAGATAGCATAGGATACAAACTAATCTGATAGTCAGAAAGCTTTTAGGTTGGTAGGAAACATTAAAAGAAAGCTTTTAACTTTATAGGCATGATGTGCATGAAATCTGAATTCTATTTTATCCTCATGGCAGCTAAAAACATGCCTTAGGTGGTAAAATTTAAAGTTTATTAATTTTTCTTTATATAACGGAGTAGAGAGTGTCGCGGAAAGGTTAATAATAAATGCATTTCTCCGTATCAATTAAGAACCGAGAGTAAATTAATTTTAAGAGCTATTTACTTCTTTTTAATTAACCAGTTTTCAAGTTAATTATGAATTCTTCATTATAAAGTTCTGTTTGAAAGTTCTGATTAATTTATTATACAAGAACAATTTCCATATGAAAGCAGTCTAAACATCAATGTGCAATTCCACCAAATAAGGTCTTCATGAACAAATTATCCGTTATTTTTAAATTTCAAGCAAATCATGTTCCACGAAACATTTGCTGACTTTATTCCCATTGATACATCACATATGATACGTCCCTTTTTTGAGAAAATAGCAACAGAAGAAGGGGAACAAATTAGAACAACTGTGTATCCCGATTTTCTTCAAATATAACAAAAATGAATTTTAATAATTTGCCGACAGCCTTTATTATATTTTGACTACTTGTTCAGCAAATCATTGATAAAGTGGATTAATCAAGAATCTAACTAAAATATTTTCTAATAAATTGAAAATAAAAGCAAATCCAAGTATTATGCCCTCCCCTCTCACTAGATACGCCTTTGACACAGTTTATATTTTTTTGAGCATCAATCGGATTAATTATTGTTTTCTTTTGGATTCCTTTTTGTTCTCGTAGAAGGGAAACTTAGCATTCATTAACGCAGAAAGTAAATCCGCAAAACGACAGAAAAAATAAAATGGTACTGATGTTAGGGAACAGATAAATTAGGATGAAGATGAATTTTGGAAACAGATAAGTTCAGATGAAGCAAAAATTCGGAAGCAGAGATATTAGACATTAAAAAGATGGAAAAATACTTTCCATTGGAGTTTTATTTCTTTATGTCTGAGCGGCACTTTATTTGCACACAGTGAGCTAAATTGCCAGTTTAGAAGGGCTCAGAAAAGGTTTTGAAAGGGGGATCCACTGTTAGGATAAAAATGGAAGCCTTCCGTCCAGGTCATCCAGAGTGTTCTTTAACATCCACATGTTATAGTTCTACTGCACACAGAGCTATGGTTTGAACTATCGAACTATCATCCGACGGACTGTGACTTCTCTAAAAGCCAAGCAGTATCCCTTTTCTACCTGGTTCAGAACGGGGGTTAGAAGAGAAAATTCCCAGTTGGGACTTGAATCTGGGAAAACAAATTACGAGTCTGACGCACTACCAAATGTCAATCGCCGCCCCTAATTGCAGTTTGACTTAGTGTACATCAATAGAAATGGCAACGCATATATCGTATTGATTAACTCGATCTAAACTTCGATAATATTCTATAAATGGAACTTCTACATTAATAGCCAGCCAAAGTACATAGGAAGTTGCCAAGGAAAAAAGTTAATTTTTTAAGCAATGGTCATAGATTTTCTTGTGCAGGGCAATATTTCGCACTTATGAATATGTCCTTGAAAAGGCCTTTCTGCATAAAATCAAACTGTGAACCGCAAGTGGTGGGTTGTTTTACTTCTGAGAGGAGTTTTTTTTACACACAATGGGCTAAATAGTGAGGTCACAAGTATCCCGAGGGCTCAGAGAAGGTTGAGAAAAAGGGACCCACTGGACAGCTGTTGGGAGACAGAGGGTAACCTCCCGTCAAGACCATCAGCGTGTCAATATCTCTCCAGAGATACCATTCTATCAAGCATCTATAAGGGAACCAAATGTCGAAATTGAAATAAAACGTCGATAATTTGCGTGAAGACGAATCCATGGGCTATGAGAGCGCGCGCTGACGTCATCAACGTCCTGAATAACATGAAACATTTCTTCTAGTCACTAATATACTAGTGTAAAAGAAATTATGCTCATTGTCAAATATACTTTGCAATATTCTCCAGTTAAAAGCAGCATTTTTAATTTATCACTTTAAAATCTCATCTTTAAAGTCTCATCCATATTATAAGTGCCATCCAAAATGCTCTTTAACATCCACAGGGTATGACTGTCCCGCACACGGGGCTACGGCTTAATGTCCCATCCTGTGAACGGCGACCTTTACAAGCCCATCGATGTCCCCTACTGACTGAAAGCAGGGTCCTGCTAAGTGTGCTAATCTACATAGTGCCTTTAAAACCAACTTGTCGAATCTATTTCATATTTATTCATTTAGATTATGTTTTCATTTTATTTTACTTTTCGGGTGATTCAAATACTATGTAATATAATGATAACACTTATTTTGTTTCTTGTTCATGCAATTTTCCCCAGATACTTTAAGAAGAAAATATTGAACATCTCATACCGCTATGTGAGAAAACCTTAATGGATTACATTTAATTTACTATTTAATTGATGGATTAAATTAGTGGATGTCTCGACAGGGAAAGGCATGGGACTTTCATTGTGTCACGAAACATGTTCAAGTGTGGTATGTTTCAGAAAGTATTAATGACGGAATAGCTACAGAAGAGAGGTGCGAAAAATGAATAGAAACATTTCGTTTAGATTTCTTTATATTAGGGGGGAGGACAAGAAACACAATCGAGCGGGAAAAATATAAAGGGTGAGTCAATAGACTGGATCTTAAATGCAGTATAATATTTCCCTTTCCGTTTAACAGGTCTTTAAAAATATATTGAAAAATGCATGAAACATAACTAAGTTTAAGACGTTTTGTGTGCCTTATCCGTACCAGCATTCTGAATGGCCACCTGGCCCCTCCCCTAGATCTGGCTCTGCAGTCAATATATACTGTTACGACAGATGAACGAGCAACAGTGACTTCATGACATATAACGTGGCTTGAACGCTCGTGTGTGCTTCTGCGTGAGATTCGATTTAGCCAACGAATTAGAACTTAGAACGATTCGGAAGAATGAAAAAGATAGCAGTGCAGTGTGTTATAGTTTTGAGATCTGAAAAGACATTCAGATGGTCTGAATCAGTGCGCGATAAGTGAAAATAAGAAGTATATTTATCAGTGTGTGCGCGGATTTTTTTTGTTGTTAGTAACAAAAGTTTAGTGAACTAGCACAGAATGAGAGATTGTTTATCTCTGAAGGTATTCAAGTGGCATGGTAAACATACTGAAGAGGTAGTATTTTAGTAGAACAGACAGAGCTGGTATTGTATGCTCTGTTTGATGACTTATGTATGATAGCAGTTAATTTGTTTATAAGATATTTCATCCATATTTTTGTAACAATTTGCATTGTATTGTAATTGGTTTGAAAATAAAGTTATTAATACTCACTCTCAGTGCCTATCCATTTTAAAAATTGACAACAATACTTTACTGTCACAGCTGATCCAATCAAACATTTTGTATATACATTGATCAACTGATTATCTGATGACTTTTCATAAAATTGCGAATTATTTTAACATTATTTTTAGTCATATTAATCACAACATAGATGTCGAATGAAACGGGGTAAAATGTCGAATTTCGACCTTAGTCTTCAACTGTGTCCAAATGTTTTCCATAATACCCACAAATTAAAAAAAAAGTCTGTAGAAATTCCTCTTCTGCTATTTGCCATAGGTCGGTATTAGCAATAGCTGTCAAATGATTTCCTAAAAATTTGAGAAATAAGATTGTGAGCAGAAACATAAAAAAAAAGTTTACGAAGTGTCCCCGTTATAACATTCTCTGTGTGTATCATAAAAATAATGTTCTATGTGGATTTCCATATTCACCTAGAACTGTTTCGGCGATGTTGCCTTCAACTTTATTGTCTGACATTCTAGCATCATATGGAAGATTATCTCGGCGGACAATTCCATTTGAGGTGTCGCAGACCAGGGCAATGCCAATTACCTACCTTGATGGCTCTTATAATCCAAGTAATTTGTACAAAAGAAGGCGCCCTTTCATCTATGCAAAGCCTCTGTCAAAGTTATTTTCCCGGCGCTGAGTCTGGAACTCCAACACTGCAACACAGGACGCCCCGGGAAATCCTCTGGATCGTTGCTCGACGGTTCTCACGAAAGGACAGCCACATGGTTTCGGGACAAGGACATTGCAGCAAGAACTATCCAGTTTATCACCCCTTACCACCACCATCCCCCCATCCTTTGCAAAAGAATTGCGGGGCCAATCAGGCTCGAAGTAGCTGCCCTTTGTGTTTTAGGGAGCGAGGAACAGGCAGGGTGGAGAGAGAACACAACAGTTTTGGAGAGTTGTCAAAATATTTTTAGTCAGGAGAGAGAGAAATAGTTTTGGAGAGGAGCAAGACGTCTCCTACTGATCTATGTAAGTTGATTCCAATGCAATGATGTTTAAAAATGTGATGAGCGGATTGTGATGAATCATGGAATGCAGATAGCACTGTAAATAAATATCCATGTCTTTTGTTCAAGAATCATACCTATCATTGTTTATTCCCCTTTATGTGGGAGGGTATCTTTTTTCCCCGTATAACAATGGGGCTCTAAGTATTTAAAAAAGGTACAAGTAATATATTAAAAATCGATCACGGTCAAAATAATTACGAAGTGGGAGGATTATATTATTATTCATTCATCCCCTCCCCCCGTAAAACACTAACCATAGTATCAGCGTCGTCAACAACGTCAAATGAAAGAGCTTATGTTGCGCTCGTCAGTTATATAGTGGGCCAAATTTTCTGTGTAATCTAAACAAGATCTCTTTACATATAAGGTCGAATTCTCTCCTTGCAAATATATCTCCATTATATAAATCGATCGCTCAGTATCGGTCAGATTAAATTCCAGTTCGATCAGACTAAAGTCAAGTTTCAATGCTATCATTTCAGGGTTTCTGCCTACTTTCAGTATCTCAATTTGACATTCCGTAGTACTCTCATTTCATTGACTTCGGCAGCATGGGGAAATCCCCTAGAAAAATTGAGAGAACAATTTATTTTTCAACAGGCCCTGAGCTAAAGATCCCCTTTGAGAATGCAAGCAAGGGTAATAGAAGCAAAAGGTTTTTTTTCATCTGCAAATCACGTATCAGCGATTAAGTCTGTTCGACCATCTGCCTCGGGCTGAGTTTTGATGAAAAAACATATCTGTCGAATGGAACGTATAACTTTTCTTCTGATTTCAGTATATATATTTTTTGTATCCAAGTGAGCCCAATAGTTTGTTGATTGATGAAAGCGAAGGAGGAAATTTCGTAGTTGGAAGTAGAGCGACGTTTGTTTTGGCTGAGCTTCTCTCCGTCGCATGCTGTCAGACTTCCGTTGTGTTGTCAATATTGATTAATCAAGCCCAGAAGCTGTAGTAAGAACAATAAGCGAGAGAAGAAAGGTGGTCAGAAAAGTCATATTGTTTGTGTTGGATCTTCATATATAAAGCAGTTATTTAATCCTAAGAGGGATTTTTTTGTGAGCTGTGTGGAAGGAGTGTTGACGTAAAAGAGTTCAGTGATTTTTTTATTGCTTTTATAAGTTTAGTTTTAAGAAAAATCTTTTAGCTGCTAGTCCTCAAAAGGATTTTTTGTATTTACTCATATTTAGTTGAAATCTTAGATACGGGGATGGCTATTTTTTTCTACTTTTTGGTAGGTTTTGAGGCGGGTTCCAAAGTGATAACCTGAGGATGACTGTTAATAATAATAATAATAATTTATTTCATGCAGTGGCTTACAGTAAAGCCAAGGTGCATGTAATTTTAGATATTAATATAAAACGTTCAAGTGGCTTGATGCCCCAGTACATTTGAGAAATTAAAAAGAAATATTGATGATAGTACAAAACTACAAATATTTGCAGAAATTGCATAATTATTTAATACATATAAACAAAAAGACAAACATATAATATGAAATATGATAAAAGGAAACATAGTAAACTTAGGGGGAAGAAAAGGAAGGTTTAATACAACAGAGAGTAATGTTAAATGAATGAATAGGGAAAAGAAAAACGTTTGGGGATAATCCAAAGGGCAAAAGTGGAGAGTGAGAATAGGGGTGAGGAGATGTTGTTGGTCAAACGTTTCAATATTCTAATAGGAGTGGAGTAATATAGTTTTTGAATTTTGTTTTAGAATTTAAAGAAGTGATATCACTCGGTAGAGAGTTCCAAGTTGAGGTTGCTTGAAATGCAAAAGAAATTTCACCGTACTTGGCTTGAAAATCTTGGGAGTAGAAAACATTTTATTATCAGAGCGAAGGATGTGGCGGTGTCGTAATCGAATATAGGGTGTAAGAATCGAACGAAGGGGATGAGATTTGTTATAAATAGTGTCGTGAATAAGGGTAATAAACCGCAGCTTTCTTCTAGATTCAAGAGTGGGAATTTGGTAGTTGGAATGAATATCAGTAAGTGTTAGAGATTCTCGTTTGTTAAAATAGATTTTGAGAGCTTCATTTTGAACTTTCTTTAATTTATAACAGTTCTTTTTATTAATACCAAAAAGAGTAAAAGCACAGTATTCGAGTTTCGGTCGGATGTAAATTTTGTAGAACATTGGGGCATAGGAGAATTTGAAGTTGAAATAAAAACAATATTGGTTTTCTTAATACTGACAGTGAATCCATTTTTAGTATACCAATGAAGCACACCATGAATATTAATTTCTCTTTCTTGTTTTAGAGAAATGAAAGGACTTGAGGTAAAAAAAAGAAGACAATCGTCTGCATAAATAAAAATATTGTAGTTAGTGGAGAATTCTGTAAGATCATTAACAATAAGGTTAAAGAGAAGTGGGCTAGGAATGGTACCTTGAGGAACTCCCCGATTGATCTTAAGAGGGTAGAGATCTCATTAGTGCTTAATTTAGTTCGGAAAACACCGTCGTTGAGATAATGTTTAAATCAGAAAAGAGCTGAGGGTGATAGATTAAAATTATAGTCGAGTTTCTGCAAGATAAGTTTGTGTTCAACTGAATCAAATGCTTTTGAGATGTCAAGGGAAACCAGTCCTACAACCGTTTTCACTTTGCTGTCTAAAAACAATCTCCATTGATTAACAAGAACTCTCATGAGATTTCAGTTGATCGATTTTTCCTAAACCCGAATTGTCTGCACGAAAGTAAATTAAATGTTTTAACAAAAGTCGATAATTGTCTCTCGACGGCTTTTTTTAAAATTTTGCTTAAAGCACAGGTAACTGAAATAGGTCGATAATCCAGAGGGTTAGAAGGATTTGAAATTTTAGGTATGGGTGAGATGATAGCTTCTTTCCATGGAACTGGGAATTCATTTCATTAGAGTTAAATGAACAATTAATTAGACCACAAAGGGTTGCAGAAATTAATGGCGAAATAATTTTTAGAATAATGACAGGGATTCGATCTGGTCCGACACTGCGAGTGTTTTTTAGCGAATTTATGAGGTTAAGAACTTCGATTTCAATAACATTTTGAGTTTAAAGGAGTTTTGACTACAGTCGAAAACGCTCGGTTTCTTAAATCATGTAAATAGAATATTAGTGCATGTTATATACATGTATTAATAAATGCAAACGACATAAAAAGCGTTTTCTTTCTTCTAAGCTTCTAAGTATAAAGGGAATATAAAAAGCATAGTATGAAATAGAATGCATTATTTTCGTTTAAAGTTTTATTTTTTTTCCTTATTTTTTTCAAGTAAATGCTGTTTCCACTGAAGCTGTATATTAAAAAGCGTAATGATTTTAAAGAATTCTGCTTAAGGTTAGGAGATATTATCTTATCTGGCAGGAAAAATGACAGAAGAATTATTAAACAAATGTATATTTCATGCATTTTTTTGAAGAATTTTTTTAAAGACCTCCAAAACTTCCAGAGAAATGTTAGGGAATTCAGTCCCCTCCTCCATTTACCTTTTTTCTGCTCGATTGAGTCTCTTGTTCCTCCCTTCTTTATTTTTTTTTCTAGATCTGGGCTTGATATTGAAAAATATCAAGTCTAACAAAACAACTTTTTTTTCTTAACAAATATTTTTTTTTTAACGATTAGTTTTCGGAAGCATATTTTTTATTATCATTTATTAATACGAAAAAAAATTTTACTTTTTTTTTTTAATAAAGAGTTTCTCTTTTTTCCTTTTTTGTTTCGGCCATCCTTAGTTCATTATAGTATGATATTTGCATGATTGATGCAATTATTAATGATCGGTTCTACCTAAACATTTCGATCTTGAAACATATATCCTGGAAAATATTGTGCCTACTCTGAAACAATTTCCCCCACTTTCCTGAAAAAATCCCTCCAAAAGCCCTACCTCCTTGTAACATACATGTCGATAACCACCATAATCCTGCACACCAGTGTTTCTCAACTTGTGTTCCAAAAGTTATTGGCAAAAATATAAATCATTTGTAATTTTGTTAATCATGAAGAAACGTTTTTCGGATTTGATTGTTTTACCTACGAGTTGTCTTTTCGCTAATGTTTAGGTCTACTGCTAAATGCTAAATGTCTTTGTCATAAGGAAGCCAAAGTTTCGGAGTTGGTTAGAGGAATAGGCCCACTGCACGGCTGTTAGGAGACAGAAGCCTCTCGTTAAAGCAAATTTAGAGTGTTCTTTAAAGTGCACAGGGTAGGCTCTACTACACACGGGAACCACGGATTCAAGCTCCATCCGAGACGTTGCCCTTTCTGATGGAGAACAGGGTGGGGGTTTACATCAAAACAGCTGCTTACTATAGAGGTCTTAAAGGAGGATTTAGCGAAAATAAATATCAGAGCTCAGGTTATCTAATAGCTTTTAACCAATTGAGAGTTGCAAACTTCTATTTAGAACTTTAGCTTTAATCTCTTCGTTTACTTCTAGACTATTGAAGTAACTAGTGAAGTTGTTTTTTGGATGATTTTCACTATGATTGATTTCAAAGAAGAGGATATTTTTGGCAAGGGCGTTTCGAATTTTCCACAAGGACGTCGATTCTAGTCCTATTCTAGATTCTAGTCATTCATCCAAAAGTCAACTTCATTAGAAATTGGAACAATTCACGACCCTGAAAATATGGCGTCTATTTATAGATTCGTCAAAATCCAGCTTAATAGCTGTCCTTTTGCATAAAGGAAACCAAAATCCTTCCATTCCAGTGACACACGCTGTGGGAATGAAGGAAATTTATGAAAGCATGGAAAAATACTCACTGCTATAAAAAGTTATTATAGATCAGGGGGTAAATGTGGAGCAAAAAAAAACTGTTGATAGCGCAGATTACACTGGTTTAGAAGATTTTTATAACATGAACAACCAAGCTGCCTTTAACTACTTTTCAGGTGCTGATTTCCGATCTGGCCTTAAAAATGGCTAGCACGTCACGTTTTTATGTTATTGGTCATTTTGGCTCCTATTAAGATCTTTCTGTACCAATACCTCCAGGCAACTGGGAGGATACTAGATATTTTACTCTTTATGGTTGGCAACGGTGATTGCCAAGTGGTAGAAAACATGTAACAGTAACATAACCTGAGACCGCCATTCTTATTGTTTTCACTGTAGCAGGAACACGTGCTGTACATTGAAGAGTGAATTTTAGGGTTTAAATGGCACAAAGGCAGCGTCGCGGATGTGTAAATGTGCTAGATAAGTTTTGTTATGTGTGTGGAAATTATATTTTAAAATCACAGGGTCGTTCTTTGGCAAAGATTCTGAAGAAAGCCTGTAACTTGTATTTTGGATGTCATGTTGTGAATGGTTGAAAGGTAAGATAATATCCATGCTCTTTGCAGTTCCAATGGGTTGGATTTAGTCAACTACTCACTTGCATAATTGCTATTTTGTTTAACTAAAGTGTCGGGCTTTTCAAAAAAGAACAAATGCAATATCCAAATGTGCCTTCAGCCATAAGGCCTGTTTCTCATGGAGACTTCCTATACCAACACTTCCAACCAACTGGGAGGAGATGGATTCACATTCATCAGAGGAAGACTTTGAGGCACATACAGATCCTGATCCTACATACACCCCTAAAAAGTTAGACGAGTCTCATCTGATTCAGCAAAATGAACTAAATGATCTTGTTCGAGACCTAGGACTTTCCAAACAACAAGCTGAGGTTTAAGGTTCAAGACTTCAAGAGTGGAATTTTCTGGCCAAGGGTACCAGAGTTTCTCTGTTCAGAAAGAGAAATTTTGCTTTATCTGCTTAGTACTAGATTCAAAACGGTTTGTGTTTCTGCACAGATAGTTCAGGGATGACGGAAGAAATTGGAACAACTCACGATCCTAAGGAATGGCGGCTATTTATAGATTCGTCAAAATCCAGCTTAAAAGCTGTCCTTCTGCATAAAGGAAACACAATCCTTCCATTCCAGTGACACATGATGTGGGAATGAAGGAAACTTATGAAAGCATGGAAAAATACTCACTGCTATAAAATATGACCAGTTTAAGTGGACAATATATAAGTATTATTTCCCCCCTTTCTACATTGTTAGTAAGGGTAATTGAGGCAAAAAAAACATTAAACTTATTTATATTTCATGCAATTTTCAATAAATATTTTAAAGACTTGTGAAACGGAGGGGGAAATGTTATACTGCATTAGAAGTCCAGTCTCTTGGCCCGTCTTTTACATTTTTTCCAGCTCGAATGTGTTGTTGGCTTGGGTTGTTTACCTCTGAGCGGCACTTTTTTGCACGCCATGGACTAAATGGCCAGGTCACAAGGACCCCGAAGGCTCTGAGAAGGTTGGGGGAGGGGAACCACTATTTTCCATTTAATCAAAAACTTATCCACATTAAACGTTAAAACCAAAATTAACGCAGAACATTCTCGTAACACGTATGCACTAACTTCAATACACCTCAGAACATGAACAGATTAGCTCTGCGTTTACAAATGACTCCGCAGAAATGACTATTATTGAACGCAAACTGCGCATGCGCAAGTGTCCCGTACAGTTGACAATTTATTTTTCAATCTGCCGCTAGTATTCCTGGCAAAAAACAGTGTGCCGTAATCAAAAGAAGTTTAAGAAGCAGTGGTCTAAGACGCAGTCACAACTATTATCTGTGTTCAAAGTTTTGCTTTTAGCTTCGAACCCGCAGGCTTATTTGCTTAGATAGGTAACAAGTATTGCTTCCATTTCGTAGATAACACCGTACCAGCATAGACAGTATTGTAACCTCTGCTACATCTAGTTTCTGATTGAATTTTTCTGTGTACTGTTTCAAAACCATTTGCAAATACATATAACTTCTTTAAAATCAATTGCATCTGGGATATTTCAAACGTTTTCGCCGATGTGTTTAGGTTTTGCCAATGTCAACACATTTAAGCTCGTTTAAAAGCAAAATGAGAAATCCTTTCACTTTGTTTCTAGGACTGGGATTGGCTCAGTCGCTAGTGCGGCAGTCTCATAATCTGCAGTTCCCATGTTCCCATTAAGATTTATGTCCGCTAATTCCCAACTTTGGCTGGGTCAGAAATAAGACATCGGTGGTCTTGGAAAGTCCACCGTCCATCGCGATGAAAGGTTAAACCGTGGTTCCGTGTACATAGTCATATATTTTATGAACGTTAACTGGTTAACACTGGATGGCTTTGACTGGAAATTTCCATCTGTCTCCTGACAGCCGTTCGACGCGTCTCCTTCCCTCCATGTTCTCTTGGCTCTTGGGGTGTTTATGTCCTGCCATTTAGCCCATTGTGTGCAAAAGAGTGTCACTCAGGGGTAGAAAAAACCCATCTCTGTCGTCTGTCTGTCTCTGTTCTGTCCCTCTGCAAGACAGTCAACCTTTCGTTTTTAGAGATAAAATAAAACTTTGCATTTAATAGGTGATGGAATATTACGATTCGCGATTTTCAACCCCTCTAATGGTTTTAACAGCGCCTTCCAGGGGTGAAAAATGCCAAATTTCAAACAAATATTACAAATGATCTATTAACGTTAGAAATTTGAAAATTTCGTAATAGAATATAATGTCCCAGCAGTTTACAGGAAGTAATGATTTGCACCGCGAAAGAAGATGGTAAAATGCATCAACGTTTTAAGAAATAAATGGAAAATTCATTTTATGTGTATTAAAATATTATTATTTACGTTTTCGGAATCATTCATCAGTTCGAATTTTTCCTGTTACAGTGTATTGTTATATGTAGAAAACAGGAACTTCATTCTCTTTGAAAACGAGCAACTTATATTCACCAGAAGCAATACTTTATTCTTCCAGTTTTCATTTTGCAATTGTAAGAACAGAATTATTTCCCTTGCTACCATGGACGCTTCGCCACTGATACAAGTTTACTATGGAGAAAGTCACAAGCTAGTTCTTTCACTTTTTGTTACATGTGTTACGAGCTTGTCAAAACTGGTTTATTTGCGTCATCATAACAGAGGTGATCGTTGGGAAAAGAAGTTTCGTCGTCTCCTTGTTACCTCGTATCTTCTTCTGCATTGAATTTCTTTTACCGCAACGAAATGATTATGTTTCTTTCGACCTTTTTGCCATTTGGATTGCCCATTCACTGTTCCATCGACCACTGATGAATGTAGCTTTTTATATTCTGGTGTGCTGGATAAGAATTCGAATAGATCTTTATTCTCTGGCTACAAATGTATATATTTTGTTACAAGTCGATTTTATTTCATACAGCGCTATTCTGATAAAAGCAGGACTGGATCCAGAAAAAAAATCGAGGAGACGCGCAAGAAACTACAATCGAGCTAGAAAAGTTCAAGGTGAGGGGGGGGGGGGATGTATTTCGAATGCAGTATAATATTCTCCTCTCCACTTTGCAGAACGTTAAAAAAATTTGTTAAAAAGTACATGAAATAAAAATAAGTTTAATTAATTTTTGCTCTATTACGCTTACTAGAATTCTGAAGGGAAGGAGATGGATTTTCAGAAATGCTGTAAATTATATTTTATTAATAGCTTATATATTTTACTGTTTTCAGAACAATATTCCACATTCTATGTCGCATGCACTACATATTATGATAGTCATACAACAAATTAACTTTCGAAAGGTCTGTTTTTTCGCATAGGCTAGGCACAGCTTATTCGATTGCAGATGCATAATTTGATTTCCGAGAGTCAATGTTATATCAATATACAGGGTGGGCCAAAAGTCGATATACGGTACAGATCGGGTCATGTTTAGTTTCTTAGGTGCTCGAAATATTCTCCATCAACTTTGCAAAATTCCTGGAACCTGTCCCCGACACTGTGACACACAGTAACACTCAAATTCCGGTTAGCTTCAATATCCGTAAATGCTTGCGAGATGAACTCCTTCAATTCATTCACTGTGTGAGGGTTCCGCTCAAAAACCTTCTCCTTTACTACGATCTCGAAAAGAAGTCCATAGGTGTCAGGTCGGGTGAACGTGGCGACCAAGTCAATGCTGCCATGTCGTCCAATCCAACGCTGTGGGAAGGTGTTGTCAAGAGAGTTCCGTATCGTCAAAGCAAATTGAGGAGGGGCCCCATCTTGTTGAAAGAACAGTCCGGCGAAGTCAACCCTGGTTGTGAATTGTGGCACCACCACATTCCACAACATGTTTAGGTAATTGTTACCATCCACAGTAGTATAAAAAAAACCTAGCCCCATCACACCTCAGTGGGCAGTCCACCCCACACATGATCCGATCAGTACTGCATACCTACTTTTGGCTCACCCTATATACTCGTTTCAGATTTGGGTTGGGTTGTTTTACCTCTGAGCGGCACTTTTTTGCACACCATGGGCTAAATGGCCAGGTCACAAGGACCCCGAAGGCTCAGAGAAGGTTGGGGGAGGGGACCCACTGGAACAGCTGTTGGGAGACAGATGGTAGCCTCCCGTCAAGGCCATCCAGCGTGTTCTTTAACGTGCACAGGGTATGACTCTCCCGCACACGGGGCCACGGCTTAACGTCCCATCCGACTGACGGCGGCCTTTCCAAGCCCATCGGTGTCCCCTACTGACCGTGGGCAGGGCGGGGAATTTGCGGAGATAAATCTCAACGCTGACCCAGCTGGGACTCGAACCTGGGAACTACAGATTACGAGCCTGGCGCGCTACCGACTGAGCCACCCCCGCCCCACTCGTTTCAGAGCTGTCCAGTTAAACATCATAAACGTTCTATGAATATTATCCTTTTTTAATTAAAAGACATAGCCGTCTACTCCATGATTGGTTTGTTTGCTACGCCGTGATTCGTTTGGTTGTCAGTCCATGATTGGTTTGTTTGCTATTACGTGACTGGTTTGGCGACACTAAACAATTGATTTGTTTGTCTTTAAGTTGGTTGCTCCATAATTTGAGTTTGTTTGTTACTCCATGATTAGTTTTAGCTATCACTTCGCGTTTTGTTGTTTGCTATTGTGTAATTGGGTTGTTACAGTGATTGGCTGGTTTGCTACTCAGTGATTGTTTTTGTGCCTTCGTGATATAGTTTATTTGTTACTCCGAGATTGCTTTGCTTTATTGCTCCGTGATTGGATCTTGCTCCATGATTAGTTTGTTACAGCGTGATTGGTGTGTTTGTTGCTCCGTGATAGTTTGGTTGTTGCTATGTGATTGTTTGGTTGTTGCTATGTGATTGTTTGGTTGTTGCTATGTGATTGTTTGGTTGTTGCTCCGTGATTTGGTGTGTTTGTTGCTCCGTGATTGGTGTGTTTGTTGCTCCGTGATTGGTGTGTTTGTTGCTCCGTGATTGGTTCTGTTGTTTCCTCGGTAATAAATCGCTTAAATATGGTCACTCATTGTTTGTTTTTTTAATTTCAAAGTACTAGGATAGAGATAGTGAAAAACTTTGTTTTTATTTGATCAGTTAATTAAAATTACACTTGTACTACAGATACGATGAAATTGTATTTGATGCTTTTTAGTAATAATTTCAATTCAAGAACTATTTCTCACCATATATCTGTTCCTATTAAAAAACGCTTCTTTTTTTAAGTTTTTACTGATTGATATTTACTCACTGTTAAACTTCGATATTCTTCCTCGTTTTCCATTCATGTAATCTTTTGACTGCAAGCACAAATTCTTAAGTTTTAAACAAAATATTTTTTTTCCTTCCTAGCACGCTTCAATGGAATTTTTTGATGGAACCATTAAATCACTCTTTTATGATATCTTGCCTTTCGTATTACTCATTTGCATTCTACTTATTTCGATTCTTATATAACAAATGAACTTTTTAACGAAAGATTATTTTTTTGGCTTAAAAAGTCATGTTTAAAATTGCTGGAAGTGTAAAATGGTATAAAAATAATAGCGACGCATTTATCTTTATCATTACACAAATGTTGCCATTATTGTATCCTTTATTTTTCGTTATTCAGATTCAGTTTCATTTCACTTTAGAAGTAAAATGCAATAAATTTAAAATTAGGTTTCTTTATTTATTTCCCTCTTCGTTTCTTCGGTGATCGTCAATCAGGCTTCCTTCGGATGAGCTCCCACTAAGCAGAGATTTGCTTTTATGGCGCTCGTTATTCATTATTTAAGTAATGGGGTAATTAAGTTCATCAGTCAACTGTAACGTTTAAGTAGGGAAAGATTTATGATCTGGATCTAGAAAATAAAATAAAGGAGTGGGTGAGGAGCAAGGTTGGGCTAGGATGAAAAAGAACGCCCCTTCAATAAACATTCATTCGCTGCGTTTAAATTGATTTTATCAAATGTCTTTTAAAAACGGCAATGTACATATATTTATATTGTTTCTCTCCTGTTACTAGCATTCTCAAAAGAAGGCATTTCCCCTTTGTCACAGGGGCGGGGGTGGCTCAGTCGGTAGCGCGCCAGGCTCGTAATCTGTGGTTCCCAGGTTCGAGTCCCAGCTGGGTCAGCGTTGAGATTTATCTCCGCAGTAATTCTCCGCCCTTCCCACGGTCAGTAGGAGACACCGATGGGCTTGAAAAGGCCGCCGTCCGTCGGATGGGTCGTTAAGCCGTGGCCCCGTGTGTGGGAGAGCCATACCCTGTGCACGTTAAAGAACACGCTGGATGGCCTTGACGGGAGGCTACCATCTGTCTCCCAACAGCTATTCCAGTGGGTCCCCTCCCCCAACCTTCTCTGAGCCTTCGGGGTCCATGTGACCTGGCCATTTAGTCCATGGTGTGCAAAAAAGTGCCGCTCAGAGGTAAAGCAACCCAATCCCTTTGTCACTGTTTGTCCTTTGTTACTTCGTGATTGGTTTGGTAGTTACTTCATGATAATTCGCTTTAATATAATCATTCATTGTTGTTCTTGTTTTTATTCTTTATGTGCAGAATAACATAGTAGCAACAACAGATTAGGCACTCTTATGGGCAAACTTAGAATGAGGTGCTAGACTGTTGCAAATAGGATCTTATTAGGATCGTGCTGCAGTGGTCAAATGCTAGATTTATTGAGTGGGATTGACGCGTCGGCGCACTAGATTATGCAATCCGTTTGGATCTCTGTAGTTCATGCCGCTTGCGAAATAAAAGATTTCCTCTCATTTGGTTGTAAAATTTCAGCAAAATACTGCAAATTCAATAATGTTACCAATAGATCTATTGCCGAAAAAATATTTCACACTTTGTGTTCGAAGAAGAATAAGTAGACAAAACTGTATTTTAAACATATCATTTATACGTTTCAATCGCATATTATGAACATACAAGATTTATAATAATCTTTGGAATAAAAATATTTCTCTATATGTAAAGAAAACTGTAGTTGTGTTTTATAACCACAAATGTATTGATAAAAATAATAAGAGCGAAAAGTATTTTATTATTTAAACTGCATAGACGTTGTGTTATGTTGTTTTACAGAGGGCGTTCAAAAAGTTCTTGTTTGTTCAAAAGTGTCTGTATAATTGCACTCGTTCCTCCGAAGTTAACGAGCAACGACCTGTTTGGAAGCTTGTCTAAACTTGTCATTATGTATGAAAACAAAGGCCAGATCATCACTCTTCTCTTTGCTGGAGGTGTATAAAATTCGGTCTGCGAAATCTGTGCATTGTTTCTATGGAGCCTACTGAAGACAATAAATATTTTACATTTTGACAATGATGCAGCTTGAGGATGACGCGAAAAAAGTTCATGCTGATTTATCATAAATATATGTGAATCTTGCTTGTTCATATGGCACTGTTAAGGAATGGATGCGCAAATTCAGAGAAGGACGGCAGAGCTTCGAATACCTCGCTCGTGCAGTACGATCGAAGATGAGAGTGTAACATCGCTGCTGTTCGTGAATTCATTACAGAAAACCCACACATCAGCATTCTGGTAATATGATTAGATGTAAGTGTATAGATTGGCAATGTGGAAACAATTATTCTTGAACATTTAAAGTTCTGAAATATCTGTGCCAAATGGGTACATCACAAACTAACAATACAGCAAAAAAATGCTAGAGTCGACTCGTGCATGGAGATGCTGGAATTGTTTGACCCTAAGAACGCCAAAACGTTAGCAGACATTGTCACAGGTGATGAGATGTGGTTTTATTGCTTTGCGCAACTCCCAGATAGATCGACAATTATGTTTGACTTTTAAAAGATGAACCGTTTCCCCAAGTCCTTCGACAAAACTTTCGCTCAAGGAAGAGGAGGTTCACAATTTTTTCAATTCCCAAGGAGTGGTAGCAGTGGACGCCTTACCTGAAAAAAATCACTATAAATGGCCAATACTACACCAACATTGTTTGGTCCAAAGTGCTTAAGGAGAACAAGGAGCAGCTCCCACCATGAGGCGTGCCAAGGCTTCTCCTACATCGTTACAATGCCAGTACTCACAAAACTGGGCAAGTTACGGCCTATCTAGAAGAGAAAAAAAAAATCAAACAGCTTCCCCATCCTGCATATTCACCTGATCTTTCACCATGCGATATTTGGTTGTTTCCAAAAATATAAATGGCTGGCCAAAAATATAATGCTGGGAAGCGTTTCCTAGGGTGCATGTCCTTGCCAAATGCGTTCATTCAGAGTTGGGGAGGAATTTCCCAATAGGAGTACTATCAAATATTCTAGAATTGGAGTAGAGGTCTGCAACTTTGCATAGATGCTGGAAGATAGTATTTTGAATGCGGGTAAAAGTTTTGTTAAGGTAAGTCCAACGGCTTTCGTTCTACAGATGCATGTCAATAACCTTTTGAATGCCCCTCGTATCTCTGAAACACTTCTGGGCACATTCTGGAAAAAATAACAGGTCACAAGGATCTCAAGGGCTCAGAGAAGGTTAGTGAAGGGCACCTGCTGAACAGCTGTTAGGATGCAGATGGCAGTCTCTCATCAAGACCATCCAGGTTGTTCTTTAATGGACTGTGTAACATGGACACAAGGGACTACAGCATAACGTACCATTGATCGTTTGTAACATTCGTTAAAAGTTTTGGAATTTTCCACCATTTTTGCTCGAGCAAATTTCAAAAGCTATTGGGAGACGAGAAAATGAGAATTCTAATATTCCACCAATATCTATCCAACTTAAAACATGATACTTCTCCTTAACGTACCATTCGACCGATGGAGATCTTTTCAAGTCTCAGTGTCTCCTTAACGTACCATTCGACCGATGGAGATCTTTTCAAGTCTATCAGTGTCTCCTTAACGTACCATTCGACCGACGGAGATCTTTTCAAGTCTATCAGTGTCCCCCTTTCTGATCTATGTCAAGGTGGGGTTGTTGAAGAGATAAAACTCAATCCTAGCACAGGTCAGACTCAAACCTCAGAACTGTAGATTTCGACCTAGAGCGAAACCGACTGAACCAACCCCGTCCATAATTACCTACGAGAAAACCATAATAGTGTTCAAGGACCTTTTTCCCGATGATTCATTTTTTCCTATGGCATTGATAATAAAATTTTCATTGTTAATCATGAAATCAAACAATAATAATAAATTCGTTGCATATTCAAAATGCAAATGAAACGCTGCAAATAAAGTTATGTGCAGGTAGAATAGAATTAATTTAATTGTTTCCTGAATACCATTCGCTATAGTCTCATACTAATGCAAAAGAACCCACTCCTCCTATTTTACTCGGATCACTTGTCCCTCCTATTTTACTCGGATCACTTGTTCCTCCTACTTTACTCGGATCACTTGTTCCTCCTAATTTACTCGGATCACTTCTCCCCCCTAATTTACTCGGATCACTTCTCCCCCTAATTTACTCGGATGACTTGTCCCTCCTAATTTACTTGGATCACTTCTCACCCCTATTTTACTCGGATCGTTGTCCCTCCTATTTTACTCAGATCTCTTGTCCCTCCTATTTTACTCAGATCACTTATCCCTCCTATTTTACTCGGATCACTTGTCCCTCTTATTTTACTCGGATCACTTGTCCCTCCTAATTTACTGGGATCACTTCTCCCCCCTAATTTACTCAGATCACTTGTCCCCCTATTTAACTCGGATCACTTGTCCTTCCTATTGCACTCGGATCGCTTGTTCTTCCTTATTTTTTTCTACATCTTCGCCTGTATAGGAACCGAATCCGTCAGGGGCCTGCTGATATGTAAAGAAAAGAACAATGATTTCACTACAATAACATCAATCAGGAGATTGTGCGTCATTCCCTACTCCAGCAGAAATAAGTTGTTTCTTCGGTTAAACTGCGTTTCGAGTTACATTTTATTGTCTCTCAGTTATTAATGTTGCATGATTTATTTTGTTTACCAGGCATTTCATAAACTGTTTAAGACAACACAGTGGAGAAGATGGACTAGGATTACAGTACAACAACAACCTAATGTTCTTTATTACATCCGTTAAACGGAAAATATTTGTCTTAAAGCACTATTGACGTAAAATCTTTATAGTAAATGTTACTCTGAACAGAAGTAAATCAAATGCGACCATTTATATTTTTGTACTGAAACAATATGAGACATATTTCACCCTCATTTTTTGAAGGAAAAAGAGCAAATGTTTTTATTTGTCTTCTGTCTATAGACATTCAACGATTTTATTTTCAGAATTAGATTAAAAATTATTTTTTAAGTTGATTAGATATTGATGAAATATTACGATTTGCATTTTCCAGTCTGCCAATAGCTTTTGAAACGCCCTCTGTCGGGGAGAAATGATGGAAAATTCGAAAACTTTTCACGAATGCTGCAAACGATAAATTTATGCTACAACTTTTAAATCTGGGTGGTGGTGGAACGTGAATGTCAACAGGCAGCGATTATTTCCTCCCTTACATCACAGGGTTGGAGACAAACTTTTTTCTTTTAAGAGATAAATATAAAAATATTTTTGTGTTTTTCAGTTAGTAATAAAATATTAACATTTGAATTTACCCAATCATCCAATTATTCTAATTTCCACTGTTAGATGTTGCCAAAGTCGGCAGAAACTTTTTTTCTTTAAAATCAAGCATTTCGTATTTTCCAAATGTTATTCTTTTAGTAACTTAATCATTTTTATATTTTTTTCGCTAATGACATTGTACATATTTCTTCAATATTGTTATTGTAGCCAGGCAGTAATCTGGAAAAATATCTAGGTGCGAGGGGAGCAAGAAGTACAATCGAGCTAGAAAATGGCAAAAGTTGGGGGGGGGGTAAGAAACTGAATTTCCGATGCAACATAACATTTTTGGTAAGAGACAATTATTTGGGTTTAAAATCTTCTGAAGCCTTTTTAATTTTATATATCCCAAATCCACTGAACTTTGACTTCCTCAACTACTACTATTTGCCCTTTCTATACCTAATCTTCCTCCTTCTTTATCAAATCGCCTAAGTTATAGCTCCCTATCTTTTGTATTCCATTTCCAATCTTCTTTCTTCCCTATCTCTTTCTTCCCTTCTCCATTCTTTCTCCCTATCTCTTTCTTCTTTCTCTCTCCTATATTCCATTTCCAATCTTCTTTCTTCCCTGTCTTTTATCTCTTTCTCTATTCGACATTTCATCATCTCATATTCGATCTCTGATACTAATTTCGGATCTGAATCACTCGTTTCGTCCGGATTCCAACCACATCCGCTAGCACCCTGTTCTACTCCAACATCGCTATCCATCCTATCAATTTCGCTAATTTCCCCCCTTTCCCCAGCCTTAATGTGTCTGGTTAAATCAACGCTCCCGTTCTGCTCAGTTTTACCCGTAATTTTATCGCGACTCCTCAGCATCATTGGCAACTCAAATTAGTTTAAATATCAAAAAAGACAGAAAACCACAGACTTTTCTTTCCTGCGAAGATCGGCTCTGCTCACTTGTTTCCAGTACCTGAATCTCCTTCCAAAACTAGGAACCTCTTCTACAGTGATGGATCTTGGCACACGGAACCTCAGCGAAAATTTTAATGACGTAATACTCGGGGGAAATTGCGGTCTGAAGAACCTTTAACTGGATGCGGTTTAGCCCAGTGAATTCCTTGCAGCTTCCTGACTTTCACGGAATCACTTACACAGAATCACAAATTCTTCTAAATTTCTCGCGCTTATTCTTCTTTCTCTCAGCGGAAATTTTCTTCTTTTTCTTTTAGAACAATGGACATCCTCTTAGGCATACGAACGATAATGCTGTCGCGGATTGCGCCAAATGTCGTGAGCCAACGGTAGCGAAGGATTAAACACTCTATAGTAGAGGACGATCAATTAGTCCCTTGATTACATTCACCATTGCTTAGAGGAAATAACAGGTTCGCAGGTTGTTACATCCGTATCAACGTATGCCACAGACTTGTTGCTGCGCCAAATGATGTATAGAAATATGTTCAACTATTCACGCACGAGAATTGCATAGGGACGACACAGTTTATTCATATTTATATACAATAATGTGCTGGGGATGGGCTCCTCTCCGTGGGCCTTTGCTGCTTTGCTGCTGCTACAATTATGTAATGAGGTGGAGAACTGCACTTTGCAGATCCTCGCTTTACCGACCTCAAACTCGACGAAAGGATATCCAACCCTTGCCTACAATGTGGTTCACACAGAACTCACTTCAGTTCCATAGAACTGTACTTGGTTCACCAAGAATCGTATCTTGGTTCTCACATAGAACCGAACCCTCTCCTTAAGGATTTTGCTTGAGTAAGAGTGGAGTTCTTTAACGCGTGTTCAAACGTCCTTCCTATTGGACAGCGACACTCAAGACTGTTGTTTACTCTCGCTGCCATAGTCTCCAACGCCTGCACTCGCTCCTGAGGCTATTTGTAAATACACCTATCCCTCGATTTACAAGGTACTCAGTTCACACAATTTTGGCTTTGCACGGTCAAAAAATGCAACCAGTTTCGATTTACATGGTACTGACTGAGATTTCCTTTCTATGTACGTCTCAGTCAGTACCGTGTAAATCGAAACTGGTTGCATTTTTTGACCATGCAAAGCCAAAATTGTGTGAACTGAGTACCGTGTAAATCGAGGGATAGGTGTAGTCATAAAAAGGGCTTCTGAACTTGTCAGCCCGTGCAGGCAGCCAGCTCAGACCCAAAAACAAGAGCTATGAGTCACATCCCCACAACAGCACTTCCAAAAACACACTTAATACATAAAATATTTACAACAACAAAAATACAATAAAAATACAACAATAAATAAATTAGAGGGACATGACATTCCTTAAAAGTACTCTCCTCCAGCATATATGTAATGTTGCAAGACGTCTATGCGAATTCTGGAACGCTTGATGGTATTCCTGTTGAGGAATACTTTACAACTCTGAATGAATGCATTTTGCAAAGCCTTGCACCCTTGAAAAAGAATAATAATTTAATATTAATAAACATGTCATGGCTGGCCATACATTTTTGTAGTAACCAACTATTCGTATTTTTAAGGGGGCCGCTTGTACTAGTGGTCGTATATTTTTCTTACTGCCAAACTGAGACAGGTTCTAACATCACTATTAACTTCGTCACACATATATCAATAATCATAAAGCATCGAGAAAAATCACGTAACAAATAACAACATTTATTCAACAGATAATTTCTAAGTGAGTTACACATTTAAACATTAAACTTTTTACAATTGCAGGCAGGCGCCTCTGGCGCGGCCTCTTTACATTTAGAAAAACGTAGCGGTGGCGATAAGCTAATTTCAAGTTAATCAATCCGAGCTAATGCTCAAAGGGAGAATAGACACCAAATAATCTCTTAATCCAATCCGGGAACAATGCGACGGTGATAGGCGACATGACTTTACACGGGAAAAGTATTACCAGACCAGAGTGAACTTTGACTCTTACCTCATTCTGTTCAGGCAGATCACAAGAGAAGGCATCGCTGTTGGCCTGCCGTTACTTGGAGTTCGTATGCTACAGGTAATTGGATGATCTTGCTGCTCGCTACAGGTAGTTAGATGCTCTTGCTGCTCGGCATGCTTACTGCGCTTCGGGTAAGCGCTCTCATTTAAAACTGCTTTTCATCCTCTCCAGAGACGACTGACGTACGTCTTCTTCAGTTCAGAGGCGAGAGATTTTCAAAGTAGTCCTTTTTCAAAATTGCCTTCTCAGTTTCATTCTTTTTTCGACCGCCTGGTTCTACCAGGGGGCCGAAAAAAAAGAGCCGTCACCCAAGCTTTCTGTGGCTGTCGTTCATTGTCATGCGTGGTCTGAGGTGCGAATCTCGGACCCATCTGACTTGTCTTGTCTATCACGGCGAGTCACGTACACCACCTGCCATCTGGGGGAGAACCGGACCACATTGTATGGGTCCGAGCCAGCGGCAGTATTTTCTTCCGGTCGAGCTGGACGCCAAAATGGATGCAAAGTAAAATGGCACTGGTAATCAAAATAATGGTGTCTGAGGCCTTCTGCGCCAACAGTCGTGTCCGCATTTTAAAACAAACGTGGGGACGACAAACAACCGAAAATCGCATAGTGTATGTTCGAATGAATATGCAGGATATAGTAGCTGTTTGATTTTTTTCTGCTGCGGTTTTTGTGAGCACTGACATTATCATCAAATAGGAATATACTTGACACGCCAGTTGTTGGATGCTGCTCCTTCACCTCTTTTACCATTTTGCACAAAATAATGCTGGTGTAGTATTGACATATTATTTTTCAGGTAAATATCTACGGTTACCACTCGTAGGCAATTGCAAAATATTGTTTACATCTCTTCCTTGAGAGAAAGTCTTGGAGGATTTGGGGACGGGGTTATTTTTTTGCAACCCAAATATAGTTGTGGGAGTTGTATAACAATAAAACCACGTCTTATCACCTGTGACAATGGCTGTTAACCGTTTGGGGCCACTAGATTCAAACGTTGCAGCAATCTCCTTGCAGTAATCGACTCTAGCCCTTTTTGTTGCCTATCTCCCTATTCTTTTCGCTTGACCTTTGTCAGTTTGTCAGTTTATGGATTTGTCAAAACGGTTGTTCCGCAATATCTTTCGAACGCGATGGTGAAACTGAATGATTTATGCGTCAAATGAAAGTTTGTAACACAGGGAGTGTCATAGACTATTAAAAAGACCGTCCATGCTTTCTTCCCCCCGTACAAAAGGGAAAAATGAAAATATGAAATTCTTCTTTTATATCTACAGAACGCGAGTGCCGAAAGTACAAGCTATAGGTCAATTGGAAGCTTCTGACGAGGGAAGTATCATAGGCTATAAAAAAATTAACCCCCCATATTTTCTTCCGATGTCTGGAAATTTGTTCGATGAAAATTTTGCGACAGAAATTTATTGGTCAGAAATTTGTCGATGGAAATTTGTTCGAAATGGAAATTTATTTGATGAAAATTTGTTTGAAATGGAAATTTCTTCGATAAAAATTTGTTCGACAGAAATTTGGTGGAAACTGAATATTTTTTCGAAATGGAAATTTGTTCGAAACGGAAATATATTCGTTCAACATTTTGTCCAAAGTTTGAGAATTTAAAAATATTGAGAAGCTATTAGAGGACGCACTCTTCATTAAGGTCTCCTCTGTTTTGCCACTGGGAAATCATCGGAAAGAGGGGAGTAATTTATTTTAGTTACCGTTTCGATGTAAGAAGGACGATGAAATGTAGGACTCAGTTTCAGATAGAGTTAAACACTTGTTTTCCCGACAATCTAGATACCGTTTACTTTCTTTTAGTTTTCCCTATTCTTGAATAAGAGGAATTAAGTTTAGAAATTTAAAACTGGAATATTTTCGAAATCTGGGCATTTCTTTTCCAAATAACTGGTGCTCAGGCCTAGAACACATAGAGATAAATAATTTGGGGAAGGACCAAGTAAATGAATCTAGCCAGAATTAACTGAAACGCAGTTCCTGTGTATGAATTTTTCCTTCCATTTTAGTGTTCTTTCAAAAACTTTATACAATATATATTTATATATCATTAATATTTAACTACCTTTCAAGTTAGGAATACAGTAGAAACAGAGATGCATTTGTAATTCGCAGGGTCCTTCAAGCAGCCTTTTTTATGGGGGTCCAAATTCCTTCACCTAAATAAACGTGACTACGCCCGAAAATTGGAATTTGGAGACCCCCTTCACCAGCACGGGGCCCTACTTATCCTCATACCGGGGCGGAGGTGGCTCAGTCAGTAGCATGCCAGGCTGAAAATCTATGTCTCCAAGTTCCAGTTCAACTTTTCCTGAAGGCCAGTACTGCCTTCAGTCAGAACCGTGTCACCGATCGGATTGTAGAAGCCATAGTTCTTAGGACGAAACGTCAGACTGTGACCCCATGTGCAGGAGAGCTATTTAATTTGCACGTTAAACAGCACATAGGATGGACTTGACGGGATCCTTACCACCTGTTTCCTGCAGCTGTCCAACTGTCAAGTCGCGATTGGCCACGAGCGAAAAAAATCCGGAAGCTTTATAGTCTAATTAGCTTCGAAATGAACTAGCCTTTGACAGTTTAATGATCGGAATAACTGTCAAGTATCATGGAGGTAGTCTAAATTATAAAATATTTATTCAATAAAATCTCTCCCGTGAAATTTCCGTATATGTATTAAGGGATATATTACCGCTTCATATTCATTTTGAAATATCCCCTAACTTTTGTGAGCAGTATATTTTAAAGCAACAGGCCCAGCTTAACACTGACATATAATAAACCCGTTAACAATATGACTCAAAAAGTATATTTAAACACTATAATCATGCAAGGCATAATCACTATAACAAATTTTCTACATTTTGTGCGAGTATCCATTTCATAATTAATTTTTAAAAAGATTTCTTTATGACTTATTGTTATGTTTCTTTCATTCTTATGTTATGAGGTTTGACAATGATCTCAAAAAGTATTGATTATGGTGTTAATAAAACTAATTTTTTCCCCACTGTCACGTACATTGGGTAATAGAGGGCTCTACATTTTGAAAGACTAATTGATTTTTCCGCCAGAATCACGAGCTAAGCGCATAGGGTTAAAATTTTAATTCATGTTACGCAGGCGAGGCAAATAGGTAACATACCACCCAGGGCCTAAAAAATCTTTCTCAAACAGTATAACTTTGAAGTAGGTTCCTGTATCGAAGACGGAGTGCTTTCTCTGCAACACACCACCCCAGGGACTAAAAAGTCTTTCTCAAACCCATTCATACCGTGTTTTTTCACGGATCGCTAAATCGATAGTTTTAAATGCACCGATAGAGTGCACACGCCTTTGTACGAAATCGTTTATAATATTACCTCTAAAGTTGGACTGAAAACAGCGAAGGATCTCTGCTTAAATATTTAGAAGATAATACACTCTATGATTGTTAAAATCAAACGTTACCAAGCAAATTAATATACTGTTAGATATTTTGGTTCTGCTAATACGGTGTAAAATACGTTTACCTATTAACAGCTCAATCAGAAAAAGACAAAATTATTCGCTGTAACGATTTTGGAAAACAATCGAGGACTATGTTACAGAAAGCTCTGTCCGAGGTGTAATTGCTTCGCTGCACTTTATACTGTAAATAAAACTGCTATCCATGAACGTAAGTAAAATTTTCAAATCAGACATGCAAATTGCTAATATTGAGATAAAATAGTAACTTTCAAAACATTTATTTCAGCATTCACGGTAAATGATTGTCAAAGTTTAAAAGATATTACGCAAAACGGAGGACATGGAGTCCTTTTTACCTGATTTCTCTTTCCGTAGGTAAACGGCGATACTATTTTTGAGGACTACCAAACAAGGTGGTTTCATTTAGAATACCGAAGTAATTGACAGACTTACTAATTAACGTTTAAAGATATTTTGTCACTGACTTCATTAACCAAATTATTAAAATTCAACACTCGAAAAATTTTTAGGTTTGCTCAGATTTTCTTTCGCTGTCGCGTGCGCCGTGAGGTTCGACTCGAGACCTTGTACCTCGGTCGGTGGCTATTGCGCCGCGTTTGCGCTGACGAAGGGCCGCGGGGGTCTTGGGAGAGTTCAGCCTTGAAAAGTTTGGTGGCAACGGGGAACGCGCCTAATGGAAGTTTGACACTAAACTCTCACCCTTCTTACAGTATGGTTCTCGCACAGGGAAATACTTGTAGAACACAAGATACTTTTTGTCGCTAGTAGTTTACTTCCGAGAAGAAAAGTGCAAGTTCAGGATATTTAAAACTTATTTGAAACTTATACGTGCGTGAACTTTCCTTGAACAGGGGATGAAAGTAAACTTGGTTAGAAAATAAACACCCTGATAGATAGCGGAAAGAATAAACAGAATTACGGGAAACCGCGGTTGCCAACCTAGAGAATTTAGTATTATATGTCATTTCATATAAAACTTTTCACCTGGTAGAGTAGAACCACATTTTGTTCAAGAGAGAGATAGCCTTCGGTGTAGTGTTTATTTCTAAGTAGCAAATACTTAAAGACATAACGGAATATATTCTGATAATTGACAGCGCGATGTACGTTTTTCGCAGGCACATGTACTTGGTTTCATATGTTTGTCATTCGTAGCATTTGACAGTTATAAAATAATAATTGAGGTGTTTAAAAATCGAAATTGCTATTCGAAATTTTCACTTTAAAACGTTTTAAATTTTCCTGTTTTTCGCTAACCTTTCTTCCTTAATACATTTGGAAAACGTATCACATTGCAAACGGCTTAACATCCTCTCTACACTAGCCTTAGAAAAGCGTTTCTTCTTCAGGGGAATCTCACATAACAATGGAGAACAGTAAATCGTATGCTACACATCTTTTAAGAGCAAAACTTAGTTTTGTTCTTTCATATTTGTCGCTTACTGACAGCAAATTATACAGACATACAGTGGTACTTATGATTTAAATCCAAACCTTCACCCAGTCAGTGTGACCAATGAAAGTCTTTTACAAGATTCTCCTCTTTCTTTATTTTCTCCACCATTCTCCTCAAATCATTCGTCTGCTTTCCTCTCGAAATCTATTTCCCCCTCCATCCACCCCTCCCATTCTCTTCTCTAAGCTTCCTCTCCTATCTTTTTTCTGCCCTCCTCTTTAATTAACGATCCACAGGAAAATTCTCTAGTTAAAAATGAAAACATACATTAATTTAATAGTAGAGTAGTAGAGGAAACAGCCAAAGTTTAATGGTAGAGTAGTTTAGAAACAGCCAAAGTTTAATGGTAGAGTAGTTTAGAAACAGCCAAAGTTTGGCTGTTTCTAAACTTAAACTACATAAATCCCCAGGGGTAGATGAGATTACTACCGAAATGCTTAGAGCTGGGAATGTTTCGGTTACCACTTGGATGACTGAAATTCTGAATATCGTTTATGATAAAGGCATGGTTCCTAAGGATTTTACCGGAGCTATTGTTATCCCTATTTTCAAAAAAGGTGATCGCAGTTCTTGTGATAACTATAGGGGTATCAGCCTACTCTCTGTTCCAGGTAAAGTTCTTTCCATGATTGTGCTTAATAGAATTAAGAATCTGGTTGACAGTCAATTGCGTGATGAGCAATGTGGATTCAGAAGTGGTAGGGGATGTGTGGATCAGATATTTTCACTTAGGCAGATTCTTGAGAAATGTTTAGAGTTTCAGAAACCTTTGGTTGCTAGCTTTGTTGATTTCAAAAAGGCTTTCGACTCTGTTGATCGGCATAATTTGTGGTTGATTGTGAAATCATATGGTATACCAGACAAGTTAGTTAACATAATGAAAGCTCTCTATAATAACACTGAGTCGTGTGTGAGAGTTGGTAAGGCTTGTAACAATTTGTTTAGCATTACTTCTGGTGTTCGCCAAGGGTGCATTTTGTCTCCTTTTCTCTTTAGCTTGGTTATTGACTATGTTATGAGAAATTTACTTCAAGGGAAAAATTTTGGCCTTAAATGGAATGGAGATACAAAAATTTCTGATTTAGATTATGCTGATGATTTAGCCCTTTTGGCAAATGATGTTGATGAGATGAACTCTTTCATTCGAGCTGTTGATGAGACTGGTAGTAGAGTAGGTTTGGTTATAAACAGAGAGAAAACTAAAGTGATGGAAATTGGTCAGGCAGGCTGTGATTCAGTTAATCTGAATGGTTGCAGTCTTGAGCAGGTGTCACAGTTTAATTATCTTGGGAGCTATGTAACAGATAATGGTGATGTGCGGCATGAGATTAACAGACGAATAGGGATTGCTGCCGGGACTTTTAAGAATCTATGGAGAGTGTGGAGAAATAGGCGTATACACCTAAAGACTAAAATTAAACTGTATAATAGTTTGGTTCTTTCTAGGGTTAGTTATGGTAGTGAAACTTGGACACTTTTTAAACAGGATAACAGGAAACTAGATGCTTTTGATTCTAGATGCTTACGCAGTATCATCTTCGGCATTAGGTGGTTCAACTTTGCAACTCATGATGAGGTTAGGCAAAGGAGTTTGCAACCTCCTTTAAGCAGCATATTGTGCAGAGAGAGACTCCGTTGGTTTGACCATGTTGCCCGTATGAATAATTATAGATTGGCGAATAGGGTTATGAACAGTGTGCCTAAAGGCCTCAGAAAGAAGGGGAGATCTAGGAGGCGGTGGGCAGACAATGTCAAACAGGACTTTGCTAGAATTGGTGTGCAGTGGCCAGATGCAGTAGATGTAGCTCAGGATAGACTTGCTTGGAGAATTAAATTGCACGGTCTGGTTGGACCTCCGTAGTCCATGGCTGTTTGATGATGATGATGATGATGATGATGATGATGATGATGATGATGATGATGATGATGATGATGATGATGATGATGATGATGAGAGGAAATATCCTGTAAACATGGGTGTGGTGAAATGTTTGCTGAAAAAAGGATAGGAGAGGAAGTTTAGAGAAGAAAAAGGGAGAGGTGGATGGAGGGGGGAAATAGATTTCGAGAGGAAAGCAGACGAATAATTTGAGGAGAATGGGGAGAAAATAGAATAGGGACGAAAGAAAGAGGAGAATCTTGTAAAAGACTTTCATTGGTCGAGATCTAATTCACACTGACTGGGTGAAGGTTTGGATTTAAATCGTAAGTACCACTGTATGTCTGTATAATTTGCTGTCAGTAAGCGACACATTAACATGGTACGCCGAAAGCGCGATCCTATTTGGAAAGGTTTCAAGAAATACCCTAAAGGAAAGGGATTTCATGCCGTTTGTTTACAGTGTAACAAGGATGTCATCGGGCTTGTAACGCGACTTAAAAGTCATCAATGTGAGGACAAAGTCACAACATCTTCGGAATGTCTAGACCGCGAAATCTTATCTGTAATGAACTCGTCATAACCCGACAGAAACGGACACTATATCATCATCATACAAGCTCATCTGAACTGAAGGCCTTGAGGGACCTAGCAAAGGTTTCAACAATGGGAAGTAAATGAATTTATTAACTGAAGAACTATCCACTAAGACTCTGCACCGTTCAATTAAGAATGTGTCAGGATGCCCAAAGAACTGTATTGGGTGTGAGGTCGATCGGCCAACTCAGCTTCGCCATTGGTACCTTGCGATAACAGTTGAAGATTATTTCACAGAAGACATAAGAAATATTCATTTCACCGATATCGCTAAACGTTTTGTGGAAGAGGGAGAAATTGAGTTACATTGTTTAGATAATATATCATTCATGTCTGAATGGAACTTTCCTATGTTACTAAAAGAAGTGTACGGCGAGATGATACGCCCCACTGAATATGTACTAATTGTGTGAAAAATGTTACTTAATAAATAGTGTTCTATATCTGATTTTCCGTCATTGTGATTTCTTAGCGCAGTTTAATATTAAGTTGAAAGGTTTACAACGACCTGAAGTCTAAACCATTTGCAAACTAATGAAACAAAGTAGAATACGACTGACATTCTCTATCACACATTCTATTTTGAAAAGTAACCGCAGGAAGAAAGTGAGTCCAGTGGTGACTAATTTTCCCGTCACCGCAATTACCCAGAAATCTGCTTGTAAATAGCCAGAGAAGTTTTAAAAGAACACAAAAATGTGCTAAAGTACTGCGAAAGTTTTTTCCACGACATGTCTTGGTGGGAACACTTGGATCTTTTCTTCGAACAAATTAGCTACAAATGTCATTTAGAATAGTAATTATGGGTAAACTTCGATTCCAAAACAATTCTACCTTTGTACGTTCCTGCAAGAGAAATAAAATGTCATTGGTTCACAGGAAATAAGAATCTTAAATTTTCTTCCAACGTGAACAAAAAAATAAATGCAATACACAAAATATTTCTTACAAGTGAAATGTGTTATAAATAATAACCCACTAGAGTATCATTCGTTTGCGGTTGTAATTTTCCATACAATATTTCACTCACGATATGAACGAGATTAGTGTTCGCAGTAAAATCTTTTAACGCAATTTTACCTATAGCGGAATCCATACTGTTTTCCAACACTACATCAGTTAATTTCGGGCCAATAGCAAAGATTCAGTTATTTAGTGTAATAAGTCAGAAAGATAAAGTGGTTAAATTAGAAAACAGTTTCGCCTAATTAGAATTCTTTCAAAAAATGAGACCTCCCAATTTTAAAATGTTGCTCATCATTTTAATAACGATTCTCAAAATGTTCCAAAATTCGAGAGTAGAAAACGCTATTTTCCACCTTGCCTCAAATCTTGACTAATTGTAGGGTACTAAAGTGCATACTTTCAGTAATAAGTCCTTTGTCAAGAAAATGATCATCATTTTGTAGCAAAGGGGTGCTCAGTGTTGATCGAGTCTTTCCTCTATACCTTCGCAATTGGAGACCATTAGACCGAAAAATTTCTTAGCGTCCCTCTCATTTTACTCGTCAGTGAGGAAACTGAATTTCAAGACTGGCACGACTCATACAGTGGTGTAACTAAATGTGTGTTTGGCACAACATAACTAAAGCTGTTGACACATTAACACTGGAGAGATATATGTTTTTTCCGTATTGCAATTCGTAAACATGCAAAGGATTATTTCCCCCCGTCCCAAGTGAACTAGACAGAAGTGTTACGAATCACTTTTGTACATGCTTTCAGTAAAAAGACATGATCTTAACTGTTCAACTGTGTGTCTTTACGAGCTAGCGAGGGTTTCGTGAATGGTCTATGGTACATTGTTTGGATAATACGCATGGTGTTAAAGAACTAACTGATTGCTACCATTTCAAATTACATTTTGTCGATGTGGTAAGAGACAAATATGAAAGAACAAAACTAAGTTTTGCTCTTAAAAGATGTGTAGCATACGATTTACTGTTCTCCATGGTTATGTGAGATTCCCCTGAAGAAGAAACGCTTTTCTAAGGCTAGTGTAGAAAGGATGTTAAGCCGTTTGCAATGTTATACGTTTTCTAAATGTATTAAGTAAGAAAGGTTAGCGAACAACAGGAAAATTTACAACGTTTAAAAGTGAAAATTTCCAATAGCACAATCGATTTTTAAACACGTCAATCATTATTTTATAACTGTCAAATGTTACGAATGTCAAACTTATATGAAACCAAGTACATGTGCCTGCGAAAAACTTACATCACGCTCTCAATTATCAGAATATATTTCGTTATGTCTTTAAGAATTTGCTACTTAGAAATAAACACCACACGGAAGGCTATATCTCTCTTGAACAAATTGTGGTACTACTGTACCACCTGAAAAGTTTTATATGAAATGACATATAATACTACATTCTCTAGGTTGACAACCGCGGTTTCCCGTAATTCTGTTTATTCTTTCCGCTATCTATCAGGGTGTTTATTTTCTAACCAAGTTTACTTTCATCCCCTGTTCAAGGAAAGTTCACGCACATATAAGTTTCAAAGAAGTTTTAAATATCCTGAACTTGCACTTTTCTTCTCGGAAGTAAACTACTAGCGACAATAAGTATCTTGTGTTCTACCAAGTAGTTCCCTACTTGGTAGAACGACACTTGGTAGAACGACTACTTGGTAGAACGACTTCTTACAGTATGGCGAGATCCATACTGTAAGAAGGGTGAGAGTTTAGTGTAAAACTTCCATTAGGCGCGTTCCCCGTTGCCACCAATCTTTTGAAGGCTGAACTCTCCCAAGACTCCCGCGGCCCTTCGTCAGCGCAAACGCGGAGCAATAGCCAACGAGCGAGGTACAAGGTCTCGCGTCGAACCTCACGGCGCACGCGACAGCGAAAGAAAATCTGGGCAAAACCTAAAAATTTTTCTAGTGTTGAACTTTAATATGTTGGTTAATGAAGGCAGTGACAAAATATCTTTAAACATTAATTAGTAAGTCTGTCAATTATTTCGGTATTCTAAATGAAACCACCTTGTTTGGTAGTCCTCAAAAATAGTATCGCCGTTTACCTACGGAGAGAGAAACCAGGTAAAAATGACTCCGTGTCCTCCGTTTTGCGTAATATCTTTTAAACTTTGACAATCATTTACCGTGAATGCTAAAATAAATGTTTTGAAAGTTACTATTTTATCTCAATATTAGCAATTTACATGTCTGATTTCAAAATTTTACTCATGCGCATGGATAGCAGTTTTATTAACAGTATCAAGTGGAGCGAAGCAATTACACCTCGGACAGAGCTTTCTGTAACATAGTCCTCGATTGTTTTCCGAAATCGTTACATCGAATAATTATGTCTTTTTCTGATTGAGCTGTTAATAAGTAAAAGTATTTTACACCGTGTTAGCAGGACCAAAATATCTAACAGTATATTAATTTGCTTGGTAACGTTTGATTTTAACAATCATAGAATGTATTATCTTCTAAATATTTAACCAGAGAGCCTTCGCTTTTTTCAGTCCAACTTTAGAGGTAATATTATAAACGATTTTGTACAAAGGCGTGTGCAGTCTATTGGTGCATTTAAAACTATCGATTTAGCGATCCGTGAAAAAACACGGTATGAATGGGTTTGAGAACGAATTTTTAGTCCCTGGGGTGGGTTGGGTTGTGTGGTTGTTTTACCTCTGAGCGGCACTTTTTTGCACACCATTGGCTAAATGGCCAGGTCACATGGACCCCGAAGGCTCAGAGAAGGTTGGGGGAGGGAACCCACTGGAACAGCTGTTGGGAGACAGATGGTAGCCTCCCGTCAAGGCCATCCAGCGTGTTCTTTAACGTGCACAGGGTATGGCTGTCCCGCACACGGGGCCACGGCTTAACGTCCCATCCGACGGACGGCGGCCTTTCCAAGCCCATCGGTGTCCCTACTGACCGTGGGCGGGGCGGGGCCCTGGGGTGGTGTGTTGCAGAGAAAGCACTCCGTCTTCGATACAGGAACCTATAACAAAGTTATACTGTTTGAGAAAGATTTTTTAGGCCCTGGGGTGGTATGTTACAGGGAAATACCTATTTGCCTCGCCTGCGTAACATGAATTAAAATTTTAACCCTATGCGCTGGGCTCGTGATTCTGGCGGAAAAATCAATTAGTCTTTCAAAATGTAGAGCCTTCTATTATCCAATGTACGTGACAGTGGGGAAAAATTAGTTTTATTAACACCATAATCAATACGTTTGGAGATCATTGTCAAACCTCATAACATAAGAATGAAAGAAACATAACAATAAGTCATAAAGAAATCTTTTTAAAAATTAATTATGAAATGGATACTCGCACAAAATGTAGAAAATTTGTTATAGTGATTATGCCTTGCATGATTATAGTGTTTAAATATACTTTTTGAGTCATATTGTTAACGGGCTTATTATATGTCAGTGTAAAGCTGGGCCTGTTGCTTTAAAATATACTGCTCATAAAAATCAGGGGATATTTCAAAATGAATATGAAGCGGTAATATATCCCCTAATATTGGTGAGCAGTATACTTTGTTTTCTTAATATCTCCAGAAATGTGCTTTGACTCCTGAGGAGTTTTTTGTTTAAAAAATTGTCTATTTACTTTGGAAAAACCTTTATTCCTGTTGTTATTATAAGTTCCGTCATGTTTTCGCTACGAGGTAGTTGTTTCCGGTCATTCGTTTATTACGGCGGGGTCCTAAGTATGACAGCATTAAACATATTTTACTTGAGCGTTCTGCTTTTATTCTTGAAAGAAGTTTTTATTTTGTGTGCTTTTTTTCCCAAAGACTCCTTTATGCTTTTTTACTGAATATTTTACCATTTGATTTCCTGCATTTTTATCTTTTTCGATTTAATGCTCCCATCATTTTCATTTTAACTAGACTTTCGCTTCGGTATCGAAGTTTTATGTCACCTCTATATCAAACGTGTTATGGTGAAAAATTATTTGTCTCCCCTGCGAAATATGAATTAAATAAAAACTGGAAATTTACCCGTTTGTACACCCTGGTGCATTGGGTTCGTAAGGAATGATTCTGCAGGGTAAAATCAGCCTCTTTTTCAAACCGTAGAATATTTAGAAGTATTTCGGAAGTTGCAGTGGGGGATTAAAATCTTTTCAGTAATGCAATTCACCAGAAAAGTCAGTTTTATTACGTAGGGTGCATAAGTGTGCCCCGTTAAACGTATTTTACTTGATTGCCCTGTTTTTAATCTTGAACTGTGTTTCTATTTCGCGTACTTACATTCGGTCGTGCTTTTTTTCCCAAAGACTCCTTTATACCTTTTTACTTTATTTGTATTTTATCTCTTTCGGTTTAATGTTTCAATCTTTTGCATTTTAGCTATGGCTTTTGTCCTTTGCACCTCTTTTGAAGCATTATGTGAACCATAAAATCTATTAATCGTTCTAAAAGCCTGATAGCAAATTAATATTTTCGTAAAACGCGTGAGTGTATTCCACTTTTATTCTATACGTTTGTTTTAAATTTAATAAAAACCTTATTCGTCTTGAGTGATACAAAACTCTCCTTGTCTGATGTTTTAAATCGGTTTTGAAGTGCGTTGATGTGATCTTCGTACGCTACGGAAGCAGTGGCGTCCTTCCAGGTCATTGTCGCGCTAACAAGCCCATATCTGTTACGTAGCTTCTATCGCGTTCGCGTTTACGGCTTTGAACCCACCTTCTTTACTACAGAATGGCCATTTCTCGCGAATAAGACACGGACACCTAAGGCCATTATCGATCCCTATCCCTTCGACTTTCCTACCTAAGTAATAGTCAACGTGCTCGACCAATTAACCCGCCCCCTTGCAGACAGTCTGCAGCTCCTCAAAACGAAATTCCCTTTCCTGACCCAAATTAGGACGCCACTGGAGGGCAACCTTGCAACAGGAAGCATCCAGCGAACACACAGCGATGACGTCATTTCGGACACACCCCTCTTAAAAAAGGAGGAACCTAGCAACAGAAACTTAGCGAAACTTCTCTCAATCTATTTTTATGCTAGATGCTTAGGGGGTCGTATACAAAAAAATCAACGGTATAAAAGTATTGATACTACTAACGCATGTGGTAACGAGTAAATAAAAAAATGTCAAAGAATTCGATAGAAACGCCACTTTCACAACATGTGGAACAGTAAATGTAGTTTATTTTTTGTTTTCTTTTTGCCCTCATTTTAATTTTTTTTATATTATTTACAGAAGCAAATTATTCATCTTATCAACTAACCCTTTTCTAAATATTAATTCCAGAAACAAAGCATGTCTGTAGTTTTTTCGTTTTTTTTATTTTTGAAAACGATATCTTGAACAGCTAAAGTTAATAAATAAACACACTGTTACCTAATTATCAGAATCTCCTAATTAACGAAAATTTGTTATATACTTATTTACTTTGTGTACTTATTTATTTTATGGATGGTATGAAAAACATATCATCGAATGATTGTTTTCATCTTCATCAGTTTTATTAATTAAGATACATATCCTGAGGCCTATGATTATGAAAAAAAAATCAATATTTTTGATTCAGTGTTTACGTATAAAGACCCAACCAAGTGTAAATACATTAAAGATTTTTCAAATACGTGGAAATATGAAAGCGTCAAATAGAATTAACATCATCATCATCATCTTTAAGATCATATGTTTTTCTCATCAACTGGTATTGGAAATTTAACAAAAGCAGAACTTTTTCTGGGTTTTAGCTCCAAGAAATCCGTTTTCATGTAAATGGTAACAGAAATAATTTTTATAGAGTTTGGTTTCTGTATGCAAAAAATTCGCGTTTGGCCATTGCCACTAAATGGCCATTGTGGAAGATTATTTTACAGAGATACATACAGATCACTGACCCACTGATTAGTGAACTTATCTCTATAAAATGATTCCTGTTACCGATTACTTTGTCTAACCACATCATTGCTTACAAAGTCAAACCACGTAAAGCACAAGATTGTACGTAATTGTGCGTAAGCATCTATAATCAAAAGCATCAAGTTTTCTGGTATTTTACATACAAAAGCTCCATGTTTCAGCGCCATAAAAAACCTAACCACTATTATACAGTGTAATTTAATCTTCAGATGTATACACCTATTTTTTCTCCCTCTATAGATTCTTAAAAGTCCCAGCAGCAATCCCCATTATTTTGCTTATCTCATGCCGCACATCGCCCATTATCTGTTAAATAGATTCTCAGATAATTAAAATAAGACACATGCTCAAGAGCGTAATCGATCAAAGCAACTGAAACACCATGTGCGTGACCAATTTTAATCGCTTTAATTTTCTCTCTGTTAATCACCAAACCAATTTTATTTCCAATCTCATCTGTTCTAATATAAAGATTAATCTCATCAACATTATTAGTCAACAGGGCTAAGTCATCCGCATAATCTAAATCAGGAATTTTCAAATCTCTAGACGAGGTGTCGGCAATCAACGGCATGCGTGCCAAGCGTGACAGGTGGAACTATTTTCAATGGCACGCTGAGTAAATTGAAATATAGTATATGATCTCTTAAAAAAATTAAATTTTTAATTAAATAGAAGCATATAATTCTTTTAAAGCTATTCCGGTTTTTGCATCCTTTCAAAACGAAAGTTGTTAGATATTGGAGGTAAGAATGTGCGATCTGATGCAAACTAATTAAGTGTGGAGCAACAATAACTGACCTTCACGAAGTTCTATTTCCGTCCTATTCTTCCCCTCTCTCCCGACTACCCCACCCCCACCTCTATAGTTCTCTCGGTTGTCGCATACTCATGCCAGTCCAATCCGTTGACCTTAGCACAAAAGTTGGTGTTGTTATTAAGTAATACGGTGCCTTAAAATGACTAAAAAAAAACAACTTGATATACGCTCGTTTCAAGACTTTTGGATAAACGAATATGGATTCATACAACATATCGTGCTGTTTGTGCTTTATGTTTTGAAAGTGTCGTGTTCAAGTCAAGTGTACAAAGACACTATCAAACAAACATCAGTCCATGTTTAAAAACTCTGAATAGAAAAGTGAAGCCATGAAATAGCTATTTCTGGCTACAAAAAAAACAAAGTAGTATTTTTAGTCAAGTAATTGGAACCAAAAAAAAAAAAGCTACCGAATGTAGTTACAAAATTATTCAGTGTGTGGCTTCGAAGGGCAAACCTTTCACAGATGGAGAATACACGAAGGAAACTTTTTTACGCAGTGATGAAATTTTGTTTAGTGATTTACCAAATAAAGAAACAATACTCTCTCGGATTCGAGAAATACCGGCTTCTGCGAGATCAATCGAGAGGCGCATAACTGATATAGATGAAAATGTAACGGTAAAACAAACAACTGGGTTAAAACAAGCTGTTGTATTTAGTGTCGCTCGTGACGAGCCTAGCTATAGTTGCGGGATATTGTGACAACGACCGTATTTATGAAGAACTGTGCTGCCCCATACCTCTTGAGGATACAGCCAAGGGAGAGAACATTATAACTGCATTTGTAAGCTATTTCCAAAATCAGAACATTAACATGAATGAAATATTCTGTGTTACTACTGATGCCGTCCCTGCAATGGTCCGAAAGAACAAAGGATTTGATAAACTTCTTGAGGATCATATTGGACGTCAAGTATTGAACTCCCATTGCATTATACACCAGGAGAGTTTGTGTGCGAAGATTTCGTCACTGTGCTTGAACTCTGTAATGGAAACTGTTTTCATAGTTTCTCGCTCTTCATTGACCCACAGGCAATTCAAGTCTCTTCTACAAGAAATGGAAAGCGCATATGCGGACCTCCCGCTTTACAGCAGTGTTCATTGACTTAGTCGAGGTAATGTTTTGAACAGATTTGTATCCCGGAATTGAATGACGAGTGCTGGCTCTGCAAGCTGATGTTTCTAGCTGACATAACTACACATCTGAATGAATTAAACTTGAATTTACAAGGGCAGGGTAAAACAGTACTTGATCGTTTTGAGCACTGGAAAAGATTTGCGTCAAAATTAGACATAATTTGCCGTGATGTTACCACTAACACATATAAGTACTTTCCAAACGTAAAGGCTCATTCAAATCGATTTACTGTCAACAGAGATGAGTTTCAGATGTACGTTGAAACGCGCAAAGGAGAGTTTGCTAAACGAGGTCAAGACTTCCAAATTCACGAGGCCATATTTTCTTACCTCATCAAGCCCAACTTAATTTATCTTACTACCATCCCGTTTGACCTATTTCTTTTCGAAGCGGATGGATGTTGACAATTTTGAAATGCAACACATCGAATTCAAGGCATCAGAGTTATGGACGATAAAATTTGTAGAATTGAGGAAAACTCTTGAAGGAAACTGCTTGGAAAAGTCAGCTGTGATCCTCAACTGCTGGACATCCCTTCCTGAAGCGTTCACCTATTTGAAAAAATTTGCATTTGCTCCTCTTCGGTTTTTGGGTCAACTTATACATATGAACTAATTTTCTCACACGTGAAAGCTGTTTTAAGTCCACAGAGATGTCGCCTAACACCTGCGCATTCAGAAGCCTGTGTGAAGCTGAAAGAGACCAAATACACACCTGATATTGAACAATTAACCAAGCAGAAGCAAGGAAAAGGTTCCCATTAATTGATTAATGACTCGGATCAATAATAATGAATGATTACTTGTCATAAACTTTTAATAACGTGTTTTATGTTTGAATTATTTAATCGTTTTGTTCATTAAATTGTTGGACTTTCTGTCTTAACAAAATATACATAAGACAATTTTCTAATAAAATTTCAAAATAATGTGTTCAGAAATTAAATTTTGCAAAACATAATAGTTGTATTTGTTTCTATTTATATTAAAGTATTGAATAATCTACAAAGAATAGAAGAGTTATTTAATGTATCCGAAACATGTTAACATAAGATCAAATTAATTTGTTTCAATGATTGTTGTATATAGAAATATGGTAGACTTAGGTTGGCACGTTGAGTGACTTTGCAACATTATTTCGACACAACAATACTAAAAGATCGCCGACCACTGCTCTAGACCATTTCAGATCACAAACCTGTTGTAGTGAATTCCGCATAATCAAATCCATTGAGCAGAAAACGGGACAAAATGCATCTTACTTTAAACACAGTAGCAATATGCAACCAATGGCTAATATGATAGAATTTTAGGTAAACAATTGTTGCGTTTTTCCTTGTTAATAAATCATTTTATTGCTCCTATGCTTATTCATTTATTTTGAGCTCTAAAATTAAACAAGGCCAATACATTTTTTATATGGCTTAGAAGTCATATTTTCCCCCTCATCCTGTTCTTCGTGAGTAAAGGGACATCTATGGGTTGGAAAGGCAGCCGTCTATCCGATGAGACATGAGTCGTGGTCCAGTGTTTGGACAGCCATACCCTGCAAAAGTTCAAGGACATTCTGAATGGACTTTATGGGAGCTACTACCTTTCTTGTATCCGCTGTTCTCTGGGTCCTCTTACTCCAACATCCTCTTAGATCTTTTGATTCTTGTGACATGGCCATGTGGCCCATTTTGTGTCCTAAATTTAACCTCAGCGATATCCTCTACACTCCACTCCCCCCAACACATACACACAATTATTGTAAAATCTGTTTCAGTATGTAACTTTATTTATTTATTTATTTTTCTGCTGAAATACTTCTATTTTTTCTTTGAATATTTGGATTCTTCTCCAATGTTCCTGATCCCTTGGATTAAATATTTCTCTCCAATGCTAATCTTGGGATATTTTTGTCTTTGTTACAGAGTATTCGGACATTTCCGATTACTTATATTTTTTATGAAAGCTTCGGTATGCATCTACGCACCACTGACAATTTTAGAACACTTCTCTTTATCCCTCACAATTTTCGAATATTTATGTGTTCCCTCACAACCATGGGCGTAGCCATGGATTCTGAGAAAATTGGGGGGAATTGGGGGGAAGCTCCCCCCAAAGTATCTCGGAGTTAGCAAAATTCGAAGCGACTTCGTAAAATCTAAGTGAGTTGCGCAAATTTGTAATATTTTTGGGGGAAAATTAAGGGGGCGTTGTCAAAATTGAGGCAACTTGGCAAATCTAAGGCAGTTTGGAAAATGGAGAGACGGCAAAATTTAGAGCTGTTGGCAAAATTCGAAGCCACTTAGTAAAAACAGGTGAGTTGGCAAAATCTTGGGGAGTTGACAAAATTCTGAGTGACTTAGCAAAATCTTGGGGAGTTGACAAAATTCGGAGTGACTTGACAAAATCTTGGGGAGTTGGCAAAATTCAGAGTGACTTGGCAAAATCGTGGGGGGTTGGCAAAATTCAGGTGAGATGTAAAAATTAGGATTTTTTTCTTTAAAATTATTGCGAGTTGGCAAAACGTAGGGTGTTGACAAAATCTAGGGACAGTTGGCAAAATCGTAGGGAGTTGGCAAAATCGTAGGGAGTTGGCAAATTCAGGTGATATGTCAAAATTTGGATTTTTTTTCTGTAAAATTATGGCGAGTTGGCAAAATATAGGAGAGTTGGGAAAACTTAGGGAGTTGGCAAAAACTAGGGGCAATTGGCAAAATTCGGAGTGACTTGGTAAAATCGTGGAGAGTTGACAAAATTCAGGTGAGATGTAAAAATTGCAATCTTTTTTCTGTAAAGTTATGGCGTGTTGGCAAAATCGAGGCAGCTTCTCAATATCTAGGAGAGTTGGAAAATCTTGGGAGAGTTGGCAAAAATCGGAGTGACTTTACAAAAATCAGGTGTGATGTAAAATTGGGATTTTTTTCTCTAACATTGTGGCGAGATGGCAAAATCTAGGGTAGTTGGCAAAATTCGAATCCACTTGGTAAAATCTTGGGGAGTTTGAAAGTTTGAAGTGATTTTAGTCAACTATCCTGAATTTCACAAACCCAATCCCAATTATCACAACTCGCCCGTATTTTCCAAGTGGATTCGAATTTTGCCAACTGCCCTACATTCTGTTAAGTTTCCTCAATTTATCCAACATTCCTTCATTTCACAAAACAAATCTCAATATTCACAACTCGCCTATATTTTACCAAGTGCAATCAAATTTTGTCAACTACTCTAGATTTTGCCAACTCGCCGTAATTTGCAGAAAAAATTGCACTTTTTTATCTTCCCTGAATTTGCCAAGCCACTTCGAATTTTATTAACTCTCCTTAATTGCACGAGAAGGCACAATTTTCACGACTCCCCTGTATTTTATCAAGTGGCTTCCAATTTTACCATCAGTTCTTGGTTTTTCCAACTCTCCTTAATTTCACAAAACCAATCCCAATTTTTTTCAACTCACCTGTACTTTACCAAGTGGTTTCCAGTTTTGCCAACTTCCCTAGATTTTGCAAAGTTTTCTCGATTTTATCAACTCTCTTTAATTTCGCAAAAACAATCCCAATTTTCACAAATCACCTGGATTTTACCAAGTGGATTCGAATTTTGCCAACTGCCCTAGATTTTGCCAAGTTTTCTCGATTTTTACATCTCACCACAATTTTACATCACACCTGACTTTTGTGAAGCCACTCTGAATTTTGTCAATGTCCCCCAAGATTTGCCAACTCTCCTAGATATTGCAAAGGTGCCTCGATTTTCCCAACACGCCATAATTTTACAGAAAAAAGATTGCAATTTTTACATCTCGCCTTAATTTTGTCAATTCTCCACGATTTTGCCAAGTCACTCCGAATTTTGCCAATTGCCCCTAGTTTTTTCCAACTCTCCTAGATTTTGCTAACTCGCCATAATTTTACAGAAAAAAATCCAAATTTTCACCTCTCACCTGAATTTTGCCAACTCCCTATGATTTTGCCAACTCCCTATGATTTTGCCAACTCTTCCTAGATTTTGTCAACTCCCTACGATTTTGCCAACTGTCCCTAGAGTTTGTCAACTCCCTAAGTTTTGCCAACTCGCTATAATTTTACAGAAAATAATCCTAATTTTTACATCTCACCTGAATTTTGCCAACTCTCACGATTTTGCCAAGTCACTCCGAATTTTGTCAACTTCCCAAGAATTTGTCAAGTCACTCCGAATTTTGCCAACTCCCCAAGATTTTGGCAAGTCACTCCAAATTTTCTCAACTCCCCAAGATTTTGCCAAGTCACTCCGAATTTGGCCAACTCCCCAAGATTTTGACAAATCACTCCGAATCTTGTGAACTCCCCAAGATTTTGCCAAGTCACTCCGAATTTTGCCAACTCCCCAAGATTTTGCCAAGTCACTTCGAATTTTGCCAACTCCCCACGATTTTGTAAAGTCATTCCGAATTTTGCCAACTCCCCAAGATTTTGCCAAGTCACTCCGAATTTTGCCAACTCCCCAAGATTTTGCCAAGTCGCTCCGAATTTTGCCAACTCCCCAAGATTTTGCCAAGTCACTCCGAATTTTGCCAACTCCCCAAGATTTTGCCAAGTCACTCCGAATTTTGCCAACTCCCCAAGATTTTGCCAAGTCATTTCGAATTTTGCCAACTCCCCAAGATTTTGCCAAATCACTCCGAATTTTGCCTACTCCCCAAGATTTTGTCAAGTCACTCCGAATTTTTCCAACTCCCCAAGATTTTGTCAAGTCACTCCGAATTTTGCCAACTCCCCAAGATTTTACCAAGTCACTCCGAATTTTGTCAACTTCCTCAGATTTTGCTAACTCACCTGTTTTTACTAAGTGGCTTCAAATTTTTCCAGTTGCTCTAAATTTTGCTGTCTCTCCATTTTCCAAACTGCCTTGGATTTGCCAAGTTGCCTCGATTTTGACAACTCCCCTTAATTTTCCAAAAAAATAAAATTGGGGAGTTTGAAAGTTTGAAGTGATTTGTCAAATTTAGGACAGATATAAAGATCGGGATTAGTTTCGAGAAATTAAGGAGATTTGACCAAATGAAGGCAAAAATTTATACTGATTTGTTAAAATTCTGACGAGATGTAAATATTGGAAGTATTTCTGAGAAATTATGGCTAGTTGGCAAAATTGGAAGTCAAATGTCAAATTACGTGTAGTTGGCAAAATTGGAAATCAAATGGCAAAAACGTAGGATAGACGTGAAAATTGTCTTACCCCCCCTCCCCACGGAGTGAAAATCTAAGCATGCTTTCGCGTTTGCTCAGTTTGTATATCTTGCCAAAAGTTTGCTAGAGTTGGAAAATTTTGGACTTTTTCTCCCCAACCATAATCCTTCGCTACGCCCCTGCTCACAACCTTCAGTTACTTGTGTGTTCCTCTGAAGATATATTTTTCTGTTAATAGTTTTTTCTGTTAATAAGTTTCCAGGTTTCAAGAAATACCCTAAAGGAAAGGGGTTACGTGCCGTTTGTTTACAGTGTAACAAGGATGTCATCGGGCTTGTAACGCGACTTAAAAGTCATCAATGTGAGGACAAAGTCACAACATCTTCGGAATGGCTAGACCGCGAAATCTTATCTGTAATGATCTCGTCATAACCCTCATAACTCTCGTCAGAAACGGACACTATATCATCATCATACAAAGCTCATCTGAAGGCCTTGAGGGACCTAGCAAAGATTTCAACAATGGGAAGTAAATGAATTTAACTGAAGAACTATCCACTAAGACTCTGCACCGTTCAATTAAGAATGTGTCAGGATGCCCAAAGAACTGTATTGGGTGTGAGGTCGATCGGCCAACTCAGCTTCGCCATTGGTACCTTGCGATAACAGTTGAAGACTATTTCACAGAAGACATAAGAAACATTCATTTCACCGATATCGCTAAACGTTTTGTGGAAGAGTGAGAAATTGAGTTACATCGTTTAGATAATATATCATTCATGTCTGAATGGAACTTTCTTATGTTATTAAAAGAAGTGTACGACGAGATGATACGCCCCACTGAATATGTACTAATGGTGTGAAAAATGTTACTAAATAAATAGTGTTCTATATCTGATTTTCCGTCATTGTGATTTCTTAGCGCAGTTTAATATTAAGTTGAAAGGTTTACAACGACCTGAAGTCTAAACCATTTGCAAACTAATGAAACAAAGTAGAATACGACTGACATTCTCTATCACACATTCTATTTTGAAAAGTAACCGCAAGGAAGAAAGTGAGTCCAGTAGTGACTAATTTTCCCGTCACCGCAATTACCCAGAAATCTGCTTGTAAATAGCCAGAGAAGTTTTAAAAGAACACAAAAATGTGCTAAAGTACTGCGAAAGTTTTTTCCACGACATGTCTTGATGGGAACACTTGGATCTTTTCTTCGAACAAATTAGCTACAAATGTCATTTAGAATAGTAATTATGGGTAAACTTCGATTCCAAAACAATTCTACCTTTGCACGTTCCTGCAAGAGAAACAAAATTTCATTGGATCACAGGAAATAAGAATCTTAAATTTTCTTCCGACGTGAACAAAAAAATAAATGCAATACACAAAATATTTCTTACAAGTGAAGTGTGTTATAAATGATAACCCACTAGAGTATCACTCGTTTGCGGTTGTAATTTTCCATACAATATTTCACTCACGATATGAACGAGATTAGTGTTCGCAGTAAAATCTTTTAACGCAATTTTACCTATAGCGGAATCCATACTGTTTTCCAACACTACATCAGTTAATTTCGGGCCAATAGCAAAGATTCAGTTATTTAGTGTAATAAGTCAGAAAGACAAAGTGGTTAAATTAGAAAACAGTTTCGCCTAATTAGCATTCTTTGCACAATAACGATTTTCAAAATGTTCCAAAATTCGAGAGTAGAAAACGCTATTTTCCACCTTGCCTCAAATCTTGACTAATTGTAGGGTACTAAAGTGCATACTTTCAGTAATAAGTCCTTTGTCAAGAAAATGATCATCATTTTGTAGCAAAGGGGTGCTCAGTGTTGATCGAGTCTTTCCTCTATACCTTCGCAATTGGAGACCATTAGACCGAAAAATTTCTTAACGTACCTCTCATTTTACTCGTCTGTGAGGAAACTGAATTTCAAGACTGGCCCGACTCATACAGTGGTGTAACTAAAAATGTGTTTGGCACAACATAACTAATGCTGTTGACACATTAACACTGGAGAGATATATGTTTTTTCCGTATTGCAATTCGTAAACATGCAAAGGATTATTTCCCCCCGTCCCAAGTGAACTAGACAGAAGTGTTACGAATCACTTTTGCACATGCTTTCAGTAAAAAGACATGATCTTAACTGTTCAACTGTGTGTCTTTACGAGCTAGCTGAGGGTTTCGTGAATGGTCTATGGTACATTGTTTGGATAATACGCTTGGTGTTAAAGAACTAACTGATTGCTACCATTTCAAATTACATTTTGCCGATGTGGTAAGAGACAAATATGAAAGAACAAAACTAAGATTTGCTCTTAAAAGATGTGTAGCATACGATTTACTGTTCTCCATGGTTATGTGAGATTCCCCTGAAGAAGAAACGCTTTCCTAAGGCTAGTGTAGAAAGGATATTAAGCCGTTTGCAATGTTATACGTTTTCCAAATGTATTAAGGAAGAAAGGTTAGCGAAAAACAGGAAAATTTCGAATAGCAATTTCGATTTTTAAACACCTCAATTATTATTTTATAACTGTCAAATGTTGAGAATGACAAACTTATATGAAACCAAGTACATGTACCTGCGAAAAACTTACATCACGCTGTCAATTATCAGAATATATTCCGTTATGTCTTTAAGTATTTGCTACTTAGAAATAAACACTACACCGAAGGCTATCTCTCTCTTGAACAAATTGTGGTTCTACTGTACCACGTGAAAAGATTTATATGAAATGACATATAATACTAAATTCTCTAGGTTGGCAACCACGGTTTCCCGTAATTCTGTTTATTCTTTCCGCTATCTATCAGCGTGTTTATTTTCTAACCAAGTTTACTTTCATCCCCTGTTCAAGGAAAGTTCACGCACATATAAGTTTCAAAAAAGTTTTAAATATCCTGAACTTGCATTTTTCTTCTCGGAAGTAAACTACTAGCGACAATAAGTATCTTGTGTTCTACCAAGTATTTCCCTGTGCGAGAACCATACTGTAAGAAGGGTGAGAGTTTAGTGTCAAACTTCCATTAGGCGCGTTCCCCGTTGCCACCAAACTTTTCAAGGCTGAACTCTCCCAAGACCCCCGCGGCTCTTCGTCAGCGCAAACGCGGCGCAATAGCCACCGACCGAGGTACAAGGTCTCGCGTCGAACCTCACGGCGCACGCGACAGCGAAAGAAAATCTGAGCAAACCTAAAAATTTTTCGAGTGTTGAATTTTAATATGTTGGTTAATGAAGGCAGTGACAAAATATCTTTAAACATTAATTAGTAAGTCTGTCAATTACTTCGGTATTCTAAATGAAACCACCTTGTTTGGTAGTCCTCAAAAATAGTATCGCCGTTTACCTACGGAAAGAGAAACCAGGTAAAAAGGACTCCATGTCCTCCGTTTTGCGTAATATCTTTTAAACTTTGACAATCATTTACCGTGAATGCTGAAATAAATGTTTTGAAAGTTACTATTTTATCTTAATATTAGCAATTTGCATGTCTGATTTGAAAATTTTACTTACGCTCATGGATAGCAGTTTTATTTACACTATAAAGTGCAGCGAAGCAATTACACCTCGGACAGAGCTTTCTGTAACATAGTCCTCGATTGTTTTCCAAAATCGTTACATCGAATAATTATGTCTTTTTCTGATTGAGCTGTTAATAGGTAAACGTATTTTACACCGCGTCAGCAGAACCAAAATATCTAACAGTATATTAATTTGCTTGGTAACGTTTGATGTTAACGATCATAGAGTGTATTATCTTCTAAATATTTAAGCAGAGAGCCTTCGCTTTTTTCAGTCCAACTTTAGAGGTAATATTATAAACGATTTCGTACAAAGGCGTGTGCACTCTATTGGTGCATTTAAAACTATCGATTTAGCGATCCGTGAAAAAACACGGTATGAATGGGTTTGAGAAAGAATTTTTAGTCCCTGGGGTGGTGTGTTGCAGAGAAAGTATTCCTTTTTCGATACAGGAACCTACATCAAAGTTATACTGTTTGAGAAAGATTTTTTAGGCCCTGGGGTGGTATGTTACAGGGAAATACCTATTTGCCTCGCCTGCGTAACATGAATTAATATTTTAACCCTATGCGCTGGGCTCGTGATTCTGGCGGAAAAATCAATTAGTCTTTCAAAATGTAGAGCCCTCTATTACCCAATGTACGTAACAGTGGGGAAAAAATTAGTTTTATTAACACCATAATCAATACGTTTGGAGATTATTGTCAAACCTCATAACATAAGAATGAAAGAAACATAACAATAAGTCATAAAGAAATCTTTTTAAAAATTAATTATGAAATGGATACTCGCACAAAATGTAGAAATTTTTTTATAGTGATTATGCCTTGCATGATTATAGTGTTTAAATATACTTTTTGAGTCATATTGTTAACGGGCTTATTATATGTCAGTGTTAAGCTGGGCCTGTTGCTTTAAAATAAACTGCTCACAAAAATTAGGGGATATTTCAAAATTAATATGAAGCAGTATACTTTGTTTTCTAATATTTGTGAGCAGTATACTTTGTTTTCTAATATTTGTGAGCAGTATACTTTGTTTTCTTAATATCTCCACAAATGCGCTTTGACTCCTGAGGAGTTTTTTATTTTAAAAATTGTCTATTTACTTTGGAAAAATATTTATTCCTTTTGTTATTATAAGTTCCGTCATGTTTTCGCTAGGAGGTAGTTGTTTCCGGTCATTCGTTTATTACGGCGGGGTCCTAAGTACGACAGCATTAAACATATTTTACTTGAGCGTTCTGCTTTTATTCTTGAAAGGAGTTTTTATTTTGTGTGTTTTTTTTTTCCCAAAGACTCCTTTATACTTTTTTACTGAATATTTTACCGTTTGATTTCCTGCATTTTTTTATCTTTTTCGATTTAATGCTATTCGATTTAATGCTATTCATTTGCAGAAAATTTTCTTTTTGCCCTCATTTTAATTTTTTTATATTATTTACTTGTATTTATATTTCGATTTAATGCTATTCATTTGCATTTTAACTAGACTTTTGCTTCGGTATCGAAGTTTTATGTCACTTCTATATCAAACGTGTTATGGTGAAAAACTATTTGTCTCCCCTGCGAAATATGAATTAAATAAAAACTGGAAATTTACCCGTTTGCACACCTCTGGTGCACTTAGGCTCGAAAGGAATGATTCTGCAGGGTAAAATCAGTCTCTTTTTCAAACCGTAGACCACACTATTTCGGAAGTTGCAGTGGGGGATTAAAATCTTTTCAGTAATGCAATTCACCGGAAAAGTCAGTTTTATTACGTAGGGTGCATAAGTGTGCCCCCGTTAAACGTATTTTATTTGATTGCCCTGTTTTTAATCTTGAGCTGTGTTTCTATTTCGCGTACTTACATTCGGTCGTGCTTTTTTCCCAAAGTCTCCTTTATACCTTTTTACTTTATTTGTATTTTATCTCTTTCGGTTTAATGTTTCAACCTTTTGCATTTTAGCTATGACTTTTGTCCTTTGCATCTCTTTTGAAGCATTATGTGAACTATAAAATCTATTTAATCGTTCTAAAAAGCCTGATTGCAAATTAATATTTTCGTAAAACGCGAGAGTATATTCTACTTTTATTCTATACGTTTGTTTTAAATTTAATAAAAACCTTATTCGTCTTGAGTGATACAAAACTCTCCTTGTCTGATGTTTTAAATCGGTTTTGAAGTGCGTTGATGTGACTTTCGTACGCTACGGAAGCAGTGGCGTCCTTCCAGGTCATTGTCGCGCTAACAAGCCCATAGCTGTTACGTAGCTTCTATCGCGTTCGCGTTTACGGCTTTGAACCCACCTTCTTTACTACAGAATGGCCATTTCTCGCGAATAAGACACGGACACCTAAGGCCATTATCGATCCCTATCCCTTCGACTTTCCTACCTAAGTAATAGTCAACATGCTCGACCAATTAACCCGCCCCCTTGCAGACAGTCTGCAGCTCCTCAAAACGAAATTCCCTTTACTGACCCAAATTAGGACGCCACTGGAGGGCAACCTTGCAACAGGAAGCATCCAGCGAACACACAGCGATGACGTCATTTCGGACACACCCCTCCTAAAAAGGAGGAAACCTAGCAACAGAAACTTAGCGAAACTTCTCTCAATCTATTTTTATGCTAGATGCTTAGGGAGTCGAATACAAAAAAATCAACGGTATAAAAGTATTGATACTACTAACGTATATAGTAACGAGTAAATAAAAAATGTCAAAGAATTCGATAGAAACGCCACTTTCACAACATGTGGAACAGTAAATGTAGTTTATTTTTTGTTTTCTTTTTGCCCTCATTTTAATTTTTTTTATATTATTTACAGAAGCAAATTATTCATCTTATCAACTAACCCTTTCTAAATATTAATTCCAGAAACAAAGCATGTCTGTAGTATTTTCGTTTTTTTTTTTATTTTTGAAAACGATATCTTGAACAGCTAAAGTTAATAAATAAACACACTGTTACCTAATTATCAGAATCTCCTAATTAACGAAAATTTGTTATATACTTATTTACTTTGTGTACTTATTTATTTTATGGATGGTATGAAAAACATATCATCGAATGATTGTTTTCACCTTCATCAGTTTTATTAATTTAGATACATATCCTGAGGCCTATGATTATGAAAAAAAAATCAAAATTTTTGATTCAGTGTTTACGTATAAAGACCCAACCAAGTGTATGTACATTAAAGTTTTTTCAAATACGTGGAAATATGAAAGCGTCAAATAGAATTAGCATCATCATCATCTTTAAGATCATATGTTTTTCTCATCAACTGGTATTGGAAATTTAACGTAACATTTGAAATTAACAATTTTTTTAAAAATTTTTAAAAAAAAGCAGACCTTTTTCTGGGTTTTAGCTCCAAGAAATCCGTTTTCATGTAAATGGTAACAGAAATAATTTTTATAGAGTTTGGTTTCTGTATGCAAAAAATTCGCGTTTGGCCATTGCCACTAAATGGCTATTGTGGAAGATTATTTTACAGAGATACATACAGATCACTGACCCACTGATTAGTGAACTTATCTCTATAAAATGATTCCTGTTACCGACCACTTTGTCTAACCACATCATTGCTTACAAAGTCAAACCACGTAAAGCACAAGATTGTACGTAATTGTGCGTAAGCATCTATAATCAAAAGCATCAAGTTTTCTGGTATTTTACATACAAAAGCTCCATGTTTCAGCGCCATAAAAAACCTAACCACTATTATACAGTGTAATTTAATCTTCAGATGTATACACCTATTTTTTCTCCCTCTATAGATTCTTAAAAGTCCCAGCAGCAATCCCCATTATTTTGCTTATCTCATGCCGCACATCGCCCATTATCTGTTAAATAGCTTCTCAGATAATTAAAATAAGACACATGCTCAAGGGCGTAATCGATCAAAGCAACTGAAACACCATGTGCGTGACCAATTTTAATCACTTTAATTTTCTCTCTGTTAATCACCAAACCAATTTTATTTCCAATCTCATCTGTTCTAATATAAAGATTAATCTCATCAACATTATTAGTCAACAGGGCTAAGTCATCCGCATAATCTAAATCAGGAATTTTCAAATCTCTAGACGAGGTGTCGGCAATCAACGGCATGCGTGCCAAGCGTGACAGGTGGAACTATTTTCAATGGCACGCTGAGTAAATTGAAATATAGTATATGATCTCTTAAAAAAATTAAATTTTTAATTAAATAGAAGCATATAATTCTTTTAAAGCTATTCCTGTTTTTGCATCCTTTCAAAACGAAAGTTGTTAGATATTGGAGGTAAGAATGTGCGATCTGATGCAAACTAATTAAGTGTGGAGCAACAATAACTGACCTTCACGAAGTTCTATTTCCGTCCTATTCTTCCCCTCTCTCCCGACTACCCCACCCCCACCTCTATAGTTCTCTCGGTTGTCGCATACTCATGACAGTCCAGTCCGTTGACCTTAGCACAAAAGTTGGTGTTGTTATTAAGTAATACGGTGCCGTTAAAATGACTCAAAAAAGGCAACAACTTGATATACGCTCGTTTCAAGACTTTTGAATAAACGAATATGGATTCATACAACAAAAGGATCGTGCTGTTTGTGCTTTATGTTTTGAAAGTGTCGTGTTCAAGTCAAGTGTACAAAGACACTATCAAAACAAACATCAGTCCATGCTTAGAAACTATGAAGAGAAAAGTGAAGCCATAAAATGGCTATTTCTTGGTAAAAAAACAAAGTAGTATTTTTAGTCAAGTAATTGGAACCAAAAAAAAAGCTACCGAATGTAGTTATAAATTTATTCAGTGTGTGGCTTCGAAGGGCAAACCTTTCACAGATGGAGAATACACGAAGGAAACTTTTTTAAGCAGTGTTGAAATTTTGTTTAGTGATTTACCAAATAAAGAAACAATACTCTCTCGGATTCGAGAAATACCGGCTTTTGCGAGATCAATCGAGAGGCGCATAACTGATATGGCTGAAAATGAACGGTAAAACAAACAACTGGGTTAAAACAAGCTATTGTATTTAGTGTCGCTCGTGACGAGCCTAGCTATAGTTGCGGGATATTGTGACAACGACCGTATTTATGAAGAACTGTGCTGCCCCATACCTCTTGAGGATACAGCCAAGGGAGAGAACATTATAACTGCATTTGTAAGCTATTTCCAAAATCAGAACATTAACATGAATGAAATATTCTGTGTTACTACTGATGCCGTCCCTGCAATGGTCGGAAAGAACAAAGGATTTGATAAACTTCTTGAGGATCATATTGGACGTCAAGTATTGAACTCCAATTGCATTATACACCAAGAGAGTTTGTGTGCGAAGATTTCGTCACTGTGCTTTAACTCTGTAATGGAAACTGTTTTCATAGTTTCTCGCTCTTCATTGACCCACAGGCAATTCAATTCTCTTCTACAAGAAATGGAAAGCGCATATGCGGACCTCCCGCTTTACAGCAGTGTTCATTGACTTAGTCGAGGTAATGTTTTGAACAGATTTGTATCCCGGAATTGAATGACGAGTGCTGGCTCTGCAAGCTGATGTTTCTAGCTGACATAACTACACATCTGAATGAATTAAACTTGAATTTACAAGGGCAGGGTAAAACAGTACTTGATCGTTTTGAGCACTGGAAAAGATTTGCGTCAAAATTAGACATAATTTGCCGTGATGTTACCACTAACACATATAAGTACTTTCCAGACGTAAAGGCTCATTCAAATCGATTTACTGTCAACAGAGATGAGTTTCAGATGTACGTTGAAACGCGCAAAGGAGAGTTTGCTAAACGAGGTCAAGACTTCCAAATTCACGAGGCCATATTTTCTTACCTCATCAAGCCCAACTTAATTTATCTTACTACCATCCCGTTTGACCTATTTCTTTTCCAAGCGGATGGATGTTGACAATTTTGAAATGCAACACATCGAATTCAAGGCATCAGAGTTATGGACGATAAAATTTGTAGAATTGAGGAAAACTCTTGAAGGAGACTGCTTGGAAATGTCAGCTGCCATCCTCAACTGCTGGACATCCCTTCCTGAAGCGTTCGCCTATTTGAAAAAATTTGCATTTGCTCCTCTTCGGTTTTTGGGTCAACTTATACATATGAACTAATTTTCTCACACGTGAAAGCTGTTTTAAGTCCACAGAGATGTCGCCTAACACCTGCGCATTCAGAAGCCTGTGTGAAGCTGAAAGAGACCAAATACACACCTGATATTGAACAATTAACCAAGCAGAAGCAAGGAAAAGATTCCCATTAATTGATTAATGACTCGGATCAATAATAATGAATGATTACTTGTCATAACCTTTTAATAACGTGTTTTATGTTTGAATTATTTAATCATTTTGTTCATTAAATTGTTGGACTTTCTGTCTTAACAAAATATACATAAGACAATTTTGTAATAAAATTTCAAAATAATGTGTTCAGAAAATAAATTTTGCAAAACATAATAGTTGTATTTGTTCCTATTTATATTAAAGTATTGAATAATCTACAAAGAATAGAAGAGTTATTTAATGTATCCGAAACATGTTAACATAAGATCAAATTAATTTGTTTCAATGATTGTTGTATATAGAAATATGGTAGACTTAGTTTGGCACGTTGAGTGACTTTGCAACATTATTTCGACACAACAATACTAAAAGATCGCCGACCACTGCTCTAGACCATTTCAGATCACAAACCTGTTGTAGTGAATTCCGCATAATCAAATCCATTGAGCAGAAAACGGGACAAAATGCATCTTACTTTAAACACAGTAGCAATATGCAACCAATGGCTAATATGATAGAATTTTAGGTAAACAATTGTTGCGTTTTTCCTTGTTAATAAATCATTTTATTGCTCCTATGCTTATTCATTTATTTTGAGCTCTAAAATTAAACAAGGCCAATACATTTTTTATATGGCTTAGAAGTCATATTTTCCCCCTCATCCTGTTCTTCGTGAGTAAAGGGACATCTATGGATTGGAAAGGCAGCCGTCTATCCGATGAGACATGAGTCGTGGTCCAGTGTGTGGACAGCCATACCCTGCAAAAGTTCAAGGACATTCTGAATGGACTTTATGGGAGCTACTACCTTTCTTGTATCCGCTGTTCTCTGGGTCCTCTTACTCCAACATCCTCTTAGATCTTTTGATTCTTGTGACATGGCCATGTGGCCCATTTTGTGTCCTAAATTTAACCTCAGCGATATCCTCTACACTCCACTCCCCCCAACACATACACACAATTATTGTAAAATCTGTTTCAGTATGTAACTTTATTTATTTATTTATTTTTCTGCTGAAATACTTCTATTTTTTCTTTGAATATTTGGATTCTTCTCCAATGTTCCTGATCCCTTGGATTAAATATTTCTCTCCAATGCTAATCTTGGGATATTTTTGTCTTTGTTACAGAGTATTCGGACATTTCCGATTACTTATATTTTTTATGAAAGCTTCGGTATGCATCTACGCACCACTGACAATTTTAGAACACTTCTCTTTATCCCTCACAATTTTCGAATATTTATGTGTTCCCTCACAACCATGGGCGTAGCCATGGATTCTGGGAAAATTGGGGGGAATTGGGGGGAAGCTCCCCCCAAAGTATCTCGGAGTTAGCAAAATTCGAAGCGACTTCGTAAAATCTAAGTGAGTTGCGCAAATTTGTAATTTTTTTTTGTGGAAAATTAAGGGGGCGTTGCCAAAATTGAGGCAACTTGGCAAATCTAAGGCAGTTTGCAAAATGGAGAGACGGCAAAATTTAGAGCTGTTGGCAAAATTCGAAGCCACTTAGTAAAAACAGGTGAGTTGGCAAAATCTTGGGGAGTTGACAAAATTCTGAGTGACTTAGCAAAATCTTGGGGAGTTGACAAAATTCGGAGTGACTTGACATAATCTTGGGGAGTTGGCAAAATTCAGAGTGACTTGGCAAAATCGTGGGGGGTTGGCAAAATTCAGGTGAGATGTAAAAATTAGGATTTTTTTCTTTAAAATTATTGCGAGTTGGCAAAACGTAGGGTGTTGACAAAATCTAGGGACAGTTGGCAAAATCGTAGGGAGTTGGCAAAATTCAGGTGATATGTCAAAATTTGGATTTTTTTTCTGTAAAATTATGGCGAGTTGGCAAAATATAGGAGAGTTGGGAAAACTTAGGGAGTTGGCAAAAACTAGGGGCAATTGGCAAAATTCGGAGTGACTTGGTAAAATCGTGGAGAGTTGACAAAATTCAGGTGAGATGTAAAAATTGCAATCTTTTTTCTGTAAAGTTATGGCGTGTTGGCAAAATCGAGGCAGCTTCTCAATATCTAGGAGAATTAGAAAATCTTGGGAGAGTTGGCAAAATTCGGAGTGACTTTACAAAAATCAGGTGTGATGTAAAATTGGGATTTTTTTCTCTAACATTGTGGCGAGATGGCAAAATCTAGGGTAGTTGGCAAAATTCGAATCCACTTGGTTAAATCTTGGGGAGTTTGAAAGTTTGAAGTGATTTTAGTCAACTATCCTGAATTTCACAAACCCAATCCCAATTATCACAACTCGCCCGTATTTTCCAAGTGGATTCGAATTTTGCCAACTGCCCTACATTCTGTTAAGTTTCCTCAATTTATCCAACATTCCTTCATTTCACAAAACAAATCTCAATATTCACAACTCGCCTATATTTTACCAAGTGCAATCAAATTTTGTCAACTACTCTAGATTTTGCCAACTCGCCGTAATTTGCAGAAAAAATTGCACTTTTTTTATCTTCCCTGAATTTGCCAAGCCACTTCGAATTTTATTAACTCTCCTTAATTGCACGAGAAGGCACAATTTTCACGACTCCCCTGTATTTTATCAAGTGGCTTCCAATTTTACCATCAGTTCTTGGTTTTTCCAACTCTCCTTAATTTCACAAAACCAATCCCAATTTTTTCAACTCACCTGTACTTTACCAAGTGGTTTCCAGTTTTGCCAACTTCCCTAGATTTTGCAAAGTTTTCTCGATTTTATCAACTCTCTTTAATTTCGCAAAAACAATCCCAATTTTCACAAATCACCCGGATTTTACCAAGTGGATTCGAATTTTGCCAACTGCCCTAGATTTTGCCAAGTTTTCTCGATTTTTACATCTCACCACAATTTTACATCACACCTGACTTTTGTGAAGCCACTCTGAATTTTGTCAATGTTCCCCAAGATTTGCCAACTCTCCTAGATATTGCAAAGGTGCCTCGATTTTCCCAACACGCCATAATTTTACAGAAAAAAGATTGCAATTTTTACATCTCGCCTTAATTTTGTCAATTCTCCACGATTTTGCCAAGTCACTCCGAATTTTGCCAATTGCCCCTAGTTTTTTCCAACTCTCCTAGATTTTGCTAACTCGCCATAATTTAACAGAAAAAAATCCAAATTTTCACATCTCACCTGAATTTTGCCAACTCCCTATGATTTTGCCAACTCTTCCTAGATTTTGTCAACCCCCTACGATTTTGCCAACTGTCCCTAGATTTTGTTAACTCCCTAAGTTTTGCCAACTCGTTATAATTTTACAGAAAATAATCCTAATTTTTACATCTCACCTGAATTTTGCCAACTCTCACGATTTTGCCAAGTCACTCCGAATTTTGTCAACTCCCAAAGAATTTGTCAAGTCACTCCGAATTTTGCCAACTCCCCAAGATTTTGGCAAGTCCCTCCAAATTTTGTCAACTCCCCTAGATTTTGCCAAGTCACTCCGAATTTCGCCAACTCCCCAAGATTTTGACAAATCACTCCGAATCTTGTGAACTCCCCAAGATTTTGCCAAGTCACTCCGAATTTTGCCAACTCCCCAAGATTTTGCCAAGTCACTTCGAATTTTGCCAACTCCCCACGATTTTGCCAAGTCACTCCGAATTTTGCCAACTCCCCAAGATTTTGCCAAGTCACTCCGAATTTTGCCAACTCCCCAAGATTTTGCCAAGTCGCTCCGAATTTTGCCAACTCCCCAAGATTTTGCCAAGTCACTCCGAATTTTGCCAACTCCCCAAGATTTTGCCAAGTCACTCCGAATTTTGCCAACTCCCCAAGATTTTGCCAAGTCATTTCGAATTTTGCCAACTCCCCAAGATTTTGCCAAATCACTCCGAATTTTGCCTACTCCCCAAGATTTTGTCAAGTCACTCCAAATTTTGCCAACTCCCCACGATTTTGCCAAGTCACTCCGAATTTTGCCAACTCCCCAAGATTTTGCCAAGTCACTCCGAATTTTGCCAACTCCCCAGGATTTTGCCAAGTCGCTCCGAATTTTGCCAACTCCCCAAGATTTTGCCAAGTCACTCCGAATTTTGCCAACTCCCCAAGATTTTGCCAAGTCGCTCCGAATTTTGCCAACTCCCCAAGATTTTGCCAAGTCACTCCGAATTTAGCCAACTCCCCAAGATTTTGCCAAGTCATTTCGAATTTTGCCAACTCCCGAAGATTTTGCCAATTCACTCCGAATTTTGCCTACTCCCCAAGATTTTGTCAAGTCACTCCGAATTTTGCCAACTCCCTAAGATTTTGTCAAGTTACTCCGAATTTTTCCAACTCCCCAAGATTTTGTCAAGTCACTCCGAATTTTGCCAACTCCCCAAGATTTTACCAAGTCACTCCGAATTTTGTCAACTTCCTAAGATTTTGCTAACTCACCTGTTTTTACTAAGTGGCTTCAAATTTTTCCAATTGCTCTAAATTTTGCTGTCTCTCCATTTTCCAAACTGCCTTGGATTTGCCAAGTTGCCTCGAATTTGACAACTCCCCTTAATTTTCCAAAAAAATAAAATTGGGGAGTTTGAAAGTTTGAAGTGATTTGTCAAATTTAGGACAGATATAAAGATAGGGATTAGTTTCGAGAAATAAAGGAGATTTGACCAAATGAAGGCAAAAATTTATACTGATTTGTTAAAATTCTGACGAGATGTAAATATTGGAAGTATTTCTGAGAAATTATGGCTAGTTGGCAAAATTGGAAGTCAAATGTCAAATTACGTGTAGTTGGCAAAATTGGAAATCAAATGGCAAAAACGTAGGATAGACGTGAAAATTGTCTTACCCCCCCCTCCCCACGGAGTGAAAATCTAAGCAAGCTTGCGCGTTTGCTCAGTTGGTATATCTTGCCAAAATTTTGCTAGAGTTGGAAAATTTTGGACTTTTTCTCCCCAATTATAGTCCTTCGCTACGCCCCTGCTCACAACCTTCAGTTACTTGTGTGTTCCTCTGAAGATATATTTTTCTGTCCCGCACAATATCAGACTTCATTTCTTCCTCAGACAGACTTAGGAGATTTTTGTGGCACTGGAAATTTCGGGATGTTTGCTCTTTCGCTGATAGATTTCGGCAGTTCTGTTTCTGAAACATCGAGATTCATATATCTGCCCCTGATAGTCTTGGGGAAATTAGTTCTCTGCCCATGAAAATGCTAAGAATATTCTATCTTCCTTTTGACAATGTTGAGAATCTTCAATCTTTCTTTGACAGTGTTAAGAAAAAAAACTGACATTTTTCAACGTATAATTAAAAATAATTGAAAGTTTGACTTTCAAGAATATTTTCGATGAAAATGTCCAATAATCTATATAATAAAAGGTGTCTGTCTGTGAGTCTGTCTGTCTGTGGCAACCATAACTCATCGGGAAAACAACGTACACGCTCCAAATTTTTCGATAATGTATCTTGTTGTGGTCCGGATTGCAGTGCCAAATTTCAGGTCGAAAGTCCAAAAGGGGGGCTTGCTAGAAGCAAATATATTTACCATGCTATTCCTACGGGAAACGAGAATCGCTGTCAAATTTATTGTTGCCATTTATTGTTCCCTAACTGTGAAAGTAAAGAGTTAAAATAGCATTTAACTCTTCTGCTGCAAATCTGATACCGTTGCCAGATTCCCCACATTTCCAAAAACATTATTTAGGCGTTACCTGATTTTCTAACCAAAAATGGGGTCGGGTATGGGGAACCCGCCTGCGAAATTTGGGACCTTACGGTGAAGTACGTCGGGAATTACAGAATGCCAAAATCTGACGAAATAAATATCTCGATCGTTTGCCACGGGCTCTGAGAGCACGCGCCGAGTCAGCAATGACCTTCGCAACACCGGGAAATTCTTCGTGTTCAAATTGTCATAAAATGTCGGGGGGATACTCACAAAACTAACCATTAGTGCACGAAACAACAAAATATGCAGGTTAAAAGTGATACACGAGCTGTCACAATTTGTGTAGAAACGAAGCCACGTGCCAAGCGAGAACCGGATTTTTAAACCAATCACCGGGTGACGCTGTGCATGAAATTACGACCGTGTGGACGAATATCACGGGAGCCATAGGACAGCAAAATCTGTGGTAACGGAAGAAAAATTCTCGATACCTTACACAGAAACTAAGACACTGGCTATAAGAGAGCTCGCTGACGTCAACAACGATCCAAGTCAACACCGGACAAATTTCTTCCTGTTGAAAATCTGTGCTAATATGTCGGGGGGGGGGGGGGGGACAAAATTTTACCTTTGGTGCAGTGAAAAGAAGAATATACAGGTTAAAAGTGACACCCGGGCAGCAACGGGTAAGTTCAGCTAGTATACAATAAAATGATTTTTCAAAATCGAATCATGCATTTGAAAGACGACTACACTAGTTCCATAAATTAAGGAACAACTCTATGTTACGCTGATGGTAAGCTAACGTCGATGATCTATAATTTCTAATTTTCTTTTTTTTTTAAAAATGTGATAACAAATAAAGATTTCAATCAAATATAATCAATGTCTCGATTTTAAAAAAATTCGTTCAGTGTATTATTGTTAAATATTAAAATTTGCATTATTTATTAAGCACTGAACGAATATTTTCGAAAATCGAGATATTATTAAATTTAATTGGCATCTTTATTTGTTATCACATTTTTCAAAACCAAATAACATATTTTATAATTTATAGAGCTTCGGGCTTAGATTCTCATTGACATACCTAGGGTTGTTCCTTAATTTGTGGAAACCAGTGGATTATAAATTCATGCCACAAAAAGATATAGATTTCACATGGCTAAGTAGGATACTATCTATTTATTACGTGTCGCCAAATAGAATACTATCTATTATTACTTATTTATTACGTGAAATTCTTGGCGTAATAGACCCGATATCCCGTCAAAAGCAGAAACTACGTAGGACCATACGTTTCAAATTATTTACCTATAAGTGATATTACCTAAGCATTTTGTTACATTTTTTGCCAATCTCAGATGTTCGTATTGTGCTTTAAGAAGGTAATCATCTGTATGCAGTACCAGTTACAATTAATAGTATTTTTTAACACAGAACATCTCAGTTACAAGGTTTTGAACACTCTTATACTGTAAGTTACCGTCGGTAGAGAGGGAGAAATTTTCTTGAGCCAGGCGGGATCCCAATCTACGACCACCTGATGATACGTCAGGGTCTCTGACCGCTGAGCTACAGACAGCCCATCAGTTGATCCCAGTTTCTGATATTAATACCCGTGGCAAGACATCCCTAGTGGCTGATTCTCCCAAGAAGTGGATTGATATCATAAATAGAGGACAATTGATCAGTGGCCAGTACTAAACGGTCAGAGCACCTGTCAATATATCAACAGGAGTTCGAGGAATCGGTCTGGTCGTGGTATCAAGAAAATTTTTCATTTATACTCACGTTGACTTACAGCATAATGGTGTTCAAAACTTGATAACGTCAGCATCATTTAAGATTTCTTTTTAAGAAAACATTTTTTTTTCAGAAAATTAATTACTTCATGCGCATTTTCTTCATGTCCTACAAAGATCATCTGCATATTGTTTTATTTCTGACCTGAGCCGCTAATGACGTCATTAATCCTTCCTTGTTGATTCACTTTACATCACTTACTTCTCAATTACGTTTCTTGCAATCGTTAAAATTCTGTTATGCAAATGAATTTCTTATCTGTTACTCTTGGAAGTGAAATGAGTCAGTTTTCTAATTAATGCATCTCCTTTTAAATTATTTGAATTTTCACGCTTCACTAAATATACGTTTCGTATTTCGCATCGTTTAATTTAAACTTCTTTTCCTCAACGTTTCTTGCACGAATCCTTTTCAACTAAAATTTTACAAAAATGTTACATAAATTCTTATCTGCATGCAGACGTAAAATCGCACATAATGAGCTAAGATTAGCAGTGAGGTTTTTTGAAACAGAAAATATTGGAACAAAAAACTTTATTAAATAAATTCTTTTAGCAGCAGAGATTCTTTGGCGCTTTCTAAAAATGCTTCAGAATTAAAATATGGGTTAAAATTTCTGGTGGTGGCATAAACATTGCTATTTTACAACTGCATTCTGCATTTTAAAGATTTTAATGCTACCTAAAAAAATTTCACTGGCAATGTGAATAAAAGGAAATTCTCCTAAGATATTTTATGAAAGATTAAATTCTTTTAAGTGTAGCGTAATTTGCGACATTATTGTTCAGTGGTTCTTCGAGAATTCGATCCAAGATCCCGCCCCATGATAATAACCTCAAAAACAATCAGTAGGGAACTGTTGATTTAAGTTAAATATTAATGATAAATAAAGATTGAGTTCGGCACATACCTTCCAACTTTTTAAAAACGTGATCTTGTTTTCACTTCAGTAATAAAGTATCACAGGAAAGCTTCCTGTAGACAAGAAACACTTGAAATAATTAGTTGAAAAAATATTGGTTGCTCTGAGTGGTATTAGAAACCAGGTCTCCCAGGAGCATCGTGTGGCTTCATCGTACGTCAGCGACATGATCCACTCAGGCCCTAATGTGGTTAGCGCACTTGGCTACTGATCTAAGGGACCTGGCCCCGGGTAAGGCATGGATGTTCGTGTTATTTTTCTGCTGAGATCCTGCCATTCTCAAAGACCTTATAATATGGCATATAAACTGACAGGCTCCTGTCAGATCTCTATGGTAAGCAGCTGCTTGAAGGAGTATTTATTATTTTATTTATAGTGTGTATGGCCGAGTGGTTAGCACGCTTGGCTACTGGTCTAAGGGACCTGGGTTCGAGCGCCGGATTAGGCATGGATGTGTGTGTCGTTTTTCTGCTGAGGTCCTGATCTCCTACTATGGCATATAAACTGACAGTCTCCTGTCAGACCTCTGTGGCAAGCAGCTGCTTGAGGGGGTATTTATTTATTTATTTTTATTTTAATGGAGGCAAAATATTATATATAATTTAATTTCATGCAATTTTTAAGAAATGGGTCGAAAACCTATAAAACGGGAGCAAAATGTTAGACTGCAATGTAAATCTAGTCACTTGCCCTCCGCTTTTTATTTTTTTTTCTGGCTTGATTGCGTCACTAGTCTTCTTTATCTTTTCTGAGACATATAATATATATGATATGATATCTATGCTTATTTACAGTATAAACGTCGATATACGTGGATTCCATATTCATTTATTTGCTTTTATGTCGCCAAGGAATTAAATTCAACATCCAACCTATGTCGAAATATTGTCCGCACTTACGTCGTTGCGACGTAAGTTCAAAAAAATTTTTAGATTATTACAGACTGCATCGGGATATTTAGTAACTTAGTATTCAATAAAAACTGTGCTTTGAATTCTTTCTCCCTTTTGCTCAACTCTATCTCAATTAATCCAAGAGGCAAATCTTCAAGGAGATAACCAAGTTTCTTTCATTTATCGTTCCTCGACATCCTTACCAACTAGGTCAACTAAGATCACTTTCTTTTCAAAAGTAACGTGATATTCTTTAACAGATTAATTCTTTGTATTAAATGCCTTCCACCCGATAGCTCCCTTTTTGACTATCTCTAAAATGTCTGATAGTTTAGGAAAAGTATGTTATCTCTATGTGCCAGACTCAGACTTTTCTATTTCTCTGAGTTCAAAGGGTAAAAATTAATTGTATATGCACGAGAGAGCAGAGGAAAAAATTGGTTTCTAAAGGGTTAAAAAAGTTACAACTCTACAAATATGGACTATGAAAAAATTTCGTAGATCATGTGTTACAAGGAGCACAGCAGTCTCTATCCCTAGTTAATTCTGTTGTATCATATGGGAATAAAATTTCTATTCTGCGTCGCATCGGAAAAGTTGAGGAAGCTATCGTATTCGTACGAAACGGATCCACCTTATTTACATTAATTCTTAGGGGGGAAAATGTCCGATGTAAATCGTTATTTTATCTTCGCATTTTTCTGGTCCCTGTTCTCACTCTCTTTGCATTTTAGTGTGAGCATAAGCAACGATTCATCAAAAAAAAAATCTTAACAAGAGAAGTTTAAAAATAATGCAGTCTTCTTATTATGTATACATTATGCGTAATTCCGAAAAAACGAGTGGGGGTGACACACGTTTCTTGTACGTTCACGGTGTGACGTCATCTGAGGCGAAAAGCTTTGGTTTCCTGTGGTTCCGCCGGTAACAGACAGATCGGTCCCAAATTTGGTGTTGCGATCCTACTTAGCTGTAGCTCTGTTGGAAATTTCTGAGGACGCTGCGGTCGCCTACCTTATGAATAGAGTAGTACGTCGTCGATAGGGAAGTGTTCAATGGACGGACGTTCCACGCCGAACTTTTGGCGGGGTTTAACTACTGTATTCAGTTGAAATAGTATTGTGAGCACATCTGTTACATTTTATGTGCATTATACTACATGCGAAAAGTATACGCCTTTTATTTAATATTTCTGGAAATATTTAATGTAATCTGTTTCCTTGATAAGAAAGTTTCCCAGTGAAGATGGCAACTAAGCAGCTGTTTCCTACTTTGTTTTTACGAACGAAAATTTCTCTTCTGTAAAAGAATTTCGAAATAAAGATGCCCGTGGTGACAACGAAATTGGTTTCCTTTCTGCTTTGCAAAAATGCTTCTAGAATGATATTTATATATACGGTTTTAGTGGCTCCACTCTAGGATATATAAAAACAAGGAGAAAAATTCGTTACACAAGAACTTTGCGGTTCGATACCTTTAAAAAATGTGCTACGAATCTCTCTCCCCGCGTCTTTCTAATCTATGTCCCTGAATGGTTTATGCATCGGTACAAAGTGCCTGTTAAACTTTGTTCCTATAAGATTATGGTTAATAACAAAAGTTGGCTCGAAATTTACATGAATCTTGTTCAATTTCACTTGGATTTCTTCTCGTGCTTGCTACAAATTCATCGAATTGCGTAGGTGTGTGGGAGCGGTGTCATCTGTTTCCCGAATCGCAGGACGCATATTAATGACAGGAGGTTTCATTGAAAACAAGATCTTCCCGAAAAATTCCTGACTAAATGTTTATTGTGACTACAACTTGACGTTCTCGAGCTAGGATTAAACGTGCAATTTCTTTCTCAAAGGAAGATGTAAGCTTAACAAAACATGGATTATTGTGGGGGCATTCCATTGAAATACCTAAGATAGTGGGGCAGCACCATATTTCTTCGATATCTTTTCTCTAGTAGTCTTGTGTAAACGACTACTGAATTTCTTTACCTTCTCCGAAGAATCTATCTTGAGGGTTTGTGTTTCTCAATAGGATTTCTAAAACGAATATATCTGGAACCGGTATCTGCGGATTTAGGAAAAAAATATGAAAAGAAGATTAATTATATTTATTCATGTTAGCAATTCAGAAGGGATAGTTTGCCTAACAATGATGTAATTTCAAAAGTTTCAGAGACGATGAATCATTGGCCTATGGGAAACTAAATGACCCATTGAAAAAATGTCACAGCTGTTAGTGTTCAGAAAAATTAGCCCCGTATTTTTTATATGGGCAAAGAGAAATTGCAAGATAGGTTTGTTGAAACTCTCCTCACCGTATTTCAAACAAAATGGATAAAACGTTTCATAAAAGTTCACTGAGACGATAAGATGATGATTATTCTTATCAACAATCACAAATGTGTAGAATATTGAAGGTATTTAATTGTTTCCCCGTGGGTAGAAATGTTGACAAAGTTAAAGAAAATTATTCAAATTGAGCTTTGGATTCTCTAGCTTCTCCTTGACTCAATATTAATTATAATCATATTTTGATTTATTCATTTATTATTATGAATTCATTTTGCTGTATTTTATTTCGTTCTATGGAAAATATCCATTTTATGGAAAATATGATTTTATTTTCCATGTATGTGCGAATAAATTTATTTATATACAGGGTGAATCTGAAAAAGTGGGCAAAACTTTACGGGGTGGTAAAACGCAGCTATACGAGCAATATTCGTCACAGAATGTATGGTCGGAACGCAAGCGGTGAGAAGTTAAAAGGTAGTTTTCCACTGTCACATTTAAAGAATGAACACAAGAAGGAGAGGAGATACTTCAGAAAACATTTTATTAACAGGAATGTAATTGAGGTACATGCTCAAAGAAATTGCTCAAAAGAGCTGCCGCCAGCTGTAATGCAGGCTTCACACCTGCGAGATAGGGACCGACGCACATTTGCGAATACCCTTTTATACCCTTTTATACCATTTCCAACGCCACCTAGCGGCTCGCCGTTTTCGTTCCGACCATACATTCTATGACGAATATTGCTCGTATAGCTGCGTTCTACCACCCCGTAAAGTTTTGCCCACTTTTTCAGATTCACCCTGTATATATATTATCAGGCCAAATTTATTATGAACACTGTATAGTGCCGAAGCAATATGAAACATGCTAACCTAGTCAAACTTTCTTACTGAAATAAGTATTCTGCGTCAATATGAAGTCCTATAAAACCCGAAAAGTCATGGTGGACAGTAAAGTGCGAAAATTAGTAGAAAGGCTGATCTGACTGACTTCGAAAGGGAATTCATCGTCGGGACGCGATGGGCAGTAGCATCCGTAACGAAGGGGATGGAATCAGTAGAAAAATCACGGACTTTAATTTAGATCTATATTTGCTGTATCGACTCTCTGAAAGGCAGCCTAGCATTTTCCTAAGTCAATAAAAACATAAATTGAATTTAAACCGGTCAGTTGTGAAAAATATATTTTAAATTCCCCTCTTCAGAATTTAATAACGGCGAACACTTAAAGGTGTTACTATGCTTCTTAATAGGAGTGAGTGAAACTTTTTTTAGATATGAATGAGGAAAAGGAAAGTTTTCTCACAGTTAAATTTAAAATACAGATTAAAGACTTGAATGTTTTCTGTTGCAATGCCTCCACTGAAGACTTGGATGATAATGAGAAGAGCATCAGACCATCAAGATGTCATCAGCTGAAAGAGATGGTAGTACTTCAAAGCCCATTTCAACGGAACTAGTCGCAGGGAATTGAATACTTTCCAATTTGGGAACTATACCATGATACGAAAGACTTTGCTCTAGGGAAACAACAGGATTCGAAGTCTCTGATGGCCGACCCATCATGTGTAACTCCTACGTTTCAAGGTGATGGAGGCAGTGTGATGGAGTGGGTCTATCTTTTCTTGCGAAAGATTGGGTCCTCTGATCGCTCTCGAATCGTATAACAATGGTTTGAGGAACATGAATCGAATTTTTATCACCTTCCCTGCTCGGCACAATAGCCTGATGTTAATCTAATCAAAAGCATATGGGACAATTTAGAGCAGGATCTAAATGACCAGACATCTGCCCTCTTCACTTCGAGATGTTGAAGCTGTTTTGCAGGAAGAATGGACCAAGTCCCTACTGCTGTACTTCGAAAGTATGTGAAGAGCATTCCACGATGATCCTTCTGTCTGTCATATCTGCCCACGGAGGTCCGACGAAGTATTAAATAGGTGTTCATTATAATTTGACCAGGAGGTGTAGTACTCTATCCGATGAGCCCATGAGAGTGAAAGCGTTGAATGTGACTGCAGACTGATTTCCTTTAATAGAACTTCTCTATTTCCATTTCCTTTCTTTTGTCTCATGGGATGAGTATTGTTAATAGATCGAAAGGTTGCTAGAACAGATGTGTCGAACAGATAGGGCCAGTTTTAAAATAAACGGACGAAAGCTCGGAGATTTCGAAATCTTATCTCAATATAACCAAATTGAAATAAATTAGTCGTGCTCAGCTAGAGTTAGCATTTTATAATGTTAAAAGGAAGGTGTTCATGGAAGCAAGTTAAGACATCACGCTAAAAGAAAACGAATGCTTTATCTATAATTCTGATATATAAATAAAAATATGAAATACAAACAAACTGACGTAAGAGTCACTGCATTTTCATTATCACTACTGTCAGAAAAGCGTTCCGATAATTATTAGAGTTGCCTTTAGAAATTACTTCTCTCATTTGATAGAATCAGGCTACTTCTAAGCGCAAGATAGAAAATAAAGACATTATTTTGTCATGCTGCAAATGCTAACTGATGTCGAAACAGCATTAAAAGTGTCAAGCTCCCTTCTAATTCTCATCATCTCCTGCTCTGGAAGCTGGGTGTAAAACAATTCCGTCGAGTAGACCTCACTGATAGCGAATATTAGAGCTAAGGAGCCACAAACAATGAGATATGTCGCTTACTGTTTTCTGGTGGACATCTTCGAAAAGAGGATGATTCTTTTAAATGGGTCTGAGAAGAAACGAAATGTCAGCATACTCTATATGCAGTGGCCTAACTGTAATGATGCAGTGGCGTTAATATAATGGTACAGTGACGTAACTGTAATGATACAGTAGCGTAACTGTAATGATGCAGTAGCGTAACTACACTGGCGGAAATTGAAAAAAGAACACCCAGAAAGAATTCCTTTAGGAACGTCATATTATAATAAGTTAATATTTAAGGGCAGCAAAAGCCTTGATCCAAAATTGAAAGTCATCGAGTGAAATAATGACGTCACTGAGGATGACAACATGCAAATGTACGCAGCGCGTATTTAAGAACTAGAGCGTGAGGAAATAAGTTATTCGTCTTGTGTCGTGTTGTTCAGTGCTGTTTGAAGAAACTAGCATGCGTGGACAATGCAGGCGTGCAACATTTGTTCAGTTAGCAGAGTTCGAGCGAGGTTGTATACTGGGTCTTCGGAGAGCAGGTCGGTCTTTTCATCAAATTGCACATCGCGTTGGACGACAGGTGTCGGCAGTGGTATGTTGGTGGCGTCGATGGTCATAAGAGCATTTGCACACTCGCAGACGTGTTTCCGGAAACACAGAGTTACGGACGCATGATGAGATCGGCGTATCAGGAGGGCGACTGTGGCAGAGCAAACAACTACGGCGTCAGAAATTCCATCCTGTGCCGTATCAAGGTTGTCTACAAGAACGATATGCAATCGTCTTTTCGAAGCAGGACTATGGGCACACGTGCCGCTGCCACGGTTACCGCTGTTACCTCGTTACAGTCGAGCACGTTTGCAGTGGTGTCAAGAACGAGTTCATTGGAGGGAAGAATGGCAGTCTGTAGTCTTCAGTGATGAAAGCTTATTCTGCTTAGGAGCGTCTGATGGTCGTTTACGCGTCCGAAGGCGACCAGGTGAGTGGCTTCTTCCATTGTGCATCCGTTAGCGACACACAGGGCCCACGCTGGGTATCATGGTGTGGGGAACGATTAGCTATCACTTTCGTACGTATCTGGTGTTTGTACAGGGTACACTGTAGTTGTACCTTTGTACAGCAATACGTACGTTAGCGACATCGAACAGCCAGTCGTCCTGCCATATTTGAGTGTAATCCCAAATGCGATATTCCAGCAGGATAACGCCCGCTCACATTCCAGCCGGCAATTCAACATGCTATTAAGGCAGTGCACCAATTCCCTTGGCCAGCATGCTCTCCGGACTTGTCTCCAATGGAGCATGTCTGGGACTGGATTGGCCAAATATTCTTCTGCGGACCGCAAAGGCAACGCCATAGCTGAATTACGCGTCCAAGTTGAAAGCGCATGGAATGGTATCCCACAGCGTGATATCCCGCATTTGTACGACCGATTGCATGCAATTAAAATTTATTATACTGCAAGCTTGTATAGTCGAGGAGGTTCAACACCTTATTAAAAGTGCCTTCTGTAAAATGTAATTCTCATTAAAAGGTAAAATAAACGTTGAATCACTTCACACCTATGATCACTTTCTCAACAAGTTGTTTCTACGAAATAAATCTCATAGATAACGCTAAATTGTTAATGGTGTTCTTTTTTTCAATTTCCACTAGTGCATAATGATGCAGTGGCGTAACTATAATGGTGCAGTGGAGGACAATCGGCAGGATAGAGCCCATCCACGGCCCTTGTTTTTTCATCATACATATTTCTGTCCATTTCATGCCTCGCAAAGTTTTCATAAACTGACTCATAATTCTGTCGTCAAACAAATTCACGTGTCGGTGTTCTATAGTTCTAGTAGAATTTTTGCTAATGGTAAAGGCTCCGGAATTCATATCTGTTTATATTTCTTAAATAATCAGTTGTATCTTTAAATTAACTTCCATCAATACCATAATAAGAATGTTATCAACTGCACCGAAAGGCGATGACTTCTTTTGTTCCCAAGAAAATTTTTCAAGTTGCGTAATATATTTTTTTCATTTCAACATAAAACTATCTATTCGTAGCCGCACCTTGTTCACGTTAAAGAAAACGCTGGATGACCATAACAGATGGCTACTCTCTGATTTCTAACAGCTGTGGAGTGGGTCCCATAAGCCCAAACACCTCTGAGCCTTGGAGTCATTGTAATCTGGCCATTTAACTCGTTCTCTAAAAAAAGTGCCGCTCAGAGGTAAAACAACTGAACCTTAACTGTCTTCTACCTTTTTAGATCTGTATGGCAGTTAATTAACTGTCTCACGGATAAACTCAGGAGCATTGATTTCATGTTTTCGCGATAAAATGCTGGATTCTTTATCATTTTCTTATCTTTGAAAGGACAATAAACTCCAGACGGCAATCTCATTTATTTTTTCCGATAGCATGATCACATCCTCTGTCTTCGAATGGAGTGGTCGGGCGATTTTATGGCCGGACAAAACACCGTTTCTTGACCAAGAGTGGAACTATATTGCTGCAAGTTATGAGTAGAGAAAGAAACATAACAAAAATTCAAGTTAATAACTTCACAAAGAGTTCTCTTCCTCCTTTTAGACGGGGTGTGAAGCAATGCAGTGGTAGCTTGCCAAACTGTTAAACTCTCGTTCTCAGTTCGAGATCTGCACTCTGCTATTGGAAAGAAAGGAATAGTTGTTTGGCTCGGAAAAACTGTCATCCGTCAGGTGATCGTCACATGTTTGTAGTGTACCTAGAGAACCATGATTTATGCGCTCTAAGAAACGCATGAATGATCCTGCAAGCAGATTGTGGTATATGACCATAGTAGATAAAATTCTTTTACGCCATTCTCCGGATTTATGTAGCATGCGGTATTGAAGTAGTTTCTGAAATGACTGGAACTTATTATCTGACTAAGTAAAAATAGGTAAATTTTCGTAGTAAAATTTCTTCTCAAGGTGAAACAATTTAGCAACGTAAACATACATTACCCACCATTGTAATTGCATCAGCTACACCAAAGGAAGCTGGAATTGGCTCAGTCGGTAGCGCGACAGGTTCGTGACCTGCAATGCCCCGTTCGAGTCCAAACTCTATATGGGTTGGGTTGTTTTACCTCTGGGCGACACTTTTTGCACATAATAGGTTAAATGGCCAGATCACAAGGACCCCGAATTCTCAGAGAATATTTGGGGAGGGAACAAACTGGATATCTGCTAGTAGACATATGGTCCATCACACGGGACTACAACATAACACCCCATCCGACGGACGGCGGCCTTTCCATGCCCATCGGTGTCCCCTACTGACAGAAGACAGGGCGGGGAGTTTTCCGGAGATTAATCTTAACTCTGGCCCAGCTGGGACTCGAACCTTAGAACTTCAGATTACGAACCTGGTGCGCTAGGGCTGAGCCACCTCACCTCACCAATTGTCCATGCATTCAGGATTTTCTCTTCTAACTCCAGTTCTGCCCTCGTGAAAAAAGGTAACATCGTTTGGGCTTGGAAATGCACCGTCCATCAGATGAGATGTTATGCCATGGTTTCGTGTAGGAGAGCCACACTTTCTTAACGTTAAGGAACACGCTGGATGGCCTTTAGATGAGAAATCCATTTGTCTCCTAACAGCTATCCAGTTGGTCTCGTTCCTGGAACCTTCTCTGAGATCTTGGGATTTTTATGGTCTGGTCATTTAGACCATTGTGTACAAAAACGTGCTGCTCAGCGAAAAAACAACCTAACCCGCTATATAAAACTATATTATGCATAGGTGATACAATTCCATCAGCGGAAAGTGTTCCTTACCAATATCAATATTGTTGTTGTTGACATCGTTGTCATTGTCTCCACTCACTTTTCAAAATGATGATCTTCTCTATCCAGGATGATTCATTTCAGGATATTAGGCCTTTCTTTTCTGATGTCAATAACGAAAATATTCTGTGGAAGTTAGTTTAACTTGTTTTTTGTGTTTATTTTTAATTATGAATTCTAATTGTTATTAGAAAGGATAGTTATTAGAAAGAAGAGGTAAGGTCTCTCCAATATCAATGGAGGAAGGAGCAGTAATGATGATTAATTTGGGAACTCCTACATTACAGCAAATCCCACCTGTCTTTCGTCTCTCGTTCACATTCTCAGCTGTTCCCTCAAGTCTATCGCTGGTCCGCACGATGAGTGCTATTTATGATTGTTCGATGCTTTTCCTCTTATGCTCTCTCTTTATGCAATCGTCCAGCAGTTACTGCACGACAACACTTCATTTTAGGTTGACAAATATTTATTTATTTACCGTTTCCTATTTACGCAGTGCAGCATTCAAAGTCTGGTTTAAACAAAGACGATTGGCAGTGGAGAGAGAGACAATACACAGTTGCACTCATAAAGGGAGGATTATTCATTCATGTATCGCAATTGCAAAATTCACTGAGAGTTCGCATAAGCTTCAATTTCCACAGCTTATAGAATTTCTGCTAGTCTACGTTGCACTCTAAATGCTCTTGTACTGTCGGCAGAGTACTTTTTGGGTTATCCGACAACAAAAGCCACCTTTGTTTTATTGTACATCTCGCTTTTACTGTTTCCCCCTCTTAGTTTCTGCCACTTTACCCATTTCATTAAACTTTGGTTCATCTATTGATCTCCTTCTCTTACCATTGGTTCACATGCTCGATTATGGTCCTGGAAATTTTCCCCCAGATCCATAATCGTTGGGTACAGTTACTGCAGGGAGTATTCTTCGAATGACCAACATCCGTTCTTTAAATTAATGTTTTCGAGCCTGATTGGAAACTGTCTCTCCCACTAGCCGATTAGCTTTTATGTGCAGGGTGATCATTAAAAACGCAGCCAAATGAGCAGGGATGCTTAAATGATGGCAAAAAAATATTAATTTTTTAGAGGAAACCTTTTAAGGGTGATGACCGACCGCCCACACTTCGAACACAACAACGGCTTTCTTGCAGGATGATCGTCAAACGTTTGTAGTGCACCTAGAGAACCATGATTTATGCGCTTGATTTATGCGTATGATTATCTATTTATGCGCATGTTTATCTATGGTGACCGAATTGTTTCATGTCAACTTCTATGGTGACCGAATTGAGTGGCTTTTGGCCCGCCACAATCCCTTGATCTCACACCCATGGCTTTTTTTTTTCTGTGGATATATCATATAGAAAGGATCTATCGCAATAACCCAAGAAACCTGGAGGAACTAAAACATAACATTGAACAGACTGTTGCGGGTATTGACCAACGATGTTGCAAGAAATACTGTAAAAAGTGTGGATGCTTATCTTCAAGAAGATGGTGGACATTTGTGCATCTTCTGTATTGTACTGAAACTTGTTTATTGCATTTATATCCCCTATAACTTTAAATATATAGTACCTAGCATTCGGTTGCATTTTAATTGACATACCTGTACAACATGTGCATAATGCTAACTACGGTTTGATAACAGACACTTGATATTTCCATAAATATAAACATTTTAATAATACAGCTGATGGAATATTACAAATACATAAATATATAATCTTTTCAAAGCTCTGCAAAAAGCATTTTTATTACAGGTGAAATGTAAAGGCTGCATCCACCTTACGTATATAATGGCAAATATGTCCCTCTCATTGATATTTGATGCAAAAATGAACATGAGAATTATAGTTTTTTCCCCTCTGTGGTCGCGATATTGAACTTCGCTGATCGAAATATTCGCAGTAAAAATATTTGAGACCTGATTCATCCATTGCAGGTCAAGCACTCGATTGTTCTGGGAGTAGGTAAACGTATTACGACAGAAAATAGTTCCTGAAAAAAGTTTCTAACTTTACTGTAATATCGTCACTGAAACTATTATGAAATTGGCGACTAACTAAAGTATTCAAATTTTAAATCTTTGATTATCCCACTTGTTTCTTGAGGAGGTGATAAGATTCGAATTAAATCTGCTTCATTCCTCCAGCAGTGAAACGATGTTTTAGAATTTCAGTTCAGGAGTATTGAGGTCATAGATGCTCTATATTATTTTTACGTTTCTCTTTAGTTATTATATGTTTATATAGAAGAATATTTCTGAAAAGTTGATTTCTCGACCAGGAATTCATAAGCGTAAAGCTAATTTTCAAATAGCTACACGTATGACTCAGTGTGAAATAAACAACCCATGGCGATCCAGCTAAAATCAGGCGTCATAAATATATCAAATATAAATAAAATAACATATAATAAAAAAATATTTATCATCCTATATGGCCCTAAAAAGTTTAATATAAATCTAAAGCTTATCAATGGCGCAATCAGTCGCTGAGTTCGTATTCGCTTCACAGGAAGATAGAGTGCTGGCAATCTTATCGAGTAAATAAATCGGCGCCATATCTTCCTCTGAAGTGAATGAGAACTCATTTACTGATTGCACCATCAATATACTTGTGGTTTATTTTTTACTTTTTAAGGCCCTATACGATATATGACTCGTAAACATCAAGCACATTTATTCCCCTTTGGGAGTCATGTTTGAGGTAACCCACGACATTGGCCACGTCACAAGCTTTAATTTGAGATACGACTATTTAAAATCAACCCCCGCTAAAAACCGCCCCCAACATTTTATCAGGGGGAAATAGTGGGGGTAAAATTAGAAATAGTTTAGAACCGTCATTATACGAGCTTTCATTTGACACGAAACTCGTACCTATAGGCTCTCGTATTCCGAAGATATAGTACAGGGGTCGGCAAACTTTTAGTAGTGTTGTGCCAAAGTAATGTTGCAAAGTCACTCAGCGTGCCAACCTAAGTCTACCATATTTTTATACAGGGTGATTCAGAATTCATCATCAATATTTGGTGGGGAGGTAGGTAATAAGAAACGAAGGAGATTTCACATAGGAAAGCATGGGCGCATATGCCATGTAGTAGGGCAAAATGACCCCAGTTCAATGATGGAAAGAACACATAAGAAGGAAGTGGTAAGGAAAAAACATTTATTATCTTACATGTAACATTTCTTTGCATTGGTTGTACAGACTTACAAGAGGTGCTCGAACTGCCGACCATGTGCTAGAATGCATGACTCACAATGGCGTTGCATGGACAGCCGGACCCTGTGGAAGATGCCTGGCATTTCCCGGATGTTTGAGGCAGCAACTGATATGCGTGCAACAAGATCCATAGCACTATCAACAGGGATCTCGTACACCATGTTTTTCATAGCACCTCATACAAAGAAATCGATTGGAGATAAATCCGGTGAACGTGGTGGCCAAGAAACCGGTCCACCGCGGCCAATCCATTGACCACCAAACTGTCTGCGTAGGTAAGCACGCACAGCATTTGCGAAATGTGCAGGAGCGCCGTCATGCTGGAACCACATTCGCCGGAGACTACCATCAGGAACCTCGTTCAGAAGATCCGGTAACACAGTCTGAAGAAATGTTAGGTACTTGGCACCGTCCAAACGGGATGGTAGTAAATATGGGCCCAACAAACAGTCACCAACAATCCCAGTCCACACATTGACAGCAAAACGTTGTTGCGCAGCTCCAGGTCTTGTACCGTGTGGGTTCTGATGAGCCCACACATGCCAATTGTGTGTGTTGAAGACACCCTCTCGAGTGAACAACGCCTCATCGGTGAAAAGAACATATGTTGGGAAATTGGGATCAACGGCTGTTCTCTGCATGAACCACTGACAAAAAATAACACGTTTGGGATGGTCGTCTGCTGCCAATAATTGCACTCTTTGCAGATGAAACGGATGTAACCCTTCATCGTGTAATATCCGCCACGCTGTTGCTTGCGAAATTCCAACCTGCCTAGCCATACCTCGTGTGCTAGCACCAGGTTGTTCCTCTATTTCCTGTAGGACAGCTTCCTCTACTGCTACTGGCCGTGCCGATCTGCGCCTCCCTCGATTAACATTACTAGCAGCAAACGATCCTGTTTCACGCAGTTGGCGATGAATACGTGAAAACATTTGATGCTGTGGCACACGGCGGTTTGGGAAGCGCGCTGCATACAATTGCCTGGCTCGAAGACATCTTTCTCCTGCCGCACCGTAAGTTACATGCATATCTGCACATTCATTCCACGTATACCGGTTCATGTTACTTCTGCAAATTCACCTTGTCGAATGACAACTGACTGCACGCGTCAAACAGCTGTGCTTCTGTATGAGAGGTGTGTACACACAGCGCCCTCTACACCACCATGCGTTCGTCTGCCCCCATACTTTCCTATGTGAAATCTCTTTCTTTTCTTATTCCCTTCCTCCCCACTAAATATTGATGATGAATTCTGAATCACCCTGTATACAACAACCATTGAAACAAATCAATTTGATCTTGTGTTAACATGTTTCCGATATATTAAATAATTATTCTATTCTTTGTAGATTATTCAATACTTTAATATAAATACGAACAAATGCAAATATTATGTTTTGCAAAATTTAATTTCTGAACACATTATTTTGAAATTTTATTACAAAATTGTCTTATGTATATTTTGTTAAGACAGAAAGTCCAACAATTTAATGAACAAAACGATTAAATAATTCGAACATAAAACACGTTATTAAAATGTTATGACAAGTAATCATAGATTATTATTGAGCCGAGTCATTAATCAATTAATGGAAACCTTTTCCTTACTTCTGCTTGGTTAATTGTTCAATATCAGGTGTGTATTTGGTCTCTTTCAGCTTCACACAGGCTTCTGAATGCGCAGGTGTTAGGCGACATCTCTGTGGACTTAAAACAGCTTTCACGTGTGAGAAAATTAGTTCATATGTATAAGTTGACCCAAAAACCGAAGAGGAGCAAATGCAAATTTCTTCAAATAGGTGAACGCTTCAGGAAGGGATGTCCAGCAGTTGAGGGTGGCAGCTGACTTTTCCAAGCAGTTTCCTTCAAGAGTTTTCGTTAATTCTACAAATTTTATCGTCCATAACTCTGATGCTTTGAATTCGACGTGTTGCATTTCAAAATTGTCAACATCCATCCGCTTCGAAAGGAAATAGGTCAAACGGGATGGTAGTAAGATAAATTAAGTTGGGCTTGATGAGGTAAGAAAATATGGCCCCGTGAATTTGGAAGTCTTGACCTCGTTTAGCAAACTCTCCTTTGCGCGTTTCAACGTACTTCTGAAACTCATCTCTGTTGACAGTAAATCGATTTGAATGAGCCTTTACGTTTGGAAAGTACTTATATGTGTTAGTGGTAACACCACGGCAAAATATGTCTAATTTTGACGCAAATACTTTCCAGTGCTCAAAACGATCAAGTACTGTTTGACCCCGCCCTTGTAAATTCAAGTTCAATTCATTCAGATGTGTAGTTATGTCAGCTAGAAACATCAGCTTGCAGAGCCAGCCCTCGTCATTCAATTCCGGGATACAAATCTGTTCAAAACATTACCTCGACTAAGTCAATGAACACTGCTGTAAAGCGGGAGGTCCGCATATGCGCTTTCCATTTCTTGTAGAAGAGACTTGAATTGCCTGTGGGTCAATGAAGAGCGAGAAACTATGAAAACAGTTTCCATTACAGAGTTCAAGCACAGTGACGAAATCTTCGCACACAAACTCTCCTGGTGTATAATGCAATGGGAGCTCAATACTTGACGTCCAATATGATCCTCAAGAAGTTTATCAAATCCTTTGTTCTTTCCGACCATTGCAGGGACGGCATCAGTAGTAACACAGAATATTTCATTCATGTTAATGTTCTGATTTTGGAAATAGCTTACAAATGCAGTTATAATGTCCTCTCCCTTGGCTGTATCCTCAAGAGGTATGGGGCAGCACAGTTCTTCATAAATACGGTCGTTGTCACAATATCCCGCAACTATAGCTAGGCTCGTCACGAGCGACACTAAATACAACAGCTTGTTTTAACCCAGTTGTTTGTTTTACCGTTACATTTTCAGCCATATCAGTTATGCGCCTCTCGATTGATCTCGCAGAAGCCGGTATTTCTTGAATTCAAGAGAGTATTGTTTCTTTATTTGGTAAATCACTAAACAAAATTTCAGCACTGCTTAAAAAAGTTTATTTCGTGTATTCTCCATCTGTGAAAGGTTTGCCCTTCGAAGCCACACACTGAGTAATTTTATAACTACATTCGGTAGCTTCTTTTTTTGGTTCCAATTACTTGACTAAAAATACTACTTTGTTTTTTGTAGCCAGAAATAGCCATTTTATGGCTTCACTTTTCTATTCAGAGTTTTTAAACTATGGACTGATGTTTGTTTTCATAGTGTCTTTGTACACTTGACGTACGACACACGACACTTTCAAAACATAAAGCACAAACAGCACGCCCCTTTTGTTATATGAATCCATATTCGTTTATCCAAAATTCTTGAAACGATCGTATATCAAGTTTTGCCTTTTTTGAGTTATTTTAACGGCACCGTATTACTTAATAACAACACCGTATTATTAAATAACAACACCAACTTGTGCTACGGTTCAACGGACTGGACTGGCATGAGTATGCGACAGCCGAGAGAAGTGTAGAGGTGGGGGTGGTCGGGAGAGATGGGAAGGATAGTACGGAAATAGAACTTCGTCAAGGTCAGTCATTGTTGCTCCACACCCACTCAGTTAGTTTGCATCAGATTTCCAATTTTTAACAACTTTCGTTTTGAAAGGATGTAAAAACAGGAATAGCTTTAAAAGAATTATATGCCTCTATTCAATTAAAAATTATTTTTTTTTAATGAGATCATATACTGTATTTCAATTTACTCAATATGCCATTGAAAATCGTTCCACGTGCCACGATTGGCACGCGTGCCGTAAGATGCCGACGCCTGATATAGTACAACGACTTTGTTATTTCCCGTTTTTAGTGGGGAAGAAAGCATAGGGGATCATTCTGTTGTAACCTATGACACTTGGTCTGTAAATGGTAGCTAGGCGTAAACTGGAAGGAGAGCTGTGTACCAATCCCTAGTGATGATGCACAGAACCGGCCAGGTCTAGCACCTAATGTCCGACCCCGCCTTCTCGTGGTGCAGGCCGTTAGTACCTTTCAAAAGAGATATTCTCTTTTGGAAGGGAACGGAAGGGGAGGGCTGCCAGTTCAGTATGGCCTGCTGATCTGGTCATCTACGGCCACTTTTTTCTTTTTTTTCAACCCTGCTGAGGAGTGGTCAACTTCACAGGGTCCTGGTGCTGACCATTTATACCTACTAGACTGGACTTGTTTATGGATTTGAGCTTGATTATGGATCCTGAACTTGCTGCACTGGTGGGCCTCTGTTGAGGGAGAGTCTGCCGCTGTGTTTTCTGTTTGCTTCTGGGTTGCCAGCTCTAAGGGAACAGAGGCATGGGATACCTTATATCAGCTGGTGGATAATCCTAATCAGAGGCCATCGCAGGTACCTGAACCTTACTTAGCTAGTTGGGCATCGTCAAGCCTAAACTGGAGTAATGCGTCTCAGGCAGGCCATGTGGCTCTTGAAAAAGTCCACTTGAAAAGGTGGTGCCTGAAGTTCCTACCAGCATCGGTGACTTCAGCCTTTAGCGGAGGAGAAACGGGTCTTTGCCCCATGCCTGCGATCAGGGGGCTGTTTGATATTGTTGGCCCTACCAATCTCAATAAACCTAATTTCTTTAAAAATCCTAATGTCATCATTTTCTTTCTGCAGGAACGTGGAACGTGAGGACATTACATAGAGATTATTCTCTTGATGTCCTCATGCAGGAATTCCAGCGCTATAACCTAGATATTCTAGGCTTGCAAGAGACCAGATGGACAGGTAAAGGTGAGATACTTAAAAATAACTTTAAATTTCTCTTTACAGGGAGGGAGGATGGAAAGCATCACCAAGGCGTGGGTCTGCTGCTCAGCAGACATGCAAGTGATGCTCTTCTAGGAAATGAGTGCATTAATGAAAGGTTTCTTACGGCAAAATTTCAGACAAGCATTAAAAACTTGAATGTGATCTGCTGTTATGCCCCCACTGAGGATGCTGATGAGGATGAGAAGGATAGGTTTTACGGACAACTTCAGGATATTTTGAATTCTGTCAAGAAAGGAGATATTTCCCTTGTCCTAGGTGACTTCAATCCCAAAGTTGGACTGACTCTGACCTTTGGGGAGGAATAATAGGCTCTTTTGGTATTGGTAGCTGCAATGGCAATGTCTCCTACAGGTAAGTAAACTCAATGGTTTCAGAATAACTAACACATATTACAAACACCATGAATACATAAATACACATGGGTTTCACCTGATGGGCTGCATAGGAATATGATTGATTATATATTAATTAACAGCAAATGGGCTAGTTCTGTTAGAAATACCAGGGCATATAGGGGAGCTGAAATTGAATCTGACCATTACCTTGTTAAAAGTGTCTTGCAACTTAAACTTAAAAAGTGTTGTGCTAGAGTTAAAAAATTTACCTTTGATACTGAAGCTCTGAATGACCCAGTTATAGCTAAAGCTTACCATGATAGGTTACTTAGTCATTATGACGGTCATGGTTTCCTTAATACTGAAGTTGAGGAAGAATGGGGCCATTTTAAACAGGCTTTTTTGGAAACTAATAGTACTCTTTTAGGAAAAAAGGAGCAGAGGAGGCAGAATTATTTAAGTGATAAGGCAACTGAGCTTATTTCAGAAAGAAGGAACTGCAGGAATGTCCTTAATCAGTACCCTACTAGTCCTAATAGAAAAGATTACAGAGAGCTTAATAAACGTGTAAAGGATCAGTTAGCTACTGATAAAAATCTTTGGCTTGATAGCTTGGCTGACAAAGCTGAGGAAGCAGTTAGGCAGCACAACAGCAGAGAGCTGTACCAGATAGTTAATGTTTTATGTGGTAGAAAACGGACAGGCATAGAGGGATTGAAGGATAAACAAGGTAAGGTTATTGAAGGTGAGGATTCTCTCATGGCTAGGTGGGCTGAGCATTTCAGTGATGTTCTAAACAATGTGGTTAGTTCTACTCCCATTGTTTGTAATGATGATAGATGCATTGGCAGCTTTAATGTTGGCCCTATAACACAATCTGAAGTTAGTTTGGCTATCTCTAAACTGAAACTTCATAAATCCCCAGGGGTAGATGAAATTACTACAGAAATGCTCAGAGCTGGGAATGTTTTGGTTACCACTTGGATGACTGAAATTTTGAATAACTTTTATGATAAAGGCATGGTTCCTAAAGATTTTACCAGAGCTATTATTATCCCTATTTTCAAAAAAGGTGATCGCAGTTCTTGTGATAACTATAGGGGTATCAGCCTACTCTCTGTTCCAGGTAAAGTTCTTTCCATGATTGTGCTTAATAGAATTAAGAATCTGGTTGACAGGCAATTGCGTGATGAGCAATGTGGATTCAGAAGTGGTAGGGGATGTGTAGATCAGATATTTTTACTTAGGCAGATTCTTGAGAAATGTTTAGAGTTTCAGAAACCTTTGGTTGCTAGCTTTGTTGATTTCAAAAAGGCTTTCGACTCTGTTGATCGTCATAATTTGTGGTTGATTGTGAGATCATATGGTATACCAGACAAGTTAGTTAACATAATGAAAGCTCTCTATAATAACACTGAGTCGTGTGTGAGAGTTGGTAAGGCTTGTAGCAATTGGTTTAGCATTACTTCTGGTGTTCGACAAGGGTGCATTTTGTCTCCTTTTCTCTTTAGTTTGGTTGTTGATTATGTTATGCGAAATTCACTTCGAGGGAAAGATTTTGGCCTTAAATGGGCTGGAGATACGAAAATTTCTGATTTAGATTATGCTGATGATTTAGCCCTTTTGGCAAATGATGTTGATGAGATGAACTCTTTCATTCGAGCTGTTGATGAGACTGGTAGTAGAGTAGGTTTGGTTATAAACAGAGAGAAAACTAAAGTGATGAAAATTTGTCAGGCAGTTTGTGATTCAGTTAATCTGAATGGTTGCAGTCTTGAGCAGGTGTCACAGTTTAATTATCTTGGGAGCTATGTAACTGATACTGGTGATGTGCGGCATGAGATTAACAGACGAATTGCTGCCGGGACTTTTAAGAATCTATGGAGATTGTGGAGAAATAGGCGTATACACCTAAAGACTAAAATTAGACTGTATAATAGTTTGGTTCTTTCTAGGATTAGTTATGGTAGTGAAACTTGGACGCTGTGTAAACAAGATAACAGGAAACTAGATGCTTTTGATTCTAGATGCTTACGCAGTAACTTGGGCATTAGGTGGTTCAACTTTGTAACTAATGATGAGGTTAGGCAAAGGAGTCTGCAACCTCCTTTAAGCAGCATATTGTGCAGAGAGAGACTCCGCTGGTTTGGCCATGTTGCCCGTATGGATAATTATAGATTGGCGAATAGGGTTATGAACAGTGTGCCTAGAGGCCTCAGAAGGAGGGGGAGACCTAGGATGCGGTGGGCAGACAATGTCAAACAGGACCTTGTTAGAATTGGTGTGCAGTGGCCGGATGCAGCAGATGTAGCTCAGGACAGATATGCTTGGAGAATTAAACTGCGCAGTCTGGTTGGACCTCCGTAGCCCATGGCTGCTTGAGGAGGAGGAGGAGGAGGAGGAGGAGGAGGAGGAGGAGGAGGAGGATGACACTCCCCGCGTCACAAGCTTTCATTTGACATATAGCTCGTTACTTTCCACACTCGAGTTAGGAGATATAAGGCAACAATCATTTTGATTTCCCCCCTTTTCAGGGGGGGGGGAGAAAGCACGGTGTTTAATTTTTCGGTAACCTACTACACTGCTCGCGTCAGAAGTTTTCATTTGGCACATAAATCATTAAGTTTCTCCATCGCGTTCGACAGATATGGTGGAACAACATCTTGTCAAATCCATAAACCGACAAATCGACAAACTGACAAACCCACCAACCGACAAATGCCAAAGCCAAAAACAATAGGAAGGATAGGAAATAGAAATAGGGATCACTAGTAGATTTAGGAAAACTATATATTAATGCTTTTTGAGATATTCAAATTAAACGTATGTGTGGAAACGATATTAAAAATAGAGTTACCGAAAATATACCAATGAAAAAAAGTCAGAAATATTTATAATATTTCTTCAAAAAGAATAAGCAATAATAATCTCTTAGCTACCTGCATTGCTACAGGGATCTGTCAGCGGAAGAACAACACAAGAAGTAAAATATCCGCGCTGGGACCGGGTCCCTTAGATTAGTATTTAAGAGCGCTAATCACTCTGCCATTCGTAGTCGTTGGATTGCTGTTTTTGGATTGCTGATTTTTGGATCATTGGATTGCTGTTTTACCTCTGCGCGTGTTAAGTCGAAAGACTGAAGATAATCGACTCACTTCCATGAGAATTATTAAGAACCCGACTCTCATCATTAAATTATTACATTAATAAAATTCTGGGAATATTCAAGTTTAGTTTGATAAATATTACAATAAATTGCTCAAATCTAAATATAAAATCATTAGAATCAAAGCTAATTTTTACGTTTGTTTTGATTTATGCACAGATATTAATAGCCGAATAATAGTTGATAGCTTTTATGTCAAGGAACTCATGTTTACACATCCTTTTCTGGTTAAATAATCAGGTTATATAATTAAAATGCATATTTCGAATACATCCATGTCTCATATTTACTAAGCGATTCACGACATGCTGTAAATATAACATTATATTTAATTTTCTGCTTAAACTCACAATCTTTGCAAACACCTTTCCAGTATTAAAATAAAGTGAGTGAGTGATTAAATGAAGATTGAAATATATTGCAATTGCGTTTCCCCATCAGAAAATTCGTATTTATTGTTCCTAAGTAAGTAATGAAGATCCAAAGCAGTCGGTAATTAATTGGTCGGGAATATTGACATAGCTATTATAATACTGACACCTCAGGGGGACCACATTGCTTATGGCATTTGCCAAATGTGCCGTTATCTCGTTGCGATGAATTATTATTCACAGTTTAAACTAAGACTCCAGTTAGTGACAGGATGCTAAACACATGGCGTTCAACTGAATAATTTGAAATGTTTGTGAAATCATTTGAAGTAATTTGACATTTGAAACAGATCTGTAATATGAATATTACTCTGATTCATTTCCTATGATTTAAATATATCCATTGATGGTCATTGGACCTTTATATCAGACGACAATTTTCGAATTCTAATATCGTGTATATTTGTATGTAGTTAATAGTGAGAAGCTGTAGATTAGAGAGGAGGATTTATAAGTCTATGAAACCTTTTGGAGAACATTGACAGTATTATATCTTATATTATCAGGAGATGGAATTGATGTTTTGTCTCTGACTGCACCTTTTTGTACGAAATGAGATAAATAGTCAGGTACAAGAACTCCAAGAGCTGGAGAAGGATAGGTAAGAGACCCACTAAACAGCTGTTAGGAGACAGAGGAGAACCTCTCGTCAAGGCCATCCAAGCATTCATTTGAGAAATATCAAGAAACTATCAAACGCCAAAGATATTCCGATATCAAGAACGTCCAAGATATTCTTTAACCTGCATGGGGTGTGGGTTGGCTCAGTTAGTAGTATGCCAGGCCCTTAATTTGCAGTTTCCACATTCGAGTCCCACCTGGGCCGACGTGGAGATTTATCTCCGCCATATCCCGTCATCCTGCCCTCGGTCAGAAAGGGGGATACCAATGGATTGGAAAGACCGCAGTCCATCACATGGGATGTTAAGCCATGACTCTCTGTGTGGGAGAGAGCTTTTTCCCGTGAACGTTAAAGAACACGCTATATGGCCTTGATGGAAGGCTACCATATGTCTCTTAGCAGTTCTCCAGTGGGTCCCCTTCGCCCAAGCTTCTCTGAGTCTTCGGGATCCTTGTGGCCTGGTCATTTAGCTTATTGTGTGCAAGAAAGTGCCGCTCAGAGGGATAACAATTCAATCCAACCTTTAACTGACACAGAATACGATTCTCCTGCACATGGGCCATGGCTTAACATTACATAAAACGGCGGGCTTTCTGAACCCATTAGTGTCCCCTTTTGAGATCGGAAGTACCCTGGTTCCAGTCCAAGATGAATAGACGGTAGGCATAATCATTTGTTTTCTTCTGCTATCTTTCTGCTGAGGTTCGCCTTACTGACAGACAGGCCCGGATCTAGAAAAAATTATCCCACCGTTTTACTGTTTTTAAGAAATTTCTTGAAAAATGCTTGAAAAATATAAATAAGTTTAATAACTTTTGATTCTTTTACCATTATTAGCATTCTGAAAAGGAAGGGGGGGTGTCATGGACCCCCTATATCAGTGATATTCAACTGCCATCCATACTCTGATCAGCATGACCTGTGAAATACTTGCAAAGCGGCAGTTATTCTTTCCTTTAAATTCTGTGAATTATGGATATTTTTTGAAATAAGCGATGTTTGTAAAGTATCTCCAAAATGAAATATAATGGTTTCAAAAAGGGACTTCTCGGGGCTACAATCAGGTCACTTCTACCAACACAGAGATTTGGAATTTTGGTATTACGATATGCGATACTAGCGCCACCGTGATCCGTGCAATCGCAACTAGGAAACTTTGATAGTTCCTTGATATTTTGGAGAAAAAATTTTTTGTTACTTAATCTAATGTATAAAGAACAAAATTTGTTTGTTTGTTTGTGTGTCTGTCCGCTTATGCACTCGGCCCCCAGAAGAGCTATAGGCTCCAAACTTTGCATGAACGTTCTCTTCATCCAGGGAAAGAATATAGACTATTTGGAGGTGAACGTAATAATGTGTGGCCATCCCGGTGTTCCGCAATACAGAGATTGCACTACACCTTGAGGGAGTTGCCACGAAACCACAATCCACTAGCCAGGATACTTTTTAGATCTTGCCTTCATAGATCATGCCTTGCTGCGGGAGAAGACCTGTGGAAGAGAGAGACCTTGCTTTTTGAACAAGTCAGTCTGATGAAATAATCAATGAGGTGCAGTGAGTGGGTTATTTTTGAATTTAGAAACTTGCCTAGGAAAAAGCCAAAATCACTCACTGATTTTTGTCCAAATACTTTGCCAAAATCATATCAGATGGTAACTTTTGAATTTAGAAGCCAAACTTTGAAGAAATCCTATCTTTTTGAGTTGGGGGTGGGCGGTTTGGATTTCTCAAAATTCCCATAGACTTAACATTAAAGGTTGAAATTTATTCGAAATAACTGTTGCCACCAGAATTTGAAAAAAGGAATACAACAAACTGAACTAATACTTGATTTCGCGTGATTGAACATTAAAAGTTGAAAGGTATTCAAAATAACTGTTGCCACTAATAAATTTGAAAGAATGAATGCATCAAACTAATTTATTTCTGATTTCGCGTGATAAACTCATTGTTCAGTTTGCTGGATCAAGAGTCATTGTGAGAGCGTCCATGGATATTGAAGTAGTTCTAATTAAGCACGATCGGAACACGAGATTCTTTGTTTAAATGAAAGCTTCAAAAAATTAAATTCGTATCGGAAGTTAAAAATCATTAACTTAATTTTAAAAATATGCAAAAGCTAATAAAAGTGTATACAGATAATTAATAAATGTTTTAAATATTATGTTAAGTAATAAATAATTTTGTTTAAGAATAATAATTATTATTTAGTACCTTAAAATTTTAATGAATCTCAGACCGTAGTTAAATTTCCTTTGTTATAAAGTTACGTATGCCTAGCAAATTGTATCCGAGGAACTCTGGTGGGTAAGAAATGATTTGAAGATTTCGATTATCTTAACCTAAGACATTCCGTTTTTGGTTTAGAAATATTGAGGTAGGGAGGATTATGGGCACCTCGAACTATGTCCATTTCTTTCCTAAAAGAAAAAGAAAAAATTTTAACCGGACGAGCAGGTTGGGTTATTTTATTTCTGAGCGAACTTTTTTTGCACACAATGGAGTAAATGGCAAGATCACAAGGACCGCAAAGGCTCGGACAATGCTGGGGGAGGGGACCCACTGGAACAGCTGTTAGAAGACAGATGGTAGCCTCCCGTCAAGGCATCCAGTGCATTCTTTAACATGAACATGTTATGGCTCTTCCGCACACGGAATCCGAAGGACGGCATCCGTTCCAAGTCCATCGGTGTCCCCTACTGACCGTGGGCAGCGTGGGGAGTTTTGCGGAGATAAACCTCAACGCTCACTCAGCTTGGACTCGAACCTGGGAACTATATATTATGAGCCTGGCGCAATACCAACTGAGCCACCCCCGCCTCCCAGAGTGGGAGGAGATCTATTAAAATGATATTTATGCCAAATGCAAAATTGGAACTTGGGAAGTGCCATCTACTCTACATTTCAGAACGTTTCAGACAAGAGCAACTCCGGGTAAATCTGCTAGTAGGCTATAAAAAATTGACCCTCCATTGTTTCTTCACCCCCCCAAAAAAAGGGGAAATATAAAAATTATTCTTCCTCCGTATCACCAGAACGCGAATGCCGAAAGTAACGAGTTATACTTAAATGAACGTTTGTGACGCAAAGAGTGTCATAGGCTATAAAAATTGACCCCATGCTTTTTACCCCCTAAAAAGGGGGGAAATATGAAAACAATTCTTACGCTATATCTCCAGAACACGAATGCCGAAAATAACAAGCTATACGTCAAATGAAAACTTCTAACGCTGGGAATGTCACAGGCTATAAACATTTAGCTCTTCATGCTTTCTTCCCTCCCTGAAGAGGGAAAATATAAAAACTATTTTTTCCTTCATATCTTCAGACGAGAGTACCGAAAGTAATAAGCTATATCTCCAATAAAAGCTTGTGATGTGGGTAGTGTCATAGGCTAAAATAAATTGACCCCCTAAATAAGGAGTGTTCCTCGATAGCTCCTCAATATGAGTGCGGAAAGTAACAAGCTCTGCATCAAATGAAAGCTTGTTATGCAGAGCGTATCATAAGCCAAAATTGTTATGCAGAAGCGTATCATAAGCCTCATGCTTTCTTCCCCAGTAAAAAAGGGGGAAATATGAAATCGATTTATCCATTATATCTGCGGAACGCGAGTGCTGAATGTAACAACCTATGGGTTAAATAAGCTTCTGATGAGAGGCGGTCATCATCCTCATCCTCATCCTCAAACAGCCATGGGCTACGGAGGTCCAACCAGACTGTGCAATTTGGTTGTTCAAGCATATCTGACCTGAGCTACATCTCCTGCATCTGGCCACACACCAATTCTAACAAGGTCTTGTTTGACATTGTATACCCACTACATCCTAGGTCTTCCCTCTTTCTGGGGCCTAAGGGCCTACCCTATTCGTCTAATATAGTATAGCCTAACCCTATTCGCAAATCTACAATTATCCATTTGGGAAACATGACCAAACTAACTCAGTCTCTCTACACAATATGTTGCTCAAAAAAGGTTGCCGACTCCTTTGACCTAACCTCATCATTAATTACAAAGTTAAACTACCTAAAGTCTAAGATATTGCGTTAAAAATTGACCCCCCGTGCTTTCTTCCCCCCTAAAAATGGTAATTGTGAAAATCGTTCTACTATATCTTCCGGACGTGAGTCACCAGTTAGGTATCAAATGGAAGCTCATGCAATGATAATTGTAAACTATTTCAAACTGTGCTGCTACCATTTTCTCCCCTGATAAAAAGGGGGGATGGTTTTCTAAAGTTCGCCCTTAGCGAGTCATATCTCAAATTAAAGCTTGTGACGTCTTCAATGTCATGGGCTATCTCAAGCACGACTCCAAAAGGGAGGAAAAGTGTGATCGATGTTTATGAGTCATATATCAAATGAAAGTTTTTTGAAGGTAGGCAACTTTAGTGACCAAAATATATATATATATAAATAAATTAGAAAATTTAAACAACACCCATCTTTCTTTATGGGCTGTAAAAAGAAAATAAATTAAAGCATATCGATGGTGCAATCGATCACTGAGTTCGTATTCACTTCAAAGAAATATAGGGGGCTGATTTACCTACACAACAAAATTGCTGGGGCTCTGTCTTCCTTGGAAATGAATGCGAACTCAGTGACTGATTGGCCCATCGATATGCTTTAGTTTTATGTTCCAATTTTTAGGGCCAATATAGGGATATAGCTGTTTTTTATTATTTTTTTTTAAATTTATTCAAGTCTTATCTACTAGAACTTTTGCTCCAATTGGTCTATGGCAGGGGTTCTCAACGTGGGGTACGTGGAAAAAGCTCAGAAATCGCTAAATCTAATCACAAAAGTCGCTAAGTTGGCATTATTATACTATAACTATAGTTTTAGCTATCTATATAAGGGGTACGCCAGTTACATACACATTTGCAGGGAGTACGTGAAGCATAAAGGTTGAGAACCACTGGTCTATGGCAAATCTGCACAAACTTTTCAGCTGAAGGGCAGCATAGGAAACGGAAAGGATGGTCAGATAGAAAGCTTAAAATGGAGGGATGGAATGACAGAGAAATATTTAATGTATAACGTAGGTATTTCAATGCAAAATAAATTTATATGCCAGATATTACCAAATAAATGTAAAACTGTTACTAACTTTTGTAAATATACCGTGTTAGATGTATTTCCACTAAGACACTTATTTGTTTATAGGAACATTGGGTTGGGTTGTTTTACCTCTGAGCGACACTTTTTTGCACACCATGGGCTAAATGGCCAGGTCACAAGGACCCCGAAGGCTCAGAGAAGGTTGGGGGAGGGGACCCACTGGAACAGCTGTTGGGAGACAGCTGGTAGCCTCCCGTCAAGGCCATCCAGCGTGTTCTTTAACGTGCACAGGGTATGGCTCTCCCGCACACGGGACCACGGCTTAACGTCCCATCCGACGGACGGCGGCTTTTCCAAGCCTATCGGTGTCCCCTACTGACCGTGGCCAGGGCGGGGAATTTTGCGGAGATAAATCTCAACGCTGACCCAGCTGGGACTCGAACCTGGGAACTACAGATTACGTGCCTGGCGCGCTACCGACTGAGCCACCCCCTCCCCGATTATAGGAATTTAAATTACTTATTTAAAAACAACAATGCATTGCTGCATTATACAAATTATTCTATTAGAGATGATGGGAAATGGTTTCTATTGTCACTTGCAAAAGAAGAAATTATGCAGAAACGATTTGATTGTTTGGCCCATAAAATTTTTAATTTATTTACTGATAATTCGAAATGAAACCAATTTTTTGGATTTCAGATCATTCACGGCTAAATATCTAATGAGTGTTACAAATGCTGACTATCTATTGCAAAAAGTCTTAATTCGTTTTTATAAATTCCTTAGTGTTTTTGTATAATTTTTTTCATTATGTAAAGTTCAGTGTCAATACTGCCAAAATTATGTACTTAAATAATATATATGTTAACCCGCATGAGCTTAGATTCATCTTGCGGCCACAGTTCAGCCAATCAAATTGATACTATGCAAAGCTTGAAAACTTTAGAACTTAAGCAGTATTAGAATTAGTATTTACTAGTATTAAGAACTTAAGTATTACAAATATATGCTATATGTAACATTATCGTTTTAACAAACTAATGATGACGATGATATGAAAAAAAGTAGAAGCATAGATAACATAATTTTATTAAAATTAATTACGTTAATGAGAATTTCCTTCCCCGAAGTTGGATTCTTGTCCTCTATATGTTCATTTTCTCTTTTACAAATTTAATTGTCATCAGTAGCTCTCAGGACACACAAAAAAGAAGTGGAGGTCCGTTCTTCATCAGGCTAGTCTGTCGTCATATCTGTATTAAATCTTTTCAACATCCATTTACACAATCCTGGATTATGCAATTGTCTCTTATCAGTAATTTCATTTAATGTATTCCGATTTTGGTTTCCCTTTTTTTTCTTCTAAGAAATGAATTTATTTTCAATCGTTGTTGGTTCTCTATAAATTCAATCATTTCTCTCCTCAATTCAAGCATACAATTACCACTGTTCTGCTAAAATTAGCGAAATAATAAACTAATATGAAACTCTTAGGTTGTAAAGTTTTCAAGCTTTGCATAGTATCAATATGATTGGTTGAACTATGGTCGCAAGATGAATTATCTCTGATGATTTGGTAGATAGAAATGAACATTCCACATCATGGTCAATTCCCGTTTCCTGATGACATGCTGTAGAGGGATGCACCATATATTATGCATAAAAATAAAAAACGTCTCTTGACTTTCGTTTGATTTTGGAGCCAAGGTTTGGTGGCTCTAACTGCTTGTTTACGCTCACTTGCTTTGAAAAGGACAATGATCTGAATTATCGATGCTGGATTTTTATCTTTTTGTCTCCGAGGACATTATTCATTATTAAATCGCAAAAACGTAGCTCAACGTCAAAATATCTAACAAGTGATTATGTTGTCACTAAATGCACTTTTTATATCAAGTGAAATTAACTCTTTTATGCCATTAACTCCATTTTTTGCTTTACAATATATCAATTTTACTCCTTAGCAGCTCTTGAATTTTGCATATTATAGCCACGATTTGTTCTTTTTTTCTTAAGCATTTTTTATTCTTGCTGATTTTCATTTTCACCTATATTGCGTGTAACAAAACTTGTGTTGTTTGAAAAGCAAGCAAATTGGAACACACAGTACCGCAATTATAATCTAATTCTTCTGCTTCGGTATTTGGAAAAAAAAATTATAAGCATTCCCATCGATGTTGCATTTCTAGAGACAATTGAATCTATTGGATCTTTTAAAGCTTCATTGCAAAAACTGCTTGATTGTTATATAATGCATTGTAGCAAGCAACAGAATACGTGATGTATTGCATAAAGAAAGCAGAATGCATAATATATTGAGGCAAAAAATATCTTATATCAACGTGTCAAAATTAACCATAAAAATATTACATCGGCTAAAAATATTATTCATTAATACATCTAAAAATGACGGTTCGAACGAAACTACTTACAAGATCTATTAAAGGTTTTCTGACTAAAATTCTTCATAAAGAGGTTTGCTTTCTTTAATATTTGATTGCTTTCACAAAAATAATGTTAAAATAAACGTAAAAGAATGTAAAAATATTTAAACTTTCTGTCAAGAGTTAAAATATTTGCTTATTTTTTAAAAAAAAGAACTCATTTCAAGAAAAAAAAAAGGACTAGTTCTTACGCGAAGCATACAGTACGACAACCCTACAAGTGACTATAAATCACTAACTTATTTTCCTTTTGTTTTATTGCAACTCTTTGCTGAAAAAATATGGTACTTAATTAATTTGCTTTTCGCAATGGTTGGTTTACATACATTGGTTTTCAAAAAATTAAGGAAGAGTCTTATATTAGGTAAATGGGAAGCTACTGTCGAAGTTCTATAAAATACATTTTTTTTTAAACATGTGATAAAAGGTAAAGATATCAATCAAATATATCAGGATGTCGATTTTTAATGATATACTTTCAGTTTTAAACAGTAATGGAAATTTTCATATTTAATAATAACAATGCCAGTAACAAAAATTGACTTCAGAAGTTATTTAAAACTTGGTAATGAATATTGTAACAGAGTGTTTAATAAAAGAAGTGTGCATTTTCTCCCAGTGACCGAGTGGTCAGCGCGCTTGGCAATTTATCAAAGGAACCGGATTCGAGCCCCAGGTAAGGCAGAGATGTTTGTATTGTCTTTCTGCTGAGGTCCCGCCATCCTCACAGATCTTCTTTATGGTATATTAAACTGGTAGGCTCCTGTCAGATCTATGTGGCAAGAAGCTTCTTGAGGGAAAAGGTTTTATTTATTTTTTCAGACGTTTGGGTGAAGAATTTTTTCACTATTCTTCTGTTTTGTATAATTGTTTTAAGACTGGCTTTGCTGTTGTGAAATATTCAAGCTTCTATAGCTCATTAAATACTGAACTAATATTGTTGAAAATCGCGATATGATATATTTGATTGAAATCTTTATCTGCTCTCATATGTTTCAAAACATAAAACGTATTCCAGAAGTTAGAGAGCTTCGAAATCAGCTCCCTATTGATATAACATAGCGTTGTTCTTTAATTTATTAAAACCAGTGTACCTTGGCAGGGATATTTTGGTATTTGTATATTGTGTGTACCTATGATAATAAAATTTTGTTCCAATATTCTGATCATTTTTCAGAGTCGTCTAAATATAAACTGTCGAAATAAAGATTCCCGAATTGCCAATAAAAGCAAAACGTAAAATAAAAATCCAGAATGACAGAAAAACTTGCAGGATGATCGTTGAATGCCATGTGGTCATTGCACATCTAAAATCCAGCTTATTTTAAAATGGTTGTTTCGTTGTAGCTGTTTTTATTATTATGCATTTGTTTATCCCTGAAGGCAGAAAAATAATAACACCATTTCGCAGATCTGCTTTCCTTTTGAAAACCTATATAACAAAAATAAATCAAACTTGAAAAGCAATTTGAAACTTTGTCTTGCAGTTTCAGGTGCAATGTGTACAGAAACACATGCAACCAATAATAAAGGAAATGATAAATGACTCAGATTTTAGAAAATCACTCGTTACAAAGAGAAATTGCATTTTTTTAAAGTTTGCTTTGCAGGATTGCAACTTCCTAAAAGGACTGTAATGATGAAAGAACTGACATTGATCTATGCTCATATTGAAAGTAACTTTAACAGTAATGACTGCCTGGTCTGTGTCTCTGCTGGTGCCATTGGAGAAGTCACTTCCGAAGTTGATGCAGTTAAAGAGCATTTCAGTTCTTCTTTTACGAATTCCTTTTGCTGATAATCTACAGCAGAAAGAAATGATGTAAAACATATTTTTTTTTCGTAATTACGTAAGTGCTTTTTTTTGGATAATTGACAGAATGATGGTCCTAACAGATAACTTGTCACGTTTTTCACATCCAGATTTTCAAGTTTCGCGTTACGATCGTATAAAAAGCATTTCCGATACTTTACGAATGGGTGGGACATAAAAGCGATTCAAATTTCACTCCGAAGCTTTTAGATAAAGCTCAGTAACGCAGATAAGGAAGATTCCGTTTCAATCATGGCTACAAAGGTAGACCTAGAAAGAAAAAGAGTAAGTTAGAGAAAAAAATAAAGGTTAGAATTGATTCAAAAATTAGAATTAGGAGTGCCCATATCACATGTTTTTAAGTTCATGTGCACGTGTTCTTATGCAAATGCACAATTAATTTTTGAACTTGTCACTATTTGGTATAAAATCGATAAATATGATAAAAAGTACATATTAACTTGCTATTCAGATTTTTTAAATATCCCCGTCACAATTTATCGAACAGTCGAATTTAACAGACTCCATTCCCCCCAAATAAATCCGCTGAATCGAGAGTTTATTGTACTTAAAAATAAATGGTAGGAGGAATGGTAGGAATAAATGGCACTCTTATTACGTTGGCGCCCCTAATAAGAACCTAACATGCCTTAGGAAATCCGGTCCTGTGTAAATCTAAAAGGATTTCAGGACTGCAGAGTGATTCCTTTCAGGAAGTGGAGCCTCATGCAGAGAGTATCTAAGAATTATACGACAAGGTCTGTCAACAAATCGTGATATAGTAATACAAATGACAATTTTGAAAATTCTTACTCATCCTGTTGATATAGAATTAGCTAAAACTTTGTTCAAGGCTAGTATTGGATGAAACAGTAGAATGATGAAATGTGGCTTTCACAACATCGCCGCTCATCAGTTGCGGAGAAATTACTAAGAAGATTTCTAAGAAAAATTAGTAGAGTTCAAGCGTTATGCAATTAACCTGAGAGAACACTGCAACTATATATTAGAGTAAATGGGAAATGTGAATGAAACTGTGATTTATTTGCGATATGTTTAGAATTAGGACAGTTACAGGTGTGGGTAAAAAATCTGCTATTGTGAAACCTAAGGGCGACGAAAACCAAGGATAACAATTATTCTTTCAGCACTGACAGACAGTTTCAAACTACCACCCTATGTCATAAGGGAAAACAATTCCTAAAGAAAAGCTATCTTTTGGTATCATCTTCGGCTATCAAAAAAAAGGTGGATGTTAAATGATTTGAACTGATTGAAAGTAGTGTGGGACAGATGACTCTGGATCATTAAGTAAAAAACGAGGTATGCTAATTTTGGATATCTTTAGATAGATCTAAGAAGCCAAACATCATTTATAGAAGCAGATCAATATTGATTCAGTTGTGATTCCATAAAGCATGACAAACCAGATGTAGGTTTGGGATGTGGTTTTTAGAAGCCTTTTAAGGAAAAGTTAAAGAGAGAAGTGTCGGGAGAACTTCAATTAACCCAAGCAAGAAAGATATAAAAATACTCATTATTCCAATTAGATCAATAGGATAAATCAACGTGCTAAGAAATTTTCAGAGTCAATCACACGGTTTTGGAAGCAATGTTGAATTCCAAATAACATAGATGGAAAAGAAGATGATGAACTCTGGGATGCAGAATAACAAATGAATAGAGATAGTGAGCGGTTAAAACATTTTAACAAATTTAGTTATTATTTTTTATATTATTCTTTATATTTTATATGAGGAGCTTTCAAATAGTTCTTGACATGCATCTGCAGAACAAAAGCCTTTGCTCTTACCTCAACAAACCCTTTACTCTCCTTCAAAGTACTCTCCTCAAGCATCTATGTAACGTTACCGACATCTATGCCAATTCTGGAACGCTTGGTGGTACTCCTGTTGGGGAATACTTAGCAACTACGATTGCATTTGTGAGGTCTTGTACCCTTCAAAAAGGCTTCCCTGCAAGTTTATTTTTTAGTTTTTGAAAACAACCAAAAATCACATGGTGCAAGATCGGATGAATATGCAAGATGGTGTAGCTGTTTGTGATTTTTCTGCTCTAGATAAGTTATAACTAGCCGGGTTTTGTGAACAGTGGTATTGTTACGAAGAAGGAGACTCCTTGACACACCTGCAGGTGGATGCTGGTCCTTCATCTCCTTAGCCACTTTGAGCAGAACAGTATTCATGTAGTATTGGCCATTTATAGTCATTTTTACAGGTAGGTGCCCACTGCTTCAACTCTTTACGAATAAAAAAAAATGTGAGCCTCTTCCTTGAGTGAACGTCTTGTTGGCGGGTTTCGGGACGCGGTTCGTCTTCCGTAACCCAAACGTATTTGCTGATCTTTTTGGGAGTTGTATAATAATAAAACCATGTCTCATTACCTGTGACAATGTCTGTTAACCGTTTGGGACCATTAGGTTCAAACATTGCCGACATCTCTTTGCACGAGTCGACTCTAGCCCTTTTTCGTTGTTCTGTCAGTTTGTAGTAGTGTCCGGATTTGTCAGTTTGTAGGATACCTATCTGACACAGTTCTTTCGAAACTTTATATTTTGATGAATAATTGTTTCCACACTGCCAATCGATGCGCTGACAGCTAAACCTATTACCTGAACGGTAATATGTCGGTTTTCCTTAAGAGTTCACGAACAGCAGCGATGGTTTTTCCGTTCACGACATCCTTCAGCCTTCCTGCAAGAGGAAGGTTTTCGAAGCTCTTTCGTCCTTCTCTGAATTTGCACTTCTATCCTGTAACAGTGCGTTAAGAACAGGCATGATCCCCATATGCTTGTGATAAATCGACATTAGATTTTTTTTGCGTTGTCCCAAAGCTGCATCCTTGTGAAAATCTAAAATCTCTCTGTGTTCAGCAGGCTCAATAGCAACAACTCACAGATTTCGCAAACCGAACTTTGCGGCGCCGCCAGCGAAGAGAGAAATGATTATACGACCTTGCAAAAAAAAAATCATAACCGTTAACTTTGGAGGAACGGGTGCAAATATGCAGACACGTGTCCAGAACGTTTTGAACGTCCTCCTTATTATTCTTATATTATATATATACTATTATTATATTATTCTTTATTATCTATATTATTATTCTTTATTATCTATATTATTATTCTTTATTATTTATATTATTATTATTTACTATTTGTATTATTATTTATTATTTATACTATTATTATATTATTCTTATATTATATATTCAATTAGCATTCTATTATTCTTTATATTTTTTGTACCTATATAAACATATTGTCGTCCCCTGACCGAATGGTTAGCGCGCTTAGCTAGTGATGTAAGGGACCTGGGTAAGGCATGGATGTTTGTATTGTTTTTCTCCTGGTGGTCCTGCAATAATCACAGCCCTTATACTAAGGCGTATTAAATTGACAGGCTCCTCTCAGACCTCTGTGGCAAGCAGCTGCTTGAGGGAGTATTGATTTATATTTTTATAAACATGTAAGTATGTTGTAAAACAAAACGTGTCTAACTGTCAGTGCCGCCCCATGATATTTTGATCCCTTTAAGTAAATTTACTTTTTTCCGCTTCAGGTATCTTTATTCCCCCCCCCCCCCCCTATACACAGAGAGAGAGAGAGAGAGAGCAATAAATATTGTCATCTCAAAGTAATTTTAGTTTAATATTTCTTCTTCAAGAGATCATATCATTTTTATTATTTTTCTCAACTCAAATGATCACACCATTTTTGTGGCTCTCAATATGTTTTACTGTGTCTCCACATTTGAAATAAGGAATCATCTAAATCAGGGGTGCACAACCTTTTGGACAGCTGAAGGCCAATTATATAACGGTTGGGTTAAGGTGATCAATTTTGGCTCCATACCAATTTTTATAACGTAACTAGAAGATGTACCCTGCTTCGCAAGGAATATTAAGGCGCTCATTCAAGATCAGTGAGTTTCTCTTTTTGTGTATTGTCGCATCTTACGTCTATTACTGCAATTAAGTAATTTTTGGGATTAGGATGTCATAATATTCACTTTCATACAAACTGATCAGGATCCGTTTCATTTGTGGTGTTATTTTGTAAATGAACACATTCTTTCATATTTTACAACTCGCTTATTCATTTATTTATTGATTTTTATATTTATTACTTATTTGATTTGATTTATTTCATTATTTTACCTCATTCACTCAGGATCCCGGTTGTGTGTGCATCACTGATCTAATTGTTAGTAACAGGGTTTTGAAATTACTATGCTTTCAAAGCTATGTAAATGTCATAGCACTTTTATTTTGAGTTTAAATTAGAACAAACCCATCCAGTCACTAGCTTTTCGCCCTTACATGTTTGCCTCCCCAGGCGACGTATCAGAATGTTTATACTGATGACCGGTCTTACTAACAATATTCTTGGTTTTATAATTACTATCTGCGCTAACATTATTGAACAATATTTAAATATATAATGATTTTGAAAATTAATTATTTTTTAGAGTGTGCCAACGCTTTTTTTTCTCGAAATAAAGAAACTTCTTTCAGCAGTTGGTTTATATTCGAGCATTTACCATATATTCTTTTTCTTATAGATCACACAAAATAGTCTCATTCGCAATATTTTCACTTATATCGAATAATAAACTTGAAACACCAAGAAATATTCAAATAACGAATATAAAATATTCTTTTCTAAAGAGACTGAAGTTTACTATTTTCCTTTTCCAACATTATGCCTTATAACGGGTTAAAATTAATTTAAAAAAATTGAAAGACTCAGAAAATGCGAGTGGTAATATTTCAATAATAGCATACAAAGAGAAGTATTAAAAAAATTTGAAAAAATGCTCAGGGAGGAAATTTCCTGCTAGAAATGTAAACTCTCCGGGGGGGGGGGGGGGTTTGGCTCTGACGCTCGCTCGTGCGTCGTGCCGTCACAAGCAGTGCGCCATGCTCGTAATCTGCAGTTCCCAGGTTCGATTTCTACCTAGGAAAGCGTTCAAATTTCCCACCACTTAACCCCTACCCTGCCCTCAGTCAGTAGGGAACACCGATGAGCTTCCAAAGGTCTCCGTGCGTCGGATGGGAAATAAAGCCGTGGTCCCGTGTGCGGCAGAGCTTTATCCTATGCACTTTAAAGAGCACACTGCATGGCCTTGATCGAAGGCTACCATCTGTCTGCTAACAGTTGCCCATTGGGTCACCTTCACTCCAGCCTTCTCTGGCTTTCTGAATCCTTGTGACCTGCGCATTAGATTATGTACTAAAAAAAGGATGATTCAGAGGTAAAACAACTCACCACACTCTGCCACCTAAAGTTTGAATTTCTAGCATAAGTAGAAAATTTGGAATCTTCGTTTAAAATTTTGCCATTTTGAAAATTGAGCGACTTCCATTCGTGTAAATTACTACTACCAGAAGATTCGGAAAGCACGAATAGTAATATTTTATTATTATCTATCCAATCCGAAAGTTATTTTTCGTTATCTCTTAAAACAAAGATGTTGAATGGCTACAGATGGACAGAAAACAAAAGTGAAAACAATTGCTTGTTAATTTAAAACGAGCTACCATATATGGAATGCGAAATTAATGATATTTTTATTAATAAATAGTTATCCATATGGACCCCAATGAAAATAAGTGTCATTATATGAGCCGGATAAGTCTACGGTGAAAAGGATTGCTGCGTAACGAACTTTGTAATGGTAACAAGTATTGTGGTCTATCACTTGTAAAGCTTGTAATCAGAAGTGTTTAGGAAGTTTAAGATTACCACTAGATATGAATTGGGGCTCAATTTTTCAAGCCTGAATCAAATTTCGATAAAACAAATTATCTGACGCGTTCCATATACAGAAACAAAATAGATCTAGAAAAATAAAGGAGGTGGTTGGGTGATACTGGATGTCCATTGCAGCATAACATTTTCACCTCCGTTTAAGAAGTCCTGAAAGAAATTATTGAAAAATGAGTAAAATAGTCACAAGTTGGAAATTTTTGCTTCCATTACCCTTATTAACATTCTCAAAAGGTGTGGGCCATGCCCCTACCCCTCCTAGATCTGGTCCTGTACAGGAATTAATTTAATATTTTTTTAATAATTTATTTAATTTAATGCATTTAATAAGCCGCTAATATTTTTTAAATCGTTTACTTATTCAAACATTTTTAATGCTTATATTAGTAACTGTAATCATTTTGTGACAAAATTAAAATATTAATACTATTTGAGACGAAAAATATTAAATCTAGTAGTAAAAATTTAAAAACTGAAAGTTTGTGCTTAACGTTCATGGAGGAAAGAGCATGCTGTCATTATAAACACATTCATTTATTAGAGAACATGTCAGAAATAATTAAATATCACATGATGTTTATTTTTAATCATAAAGGCTAATTAAAAGGTTGAAATTGCAATCAAAAATATTTTCTATCTGCACTTATTTTTTTTCACAATTGCAAGAAATATTTGCCCAAAGTCGTCAGTGCTATTTTGAGCCCGAATTCATTTCTAGTTTCCACAATTGATTAACTCATTTAAAATAATGATTTCAAAAGTATGTATATGCATACTACAGTAGCATTATGGGAAATAGTCTGGGGATGTGTCTTCTTCAGTAGGTTACTGATAGTACATTAGCCAATATAATTACTGTATTGGTCACATTTATAATATATGCCCAAAATCAGGCCTGTATGTTTCGAATTTCTCACCTTTGCTCTAGGCTTAGGATTACACCACAATAATTTCTCAGAAGTAGCAGTTGACTTTAACGTCAAATAAAAGTCTGTAAATTGGTAGCTGAGCACACACGAAGGAGAGTTGTGTACCAATCCCCAGTGATGATGCATTGAACCAATCAGGAATAATATCTAATGTCTGACCCAGCCTTCTCGGGGTGAAGGCCATTAGTACTATTCAAAAGAGATATTCTCTTCTGGAAGGGAACGGAAAAGAGTGCTGCCAGATTAGTGCGGCGTACTGATCTGGCCATCTGTGGTGGCTTTTTTTTCTGTCCTGATGAAGAGTGGTTAACTTTACAGAGTCCTGCTGCTGATCACGTATATTCACTGGATCCCCCCCGATAGGGGACCACCTTGTCGTGGTGGGGGGGCCTAGGGCCCAGCAACCCGGCTGAGGAGGCATTGCCGGTCGGGAGGATCCCTAGCTGGAGCAGGCCAGAGGATTTGCCGGCTGTAGTGGGCACCAGCTGGAGCATTCCAAGGTTTTGCCGGTTGGGGTGGTCCCTGGCTGGAGCATTGCTGAAGCCACCCGAGGTTGAAGACGCTGCTGGCCGGCTTGATTGCCGGTCGGATGGTGACGGCGTTGGAGACCTCACCTCTCAGGAGACCTGTGTGGTCTGTTCGACGGCTCTGCCGAAAGGCACGAGCTGTCAAAAAAGTCTGGGTCTTACTAAGAGTCTCCACCCCGGGTGCCGATCGAGCTTGGATCTTCTATATCCTTGCACATTTGCAAACCGGGGAATAGATTAAAGTTAGGTTTCTTCCGGTGGTCAGCTTTCCTTCTATAGGACTGCTGCCATGTGAGGCCGGGGTTGAGGTGCGCCTATAGGGCGTATTCCTTGCCCTCGGCTCTAGATAGTCATGGCTTTTCTTTAACCAGGTAGTGCTGTCAGGCGGAACCGGGAATTGCCGTGGTTGCACAAGATCGCAACATAGAGATCCATATTCACTGGATTAATATATGGCTTTGAGCTTGATTACTGATCCTGTACTTGCATCACTAGTAGACCTCTGTTGAGCGAAAATCTGCCTATTGCTTTTTTGTTTTCGTATGAGTTTCCAGCCCTAAGTGAGTAAAGGAACAGGATAACTTTTATCGCCTGGTGAATAATCCTGATCAGAGGTCATCGCAAGTACCTGAACCCTTACTTTATCTAGTTGAGTATCGCCAATCCCACACATGGAGTAATGTTTCTCAGGCAGATCAGTTTCTATCTAGATTTTGAATTTTGAAAAGGTCCACTTGTAAAGGTGGTACCTGAAGTTCCTACCAGAATGGGTATTTTCGGCCTTTAGTGGTGGGGAACGGGTTTTTGCCTTATGTGGCAATAAGGGAGCTATTTGATATTGTTGGTCCCCTTTTGTAAACAAATTAATAGGAAACTCGATGCCTTTGATTTTAGATGCTTCTGCAGTTTCTTGATTATTAGGTGGTTTCACTTTGTAAGTAATGATGAGATTAGGCAAAGGATTAGGCAACCTCCTTTGAGCAGCTTATTGTTCAAAGAGAGATTCCGTTGGTTTGGTCATGTTGCCTGTGTGCATAGCTGCAGATTAGCAAATATGGTTATGAACAGTGTGCCGTCATCCGCTGAATGTTGCGGTCTGCCTAAAGGCCTCAGGAAATGGGGAAGATCTAGAAGACGATGGACAGACAGTGTCAAATGTAACAGCTTTAGCACAGTACAGACGTGTTTGGAGAACAAAATTGTACAGTTTGGTTAGACCTCCATAATCAATGGTTGCATGAGGATTTTGTATGCATGTATGTAAAGATACATAAGCACTTGACATTTGAACATTAGTGTTAGTGTTGTTATATATTAAAACGAGTGGAGATTATTGCTGGATTAAATAGCTCCATTTTAGGCAATGAAAGCTAGAAGTTTTGTTGAGAAGTTATGCTCAAAAATATGGCACATACGGTTTCTGATGGGAAATATGGCAGAACCAACCAACTCCTTTAATTACTATATATATGCATGCTATCTGCTTCTTTCATTATTTCTTAACCTTGTAAATGTGGTGGGTAAGAATATCAGAAAGAAAAAACTAACTGAAATATGCCGGCAGAAAACTTATACCTCACTATTTGTTAAAGATCCTAACTTGCAGAACGTGCACGTTACCAGGCCAGGCAATCAACTTTATACGGCCCACTAATGCAGCATTCACATGAATTACCGTTTTACATTGTGTAACCATAGTTACGGAACCAACATCTGTAACATCTGTGACCACATCGTCTCTCTCTGACTGCGTGTTTGAATGTCATTTTCCGAGGATTATTAAATGTAGTACATTATGCGATGCAGAAAAGATTTTGTTTCATGAATTTGTAATTATTTTAAAGTTTAGAAACGTATGTCGAAGCGGAGGGAATTACTCGGTGTCAAAATCGTAAGTCCTTAACTCAAATCTGAGGAAATAACAGAGAAAATAATTTTTATGCAATGTAGAAAATCCATGAGGCACTCGCTTAGGGCCTCACAACAGTGAAAACTCGATTTTATTTCGAATTAATGCGATGTTATTTTTGCTAAATACACTAAAATGAACAGTTTTTTATTTTGGTGTATAATTAAGTTTTAGTTTATTTTTCAGTTGGTGCAAATTTATATAGTACAGAGAGATATTGCAGAAACGTAACATAAGGTTTGGATATTTCTGTACTGAAATGGTCAAGAAATATTAAATAGTTCTACAAATAAAACTAGTAAAGGTAATAAATTTTCGAAGAATTTTTGATTTATATGTGTGTAAAATAACAATTGTATATGTGTGATCATGAATACATTATATCCGTCAACGTTAACAACCGCATAAAAATCTCTGAAACACAGAGTTGGGGGAGAGAGGCAAGGAAAGATGAGGTCTTTTTTTTCAGTCCAAAATTATTCTTTGTTTACAAGAAAACCTCATACAATGCAATATACGCTGAATGATCATTGAGTTACGACCACCTGACCCATGTTATGTCATTGGGATGTTAACCTCGAAGCTCTAAAATTTTAAAAATCACAGTTTTATAGGAAACTGTGACTAAAGGTAAAATAAAATTATCAATCAATTCTATATTAATATCGGGTTGGGTTGTTTTACCTATGAGCGGCACTTTTTTGCACACCATGGGCTAAATGGCCAGGCCACATGGACCCCGAAGGCTCAGAGAAGGTTGGGGGAAGGGACCCACTGGAACAGCTGTTGTGAGACAGATGGTAGCCTCCCGTCAAGGCCATCCAGCGTGTTCTTTAACGTGCACAGGGTATGGCTCTCCCGCACACGGGGCCACGGCTTAACGTCCCATCCGACGGACGGCGGCCTTTCCAAGCCCATCGGTGTCCCCTACTGACCGTGGGCAAGGCGGGGGAATTTTGCGGAGATAAATCTCAACGCTGACCCAGCTGGGACTGGAACCTGGGAACTACAGATTACGAGCCTGGCGCGCTACCGACTGAGCCACCCCCGTCCCATCTTAATATCGATTTAAAACAGTATTCCCTCAATATTTTAGGATTTGTGGAAGTTTGAACATTTAATATCAGCAGTTCTAGGCAAAACAATTCGCCTTTGAAGTTAATTGAAATTGAAAAGAAGAAGTATTACTTCAAAACGTTTCGTAAATAACTACATATTTTAAAAAAATGTGTGAGAATATTTCCTTCAATATTAACCTAATTTTTTGATAAATTTCTTGGAAGAACATTGCTATTCTGAAATCTTCAATCCTCCATATTTTTAATTACTGAAGGAATATTTTCCAAAATTGATATTTGGAATAATTGATATTTGGAATAAAATAGCCACTTGAATTACAGTTTATATTTTATGGTTGTCTGTGTTATTATTTTGTTTATTATAATTCAATAATCACTCAGTGTATTGTGGACCAATAAAGTTAAACAGCCTATCATAATAGAACATTCATATAATACAAATATTTGCGTTACGTTAAAAAATATTATTTAAAGAAATGAAATCCGAGAAATTTCCAAAAATGTACAAAGGTATAGAATTTTATCCGAGATATTCCTTTAAATTTATTTTTTATTAGCTGTAACTGTCTACACTTACTATTTCATTTGGAATTAAATTAAATGTGTGTGATATATTATACTCGCTGCTTCACCTTCCATATTTGTTTTCAAATTTTGATAAATTATAATAACTGTAGTTTCTAGGCTGGAATTTTTAGTAATGCTATATTTTATTTTTAAATACTTTTATAATTTTCTTTCTTATTATTTTGGCCACTGTAGATTAAATTTTATTTACATTTATTATTATTTTTATGTATAGAAGAGTTGAACCATAAGTTATGATAGACTTACAAACAGATTTCTAGAATAAAATGTCTGTTTCTGAATGAAATATATATATATATTTAGAACTTTGCCTTGTTAAAGCAGATAATCTGAGACTTTCACATAATGTAGAGATATGAATATTCCTTCTAAAATATTTATCAACATAAACACCAAGATATTTCATGTGCCTGCACATGTTCTAGATTATAACAATTACGACCAAAATCGTTAAAATTGCTTTTTTTTTCAGGAAAATTTATTTTATTAGCTTTGATAAAAAATGCGCATTTAAATTAAATGTCGGAAAATGAATGGTCATCCATTTAGTTTATTTTATTATGCAAATAGATTTTTTTATCACTTGACTCCCCTTTAATTTCTTCCTAGATCCGGGACTGTCAGCTGCGTATCTTTGACTAAGTCGTCACTTCGCTTCTATTGTCTTGCTTCAACATTAATCTTGTCCAAAATAGTCCTTAAATTATCCACACTTATCTTTAATTTCGAAAAATAATCATTATGCACCCAGTTTACGAAACATAAAGAAATGCTTTCAATCAACTTCATTTCCTAATTGAGCGAGTTGATATTGGCGTAGGTGATGACGTTGAGCTCAACTACTACCAAGAAAGAGTAATGAGTCGTTCGCGAATGATTCGTTTCATGATGAACTAACCGACTGAGTGAATCATCCCTTAATGATATCTTTATAAAAGAATCGATTCCTTTAATGGATTAGTCCATCTCGCTGTCGATAATTGTCAAGTTTCAGAAAAAATTAAACATTAAAAGAAATTACCCCGATGAAAGGGGTAGATGTTTCCTGTAAAACCGCGTTCGCATATAGTATTATTATATAGCACTAACAGATTTACCAGATGTTGCTCGTCAAAAAATATTTAAGACAGGGTGGTTAGAATTAAACTGACAGTACTCAGAGCAAGGTAGAGAAGGATCTTCTCGACGGATCACAGCGAAAAGTGATGGATACCTTAATAAGAACATTAGTTAGTGTTAGTGCCACCAGGTGACGTGGGTGGAAAGCATTGGAAAACGTTCGGGGAATTATTCTGTCCTCACCAAATGAAGTATGCAACAATTGCTTTGCCGTACGTGCAATATGGGGTGGCGTCCCATCCTGCATGAAGGCTTTGGAGTCTAAGCAATTTATTTCTTGCAAAGCCGGAATAATCTTGCAGCGGAGAAGATTTGTGTAACATGGTCCATTCACCGATCGACGCACGGGACTCGAGACGTGATCTTCTCAACTAATAATGATACAATTATAAAGTTGCAGTAAATCCGCACCATATAATAACATAGTTGGAGTGTAGGGGAACATCATGCACAGCATGCGGATGTGTTTATTTCCATATTCAGCAGTTGTGCATATTCACTGCTCCATGTAGGGAAAAATGCGCCTCATCGATCCATAAGACTTTCGAAGGCCACATGTCATCAAGCTGCATCCTCACCAGAAATTGCAAAGCGAAGTAGATGCGCTGTTCAGGGTCACATGGTTGCAGCTGCTGCACCCTATGAATTTTATAAGGATACCATTTAGGATGGACCATATAATTTTACGTTTGGGTGGGTTGTTTTACCTCTAAGCGGCAATTTTTTGCACACAATGGGCTAAATGGCAAGCTCACAAGAACCCTGAAGGCTCAGAGAAGGTTGGGGGAGAAGACACACTGGAACAGCTGTTGGGAGACAGATGGTAGCCTCCCCTCAAGGCCATCCAGCGTGTTCTTTAACGTGCACAGGGTATGGCTCTCCCGCACACAGGACCACGGCTTAATGTCTCATCCGATGGGCGGCGGCCTTTCTAAGCCCATCGGTGTCTCCTACTGAAAGTGGGCTAGGCGGGAAATTTTGCGGAGATAAATCTCAACGCTGACCCAGCTGGGAGTCGAACCTGGGAACTGCAGATTACGAGCCTGATACGCTCCCAACTGAGCCACCCCCACCTCTATAATTTTACGGACTTTGCAGTTGCCTGGATACCTGTCTCGCACTAATTATGGGTAGCTCCGATTGCAACTGAATTTCTGCAATGGTAACTGCGACGTCTTCTACATTGCTTTCTGCAACAGGCCCCAGTCTCTACCCGGAGCCACATCCAACTCGCCGTTTCTTCGAATTTCTGTATCATATTCTTCAGTCCATTTAGCGACATTCCTTATATCTTTCAGATGATGATATTCGTGTAATGTAGCAGCAGTATTACTGCCGCTTTAAAAGATGGTAACTGCGACGTCTTGACATTAACTGTAATGGTAACTGCGACGTCTTCTACATTGCTTTCTGCAACAGGCCCCAGCCTCTACCAAGAGCCACACCCAACTCGCCTTTCTTCCAATTTCTGTATCATATTCTTCAGTCCATTTAGCGACAAAGGTCCTTTCCTTATATCTTTCAGATGATGATATTCGTGTAATGCAGCAGCTGAATTACTGCCGTTGAAAAAGAGTTTCACCAGCAAAGCTTGGTCCTTCGTGCAAATACCCATGGTTCCTTCTAGCGATTACAGGAAAGACATCACATTTTGTAGTATGCCTCATGCGACTCTCACATATGATTAGCTGCAATGTCACGAGAAATTAGCATGTTCTACCACGTTTTTAGCGCACCCCCGCCACCTGGTGGCACTAAAACAAACTATTTTTATTATTATCAAATTCTCTACCTCATGTTCTTATTAAGATATCCCCCACTTTTCGCTATGATCCGTCGAGTAGATCCTTCTCTACATCGCTCTGAGTACTTTCAGTTTAATTATAACTACCCTGTATATAGTAGATGGCATTCCCCAGATTGCAAGCTTTAATTGATATAGCAGTTGTTAGGATCGTTTCGTCCTCAGTTCTCCCCCTGGGTAAAACATTTATCCTACTCTTCTAGGGGAAGTCTGATACTCTCTAAATTGTATAGTAGATGGCGCTCCCCACGCTGGATCCTTTCATTTAGTATAAAATCCACTGCGATCGTTTTGACACCACCCCGACTCCCACTAGTAAAATTTTTACTCCCTCTCTTCTAAGGGAGGTGTGAAATTCTCTAAAGTATAGTAGATGGCATCCCCCACTTCGCAATCCCTATTTAGCATAAATCTCATTACGATCATCCTCCGTCCCTTCCTGGTAAAAAATTATCCTCTTAGAGAAAGCTGAAACTCTGTAAAGTATATAGTAGATGGCATTCGCCACTTCGAAGCTTTCATTTGGTGTAAAACTCATTACATTGGTTTCGTACTCCTCCCTGTTACCACTTTGGTAAAATTTCATCGCCCTCTTTTAGGGAAGGTCGAAACTCTCTAAAGTATAAAGTAAATGGCATTTCCCTCGTTGCAAACTTTCATTTCTCAAAAAAACGTTTTATGATTGTTTTACAATGTGAGCACAGTGCAACAGTGTGTCTCATGCAACATCATGGAGCATCAAATGGCATGAAGGACAGGTATGGGACCAGCCTGCCATACCAAGGACGTGAAGATCGGATGTTCCATAGGAGAGTCATTTGTGACCTTTTCACCACAGCGACTGTACTGCAGATGATTTGCAGACCATTATGGGTACCATGGTCTCCATGCAGACCATTAGACAACATTTGCATGATGCAGGAATGAGGGAGAGATGGCCAGTCCGGCATCTACCATTGCAGCAACATCACTGGTTATGCCGTCTTCACTGCCGTCAACAACGACATGAGGATGCCTATTCCATTAGCCACTACATTGCTCCCCACCGTGGTACAATGGTATGGGGTGGAATCACATATGACAGCCAGACACCTCTGTTCCATGTTTGTGGTGCGCTAACTGCGAGACTTTACATCAATAACATTGTTAACCCTGCGGCACGACCCTTCCTTATAACCATGACTGGACAGATTCTGCAATAGGACAACGCCACCCACACCTTGCATGATCAACAATGGACAGCGTCCAAAGTGTGGATGTTCTCGCATGGCTGCCATATTCCCCGGACTTATCGTCTATTGAGCATGTGTGGTACCTTATGGGTCGGCGGCTTTGCCAGCTCCCTCTGGCGGCGAACCTGGAACATTTGCATGCCCAATTGGATGCTGTTTGGAACGCCATACCTCGGGACACCATTAACCATCTGATTACTGGAATGTCGAGACGTCTATAGGCTTGCATAACTGCTCGAAATGGGCCTGCTATATACAGATGAATCTGCAAAAAACACACATACCTTGCGTTCTCATGTTCCGTTTTATGATCATTTGCATATCTACCCTCATAGTTTCAGTCCTGTCAATTTTGGGCACATACATCACCTCCTTAGCAGTTTCGAGATTTTGCACTTTGAGCAGTGTAGTAGAAGGCACTACCCACGCTGGAAGCTTTCATTTGAAAAAAAAAAACTCATTAGAATCGTTTTGTCCATGTCCCCTCAGAATTTCCCCCTCGAAAACATACACCCCTCTTCTAGCAGAGATCTGAAACTCTCTAAATTATATAGTAGATGGTGCTCCGCACATTGAAGATTTAATTTAGTATAAAACTCATTAGGATCGTTTTATCCCCACACCTTACTCCCCCTGATAAATATCTTATCTCTCTGTTCTAAAGGAGGTCTGAAACTATTGTTGTAAACTCCCCTTTAGTATTAGGGCGGTTCAACACTTTGACCGCGATTCGTCTACTCTCTGCCAAGTCTAAGGCAGTTCCTTGACCCAATATTCAAATCAACTGACATTTAACAAATGAAAAACTGAAATAATCTGTAATTAACAATTGAAACACAACATTTATTACAAAGTTACTATTCTTGATATTTTACTCATACAACTCTTCCCACTTTTGGGATAATTTCCAAATAAGCAGCCCTTTTCAATCAAGGGTAACCTTTGTAGTGGTGGAGACTAAAATGTTTATCAGAGTCCATAAAAAGGGCGAGCCACTAGCTCTAAAAGTCTTTACAGTTTATGGTAACCATTCGGGACAATGTGGCGGCACCCAATAGAAGAGCATTGATGTGGAAAATAACTCAGATTAATTGTGGAAATGACCCCTACCTTCTTTCATGCAGTCGTTGCTGGAGCATCGTCCCTAGGCCGCTTGGCCGGTGGTTGAGGCGCTAGAGTTTCTTTTGCACTATCTGCAGAAGTTGACCATCGCCTTTGAGAGCTCAGACAAGAAATAAGAAAAAAGGAAGAGAGGGCACAATCGCAAAAAGGATGCACCTTCCCCATGGCCTTTGATGCTGACCGCGACTATCAAGTCGCAAAAATTCTATGCCGAAAGCGAAAACTCGTCCTCTGCTGAAACCGGCGTCAGGGAATTTTGCAGAACTGGATGGCAGAACAAAAGTCTTTGTTCCCAGCATGAAAACCGAATATTCATGAACTTTTCAGCCCACAGTCGTGTCCACAGGATAAGATCTCTGTGGGAACGACACTATCTAAAGCACATAGTAGATGGTATTCCTCATTTCCAAGCTTTTGCTTGGTGTGTCATCATTACATTGGTATTGATATTAATTCAAAGAGATGAAAACTTAGCGTGGGTTCAAAAAATAGTATATATGTATACCAAACTAAAGTATGAATGACGTAATTTATTACAAATGCACAAAGATTATACAAATTAATCAATCTTATCTAAACCCAAGTATTTCTATTCCTCTTAGTATAAAGTCAAACAATAAAAAGGACGATTTACTACGTTTAACTAATTCTCAATGCTTAAACCACAATGCTATCAATATTCAGTTCCTATGACAAAATAGAATCTATTACTTTGTAACATCCAACAAACAGACTAAATTATATTGAATTTCATCAGTTTTAGAGGACTACCTTTATAATGCTTTATACCTTATAGATGCGAAATATCTAAAGATGATCTCTCCTGATAGAGGACTCAGAAGTATTTTACTTTTGATTCTCTTTCACCACCGGAACCAGACTCATCTTGAATCAAATGATAACAGTCTTCTTACTTAGAATCACACAACACTAACTTCTTCACTACACCTTTTTGTTTTTCTTCCACACATCTTACTATTCAAAGCATCATCGTTCTAAAGAGTTGATAACGTAATTTTCACGCTGAAGCATAGGTGACCACGATTTATTCGTGGTTCCGTGGTTCATGACACATCTGCCATAAATCTTTTATAGCATGTTCATCTGTCGTAACACTACCCCTCCTTAGGTCTTGTGCGTCCCGAACAATTCTGGATTCCGAAACTTCTTCACCTTCGATGAAACGTGGACAAACAATCCACGTGAAACACCTTGCAATTTGTAGTTGGACGTCGACGAATGGGATACACTACGTCGTTAATTTTGTTAACTACTGTATACGGACCTTTCCAAGGTTTCTGAAGTTTTGGAAAAGATCTTGTCTTTCTATGTGGATTGTACAGCCAGGCAAGTCTCCTTGATTGAAAACAGTTCCATTTGTTTTATTGGAACTGTTCATATCTCATTTTGGTTCTCTCGCTTGCTAAATTGATGTTTTGTCTGACGGAGTGATGAATTTCTTCTAGTCGTTGTTGTAATTCTTGTACGTATTCTGGATTCTCATTCCACTGGTATTTCATACAAATGGAATGGATATTGGCATTGCTTCAGGACGAGCATATAAAAGGTCACAGGGAAGGCGTAACACTCTTCCAAAAAGCATCATGGAAGGTGTCTGTCCAGTTGTCTCATGCAGTGCTGTTCTGTATGCCAACAAAAGGAGTGGTATGTGGTGAAACCAGTAAGTTGATGGTTGTCGACAAACAATGCTAGATGTTATCCAATTCTCCTATTAAATCTCCCAACCATACCATCCGACTGAGGGTATAGGGGAGTTGTTCTGGTTTTCTGGATGCCCAATAGTTGGCAGATGCCTTTAAACACATTGGATTCAAAATTCCGTCCTTGATCAGAGTGGAGTTGCAAAGGTACTCCATACCAACTAATCAAGTTATGTACTATCAACGTTGCAACTGTTGTTGTTTCTTGGTCTTGGATGGGATAGACCTCAGGTCAATTCGTGAAAAAATCCATTACCACTAATAAATATCGATTTCCATCATCAGTCCTAGGAAACGGACCCATTACCTCAATGGCTATTCTCTCAAAAGGGATACCAACGTTAGAGGCCTGCAGCTTACCCCGACTCTGGTAAGGTTCTTCGATTCTTAGGGCCTTTCTTTTCTGCACAGGCCTCACCATCTTTCAACGTCTGCTCTACTTTTCAACCAATGAAATCGTTCCCTGGATTCAGCTAATGTCTTAGCAACACTGAAGTGTCCTACAATGACACTATCATGCACATCACTAGTTCTACTCGGGAGCAAGGAATGATTATCTACCAACGGATCAGCAAAGCAGTGGGATTCTCCCATCTTCAGCATAATACACTGTCTCTCACTTCTAAGGAGTCCCACTGTGCCCAGTAACTTTTGGTAGTTGGACTATACCTCGAGATTTGCTCCCAATTAGGTCTTACATCATATTTTTAATCAAAACCATTATTGGCTTTAGATCTGTATCATCTAGTTGGGACTTTCTAATTTCAATTGGACTCCAGATATTAGGAGTATCACTGTTTGTTTGTGTCGATGCTATTTGTCTTATGGGCATTATTTCTTTAGTTCCAAATTTCAACTCTGCCTTTAGCGCGCTTGGCTACTGATCTAAGGGACCTGGGTTCGAGCCCGGGGTAAGGCATGGATGTATGTGTCGTTTTTCTGCTGAGGTCCTGCCATCCTCTCAGACCTTCTGCTATGGAATATAAACTGACAGGCTCCTGTCAGACCTGTGTGGCAAGCAGCTGCTTGAGGGGGTATTTTTTTAACCACCTGACTGCAGCATGATCAGTGCGTATAAGAAATTTCTGCCATAGAGATAATGATGAAACTGTTCTATTGCTTTTACTATTGCTAACAGTTCTTTTCGTGTGACACAATAATTTCGTTCTGGTTTGGAAAGTATGCAATAACCTTTTCTTGTCCGTCTTGTTGTTGTGAAAGTACAGCACCAACTCCTGTGTTACTTGCGTCAGTATCTATTATGAACTGTTTTCCAGTTTGTGAACATACTAACATTGGTGTTGTGGAAAGATCTTGCTTCAACTCTTGAAAGTCTACGTCACATTTGGTGGTCCACATGAACCGCTGGCAATCCTACGTTAGACGATGTAGTGGCCTTGCGATGTTAGAGAAACCCTTGACAAATCTTCTACAGTAGGTGCAAAGTCCAATAAAACTACGAAGTTCATGAACATCTTGTGGTGGAGGCCAGTTTCTTACAGTTTCTATCTTACTAGGATCAGTCTTACACTCTGATGTAGTAATGACATGACCAAGGTAATGAACTTCTTGCTGGAACAGTTTACATTTAGTCGGTCCCAATTTTAGCTTGACTACCCTAAGTTTTTCAAACACTTGATGAAGATTTCTCGAATGTTTTTCAAAAGTTCTTCCAAGAACGATGATGTCGCCCAAGTAAACCAGGCAGACTTCCCAAGACAAACCTTTGAGCATCGACTCCATTAGTTGTTCAAACGTTGCAGGTGCATTGCAAAGTCCATATGACATCACTTTAAACTGCCAAAGTCCATTTCCTGTAGTGAAAGCTGTTTTCTCACGGTCTTCAGAATGTATACCAACTTGACAATAGCCGTTCTTCAAGTCTAATGTTGAGAACCGTTCTGACCCAGATAGAGTGTCAGTGTATCATCAATCCTGTGTAATGGAAAGCAGTCTTTTTTTGTTATATCATTTAATCTGCGCTAATCTACACAAAATCGGGTAGATCCATCCTTTTTTTTTGACAAGATCCACTGGTGATGTCCAGAGACTCTGTGATGGTTCTATAATTCTTGAGCTTCCATTCCCTTATGAGTTGTTCGTTTCCTCTCGTTTTGCTAATGGAAGCCTTCTTACTGGTAGATGGATTGGAGGAGATTCACCAGTGTTGATCTTATGTTCTGTCAGGTTAGTATGTCCATAATCATTCTATGTAGTCGAAAAAATGTCGGAAAACTCTTTCACTAGGTTCTCTGCCTTAGCAGCTTGGTCTTCAGTTAATATTTTTCTTGTTTCCTCCATAAGTCAGTAAGATGATATGGGATGTCTGTATGGTGTTGGTTTGAGTCAGTAATTTCTATTGTGTTTATACTTGCTACCCAAGAAATAGGTTCACATATTGCTAATTCTTCATCCTTTTTCAACTTTCTACTGGATTTGTTACAGTTTATCACTCTGATAGGAATCTGTTCTTTATCTACACTGACTAAAGTCCTTGCAACCAGAATACCATGATCCAAAGCTCCTTTATCAGAGGCATCAGTGACTCTAGATGTCTCTGTTCGATGTCCACGGACTATAATTTCACTTTATGCTGGGATCTCTGTATCTTCCGTCATTAATATTGGGATCACGCTTGATAAAGAATCAGATGTTCGGCTAAGCAGAGGGATCTCTTCTGTCTTATAGATGAGTAGGCTGTCAATGGGTCTAATGCTGAATCCATGTTTCTTCAGGAAATCTAGGCCTAATATGCATTCATCGTAGATGTCAGAGGTGTAAACAGGATGGCATACCAAACAGCTACCAACTCGGATGTTGAGTTCTATCTTTCCATGGACTTTAGCACGATGTCCAGTGGCTGTTTGTAGGGTTATATTAGACTGTATAGTTTTCCAGTTTGGGTGAATTATTATCTTCTTTATTATGTCTATCCCTGAGTAAAGTTACATTTGCACCAGTGTCTACTATTATACCGGCATTCATGTTCCATCAGCTACCAATCCGTTATTCTCACCATATAGGGTTAAAACGTGGGCGACTTCCCTGGGGCCAATCAATCAACAGTCAGCCTTTGCTCTTCACGTTGCTTCTACCGGTTCTGTTTTCTGTTAGACGTGCTTGAACTTTGCATCCACCACCTTTTGCAGTTGGCTCGAATGTGTCCAGTCTTGCCACAATTCCAACACTGGAGGTTTGTAGAAGTCCCTGGAGAGGAATCTTTAAACTCTTTCAAAACGGACAATATGGCTTTGGTTAATTCTTTCATTTCATTATCCTTTTCTACAGTTTCTTCTGCACTCACAAATCTCACTGTACGTTTGTTAACTTGGGAGGAAAGCCTGGAGCACTCGTACTTCATAGCATGTACCACAGCTGATTTTAAGGATTCACCTTTAAACATTCTTAGAGATTGTTGAGTGTCAGCGTCAGCAGTAGCATCAATAAATTGTAATTGAGCTACGTTATCTTGAATTTCTGGTGGACAGTTACTATAAGCCAATCTAGTAAGACTCTCGGTATCACTAGCAAGTTCTTGCAAAGTTTCACCAATCTTCTGCATGCGATGTTTAAATTGAGTCGTATAGTATTGTTTTAAATAACTATCGACAAACCTGAGTTCTATTGCAGAAACCAGACTTTGAAAATCAAGTCGTTTTTCTTCTGGAACTGACTGCAAAACTTTCGCAGCAGAATTTCTTAAGGAAAGCTGCCAGAAAACTTACCTTCTGGAATTCATTCCACTCATCAACTCTAGCGATAACTTCAAACTGTGTTTTAAATATTGTCCATGATGATTGACCATCTTATGTAGAAGGTTTAGCTGCATTTCTAGCGATATGTGTAAAAACATTATTTTCACTAAAATTACCATTGTCACAAGAAGAATGTAACATTTCATTGCTTAAAATCTACAACTGGCGTTCAAAATCAGTTTTTACAATTCAATTTGATGTTTATAATCTAACTTAACACTATCAAGTTTTGCATTAAAATCACAAGTGATTTCATTTACATTTCATCTTATATCTTCAATTTTTACCCTTAGATCCTTCATACTATCACATTTTCTGTTGAGTTCGGTTTTAATGTCCTTACATTAATCAGTGATTTCACTGATTTGATAAGATTGTTAATCATTATTCTCATCAGTAATCTTATCAATTTGAGAAGCCACTTCAGCTCTCAATTCGTTATTTTTCGGCTTTCAAGTCATCATTTTGTGTAGACATTTCGGTTTTCAAGTCATTATTTTGTCTAGCAAGGTCACCAATTTTACTGTTTATGTCATTATTTTGACTAGAAAGTTCAATTATTTTGCTGCTTTGGGCAGTTATGTTACCTTTAATGTCAGTCATCAGTTATATTAATTCATCCATACTTCTAGTAAAAGGCATTCAATTAAATTATCCCACTTCTGACACCAATTGGTATGAACTCAAGAGATGATAACTTAGCGTGAGTTCAAAAATAGTATATATGTATACCAAACTAAAGTATGAATGACGTAATATATTTCAAAGGCACAAAAAATTATACAAATTAATCAATCTTATCTAAACACAAGTATTTCAATTCCTCTTAGTATAAAGTCAAACCACTAAAAGGCCGATTTACTCTGATTAACTAATTCTCAATGCTTAAACCACAATGCTGTCAATATTCAGTTCCTATGAGAAAATAGAATCTAGTACTTTGTAACATCCAACAAACAAACTAAATTATATTGAATTTCATTTGTTTTAGAGGACTACCTTAATAATGCTTCATACCTTATAGATGCGAAATATCTAAAGATGATCTCTCCTGATAGAGGACTCGAAAGTAATTTTACCGTTGATTCTCTTTCACCACCGGAACCAGACTTGAATCAATTGATAACAGTCTTCTTACGTAGTATCACACAACACTAACTTAATATGATATATATTTATTTTATTTATCTGTCGTAACAGTATTGTATCCCTCCCCGACCCCCTCTGGTAGAAATTTCATCTTCCTTTTTGTGGAGGTCTAAAATTTATTTCGATTGTTACACCCCGAGATAAAAATACTATCCTCCTCTAGTCCGTAATAAAATGTTACCCCATTACACCTCACGATGAAAATTTTATCCTCCTCTTTTAGGGGAGGTCTGAAATTCTCTGAAATGTGGATATAGTAGGTGGCACTCCCGCCGTCACAAGCTTTTATTTTGCATAAATCTCATTACGATCGTTTTGCCCCTTACTGGTAAAAAATGTATCCCCGTTTTCTAAGGGAGGTGTGAAACTCTCTAAAGTAAATAATAGATGACATTCCTCATTTCCCAAACTTTCATTTGGCATTAAACTCATTATAATCAATTTCTTCCTTCTCCTCTTGGTAAAAATGATTTCCTTCCTCTTTAGAAGTGTGAAACTCTCTAAAGTTGTATTATATGGCACTCCACATGTGATTCAAAACAACTGCTAATGCTAATTCTATGAGAGACAGCGGTATTTCGCCGCGAATGTTAAATCTATGGGGATTTCAAGAAATTCAAACTCGGCCATTCCAATTTTGGTTGATTCCAATGGATTCACACATAGCTTATGTTCTTTCTCTGGGTGAAGGGAATGTTCATGTAAAGTTTGGGGACTAGCTCTTCTGAGAGCTGAGTGCAGAAGCATAGCGAAGGGATATGTTTTTTTTTTGGGGGGGGGGAGATAACGAAAATTTGACAACTCGAAAATCAAATATTGCCAACTGAGAAAATAAGCATTTTACCTATAATATTCATTATATTATAGGTAAAGTTATTTATCTGTCGTAACAGTATTGCACCCCTCCGCGATCCCACGAATCCCCTTTACTTCCATAAATGATGTACACTGAATTTCGCTCAGTAGGGGGGAGGGATTGCAGCTTCCATCGATTTCGGGTTTTACCAAGTGCCTTGTATTTTCGGTTTTATTAGGTACATCGATTTTCCAATTTTGCCATGATATCACAAAAAAAAAAAAACTCTTTAGAACATTTTTCCCAGTTGTCTCGATTTTTGCTAGGTTTTTTCGTTTTTGACAAGCTTTCTCGACGTCAACATCTATCCCAAATTTCACAAAACCATTTCTATTCTTCATAACTGGCTTTTTTTTACCAAGTGGCTTCAAATTTTGCCATCTTTCCTAAATTTTGTAAAGATTTCTCGATAGCGTCAACTATACTTAATTAAAGAAAACCCATTCTACTTTTACCTATCCTCCTATTTCCTTTGGCTTTGACATTTGTCGTTTGTGGATTTAACAGAAAAAGTTGTTCCGCCATATCTTTCGAACGCGATAGAGAAACTTAATGATTTATGTGTCAAATAAAGCTGGTGACTCGGGGAGTATCATAGGATAAAAAATATTACCCCTTCCAATGCTTTCTTCCCGCCGAAAAAGGGGAAATATTAAAACGATCCTTCCCCTATATCTCCAGAACGAACATGCTATACGTCAAACGAATGCTTCTAACGCGGGAAATGTCAGGCTACGAAAAATTAAACCCCGTACTTCCCTCCCCACTAAAAAGGAAGGAAATATGAAAATGATTTTTCCCATATCTCCTGATCGCAGGTGTTGAAAGCAGGGCCGGATTTATAATAAGGCACACTGGGCGATAGCTAGGGGCCACATCCGAAATGGTCTCACAAGACCATTTATTATTCATAAAGTTAATACTTTTTTTACTGCATTTAATTACTAAAACTAAATTTACAAATTGCTGATATATGATAAATAAACATTGCTACTATTAATACTTATAGTACTTTTCTCTTACCGCTGTTGTAACTTCAATCAGCTTCAAGCGTTTATCACTGTACTACACACTGTTATATGCAGTTTTCAGTGGTCAGTTCATTAGAGGGAATTAGGTTGTGTCTGAAGCGCTTAAGGGGTGAAACCAAAGCAAAACCTGTGGGGGCCGCTAAACGCATTCTTTCCCGTAAAATTTCACTGGAAGCAATTAATCACCCTTGTCGTAATTAGCGCTGAGGTATAGGCTCGTGTGATTGTCAGATATCAGTAGCAATAAGAAAGGGCTCTCAGTCACGGAAAGTTTAACAATGACAATTGCATAAAAGCCCTCAAGGTAGTTCTCTTGAAGTGCCTACCGGCTCTCTTAATTCTTGAATAGTAAAGTGATTTTTACTAAGAATGGCCTCCTTTCAAGTTTCTAGAAATGGGTTTGATGATAATTGATAGATGTACCAGTCTCACTCAGCTGCTATCAGAGAATCTTTAGAGACTTTAAAGGTGACTTTGAGTGGAAATTACTCATGGTTGATTGGAGAGGCTGATGGAATAGATGAAGGATGTGCCATTAACCTTAAAGATAGTTGAGATTCTCGGTTTCAAACTTTATACTTATTTTCCTAAACATCGTTCCTCACCAAACCCTTCTACATGTCCTCCTTTCCCATAAAAATTTTCATTGAGTTTATTGGCCAATCGGGAGCTTTGTGACACTCTGAGGCATGTTTTTGAGCTCATAAATTTGTGCTTCAGATAAAAGCACCTTCATTCGAGGTTCCGTTCATCTTCGATGTTGCCTACAGACTGATTCCAAGAAACCTTCGGCTTGCTATAAGTAGAATATAGAGTTTATCTGGACTGACGTGACAACAATACAATATTTATTCTTTTCCTTACATGCGGTTTCTTTCAACCTGGTTTTGAATTGTTCTGTTTTTTTTTAGAGTTAATTAGCCTTTAGAAATTTGTTGTTAATTTCAGTGTTCTTCCGAAATGTGTTTTGCCTTGTCTGTGGACCCTTTGTTTTAATCGGCATCTCCTTTCCTTGAATTTCTTAACCATTACTATGATTATTGAAAATATTGAAGATGTTAATAATACAATAGTGACTTTTATTTCCTCAAGGGAAAAAAAGCGTTTTTCAGTATTACTGGTTCTATCATTTTATTTTATTTAATCAATTCTTTATGAAGAATATTGAATGAGAGGCGTAATTGTGAAGAAATAATTGTTTTTTGGCTTATAATATTGAGAGTGTTTCTTGAGAGTAATTGAAAGTGGAATAAGCATATAGATTATTTAGTGTTAAGCTATGCATATTTCGATTCAATTTAATGAAAAGAATTTATATTGAATTTTACGATTCCAGTCTGTTTAAATTTATTATTATTATTATTACTGATTTTTATTCATAAAAGTAAAGAGTACAGTACATTTACCACTTGACCTTATCTTCAGCAAAATGAATAAATTAAATAAAGCATTTGTCATTCATCCACAATAATGGTTTACAGCATAAATATTTCACAGAACACCACATATAATGTTCAGCTAATTTGTTTTCTCAATAATCTTTCAACTTCTTTTTTAGATTTGAGTCTGCTATATGCATTTATATTTAATATTTCTCTTCGGATAGCATTAAATATTAGTGGTAATTGATATTCGGATGTACATTTTCCTCAGTGTCCAAAATTGGTTATATTGTTTAATATTTTTGGTTTTGAAGATTTAACACGCCATTTATCATAATACACTTCTAAAATAGTCATTCACTGCGATACACTTCTGAAATAACCCATTCATCACGACACACTCGTGAAATAGCTTATTCACTGCGATACACTTCTGAAATAACCCATTCATCACGACACACTCGTGAAATATCTTATTCACTGCGACAATACTTCTCAAAATCCCATTCACTGCGACAATACTTCTCAAAATCTCATTCACTGCGACACACATTCTGAAATAGTCCATTCACCGCGACACACTTCTATAATTGTCCATTTACAGAAGTGTGTCGCGGTGAATGGACTATTTCAGAAGTGTGTCGCGGTGAATAAGCTATTTCAGGAGTGTGTCGCGGTGAATGGACTATTTCAAAAGCGTGTGGTGCAGAATGGACTATTTCAGAAGTGTGTCGCGGTGAATGGGCATTTCAGAAGTGTGTCGCAGAGAATAGGCTATTTCAGGAGTGAGTCGTGGTGAATAAGCTATTTCAGAAGTGTATCGCAGTAAATGGAATATTTCAGAAGTGTGTCGCGGTGAATCGGCATTTCAGTAGTGTGCCGCCGTGAATAGGATATTTTAAGAATGTGTCGTGGTGAATGGGCTATTTCAGAAGTGTATCGCAGTGAATGAACTATTTCAGAAGTGTATCGTAAGAACACTGAAATTAACAACTGAATGGAAAAATGTACCTCATCGATCCATAACACTTTCGAAGGCCACATATCGTCGAGCTGCATCCTCGCCAGAAATCGCAAAGCGAAGTCATTATTGTATTACTAGCATCTTCATACTTCAGAAGTGTGACACTGAAATTAGCAACTGAATGAAAAAATGCGCCTCATCGATCCATAAGACTTTCGAAGGCCACATGTCGTCGAGCTGCATCCTCGCCAGAAATCGCAAAGCGAAGTCACTATTTTATTACTAGCATCTTCATACTTCAGAAGTGTGACACTGAAATCAGCAACTGAATGAAAAAATGCACCTCATCGATCCATAAGACTTTCGAAGGCCACACGTCGTCGAACTGCATCCTCGCCAGAAATCGCAAAGCGAAGTCACTATAGTATTACTAGCATCTTCATACTTCAGAAGTGTGACACTGAAATTAGCAACTGAATGAAAAAATACGCCCATCGATCCATAAGACTTTCGAAGGCCACATGTCGTCGAGCTGCATCCTCGCCAGAAATCGCAAAGCGAAGTCACTATTTTATTACTAGCATCTTCATACTTCAGAAGTGTGACACTGAAATTAGCAACTGAATGAAAAAATGCGCCTCATCGATCCATAAGACTTTCGAAGGCCACATGTCGTCGAGCTGCATCCTCGCCAGAAATCGCAAAGCGAAGTCACTATTTTATTACTAGCATCTTCATAGTTCAGAAGTGTGACACTGAAATTAGCAACTGAATGAAAAAATGCGCCTCATCGATCCATAAGATTTTCGAAGCCACATGTCGTCGAGCTGCATCCTCGCCAGAAATCGCAAAGCTAAGTCACTATTGTATTACTAGAATCTTCATACTTCAAAAGTGTGACACTGAAATTAGGAACTGAATGAAAAAATGCGCCTCATCGATCCATAACACTTTCGAAGGCCACATGTCGTCGAGCTGCATCCTCGCCAGAAATCGCAAAGCGAAGTCATTATTGTATTACTAGCATCTTCATATTTCAGAACTGTGACACTGAAATTAGCAACTGAATTAAAAAATGCGCCTCATCGATCCATAAGACTTTCGAAGGCCACATGTCGTCGAGCTGCATCCTCGCCAGAAATCGCAAAACGAAGTCACTATTGTATTACTAGCATCTTCATACTTCAGAAGTGTGACACTGAAATTAGCAACTGAATGAAAAAATGCGCCTCATCGATCCATGAGACTTTCGAAGGCCACATGTCGTCGAGCTGCATCCTCGCCAGAAATCGCAAAACGAAGTCACTATTGTATTACTAGCATCTTCATACTTCAGAAGTGTGACACTGAAATTAGCAACTGAATGAAAAAATGCGCCTCATCGATCCATGAGACTTTCGAAGGCCACATGTCGTCGAGCTGCATCCTCGCCAGAAATCGCAAAACGAAGTCACTATTGTATTACTAGCATCTTCATACTTCAGAAGTGTGACACTGAAATTAGCAACTGAATGAAAAAATACGCCTCATCGATCCATGAGACTTTCGAAGGCCACATGTCGTCGAGCTGCATCCTCGCCAGAAATCGCAAAACGAAGTCACTATTGTATTACTAGCATCTTCATACTTCAGACGTGTGACACTGAAATTAGCAACTGAATGAAAAATTGCGCCTCATCGATCCATAAGATTTTCGAAGGCCACATGTCGTCGAGCTGCATCCTCGCCAGAAATCGCAAAACGAAGTCACTATTGTATTACTAGCATCTTCATACTTCAGAAGTGTGACACTGAAATTAGCAACTGAATGAAAAAATGCGCCTCATCAATCCATGAGACTTTCGAAGGCCACATGTCGTCGAGCTGCATCCTCGCCAGAAATCGCAAAGCGAAGTCACTATTATATTACTAGCATCTTCATACTTCAGAAGTGTGACACTGAAATTAGCAACTGAATGAAAAATTGCGCCTCATCGATCCATAAGATTTTCGAAGCCACATGTCGTCGAGCTGCATCTCGCCAGAAATCGCAAAGCGAAGTCACTATTGTATGACTAGCATCTTCATACTTCAGAAGTGTGACACTGAAATTAGCAACTGAATGAAAAAATGCGCGTCATCGATCCATAAGACTTTCGAAGGCCACATGTCGTCGAGCTGCATCCTCGCCAGAAATCGCAAAACGAAGTCACTATTGTATTACTAGCATCTTCATACTTCAGAAGTGTGACACTGAAATTAGCAACTGAATGAAAAAATGCGCCTCATCGATCCATGAGACTTTCGAAGGCCACATGTCGTCGAGCTGCATCCTCGCCAGAAATCGCAAAACGAAGTCACTATTGTATTACTAGCATCTTCATACTTCAGACGTGTGACACTGAAATTAGCAACTGAATAAAAAATTGCGCCTCATCGATCCATAAGATTTTCGAAGGCCACATGTCGTCGAGCTGCATCCTCGCCAGAAATCGCAAAACGAAGTCACTATTGTATTACTAGCATCTTCATACTTCAGAAGTGTGACACTGAAATTAGCAACTGAATGAAAAAATGCGCCTCGTCGATCCATAAGACTTTCGAAGGCCACATTTTGTCGAGCTGCATCATCGCCAGAAATCGCAAAGCGAAGTTACTATTGTATTACTAGCATCTTCATACTTCAGAAGTGTGACACTGAAATTAGCAACTGAATGAAAAAATGCGCCTCGTCGATCCATAAGACTTTCAAAGGCCACATGTCGTCGAGCTGCATCCTCGCCAGAAATCGCAAAGCGAAGCCAGTATTTTATTTCTAACATCTTCATACTTCAGAAGTGTGACACCGAAATTAGCAACTGAATGAAAAAATTGCGCCTCATCGATCCATAAGACTTTCGAAGGCCACATGTCGTCGAGCTGCATCCTCGCCAGAAATCGCAAAGCGAAGTCACTATTGTATTACTAGCATCTTCATACTTCAGAAGTGTGACACTGAAATTAGCAACTGAATGAAAAAATGCGCCTCATCGATCCATAAGACTTTCGAAGGCCACATGTCGTCGAGCTGCATCCTCGCCAGAAATCGCAAAGCGAAGTCACTATTGTATGACTAGCATCTTCATACTTCAGAAGTGTGACACTGAAATTAGCAACTGAATGAAAAAATGCGCGTCATCGATCCATAAGACTTTCGAAGGCCACAGTCGTCGAGCTGCATCCTCGCCAGAAATCGTAAAGCGAAGTCACTATTGTATTACTAGCATCTTCATACTTCAGAAGTGTGACACTGAAATTAGCAACTGAATGAAAAAATGCGCGTCATCGATCCATAAGACTTTCGAAGGCCACAGTCGTCGAGCTGCATCCTCGCCAGAAATCGCAAAGCGAAGTCACTATTTTATTACTAGCATCTTCATACTTCAGAAGTGTGACACTGAAATTAACAACTGAATGAAAAAATGTGCCTCATCGATCCATAAGACTTTCGAAGACCACATGTTGTTGAGCTGCATCCTCGCCAGAAATCGCAAAGCGTAGTCACTATTGTATTACTAGCATCTTCATACTTCAGAAGTGTGACACCGAAATTAGCAACTGAATGAAAAAATGCGCCTCATCGATCCATAAAACTTTCGAAGGCCACATATCGTCGAGCTGCATCCTCGCCAGAAATCGCAAAGCGAAATCACTATTGTATTACTAGCATCTTCATACTTCAGAAGTGTGACACTGAAATTAGCAACTGAATGAAAAAATGCGCCTCATCGATCCATAAGACTTTCGAAGGGCACATGTCGTCGAGCTGCATCCTCGCCAGAAATCGCTAAGCGAAGTCACTATTATATTATTAGCATCTTCTTACTTCAGAAGTGTGACACTGAAATTAGCAACTGAATGAAAAAATGCGCCTCATCGATCCATAAGACTTTCGAAGACCACATGTCGTCGAGCTGCATCCTCGCCAGAAATCGCAAAGCGAAGTTACTGTTGTATTACTAACATCTTAAATATTTTCAATAATCAGGCGAGAATATTGAAGATGCTAATAATGCAATAGTGACATTTTACACAATCTATTCGCTGCAAGCACTGAATGGACTATTTCAGAAGTGTGTCACAGTGAATGGGCATTTCAGAAGTGTGTCGCTGTGAATAGACTATTTCAGGAGTGTGTCGTGGTGAATGGGCTATTTCTGAAGTGTATCGCAGTGAATGGACTATTTTAGAAGTGTATAGTGGTAAATAGACTATTACAGAAGTGTGCCGCGGTGAATGGACTATTTCAGAAGTGTGTCACGGTGAATGGGCATTTCAAAATTGTGTCACCCTGAATAGGCTCTTTCAGAAATGTGTTACGGTGAATGGGCTATTTCAGAAGTGTGTCGCAGTGAATGGGCTATTTCAGAAGTGTGTCGCAGTGAATAAACTATTTCAGGACTCTGTCGCGGTAAATGGTCTATTTTAAAAGTGTGTCGCACTGAATGAACTATTACAGAAGTATGTTCCGCTGAATGGACTATTTCTGAAGTGTGTGGCGGTAAATGGAATATTACAGAAGTATGTCGCAGTGAATGAATTTCTGAATTAATTTCAGAAGTGTGTCACATTTAATTGACTATTTCAGAAGTGTTTCGCGGTTAATGGGCTCTTTCAAAAGTATGTTCCGCTGAATGAACTATTTCAGAAGTGTTTCATGGTGAATGGCTCTTTCAAGAGTGTATTCCACTGAATGGACTATTTCAGAAATGTGTCTCACTGAATCGTCTATTTCAGGAGTGTGTCGCGGTGAATCAGCTATTCCAGAAGTGTGTCGCGGTGATTGGGCTATTTCAGGAGTGTGTCACGGTGAATGATCTATTTCATGAGTGTGTTGTACTGAATGAGCTATTTCAGAAGTGCATTGCAGTGAATGGGTTATTTCATATGTGTGTCGCGGTGAGTGGACTATTTCGTAAGTGAATCGCGGTGAGTTGGCTATTTCGTAAGTGAGTCGCGGTGAATGGGCTTTTTCAAGAGTGTGTCGCGGTGAATGGGTTATTTCTTAAGTGTGTCATGTTCAATGGAATATTTGAGAAATGTGTTGCAATGAATGGGCTCTTTAAGGAGTGTGTTCCGCTGATGGACTATATCAGAAGTGTATCGCTGTGAATGGATTATTACAGAAATGTGTCACGGGGACTATGAATTCAGAATGAATTTCAGAAGTGTGTCACATTCAATGGACTATTTCAATATGAATGAATTTCAGAAGGTGTCAAATTTAATGGGCTATTTCAGTCTGAATGAATTTCAGAATTGGGTCACATTTAACGGACTATTTCAGAAGTCTTTCGTACTCAATGGGCTATTTTAAGGGTGTGTTCTGCCGAATGGACTATTTTAAAAGTGTTTCACGGTGAACGGCTCTTTCAAGAGTGTATTCCGCTGAATGGACTATTTCAGACGTGTGTCTCGCTGAATCGGCTATTTCAGGAGTGTGTCGCAGTGAATCGGCTATTTTAGAAGTTTGTCACGGTGATTGGATTATTTCAGGAGTGTGCACGGTGAATGGGCTATTTCAGAAGTGTATGCGGTGAATGGTCTATTTAAGAAGTGTATGCGGTGAATGGTCTATTTAAGAAGTGTGTCGCGTTAAATTGGCTGTTTCAGAAGTGCGTCGCAAGGAGAAAAAGTTTGAAAAGCCCTGGCACGCGACGGTGACATTTGTCAGCCTTTTTTATAATAATGAATATTGCAGCAACAAATTCCCAAATTTTCTACAATTAATTGCATATTGTGTGTAGAAATACAGCTTAATTTTTTTGCTAGAAAATCTGGCTTTACACAGAAGAAACGTCATATCCAGTAAAGAACAAAATTGCAAAGTATACCTTGTAATGGTAAATAGCAAATTGCAAAAATACCCAATCTACAATAGATTGTTTTCTATGCAAGAGAGGAAAATGAGAGATAGGGGTCACGTATGTAATGAAAAAAACATCATGGACGACTATAAAATGCCTGATATGTCACAAATATTTATGTAAATCGCATTAATAGTGAATAAAAAGTATTTGCATTGAATATGAATGTTCATTAGTTCTTTATGATTCGAAGTTTCTTTATAGTTTATATAATGAATGCTATCATATACAATTTAAAAATTAAAATTAAAATTCATATTTTTCTCCTTTTTTGTTTTATTTACATTAAAAAGAGAAATAAATATCCATGAAATCCCACATAATGCACTTGTCGCATTGCGATGCGCCGCTCGATTACATATGTAACTCTTTTTGGCGCAAGTTGTTAAAGATTAAATAACGAAAATTTCATATCTGTCCTATTATTTTCAGATACCGAATTTCTTCTTATTTCGAACGCTAAAATAAAAACATAATTTGTAATGATTTGATTAATATATTTCACTCCTTCAAAGCACCTCGAGTAAAGTGATGCAAGACACGGTAATATTTTAAATAATCATTTATTTTTAATTGCATTACAGTCTGTCATAATATAAATGTGAAAAATGAACACAATATGTAATCTCAATACATATATTACACATTTTCACAAAGAAATTATATTCAAGAGTGAACGAACGAACGATTTAAAGAGAAAAAATATTTTATATATTACATCCGAAATGAAACCATTAATTATGAAATTGCGAATGTTTACAATGAATTAGAACTGTGGATGATGTTTTGCTTTACATTGTGTAACTATTGTAGCTATCTACAAGCTCCATCATTTGTTTTCCTGCAATGCTAAAATTTTCAGCAGTGCGTGCACACTTGGTCGGGGAAACACGAAAGGAGAAAAAGAATTTGAGGGGAAAATTTCGATTAGGTCGAAGTCGAGCTTAACATTTAGAAATCTAGCTCTTTGAATACAAAGTGAAAAATTATCTAGTCATCTTGACTTCAAGTAATTAGACTTCAAGTTTGATTGCTTTTAGGTAATGTGTAAACTGAAGAGATTTTTCGGCGTATTTGTTCAACTACCAAGGAAGATATCACCCGGAATTTAACGTCTTGAGCCGGGTGGGATATGAACCCACGAACTCCTGATAACATATAATGTGCTCTGGTCGCTGAGCTACTAGCCGCCTATCAAGATCTCTAATTGATATTATGAACTTTCTGTAAACAATACACAATTCTCTGTCTCAGAAAGGTATTGTCCCAGATGTTCTCAGCTTATTATATACTAAGAACAGACTTGTTATTATTTCTTGTGACTGAGAGCAGCTGGGACAATACCTTTATGACACACAGAAAATTGTATACTGTTGGTAAAAAAATCCTAGCATAAATTAGAAGAAATCTTGATCGGCGGCCGGTAGCTCAGCAGTCAGAGCACCTGAAATGTCATCAGGAGATCGGGGTTCGTATCTCACCCGGCTCAAGACAATTTTTCCTCGAAAATTGATCGATGTTAAATTCAGACTGATATCTTACATTAGGTACTGTGGCTAATGAAAAGGAAAAAGGTCGATATATAAAACATTCATTTGATATAAAGGTGGCTCAAATTAAAAGTGGGCAACCACTGTATATGGGTAATGAACTGAGTGATATTTGTGCCGTCATACGAGGAAACATATATACATTGGAGACATTCATTAAGAACGGAATGAGTGGCAGATATCGTCTAGAATGTGATTGACATTGTGTAGATTCCAGACAAACCTCTCATGGAAGCAAGTAGTAGGGGAAATGAAAGTACTGATGCAAAATTAAGTGTGCGAAATCCGTTGTTAACCTACGGGAGAGGTTGTTTAAGATGAATTTTTAAAATAATTTTTACATTGACAGTTGAACAGTATGCAGGAGACTGATGTTTAAAATTTAAAATTGCCTATCAGGTCTGCTGTTGAATGAGGTTCTGGATCATGACGATACCATCAATTTCAGCATTATTGCGAAACTATGAGCATTTGAAAGCAGGAAATAAAGTCGAAACACCCAAGACTTTTGATTGTTTCGTTGCATGGCAACGCTCTCTCCTATATAAACGAGTAACAATAACAACGTTGAACGGGTACGGTAGGGAATGTCTGGAACATCCTTTCTGTAGCCTGGCATCTGCTCTATTATATTTCCACAATTCTAGACCGTTAATAAAGCTCATACGTTAGAGAAAGTTGAAGTCAGAAGAAGTGCGGTGTATTTGCACAAATCCTCATGCAACAGCTAAAATCTCTAATAAAAAGGGTATCACGTTGCCAATTTCATGTTGAGGAAAATGTCAATAGAAATGACGAATTTGAACAGATTAATGAATGATTTACGTTTCATTTCTGTCTTGTCCACTTTTCACTTAACGAACTCTTATAAAACTGATACAGTGGTCAGAAACCCTGGTTCTTTTCATAAGTATACTCTACTACGTCAAGACTTAACTGTGCATTTGTCAGAGGAACTTTTGTATCTTTCTGCTGACTCGTACGAGAAATCTTTCAGTTACTATGGTTTTAGTTTTACCAGTCTATGAATGGAATAATAATTACAAATTGAAAAACGAATTAATCCATTAGAAGAGAGATTTTTAGTCAGGTAGAAATTAACTGATTTATGGTTGAAATAAAATATCGGCTAGATACAAAGGCAAAAAGATAAGTTCGATTTGACGTATTTTCCAAAATACCACTGTGGTCGATGAAAGGAAAAGAATTTGTAATAATGTTATTAATGGAGCTATTATTAGGCACTTTTTGTATTTTCAGTAAATGAAATTGCATTTTTCAGCTGGATTCATTGGACTTCCGACTGGACAAGCAAAAGTTTCTGCGAAAGCTGGGAAGTTAATCAAAGGCCCTTTTATCCTGTTAACAAAGCAAAAAAAATACGTGTTGAGACTGAAATTATGCACGATTATAAATCTAATAATATTTACTTCAAAGTAAAGCTATATAATTGTATAAAAGTATGTCGAAGAATATACACTGAAGTGCCATTGAATTAGGGACAAATACCTAGTACGTGTTGGACACCCTCTGGCCCTGATAATGGCCGCCACACGACGAGGCAAGGACTCCACAAGCTTGCGTAAATGTTACATAGGTATGGCCCATGCATTCTCCAGAGCTATCCACAATTCTCTCAACGTCGTCGCTGATGGGACACTGACCCAAACGCTCTGTTCGACGCTATCCCAAAGATTTTCGATGGGATTTAAATCTGAACTTCTAGGTGGCCAATTCATTATTTCAAAGTCAGCAGAATACTGCTGCAACCATGCAATAACCAACCTGGACCTGTGAGATGAATAGTTGTCTTACTGGTAGACGCCATCTTCATTGGGATGCATGATGGCCATAAATGGGTGTAAATGGTCAGCTATGAGTTCCACATGCCGGGATGCATTGAGAGTCGTCAGTACACATACCAAAGGTCCCACAGACGTCCAACTGAAGACACCCTAGGTCATCAATGATCCACCACCAGTTTGTACTGTTCCGACCTGACATGCAGGATCCATGACTTCACGGGGTTCGCGCCACACCCTCAGTCTACCATCGGCGTGATGAAGTTTAAATCGGGATTCATAACTTCAGTTTATCCGTAGCCAATTTTCGATGATCCAGTTTCGATGTTCTTTAGCCCAGACAAGGTATTGAACACGATGTCGTGCCGTTAGAAGTGGGACTCTTGTAGGTAGGTGGCTCCCGAAGCCGAGATGATGAAGTGAGAGTTGCACGGTTCGTGCATTGACTTCCCTGCTGGAACCCGCATTCAGATGGAAAGTGATTTCATATAATATCTGGCCCCTATCGGTTCGTACGATTCGATTCAGATGGCGAAGCCCACGATCGTTCAAGGCTGGTTATCCTTTGCAGTTTGTCCGGGTGCTTGCTTTTTCTGCAGCAATTTTCATATTCCCGGAACACACTTGAAACTGTCGTAGGGGAAAATCTAAGTTCGTTGACCATTTCGGAGATCGAGTGTCCCATCCGTCGGACACCTACGATCTGCTCTCTGTCGAATGCATCTAAATCCTGAGCCTTTCCCATTATGCTTCTCACAACGAATTCTTGGGGAAGCCAAAGCTGGCAGCTATATATGACCAAACTTTCAGTCACGCATGCGCGCAAATGCGGTAATGAATTTGGATAACGTCTCCTACCCCTAATTCAATGACACTTCAGTGTATAATTACAATATTTTTAATTGAATCTTGGTTTTTGTATTGAACTTTAGTTCAGAATTTATTTTAAGATATATTTTCGTTAGAATTTTCATACATTAAACAATATGGGGGATGCTGCTCGCTGGGTAACGCGCCTGGCTCATAATCTGCATCTCCGAATTTTCAGTCCCACCTGGGCAAGCGCTGAAATTTATCGCCGCTCTGACAGTAAAAGGACACTGATGGACTTCGAAAACCGGCGTCCGTCGATCGAATGGGACTTACAACTGTGGCTTCGTGTGCAGGAGATAACCATACTCCGTGCATGTTGAAGAACACTATGGGCAGCCTTGACGGGAGGCTTCCATTTATCTCCGAACAGCTATCCAATGGGTTCCCTTCCTCATATCTTTTCAGAGTTCTTAAGGTCCATGTGACTTGGTAATTGTGTGCAAAAAAAGTGCCGCTCAGAAGTAAAATAACCCAAGTCAACAACATTAAACAATAACTAGTTTCCCTGAAAACGAGAGAAATGCATGAACAATTGAAACTGATTTCAGCTATTAAAATAATCATTATTTTTTTTAATTTAAGCAAAATTTGAAATTTTGCCGTATATTTTCCTTAATGTTATTTAGCTGATACATATTATTTCTAACAGCTTTTATATTTATCTTAGATCAGCGTTTGATAATAGAAGGAATTACTCCAAATCCGACCGACAGGATGAAATATTTTTCAGACTGTTACATATATCTCCATTTCTATTAAATTAGATTAAACATAGTTTTTAACTGTAAAATCATTTGCATTCTTAGTAAGGAAAACTATTGAAGTTTTAAAAATGCTCGTATGTTAGGTTGTGTTGTTTTCATCCCTAACCGACATTATTTACGTGTACATTTGGCTAAATGGACAGATAAATCACGAGAAACCCCATCACTCAAAGCTGGATAGAGAAAAAGGAAAAAGGAGAAAAAGGATGATCAGTTGTCAGGAGACAGAGCAATCATCACTTCAGTGCCATGCGTAGTGTATGGCCCTCCTATACACGGACCACAGAGTAATGTCCCTCCTATACACGGACCACAGAGTAATGTCCCATCGTTATCCCCTTTCTCACCAAGAGCAGAACGAGTTTAACGAAGAAAAATCTAACAGTGTGGGAACTTGAACCTGAAGACATCAGAATACAAACATGGATGGCGACAGACTAAAACAAACGCCGTCCCCCAATATCCAGGTTTTTCATATGTATACTTTTTCATTTATAAATGTAGAGGAGGTGTTTAGTTAACCTTATATTTTACCAATCATGAAATTTTATATTAGTTTTCAAGAAACCGACCATGATAAGTTCTATAAAATACAGAAGAGGAAATCATAAAAAAAGAAAACCTGTTATTAATTATTATGAAGGTAGTAGTGCAAGATGTCTTCCTAGTGGACATTTCCAATAGTTCCACTACTGGTTACAATTACTGTAAACAGGGTCCGGATCTAGAAAAAAAATAAAGAGTGGGAGGGTATACTACCTCCTACCATTCTTTACTTTTTCCGTTTATTTTATTGAGTCGGCAAAAAATAAAAGAATTGGCCAAGAGACTGGATTTTTCTCTTTAGAGTAACATTTTACCCTTTGGTTTAAAAGTTTTTGATCAATTCCATGAAAAACGCTTTAAATATGCACAAGGTTAATACTTTTGTCCTCTATTACCCTTACTAGATTTTCAAAAGCCCCCTCCCCCACCCCCTCTCCCCCCTAGATCGGGTTACGTTGGGAACTGATCAGTTTTACAACCCAAGGAAGATTTATTTATATAAAATCTTAATATTTTTATTTATGAATAAACACTGGATATTTAACACTATATCAACTTATGATATCAGACGAGGAAAACATAAATTTGCTGTGTCTTTGCTACTTAAATATATATTACGACGTCATTTTGTATACATAGCACCAGACTATATAACAGTTTAGATCTAAATACAAGAATTGGTGTTAATCTATCAAAATTTAAATTAAAGATTCGATAATTCATTTTTATGTTAAACAATTATGAAGAAACATTCAGATCGTAATCTTACTGTGTGATATACTGCAAGTTTTTGTTATTATTACGTTAACATTATTTTGAACTGCGATGAATAGCTCTTAAACAAAGTTTGGCCACAAATTGTAAATATAGTAATTGAAATTGAAACCAAAACGAGTACTTTGATAATCGTTGGTTTCTTTAAGAATTGTTATTATTATTATTATCTGAAATTCAGTTGTTTTATTTTATTATGTGATGAAATTCTTATGGGTGTGATGTATATAATAACATATATGGTTGCTAGCGTGCTCCGCTACTAATCAAAGGTTAAGTGGTCTGCTAGTGCCTGACGAAGATTCCATTCCATCTGTGCTATTCTGAGTCTTACAGCATCCTGACCTTGTGCGATGAACTTAAATACCTTCTTAAAATATTTGGAGCCAACAACATCGAACCATCTTTGCATCACAGCCCACATATGTGGCGATATGGCGGTTAAATCATCCGACTTCAAACACCTAAACTCCGTCCACACTCAAATGCATTCGTCCTCAATATCTGCTCCAACACTCTTTCGTAGCTTGGTCCGGAGAACTATAGAGCCGAAAACATTTGTAATAGCCGCTCAGAGTTCGTCCTCTGATCAGCCGCAGATACCCGCGTGTTTGTCATGAGAACCTAACCCTTTCAGCTGTCTCTGCCCTGCTCTTTTATTATGTATTAAATGCCGAAATTTAGGTCTATAGAGCGTTCTATCTCGGGTCGCTACCCTGCAGTGATATGTGATTTGCATGCAAATCTGATACTTTTGTGGGTAGTGCAATTTCTGTGTCACAGAGTGTATGTTTTATAAAGTTCTTCCTCGTGCTGCCATTTAATATGCTGCTCTGACATGATTATCTCAGGGGAAATCGACTTATTAACTGCACTTTATATACACTGAAAGTGCAGTTTATTATACACCACACCCATCCACAAACCTGCCATACTCTCCCACAATAATGCAGCCAGCTGAAACCGCTCGTGGGCTATAAATATATCAGATGCCTACCTGCTGTATAGCGTACCTGCGTTTGTTATGATGAGTAAACACGGGGACCTGAGCAAGCTCGATCATGGGAAGATAGTTGATGTGAGGAAGATGAGGTGTTTCTTATCCGCGACTGTAGAACATCTATTCATTCTATCTGCGACCATCGCACGTGTGTATCAGGACTACATCAAAACCGCCAAACCCTCCATCCACTGGTAAAATGTAGCCTTAACTGGATCATTGCTGTTCGAGGTGAGTGTCGCTTCTCCCGTATTTAATGTAATAGAGGGCCACAAGGCAGATGATAACATCGGCATTCAAAGACAGAGCAACTACGAAGGTTTCTGCAAAGACCATTCGATGTACGATGGCAAGACTGGCTATGACATCCGACACCCATATCGAGTACTCTTGTTAATAATATGTCACTGGGCTATGAGGCTGCAGTGGGAGAAGGTATATTGCTAAGAAACCGTGGAAGATTAGAAACAGGTAGCTTGGTCTGCCGAATTGAGGTGCCAACTAAAACACACCAATGGGAGGTTGCATGTGTGGCATAGACCATATGCCGCCATGGATCCTCCTAACTGTCGAATCGGAGTGTTACCTGCCGGTGGAGGTAGTGTAAAGTTCTGGGGCATGTTTACATGGACAATCTCGGGACCCCATGGAGCTACTGAGACCAAAATCAACACATAAGACTATGTTGACATACTTGCCGACTACCTACACCAGTCCTACACCAGTTCATGGTTATCCCATGAAATAATAAGCTGAAAAAAAAAGATGTCTACAGGACACATCCTTTGATTCTTTACTACTGAATCATGGTTATACATTTCGAACACCAGAATGCCTTCCTTCAAGACAATGACCATCTCAACATTCTCATTTGGTTAAGGACTGGTTGGAGTATCATTCCAGTGAGTTCACAATCCGGATTTTAACCCTATTGGGCATCTGTGTGACAAAATGGAACAATGAATTCGAGCTTGAAACACATCACCGGCAATTCTCAGTGCTTTACGAACGGCTATCCTGGAAGCGTGGGACGCAATTCCACATAAACGTTTCTAACATCCGATAGAGTCCATGCCACGTGTTACTGTTGTTGTGAGGGCGAAATATGGACCCACACGTTATTCGGTGGGGGTGTAAAATAAATTGTCCTTTCAGTGTAGAATTAGTTAGCAGAAAGGAAACCACCTCATGAAAAACGTAAATATATCCTTGTTTCATAAACAAAGCTGTAAATATTCACCAAAAAGCAAAAAATAAAATCTTGAAATCGGCAAGCTTAGATAAATCTAGTATTTTTGGAATAAAATTTTTTGGGGTAATCTAATTTTTTTTTGTTCAGCCATAAATATATATACAAAAAACACATGCAATATATGAAAAAGGCACATAGAGTAATAAAAAAGGCAGGAGCAATATGTAAAAAAAGTCATGTATAATATTTAATAAAGGCACGTGCAATAGTAAAAAATAGGAAAAAAATGCTAAAGGTGCCATGGCTCTCCAAAAAACATAAAGAAATAAATTTAGCACCTGCCATAAAAATGGTTGGTTACCTGTGGTCTAGATAGCAATGATCAACTGGTGGCCTATGGCACTTGTGGCCCTCGAAATATTTTGTGCGCCCCGTGGAAAAATCTCAGGGACTCATTTTTATATTTTGAGTACCCTTGGTATATAATCTTATTTATATATTTTTCATTTATTACCTTTTCAGAGATTAGTTGTTATGCTGTTTCTTAAAGAATATTGGTATCTTTCTTTACTCTTTTTTCATTTATATAACCATATTAAACCATTATGGTCCAAATTATGGTATTATTAGTAATAAGAAACGTTTAATACAATAAAAGTTATTTTTCATTCTTAATTTTATTTTTGAAGAAAATTTAATGATATTATTTAAGAAGTAGAGAAGACAAGATTTAATGAGTAGAATTAACTTTTACCTATGTTCAAAAGGACTGTGACGATCCTCGAGGTATCTTTCGTAACCCTTCTTTGAACGAACTTCGCACCAGAGCTGTAGAAAAAAAGAGGCAAAAAAATAATGAAACAATCTTTATAACTAGAAGTTTTTCTCATTTTGAACATACAGAGGACGACTCTCTCTCCTGATACATTGAAGGAATATTATTCATTGTTGCTTTTTATGGCTTAATTCACCAATGACTTGTAGGAAAGTTTGATATATCAATTATACAGATTCATCAACTCAACTGCTTTCATCCACACTTCGCCATTGATTCAGACTAGTGCTAAATGTGATTCTATGTTTCCTTCTTTTCCCAAAATCAGTAGATCCCAAATGGGTCGTTTTAGAAATTTGCTGCGGGGTGAGCGTTCTCGTAAATTCCTAAGCACGAAAAGGTTAGGAACAACTGCCCATAACGAACTTGGGTCAGCCAAGGAACATTCCTCTTTGTACATTTCTGAAGATGATTACCAAAAGCAATTGAAAGCCTCGGACACCAATCATCATACTGCATATAATTCAGTAGTGCCCAACAAATGATTTGCACAAGCCACTTTGATGAATGAAGGTTTGATGAATGTTTTGATGAATGAAGGTTTTCTGCAAGACATATAGGTTAACACCTGTACATAAAAGATGTGAGATTTCATGTGATGGCCAACATATTACTAAAATGTTTTATCGTATAATTTTAAAGGAAGTGTACTTATATTTTAATACAATACTTTTTTATTACCTCAAATATAACGTATTAACAATACAGTATTCAAATAACAAATATTAGCATTCCAAACACAGATCTTAGAAACGATAGCATTCCCATTTCATACTTGTTAAATATTGGTGTGTATAACGTAAACATATGGTAAATTTAAATGGATTGGGTTGTTTTACTTCTGATCGGTACTTTTTTGCACACAGTGGGCTAAATGGCCAGGTCACAAGGACCCCGAAGGCTCAGAGAAGGTTGGGGGAGGGAACCCACTGGAACAGCTATTATGAGACAGATGGTAGCCTCCCGTCAATGCCATCTAGTGTGTTCTTTAACGTGCACAGGGTGTGGCTCTCCCGCACATGGGGCCACGACTTAAAGTCCCATCCGACGGATGGCGGTCGTTCCTAGCCCATCGGTGTCCCTTACTGACTGTGGGAAGGGCGGAGAGTTTTGCGGAGATAAATCTCAATGCTGACCCAGCTGGGACTCGAACCTGGGAATTGCAGATTACGAGCGTGGCAGCTACTGACTGAGCCACCCCCGCCTCTAGTAAATTTAAATGTGTTCGCGAGCAACTATAAACTGTTGTGCGAGCCACATGCGGCTCCCGAACTATACATATTCGGTACCCCTGCTGTAAGCAAATCTTATATTTATTCTGTAAGGTATTTTTAGCTCGTTTTCAGAAGGAAAAAAACAACCTATGTTTTCACTTTGTGGTCTGTTTGTCAGTCTCCAGACATCAAACTATTTTGTGTTTAGAGATAATTTAAAAATTCTCTTTGGATTGGTTAGGTATTGATGAAATATTACGATTCGCACTTTCGAAACCTTTCTACAACTATAATTGCGCCCTCTTACAGTGGAAAATTTTGAAAATTGTAAAATATCAAAGTAATATTGCGAGCGCTGCACTAATTATGTTAGAGATTTGAAATTTAGGTTGTGAAATGCGAATGTCATGATGTTTGCATTGAGAAAAATGTTTCACCTTTATTCCCGGAGTCGATGGAAAAATACAATTTTTTTCAGGGAAATAATTGCTTCTTTTTAGGAATAAATTGAAAATTCTGTTTGAGTTGGATAGGTATTGATAAACTATTGTTGATTAACACTTTTAGAATATCCCAAAAGCTTTAATTACGTCCTCTGGCGGTGAAACATTTTTGAAAATTTCAAACTTTTAAGCGAATATTGTAAACCATTATTTGGGCTAGAAAGTTGATATTTTAGTGGTGGAGTGTGATGATCAAGGGGTTTACAATGGCAGCAACAATTTGTCCTTTCATCCAGAATGGGTGGGAAAATGCAACTTTTTGTTTTCAGATAAAATTCCTTTTGACTTAAATAAGTACTAACGAAATATGATATGATGATTCAAAGTTTTCAAGTCCTCCAAATGGCCTTAATAAATATCATCGTTAGAGGGTGCTAAATGTAGAAAAAATGAAATTTGGGGTTATACTGCAAGCGATATATTTATGCTAGAAATCTGAAATTCTGGTAATAAAATATATTGAAGATAATTGATAATTATGTGTGTTTATATTAAATTTTAATTGTATAAAATTCCACCGAAAGCTGCTTATTTTAGTATTTAATTTTAACAATTTCAATAATAATTCAATATCGTAAAAATAAAAAATTATTTTGTTTTACATACAGTGGATAATTTGACTCTTAATCCTAGGGAGTTAAGAAAATTATTTATAATATTTTGAAAATTATCGCTATTTATATTTTTCAATCTCCCATTTTAATACGAACTATTACTGTTAAAGGGTGAAAAATTCCGAAAATAAAAAATTTAATTTTCTCTGTAAACGAACGATATTCGCCAAAAAGCCATGTGCTCTCCTTCTAGTGTACTGTTATAATCATAACAAAAGCGTTCCTTTTGAACTACATTTCATTATGATCCGTGAAATCGTTATATTTGATTCGATTTTAAACCATTTTCTTTCTATCAATCTTACTCTCTGTTGTTCCTAGCTGCCCATGCGTAATTTCTGCATTTTGACAGAGCCCGCAGAGTTTTGTAATTTGCCCGCATTCTTTTCCACTAAACACGAAATTTTTATGCATTTGTTTTCGACATTGATGAGTCTATCTATCAACTAGTTTAATGGTCTATTTTTAGTAATTCCTTGGATATCTACATACAGTAGAAGGTTATTGACAAAAAAAAAACAGAAATTTGTTTCCAAGGAAAAAAAAAATGGCTATTTTACATTTATAAAGAACTTAGGGTTGTGTTTATTTCTTTTGTCGTCAAAAGGTCTGTAATTGTTATCAAATCTTCATTACTTAGCCTTTCATATGTTTTCTTCAAGCTTCTGATTTATCAAAAAATTTCTAAATAAAAAAAAGATAAAACATTACTGCCCTTTGCGCCAAAGAATTCGGGTTTTCAAGTGTTTTTTTCTTCCTTATCTACATCTGTTATAAAGTTCACAATTTCAATTAGCAATTTTCGCAGGTTTTAAAAACACGATTTTTTAAATGTTTTGAAAAACAAATACCTGAGCGTAAGCAATAAAGAAAAGTTGTTTATTGTTGTACGGCAATCCAGGCAAGCCAGCTTCTTCTCCGTGTTCTTCTATATATCTCTGAAGCGCCTATAGAATTATATGATAAAAAAAGTTCCTTATTATTTTTCTTCTTAAGAGCAAATGTTCTAAGAAATATACAAGTTTAGAAACGAATAAGAAAAAACTGAATGGATATTTTCTGTCAGAGAAGCAACGATTTTCAGTAGTTTTAAACTTTCTCTTTGTTGTGGTCCGTCTCCCACAAATTGCTATTACATTTTAGCTGCTAAAACATTAATACAATAAAACCCGATTATCCGAGTTTTTATTATCCGACATTCCCTGTTATCCGATACACTCAGTGATATGAGTAACGCTTCTCTGGAATGCAGTAAAAATTATCTTTAAGATTTTACCAATGCAGGTATGACTTTAATTTTTTTTCATTTATAAAAGTTCAGACTTGCACTTCATCTTGATGTTGTTACCGACTTAATATTATTTACATGCTATTATTCCATAATGCACAGTTCGCAAAGAACCGAGTTGTGTTGATATTTGCTGCATGTTTTTAAAATTGTTTGTATTATCCGATATTTTCGGTTATCAGACAAACCCTTCGGTCCAGTTCAGAGCAGATAATCGGGGTCCTACTAAATGGACCTTTGTTCCATGTTCAAGTTCTCTGAATCCAGAGGGGAAGTGGTTGGCTGTAATCTGCAGTTTTTAGGTTCGAGTCCCATCTGGGACAGCTTTGAGCTTTATCTCCACATAATCCTGCTCTGCCCTCGATGAAACCGATGAAATCGAAGGGAACACCGACGGGCTTGGAAAGGCAACCGTTCGTCCGATAGGACGCAAAACCGAGGACTTGTATGCAGGAGAGCTGTACCCTGTGCATGTTAAGTAGATGGCCTTGGTGGGAGGTTGCTATCTGTCTCATAACAGCTGCCTAGTGGGTCCCCTTCCGTCAACATTCTCCAAGTCCTTGGGGGCCATTTAGCTCATTGTATGGGAACAAAAGTGTCGCTCAAAGGTATTTTACCGAACTCACAGGCTTGACACTCTCTCAGCAGTCGACTCATTAATGATAAAAGACAGACTCCCACTCAGCGAGGCTTTTGGAATAAGAGTTAGGACTGGCTTTCCTTCCCCTTGAAGCCTTCTCTGTCCCCCTCATAAAATTTATTATTATATCAATTTTTTCGAAAGTTGAAGAAATATGTGAACCACTTTTCAATAAAGGAGACAACTCTTGAGCAGAACATTAAGGCACTAAACTGATTTCGTGCAATGAACATTTTGTAATAAGGACTGAACTCCATTCGGCGTGTCGTATTAAGCATCTCCCTACCAGAGGCCATCTAATGATGTATTAAGTAAGATAAGACTGGGATCTTCCTGGCGAAATTAATAAGTGTTAAGTCTCACTTTGAAGTTGTTGATGCACTAAGAGGACTCTGTATCAATAAGCCTTATCCAGTTAGGGACATTTGGACCGATTGCTACTGGAAGCTGATGGATATAGAGATCGAGATCTCATCTAGATAACGAGACCAGTGAGAGTTCCCTCTAAGATCACATGGAGGTGTGTGCAGCCATTAACAATCATGAATGACCATAGCACCAAACCACCACTTCTGTAATTGCCTCTTTCCATGTAGCTGAACAGGGTGTAATTTAGTTTGTCCGTTCTATTCATATAAATGCTAGTTGAAAATCCGTTTGAGGGTTGAATCGCAACTAATACGCGAAAAGCACATTGATCCATTAATATTAATCAAGACGTGAAGTTTCTATACTAATTCAAACTATCTACTCTCTCCTAAAGGATTAAGGTATTATAGGGAATCGGTGGTCTCACATGAAGTTCTCTCCCGCAAAGCTTTCTGCAAGCATTTTGCATTCATTCAAATCATCCTGAATATGCAGAAATGTCTGAAGCAAGCTGGCTTATCGCAGATTCCTTAAGGAGCTTCTCTGTTAAGACCACATCAATTTGTATATCTCTACCCAACGATCATCTGTTGAAGTGACTATAGTATAGCTTTGGACAGATATTTCGTAGACATTATTGATGTTTCGAATTGAATTCCATAGTTTGTTTTAAACTGTTTAATTAGCTAGAATTTAATCGTTGCAATAGTCTAGGACTCACCAAGCTAAATAGAATGTCTGTAAACATTTGAATACGCATTTGAATTTTTTTAAGTCTTTAAGCATTTATATAATGTAACGATTACACAGATTTGGTCAAATGTCAATTTTATAATAAAAATGTTTAAATAAAAAGAAATTTCCCAAATTGCATAAAATTAGTCGTCTTTATGCAAGATAATTTCTAAATTCTCATTCAATCTCCTGTTATATGACTCAGCAAACTACGTCCCACGGGTTGCCTGCGGCCTGCGAGCCAATGATGAAAAATAAATTAAATTTGTAAAAGAGAAAAGGAATTCATAGAAGACCAGAAGTCAGACTTCGGCGAAGCGAAATTTCATTAAAATAATTAATTTTAATAAAACTATATTGTTCATATTTCACTGTAGATATTTTTGCATTGGTTATTATTGTGTTATTGATTAAATATTTCTTTGGCGGCTCGCCAATTCTTTTAAATTTTTTATGCGTCAGCCTTTCAGTTTCAGTTTTCTATTCTGCCATTCTGCTACAACGTTTTCCCCTGCCTGCCCTATAACTAAAAATGTATTGTCAAAAGAAAAAAGACTTTAGGATTATGTTTTAAATATTTGCATAAATTTCTATACGATAATAAATTCATGTAAGGCGATCTCTCTGTTGTTAAATAATTAAGTTTTGTTGGTATTATTACTTTGGCCGTTATAGATTCCAGATTTCCGTTTACAAACTGTGACAAAAACTTATCTTCTTATCTACTCTCGCAACACTTTAAGCTACCTCGTTTCTACCTATTAATCTCCGTACTTTTTGTTGTTAAATATTTTTAGAATGATGGTTATCTTGGATTTCAAAATACGAGCGCCGAACGCGAAATGAAGCGTTTTTAAAACGAGGTTTTAAAACGAGTTGTGCGATCTAATAAGCAGTTATTGCAAAATAGGCTTATACTACCCTGGACAATAAATATATATTGTCTAACGCCTCGAGAGCGTTTATTTCGCAGCATGCATACACTGCAAGGGGTATCCACAGACTTTCGTCCCCACAATTTTTTGGCTGATTTTCTCTCTACATAAAGCACAAACACAAAATTACTCCTAACACGTGATATGTTGTTTTCGACGACGAATAGATCTACGAAAAGATTACACGCCGTTAATGGGTCACCCTCTACATATGGACATGTGTGTAAATGAGGCCACTTTGTTAATGCTAGTTTTTGAGATAATACATTTTTTTTATATTTTACGAAAAACATAGCTCTTTTAGTTACTAATATATGGAGAACGTTCAAAAAGTTATTGGCACGTGTCTGTAGATTTGCAATCATTCCTCCGGAATTAAAGAGCTACGACTTGTTTGAAAGCTTGTCTAGACTTGCCATTTTCTGTTAAAATCAAAGGCCGTATCATCATTTCTCTCTTTGCTGGCGGAGTATAAAATTCGTTCTGCGAAATCTGGACGTTGTTGCTTCGTAGGAAGCACCGGGAAAAGATTTTAAATTTTCACAAGGATGTAGCTTGGGGACGATACCATAAAATTCATACCGATTTATTACGGGTATATGGGGATCATGCCTGTTCATATAGCACTGTTACGGGATGGATGCACAAATTCAGAGAAGGACGGCAGAGCTTCGAATACTTCCCTAGTGCAAGAAGACCGAAGGAGGCCGTGAACCAACCATCGCTGCTGTTCGTGAACACCATAAGGAAAACTCATATATCACCATTCAGGTAATAAGTCTAAATGTTAGTGTATTGATTGGCAGTGTGGAAACAATTTTTCATCAGCATTTAAAGTATCGAAAGATTTATGCCAAATGGGTACCCCGCAAACTGACAGAAAGCAAAAAAGGGCTAGAGTCGGGTCATGCAAGGAGATGTTGTCAATATTTGAACCTACTGCCCCAAAAGGTTAGCAGACATTGTCACAGATGATGAGACGTGGTTTTATTGTTATACAACTCCCAGAAACAAAGTACGTTTATTGAGAGATTTGGAGTATTTCCCAATAGGTGTACCACCAAGCGTTCCAGAATTAGCGTAGAGGCCTGCAATGTTGAACAGATGCTGGAGAGGAGTATTTTGAAGGACAGTAAAAGGTTTGTTGAATTAAGTGAAATGGTTTTTTGTTCTGCGGATGCATGTCAAGAACGTTTTGAACTCGCCTCATACTGTTGTTATTTACACTTCTAGAAACAGTAATCACGAATGCGTATTAAAATATGAAGTAGCTAACCCTAAAAAGATTTTTTACATGATGTTTGATGCCATTGCTAATTGGTAAAGTTGAAATAATAATGATGAGATTGTTTTTATCAAAGCGTACCCATAAAGTTCTAACGAGAGCGTTGGCAAATTTGAGTCTAATGGAGTATTGGAGTCTAATTTGAGTCTAATTGGTATGTTTGAAGATTTTCGGGGGCTGCTTTAGGAAACATAAGTTAGCCAAGTCTCCCTGATGGAACATGGGATTACATCTTTGTGTACACCTCTCCGGTGTTAATGATGTCTAGCTGAATGTCAGTTATCTCCGAAATAACTCTTTCCAGTCTGCTAACGAAAATGGTCGTCGTTATGTAGTTTACATATGCAACTGCCGTCTGATATGCTCTCCACTGAAGGATTTCTTATTCTCTGCCCATGCTTTCAAACGTCATACTTGATAATAGCATTTTTTTTCTGTATTCTAACACTAGCTAATAAAACAAGACAATTAACGAGATATTTGTGTGAACCATGTCAAGAACCTTATGTCTATTTCTGTATTTAAACGAATATCACATTTTACAGAGATGGAAACATTCGTTCTTTTTATACACACATATTTTTGTTTTTCTGCACTACGTTTTGTGTTAGTATTTAATTTATATTGTTAGAAACACCCTCAGACAATTTTAACTTTGTAACTTAAACCTGCGATCTAATTTGTCATCATCATCAAGCAGCCATGGGCTATGGAGGTCCAACCAGATTATACAATTTAGTTTTCCAAGCATATGTGTCCTGAGCTACATCTGCTGCATTTGGCCACTGCACATCAATTATAATAAGCTCCTATTTGACATTGTCCAACGCATCCTAGGTCTCCCTATATTTTTGAGGCCTTTAGGTACACTCTTCATAAACTTATTCGCTAATATACAATTATGCATACGGGCAATATAGTCAAACCAACGGAGTCTCTCTCTGCACAATATGTTGCTTAAAGGAGGTTTGCCTACTACTTTGCGTAACCTCATCATTAGTTACAAAGTTGAACCACCCAATGGCCAAGATACTGCATAAGCATCTAGAATCAAAATAATCTAATTTCCTGTTATCTTGTTTACAAAACGTCCAAGTTTCACTACCATAACTAACTCTAGAAAGAACCAAACTCTATACAGTCTAATTGTAGTCTTTAGATTTCTCCACACTCTCCATAGATTCTTAAAAGTCCCAACAGCAATTCCTTTTCGTCTGTTAATCTCATGTCGCACATCACCAGTATCTGTTACATAGCTCCCAAGTTGATTAAAATAAGACACCTGCTCAAGAGTAGAACTATTCAGATTAATTAAACTACAGCCTGCTCACCAATATTCATCACTTTAGTGTTTTTTTTGTGTTTATCACCAAACGTAGTCTACTACTAAACTACTCTACTACCCAACTCTACAACTTTTACAATACAGCTCCAATGAAAGAGTTTATCTCGTCAACATAATTTTCCAAAAGGACCAAATCATCTGCATAATCTAAATCAGAAATTTTCATATCTCCAGACCGTTTAAGGCCAAAATATTTCCCTTGCAGTGAATTTCACATAACATAATCAATAACCAAACTAAAGAGGAAAGGAGACAAAATGTGCCCTTGTCGAAAACGAGCAGCATGCTAAACCAATTGCTTCAAGCCTTACCAACTCTCACACAAGACTCAGTGTTATTATATATGTACAATATAATAAACTCTAAAGGGAAATAGGGAAATATGGATGGTGCTGATAACGAAAAATCTAAATGGAAACTGAAATTCTCTTTTAATCAATTGGAGTATCTCCAAGCAGTATTCTGGCTACATACAACATGGCTAGGTCACAAGCAACATGGCTAGGTCACAAGAATCGCAAAGGTTCAGAGAATGACGACTGAACACACTAAACAGCTATTAAGACACAGATGATAGCCTCCCATCAAGACCAATCCAACATGTTCCTTAATGTGCGCAATATGGCTCTCCTGTACCCAGGATCACAGTTTAATTAATCCTGTACCCAGAATCAACAACTGAGTTGGAACGGCGGCCATTTCTGTCAATCGTTATTACCTTTCTCACTGAAGGTAAGATAGACTTTGCGGAGATAAATCTCTATGCTGGCAGAATTGGGACTCGAATCTGAAAATTCAGATTATTAGCCTGGCATGCTACCGGCCAAGCCAACCCTTGCTCATTGTTTCATTATCGTTTCCCATTATATACTCTACATACATAACCCCCATGGAGTACGAAGATCTAACCAGACTGTCCACTTTACTTCTCCAAATACAGTCTATCCTGAACTACAACAGCTGCATTTAGCTACTGTATGCCAGTTCTAACAGGTCATGCATTGTCACTTTTCTTTCAAAACCTTATATGATCTACGTAAATAGCTGCACGATAAACTTATATGTACACTCCAACGATAAAATTCTACAAAAGAGAGTGAAATTATAGCTTGCGCGACTGCACCGCCAGCTGTCTGAGGCAGGCACCTTCCACGTGAATCGACATGATGCCAGACGAGCACGGACGGTCAGAACGCCAGCTATGAGAGAGGACATCTTGTGTATGGTGACAGATAACCCAGGTACAAGAACGCGATCCACCGCCCGGAGCCTGGGTGTGCATCGGAACAGTATCTGGCGAGTACTGCATGAAGAAGAGCTACACCCCTATCACTTGCAACGAGTGCATTTTTTGATAGCTGTTGATTATCCCCTGCACATGGATTTCGCCCAGTGGTTCCTGCAGCATGTGCTCTTTACGGATGAATCAACATTCTCACGTGAAGGCGTAGTGAATGTCCATAATGCGCATTTGTGGGTGGCCAAGAATCCCCATGGTACACGTCCAAATTCGAACCAGCAGCGGTTCACCGTCAATGTCTGAGTGGGGGTTGTGCACGACTACTTAATTGGACCCTCTCTACTGCTGGACCGCCTTGATGGGTGAAAGTAGCGTATTTTTCTCCAACAGGTTTTGCCGGAATTGCTTCATATTTTGCCGGATTTGCGTATGTGGTTCCAGCACGATGGGGCACCCGCCTATTTCAGCGTTGACGCGTGTCAGCATCTTCATACCACATTTGGGAACCGATGGATTCGGCACGGTGGTTCCATACCGTGGCCCCCCAGATCGCATAATCTTTCTTGTATCGATTTCTTTCTGTGGGGACATTTGAAGAGTGTCGTGTATGAGGCGCCCGTGCAGTCTGGATCTGGTAGCTCGACTGTCCGTCGCAGCCGCCGATGTGCGCGATATGCCCGGTGTTTACCAGCAGATACGCCGATCACTACTCCGCCATTGTGCCGCCTCTATCAACGTTGGTTGGCGGACAAATTTGAGCATTTGTTGTAATGATTTCCAATAAATGTCAGTCTGGAAACCTCTGTTTCTGTCCTTCATTTCCAACTCCTCACTGCGTTTGCGGTCGTATGTTCTATGTGTAATATAGATGGGTTCGGTGTGTACTACCATCCACTCACGTTTGGGCCATGAATTCAGGGACACCCTGTATATACCTGAATTACTTTCAATACTTTAACTGAATGCCCGGATAATCTGTTTCGAATTATCTTTGGTTCCTAAAAATCATCTTTCAAATAATGTATCATTCTACTGTCTTTGAAATACAGCTATTTTTTTTTATCTAACTTTGACTTTTCTGAAATCCAATGAGTGAAGAAATGTGCAACCTCATTTAAGCTTTTATTGCCAATTAGGTAAAGAATATTTATAACTTATTTTAAATACTTACGAGAAAAGCAGAATTGACGGAAATTTGATCCGCAAAATTTTCGTCCAAAGTATCATTACCATGTAGCTGAAAAAGTATAATGTTTATTTCAGAAATGCAAAATAGTTCCTTTCTTTTTATGATATAGAATAGTGGTTTCCAAAAACTTTAGTGAAATACCTGGTGCTGGGTTCAATTTGTCATGTCATAACCAAATACCAAAACAAATACATTTTAAGAAGTAAAATAAAGATGATGATGTAGAATTGTAGAAGTTATAAATTTTTTCAGTAAAAAAAAGTAAAACCCAGAAAGAAAAGCTGAAACATTTATAAACTTAAAATCAAATTGAAATACTTATTACTTTCAGCAATAATATACTGACTTTACATTAATTCATTTAATTTCAGCATAAATATATTGACTTTGCCGAAATGTAAACGCAAATCAGAACTAAATGCAATGAATAAAATGAATAATAATTATTATTTTATGGATTTAAAAGTTTAACTAATACTACACCAACTAATACTATACTTCCTTTTTTTTCCTTTGCTGATATACTAGATTATTCGAAATATTTTACCCTTGTTAATTTTGTTGCTTTAGTTCTTTTTTAAATTTTAAGCAATCTCAACTTCATGCTCTATGTTTGCCTGTATCTAGTAGTTGCACGGAGAATAATAAAAGTTCTATCCTTAACCTCAAATCTTTATCAGCATTCGCGTATTTTGATTACTTAAAAACCGTCGACGTTTTGCAAATGCTTGAAGTCCGATCTATATTTTGGGGGTAAACGAAATGAGTGTAATGGTTTATTAATGACTAATAATTGATTGAAAACTATACTGTGAGAAAAAATAAGCCTTATTTCAAAAACATATGCGTAACTAAATTTTACACAAAATTTACTTTAATGTAATTTTATAAATTCTCCTGATATAATTTTTCTCTTTTAAATGCAGTTATCAGCGATTATAGGTAGACACTCATTTTTATTACCCAGTAATTCCCCTCTACATTGTACTATGCAAACTTCGTGATCTCCATGACAGAAATTTTCATAGATTTAATTTCAGGTTTATACGTAACATTCGAGTAATTTTTGGAACTTATATTTTTCTCTGTCGGAAAAAAGATCTCTCCTTTCACATATTTTTTTTTTTATTTGTTGAATTTTGTTTCCTTTTAACATGGAATGTCATAATTAAATTTTCAAATCAAATTTATTCCCATTATCTCAAGTACTCATTTCACTCATGTCAGCCATCAATATTACAGAAATGTTTGCCCATATTCCTGAAGATTTTATCCAAACCGAGATTTTATCTGCGTTACACATCAATATTTTTACCTGCGCTAAAGGCGTTAAACATCAATCTTTTATCCGCCGAAAGCTCTAAAATGCGGATATCCGCATCCGTGAAGGAATATTTCTGGGTCTCTTAATCTCTTTCCTATTCTGCTATGTAAATTCCCTTCACGGATGCGGATATCCACATTTTAAAACTCTTAGGATAAAAAGCTGCTGATCTGGACCTGGGTTCGAGTCCCAGTAAAGTCATGGGTGTTTGTGTTGTATTTATAATATATATATTATTTATATATTATAAATAAATAATAATAATAAATTACCCCTCAAGCAGCTGCTTGCTTCACAGGTCTGACAGGAGCCTGCCAGTTTAATACGAGTAGTAAAAGATTTGTGAGGATGGCAGGACCTCAGCAGAAAAACAACACAAACACCCATGACTTTACTGGGACTCGAACCCAGGTCCCTTTGATCAGCAGCTTTTTTATCCTAAGCTTCTCCACTGTACTGGGCTTTAAGCCTATTTGCATATTTTAACTAACTTTTAAACGTAGCATATGCCCTTTAGGTGAAATCCGAAATAACATACAAAACCCGAACAAAAAAGAAATATTTAAAAAGGCCTCTAGCCTGACACTCACGATATAATAAGGTAAAAAAAATTGGTTTTGACATGAGTGGGATTCGAACACACTTCTCCTGGAAATGTGGAGACGTGGGTTCGAATCCCACTCACAGCAAAACCAATAACCTTATTATGTCATGAATTCCATGTTGATAGGACACATTCTGTGATTCATTACTACTGAACGTTTGTAACTGTTAAGATAATCATATGGTTCACATTAAGAATCGTAATTCAAATGACAGCGAGCTATGTGGATTTTGACTATGCATGATGGCTAAATAACGGGAGTTTCGAGAACACTGAATTCACATCTCTAATAAAGAGCATTTCACTGAAATTAAAAGGAAAAAATTATATCATGTTATATTATTAAACGAAAAAATAACATTATTATTTTGATCGGGAATCATGAACAAAAGAGACGGGATATTGGATATAAAATTATCCAATAATTATTATGAACCAACAATCAATAATTATAATAATACATGCAATCGTTAGGAATAAATATGACGATAACTTACAATCGTGAATAATAATTATGATAATTTCTATTAATTGCGAAGAATAGTTAAAATAATAATCTTTTAATCTGAAAGAATAATTGTGATGATAACCTACAATCGTGAAGAATAATTATGATAATCTGAATAGTGAAATATAATCATGATAATCTCAATCGTGAAAAATAATTATGATTATAATATACAAACGCGAAGACTAATTATGCTAATAATCTGCAATCGTGAAGAATAATTATAATAATTATCTCACTCGTGAAGAATAATTATGATAATGACCAGAAATCATGCAGAATCAGAGTTTATTTTTCCCACACCTTTAATTGGGAATACTCCAAATTACAAGAAATTTTAAAAGAAATACTCCAAATTACATTTTCTCCATACTCGAAGCAATTTTGGTGAAAAGTACCAATATACCAAGACATGAATTGACAGATGGCTAAATTGTTTTGTCTATCTCAAAAGATAAAAAAAAAAGAGAATACTCATATTTGGAAATAAGCAGCACGAGGAAAATTTAACAAAAATTGCATTTCCAATAAACAAATTGAAATAAATAAATAAATAAATAAATAAATAGGCTTTAAAAATCGATCCATAGTAAATACACAGATTACCTGTAGAGATGGACTTCAAATATTAGTTAAAAATTTCTAAAAAAAATTCATCGCCGACACGGCGGGAATCGACCCGCAACTCTGTAGATTCGTGCCAGAGGGCGCTACCATTACACCGCGCATCGGACAAGGAAACTTTTCAGAATAAGACCTTATATATCTTTCGTTGTCCGATGCGTGGTGTAACGGTAGCGTAGTCTGGTATGAATCTGGAGAGTTGTGGTTCGATTCCCGCCGTGTCGGAGATGAATTTTTTTTCAGAAGTTTTTAACTAATGTTCGAAGGCTGTCTCTACAGGTAATCTGTGTATTTACTATGGATCGATTTTTAATCATATATACGCTTGAGCGTTATAGACCTTCTCATTAACATTTAAAAATCAATAGCAACGATTGAAAAAAAGCTGCATCTCCTTGAGTATAGATGGCGCTGTGTCCGCCAAGTCTCAGTGAAAATTTATAAGGTTTTATTCTGAAAAATTTCCTTGTCCGATATTTTGTAATGGTAGCGCGCTCTGGCCTGAATATGGAGAGTTGCGGGTTCGATTCCCGCCGCGTCGGCGATTAATTTTTTTCAGAAGCTTTTAACTAAATAGGCTTTGTTACGAAATTGTTTGCTGAAAAATTATTAATTAATATAAATGGGCCACATAAAAGGCTGTCACTTTTGGAAATCTGCTAAGGTAGTAAGAAGAAATGGAAATAACCTACGTTTTCTCCAATTAAGTCGATTTCGTACTTAGAATACTGATCGGTAATGCAGGAAATTTTCTCCGTGTACAACTTCAGTGTTTCTTCTGAGGATTTATTTTTGTTGGTGTCTACATAATAAAAAATAATTTGATGGAATAAAAATAAAAGATAGCAAAAAATAGACAAAAAGTAGAAGCATATTGCTCATATTAATCAATATATTTAAAGTTTAAATGATAATTATTAATCACAAATCAGGACAGGATTTAGGGGGCTAGGATTAAATGGCCTGGTGAGAAGAGGAGTTCACGGCTAGTGATAACGCATTTGGGGGAGCAAGAAGACAAGTCCCAAGCAGACTCTGTGGTTAAAGTTCAGCTGTTAGAATTCACCAAAAATTGTCGGTAACTTTTGGATTACTAAGGACTTTAGTTTCCAAGGGCTGAGGATGCTTTTCACTGGATATGGCCAAATACTTTATGGAAAGGGTTTGCCCTGAATTAGGAAAGGAATTCTTGACTATGGGGTTGACTATTAGGTATGACCCTCCTCCCTACAGCTAAGTTGCTACCTGTCCCTCTCGAAATTGGGGACGAACAGCAAAATGTACCTCACTCTAACGACAGCTGGCTCGATCTCTCCTCGTTGTTTACATGGGTGGGGCATATATCAGGATGATGAGGTCATGGGTTATTCCATGCACCTGCGCATGTTTTAGTACCCCGTTTTCTGAGGGGGAGGAGGTATGCGGGCATTGGGCTGCTACTCCAAGCCTTCGCTTATAGTTCGACGCAACTCATTTTGAGGATCATAAAACTGACTCCATTCAGTCTGTTAAGGCCATTGTATTTTGCTTGAGGCCATTGTATTTTGCTCTGCACTTGTCTAACTTTAGCAACTCACATCTCGTGATATTGCTTACTTTATTGTTTTCTTCTCACAAAATCCACTTTATTTCCTGTTGTGTTGAATGTCATTACTTTTCTTTCATCCATTGGCTTAAGTTCGATCACAATAAGTTTATGTGTAGTTGTTGTTGCGGACTTGGAGGACTATATGACTCGACCAATTATGAAAATGGTGGCAGAAAACAAAGGAGGTCAAAATGACGACGATCTTTGCCAGAGAACCATATACGCTGCACTCAAGTTGCAAAATGATGACAATCAAAGTGCAACAATTCCACTGAATCGTCACTCGACTATTAACGACTTTCATTAAACACTATTCATCTGCTAAATAATTCATTGTTCACACTATTCGTTTTCTAACAGCTCTGATGTATACCACTACTTACCTGCTAACGACTTCATTATGCACCATTACGAGACTATACCGACATCACTATGCACCATTACGAGACTATACCGATATCACTATGTACCTTTGTGATACTACAGGAATGTCACTACACACCATTTCGAGACTACACTGGCTTCACTATGCACCATTATGAGATTACGCCTACATCACTATGCACCATTATGAAACTACACCTACATCACTATGCACCATTATGAGCTACCCAATTTCACTATCCACCACCATTACGAGACTACACTGCATTCACTACACCATTACCAGACTGCACTGATTTCATACCGTTACCAGACTGCACTGACTTTACTAAGCACCATTTCTCGACCACAAATGCCTTCGTTCTATCCCAACCCATGCGTCTAACCTTCACGAAGTCTACTACCTGAGATTTAATGCATATTTCAAACAGCCCAACTTATCTCTTCTTTCCTTATTTTTGAAGTAGTCCTCTTCCGTAAAGTCTGATTCCCTCCACGAGATGTTTCTTTGCTCTAATTTTCAAATAACCTGAATTTTAATCTGTTCCTATATTTTTGGTTCCTGCCTATCACTGTTTAACGAGACGTTGATTCTCAAATTTTCGTCTCTTTCTTGTCAGATTTCTCCTACAACAATAAAATATAAATTAATTGCTGTGAGATCAGTTGATTGCATATGATTGTCACTGCTTTTGTGAACAAAAATGTTATTTATGTAAAAGGATGTCACTCACCTGCGAAATGGAAGATTCCATGTCCTAATTCGTGTCCGATACAAGCTCCTAACGTGCCATAGGTCAGATATCTGGAGAAAGGAAATTGTAGTTTTCACAAATTAGTATTATTTATGAGTATTTGATAAAGTAACGAAAAATAGGCTGAAACTATTATCTAAATAATTTAATTATTTTGCTTAATTAGTAAGGTTAAGTGTAACTATTGCTGTGTCTATTAATACGGAAAATATCCTAATGCCTGAAACGGTTTCTTAGTTCCAATTAATCAGGGCAAACTTCTCCGCGACTAGAGAGATATTTGTTACAACAGCAATATACCAAGACTTTATTACGATGTAAGCTTTCTTTACAAAGATGGTCTTGGGCAAACAAATATTTTATCACTACCATATATTTTATCACTCATCACAAATGAATATTTCATAAAATGCTCCCCGAGTGCAGTTTATTAAATGTAAATTAGAACATTTTCAAGCTTTCGTTTGTTTTAATCAAATAAAATTTTATAATATAGCTGTTTTTGACAGCTATATTATAAAATTGACTGCCGCAAATGTTAAGAATTTTAGCCCCCAGGCCACGCTATTAATTTTCTTGTATTTGGCTCAAAATACCATAAGATGACTATTTATCATGTATTTATGTCAAAACATGTTTTGATACACTCTTTTTAAGTGTGAATCACGTGTGTACCGGGTGGCTTATAGGGAAAAAAAATAACCTACTGGGCTGCGAGGTGAGTATGGTGCACACTCACTGTTTGGGATTGACCAATAAACTTCAACTACGAGAACTTGATGCAAAAACGTGTAGGCGTTGTGATTCTCCAGTTTAGCGAAATCACTTTTGTGGACGTCTTATTGGAGCCGAAAATGGAGAGCAGTGGTAACTCCGTTCCCACGTTGTAATGTACTAGAAAACTTGCCTCTCCAAACCATTAACAATTCGTTAAGTTGGAGTCCGTTAAGCTCTGATAACCAACAAAATAAAGTATTTCCCAGTCTGTATATAGTGATCGATAAATATCTTCACTTTCTCGGGATAACTTTCAAAATACTCGTGCGCTCTTATCCCAGAATGGGACTGAGCAGCGAAATGAGGAGCGAGGTTAGAGTTAAGTAATTAAGGACACTAAACTCGGCACAATATTTGGCGGAACAACTCCTGTGTAAAATTAACTCAGTTACCGAAAAATTATAGCTTTCTACTAAGTTTGTAATGGATAACTCAAAACAAGATATATATTTGATTGGCATTCCAAAATTTACAGACATGATTCGAAGCCTGAATCCTTTTTTCTGCAAGTCCTGCTTGCGACATACAGCATAAGATAAGAGTTGAATGAAGGAGAATATAGCAAAATAACACAATAGCCCAAACAGTAGTTTTAAAAGAACGATAACTGAATATAATCACACTCTTAACGAAGTATGGGAGATTTTGATTTAAAAGAAACCTGCTTCGTGTTAAGAGATCTTCCGGGTCAAGTGTGGGTTTTATTATCGTTGATGGATATGTGGTACAGTTCTTTTGAGAGTCCTGAACGACAGATTCACTTACACTAATCACTGAATAGCATAGTCATGGCGTCACGAGGGCGAAGTTTGGGAAGAGAACTGCGGCTTTCCTTCTACTCTCGGAACACTTCTGCGATAAATGAAGTGTAAATGGATTACTACCTTCGGTGAACATTTGGTTCCTGCTTCGGTAGTGGTTGACCCAGCCCATCACGGAGCGGAGTTTTGGACGGTCCATCACGGAATTGCAGTTCACTACGTCGGATCCGGCTGCTTAGCGGTACACGACAGCAGGATCAACTAATGAGAGTGGAGGAAATCCTATTTCCCCTGCTATTGGGCGACGTAGAATAGTTCCAAAAGAAGTACGACGCTCATGCTGATTCAAGTGATAAGCCAGCTAGAGGAGTGACAAAATCTCTGGGTTTTGCTGTTGGGTTTGATTTCAATGCTACTATTGATTAATACTGAATATTGATTCTGCCAACTTCCAAGGTTAGTCGTGCACACCTAATCTTCTTCGGTAACTATTCAGCTGCAGCAGCCCCTCATAGTAGCCCGTCGTCTGTCCTCCTATTGCACTACACTAACGGTGGCTGATGTGGGTAAATAGCACAAATGAGGAAAAAATGAGAGAAAAGATCGTGAACAAAGGACGCAAGGCCTATTTATGCCTTCAGAACCGCCAGTGTTCAATAACTTGTGAACACTGTTTGCTTCTCTTCAAAGGGGTAAAAGGTCGCTGTTTCCCTCTTGGCTGAGGTGAACTGAAAGTTGCGCTGCATGGGACCTACCCGGAAGGCATCGTAAACTGATTAGGATTTACCGGTCAAAGAGCAGAATTTAAAAGCAAGTGATCCTGCTGGATGCATTCCCGATGTTTAGCATATGTTTTCTGTTCATGTTTGGAGGCATCTTCTGGGTGGGTGTGGTTGACTACCTCTCTTCCTTTGTCGGTACTGTTGCTGGGATCATACACTGACCATATTGCTGTTGAAAACATGCTGATGGTTGTGTAATCTTCGTGCTCCTTCATGTCACCTGAGGGATCGTTTTTTTCCGTTGTTGTTGGGTGATTCAGCTTACTCTGACAAACAGGTGGGGAGGGTACAAATCAATGGCTATCCAAAGCAAGGGAAAAATGAATTTGTTATACTAAAATGCGAATTTGGGTTTAACAAATACACGATTCTCGGGTTTGCAAGTTTATACAGAATTTTTCACTAGTTCATACGCACAGTTTTGTAGTGTATAAATACGGGAACATGTCTATTCATTATTCAGTACTGTCTGCATTAAACATGTTAATTTGTTCACAGAGTCACACTTTCCTATCGCTCATAAGCAATTCATTATAGCACGAATCATAAGTGAGCTGCGCAACCCGAACTAAAACCTGGTATGAAGCAAATATTATTCGCGCGACACAGTAGTCTAGAACAAGTGTCAATCATATACGATTCATAAGACAATCGAGTTCATTATGCTGCAAAACATTCCAAAGAGTAAAACTTATCAAGAGCCAGAAAAATGATCTCGTGGACCGTAAGTGTTACAACCCGGCTCTAAATGGTGTGATTTTCTACCTGATTCTCTTCCTACTACTGATGATCGGTGCTGTTTCTATTTCATTAGGATCTCTTCATGACAATGCCGAAATCTTATGATCGATGATGTTTTGCAGTTACATTGCATTAGAATTATCCACCCCATAGTCTCATTATCGACTCTTCGGAATTTTATTGTATTAGGATTCTCTACCCTCAGTCCGATAATCACCTCTGTTTTGAAATTTGATTGCATCCTGATTCTTTATATGCAACCGATGATCGACACGGCTTGACATTTTGATTGCATTAGGATATTGCATTAGGATCGATGATTAATGCTATATTTTGCACTTATTGTCTGAGGATTATCTACCCGTGCTTATATAACTCAAGCTATTTTGCAATTTTATTCCATAATGAATCTCTAACTGTAGTCTGATGTTTTCTATTGTGCAATTTTACTAGCAAATTTCCCATTAAAAATCAAAGTTTTTTCTGAATCTTCTTAAATAAGTAAAAATAACAACAATGATTTTTTACTCGACCTCGGGTTCCATTATAGGAAGAGACATGAATTTTTAATACATCATGTGATGCACGAAGGAAACCCGTATGAGAAATTTGGGAGTGGAGGGCCAAGTATGTGAGAAATTGTTAGGGCGTCAAAACTGTTAAATATGCAATAAAAACGGAATAATACATGTAGAAATTCAAACATAAAAGCAATTTTAAACTCAATCTTGGGTTCTTCAATTTTTGACAATATGCTCTAATATGGATTTGACCAGGTCATCAAGAATTTGGAAACTTATGTTGAGTCCAAAATTCTTAATATGACAGCAACTTTTAAATAATCAAGTGCTAAACCATTCATGGGTCTGTTGTATGTGAAATTTAAATGTTATATCAACAAGCATGGTGGCAAGAATCTGATAAGGAGGAAATACGGTTTGCTTGAAGAATATAATTTTCGAAAAATATCGTTTTCCCCATCATCCATTTGGTTAATATCTATGATTACACGTCCTAAGTCTACTCTTAAACTACTGCCAAAATTTCAAGTTATGGCTTTCTTTTCTGAAGAATTATGATGACCACAGAAACACAGATACATGTATGGTTGCTCTTATTATTATTGATTATATTAGGAGAAATCAACTGCCAACTTCCAGACTTTTCACGCAAATCTCGGCCATTATTTTACCTTGAACGATGCACCGGATCTGAAATTTCTTACCATTTCTGAGATCTGCGATCGAAATATCCTAGAAAAGTTTAGAATAACTGTCTACAATCATTTGCGTAAAAGTAAAAGCATTATTAAATCCAATAATATACTACTAGTCAGGTTCAGAGCACACCCTAAAAATTCCTCCACTCAAGAACTACAAAAATTCAGCGTTTTATTTCTCAAAGAAATGATCAAAATAAAATATCCTGGAATCAAGTTTTCGTTTTCGAAAGAAAAAAAAATATTATTGAGACGTCAATTCAATATTGTAAAGTTTTACAATCAGACGCGACAATACAGAAATATTCTCATGGCAATAAGTAAACAAAGCTCAATATGTAACTTTTACACACGGTTTAAATACAGAGGGCGTTCTAAATATTCTTGACATGTGTCTAAAAATTTGCAGTCGATCATCCGAAGTTGCGAGCTACGACTTATTTGAAAGCTTATCTAAATTTGTCATTACGCGTTAAAATTCATCATTTCTCTCTTCGTTGGTGGCACGTAATATTCGGTCTGTGAAATATGTGCGTTGTTGCTATGGAGCGTATTAAAGAAGGGGAAAGATTTTACATTTTCAGAAGGATGCAGCTTGGGGACGATAAGAAAAAAATCAATGGCATTTATCACAGGTATATCGGAATCATGCATTTGTACATGTGCACAAGTATATGTCCATATGGCACAGTTACTGGATGGATGCGCAAATTCAGTGAAGGACGGTAGAGCTTCCAAGACCTCCCTCGTAAGCCGGAAAAGCAAAAGCATTATTAATCCAATAATATATTGCTAATCATAAAAGTAAAAACATTATTGAATCCAATAATATACTGTTAGTTAAGTAAAACTCCCTTGTGCAGGAAGAACAAAGAAGCCGTGAAAGAGAGAATCTTCGCTGCTGTTCATGAACTCATTAAATGAAATTCACACACCACCGTTCAAGTATTAAGTTTAGATGTCAGTGTACCTATTGGCAGTGTGAAATGGATACCTCACAAACTGACAGAATAGCAAAAAGTGCTAGTCGACTAGTGGAAGGATATGCTGGCATTGCTTGAACCTAGTGACAACAAACGACATTGTTACAGGTTTGGGAGACGTGGTTTTATTACTATTCAGTTCCCAGAAAGATGGACAACTATGTTTCGGTTGGGGAAGATGAACCTCATTCCCAAATCCTCTGACAATACTTTTGCTCAAAGAAGAGGATATTCACATTTTTTTTTCAATTCCCAAGGAGTTGTAGCCGTGGACATTTTACCTGAAATAATGTCTATATATGATCAATACTAAACCAACTTTGCTTTGCCCAAAATGGTTAAAGAGAACAAGGAGCAACTCCCTACAAAATGCGTGCCAAGGTGTTTCCTTCTACATTACAATGTCAATGCTCACAAAACCGGGCAAGTTATGGCCTATCTGGAAGAGGTAGAAATCAAACAACTGCCCATCCAGCACATTCACCTCATCTTGCACCATGCGTTTTTTGGTTGTTACCAAAAACCAAAAAGGAACTTGGTGGGAAGCCTTTTTCAAGGGTGCAAGACCTTGCAAAATGTGTTCATTCAGAGCTGGGGAGTGTTCCGCAACACGAGACGTCTCTAAGCTTGTATAGATGCTGGAGTGGAGTACCTAGAAGGACAGTAAAGGTTTTGCTGAGGAAAGTGCAATAGTTTGTTCTGCAGATTCATGTCAAGAACGTTTTGAACTCCCCTCGAATTCTCATAACAATAAGTAATATTAAAGCTCAGTATGGATTTTTTATCTATTGTTTAAATATTTTCATGACAATAATTAAAACACGGCTCATTAAGGAGTTTCTATCTATAGTTTAAATATTCTTATGACAACAAGCCTCATTATGGAGTTTTTATACATGGTTTAAATATATCCAGGGATGATTTTGGAGGCCTTTAATTTTGATAATCAGCTAGGTGGTGTGACAATATTTGAAAAAAAAAATTACATTATACTTTAAAGTTTTACAATTTCAGAAATAGTTATAGAATGTGTTTTTGAGTATTACCTTGGTCGATCGAAAACAAACACAGGAAAACGAAGAATTCCAAGCGATAAAGCTGTAAAATAACAAAACGTGGCTTTTGAAATCTTAGTGTATTTAAATAATACAGAATCATGTAAAAACTTTACAGTAAAATATGCTTCATAATCTTCAAATATTTACGTATAGTTCTATAGCATGTATGATAATTTGCCTATAAAGGTGTCAGGATTATTATAATATCCGTTATAAACGGTTACATAGTAATGTGTACACATTTTGTAATCTTAATACCAGCAAAGACACCTTATTTGTTATAACTTAGGTGAAAGTTACATTTTTCATGTCAGTCATTTCGAAAGTCAAGTCAAAGTAAAAGCGCAAAGCTGTATTCTGTGATAAAATGTGAACCTTACAATCCTTATATAACACTATGTGAATCTTATACGACTTAAATTTATTTGATTGAAATGGCCGTTAATGAATATCAGCGATATCTAAATGCATCCATGGAATAGCATGAGTTTAGTACTTCCATTAAACAGGTGCGCTCAAGTATGGATAAGGATGGCTATTTCCTTCTGATATCCCGTAATCTACTATACTCTGAAAACTCTCAATGTCATCAACAACAATTCAATGGGCATTTGATTTATTATTCAAAATGTGAAGTTTCCTGTAAAGACATCTAATGAACTCTTTAAAGTTTAAAATACGGATTATTAATTTACTGTTTGCATAATGTATGTCACAAATTCATCGATATTTAGAAACTTTTTCTGGACATTTAAAAACAAATGCATTAAAAATCCATTTAACATGATCCCAATTATCAGTACTGCATGGAACGTTTATAAACATGGCTTACTGTGCATTTATTTTTTTAATTCTGTATGCAGTTTTTGACTTTATTTGTATAATTTCTCAAAATAAAATTTGTTAAATGTTTTTGTTGTATTAGGTTCTTTCACAACATTTGAAAGCAATATCTGGATTTTTCCATTATCGAAATACCTTACTCCCCAATTAATATGGATAATCAAGTTCTTTCTATATACCCTTGCCAATTTATAAAGACATCAGTTTGAAATTGGAAATTATAGCCTATAACTTTATTATTAGTGATCTCAAAATCATTTGAAGAAAAAAAATTGATAAAGTAAAGCTTCTGATTCTTTAATTTTGTTGTTACAGATAGACAGCTTTTGATTTAGGAAAAAAAAAAAAACAATGGGAACGGATGTTTTCTTGTAGACCACCGATGCAATATGTACTGCAATTAACAATACTAATTTATGCTTTAAATATTATCTTCAGATATTCTAGTAGCTTTTGATATGACAAATCAGGTGATATTATTAACCCTTCGTCGTTCGCGATCTGCTTTATAACACGGGTGATTTCAATGGGTCTCACAGACCCATGATATGTTTCTTAATATTAAACACCTGTATGTCAGTTTTTTGTGCAAAACATTATTTTTTACTAATTTGAAACATATTATTATCATTGAAGAACATATTAATCTATTTAGGCAATAAATAATAGTCCTGTTTTATCTTTCGATAACCAATATTTCAGTTTTATACTTGTATATGATATTAAAGCATTTCTAAAACAAGAAAATAATTTGTCATATGTATGAGAAGGTCTGCTTGTCTATTTCTCTATTTTTAGGACCATTTATAAGACCTTTTACTAGTTGGAGCGGAGTTCCTCCCCTACCAAATTGTTCCTCCCCTCCAAGAAAGATCCCATTTTAAAAAGAATAGGAATTGCTTCTAAATGGTAAGTAGTAAAAACGCTAAATTTAGTATACTGCTTCCTCTAATCGTAAATTAAAACAACGTATTGGTTTAGACCCCCGAATTCTGACATTCAAAATATTAATTTTTTCCATGTTGTGTAAATATTCATTTTATATATACAGTAAACTTCCTGTTATCCGATACTCAAGCATCTGAAATTCTCATGCAACCGGCATAAACATCAAATTAAACATTTGTACTTGGTACGGGCTTTGAAAGGAAAAAAGGAAAGCACGCAAGTAGACAGACGTCAAAATTTATTCAAGAAACCTACTACACCTAGTTTTAAGTCTTCTCAACCCTCGACATCAGCTGCTGCTCAAGAATCAAATGCCATTTCAGTGGATGGTCCTGCTGAAATGCCATCCGGGTTCTAGACCCTAGCCAATACACTGCACATACTTATGCGTAGGTAATTTTTTTCCTAAAGTTAAAGTTAGCTCAGTTTCACTATTCTAGTGTTGCGGATAGTATTTCTTTTTGTCTTGTGTATGTTTTTTCTACAGATTTTATCTTTCAAAAATTCTCTTTCACATTCGTTATTAAGAAAATAGTGTATTACTGGTAGTCAGTGCCATCACACAGCCAAAATTACAACTCATTCCAAGGTGGCATCCAGGGAAGCAATTCCCGAAGTCTTTGTTAAGTGCATCGATTTAGACATTCATTAGGTGTGACAATGCTTATAAAAAGCAATTATAATTGCGATATTTACATTTGTATGAAGGGCATTATACTTAACTTTTATTATAATTGCTTTAACTACATTTTTATTTTAATTAAGGCTTGAATAGTACTTATTGTATTTGGTTCCAATAAAAATATTTCTCATGCAACATGCAGATTCATCTAATCGGCAACCCCTATTCCCAATAAATGCCGGGTAACCGAGAGTTTACTGTATTAGATAAGAGCAAAATAGTTCAATTCATATAATTTGAAGTTCTAGTCACTATAAGAAAATCTTTAGGTTTATTTTGAAATATGCGTACTTCAACATTAAAAAATGGCAGATTTTTTAATTTCAATACTCACAAACTTCTTTGCCCCCATAGCTTGCAGACACATCGAAAGGTCTGGAAAGATAAATACAAGTATAATTTAATATGTTTCATTCTTTTACAACAGATGTTTTTTTTTTCCTTTTAGCAAAAATAATATATTCGAGAGCAGAACAATTGTGCATTAAGTCTGGAATTTTTGTTTTTTGCACCTAAAAATACTTTTTGTAGTATTCTACTTTGAACGTTTCGAGGATTTATTAATAATATTTTTTTTTAATAATAATAATTACACATTCGGAGACTATACTAATATTTTAGTTTTTTATTTTAAATCTAAGCTTTACTTCAAAATTTTTATGAGTAGTTCCCGTGGCTTCTAAGTAGTCAGTATTTTTTTTTTTAATCTTCACTTTTGGAAATGAACCAGCTCGATACGGTGCGAACCACGGAAATATATACATACATTCCCTATAAATGCTGAAAAATCGGAGTTTACGTATATAAAAAATCCTTCCTTCGACCATGTAAACACAAATCACAAGTCACAAAAGTATTTGTAATTGAAAATAAGTATAGTAGAATATTTATTAATTTGAATCTGTAGGTATGGCTTGAAATTGGCATATCACTGTTCTCGTCTAAATAATAATAAATGAATAGGATAGAATTTATTCTAATTTTAACTTAGGATCTAAAGGGGGGTCTGAAACATCAGAGTATAAATATAGTAAATGAAATGGAGTGACTCAAGAGAAATTATCACGCTGGAAGTGAAAGAAACAATAGAGACAAAAATGCGACCAGGCTTTCAAAAAAAAAAAAAAAAAAAACTCGAATTATATTAAATCCAAGCGAGTTTCTAAAGAAGAACCTTCATAATATTAGATCGGGCTCTGCCGTTCGCAAAATATGTTAGACCGAGCCCTGGCCTTATAAAGATTCCCAGCTATGTTAAATCGGTCCCTTCCTTTTAAAGGAAGATCGTCAATTATATTTGATCAGGCATCGGCTTTCTCAAGAAAAGAGTCTTAATTACGATTGATCGGTTCACAGGCTTTCTAGAAAGAAATCCTCATTTACACCAGATCGGGCCCCGGTTTTCTAAATGAGAAATGAAAATATGTTGTGAGTGATTCCATTATGCAAAATACTCGTATGGATAATACTAGAAATATTAAAAAAATTTATCAGCCCGAGAAGAGTAAAGAACGGAAAACTACCCGATCCAGCTAGTTCGATTTTTAAAAGTGATAAATTAAAAGCAAATTCAGGGAAATTAAGGACGATATTACACGAATGATTACAGAGAAAAATGAAATCGTAAATCAATCCCGAGGAATAATATTTTATACCAATAATATAATGCTGAAAGATTCTTGCTGCTTGAGGGGGTATTTATTTTTTTATAAAACGAGTAAAGAAGAGCATAATTACGCTGAAAGATAAAAGTGAAGTAGTGCGGTACAAAACTGAATTCATAAAAAATGGATAAATGAAATAAAATTAATAGAAATTTCGAAGTAACCAGTTTTGACAAACCCATTCGGATGTGAATTATTTTTATGAGAAATAAAAAAATATTTGAGGATGGTTAATGTGTTACAAGGATCTAAATGAGACAAAAATATTTTGCATTTTTATTTTTTATTTTGAGTGATTTTGAGAATATTAGTATTTCTTTTTATAACCTAAGTCAGAAATCATTTATCTATGTTCGTATTGCTCCTGGAAACTTTTGAAATAACTGTGAATAATTATGCACAAAGAGTCCGAAAGGGATATACTATTAAAAACAATAGGAGCAAAGGAAATAAATCTTTAAAAATTTATTACTCCACATATACTCCAACGGCAATTTTGATCGAAAAGGACAGAATCAGTAAGGCGAAATATATGGAAATAAAAAGTAACAGTAGAATGAAGAAGAAATGCGGAGAGCCAGAATTTGAGAGGAAATGTGAATTATTAGGGACAAGGTGAATTTTTCTTGACTGATGTAAACAAGGCCTGTTGAACCCGTGGTTCATTACAAATGCTGGCAATTGTGCATTACAAATAAACAAGAGTCATTAAAAAAGCATACCTTTGCTTTTTTTTTATCAAAATATTGTTTTTAATCTTTAAAAATATATTTTTCCAAATTCATTTCTCATTACAAATGTATGTTTTCGTTTTTAGTTAAAAAATTTCCTGCCGCTCATTTAAAATATAGTTTTTTTTTCCTAATGAGTCTTCATTAAGTTTGGGTTGCACGGACTGTTGTAAATTATATATTATGGGAGGAAAACTCAGATGAAACGAACAATATTGTTGTAAATTCTGAGATTAATAACTAGATGAAATGACAGAAATTAAAATGTAATCTAGGAAACGAATATTAATTGCAAGAATTATTATTTTACCTTATCAAAGTATTCAGATAAAAGGGGAAAATTAACTCATATACCATTACAGAAATGCTTAGAGGCAAGTACGGATGTAGAAAAAAAATTAAGGAGGAAGGGGGATAGCGAGAAAATCGAGACGATAAAAGGTAAAAGTGGGCAAGGGAATGAAGGTAAAGTGGTGCCACTCCACGAGGGACGTTTCTTGTCGGTCATTGGCTAGGAGTTGATGGTAAACAAATCTTATGAGAAGCGTATATAACTGAAATGTGTTGACAGAAAAAGTGAAAAATTAAAATTCCAACTGTTAAATTAAATTTTTGTTCAACTGTTTAAAGTTTTAGTGACACTAAGGAAAGTATTTTTTATGGACATACACTCATCAGCAACTTTAGTAGATACAATTCCGTGCTATATCAATAGTAAGATGGAGCTCGGCAACGTCTTAAAGACGATTTTTATGAAAAAAAGGTGACTGAAAATAATTTAAAGTTCTCATCAAATCTATTTTAATATCAATTTTCAACAATATTCTTTATTTAGAGAATTAATGAAATTTCGAGAAACATGTTAATTTTCACTAATTTTGAATTTTTTTTTTAGAACCATCTAACTTGCTTCTTCTTCTTCTTCTTTTTCTTCAACATAAACTATTATTCCGGAAATCACTCGGGGCCTTTCGCCCCTCTCGTCCGGAAATTCTTTTAAGAAAGGTCCGTGCACTGTGTCGGAGAGTTCTCCCAGCTGAGGCTGGAAAACCAAAATTTCAAAAGCAAAACCATAAAATTGCCAGTAATCTTAGATTGGAGGTCAAATAAACATTCCATAAACATTCCAGAGTTTTCTGAAGGAAGGAGGTAGTTCAGTAGTAACTGAAAGTTCTTGATTAACATTATTAAAATTTTAAGAGCGTTCAATCTCCTAATGCAGAAACATCGTGTCACTATTTGGGCACTAAATCAAATTCTGTCATTCAAATTAGCATCCTTTAAAAATTGTAAAGTTAATTTAAAAGTATATTTTCTTTTTATCAAATTCTGGTGTCCGAGTAGATTTTTGAGTGTAAATTCTTTAATTCCAATTTCTTCCACTGAGTGAAACATTTGATCTCGATGAGTATCAATAAGCCATAAAATACTTCAAAAGGAACATTTTCTTCAGTGTTGTAGCAAGAAATAATAGTGAATGTCTTATTATGAATCTTTATTTGTACTGCAACTGCTTCCATTAATGAATGATTATCAAGTAAAACAATCTGCTTTTGAATTAAAGTTCTGTCTACAAGTATAGCCACTCCACCTCCTCTCTGTTTTTTATTCGTCTGTTAACAAACAAAACCTCGAATCTTCATTTGTTACTGAAAGGTGTCCTGAAGTGCCAGGACTTTTAAATTGTATTGTGAAATTAATCTGTTTAAATTAAAATATTTGTTTCCAATACTCCGACAATTCCAATGTAGAATATTATAAGAATCTTTAAAGTTGGTCATCTTGGATTTGGTTTTTCATATCATTTAAGGAGTTTTCTTTTTCTATCTTTTTTTAATTCTTCTTCGCTTAATGTAACTTTTGCACTTATGAAATCGATGCATTTGAGGACAAGAACTACCAATTTGTTAATTCAGGTTTGTGTTTTGTCACTGGAGACATCTTTTTCTTCTCTACATTTACGAAGCTTTGTAAAGTCATGCAAAGACTGGGCAGAAAAGCCTGAAGTTTTGTCTTTTAGGGTAGGTAACCTCTTCATTCTCGTTGAAAGTTTGAGGGAAACAATTATACCCTTTGACAGCTTCGGCCCATGAAATATTTTTCTTCATTTGTAGTTTTTTAATTTGACATGATTTTATTTCTTCCTTGACCCTGCGTATGTGGTTGGGTGATCAAGGCCACAATTAGGACAACAGAATGCTTCAGCAGTGCACTCTTTATATCTATAGCTAACTTGCTAAATATTTCAGCTCTGATAACTCTTTAAATACTGAAAGATTAGTACTGGATATCGAGATTTAAATAGATTGAGATCTTTTAATATCTTCGATAATATTTATTTAAAAAAACTTTTTTTTTTATTTTTAATAATAATATTTTTTTATTGAACATCGTATTTAATACATAATGATTATGATCCTACGAAGCCAGAGGCTATCTGCAGGAAATTTTACATTATCTGGATCAGTTTTATTGTATATAATGAAATAATTTACAATCAAAAATAGTACGTTATTTCACAAAAGGTAGATAATTATCGAATAAAATAAGGAGAAATATGAAAACAAACATTTTATTTGTAAAATATAAAAATTGATATAATAATTTAACATGTTTTCAAATAAACCAATTTTTTGTTTTATTTTTGATAGTGGCATATCTTTAAGCTGTAATAGATGTCGTGGCATTGAATTAAAGACTGGATTCTGTATATGAGTTACTATTGAGGTAACATGGAACTACTTAATAAAATGACCCTTTGAGTGTATATATATATGTATATGACGGATTTCATGATTATATCATATGTATTCATATCAAATTAATATAGAATTTGTATTAGATTCTGAATAATTATTTTGATCTTGCTATTAAAATTAAATTTTTTAGAATTTAAACACTACACATCAGTTTATTTTAACTTATCTTATTTCCAACTATGTTAAGAAATATAAGGAAAATCTGAAGACATATTTAAATTCTCCGCTTGAAATACGTTTCAAACTTTTTACCTTGTAAAAGACATTTAATCTGACCTGGCGTAGACACAGGTTTTAATTTACTACGAATTTTTCCCCTGGAGTTATTTCATGAAATGGCTTTACTTTCTTTATTTCTCCTTTTCTCTTGAATTCCGAAGTTATTATGTTGTATCAAATTGCATTGATGCAAATTCCGCTGTTTTTTTGGCTTCGATCGTAATTTTCCTTTCAAAACAGAGATTTTCCTTGCAGCTTAATTTTTAAATAACAGCTCGCAACTCATGCTCTAATTGAGTAATGAGTCGTATACTCTAACTTTGACGCACTGACAATAAGCTTTTATTCTCTTGATAAGTACTCTATAAGCTGAGGTATTTAATTTATCAATTGCCTGCCTGCGATTACGTTACGTTTTTATTGGACACATGTTTCAGGTTCATCGATTTATTTTTTCGAGACTCTTTTCCCTTTTTCCACTAGACAACAATCGTTTGGACCGAGCAGAATCTGTCGTCGTAACCAAGACTGAATTTTCGTGCTACAGGTTTTCATCTGGAATGGCATTATTCTCTAAGTTGATGTTTAACAGGTCGTCAATAAGAGTTCGTTTCATAGGTCACGATCGTAACAGGCATCACAAAAAAGATTAATAATTATCTTAACATGTTGCACATGGAATCAATATCGACGCCAACAGCGTATCACCCATTTTTAACGCATTTTTCTTCTGAAGGAAATGGATATGAAATATTGCTTTCCTTAATCTTCGAAATATAATTTATGCACTTTGCTACTGCACAGTTCGGCATAATCAAAAATTACCTGAAAGACAGAGAAAATTAACCAAGGCAGGGGTGTAGCGAAGGACTATGGTTGGGGGGGGGAGAAATAAAAAATTTTGCAACTCGATATTCAAATTTTACCAACTGAGCAAACTTACCAGATTTTCGCTCCGGGAGGTAGGCAATTTTTCACTAATCTCCTGCATTTTTCCATTTCACTTCCAATTTTGCCAACTAACCGTAATTTGACATTTAACTTCCAATTTTGCCAACTAGCCATTATTATTTCACAGACGTAATTACAATATTTACATCTCGTCTGAATTTTAACAAGTCAGTATGAATTTTCCCTTCATTTGACCAACTCTCCTTAATTTCGTAAAACTAATCCCAATCCTTACATATCTCCTAAATTTTCCAATTCAATTAAAACTTTTCAAACTCCCAAAGATTTTGCCAAGTTTTCTCAATTTTAGTCAACTATTCTGAATTTCACAAACCCAATCACAATTATCACAACTCGCCCGTATTCTCCAAGTGAATTCGAATTTTCCCAACTGCCCTACATTTTGTTAAGTTTCCTCAATTTGTCCAACACTCCTTAATTTCACAAAACAAATCTTAATTTTCAGAACTCGCCTATATTTTACCAAGTGGATTCGAATTTTGCAAACTACTCTAGATTTTGCCAATTCGCATAAGTTTACAGAAAAACATCGAAATTTTTCATCTTCCTTGAATTTGCCAAGTCACTTCGAATTTTATCAACTCTCCTTAATTGCACAAGAAAGGCACAATTTTCACAACTCCCCTGTATTTTACCAAGTGGCTTCGAATTTTGCCAACTTCCCTAGATTTTGCAAAGAGTTCTTGGTTTATTCAACTCTGCTTAATTTCACAAAACCAATCCCAATTTTTACAACTTACATGTACTTTACCAAGTGGTTTCCAGTTTTGCAAAGTTCCCTAGATTTTGCCAAGTTTTCTTGATTTTTTCAACTCTCCTTAATTTCACAAAAACAATCCCAATTTTCACAAATTGCCCGTATTTTACCAAGTGGATTAGAATTTTGTCAACTGACCTAGATTTTGCCAAGTTTCCTCGATTTTGCCATCTCGCCACAATTTTACAGAAAACAAATCCCACTTTTACATCACACCTAATTCTTGCAAAGTCACTCTAAATTTTGCCAACTCCCCCAAGATTTTCCAACTCACCTAGAATGCGAAGTTGCCTCGATTTTGCCAACACGCCATAATTTTACAGAAAAAAGATTGCAATTTTTACATCTCACCTGAATTTTGTCAACTCTCCATGATTTTGTCAAGTCACTCCGGATTTTTCCAACTGCTCCTAGTTTTTCCATCTGCCCCTAGATTTTGCCAACTCCCTACGTTTTGCCAACTCTACTAGATTTTGCCTACTCGCCATAATTTTAGAGAAAAAAAATCCAAATTTTCACATCTCACCTGAATTTTGTGAACTCCCTACGATTCTGCCAAGTCACTCCGAATTTTGCCAACTGTCCCTAGATTTTGCCAACTCACTACGTTTTGCCAACTCGCCATAATTTTACAGAAAAGAATCCTAATTTTTACACCTCACCTAAATTTTTGCCAACTCCCCACGATTTTGCCAAGTCACTCCGAATTTTGCCAACTGTCCCTAGATTTTGCCAACTCACTACGTTTTGCCAACTCGCCATAATTTTACAGAAAAAATCCTAATTTTTACATCTCACCTTAATTTTTGCCAACTCCCCACGATTTTGCCAAGTCACTCCGAATTTTGCCAACTCCCCAAGATTTTACCAAGTCACTCCGAATTTTGCAACTCCCCAAGATTTTGCCAAGTTGTCCTGATTTTGCCAACTCCCAAAGATTTTACCAAGTCATTCCGAACTTTGCCAACTCCCTATTGATTTTGCCAACTCTCTATGATTTTGCCAAGTTGTCCCGATTTTGCCAACTCACCTGTATTTTACTAAGTGGCTTCGAATTTTGCCAACTGCTCTAAATTTTTCCGTTTCTCCATTTTCCAAACTGTCTTAGATTTGCCAAGTTGCCTCGATTTTGACAACTCCGCTTAATTTTCAAAAAAAAAATTACAAATTTTCACAACTCAACTAGATTTTACAAAGTCGCTTCGAATTTTACCAATTCCAAGTTACTTTGCGGGGAGAGCCTCACCCCCATCCCCCCATGGCTACGCCCCTGAGCACCAAGGCAAGAACAAAGGACACAAAAGAACGGACGAATATGTAAATCCTTTGGCTCAGCTATCACCGTTCTGACGTCACACGAAGAGCCCCCTAAGATGCATTTTTTAGTAAAATTTATCCAAACCAAAAGGAAACTATTGTGCCACACGAAAAGAACTCTTCGCAATAGTAAAAACAATAGAACATTTTCATCATTATCCCCATAGACAGAAATTTATCATTCGTACTGATCATGCTGCCCTCAAGTGGCTATTAAACTTTAAAAATCGTGAAGGACAAAATGCCAGGTGGATAGAGCGGCTGCAAGAATATAATTTCTTCATTGAGCATCGAAGAGGCGGACTACACAGAAATGCAGATGCCCTTTGCAGACGTTCATGTATGGACAACTGTAAGCATTGTTATAATGCAGAGTTGGAATATGGTATTAAAAATATAATGTCCATAAAACAAAATCGACACAATAAAACAATGATACTCCTAACATCTGGAGCTCAATAGAAACTAAATAGGCCAACTAGACGATGAAGATAAAGAACAATAATGAATTTGATTGAAAAATGTAATATAATACCTAATTGGGAGCAAACCTCGAGGTGTAGCCCAACTATCAAAAGTTGTTGGGCGCAGTAGGACTCTTTATAAGTGAAAGACGGTGTTATACAGAAGATGGGAGAATCCCACTGGACGACTGATGCGTTGGCAGATAATCCTTCCTCGCTCCCGAGTAGAGTGATGAGAGATGTGCATGATAGCGCCACTGGAGGACACCTCGGTGTTTATAAGACATTAGCGAAAGCCAGGGAAAGATTTCATTGGCTGAAAAGTAGGGCAGACGTTGAAAGATGGTGTAAGCAATGTGAGACCTGTGCAGGAAAGAAATGCCATAAGATTAGGAATCGAGGCAAGCTGCAAATGTATAACGTTGGTGCCCCTTTTTGGAAGAATAGCCATTGAAATAATGGGTCCGTTTCCTAGGACTAATGATGACAATCGCTGTTTATTGGTGGTAATGGATTATTTCATGAAGTGGCCTGAAGTCTATCTCATCCAAAATCAGGAGACAAAAACAGTTGCAGAGGTGATAGGCGGATAATTTGATTAGTAAGTATGAGGTACATTTATAACTCCACTCAGACCAAGGACGGAATTTTGAATCCAACGTGTTTAAAGGTATATGTCAATTATTGGGCATTCAGAAATCCAGAACAACTTCACTACACCCTCAGTCGGATGGTATGCTTGAGAGATTCAATAGAACAATTGCACAATATCTAGCATTGTTTGTCGACGATCATCAAGGTGATTGGGATCGCCATATACCACACTTTTAGTTGGCATACAGAACAGCAGTGCACGATACAATTGGACAGACACCTCACATGATGGTCTTTGGAAGAGAACTATGTCTTCCCTGTAACCTTTTATATTGTTGACCCGACATAATGCTTGTATCCATTTCACAATACGTACAAGAATTACAAGAACGACTAGAAATCGACCATTCCGTAAGAAACAATATCAACTTGGTGAGCGAGAGAACCGAAAAGGGGTACGACAGTAAAACAAATGTAACTGTTTTCAATCAAGGATATTTTGTCTTAGTATACAATCCACACAGAAATAAAATACTTTCTCCAAAATTTCAGATATACAGTAGTTAAGAGAATTAACGACGCTGTGTATTGCGTTCGTCGACGTCCGACTATAAAGGACAAGGTGGTTCACATGGATCGTTTGACCCCGTTTCATCGAAGAACTGAAGAAGCTTCAGAATCCAGAATTGTTCGGGAAAAACAAGACCTAAGGAGGGGGCAGTGTTACGACAGGTGAACGAGCAACAGGGAAACCATGATTGATGTGTCATTAGACGCTCGCGTGTGCCTCAACGTGAGAATTACGTTGAGGCACACGCGATACACGCGTTTGAGGCACACCCAATACAGCTTGTGAATATTCCAATAGGATAGTGTGACCCTGGTTGCACTAGCCATTGGAACAGATGGACTTGAAATAACAACGGTGTTTTAGAATTTAAAAGTTTTCGGTTGTAGCTAAAAGTGCATAATTTGTGTTAATCTTGGTGAAGGTTGTTCAAGAAACTTGGCGATCAAAACGAAGAGGCAATATGTTAATCGAGTAATCTGGCTGGCTTTAATTTCTTTATAAGAAGAGTTCATCATCTAATGTGTGGTGATCTAATGTATAAAAAATGGTAATATGTAAGTTTATTCACAAAGGTAATTGTGTCGCTTGATGAATGTTGCATAAAGATTCTCTTTATGCTTTGAATAGAGTTTGTAAGAATTGTAACACATTTTTTAAAATGTAGTCAAGAATTGTAAAGCTTTCTTTTGATGGTTTGACTTCGTGTTGATAGTAGACAAATTTGTGTATAGTTTATATTGTTGTTCCTTTGTGATCTGATTGACTATGTATTTAAATTAGTTCATTTACAACATTTGTTGGTAAACAATTTTTTTGAATTCACGCTCAATTTTCGATTAAAATTTATAACAATACATTAAACGCTTAATAATTCAACTTCGCATTTCTTTTCATTAAGTTTCGAGATAATGCATTCCTAAAAAAAGATTGAATAATTTATTTGCAATAACTCATAATATCTTGCCATTATTACATAACGTAACTTTTGAAAACTTTTAATGAGATTATATTTTTATATTTTGGAAAATATAACGAACTAACAAAGACATTTTCTCTAATTTTTAAAATTATGACTAAGAAAAAATGACATTTATCTCAGAAGCTAATTACATTTTTCTCCTCACTAATTCTTATAACGTAATATCTTCTTTAATATTTTATATTTCTATTAAGGAGCACTAATTAATGCAGAGAAATGTCTTTTTCTCAACAGGAGATGAAAAAAAAACAACATTGTAGTTCATGTTAAATCAATTTTAAGCAAAAACTGAAATTATATTTAACTAGAAAAAGCAATCACCGTGAGGAATATGAAATGCTTGTGTTTGAAGAGGAAAAAGTTTGCTGTTCTCCGAGTTCAGCATCTAGCTACGATGGAAATTCAAACTAGTAGAAAATTAAGAAAATTCAAAGGGAAACATTTTAGAAGCAGATATTCAACCGGAAAAACAATAGATCTTAAAAGTTTTGAAACGAAGAAGCAGAATGCCTTCAGAAGGACAGAGAGACACACGACAAAGTGAAAACACTTTTAATTAAAACGAGATTAAAATATTAAAACAACTTCTTTCCAATAAGACTTTAAGAGTTGCAGATAGAAATGACGATTTGCAATTTAATCAAATCAATCTAATTCGGTTCAGTTCAGTTTTATTATAATAATAAGGTTACAAACAGCATATATTTGTAATACTTTTATTATCCCAAGAGTATCTAAGCTCGTGTAGGTTAACTTACAAATTATTTAAATGCAGAATTTTGGCAACATTTACACTGAACTTTACATAAAGAAACAAAATGCACAAAAGCAATACAGAATTTATAAAAACGAATTAAAGTTTTTTTTACTTTAACACTAAATAAGATAAACGATAAAACTTTTCAGACGCTTAAAGGTCCATTTCTCCTCTGTTTCATTTGTAGTTAACTAAATTTGTGCGTGTTTTGCTGCAAGGGACGATTTGTGTTCTGTTTCGTTTGTAATATTCCGTTTCTTTGGAGAGGAAAAAGAAAAAGGTCCAATGTGGAGTGATGAAAATAGGAAAAACCTTTACCCACTCACACTGGCAGTAGTTTGGACATGAGCCTTCAGTGTAATACCTACCTACCTACATGCATATATATATAATGTACTACGTACATGCATACCTACATACAAAGTATATATATGTACATAAATATATAGAGTACAGACGGTAGCGCGCCTGGTTCCTGAAATTTTGCGCCATCTACCTGAAATCTTTTCATCACTTTCTTTCTATTCGTCACCAAACATATCTTATTGCCAATCTCGTCCACAATTTGAATGAGAGTTCATCTCGTGAACGAAATTTGCAAAAGGGTCAAATCATCAGCAAAATCGAAGTCAAGGAATCTGATATCATAATCATTGCAAAAAATGGTGACAAAATGCAACCTTGTCGAACTCGAGTAGTAATGCTAAAGTTAACACTGCAAGCTTTATCAATTTTCACACGAAGCTCAGTTTTATCATTAAGTAACTAACTTATTAGAAATGCCATACAATCTTACAATCAACCAAAAATTATGGAGGTGAACAAAATCAAAAACTTTTTTGGAAATTTAAAAAGGGAAGATATTAAGAATTTAAAACTTTTTTGGAAATTTTATAAATTTCATAAAAAATGCAATCACCTTTCTTTAAAAAAGTATATTAATACTTTTAGCTTCAAATTTAACTCTAAGAAATCTTTCAATAATATATTTCATAAGACAAAAGACCATCACTGATTGATAAGCATTGCTATGTGTTATAGGTGTTAACACAGTATCTTTACGGTCCTGTAAAGAGAAATTTAAAATTATTAAGTGTTTGATCTTTGCTTATCTTTCCGGTCTTTTTCAAGCCCAAAATGTCCAGGCTATACCATTGGAACTCCTGTGCGATGACATCCATAGAAGGATCTCTGTTAAGAGGTCTCATATTCCAATTTGCTTTGGAAAGTAGATAGTAGGTTTTCAAAAAAACCAAGTTTATTGAGAAACATATATATATAGTCAATATAAGACAGCATTTAGTTGTAACCTTGGCAACGATCAGCTTTCCGTTTACTATGAATTGAAGCCATTACGATAGGAATCCAGAAAAATACTGGATTCTTTAGCATCAGAATCCATTATGTTCTTTTTGTCTGAGACACAATACTCCAGTTTAATTTTGGCGATACAAGAACTAGTCTGAAATATTCAAGTACCTCCGATGGCTTCTGGTCAGGATCATCTGCCAATTGATAAATAATACTATGTATCTGTTCAGCTGGGGCTGGCAATCCACAAAGAAACAGAAAACACAGCGGAAGATTATCTTTCAACGAAAGACCATCAAGTCTGTAATTCAAAATTAATCATGACCAGTAGGTAGTCAGGCTGGTAGAAATGGTCAACATCGAGACCCAGTGAAGTTGATCACTCCTAAGCAGGGGTGACACAAGGGAAAGAAGTAAAAATCGTAAGACAATCTCTCTTTTTCCGCACCGTTTCATGCTGGCCGTCCCGTGGCTGAATGGTTATCGTGCTTGTCTACTGATATAAGGAACCTGAGTTCGATCCCCGGATAAGGCATCGACGTTTGTGTTTTTTTTCTGGTGAGGTCCTGTCATCCTCATATAGAGTAATTAAAGGTAATTTTTTTTTACCTTAGCACAATACTTTTTAAGTTCAAGTTGCAAGACACTTTTAACAAAGTAATGGTCAGATCCAATTCTAACTCCCCTGTATACCCTGGTATTCCTAACAGAACTAGCCCATTTGCTTTTAATTAATATATAATCAACATATTCTTATGCAGCCCATCAGGTGAAATCCTTGTGTACTTATGCATGTCGCGGTGTTTGTAATACATGATAGTTATTCTGAAACCATTGAATTTATTTACCTGTAGGAGACGTTGCCCATTGCCATTTCAGCTAACAATACCAAAAGGGCCTATCACTCCTCCCCAAAGGTCAGAGTCAGTACCAACTTTGGCATTGAAGTCACCTAGAAAAAGGGTAATATCTCTTTTCTTGACAGAATTCAAAAGTATCCTGAAGTTGCCCATAAAACCTATCCTTCTCATCCTCATCGGCATCCTCAGTGGGAGCATAACAGCAGATAACATTCAAGTCTTTAACGCTTGTCTGAAATTTTGCTGCAAAAAACCTCTCATTAATGCACTCATATCCTAGAAGAGCATCACTAGCGTGTCTGCTGAGAAGCAGACCCACGCCTTGGTGATGCTTATTATCGTCTCTCCCTGAAAAGAGAAATTTAAAATTATTTTTAAGAATCTGACCTTTATCTGCCCATCTGGTCTCTTGCAAGCCGATAATATCTAAATTATAATGGTGGAATTCTTGTGTGAGGACATCAAGAGAAAAAGCTCTGTGCAGAGTCCTCACATTCCGACTACCTATGGAGAGAAAATGGTTAGTGGGATGTTTAAGGAAGCTATGTTTATTGAGAGAGGGAATGCCGACAATATCAAACAGCCCCCTAATCGCAGACATGGGGCAAAGACCCGTTCCCCCACCACTAAAGACCGAAGCCATCTACACTGGAAGACTTCCTCCAATGTAGAATTTGACGATGCCAATAGAAGCAAAGAGTTCAGGTGCCTGCGATGACATCTGCTCAGGATTATCCACCAGCTGATAAACATATCCTGTGAATCTGTTCACTTGGGGTCAACCCACAAACAAACAGAAAACATAGGGGAAGAGTTTCCTTCCACCGAAGCCCACCAGTGCAGCAAATTCAGGGTCCATAATCAAGTTCAGAGCCTTAATTCAGTCCAGTGGGTTTATATGGTCAGCATAAAGATCCTGTGTGGTTGACCACTCCTCAGCAGAGTAGAAAAAAAAAGAAAAGTAGCCAGAGTTGTCCAGATCAGTAGGCCAAACTAATCTGGCAGCCCTGCCATTCAGTTTACTTTCACAAGAGAGTATCTCTTTTGAAAGGTACTAACGGTCTGCACCAGGAGACGGCGGGGTCGGACATCAGGTGCTAGGCCTGGCCGGTTCTACGCATCATCACAGGGAATTGGTGCATAGATCTCCTTCCAGTGACTACCTATCTGTGAAATGAGGAAACGAAACATTCAATATGGTTTAGTACTATAATGTATCGAAATCCTACTCTGTGTTGTAAAAGAAAATTGAAATATATTGTACAAAATGACATTTCTCACGTAATAAGCATCCTATAAACTTACTGTGATTGTTTCGTAGGTTGTAGAGGACAGTTTAGTACGACAAAACGTTGCACAAACGTAAAAGATCTGAAATTATATACGTAGAGCAGGTACTAAAAAACGTGGAAAAAAACTTCCCGATCTTTAAGGTGAGTACTTTCATTGCTTGATATTCATTTTTAATAATCAAGTATATCCGTTCCGCTTTAAACGACAAGTTCTCTGTGCTGAACTATTTCAGTTGATCTTTAAATATACTTATTTCAAATTCCTAGTATTCATCTCCGAGCACAGGGAAACAAAAACTATAGTTCTTAATCACATAGTATATCATTAAATTTTGCTTAAAATGATTCAAACTGCATGACTAAGAAAACAATAGAAATGTAGTTTAGGAGTTTGATGTTACTGAAATAGGAATGTATGCGAAGATATTATCATCTTCATTCTAGCCACAAAATTGTGATTTTAGAACAAAAATTTATCGTAACTTTACCTAATATTTTCCTAAAACTAATTATAAAATAAGCATTTAACTAAAGTTGTTAATTATTCTAGAAGACTATGTTGTAATTATCGTATAAAGTTACGTTGTAATTATTCTATAAAGCTACGTTGTAATTATTCTACAAGGCTACGTTATAATTATTCTACAAGGTTACGCTGTAATTATTCTACAAGGCTGCGTTGTAATTATTCTACAAGGCTAGGTTGTAATTATTATACAACGTTACATTATAATTATTCTAGATGGTATGTTGAAATTCTTTCACAAATTTATTTCTCCACTGACTAGTTTTACCAGAATAATAAAATATGTTATGCTTACGTGGAATATACAATTGTGGAATATTCTGGAATGTCATTCAGCGCAGATTGAAGGGAGATAGTCTGACGAAATTTCTTAAACTCCATAACATTAAGGAAATATGATTCATCTTCAAAATTAAGCTGAAAATAGAAAATGTGAGTTATAATAAAATATTTGTAGAGGAAAATAAATAAATTCTCAAGTAAATATCACCGCCTTAAATCAGCAGTTACCAAACCTTTAAACCACTTTTAACAAACATTATTTTCTAACGTTTCCTTCATGCAAATCAAACAATTTTCTTACATAAAACTATCTGAAAAAATATGTTCCGTCTACACCAATTTACGAGTATTTTATTCATGAACTTCAGTGGTTTTTCTGTCGAAATGGACCATGAATAACTATGTTATTCCAAGAGATATCCAATATTGTATTAAATCTCTTTCCACAAGAAAACTCAAGAAATTTCTTTCAGGAATCGGATAGGCGCCCACACAAATTTCTAAAACGTCCCACTATGTTAAGTAAAGTACTTATTTGAAAATAATGGCCAAACCATACGAATTTTAAAGTTATAAAAGAAGCTTATATAAAAATAACTATATACATAGAGAGAGAGAGAGATAAAAATTAAATAAGAGAGACATACATTTATATTATATATATTAATTTCCACTGTTTATATAACATGTTTAAATTTAGACAAGTGTTATTTAACCACTTTGGCACTTAACTTTGAGCTGGCGAATAAAACAATAATAAGCCCTAAACACAATTTCGTTTTTAAAAGACAGATATAAAAAATATCAAACTCGTCAGGCAATAACAAATTTAAATTTTATTACTGTCATTTACGCAAAATATTTATATCCATTAGGTAATAAAATACATATCATTATAAAATTATATAAAAGTGGTTACCAACTTACAGCTGATTATTAAATTCATGAATCAGTTTTGACAATGAAATTAAACAAAGCCCCCCCCCCAAAAAAAAAATTAAAACAACTGAATTATCCTCACCTTGAGAATTAGTTGTTGAAAGAACTGTACGTCTCTATGGCTGCTCTGGCGGTTTACCTCTGCCTAATTAGATTTTCTACGTTATGTCAATGGGAATCTAACCTCAAAACTTTATATGTTCTAAAATAGGCATTTAAGAGAAAAATATCACTGAAAACGAATTAAAGATGATAATAAAATCTATTTAAATCTCGATTTTTATTACTTATTTTTCCATTGTCGACAAACCGCCATTTGTCGGTTTGTCAGCTTGTGGATTTGTCAAAACAGTTGTTCCACCATATATTTCGAATGCGAAAGGCAAACTTCATGATTTATGTGTCAAATGAAAGCTATGAAATGGGGTGTGTCAAAGATATAAAAACATTATCCTCACATGCTTCCTTTCGGCTAAAAAAAGGTGTATATGAAGACGATTGAACCTCTATATTTTCAGAACGCCGAAAGTAACAAGTTATGCGTCAAATGAAAGCTTGTGACATGGAGAATGGTACAGATTAAGGAAAATTTCACCCCTGTTTCTTTCTCCCTAAAAAGGGGAAATATGAAACGATTGTTTGCTATTACAGTTTTATATAATTACGAGTTAGATGCCAAATGAAAGCTCACATGAGGACTCTCGTAGATTGTTTCGATGTTTCCAAAAAAGAGTTAGATGCCAAATGAAAGCTCATATGAGGACTCTCGTAGATTGTTTCGATATTTCCAAAAAAAAAAAAAATCCAGAAAAGGTGTGTATTTTCATGGGGTGGATCTTACCGAGTTATATAGTTATATCTCAAATTAGAGCTTGTGATTTTCCAATTTCATCGGTTACCTTAAACACGACTCCAAAAACAAGGGGAAGAAAATGTGCTCGATTTTTACGAAAGACATAACAAATGAAAGTTTTTGAAGGTAGGTGTTTTTAGTGACAAATAAATTAAAAGTTTAATAAATTCTTATCTTCCTTTATGCGCCCTGTAAATAGAAAATAAACAAATCATATCGATGGTACTATCAGTCACTGAGTTCATATTAATCTCAAAGGAAGATAGGACGCCGATTTACCAACTCAACAAAATTTCCTGCAACAGTCCGTCCCGCGGCCCAGTGGTTAGCGCGCTTGGCTCCTGAACAGAGGGCCTCAGGGCAAGGCACGAATTTCGTGTTGTTTTTCTGCTGAGTACCTGCCATTCTCACAGACCATTTACTTTGACGTATACACTGACAGTCTCCTCTCAGACCTCTGTGGCAAGTAGATGCTTGAGAGATATTTATTTTTTATTATTATCTTCCTGTGAAGTGAATACGAATCCAGTGACTGATTGCACCATCGATATTGCTTTAGTTTTATCTTCTAATTTTTAGGGCGCATATGGGAAAATATGTATTTTTTTTATTTATTTTTATTTATTTCACATTATTCTTCCAATATTTAAAGAGTTATGAAAGCTACAACATTTCACAATATTCTTCCAATATTTAAAGAGTTATGAAAGCTAGAATATTTCGCAATAGTAATGCATCATAAGACTTTATCGCTGAAATTAATTAAAACTTGAATAATAAGTATTGTTTTATAGTAGTTGTTATTTAATAAAATAAAAATAGGTTTTGCACCTTTTTGTAATGATGATTTCAATATTATACAATTACGAACGATTTTTATGAAACAAGATAATTCATTGTTAAATATTTTAGATTCCATAACTCTTTAAATCATAGATTCCCAAGGGGGGGGGGGGCGATACCGCCTCCCAGTGGGCGCTGGAGCCTTCCATGGGGGCGGTAGCAGATCCAGAGGCAAATGGGGGCGTTGAGGGCGGTCAAGAGGGGCGGTCAAATAAATAAATAAATTTAATGGAATTTTCTGTGACAACCTTTTTATCTCTTCTATTCTGTGGTGTCTTCCTGGTGATTCTGGTCATCCACTACCTCATCCGTCATGTACAGCTTTTCAACTGCAGCTTGGACAATAAGTTCCCTGATACCGCCTACTAGCGTACTGGTACGTCTGAAGTCGACTGAGATGCTCTTAAAAGTTCTCTTCAAGATCACAGATTGGATATAAGCTTCAATATGTTTTCCCACTCCAAGTCGCTTTGAGTATGTTTTATGGTACGTAGTTGCAATACCATCCCAGAGCATAAGGTATAATATTAACATTACACTTGTGAATTAGGCTCAACTCATTAGCCAGCAGATCCTCTGCTGCATTCCTCTTCTTTTCAACCTCTACTGTCTGCAGGTTATCCTGAGATGTTGTTCCTACTTCAATAATTGTAATCTCATTCAATACCTTTTCATGCACTACTATATCAGGCTTATTATGTTGGACATGTGTGTCCTTCCTGATAGGCAAATCAACCTTGATGCAATAATAATAAAATAATAATAAATTTATTATATTTAATATTTTTTTATAATTATTTTTTAATGTAATAAAATGCTTTGAAAATACCCGTTTTCATGAATAAATGTTTTATCTAGCTATGTAAATTATCTTATTGTTATCGCGTTAATAAGCATTTTTAAATTAGCATTAGGTATACCTATACCTAATTTGTTTTAGTTTATAATAGATTGACGGTGACAAGTCCTTGCAAGTTGGTAGGCAAACACGCGGTTCATGCAATTTAACATGCTTCGACAAGAATATGGGAGCTTGAAATGACTTGTTTACGGAGCAAGTGCGCCGGCATCGCAAACATACAAGTTAATGCGTGCACAAAATCAAATCTATAAAAGCGACAGCTCTAGGAATGTTTTATTATATTTATGTGCTTCGCCGTGATAAATAGTCGTGAGTGATAAGTGTTAGAAGTCATTATAAACGTTATTTTTATAACTATCTATAAATCTGTTGAGAAGTTAATTTGTATTTGAAAATGTCTGAATCTACTTCTAAAAAGAAATGCCTGCAGTACAGTATTGAGTATTTGAAATATGGGTTTACGTACTCTCCTACAAACCAATCATTACCTATGTGTTTAATTTGCCGCAAAAGTTTTTTCAAATGAAGCTATGAAACTTTCTAGGCTACAAGAGCATTTAAATAAAATGCATGCTGATAAGAACAAAGATTTATCCTATTTTCAAGAACTGGAAAAGCAATATTTAAAACAGCCAACTATGTCAAACCTTTTTGCGTCGTCTTCTAAACAAGATGATGATGGACTACGAGCCTCATATAACGTTTCATTGTTAATCGCAAAAGCAAGAAAACCACACACAATTGGCGAGGAATTAATTTTGCCGGCAGTCAAAGAGATATTAAAAACTGTTCTTCATCATAAGATACCGTCAGTTATCATCAAAAAAATTCCTCTCAGTAATAATTCAGTGCAAAGAAGAATAGATGAAATGGCAAAAGACGTTGAAATATCATTATGTGATTACTTAAAGACTTGCAAATTTTCCATTCAACTCGATGAATCAACTCTACCAAATAACGAAGCTCTACTCTTATCATACGTACGATTGATAAAAGAAGAAAAAATTCATGAAGAGTTATTATTTGCTAAAAATTTGGAATCTGATACAAAGGGAGAATCTATATTTAATACCATGCAAAAGTTTTTTCAAGAGAAAGAAATTCCTATTTGCAATATTTTGTCTGCTGCTACTGATGGTGCTCCAGCAATGACAGGGCGTCATAAGGGTTTCATAGTGCATTTGAAACAAGCAGTACCAAATGTACTCGCTGTACATTGTATTATTCATCGTCAGCATTTGGTTGCAAAAAAAATTGAATGAGCGTCTGCATACGTCGCTCCATTACGTTATTAAAGCAATCAATAAGATTAGAAGCAATTCATTGAATGACCGATTATTTGGTAAGCTTTGTAATGAAAATGATGAAGATTGCAATCGCTTGCTGCTGCACACAGAAGTACGTTGGCTCTCTAAAGGTGTTTGTCTGAATCGTTTTTTAAATCTATTTGACTCAGTACTGGACTTTCCTGAAGACAGAGACGAAAAATTGCGCGAAAAACTGATTACGTCATAAAATGACATCGCTGATTTGACAGACCTGTTTAAAATATTTAATCAAGTTAATTTACAATTGCAAGGTGATGAGTTGAATTTAATTAAAACAAAAAACGTCATAGCTGCTTTTGCGGGAAAACTTCTTCTATTCAAACGAAATCTAGGTAGAGGTGAATACAACCACTTTCTCACATTATCAGCAGTCTCTGCAAAACCGGAAGATTTACTTACTTACTGCCAACACTTGGAAGTTCTTCATGTTGATTTTACGGAGCGTTTCCAAGATATTTTAAACATGAATATACCGAGTTGGGTTTTAGATCCTTTCGCAAACACAGATACTGAAGAATCATCAAATTTGGAAGAGGAACTCTTAGAACTAACGAAGCACTCAAAGTAAAATTCAAACATGGATACCAAGAGTTCTGGCTTCAAAAATCAATACCAGTTCTCTACCCTGGATTGTGGGCAATAGTACAGAAGTTTTTAATCGCATTTCCTTCGTCCTATATGGCTGAGCGTGGATTCAGTGCAGTAGCTAATTTACTGTCAAAGAAGAGGAACAGACTACACATCACTGAACGTGGCGATCTGCGATTGATGTTAACGAAATTGGAACCCGACATTAACAAATTGTTAACACTCCACAAACCTCAACCATCTCATTAATTTTTTTTTATTTATTATTAATTTTGTGTTTATCTCATTATTTTTTATTTCTTATTGATTCTGTGTTTATTTTTTAAAATTTTAATAAACAAATTTATTGTACATTTGCTTGTCGTTTTATTAATTTCTGCTTTATGATTTTTAATAGATTAATAAACAGATAAATTAGGTACAGATAATATGCAACAATATTTTAATATTTCGTATAAAATTAACTATTATGGACTAGGGGGGCGTTGAAATTTTTGTTCTCTTCTAAAGGGGGCGTTGAAAATTTTGTTCTCTTCTAAAGGGGGCGATGGTCCAGAAAAGGTTGGGAATCACTGCTTTAAATACTAAACGAAAATCGAGAGTTTAATAGATTTGATTATGATTTTCAATTTATCTTGCAAATTTTTTCATTAAATATATTTTTAGTAGTTATAGAGCTTCAAAGTTTGATTCACCATTGACATAACATGGAAATCCTGCAATATTTCAATAGGGCAGTGTCTATATTGTATATATATATATAGTAGTATGTATCGTACTTTTGCTTCCTTCTTTGCTTTTTAAATTATCCATACGTGATGTAATGGTTCCCGTCACCACCCAACCTTTCCCATACTTCCAGTTCTGCGGTTAGTGTAATGTTTTATCGGACCTACCATAATTGTTAGATAATAAATTTGGCAGCCGTAAACACCAAATGATATAGATGTGGATTTCGACAGAAGGATAAAACTTATCACTCAATGAATGAATAATCAACTGAATCAGGTTGTTTTACTACTAAGCGTCGCTTTTTTGCTGCGCAGTGGAATCAATAAGATTTTACTGCACAGTGGAATCACTCACAAGAGCTTGAAGGTATAAAGCTAGATCAAAGAAGGGATACTGAGTAACTCTTAAGTAAAATATGGAGGCATTTACTCCAAGGCTATCAATTTAAAGTTTAAACTGTTTCCAAATGAATGTCTTTCCTTTCTCAGATAGATTAAGATGCGAACGAAAGACGGAAACATGATCGTCAAGCATTTTAGTTGATGCATAACTAGAATGGAAATTACAATCTTGGGTGAAAACTGGCTGGCTACCAATTATTCACACAAGAAAACAAAAATAATATTTTCTTAACTTATTAAATGAGTTTTTACGTCTGTAACAAAAAAAAAAACATGGCGTTATCATTTAGGTTTATTTTTTGAATCAAAACAATCTACTTCCATTTAGAAAATTATGTTGTTTTTTCCCCTCTTGTCTTAACGTTATTTCTTCCTGAAATTTGAAGCCTGTTATTTTATCGTATGAGTTATGGATAGCTCAGGAAGAATATATAGAGAAAGATTGTTATATACTATTATAGACTATTATATAGAGAATGACTATCCTTAAAAGTATAAATATATAATATATTTGGAAAATTTTGTAATTAAAAAAATGTACGAAATATTTTTTTCGTTTACATAATGGCTCATACACTCTACGTAATACTAGATATACACATTATGTACTATAATTGATATGTTACCGGCAATGTATGAAAAGCCGGCATTCTATAGAATACCCGGATTTTATGCAATGTATGAAATATGAGGATTATTACATACTTCCCCTAGGCATTGTATAGAATACCTAGGCATTATATAGAATGACAAATACTATTTCGGCAAAGTGTGAAAAAGGCTTTTATTGAAAAGATACATATGAAAATGTAAGAAGTACAAAATATAAGATACGGGATTTTTCTACAAAAAGAGAAAAATACCAGTGCTGAACTACCGCCAGCAGTTGGGCGAGTCACTCGTCCCTTGTCGACGTCTGGGATAGGAACTCGCGCAGTGGACCCCAAAGGGACAGGAGAAAATTTTTTGTCGGAATCCATTTTCGTTTTTTTTGTCCTATATTTTCAGATTCAATTTAGATCGAATTTTGCTTTCGACAGCATTCTTAATATTGAAGCAAAGAGTACACAAAATATTAACATCATAACCTGTAATGAATCTGTCGTCCGCATTATAAAAAACGCCCCAAATGAGGTGAAGCCAAGTGAGAACGAATCAGTAAAGTGTTGAATATTCGAAGTTTGCAATTCGAGTTAGGATACTCGTATTTCACTTTACTACTTCTCAAATCTATTTCAGTGGAGTTCCGAGATGCTTGTGATATGTCGTTTTTTGATGACTTTTTTTAATCTGTTTTCTTACCTTAACTCTCTTTCTATGGAAGCTAGGGTTCTCAAACTTTGGGATCCCTATTGAGGCAACCCTCTTTTACACTCTTACAACGCTAGGGGGCGCTTTTCCGAATGGAAGGGTGTCTTTTTGGTGTCCAAAGTGACCAACTACGGTGCTCTTTTTTACCGAAACTAGGGACTGGCGGATCTGGCAATGAGGGTGAGCCTATAGGGGACCCAGGGGAACATTTACTGGTGAATTCAAATTGGACTGAGTGCTCTGGCTCTCTGTTTGAGGCGAGCGTCGAGAGTCACGTGACTCGCATTGCGACATTAAACATCACTGTCGGGAGTATTTTATACTTTGCTGATTTGCCTTTTGTCATTCTATAGAATGCCTAGGAAATGTGTGAAATATGAATCGTTTCATACATTGGCGGCTAGTTTTAGGCATTATATACAATGCCTAGGCATTATATACAATGCCTAGGCATTCTATAGAATGCCGAATTTCAAACTTTGCCCTGACAGATACATTAAATAGGACGTTCAAAAAGTCCTTGAAACGTGCCTGTAGATTTGCACTAGCTCCTCCGAAGTTAACGAGCAACGACTTGTTTCAAAGCTCGTCTAAACTTGTTATTATGTGTCCTAGAGGCGAGCGTCGATGAGTTAGAGAGTAGGTCTGATGAGTTAGAGAGTAGACGAAAGGTCTGATAAGTAACAGAGTAGAGGGAAGGTTAGGTTGTTTTGCTTCTGAGCGGCACTTTTTGCACACAATGGGCTAAAGGGCCAGGTCACCAAGATTTCGAGGGCGGAATTCTTTGGAGGCTGTTAGGAGACAGATGATATCCTCCCGTTAAGCCATCCAGCATGTTCTTTAACTTCAGGTTAAAGAGCGTGCTGGATGGGCTTGACATGAGGCTCTCTCGCACAGGGTATCGCTCTCCCGGACAAGGAGCCACGGCGTAACGTCCCATCCGACAGCCAGAGGCCTTTCCAAGCTCATCGGTGTCCCCTAGTGACCGAAGACAGGGCGGAGAGTTTTTAGGAGATAAATCTCAACCTGGGAACTGCAGATCACTAGCCTGGCACGCTACCGACTGACCCCCCCCCCCCCCTCCCCTTTGTGTATCCTGAAGGTTTAAAGCTAGATAATTTTAATATCACCTAAAAGAATGTATCGCACAAGAAACGCAGAGTCTATACGTGATGGAACTTTAATACTGTTATACTCTATCAGTTACAGAATGTAAGGTATTAAGCACAGCGAAACTTCGTATTTGTTAAAATATTTTAAACATGTATACATATTGCATTTACCTTTTCATAGTATTTTTCGAGGTCTTTGTACTTAGTATATCTCTTGAATCGGTCTTCTTTCCAGTCAATTTCCCCTATCTTAGAAAAAAAAAGATAAAGTATATTATAGATAACCTCATTGAAGATATTAAACAGTTTTGCACGAAAATGTGTTACATGCATTGAATAATTCTTACAATTCTTCGTTATTCTTGCTACTGTTTTTAGTCATATCAAACTTTAACTCACGTTCGTAAGATCGAAAAAACTTTTTTAAGCATGCTATCATTAGACGCCAAAAATCGTCTTAGTAGACGAAATGAATAAGGAAATGCTTCAAATAATTCTAATGTTAATATAATACGTTTAATACTGTTAAGTTTATGTGACATGGCTCAAGCAAAATGTAGTAGCATCGTTGGGTTGGGTTGGGTTGTTTTACCTCTGAGCGGCACTTTTCAGCACACCATGGGCTAAATGGCCACGTCACAAGGACCTCGAAGGCTCAGAGAAGGTTGGGGGAGGGGACCCACTGGAACAGATGGTAGCCTCCCGTCAAGGCCATCCAGCGTGTTCTTTAACGTGCACAGGGTATGGCTCTCCCGCACACGGGTCCAAGGCTTAACGTCACATCCGACGGATTGAGGTCTTTCCAAGACCATCGGTGTCCCCTACTGATCGTGGGCAGGGCGGAAAATTTTGCGGAGATAATTCTCAACGCTGACCCAGCTGGGATTCTAACCTGGGAACTACAGATTACGAGCCTGGCGCGCTACCGACTGAGTCACCCCCGCCCCATAATAGAATCATAGAAAATATATAAGCATCAAGTGAAGCCATTTTTATATTTAAACCATTAAATTCTATTCAAGTCACAATTCAAACAAGTGACTGTTTTCTGTTGTTTACAAAACAATACGAGTGTTGTCCTTCCACAAAATGAATAACAATCAATTCTGTTTTTCCAAGATGACATTTCATCATGTAAGTGCACAGATTTTGTTTCTTTTTTTAATCCCACGTTCTGCGAAGTTACCAAAAGATATATAGATGCTCTTCATTTGCAAAATGAAACGTTAAATAGATTTGATTTTGTGTCGTTTGAAACAACACAATATTTTTTCAACACTCTCCCTTTGAACTATGAGAAGGAGTACACCGAGTCTTCGTCGACTGACACGATTTCGTTTGAAGATGATTTTTAACATAGGGCTGGTTTTCTACTAAACACGACTATAGTCTTCGATTTAGAACTATCACGTTAAAGTGGAAATTACTCAAGAAGTACGTTTTTATTTTTGTTTTCAAAATTGTGGAAACAACTTAAAAAGTGATGGGTTGTTTTATTTCTTGGCGGCACTTTTTTTGCATGCAATGGGCTAAATGGCCAGATCACAAGGATCCCGAGGGCTCAGGGAAGATTGGGTAAGGGACCCACTGGGCAGTTGTTAGAAGATAAATAGTAACCTTCCTTCAAGACCATTTAGTGTGTTCTTTAACATACACAGGGTATACTGCTCACCCGCACATGACCACGGCTTAAAGTCCCATCCTACGGACGGCGGTTTTTCCAAGCCCATCGTCAGAGCCGACGTGAAGGTGGTGCCAGTGATGCAGCCGCACAAGACCCCGCTGTCAGAGAGGCCCCGCGCTTGAAGTTGTCAAACCACCATTGCACTTTCGCTCACAACACAGAGTGCATTTGATATTTAATGTTGCTAAGTCGACGGTAAAATCAATACATGAAGAATGGCTGCTGACGGTAAAACAGAAAAATAGAACAAGCGGTGGTATATCCTTCATGAATGCAAAAGTTAATTCGAATTAAATATGCTTACTTATTTATAATTAAATGCAGTAAATAGTTTATTTCAAATTAATAAATAACTCTTATTTATCATTGATCATTCATTAACTTCTCATTAATAGAAGTTATTTCAAATTGAAATTATTTTTACTAATGTCTAGTATCCTATTTTAGTGTCCTATTCGGCTTGTTTTAGTGTCCTATTTGTTTTGTTACTCAGTTAATTCAGATCTTGTTATTTATCTAAACGCTTCCCTAAAAAGGCTACTTTTTCTTCGAGGAGTTTTGACTTTGCAGTCATGTCAATCTATGTCAATCTATAAAAACTAAGGAGTGAAAGAGGGAGAGATCAAATGACTGTGTCGCCGTTCTAAAATAAAACGTTTCCCTCCGTTTTAGAACGCTTTACGATTTCTTGAAAAATGCGTATAATGAGTGTTGGAATTGGGGTAGGATGCGATAGGATGGCGTTCCTCTAGTTCAGAAGATGAAAAGTAATAGCTGTTGAAATATTAAAGATGAGAAAAGAAAAACCTAGATCGTTTACTCCCCACTAAGGCCTGCTACTTTGAGTGTTACTTGGGGTAAACCCCCTTCCTGGGGATTGGGAGGGTCATTGAATCATGGCCGGATTTGAAATTCCGAGGCTCTACGCTATGGTAAAATTAAGAGGTTTTATGCTATACAAGCATTGAATATTATAAAGTCGAAATATAAATTCATTATTCTGATTGAAGGGAAGATTATAAAATAAGCATGACGCTAAATGTGCTGAAATATTACACCACATATACATGAAATATTACACAAAATATATACATTTTATATAACGTAGCAGTTTCACATTTTATGGAAACAAATAGTCATTTTCTGCATTTCAAGTATCCTTCAATTAAAGCGTTAGTTGCGTTTACAAAACTCGGCAGCGTAATTTGAAGTCAGAACTCTGGAAATATTTCCCTGCTAACAATAGTTTTATAAGCGGGGTCGCTTACACATACATTTTGTTTAAATTCACTTATCTGAATTACATTATATTATTTTTCACTAATATTATTTATTCCTATCTTTTATTCCCCTTGATGACGCGTGGGAATAAATCTGATGAAACAAACAGGTGTGACCAATTTTTTCTGTGTGAATTTTTATGCTCATATAAATATCTTCAATATTTTCTATGTAAAATCCCAGTAATTTTTCGAATTTACATTTTGCTTTGCCACCAAAAATATCTTTTCTTTCATATGGGAGAAGATTTTTCTTTTAATTTGTCGCTTTATCATAATGGTCTTTTGGTTTTCTTTTTGTAGTGAATATCACCATTGAATTTTAAAACCAGTTTTTGTTTTCATATCTAAAGCAGTTTTTTCACTCATGTTAGTCATCAATAATGTAATAATGTTTGTTCATGTTTCTGCATATCTTATCAAATACGAGACTTTATAGGACATGTTCTCTGAGGAAAAATTAACATATTTTTTTTTTTATATCCGCTATCGGCGTTAATCATAATCTTTTATCCGCCAAGAGATTTTAAATGCGGATATCCGCAAATAAAACTGGATATCTGTATCTGCGTAGGGTTCTACTCATAGCCACCAGCTGGTTATCAAAATGATTCATGAGAGGAACATTGTTCACATGGATTGGCCTGCATGCTCACCTGACCTTAACCCTATCGAACATGCTTGGGACGTTCTAGGCAGTCGTGTTGCAGTCCGTCAAATACCTCCTATGACCCTTCAAGAGTTGGAACATGTCCTTGAGAAGTGGCTAAAGATCCGCCAAGAACTCCTTGATAACCTCATTTCATCGATGTCACACAGATGTGCTGCTGTATTGGCATTGAGAGGTGACTATACACCCTACCAGATGTCCTTGATTTATTTTTGTTCTGCAATTTTCCGACAGATTTTTTATTTGGTTCATACTTGTATCACACGTTGACGTCTTTCACTTAAAGTGTATTAAAATTGTAATTAAATTTCGTTTTGTTTACACTTTTTTGGTAGTATTCATCTTATTGTTGACTGGTAATCATGTTTTAAATTCAAACACATCACCTACACATAAATTCGTGTTCGATATCGCATTATCCCTTAATTCGTTTGAGCAGCATATTTCATGTGTGATAATTTAGCTGCATATATGCAGCACACAACATCAGATTTCTCATATTTAGTATATATTAATAACTTTTTTCTGAAATCAAAAAAAGTTTGAATATCACCTTTCCTGCTATGGCGATCTTGGGATGACATAGTATCTCTAGTTAATGACAGCTCTATACAATAACACCTGTGTCTGTCATATGTAAGAGTTGGTAAAACTTGTAGCAATTGGTTTAGCATTGCTTCTGATGTTCGACAAGGGTGCATTTTATCTCCTTTTCCCTTTAGTATGGTTATTGATTATGTTATGCGAAATTCACTGCAAGGGAAAGATTTTGGCCTTAAATGGCCTGGAGATAAGAAAATTTCAGATTTAGATTACGCTGATGATTTAGGTCTATACAGTGCATGGTCGCTACGTAGTCACTGGAAGGAGAGCTATGCACCAATCCCCTGTGATGATGCATAGAACCGGCCAGGCCTAGCACCGAATGTCTGACCCGGCCTTCTCGTGGTGCAGACCGGTAGTACCTTTCAAAAGAGATACTCTCTTGTGGAAGTGAACGGAAGGGGAGGGGCTGCCAGATTAGTGTGGCCTACTGATCTGGACAACTATGGCTACTTTTCTTTTTTTTTCCTACCCTGCTGAGGAGTGGTCAACCACACAGGGTCCTGGTGCTGACCATATAAACCCACTGGACTGAACAGATATATGGCTCTGAGCTTGATTATGGATCCTGATTTTGCTCCACTTTTGGGCTTCTGTGAATTGACAGCCCCAAGTGAATAGATTCACAGGATATGTTTATCAGCTGGTGGATAATAATGAGCAGAGGTCATCGCAGGCACCTGAACTCTTTGCTTCTATTGGCATCGTCAAATTCTACATTGGAGGAAGTCTTCCAGTGTATCTGGCTTCGGCCTTTAGTGGTGGGGGAACGGGTCTTTGCCCCATGTCCGCGATTAGGGGGCTGTTTGATATTGTCGGCATTCCCTCTCTCAATAAACATAGTTTCCTTAAACATCCCACTAACCATTTTCTCTCCATAGGTAGTCGGAATGTGAGGACTCTGCACAGAGCTTTTTCTCTTGATGTCCTCACACAAGAATTCCACCATTATAATTTAAATATTCTCGGCTTGCAAGAGACCAGATGGGCAGATAAAGGTCAGATTTTTAAAAATAATCTTAAATTTTTCTTTTTAGGTAGGAACGATAACAAACATCACCAAGGCGTGGGTCTGCTTCTCAGCAGACACGCTATTGATGCTCTTCTGGGATATGAGTGCATTAATGAAAGGTTTCTTACAGCAAAATTTCAGACAAACATTAAAGACTTGAATGTTATCTGCCGTTATGCCCCCACTGAGGATGCCGATGAGGATGAGAAGGATAGGTTTTATGAACAACTTCAGGATGTTTTGAATTCTGTCAAGAAAGGAGATATTACCCTTGTTCTTGGTGACTTCAATGCCAAAGTTGGTACTAACTCTGACCTTTGGGGAGGAGTAATAGGCCCTTTTGGTATTGGTAGTTGCAATGGCAATGGGCAACGTCTCTTACAGGTAAGTAAACTCAATGGATTCAGAATAACTAACACTTATTACAAACACTGCAACATACATAAGTGCTCATGGGTTTCACCTGATGGGCTGCATAAGAATATGATTGATTACATATTAATTAACAGCAAATGAGCTAGTTCTGTTAGGACTACCAGGTCATATAGGGGAGCTGAAATTGGATCTGACCATTACCTTGTTAAAATTGTCTTGCAACTTAAATTCAAAAAGTGTTGTGCTAGGGTTATAAAATTTACTTTTAATACTGAAGCTCTGAAAGATCCGGTTATAGCCGAAGCTTACCATGATAGGTTACTTAATCATTATGACAGTCATGGTATGCTTACTACTGAAGCTGAGGAAGAATGGGATTATTTTAAACAGGGTTTTTTGGACACTAACAGTACTCTTTTAGGAAAAAAGGAGCAGAAGAGACGGAATTATATGAGTGATAAGGCACTTCAGCTTATTTCGGAAAGAAAGAACTGCAGGAATGTCCTAAATCAATACCCTACTAGTCCTAATAGAAAGCATTACAGAGAACTTAATAAACGTGTAAAAGATCAGTTAGCTGCTGATAAGAATCTTTGGCTTGATGGTTTGGCTGACAAAGCCGAGGAAGCAGTTAGACAGCACAAAAACAGAGAGCTGTACCAGATAGTTAATGTTTTGTGTGGTAGGAAACGGACAGATATACAGGGATTGAAGGATAAACAAGGTAAGGTTATAGAAGGTGAGGATTCTGTCATGGCTAGGTGGGCTGAGCATTTCAGTGATGTTCTAAACAATGTAGTTAGTTCTACTCCCATTGTTTGCAATGATGATAGATGCATTGGTGGCTTTAATGTTGGCCCTATAAAACAATCTGAAGTTATTTTGGCTGTTTCTAAAACTTAAACTACATAAATCCCCAGGGGTAGATGAAATTACTACCTAAATGCGTAGAGCGGGAATGTTTCGGTTACCACTTGGATGACTGAAATTCTGAATATATTTTATGATTAAGGCATGGTTCCTAAGGATTTTACCAGAGCTATTGTTATCCCTATTTTCAAAAAAGTTGATCGCTGTTCTTGGGATAACTATAGGGGTATCAGCCTACTCTCTGTTCCAGGTAAAGTTCTTTCCATGATTGCGCTTAATAGAATTAAGAATCTGGTTAACAGTCAATTGCGTGATGATTAATGTGGATTCAGAAGTGGTAGGGGATGTGTAGATCAAATATTTTCATTTAGGCAAATTCTTGTGAAATGTTCAGAGTTTCAGAAACCTTTGGTTGCTAGCTTTGTTGATTTCAAAAAGGCTTTCGACTCTGTTGATCGTCATAATTTGTGGTTGATTGTGAGATCATATGGTATACCTGACAAGTTAGTTAACATAATGAAAGGTCTCTATAATAAAACTGAGTCGTGTGTGAGAGTTGGTAAGGCTTGTAGCAATTGGCTTAGCATTACTTCTGGTGTTCGACAAGGGTGCATTTTGTCTCCTTTTCTCTTTAGCGTGATTATTGATTATGTTATGCGAAATTCACTTCAAGGGAAAAATTTTGGCCTTTAAATGGACTGGAGATACGAAAATTTCTGATTTAGATTATGCTGATGATTTAGCCCTTTTGGCAAATGATGTTGATGATATGAACTCTTTCGTTCTATCTGTTGATGAAACTAGTAGTATAGTAGGTTTGGTTATAAACAGAGAGAAAACTAAAGTGATGAAAATTGGTCAGGCAGGCTGTGATTCAGCTAATCTGAATGGTTGCAGTCTTGAGCAGGTGTCACAGTTTAATTATCTTGGGAGCTACGTAACAGATAATGGTGATGTGCGGCACGAGATTAACAGACGAATAAGGATTGCTGCTGGGACTTTTAAGAATCTATGGAGAGTGTGGATAAATAGGCGTATACAACTAAAGACTAAAATTAGACTATATTATAGTTTGGTTGTTTCTAGGGTTAGTTATGGTAGTAAAACCTGGACGCATTGTAAACAAGATAACAGGAAACTTGATGCTTTTGATTCTAAATGTTTACGCAGTATCGTGAGCATTAGCTGGTTCACCTTTGTAAGTAATGATGAGGTTAGATAAAGGAGTCATCAACTTGCTTTGAGCAGCATATTGTGCAGAGAGAGACTCCGTTGGTTAGGCCATGTTGCCCGTAAGGATAATTATATGTTAGCGTACAGGGTTGTGAACAGTGTGCCTAAAGACCCGATAAAGAGGGGGAGACCTAGGATGCGGTGCGCAGACAATGTCAAACAGGACCTTGTTAGAATTGGTATACAGAGGCCTAAGGCAGCAGATGTAGCTCAGGACAGATCTGCTTGGAGCACTAAATTGCACCGTCTGGTTGGGGCTTCGTAGCCCATGACTGCTTGAGGATGATGATGACATCATATAGTATACGTAGACTTATTATGCGGAAACATACGTAGTAATAATAATTTGTCGCGTTTTAAATTACAGCAATTATAAACAATTCTTTAATTATTTAGTGGCTATGATTTATCATTACCTAGGTTTGTTATTGTGATCACCACTGTCGGGGTTCGAGTCCCACCTGGACCAACTTTGAGATATATATCCTAAGAACTTCCCTCTCTGCCTTCAGTCAGCAGGGAACATCAATGGGCTTGGAATATTTGCCGTCCGTCGGATCCTCCTGCACCTGGAGCAGTGGACCCCATATGAAAGAGAGCAATACCTTGTGCAAGTTAGAGAACATGCTGAAAATGGTCTTGACAGGAAGCTACCATCTGTCTCCTAATAGCTGTCCAGTGGGTCCCCTTCCTTCAACCTTCTCTAACCTTTCGAGGTCCATTTCTCCTGGCCATTTAGCCCATTGTGTTGAAAATAGTGCTATTCAGAGGTAAAACGATGCAACCAAACTGGCAGTATAATTTTATTTTATAAGACCCAAATGATCGGCGGGCCACTTGAATAGGCTACGCGGGTCGTGTGCTGCCGACTCCTACCTTATACAACTTGAGTTTGAGACAGTTGGTTAGACTTTACAAAAAAAAATAAAAATTGTAATGCTGACTACCTAGCAAACTGTAGTAAAAGCTTCTTCATCTCAGTCAGATAAAGTCAAAGAATAAGTTGTAAATTTAGAATACCAACTTACATTTTCTTTAATGCTATTTCTCATTTCTTCGTTCATCCAGGTCAGATGATGAACCATAAATATGGCTGTTTCTCTTAGAGTCACAAACACCCCACGAACCTGTAAGAAAGAAACAAGATAAATCTTTTTTCATCTGTGGATTTATATTAAACATACAAATTCCGTTGTCATTTTAATGGGAGAATAAGCTGAAATATATGTCACCTTCGGGTTCAGATAAATAAAAGGGTTCGATAAATATATCCAGACCCCGTTTTTCAACAATATCTGCGCAATATGTAAATAATCATTGGTGCTGAAATATTTAAAAACAACGTAGCAATTTCTGGTTTTTTGGAATTGACAAAAATATATCTTAATAAAAACCGAATCTCCGTCTGTTATTAATTTTTAATACACAAGAATAATAACACTCAAGCACCGTGGCAGTAATTTTTTTTCTGAAAAGGGTAGGACAAATAAATTTGGGAACTGTGGTCTAGACACTGAACCCATAAATTAACATAACTGGAGACCAATACTTTTTAGCCTATGATACTCTCTACATCAAAACTTTCGGACTATTATATTCGGATAAAATTCGAAAAACGTAGAGAACAATTGTTCAAATTCATCTCTCTTTTTTGAGAGGGGAAAGCGCATGGGGGGTAAATATTTTATAACCCGTGACCTTCCCCACGTCATAAGGTTTCATTTGATATATAACTCGTTACTTCTCTTGCCTACAAGTTCAGAATATTCTCGTATAGTGGAACAATTGTTTTCACATTTCCCTTTTTAAGGGGCAAGAAAGCCGAGGATTAGATATTTTGCAGCCTATGACACTCCCCAGGTTACATGCTTCCATTTGACACATAACTCTTTAAGTTCGGCTCTCGTGTTCGAAAGATATGGTGGAACAGCTCTCTTGAAACACACACAAACCGACACAACAACAAATGACGAGCTAAGAGCAATGAGAAGATAGGTAATTATCATGCTTGCCATAACGGCACAGTGGGGTTTATCGGAGATAAATCTCAACGATGCCATAGGTAAGATTCGAACCTGGGAACTCCAGATTATGAGAATGGCACCCTAGGAGACTGAGCCAACTTCCACTCATCTAATCCTACTATACTAATCTTCTGTATATAAATGTAGATTTAAAATATATATATATATATATTTGATCTAATTTAGCATGCATTCAATTGAAATTTGGCGCTCAAGGTTCACTAATTGTATTGAAATCTCATACATAAAATCTAGAAGGAACAGACGGAATGCCCCCTTCAGTGTCTATTTATTTATCCCCGCTTTAGTAGACTTTAAAAACTTATTCCGAATTATATTCTTATATATATATATATAAACAAAACTCATCTTTCGTAGTTGCAGGAGTTGACTTAGTGGGTAGAGCACTAGGCTCGTAACCTTCAGTTCTCAGGTTCGAATCCCAACTGCGCCAACATTGAGATTTATCCTCACTAAACCGGCATCCTGCCCTTGGTCAGTAGAGGACACCGACCAGCTTAGAAACGGCGCAGTCCGTCTGATAGGACTTAAAACCTTATATACAGGAGAGCTGTGCACGTTAACGAACGTGCTGTGTGGCCAAGACGTTAGGATACCATTTGTCTTCTAACAGCTATCCAGTGGGTTCACAACCTTCTCTAACCTGGCGATTTAGCCCATGGTGTGCAAAAAAGTGTCTCTCAGACGTAACCAAACTCTCTTTGGTAAGAGGTCATCATAAGACTGAAAAATTGGATTTCCGTTATGTATATGCGTTTCGTTTATTGTTACCTAGTGCCCAACGCATCGAAGCCAAATTTTACGTTTGCAGATTTCAACGAAATTCAGTGTGGCTTGCACCATGCAAACAACGAAATTTTAAGTAAGGTTTACATACGAAACTTAAGAAATATTTTTGCTCTGAATTTCTAGAAATTACTTTCATAATCATTTTTTTACGATCCGTTTAATGATTGACACCGAATTTTACACCAAATGCGAAAATTCTTCCGAAGGCAACGGGAATTCTCTCCTTACCAGATTTGATCCATGAGACTATCCATGCTATTTCACAGCAATGCATTCTGGCAGCATCCTAATCTTACAACAGACGACAGCTGCTTCGTAAATATAGATATATGTGTAAAAAAAAAATAAAAATATAAATGAAACATTTTGAAAAATAGAATATTTTCATATGCGCCCTAAAAAGCATAAAATAAAACTAAAAGCATATGTTTGTGAAATCTCACTACGTTCGTATTGACTTCAAGGAAGATAGAACGCCGACAATCTTGTTGAGTAGTTGAATCGGCGTTCTATCTCATTTTGAAGTGAATACGAACTTAGTGACTGATTGCACCATCGATATGCTTTAGGTTTATTTCCTACTTTTTAAGGCCCATATAGAAAGGCAGGCATTTTAAAATTATTTTTAAATTTATTTATATTTTTTCTTTGTCATTAAAAAACCTTTCTCAGAAACTTTCATCAAATATATACACGGATCAACCAAAACATTAAAACCATCTACCTAATATGATGCAGGTCTTCCTCTCCTCACCAAAAGAGCTCTCCCCTGATGAGACATAGATTCAAGAGATGTTGGTAGATGTCGCTTGATATTTGGTACCATGACTGCAACAAAAAATCCCGCAGTTCCCGTAAAAACCTTTGGTTGGGGTGATGCTTCTCGTATCCGTTTCTCCAACTCAAACCAGAAGCCTTAACTGGCACAAACTGGCATAGTTCTTAAGCCTTAACTGGCATAAACTGGCATGACTCTTAAGCCTTAACTGGCGTAGTGGTTAGGTAGCTAGCGACTGTTCCATCAAGGCAAACTTTGTGTGCTGTGTTTACTCTAACTGAGTCAGTGATCAGCAGTGACTTCGGTCTTGGTAGGGCATGTCCTTGTATGAGAAGGCCTGTAAAAGCTAGGCGTAGCTTCTAGGACTCTTATCTGTCCTATATGTCGCAAAAAAAAATGTTCGATAGGATTCATGTTCGGCGTTTCTTTGCATAACGCAGAGGTGATTTTAATGTATTGGCTGATCGGTGTATATACGCAATTTTAAGTGATTGACAGCTGACAAGGGATCATGCTAATTCTAACTATAATGTAGAAATGGTAGTGTTCTGAAACTTTGCACCTAGGATTAATCCGGATCGTAAATCTCGGAAAAAAAAAGCGAAAATTGATCTCCACTTCCTTTTAAAGTCAAACAGAGGTCACGTAGAGATAAAACTTTGAACTACGAGAGCTACACACGTGAAAATTGGTGTCTGGGTGAGGTTTGGGTTGTAGATCTAGAGACCGTTACGAAATTTTGGATCCGGAAGGTCCTTTGAGGTCAAAAGTCAAATGTTGATCTACTGTGCTAGTTGGCAAAAAAATAGCTAAAATTACTTATGTTTAGCCCTCTAGTACCAGTGGATTACCTATTTTGAATCGTAGATACGAGAAATGTCAAATTTTGGATATGATGTGTCTTTTAAACTGAAAAGTCGAATTTTGATATACTGATGCTGGGGAGCTAAAAATTGATGAATAGGGAAATTCAGACAGTAGAAAGTAGAAAAAAATAAGAGAATTACTCGGAAGAGAAACTCTCTTTCTTTGACATACAACTTGTTACGTTCGGCAGTGGCATTCAAAAGATAGAGAGAACAAAATACTTTTTACATTACACTCCTTGTTTTGGTGGGGGAAGAAAGTATGGAGGTAATTTTTTATAATCTGTGATATTTCCAGCTTGCATTTGACGCACAACCCGCTATTTTCGGCCCTCCCGTTCCGAACATATAGAGGAGGGGAGGGGAAACTACATTTTGAAACTGGATGATGTGGAATTTTTTGCATTACACTACTAGAACTGTTTATGTAACATAGATATTAAATGTTTCTTCCTTTCTGACTTCCTCACTTCTGGATTTTTAGAAATTTTTTTTGATATGTTTTCGTTTTTTGCGTATTATATTCAATGTGACGACTGATGTTTTCAATTGAAATTGTTTCTGTATGGAGATCTCACGAACGAACCTACTCTTGTGAGACCTCAAAAGTTTTTGTATACTGTAAAACATTATCTGAAATAAAAATTATCTATCTAATTGTTTCCTTATTGCCTCATTTTAGGATGGAAGAAATAACGGGGATAAAGGATTTATAGTCTAAGACACTCGTAGTGTTACAAGCTTTCAGTTGACATAAAATTATTAAGTTTGTTCCAGGCGTTCGGAAGATATACTGGAACACTTGTTTCGCCAAATGTTAACTAACAAACGAACAAATGATCGCCAATTATATGAAAATAATCTTCCTAATTTGATTTCGTAAAAAAATACATAAATTAGTCTTTAATATTTCTTCATACTCTAATATTCATCCTTAAACACTCTATATTTTTTCAGCATTAGATAAATATACATATTCAAAATTATGTTATATGTATATTTAAACAGATATTGGTTCTTACACTTCACGATCCTTTACAATTCTAGATGAATTGGCTTGTACAAGGTTCCATTTCATGTAAAAATATAATAAATATATTTTTGTTTTTCTAGCTCCTGAAAGTTACAATAGCTTAGAAATAAATATTAGAAATAAAATTAATTTAATTAGTTTTAAAAATAAAATACGAAAATATGTTTTTAATTTTGATAATTTTGAACATATTTTGAAAATTTGAATGCTTATTTCCTTTTGTTACTCTTGTGTTTGGTCGCTGTCGCATTGAAATGGTTATCAGACTTCAAATTATAATTTTGAATTAAATATTTAATGACGTATAATTTGTAAATTTCGAAACATTTATTCATTACTAGAGATAAAGTAACATATGTGTTGCCACATGTTACATTCCTTTACAAAGCATAAGGTGTCCCTTGGTTCTCAACACTGCTAAGACAAAACTTGCTTTCCTTTCTTTTTCTAGCTTTTCTTTTTATCATTACTATTTTCTTTTATTATCGGATATAACAGTATTTGATTTCTAAAATGACATATAAAATTCTTATGTAATATGATTTTAATGGAACAAATAAAATATAATTATATAATTATCTGATTATGACGAGCGAAAAAGCAATAAGCAGATTGGTAGCTTCTCTGCATACCCTGAATTTTGTTATCACATTCCTCAGCATTCACTAATTTAATGAACTGCCAATTTCATTTTGTTTCCCCATTTTACTTTCATGAAAAACTAGAAAACCTCTTGAAGCTAAACAAATCTCTTAATCAACTCATCAATTTGTATTCCTGGGGAAAACAATGATAAAAGTGTCTTGGTGCTGAAAATATTTTCAAACTTCTTCACTTATGCTTGCGAGCAGAAGATGTAAGTGACGTTGAATTTTTCCAAGCCAACAAAATAGAGATCAGATATAACAAATAAGGGTCGAATGATTTGCAACCAAGAGCACTGGTATATCGAGTGTCAGATCTTCTATGACTCGGATGAGCTCAACAACCTATCATAACGAAAAAAACCTGACGTCATATTCTCGATGTCTTGACCAGCTGCAAAGCAATAGGCAAGTTATTATTTATTTTTGGCAACTTGGTAGGCTCCAAATATGAAAAAAGGGTAAGTGCCAAACATTTAACTCTTCATGAATCTAGCTTGTTAACTAGAAATATCATGGATTAAAATTCAACAAAAATATAAAAAAAAATAAACCTATCTTCCTATATGCGGCCTAAAATGTCGAAAATAAACCTAAAACATAGCGATGGTGCAATCACTGAATGAGTTCATATTCACTTCAAAGAAAGACAGGGTGCCTACAATCTTGTTGTGTACGTAAATCGGCGCCCTATCTATCATTGAAGTGAATAAGAATTCAATGACTTTACACCATTGATATGCTTTAGGTTTATTTTCTACTTTTTAAGTCCCATATAGGAAAATAGGTATTTTTTAAATATTTAATTTATATATGTAGAAATGAAGAAAACTGAAAATGTGTGTACGTGCATACATACATACATAGATACATATATACACTCAAGGAGCCATGGGCTATGTACGTCCAACCAGACTGTGCAATATAGTCCACCAAACATATCTGCCTTGAGCTACAGCTCCCACATTTGACCCAAAGATACTATGTAAGCACTAGAATCAAAAGAATCAAATTTCCTATTATCGTGCTGACAAACTTTCCACCTTGTCCAAATTATCGTCGAGCCTAATAAGCCTTTAAGGTGTATACACCTCTTTTCTCACACTCTCCGTAGATTCTTAAAAGTCCCAGCAGCAATTACTAGTCTTTTGTTTATCTCATGCCACACATCACCAGTATCAGTTATACAGCTCTCAAGATAATCAAACTGGGATACACGCTCAAGAACGTAATAATTGAAAACAACTAACACACCATCTGCTTAACCTATTTTCATAACATAGTTTTCTCTCCCTTATCAATCTCATCAACAGCCCTAATGAAAGAATTCAGCATCAATAGCCCTAAAGAAAGAATTCCTAATTAACAGCCCTAATGAAAGATTCCTAATCAACAGCTCTAATGAAAGAATTCATCTCATCTATATCATTAGTAAACAGGCAAAGTCATCTGCATAATCTATATCGAAACTTTTCGCATCTCTAGACCATTCAAGATCAAAATAATTTCTTTGCAGTGCATTCTGCATAACGTAATAGATAATGAAATTAAACAGAATAGGAGACACAGTGCACCCTTGTCGAACTCCAGTAGCAGTGCTAAATAAATTGTTACCAGCCTTGCCAATTCTCACATATGATCTGTGTTATTATACAGAGCCGTTATTAATCTAACTAACTTCTCAGGAATGCTATACCATCTCACAATGAACCGCAAATTGTAACGATCAACAGAGTCAAAAGCCTCTTTGAAATTTACAAAGCTAATAACCACCGATTTCTAAAACTTTAAACATATCTCAAATATCTACCTAGGTGAAAATTTCTCAATGGATCCCTACCACTTCTGAATCCACGCTGTTTATCACGCAGTTTCCCATCAACCAAATTCTTAATTCTATTAAACGCAATAATGCAAAGAATTTTATCTGGAAACTAAAATATATATTTATATATAATTATAGGAAATTAAGTAAACTAATTTTCCTATAATTATCACAAGAACTCCGATCACCTTTTTTAAAAATAAGGATAATAATAGCTCTAGTAAAATCCTTAGGAACAAACTTTTTTCTTTAAAAATACTCAAAATTTCAGTGAGCCATGTGATAACAGAAACATTCGCAACTCTAAGCATTTCAGTAGTAATTTTATCTACCCCAGGGGATCTATGCAGTTTTAATTTACAGATAGCCAGAGTAACTTCAGACTATGACATTGGTCTAGCACTAATCTATCATTACAAACAATGGCGTAGAACTAACCATATTGTTCAGAATTTTTGAGAAATACTCAGCCCATCTAGCCATGACAGAATTCTCACTTTCAATAACCTTACCGTGTTTATCTCACAATCCCTATATATATATATATACCAACCTATTTCTTCCCACACACAACATTAAATATATAGTACAACAACTGTTTGCTGTCTAACCGTGTCCTCTGCCTTGTCAGCTAAGCTATCAAACCAAAGATTCCTATCATGAGTAACCTATCATTTACACTTCCATTAAGCTTTTGTAATGCTTTCTATTAGGAGTGATAGGATGTTGATTTAGATTATCACTGCCATTCCATCTTTAAGAAATAAGCTCCATAACATTATCTCTGAGATGACTTTGTTTCCTCTGCTCCTTTGCACACAAAACAGTAATGTTAGTTTCAATAAAGCCTGTTTAAACTGATCCCATTCGTTACCAACTTCAGTATTAAGCAAACCACGATTGTCATAAGGACTGTTAGGTACAGAACTAGCACATTTGTTGTGAATTAATATATATAACCGATCACAATCTTATGCAAATTATATGCATGAAGAATTGGTGTTACTCCTGGTATTTGCAGTTACGTGGTAATTGCCTTAAAACCATTAAATTCACTTACCTGTAGAAGATGTTCTATATTGTATTGCAACTACCAATGACTAAAGGACTCGTTACCTCTACTCAAAGGTCAGAGTCTGTACCAATTTTAGCATTGAAGTCACTTAGTACAAGAGTATATCTCCTTTCTTGACAGAATCTAATATATCCTGAAGTTTTCCATAAAACCTATCGTTATCATCTTCAGCAGAGTCATCTGTGGGGGCATAATGACAGATATCATTCAAGTCTTTAATCTTAATTTTAAATATAAGTATAAGAAATATTTCATTAATGTAGTCATTAGAAGAGAAACTTTCATGTCTGCTGAGAGGCAAACATACGCTTTGGAGAAGCTTTCCATCCTTCTTCCCCGGAAAGATAAATTTAAAAATATTTTTAACTATTCATCTGGTCTCTTTCAAGTACAATATCGAATTCCCGTGTAAGGAGTTCGAGATTTAAAATTTAAGCAACGTCCTCACATTCCACATATATATGGACAGAAAAAGATTAGTAGGAATTTTAAAGAAATAGGTTTATTGAGGGAGATATGGCCAACGATATCAAACATTCAGAGACCTATTCCACACCACTAAAGGCTGAAGCAACTCAATGGTGGTATGAATTTCAGGCAAAACTTTTTCAAGTAGACATTTTCAAGAATCAAAATCTAGATAGAAACTGATCTGCCTGAGACACATTACTACAGGATAGAATTGGAGATATACATCTAGTTAAATTGTGGGTTCTGGTACCTGTGACGGCCTCTGATCAAGATTATCCACTAATTGATATAAAGTATTCTGTGCCTCTGCTCACTTAGGGCTGGCAACCCACAAGCAAAAAGAAAACACAGCGGCAGACTTTCCCCCAAAAGAGGCTGGCCAATGCAGCTAGCCAGGATCCGTAATCAAGCTCAAAACCATAAACCAATCTAGTGGGTATAAACTGTCAGCATTTCAGAACTCTGTAAAGTTGACCATTCCTCAGCAGGGCCAAAAAAAAAAGAAAGAGTCGTCATAGATGACCAGATCAATAATGCCACACTGATCTGGTAATGCTTCTTCTTCTGTTCCCTTTTAGAAGAAATTATTTTGTTTTGAAAAACATTAACAGCCGCAACACTAGAAGGCATGCCGGACTTTGGCTGCTAGGCCTGGCCGGTTCTGTGCATTTTCATAGGCAGATCTGGATCTATAAAAAAATCTAGGTTGGTGCCACCAAGAAACTCAATCGAGACGTAAAATAGTAAAGAGACTGGATTTCGATTTCCAATGCAATATAACATTTTCTCCCTCCATTTTAGAGGATTTAAAAAAAAAAAACATTGAAAAATGCATGAAATAAATAAAAGTTTAAATATTTTTGTCTCTATTATCCCTACTAGCATTCTGAAAGGGGGGCATGTCCCCCAACACATCTCGCCCATTGATCCGACCATGATCACAGGGGATTAATGAAAGCTCTCCTTCTAGTGTATCCCTAGCTACCATTTACACCCTAACTGGAAAACTATTTTTAATCAAAATACGGAAGGCATTCAAAATGTTCTTGAGACTTGTCTGTACATTTGCACCTGTTTATCCGAAGTTAATGAGCTATGACTTGTTTCTAAGCTTATCAAACTTGTCATTATGTTGTTAAAAACAAAGGTTATATCATCATTTTTCTCTTTGCTGGAAGCGTGTAAAGTTCGGTCTGCTAATTCTGTGCGTTGTTGCTATGGAGCCTACTAAAGACAGAGAAATATTTTACATTTTCACAAGGACACAACTTAGGGACGATGCAGAAAAAATTCGTGCCGATTTATCACAAGTATATGGGGATAATGCCTGTACACATGGCACTGTTATGAGATAGATGCACAAATTCGGAGAAAGTTAAAAGTTAGTTAAATCTACTTTTATTTGGGAAAGGTTAGGTCTGTTAAACAAAGAGAAAGAGATGGCAGAGCTTTGAAGACCTTCCTCGTGTAGAAAACCAAAGGAGGCCGTGAATGACAAACCCATCGCTGCTGTTCGTGAATTCCTTAAGGAAAACCCACACATCACCTTTCAGGTAATACGTTTTGATGTCAGTGCATTGATTGGCAATGTGGAAACAATTATTCATCGACATTTAAAGTTACGAAAGGTCTGTGCCAAATGGGTACCTAACAAACTCACAGAACAGCAAAATAGGGCTAGAGTCGAATCAGACATGATGTTGGCTATATTTTAACCTAGTGTCCCCCAAACGGTTACCACACATTATCACATGTAATGGGACATGGTGTTATTACTATACAACTCCCAGAAAGATATGTATTTGGTTCCAGAAATCCCAGACAACTATGTTTGGGTTGTGGAAAATGAACCACGTTTCCAAATCCTCCAACAAGACTTTCGCTCAAGGAAGAGGATGTTCACAAGTTTTTTCGATTTCCAAAGAGTGGTAACCGTGGAAACCTTACCTGATAAACGGTTATAAATGGCCAATACTACATTAACATTGTTTTGCCCAAAATGGTTAAGGAGCTGAAGGAACAGCGTCCAACACAGGAGCGTTCTCCTTCTTCGTGACAATACCAGTGTTCACAAAATCCGGCAAGTAACGGCTAATATGGGACAGAAAAAATGAAACAGCTACCCCATTCTACATATTACACCGTTTTTGCATCATGCGTTTCTTCGTTGTTTTCAAAATTTAAAAAGGAATTTGATGGGAAAATTTTCAAAAGTCCAAGACTTTGCAAAATGCACTCATTGATATTTGCTGAGTATTCCGCAACAGGAGTACCACCAAACGTTCCAGAATTGTCGTAAACATATGCAAGCTTGCATAGATACTTGAAGTACAGTAAGCATTTTGTTGAAGTAAGTGCAATGTTTTTTTTTTTTTGCAGATTCGTATCAAGAACGTTTTGAATGCCCCTCGTAAAATTGTTGTTAACAAATACATTTTCGAATATTGTTTCCCATATTAGAACTTATAACACTGTATTAAAATTAATAAAATTAATTAAAAAAATATTTTTATTTTTTTTCCCAATTTTGAAATCTTATATTTATTTTTTTACAGAAGTTTTTTTGGTTCGGAATAATCATTGGCTCTAAGGAATATTAGATGAACCCAATTATTTCCAGAGTGAAGTTTTTAATGTAATGCATTTTTCATGGGATGCGTATATAAATAAAGGACATTTTTATCAAATCCTTATAGTAGCATGCATTTGTATGCTTCACTAGCATCATGTGTATACTAATAATAAGCTGCTTAATTACACTGTTGGAGAGGCGAGAGGGGGTGGGGAGCTGTGTGAAGCTCTTTCTGCGTTATCCTAGTTGAAGTGATATCTCGGGATTAATCTTGTATGTTTGTCCATCCTTCTATGCTTGTTGCTTACCATCTCCATTTGGTTGGTTTCTCTTCCCGCAGTAAACTAGACATTAAGAATATCAAAGGGTATCAATAACTAGTGCAGGTAGTCTGGCACGGAAAAAAGAGGGACATCAGATTCAGTTTCGAAAGATCTCAGAAAAATCTGAGTGTGACAAGAGCATCTATAATAGAGGTGATGGAATTCGGTAGGAAATCACAGGGCACAATATCCTAAGTGTATGGAAAAAAACATCCGAAAGCATCCGCCAAACCTAGCAGATACCGGGAGGGAAAAGATATTGACAGACAGAAACAATGTTTGTTGGTAGGGTTAAACGGAGTTATTGCAATTCGTCAGCTTAGAGTTGTAATCTGATTTTAAATCTCTTCCCTTTTCATAACATTCACATACTATCTCAGGAATGGGCAAACCGTGGCTCCTGACTTGCGATGATTTTGTGAGATTAAAATTTAATATTAAGCACAAAAATCTGCTGCACGTTAAAATAATTTTCCTTAGATAACACATTACTAATATTTAACAGGCTAAAGCTTATGTCAAGTATGCATTCTCTGTCATTTCTCTTAATTTTTTGCTAAACGATTATTTTCCAACTTTATTTAAAGCCATTGCTGCGTCTTGCAATATACAAAATAATCCCGTAATTGATAGCTCAGATTAATAAAACCTCAGGAACTTTTGTTTATTGACTTATACAGTTCCAAATACTGCGAAGTAAGTTTTCTATCCATGTATAAGTTGATTTCTCAATGTTTAATTTGTTTCTCATTAATGAGATTTTCTTGCAATCGATTTAATTACAGATAATAAGTGATGCTTTCGTCGAAAACAGAAAGAAATGATAAAAGTGCTGTGTATTTTAGACGGAAAATAAGATTCATGTTCTCTCATGTATGTGCTATGTTTGATATTTTTGTGATATGTTTACATTACTTTCTTTTTGACAAACCTGAAGTTTCATTTCTGCTCTAGTATAACACTGGAACCAGTGGGTTCAATTTTCACCACATGTGGCGCCTGTATAATTAATTCCAGGGAATAGCCATAAAAGAAGATCTACGGTAACCGTAATCAGTTTTATTTCAATTACGATTAGAAAATGACCCTCGTAAAGATTAACAACTCTCTAAGGTGGCCCTCTGGGTAAAACCTTTGACCACCTCTGTAAGCTTTTGCTTTAAGGTATTTGCTTTGGAACGAAAACGTTTCAAGAGCGAAAAACAAAATTTTCAGTAGTTTTATTTGCACACACATTTATAAAATCGTTTAAATCTTTCGGCTCTGAATTAAATGTAGTTAATCAAATAATGAACTATGATAATATTATTATGTGCAGCCAAATAGACATATTTTGAATGAATGAATGACAAAAAAAATCCTAAAAGCAAAATACAAAATGAAAATGTCCTTTATTTATATATATGATAGAGGGTTTTTTGTTTGTTTGTCTGTCTGTGTGTCTGTTTCATCGACATCGCCCCTAGATGGTCAGAAATACGACCCCCAAACTAAGTCTACAGCTTTATTTCACGTAACGTAGTACAATTTCTTGGTTTCGATTCCACAATATCAAGTCTGCCCATTGATAACTTGTCCGATCGATAAAGTATTATTTCATTCATAAGGTAGACGACGGTAAGCATCCCCAGAGAATATTGGACACTTACGTAGGATTCAAACCTGACCTACCACAGATGGCAAAGCGATCTCCAAACCTAAATTGTCAGCACTAAGTGGGACCATCATACCAAATCCGGGACTGATCGGTGCAGTACGTGCGTACTTTACCGTTCACATCCGTTCTGAATACGCCTGCTACTCTAAGTCATAATATCGAGATCTGAGAGATGACGGGAAATTCTGTTAGTTGTTAATATAATACATATTCTCATATAGCTTTTTTTTCGGAAATCTATTTCATTTAACACTATTTTTATTACAATAATTTTAAAATTTGTGTTCCCCTACGTGCATACGCCGACTGAAAGTTCAGTAACTTAAAATCATTATTAACATCACATTAACACCCCTATCCAGATCCTTCATCTGTTCAGTACGATATTCCTTTTATTCTATTCTGTTTGCAAATTCATTTGGACTTATTTCTCTTCCTAAATTCCATAATTACATGTGAGGTGTCGTTTTCCTTACAAAGTCAGATTGCTTTTACCTTCATTAAATTTTGCTTGATTTTTTAACATATTTATATTATTATACAATTCCGAGAGTATTATCAAAAAATTAAATATTCTGTTTAAAACAGGGGTCAAAATTGCATGGACGATAAAAAATAAGAGTTTAAGGAGGAGGGGAGATAGGAGAGCAAAATATTTTGCTTCTAGTTTCTCTTTTTATGAAAGCGATATTAGAAAAGGGTTGAGCTTATTAGAGGGGGAAGAGGGCAATTTCGTGTTAGAAAGATCACACATAAATTGCTAGGACTAAAAAGGTAGCAGCGTTTGGAGCAATACAGTAGAAAGAGGAAAAATTCATTAATATAACTCAAATCTAATGCTGTCAACTTGCTGCCAACAGTACTTCCCCACAATACAGCCCAAAAAACAATTAACAATGTTGCCTCCGCAATCAACGTAACAAAGTAAACCCCCACAAAAAGCCTAGCAATGTTTCCCACAATGTAGCCTCTCACAAACAACCTAACATTGTTACCTCCACAAACATCTAACATTTCTGAACCACAAAAACCCTAATACTTCTGTCCCACAATTCAACCATCACAAACAACTAAACAATGCTTTCCACAATGCAGCCATCACATATAAATTAACAATGCTCCCCCAAAATTCAGCCCCTAATATTGCTTCCTTCACAAACAACCTAGCAATGCCCTACAATGCAACTCCCTGACAAGAACCTAACAATGCTGCTGCAAAAATGAAGCTCTCCATAAAAATCCTAACAATACTGCCAACAATGCTGAAGGACGGTCATTTAACGAAAAATAACATATTAAACACGGTTATGCAAATTAGGAAAAGAAAAAGCTGCAAATGAACTTGCCACAAAGTAGAAGGGATTTCATAACAAGCATCTGATGACTGACCTAGAGAGAGATGAGCAGAAACATGTTGTATGGATCATTTTTAGTTGTTCAAGAAACTTTTACAAATATTGTGAAAACATAGTTATGAAAATGTTCCAATTCTCGTAATCTTTGTAGACTACACATAAGAGCAAGCGGAAAAAGGAAAGTGAATTGGGTTTAGGATATAAAGAGCTTTAATATGGAGGTAAACGAAAGGTTTGTAAAACGGTTTAGTACAAGAATCATTTCTCCTCTGTTTTAGCTAGTAGAAAGTTCTGGATTTTGCATCTTTAAAGTTGAAATGTGTTGATTAAAATGCTACTTACTTCCTGTTCGACAGTTGAATATGCTCATATTTCGATAAACGGATTTCCATGCTATTGGAATTTCGACAAATCGATAATTTTGAAAATCGATAAACGAATTTCCATGCTATTATTGTCCATGCTACTGTACATGCATCATAATTTCAAAGTAATGAAATTCAAAAAGGTTTTATCGTACAATTCCTTCATCTAATTCAAAACGCTTTGTAAAACATAAGTCAAACGACTTTTTAAGGCAAGTTTCAGAAAACGGTGAAGTGTGTCGTATGAATTACGATGCAGTTTGAACTAGACATTAAATATTTATGACAAACGTTTAATTGCATTTTCTCCTCTGTTTTAGCTAGTAGAAATTCTGGATTTTGCATCTTTAAAGTTGAAATGTGTTGATTAAAATGCTACTTACTTCCTGTTCGACAGTTGAATTCATATTGTCTTGCATGTATTGTCCAGCGAGAGGCACAGCTATGGTGTTTGATAGCCACCGAACACATTGCTCCCATCTCGGGGTATAGGAGGGATCAAAAAAACTCATGCGAGGAAGAAGAACATCGCTATCGTCATAGAGTCTACGAAATGGCAAACTAAGGTGTGCTAAGTGGCGAAAGACAAACCACAGAGAAATATAATTGCCTATTAACCTGAAAAAGAGAGAAAAAAGGCATTAAAATGTTTTAATGTAATTGAAATAGTTTCGATTGAAAATAAATATGAGAAAAAATGCTTTTGCTATTACTCAGACTACAAAACATTGTATTTTGCAGATTTGATATTTTTAATGAACTGAAAAAAATGTAAAATAGAAAGGAAGCAAGAAAATGTAAAATGCATTCTCAAAAGAGAAAATCACTTTTAATTTGTATTTTAGGTTAAATTGTAGAATGCAGTTTTTCAACTGTAGAAACATCTACCTAAAAGACACCCACAAAAGAAATTTCGAAGAATTGAAAGCCCAACGCAAATTGGTTTTGAAATTTAATTGACAAAATTCCTTTGTGAAATAATAGGACATGGTTCTAAAGGTTCAACGTAATAACAACATATCGACTAAAATGTTCGATAGTAATACAGGATGAGTTTCAAAAGTAGGTTTACTACATTGAGAGAATGTATAGTTTTATTAATAAATGGCAGATAGAAATCAAATATTTAGAAATATATTCAAACACATTGAATTTTCTCGATGCATCGGAGTTTGACATATCGGTGCTTAGGACGATCGGGTTCAAAATATATATTGAAAATACACGTAAAAATGTTTTTTCGTGATAACAATAAATAATATGCTTCTGTAACAGTCTTCTGTAACAGTTCATGTAAAAGTTCAAGATTACTGCCAATCAACTCTCCAACGAATGAACTCAACCCGTTTCAAAGTGAATCAGATCAGCCTTTTCACCCATATCGCTGCTTTTCCATGATGCCTTTACGACTTTTCTAGGACTTCATAGTGAAGAAAAATATAATTACTTCAGTACTAAATTTTTCATACATTGCATGTCTCACGATATTTTGCCCACGATGCACTACTGATAATAATTTGGCCAAGAAGTGTATGTTCTTAATACTACATAACATAAAATAATCACAAAAAAACATCAAATAGCATCAGAAAATAAACAAATAAAAATTGAAAAAAAAGATTCCTTTAAAACAGTCACTCATTTTGAACTGCTTCATTTTCTGAGGCTTCCCCAGCATGATGTGTTGCATGATGTTAGTAAATTGTTCACCTAATGTCACTGGAATATCTTGTGTCACTGACAAATATTTTTGAAGTATATGCAAAGCTGGAAATACATCTACCTTAGACTGTAATTGCTTAATCGATGCATTATTATCGTTCAAACACACTATAGGTAAAAAATTGCAACACCTGAAAGGATTAAGGCCATTTTATTAATACTTCCAGGATTAAATAATGGAAGAATTAATGCCACATTATCAAACAAAATATGGATTGTTGTGATGTTGAACCACCCCGCTCAGCAAGCATTCATGAACACGGAGAGGAAGGTTATCGTACAGCTCTATAATGTCCTCCTGAGGGATAGAACGCCAAATAGAGCGAAGTCGCTGTTCCATTTCAGCGACAGTGGTTGATGACCTCTTGGGTGTTGTTGGAACTTTCGACTCATCATATCCCAGACGTGTTCAATAGGTGAAAGGTCCGGCAAGCGTGCTGGCCATGGTAGTACCTGAACGTTTAGCTCGTGTATATACTGCAGACTAATGCGGCTGTTTTGCTAGGTAAAAGCCAGCATTAGCCAACGGGCATTTTCTTGCTGGTAAAAGGTTCTGTGCTGCTGAACAGATGGGACAGCCACTGTTTGCAAAATGTTAGTAACATATCGTTGGACAGTTAGGGATCCCCTTATGATGACCAGTTCTGACTGAGATGTTCGATTAAATGCATCCAACACCTAAGCAAGGTGCTGGAGCTGTGTGACTATGTCGCATGCACTGGGTGGCATTACTTTTCCCTGGATGACGGCGAACACGTTGTTTACCGTCGCGTTGACCAAGACAAAAACCTAGATTCGTCACTAAACACTACGGTACTCCACTCTTGCTCGTTCCGGTTCTGTTTGAGGTGACACACCACTGAAGACGTGCTTGCATGTGGACAGATGTGAGGGACAAATGCCGTGCCGGACGAAATGCTCGCAATGAACACTATAAAAGTCGGTTCTTTTCTGTCCGCCTGGTAAGGTATTCGATATGTTACCTGTTGCCAGTCCTTTTGCAGTCGCATTGTAGTCGCGGATCTGTCACGCAATGCCATGTGTCGCAAATGGCGGTCCTGTCGCTCCTTGGTCAAATGTCATCTTCCTGATCCTTGTCGACGTTTGCTGGATCCTTCTTGAACCCACTGGCGCTATTTGTGTACGATGGTGCTGGGATTGTGGCCAACAATGTTGGCCTCATCTCTGTAAGACAGACCAGCTTCTCTAAGGCCGATGATTCTTCCATGGTCAAAGTCTGTTAACTGTTGGAACGGCTATCGATGTCTGCATAAGGGTATCTTTAGCGGTTGAGAACAATTTCCATCACGTTTTATCAACCAGGGAGCTTGGTAGACTTTATCTGTGTTTGACTGCTCCACACCTGTGACCTCAGCTCGCGCCTGTCCAATCGTTTCGGTAGTCCTGCAAACCAAATAATTTTCATGTATTACCGTATACTACTACCTCCTTAAATTTCGTCGTATTTGCATAACTACTTGTAAGTGTTGCATTTTTTATTTCATGTAGTGTATTTTTGAAATATATCCAATTTTGGAAATACATCTTCCTCAGACTGCAATGGCTTAATCGATGCATCATTATCGTACAAATAATTCTGAAGTATATCCAAAGCTGGAAACACATTTTCCTTAGACTGAAATTAATCCATGCGTCATTATCGTACATATATTTTTGAAGTATGTCCAAAGCTGGAAATTCATCTTCCTTAGACTGTAATTTCTTAATCGATACATCATTATCTTCTCTTTAATTATCATGATTGTTTAAATATTGTGTCCAAAATGCATAACTTTTACGAACGTTATTTTTTTTCATAATTTTGTTTGGATTATTCAGGTACCAATACATTGATATTATGAGTACAGGGCTATTTTTTATTTTTATTTTTGAATTGCTATTGACGGGAATTTCGAATTAATCACGTACTTTTGAATGAAATTTGCTCACTGATTAGTTGGTTCGCAAATTCACAACTGAATACTTCAGAATTAAGAAACTCTTACTCATTCATTATTGTTGCAAATATAATATTCGAAATGTAATAAATATAAAATTATTCAGTTATAATTTGATGAGATTAAAGTAATAATTAAAATTATAATAAGTCATGAAAGCTATTTTTTATATATTTTAACATAAGTTTTTAAATATTTATTTAGATTTTCTCATTTTTGTCATTTAAATGATTAATTAACATAATTTCATTTAGACCAAATCAATCCAAAAACATATCTAAAAAACAGAGTTAAAGAACTTATATCTGTATCAGATTTTTTCCAGTACACGAAACAGTTTTGCATTACATGTGAAATTGTCTCAGTAACATTGTAGTTATTATCATTACACTTAGTTTTAATTTACACAAGGTAGATTTAGTATAGATGCTTTTGATTCTAGATGCTTACGCAGTATCTTGGGTATTAGGTGGTTTAACTTTGTAACTAATGATAAAGTTAGGCAAAGGAGTCTGCAACCTCCTTTAAGCAGAATATTGTGCAGAGAGAGACTCCGCTGGTTTGGCCATGTTGCATGTATGGATAATTATAGATTGGCGAATAGGGTTATGAACAGCGTGCCTAGAGGCCTCAGAAGGAGGGGGAGACCTAGGATGAGGTGGGCAGACAATGTCAACTTGTTAGAATTGGTGTGCAGTGGCCGGATGCAGCAGATGTTGCTCAGGACAGATATGCTTGGAGAATTAAACTGCGCGATCTGGTTGGACCTCCGTAGCCCATGGCTGCTTGATGATGATGATGATGATGATGATGATGATGATGATGATGATGATGATGATGATGATGATGATGATGATGATGATGATGATGATGATGATGAGTATAAACTGTTCCAATTCTTAGTTCCTTTATTAAAAATATACATATTTTCTACAAAAATTGTAGTTAAATTTTTGAATAGCATTTGATACTTCTATGTGAATTATTGTCTGTTTCAGATAGAAATAGATTGGGTTTCACACGAGCTCTCGATCTTAATTAGTGTTGAACAGATTACCGTATGAACATTTCAATGATATGACTTTCGCTTTTTTACAAGGGCACTACTGCACTTTGTTAACATTTTAGGACATTGAGGACTCGGTGTGAGGAAACATATGTGTTAATCAAGGAACAGTTAATCTAACGGGAACCTTTTCTCCCATTGACTACAGTGGATGGATATTACCTACATATGTGTTGCATACAGTGGGACATGCAAAATTGAGTAGATGAACTTATTCTTGTGGATTCTATAGTCTGATATTTTCATCAATTGACTTTGATTGTTGGATTTCACTCGTCAAATGAACTTTCTCCTGTATAAGGTCTTCTTTCTCGGATACATTCTAGTGGTGATATTTTCCTTTAGCACCCATTGTTAGTGGATGTATCATTTCATAACTTTTCCTCAGGTAGAGTGCCAATCTTCCCCCCATAATATATATGGCCCATCGGTGTCCCCTACTGACCGTGGGCAGGGCAGGGAGTTTTGCGGAGATAAGTCTCAACGCTGACCCAGCTGGAACTCGAACGTGGGAACTGCAGATTACGAGCCTGGCGCGGTAACGACTGAGCCACCCCAGCTATCCAGGTGTTCAAGTAGTAAAAGCAAGGTGGACTAGATGAAAACAAGATGGTTCTTAACAAAAATTAAGAACGTTGCTGCAACGCAAGTTGAGACCCGCCTTTTCTGCTTCTTTGAAGTTCATAAAGTGCAGTTTTTGTTTTAATCTTTCCAAAGGGATTCCTTTGTGTTTGCCTAGTTAGCATAAAAACTGTGCATTCCATACTTTAGGTTAGATTGGGTTAGATAAGGGTAGATTATATTTTTCTTTTCTGCATCGTTAGTTTGTTCATTAGATTAGGTCGGAAGTGGCGAAGTTAAAACTATTTAGTTGCTATGCCAATTCCAAAACTTTACAAACTGTTTGTTCACTTATTTAGAATTTTTTTTTCGGTGCAATAAAGAAACTGACTGCAGGCAAGAAACTGTCCTAGAGTGACGGATTAGGGTATCTGAAAGCTCTACGTACAAAAGGTTGCATTCAGTTGTCTGGAAAGCATAAGGAATACCCAATTACAAACATTTTCAACTTATGAAGGAAAAGAAATTTTCATGTAAGGAATGAATAAATTGAATATATATAAATGCATAAATAGCAGATTTAATTTGCATTATATAAACATTCACATACCAAAAATGAACAAATAAAATATCTGTTCTTTGCAGCGTATTTAACAAAAATCACGTTGCATTTGGTGCTAAATAAAAGCACAAGATTTATACATTAGCAGATTACACTGGTTGTACAATATTTTACTAAATGAAATGTTTTTAAAATAAAATGAGTTTTTGACAGTTTTGAGGACAACTAGGCCTACCTGGTGTAGTGGTTAGCATACCTGACTGCTATGACAAGCAGGAATGTCCTTGTGTATTATACGAAAAAACAGGAGAAGCCTGATTTATGGGTTATCGCTGCCCTTTCTATAGGGTAGCAGATTCTTACCTTAAACAGAAAATACTCCGTGGAAGGCGAGCTCGAGGTTGACTAATGTGCACAATGTGCCTCCCGGCGAGTCCTAATGTGCTTGCAAGGTAATCTGTCACTGGTGCCATGGGTGTCAAAATCGGGGAAGTTTTTTTTTCGAGAGAGAATAACGAGAGAGGAGTATGTAGCCTATATGAAAAGTAGCGGATTCTAGGTTAGGTATATTAAAATTTCATCTTTAAATAAAATACATAAACATATATTTTGTGTTCTTGTTGAAAACAGTCCATCAGTTAAAAATAGGTACATCTGTCTGGCAAAATGCATCCACTACAAAGTAACAGGACAAGAAAGTTTAGCTCAGGCAAAGAACTGGTTATTTCCTCTGGGGTAAATTAAGATAAGATGTTTCAATAAGTAACATTTCTTACTTATAGTCCTTCTCGTAACAATAAACTATATTAAATGAGTCCCAGTAGGATTTCTCTTACACTTCCTTTATATATTCACATTAACCTTCGTCTAAAGAAGTAGGACAAAATTGGAGCATGGTTTTCTACTTTGATGCTATCAAAGATAGCGAAAAAAATCTGTCGGAGTTTCAGAAGTCTTAAAATTGCTGTGTAACTCGGGAATTTGAAGATGTTCGAGAATCGTTATTGATGGGAATTTTACACAGAGCAGTTTCCTGTCAGGAAACGCATGCTAGTATTGTCATATTATTTCACCAGCCTAATTGTATAATATTTGTCTTCTAATTGGAGCATTATACAAAAAATGTAGACAGAATAAAATACATACAGAATCTCTTCGCAGATCTATTCGCAGTCGAAAACTAGATATCATGTGTTCACATGTAATTTTGCGTTTGAGTCTCAGGTAGAGATTATTTGTCCGAAGAGTTAGATAAGTTATTATTATAAAAGCGCTTTTGCACTTATCTGGATAATAAATACCGATTAGTCAAGGTCGGTAGCGTTTCATTCATGGTATGCATACACGGTATACTAACGGCCTACCACCGCTTTTTTCCACACTTTTCTTCCCATTTACCTCGCTACTTAAATCTCAGCAGAAAAATCATCTTTGGATATGTGTATGTACTGTTCGACGATGGATCAGTCTATGGGGATATAATCCTTCATTAATTGGAAAACCTAAACATCTCCTAAATACTAGAAAAATAAAGTATTTAAACGAGACATAGTTTCGATAACAGTATGCATAAATTCATTGGTAGAATATCACATGTTACATATGGGACTCATGAATAATTAACTAGACTCATGAATAGTTCAGCTAACTATACTGGGCAACAAATTTTCATAAAATCATGCCTCGAATATAAATGTAGCCATTTCTTAAAGATTTCAAAGTGCTGAACACGAATATGACAATGAAAATGCAAAAATGACTACGATTTCTGAGAAATCCACAATAGTTTCTTATATAATAGAGTAATACGTACATATGACATGTATCGGTAAAACTCCGCTTCTATTTCCGACGTCGCTTTGCCTGTCGCTTGTACAGCTGTTTAGGATCATCTCTGGCGAGCGTCCAACAGTAGTCAGCCAACATTGAAGTCGACCAGTTTCCCTGGTATCGTTTCTCCATCGTTACAATGTCCTGGTGAAAACGTTCACCGTGCTCATCATTAACAATGCCGCAGTTGTCGGGGAAGAGGTCTAAGTGGGAATAGAGAAAGTGGATCTTTAAGGACATATTGCAGCCAAGTTTGTAGTACAGAGACAACATGTCCTTACCCAGTTTCTTGTAGTTGTCTGCCCTGACATTCCCAAGGAATTTAGCTGACACCAGACGAAACGCGTCCCAAGCCTTTCTCTCATCACCTTGAAGCAGGTTGTCGAACATCTGGTCTCCGAACACTTCGCAGATCTGAGGACCAACAAAAATTCCTTTAATTTTCGCTTCACTGAATCGAGGGAATTTGTCAGCCATGTACTTGAAAGCTGATGCAGTCCGGTCCATGGCTTTTACGAAGATTTTCATCATACCAAGTTTGATATGTAGGGACGGTAGCAGGATTTTGTGCGTTTCTGCTAGTGCTGGGTGTTCCACATTTTTCCCTCCGACCTTCAGAGATTCCCTCTGAGGCCGGTTTCTCTTCACGTAATGCAAAGTCTTTGCTCGGCTGTCCCATTCACATAAGAAACAGCAGTACTTCGTACATCCCAGCTGCAGACCCATCAACAGAGCCACTACCTTCAAGTCACAACAGAGATGCCAGCCATACTTACTGTATTGAAGACAGTTGAACTGTTGTTTTAGGTTGTCGTAGGTTTATTTCATGTAGAAACGGTGAATAACCGGAATGGATCGAAGTCAATTTCCATTATACAGCAACACCGCCTTGAAATTCAATTTCGAGGAGTCAATGAATAGTCGCCATTCTTCAAGGTCAATCCTTTCTAAAGAAAGGCACAAACTAATCATGACGAGTTCAAAACGAATTCACTCGAACATTTTCCTTGAGAAGATTCGATTGTTTAAGTCTTGATCCAAGTAACTCTGCTTTGGCCTTGGACAGCTCCAGATCGCGAACACGATCGTTCATTTCTTCTTCGGTGAGAATGTGTGGGTTCAGTTGACACACCATGTCAACCGTATGACACCAAAGCCTGCAGAGAACGCGACGTCGGTCCGCCTCCATCCTCATCGTCTGAATTAATGGAAAATTCTTTTAGAGGCTCAGGAACGGGGAGGCCTTCACCGTGCAGAGCAAATTTTATATTCGGGTATGCTATTTTCCACTTCTTTTTCCTTATGATGCCTCCAGAAACTGGTGGAATCATGCAGAAGTAACAGTCATTTGCATGATTTCTTGGTTCTCTCCAAACAATAGGAACAGCAAACAGCATCGTCAATTTTTCGCCTTTCAGCCACTTCGGAAGATTTCTTGCACACATACTGCAGCATAAGTGTGGAGCCCAGGCCTTGCCCTGGTCCCCGATCTTGCATCAAAAATAAAATTCATACACCGTTTCATTATTGGAGTGATGGTCTTTTCTGGCTTAGAAACGTAATATTCTCGCAAATGTAACAAAATGTATCTGCACTATTAACACAGTTAGTAGGCATCACTACTGCTGGATTAAAACTGCAAGTTTCAGTTGTGTTGTACTTATGACTCAGGAGTAAATGGAAGTTGCTCAAAAGACTTGCTTACCCTACGAAATGTCGCTTACAACTAACGATTGCATCATCTATTGTCCGCGATTGTAAAGCTGCGATGTCATGACTCAACTACATTGCATCACACAATGATGCAATACCTTCGGGCGTTGTGTGTATGGCGGGCTGATGCAATACAACGCAATATGTTGCAATCTGGAGTTTAAAATACAGCGTTGCGAAATGGTTACTTATGTACTCAATGTAGACTGAGACATGACCATCTCTGTCTCTCCTAAACAAGAGTCAATCGACAAATTTTATTGTTATTTTCGTGCTCAGCTACTCGAAATTAGTAAAGATTGCCTATTTTCATTTCAAAGCCTTTTGTGTGTTGCCCAGTGCTATTCATAAGTCCAATGCGTAGAGGATATTTCCTCTCATAGTCTACGATTGAGTTGGGTTGTTTTACCTCTGAGCGGCACTTTTGTGCACACCATGGGCTAAATGGCTAGGTCACAAGGACCCCAAAGGCTCAGAGAAGGTTGGGGGAGGAGACCCACTGGAACAGCTGTTGTGAGACAGATGGTAGACTTCCGTCAAGGCCATCCAGCGTGTTCTTTAACGTGCACAGGATATGGCTCTCCCGCACACGGACCACGGCTTAATGTCCCATCCGACGGACGGATGAGATCGGTGTCTCCTACTGACTGTGGGCAGGGCGGAGAATTTTGCAGCGATAAATCTCAATGCTGACCCAACTGGGACTCGAACTGGGAACTACCGATTACGAGCCTGGCACGCTACCGACTGAGCCACACCCGCCCCATCTACGATTGAATTATTGATATAACGCCAAGAGAGTGAGTAATTAAACATTAACCTCCTGTTTATGAGGCAACTTGGTTGTCCATTCCCGACATAGATGATGCCATGAGCGAATCCAACACTATACGGAAACATCTATAAACCATATTAGCTGAAGAAACAGTTAGCTGCTGATAGTTTATTGGTCAGAATCTCGACATGTAACTATGAGGTGTGGTTTGGAATCCCACTCACATCAAAATTCGATTTTTACAGCAATTATTCAAGAGTGCATAACTGTCAATGTAGTATGAGTGGCAGCTGCGAAGGCTATGGGAAACTATAAGGCTGCACACTCGATAGTTCTCATAGATTATAAGTGATGATGTCACTCAACCTATGATCTATGAAAACAGTGTAAGTGCCAATTTCAGAAAGACAGGTAAATTGTAACATAATACTCTTTCAAATACAACTAATAGCAGAATTCCTAATGTTGCTTAGGCCTTAATAAAAGCAATCAGAGTAGCAAATTTTCAGGTGTATTTCGAACGTGTGTGCGCTGATGCTCGTTCACATAAGGAGTGACGTCACTGGTGACAGATGCTTTCGGCTCCTTGTAATCCTGCAGATATTTCACTGAAGGGTAAAGTTCAAGTACCAAATGGTAACGGACTAGTCCCATTTGCATCTTGCTGCTTAGAATTTAGAAATAGGGTTCCTAATAACCGTGGGGCGGGATTAAACCTGCCGCAAGTGCCGAATTCTCGGGGTTGGAGAGGTACTGCCTTAGCCTATCTCACAAACAGAGTTTATAGTTATTAATGGGTATCTTAGTGGAATTCTTCAAATTATGGCACACGATTATCGCATCTCCAGATATTTCAATCCAAAAGGACGTTCACGTTTACCTCACGATCCTGAGAAAAACTCATTTCTCGTCTTCGAAGTGAGATCGCTCCTCTCAATGCTTTCCTTTTCAGGCGTAAACTTTCCGAGACACCTCTTTGGCCATTCTGCCACGGTATTGAATCAACTTTTCACTTCATTGTTCAATGCAATCATTATGAACTGTGACGACAGAGTTAAGATACATTCCTTTCCTATAGAAAAAATCAATTTTTCTCATTCTCCCTGGTCTCTTAGTGATATTCTTGCTCTCCAAAATCATGCGCTTGTTCTTGCTCTGGAAACTTTCGTTTTTGCCTCTGGACGGTTTTCTACGTTTTTTTCCTCATTAGACATATTTTTTTATTTGTCTTTTCTTTACTTAGGGATAAAAGGCAAAAAGACCAGAAATCCCAGTTTTGGTCCACTTCACGTGGACACACTTACTCACTCATGAATGGAGTAGTACATTATTGATGCGCAGAGTTATCGATGTACAAATGTTTCGCAGTCAACTTATGTGAAAGATCCTAATTTATTGGGATTGAGGGGTGTCAACACCGATTTTGGAGCATGTGGACGTTGATCTGTTATGTCTCTCGGATTATTTTACTGATTTTGCTTTAATTTGATTCCTTTTGCATTAATTTTTTTAGTCATCTATTGCTTTCCGTTGTCAAATAGGTACAGTTAGTTGTATTTTGACTTATTGACTTGGTTTAGCATCCGTTTTATAATTTATACTACTACGTTGTAGCGCGAGCTAAGCTGTGTACATCGCCATTATTTCCCTATACCGGATCTGTGGTACGCTCACTAATATCGAAGTGAAGTGCGTCATCTACTATGAAGACGTCGCCTGATGTGCATCGTAGCATTTGGAAAGTTTGCATCTAAGTTATAATACTTTCTGTGAGTTATTCTAGAACTGAATTTTCCTTATCTGTATCGTTCCTATTACCTGAGAAGTCTTTGAAGATTAATTAGCTGATTATGGATAACAAACCTAGTAGTTTGAAACGAAAGAGATTTTCCCTTGCCGCTGTTGATTCGGAGCCTCCTCGTCATATACGTCTAAAATTCGATAGGAGTACTGAATTAGAGAGGCCTGCAGAAGAAATGTTGACTGGCGACGATTTTGATATACGTGACGGTTTGAAGACGCTCTTGAAACTTTTGTTTGTTCTAAAAATAAAGTAGACTCCGTAATCGTATTGAGAGAATACAGTTGTGGGTTGAAAATATCGATGGAAATTTGGTTGATTTTGAGAACAGAATAACTGAAGTGGAAAACCATTCTTACCCTCCTGCTCAACCGGGAATCAAAAATATGTCACTAAAAATATCAAACTGGAAAATCAATTGCGTCTAAACAAAGTTGCTGATCTAGGAGATCGTGGAAGTAGAAATAATATTGTTATTTCGGTCTTGAAGAAGATGAGAAGGAATCATTGGAAATTATTAAAGCAAATGTTTTGAAATTATGTTCTCAGAAACTTCGTATTTCAAATATTTCGATTGAACGCGCCCACAGAATTGGAGGAAAAATGGGAGACTCGCGTCCTCAATTGATTATATGTAAGTTGTTAAGTTATAAAGATAAGGCAAGAATTAAGAGCAATGTGTCTAAGGTAAAAGGTACTGGTGTTTATATTAACGATGGTTATTGTTCTCGCCCAAGTTGGAAAATTTTCGATTTCTCCCCCCCCCCCCAACAACCATAGTCTTACTCTACGCCCCTGAGTAGACTCCAATAGCGTTTTGGATTCAGATATTATTTTTTGTAGTTCAAAAAGATAAGGTCAAAAATCTAAAGAGGCAATCTCTTGTACCAGTTTTGTCTTGATAATGATTTCATTTGCTTAAATGGAATTTTACCTGGTGATTGTGAAGGAAACTTTACATATTTTTCTGACAATGGGGCAGGTATTTTGGATTTCATTTTTGTTTCAATGTCAGTTTATTTTTCGTTTGTTACTGATATCGTTGTTTTATAGGAACTGGGTTCGGATCATTTTTATTGCTACTTTTGGATTTCCCATTTCCTCTGGTTATGTTGCTCCTGTTGACAGGGATACTGAAACAGTCATTAAAAGATCTTTTTTGGGAAACGGAAGCGGAAAAGTTTTTGGATAGTGCAGTTTACACTTCACTAGCTCAAAATACTCTTTCTGCAGAGAATCTGCAGATTTTGTTTTCTGTTGTAGCAGGTCTGTCAGGTTTAATTCACAAGAGATATCGTTCATTCCTCTAGATCAGTTGGGAGAAATTCTTCGACTTCTGATCAATGGTTTGATAATGAATGTTTGCTGTTTAAAAGAGATCCGCGGAGATCACTTTCAAGGTTATCGGAAAATTAAAGTGAGTGATTTTAACGTATAAACTGCTTTGAGAAAAGATTATAAATCTTTTCGCAGAGTTAAAAAGAGGACATTTTCGAGAAAATTAGTGCTATGCCATTAAACTGTAGGGACTCTAGATCTTTCTGGGCTGTTAGAAAGTTTAGGAGAAAACTTTTTTCCACTTGTGTCATGGTATGATTTTTCCCGTGGTGTTTTTGGCGATACGCCTGGGGACCTAATTCTGTGCTGTTTTGATTTGTTCGATGGATTTTTTTCTTGTGATAAGGTTCGTGATCCTATTTTGGATGCGGATATTGCTATTGTTGAATTAAAACTGGCGATTAATAAATTAAAATCTGGAAAGCCACCTGGTACTGATTTAATTAAATCCGAATTTTTGAATGTTTATCTGTGGATTCTCAAACTATTATTCTGGATGTTTTTAATAAGATACTTAGAACCGCTGTCTATCCTGCTAGCTGGATTGAAATTTTGATTTTTCCTCTTTATAAGATGGGCGACCTTCTGTTATAAAAATAAATAAATAAATACCCCCTCAAGCAGCTGCTTGCCACAGAGGCTGACAGGAACCTGTCAGTTTATATGCCATAGTAGAAGGTCTGTGAGGATGGCAGGACCTCAGCAGAAAAACAACACAAACGTCCATGCCTTATCCGGGGCTCGAACCCAGGTCCCGTAGATCAGTAGCCAAGCGCGCTAACCTCTCGGCCATGGGACGGCTTGACCCTCTGTTACCTACTAATTATTGACCTATTTCCAATATTTCTGTACTTGGTCAGTTGTTTACGTCGATATTGAACAGTATATTGTATTGCTTGAAACAATGTTTTATTAGATGAACAGGCGGGTTTCCGCTAAGGTTACATTTGCATTGTTCAGAGTTTTGTTCTTTCAGCCTTAATTCAGGAGACATTGCATAACAAAACTTTATACAATATTTGTCGACTTCATTCTTTCGACTTACAAACTTTAATCATGAGTTATTGCGGTCTGTTTTAAGACAATCTGGTGTGAGTTTCAATTGTGTAAAACTGATTAAGGATATATATGTGATAAGGCTACTGTTAAAGTGGGGGACAGGATATCTGATAATTTCAATATTGATATCGGTGTTTTGCAGGTTGAGGTTCTCAGTCCTGTTCTGTTTTCTTTGTATCTTAACTGCTTTATTATCCAACTAAATAATTCTGATTTACCCGCTATTCAGTTAAGTTCAGATATGTCTACGCATACTATACTATATGTTGATGATACAGTTATTTTGGGTGACTGTGCTATTGGCATTCAGAAAAAGAATAATATTTTGGAAAGATTTTTGTCCGATTTCCGGTTAAAAGTCAATGTGGATAAAACTATGATTGTTGTTTTTAGGAAGGGTGGTAAACATTCGAAACATGATGTTTGGCATTTTTGGTTTACACCGTCTTTCTGTTGTAGCAAGTTACATATATTTGGATATACCTTTTTCCCGTTTCGGTATTTTCATTATGGCTAAAAATTATTTTCTTTCTAAAGATGCTTTGACTGCGTCATGGTCGGTGTATCTATATATACCGACTCTTTATTTTAACTCTTTATTTACTTGTATTAAATTGTTTATCTCAATGGTACTTTTAGTTTTGTCTTATGGGTCAGCGGTGTAGTCAATTCATTATCTCGTTGACCTTGAGAAATGCTTCCGCATATTTGAGCGGAAACTGTTGACAGTCTCACGTAGTGTTCCGGGTTATATGTTGAGATTGGAGTTGGGCTATTCTAGAATATATTTAGTTTTCATTTAATTAATCTTAAAATATTGGATAAAGCTTTTGGAAATGAACGATAACAGATTCCTAAGTTATGTTACTTGCAGCTTTAGTCAAGATCTTTGTTCTCCAAAGAATCTAGATTTATTTGGGCAGTTGCGGTTAGAGAAATATTGGAGAATAGTGGTTTAAATTTTATTTGGATTTCTCAGGAACCGGCTATGGCCAGACGATATCTGTCTTTTATTTTGAATGTGTTTCATGATCAGGGTATCCAGAGCGATCTTTCCTCAATGGAGAGTAGTCATTTCTTCTCTTCCCATAAATACATTACAAATAAAAATAATAAATAAATAAATAAATACCCCCTCTAGCAGCTGCTTGCCACAGAGGTCTGACAGAAGCCTGTCAGTTTATATGCCATAGTAGAAGGTCTGAGAGGATGGCAGGACCTCAGCAGAAAACGACACACACATCCATGCCTTACCCGGGTCTCGAACCCAGGTTCCTTAGATCAGTAGCCAAGCGTGCTAACCACTCGGCCATGGGACGGGAAATAATATTTTTATTGAAAATTATCTAGATTCAACAGTTGGAATGTATGTGAAAAGATTATTAATACACCCCCGTTTTAATTAAAAATAGAATATTTGTAAATGCAAGGTATTTACAATTTTTCCTGATTGTATCTGTAGCTTCTGTAACACTAACAAATTGGAAACCTGGGAGCATATTATTGTTGACACTCCGAGTTACAATAATTAGAGAACGAAATGTATTCCAAAAAAAACTTTCCACAAAGTATTATTGAACGAAAATTCAGCAACCAACAATCACCAGCACCTCTCGTGATAGCTGACCGTGCATATCAATATGCATGACTCGTGAATCTCATCTCTGTACAACTATATTTTGAAGAAGTTAGAACTTTGAAATTTGCCTATCTTTTATATTGTAATTTCTAGTCATTGTATGTCTGATGAAGTCCTAATAGTTAGGACGAACTCGATCACATCTTTTGTATATTGGGTTGCCCCATTTGACAATCAACTCGTCTTCTAATTTTATGCAGCTTCACGATTAGTGTACAATAATAAGTAAGTTGAAACTTTTAAAAAAAGTTGTTTAGCCTTCCTATTATTCAATCTACTACACTATTCAACAAGAGACTGTGAAACATCGACAAATCATTCAACTATAGTGAAACAAACAAAGGGACTATCATATCTATTTGATCAATTTTTCACTGAGATATATTTGTATTATATGAAATATATTCCTTTTGTTGTTCGTTACAAGTTTAATTTTTTTTAATTTTTATATATAGAGAAAGAGTTTACCTTTCTGTTTTTGTTACTTCTTGTTTAAAGTTAAGACAAATCATAGTGGATGAAATGTCAGAATGACTAGTTTTAATGTCGTTTTCTATTTACATTTACTGTTTGATGTTTCTTATCTAAGAGTTATGTCTGAGTTGTTACTTTTTTCTGTTGCCACCATATGTATTAGGGGCCATGTCCCGAAATACAATAAATATTCTAATCTAATTTACTGGGCTCGTATTACCTTTACCGCGCATTACGTTACAGTGAGATGAAGCTGTAGACGAAATTTGGTAGTCTTAGCTCTGACCGTCTAGGTGGAGTTGTCGAATAAACAGACAGAGAGACAAACTCTATGAAATATTCCATACAGTGTAATAGATTGCTTCGCTTAGGTACTTGGAAAACAGTTCTAAGTATACTAATTGATGTTGCATTCCTGTAAAAAAATAAATCAATTACATCTTTTAGAGTTCATTATAAATACTACTTGATTGCTTCGTAATTCATCATAGTAAGCAAAAATCCGACATCAATATGCCAAATTTTCATGCTATATCAGAGAAATATTTGATGAGTTTGTTGAAAGTTTGTATTCCTTTTCGGAACTAAACGAAATATTTTATTAGAAAATACTAGAGAAACTAGAGTAGATGGTTTCTGTTATGTGGTGCAACCTTTGAACAATGGTAAATAATATGAACTTACTACATGGATTGATCTATATTGATTGGGCGTGAGGGTTATCTCAGTTGGTGGGCCTCAGCCTCGTAAGCTGTACGAGGTTCGAATTTCAATTATTCCAATGGCGAGATTTATCTATGCTTCGATACCTTGTGACAAAGGGGACATTGATGACCTTTGAAAATATGCCGTCCATCGGATGTATTAAACCGTGGTCTCGTGTGCTGAACCGCCTTGATGGCAGTCTTATATCTGTCTCCTAATAGTCGGGCAGTGGCCTACTTCACCTCCACAGCTTATTACAGTCTCAAAGAATCCTTGTGACCTGATCATTTAGCTTATTTTGCACACGAAAGCTTTGCTCAGATGTAAAACGATTCTCCTCATTTCCAGTCTACCAAAATTTTTACACCAGTGAGAAATATGAAGTTTTTCCGTCTGCATATTCCATATTCAGAGCTGACTTATTCTAGTTTCTCACCTATGTACGATCCTTTCCCCGTTTTGGTGGCGTAGGTTGGTTCAGTAAGTAGTGCACCCCCTTCTGTCTTCGGTTAGAAAGAGTTGTACGTTGCTCCATGTCTTACCAGTGCCAGCGCGCAACAGCCATATCCAGTGCAAATTAAAGAACACTTTGGGAGGCCTTGATGGGAGACTTCCGTATGCTTCCTAATAGCTGTCTACACTACATCTGTCCAGCCTAACCCCTTCCCCAACTTTTTCTTATCCCTAGATGTCCTTGTGACCTGGCTTTTTGCCAGTTGTGTGTAACAAATTGCCACTCAGAAGTAAAACTACATTTCGTTTTAAACGATCGACGAATATAACGGATTTGCCGTGATTGCCTTGCTATTTTGCATTGGCTAGAATACGATCAAGTAACATTGATTTTAAACTAATACGAACGCTTGAAATAATGCGTTGGAATAAATGGGTTGTCCTGACTAGGATTCGACGAACCTCCAAAATTTCAACCCCAAAAGTGTGGCAAAATGGCCCCACTACTAGAATATATCACGATATTCATCATTCTATATGTGGATATGGTATGAATACCCAATATTCAACGACGCCCTTTTACCATTGAACGTAATCAACCAGAATCATTCTGGATCCACTGTAATCATCCTGGTGATCCCCAGTCTTGGTGATCCCCAGTCCTGGTGATCCAGACCCTCAGAATCATCTGGTGTTGATAAATTAACCTTTTCCGAATCATTGCGATTTCCTAATTAATGAGCTCACGATTAACGAGATTTTACTGTACATGTTAGACAATAATATCAATAAGAAATTTTTAATGACTTGAATTAATGACCAGCTTCAGGTTTTTACCTCTTAGGGGCGTCATTTAGAATTTCTTCCAAAAATTCCAGATACATTTTGTTTCCTAATACAACGGTAGCATTAGAAATGAGGTCTGTACCATTGATCTCGGTGAGTTCATATTTTACTACTTGGCACCAAATGTTCTGAAATATAAACGAAAAAATAATTTAACAGGTGAAGATGGTGAGTGGAATTTAGATAAATGAAAATATTATTTCTGCTACAGTCACTATAAAAACATCAAGGAAATAAAATACACAATAAGATATTTTAAACTTCATTGCATTATTAGTTTTTTGCATCTTGGTAAAATAATTCATAAGTAATGTATTGCGCTGAGCTGTATTAGCTTCGTTCCTTTTACAAGTTTTTGTTTTTATAAATATTTTAATGTATACTACTAAACCTGGGGGGAGGGTTGGCCCATAATATGCAGTTCCTAGGTTCGAATCTCACCTGTGCTAAAGTTGAAATTTATCTCCTCTAACCCATCCCTACCCTGATTGGAGTTGGAAAGACCGCCGTCCGTCGGACTGGACTTAAGACCGAGGGTCTGTGAGAAGGAGAGCCCATATCTTGAGCACATTAAATAACACGCTGGATGGCATTGGCGGGAGGCTTCCATCTGTCTCCTAATACGAATTGTCCAGTGTGTCCCCTTCCTCAAACTTCTCTGAGCCCTTGGGATCCGTGACCTGCCATTTAGCTCACTATGTACAATATGTCTGTAAATGGTAGCTAGGTAGTCACTGGAAGGAGAGCTATGCACCAATCCCCTGTGATGATGCATAGAACCGGCCAGGCCTAGCACCTAATGTCCGACCCCGCCTTCTCGTGGTGCAGACCGTTAGTACCTTTCAAAAGAGATACTCTCTTGTGGAAGTGAATGGAAGGGGAGGGCTGCCAGATTAGTGTGGCCTATTGATCTGGACAACTATGGCTACTTTTCTTTTTTTTCTACCCTGCTGAGCAGTGGTCAACCACACAGGGTCCTGGTGCTGACCATATAAACCAACTGGACTGGACAGATGTATGGCACTGAGCTTGATTATGGATATTGATTTTGCTGCACTGGTGGGCTTCTGTGGAGGGAAAATCTTCCGCTATGTTTTATGTTTGTTTGTGGGTTGACTGCCCCAAGTGAATAGATTCACAGGATATGTTTATCAGCTGGTGGATAATCCTGAGCAGAGGTCATCACAGGCACCTGAACTCTTTGCTTCTATTGGCATCGTCAAATTCTACATTGGAAGATGTCTTCAGTGTAGATGGCTTCAGACTTTAGTGGTGGGGGAACGGGTCTTTGCCCCATGTCTGCGATTAGGGGGCTGTTTGATATTGTCGGCATTCCCTCTCTCAATAAACATAGTTTCTTTAAACATCCTACTAACCATTTTTTCTCTATAGGTAGTTGGAATGTGAGGACTCTGCACAGAGCTTTTTCTCTTGATGTCCTCACAAAAGAATTCCACCATTATAATTTAGATATTCTCGGCTTGCAAGAGACCAGATGGACAGATAAAGGTCAGATTCTTAAAAATAATCTTAAATTTCTCTTTTCAGGGAGGGACGACAATAAGCATCACCAAGGCGTGGGTCTGCTTCTCAGCAGACACGCTAGTGATGCTCTTCTAGGATATGAGTGCATTAATGAAAGGTTTCTTACAGCAAAATTTCAGACAAGCGTTAAAGACCTGAATGTTATCTGCTGTTATGCCCCCATTGAGGATGCCGATGAGGATGAGAAGGATAGGTTTTATGAACAACTTCAGGATATGTTGAATTCTGTCAAGAAAGGAGATATTACCCTTGTTCTTGGTGACTTCAATGCCAAAGTTGGTACTGACTCTGACCTTTGGGCAGGAGTAATAGGCCCTTTTGGTATTGGTAGCTGCAATGGCAATGGGCAACGTCTCCTACAGGTAAGTAAACTCAATGGTTTCAGAATAACTAACACATATTACAAACACCGCGACATACATAAATACACATGAGTTTCACCTGATGGGCTGCATAGGAATGTGATTGATTATATATTAATTAACAGAAAATGGGCTAGTTCTGTTAGAAATACCAGGGCATATAGGGGAGCTGAAATTGGATCTGACCATTACTTTGTTAAAAGTGTCTTACAACTTAAACTTAAAAAGTGTTGTGCTAGGGTTAAAAAATTTGTTTTTAATACTGAAGCTCTGAAAGACCTAGTTGTAGGCAAAGCTTACCATGATAGGTTACTTAGTCATTATGACAGTCATGGTATGCTTACTACTGAAGTTGAGGAAGAATGGGATCATTTTAAACAGGCTTTTTTGGACACTAACAGTACTCTTTTAGGAAAAAAGGAGCAGAATAGGCAGAATTATCTGAGTGATAAGGCACTTGAGCTTATTTCAGAAAGAAAGAACTGCAGGAATGTCCTTAATCAATACCCTACTAGTACTAATAGAAAGCATTACAGAGAGCTTAATAAACGTGTAAAAGATCAGTTAGCTACTGATAAGAATCTTTGGCTTGATGGTTTGGCTGACAAAGCCGAGGAAGCAGTTAGACAGTACAACAGCAGAGAGCTGTACAGTTGCTCAAAAAAATATCCGAACACTACAGTTGATTACAGAATACAGAAAAACTATCTGACAACGACTTTTTTAGAAATTAGTGATCTGGCAAGCTTCATGTACAATACACGAAGGTTTGCCAGATCACTAATTTCCAAAAGAATCGTTGTCAGATATTTTTCCTGAATTCTGTAATCAACCGTAGTGTTCGGATACTTTTTTGAGCGACTGTACCAGAGAGTTAATGTTTTGTGTGGTAGAAAACGGACAGGTATACAGGGATTGAAGGATAAACAGGGTAAGGTTATAGAAGGGGAGGATTCTGTCATGGCTAGGTGGGCTGAGCATTTCAGTGATATTCTGAACAATGCGGTTAGTTCTATTCCAATTGTTTGCAATGATGATAGATGCATTGGTGGCTTTAATGTTGGCCCTATAACACAATCTGAAGTTATTTTGGCTGTTTCTAAACTTAAACTACATAAATCCCCAGGGGTAGATGAAATTACTACCGAAATGCTTAGAGCTGGAAATGTTTCGGTTACCACTTGGATGACTGAAATTCTGAATATCTTTTATGATAAAGGCATGGTTCCTGAGGATTTTACCAGAGCTATTGTTATCCCTATTTTCAAAAAAGGTGATCGCAGTTCTTGTGAAAACTATAGGGGTATTAGTCTACTCTCTGTTCCAGGTACAGTTCTTTCCATGATTGTGCTTAATAGAATTAAGAATCTGGTTGACAGTCAATTGCGTGATGAGCAATGTGGATTCAGAAGTGGTAGGGGATGTGTGGATCAGATATTTTCATTTAGACAGATTCTTGAGAAACGTTTAGAGTTTCAGAAACCTTTGGTTGCTAGCTTTGTTGATTTCAAAAAGGCTTTTGACTCTGTTGATCGTCATAATTTGTGGTTGATTGTGACATCATATGGTATACTAGACAAGTTAGTTAACATAATGAAAGCTCTCTATAATAACACTGAGTCGTGTGTGAGAGTTGGTAAGGCTTGTAACAATTTGTTTAGCATTACTTCTGGTGTTCGCCAAGGGTGCATTTTGTCTCCTTTTCTCTTTAGCTTGGTTATTGATTATGTTATGCGAAATTCACTGCAAGGGAAAGATTTTGGCCTTAAATGGGCTGGAGATACGAAAATTTCTGATTTAGATTATGCTGATGATATAGCCCTTTTGGCAAATGATGTTGATGAGATGAACTCTTTCATTCGAGCTGTTGATGAGACTGGTAGTAGAGTAGGTTTGGTTATAAACAGAGAGAAAACTAAAGTGATGAAAATTGGTCAGGCAGGCTGTGATTCAGTTAATCTGAATGGTTGCAGTCTTGAGCAGGTGTCACAGTTTAATTATCTTGGGAGCTATGTAACAGATAATGGTGATGTGCGGCATGAGATTAACAGACGAATAGGGATTGCTGCCGGGACTTTTAAGAATCTATTGAGAGTGTGGAGAAATAGGCGTATACACCTAAAGACTAAATTAGACTGTATAATAGTTTAGTTCTCTCTAGGGTTAGTTATGGTAATGAAACGTGGACACTTTGTAAACAAGATAGCAGGAAACTAGATGCTTTTGATTCCAGATGCTTACGCAGTATCTTGGGCATTAGGTGGTTCAACTTTGTATGAGGTTCAACTAATGATGAGGTTAGGCAAAGGAGTTTGCAACTCCTTTAAGCAGCATATTGTGCAGAGAAAGACTCCGTTGGTTTGGTCATGTTGCCCGTATGAGTAATTATAGATTGGCGAATAGGGTTATGAACAGTGTGCCTAAAGGCCTCAGAAAGAAGGGGAGACCTAGGATGCGGTGGGCAGACAATGTCAAACAGGACCTTGTTAGAATTGGTGTGCAGTGGCCAGATGCAGTAGATGTAGCTCAGGATAGACTTGCTTGGAGAACTAAATTGCACGGTCTGGTTTGACCTCCGTAGCCCATGGCTGCTTGAGGATGATGATGATGATGATGAAGATGTACAAAAAGTGCCACTCAGAGGTAAAACATGAAAACTACTTAACTTCCTTTCGTACTATTTCATATTATAAAATATTTCTCTGAAATAAAAGTACTAGGAATGAGATGGACCTCTGCAGAGAATGCTTATTTTTATAGACGATGAAATATTATTTTTATTTCATAAAACGTTTACCAGTTTATAAACAGATTTTTGAGATCTCACAAAAGTGGACTCGTTCATGAGATCTCATTGCAGAAACAATTAAAACAGCAAACATCAGCTAATAGTTTCATGTTAAAGTTCATCAAGTTTCATGGAATGCAAAAGGATAAGTTAGAGTGGGATCGCAAATTCGCCCATTTCTTCTGTATTTGCAATGTTACTAGATAGCGCTGGGATAGGGATTGTATAATTAACATTAGGAAAAGAGTTTTAACATTGTTCTCTGAGTTCCCACCTTTCTCCTATACACTAACTGATCAAACGTATCCGGAAACCCCTTCTGAGTAGTGAATTCGCTCATATACACCACAGCCACGGCCTAAGCAGGTATAAAAGGACGCACGTGGCTTGGCAAAACTCACAGACGCTCATGAACAGGAGAATGGACAGTACGGCAGAGCTCAATGGCTTTTAATGTGGCCCAGTCATAGGACGCCATATTAGCAACAATTCGGTTCGGGACATTTCGGCCTGTTGCAGCTGCCCTGATCAATTGTAAGTGATGTTATTGTGGAGTGGAAACGCCAAAGAGCAAACAACAGTGCAATCACGACAGTAGGCCACATAAATTGACAGAGCGGGACCGCCGAGTGCTGAAGCTGATGGTGAGACAAAATTGCCTCAATTGCAGCACTCACCACTCAGTTTCAAAATGCCTCTGGAAGCAACGCTAGCACCATAATAGTTCGTAGCGAGCTGCACAAAATGGGTTTCCTTGGCGAGGCAGCCGCACACAAGCTTAACATCAACAAGATCAATGCCAACTGTCGGTTGAGTGGTGTAATGCATGGCGCCAGTGGACTCTTGAGCAGTGGAACCACGTTCTCTGGAGTGATGAATCATGCTTCACCATCTGAAAGTCCGATGGATAAGCGTGAGTGGGGAGGATGCCAGGTGAACATTATCTGCCTGACAGTGTTGTGCCAACTTTGAAGTTTGGTGGAGGAGGCAACATGCTCTGGGGCTGTTTTTCATGGTTCGGACTGGGCCTCCTAGTTCCAATGAGCTGGACTTTAAACGCCACGGCCTATATTGACATTCGCAAAAATTCTGTGCTCCCAACATTATGGCAAAAGTTCGGTGAAGACACTTTCCTGTACTAACATGATAATACCCCATCCACAAAGTAAGGATTGTGGAGGAATGGTTTGATGAGATGGGTATTGAAGAACTTGACTGGCCTGCACAGAGCCCTAATCTCAACCCCATGGAACACCTTTGGGATGAATTGGAATGGCGACTGTGAGCCAAGCCGAACTGCCTAACATCAGTTACCAGCCTCACTAATGCTCTTGTGGCAGAATGGAAGGCAATTCCCGCAGCAATGTACCACAATCTAGTGGCAAGCCTTCCACCACAGAGCGGAGGCTGTGATAGCAGCAAAGGGTGAACCAAAGAGACCTTAATTTCTTTCCTATTACCCGGAGATTGTGGATGAGTGAGTGTCTGGATACTTTTGATCATCTGATGTATCATCTCTATGTCGTATAAACCAACAGGCTCTTGTCAGACTTCTGTGGCAAGCAATTGGACATTCCAGAGAAGCCAGCATTTTATTCAAGCGACTGCAAGTCACACAGCTGATGAACTTGATTTGGGGTTCTATGGATTCTACTGTATGACAAATTTTTTCACTTGCTGAAGAATGGAAGACTTTAGTTAGGTTTAATAATAATAATCTTCATTGAAATATGGCTTATGGTGCATATTATGAAACATTAAGTGATGTAGCTCAAATTAGTTTATCTCAATGAATTCAGTAAATATCTTTCGGCCTGTGTTTAAATAATGAAAGAAACAACAACAATTAAGGTGTTTTTATAATATTAGAGAAATACTCTTCGTTTATAGCTCAATGGCGTTTATTAGGATTCAAGAGTATACTATTAAATAATTTTTTCTAAAAAAATAAGCAAATACTCCTCAAGCAGCTGCTTGAGGAGTATGCTACAGAGATCTGACAGGAGTATGTCACTTCATACACCACAGTAGGTCTGTGAGGAAGACGAGACCTCAGTAGAAAGACAGAATAAACATCCATTCCTCACCGAGATTCCTTTGATCAGCAGATAAGGCAATCTATCAATGGCTATATCATAAACTAACCACTCGGCTATGGGGACAACTCCAAATGAATACGTAAACAATACAGGTGGGTGATATACAGTATAATTTTGCAAAACGAAAAATTTCCCGAAACGTTTTGCAATATTTTCAAAAATAATACTTACAGATGAGTCATTTCCATCGAAACAGTTGAACTCTTCCCAATGTTCTATAGAATTATCATCTTCTGAAAGCTAGGGAAAAAAGAACAGCATTACTGAAAAATAACTGAGCGTGAGCAGAAAATGGCAATTATAACTCAGCTAAAAACCTGATGGCTTTTTCAAGTAGCTTTTAAAAACCTGTAGCGTTTTAAAAAAGATTCAATTTCAATTCAATTTAATTCAATTCAATTCAATTTTCAATTTCAATTCAATTTTTATTCAACATAGATATGTATCAATACAAAAATTTATGAAATATACCCAGCTAAAGCAACTGAATACTTGAGCGCTGGTGTATAATTATGACAAAAATATAAATACAAAAAAAAATTAACAAGGCAACAATTGATAATTGAAACAATCAATGATGTAGAAGTCAAAAAATTGGTTTTACATACAGCTATCATTCATTGTTTAGTATTCATTCAGAAAGAGATTTATTAAATAAATATTTAGAAGTAATTTTCTTCATTGTATCTGGAATATTGTTGTATAATTTAGGTCCAATATAGTTTATATTACGGTTAGTAGCTTGCTTTGATATGCGTGGTATTTGCAATTTAAATGATGAGCCTCTAAGTGGTATATATGTCTGTCGAACCTGAAATAGATGTAAATTGAAATGGACATATTCAATAATTTTTAAAATGTAAATTTGAGACAGAGTCAGTAACCCCAACTTCTTAAATATAGGACGAGATTCAGAGAAGCGACCTTTATGGTCAATAATTCTAACTATAAATTTTTGCAGAATCAACAGCCTGTTTAAGTTTGTTTTTGCAGCTCCTCCCCAGGCTTTTATTGCATATTGTAGCTGACTATATACACAAGCTGAATACAACATTTTTAAACTTGTTTTATCGAGTAAGAATCTTAGTGTATAAAATTTTGCTATGAATGGTTTTATTTTGTCCACAGTATAATCAGTGTGATACTTCCATGAAAGTCTTTTATCAATAATCACTCCTAGGTATTTAATTTGGTCAACCTTCGTAAGACGTTCGCAACTGCAATTTAGGATGTTGTAACAGTCCTTGTGATGAGAAACCACTCCAGAGTCACTGCTACCATCAGTTGATGCCTTCAACTGGAATTTTATATAGCATGTTTTAGCTTTATTTAAACTTAATTTATTCAACATTAGCCATTGATAGAAACGATGAATATCTCTGTTTGCCATTTGGTATAATTGCTCGTTGGTGTTACTTTTGTATAACAAAACAATATCATCAGCATAAGAAATAATTTCTGCCTCAAAATTTTTGTCAAATATATCGTTTACATATAATATAAATAGCAGAGGTCCCAGTACAGAAGCTTGTGGTACACCTGTATTAATATGTTTCATAGAACTATATATATCATTTATCCTACCGATTTGTGAACGATTTTCCAAGTAGGATTTTAGCCATGTAAAACTGGTACCTCTGATTCCATATTTATAGAGTTTAGCCAGCAATATTTCATGATTTACCAAATCAAAAGCCTTTGATAAGTCCAAAAAAATAGCGAGTGTTTTAAAATCTTTATCCAGAGACCACGTTAGTGAATTTATTAAATGTAAAATAGCATTTTCTGTGCTTTTTTTCTGCTGAAATCCATATTGGTTTTTTGCTATTATATTAAACTTTAATAAAAAATTGTTCAACCTGACAGAAAATAACTTTTCCAATATTTTTGACATTATCGGAAGTAAAGCAATAGGTCGATAATTTTTTATAAGAATTTTGCTTCCTTTTTTATAAATAGGAACTATTATTGAACATTTTAAGGCATTTGGGAAAATACCAGAAGATAAAGACATATTAAACAAGTAGCACAATATTGTTCGTATCGATGGATATATTGCTTTAAAATTATCCACGTTTATGTCATCCCAGCCAATTGAATAAGTCCTTTTCAAATTTTTTACTATGCTGTCTAATTCTTCCAATGAAACTGCTATCAGACCCATTGAATTGCCCTGAGAAATGATTATTCTGTCTTTTAACTTAAGATCTTCAGGCACTACCAAATCTGATTCCGAATTACCAGTTTCATATTCAGTAGCTATATTTACAAAATAATCATTAAAAGCATTAACTATTTCAGTGGAACTATCTGTAAAAATATACCATTTTATTATTTAAGCTCATTTCAAATAGACGATTTTGATTTTTTTTCTTACTATTTGTATTAATTACTTCGTTTTTAATATCCCATTTCTTCTTTGTATTATTTCCAGCATATGCTAGTTTTTCTTGAAAATATGAATTTTTAGCTTTTGATATTATGCTATTTAAGGAGTTTCTGTAACTTTTATAATAGTTAGCATCAATTTTATTTTTTTCCATAATTTATGTAAATGATTTCGGTACCGTATTGACTTAACAAGTTCTGTGGTTATCCACGGTTTTAAATTTTTTAATTTTTTATTCACATTTCTCTTTACTGTAGCTTTTTTAACTAATTTTTTAAAGTCCTCAAAGAAATGGTCAAAAGCTTCATTTATGTCATAATAATTTTGTATATGATTCCAACTATAGTCCTTGAAGCGTTGTTGTAATTTCACTTTGTCTGTGTAAATAATTAACTGTATTGACTCCTTAGCTTTGACCGAGACAATTGTTGATGAAGAAAAGGTGAAATAAATCATATAATGATCTGTGATGTCCGTAGTTACAATATAGGCGCAACAAGAAAAAGAACTTATTTTCCTTATGAATAAATGATCTATACAAGTTTGTGATTGCGATCTCGTAATCCCCGTAATATAATTTGACAAGTTGTATAGAGTCATAAGATCTAAATAACTATTTATTTGTTCTGTAGATTTTGAAATATCCAAGTTTATATCTCCGGTAAGAATAATATTACGATCTGGAAGTTTATCGACATGTTGAAACAATTCTTCAATGAAATTTATTTCTCCACCTCCAATATAACGATAAATCGCCAATAAGACTACCGACATTGTCGAATTCAATTGAATTTTTAATGCAATAACTTCGGCCGAGTTCATTTCGAAATCTAACTGGGAAGCACACCAATGCTGCTTGATGTAAACCACAATTCCACCAGATCTGTTAAAATGTCTACAGTTAAAAAATCCTTTGTATCCCTCAATATGATATAAAGATGTTTCATTGTCAGGTATCCAAATCTCAGAAAGGATTATTACATCCGGTTTACAATTACTACTTTCTATCAATGCCAAAAACACATCAAAATTTGCTCGTAAACTTCTGATATTCAAATGAATAAAACTAATTCCTTTTTTGAAATCAGAATGGATCAATTTAAGTTCTTCGAGGTCAATATAAATACCCGATGTTCCTTCCATTTTATGGCTAGAAAAAAATTAACCAAAGCAAAATATCAAAAACGCATTTTAAGGAACTTTATAGTGCATCAGATATTAATTAAGTTTGACTCATTGTCAATTCTGATGGCATTTGAGTCGTCGTTTTTCTTTAGGAATATTTGTCCCAATTTAATCAATACATATTTATATTTAAATTCCTTTTGAAGAGCTTTGACTTTATAGAGTAATCTCTTCCTTTCTATTGTTAATTGCTCATTTATGTAAAATGGTTTCTCTTCCATTTCTTCATTTAGCGAATTTAGAAATAACTTCTTCCCTTTTCTTTTCTTGTCTAACCACTTATTTCTGATGTCTTCGTTCTTAAACTCTATTACAATATTACCAGGTTTGTCAGCATTACGAGACTGAACCCTTTTAATTAATTTTATATCCTCTTGTTTCTGGGGAATTTGTAATATAGTAGACACCTTATTTACAATTAATTGTAAATTCTCCTGCGGTTGTTGAGGTATACCAACAATCTCTAGATTTTTATTTAATGCATCTTGTGTTAAATCATTAATCTTAGACTCTAATATGTTAATTTGTTTTTTCAATAAAAATACATTTTCCTTAGTTTCGTCAAGATCAGACTTATGACATTTAAGCTCATTTTCCTTTACGAAGTCATTTATTTTTTTACTACAAAATTCAACAGATCTAAGAATATCAACATTTTGTTGATTAATTCTTTTTTCAAACTCTGCGAATTCTTTCCTAATTTCCAACTTAATAATATTAATAAGCTCCTCTTTTAAATTATGATCAGAAGAATCCATAAAGCAACTTGGCTTACCATTGTTCATAGAATGGTTATATTCATCTCCCATAGATGGCTGCACATGTTCTACTTCACTTGTAGAAAGGGAACCGCCCATCGTTCAGGTAACTCTTTTCTTCTTACAATTATTACATATCCATTTGCTTCTTCTGTCTACTGACATATTTCTATAAACCTCGAGTCTTATCCCTACACATCCAATATGAAAAGTAGCTTTACATGAACCATAACACTGTAAATATTCCTTTTTTAAATCTCCGTCCTTACTACACACCTTACAAGTAAATTCCATGTTGTCAGATTTATTTAATTTATTTGTTGTACAACTTTTAGTTTCCATGTCAACTGTTGTTACATCACGCGATGACACGTTCTTATGTTGCTGTAGTTTCTGTTGTTTATTTGAATTAGGCTTAGAAGAGTTAGCCGTCCCGTGGCCGAGTGGTTAGCGCGCTTGGCTACTGATCTACGGGACCTGGGTTCGAGCCCCGGATAAGGCATGGATGTATGTGTCGTTTTTCTGCTAAGGTCCTGCCATCCTCTCAGGCCTTCTACTGTGGCATATAAACTGACAGGTTCCTGTCAGACCTCTGTGGCAAGCAGCTGCTTGAGGGGGTATTTATTTATTTTATTTATTTTTAGAAGAGTTACTGGGAAGATTGATACATTTCGAACAGAGCCAATTTCTTTTCTTTTCTAAAGACATCTTCTTAAAATTACTTTGCTTTATTCCAACACAATAAAAATGGACATAGCCACCACATGCGCCTTTACAATGAAGAAATTCACTAACATCACCAAAATCCAATTTGCAAACTACACATATGAGAGCCATGTTAACTCATCATAAATGATTAAATATGAGTAATTTCGTTTGGGGTTGCACAATTAAACAAAAATTTACAAGTTCTTTAAAAGTTCAATATTACTAGAAGCAGGTTATGCAAATAAAATATGCAAAAACAAATCTTAAAGAAGAAAATAATTTAAAAATAAAAGCGCACAGACAAATTATACAACTCACCATAACAAATATGTTGCCAGATTCACTTCAAACAGATTATGTAAAATATTTTTTTTAATAATAATATGAATCAATACGGACTTTTTGGCATCTTTGGTTAATATTTAATACGTTTTTCAATGACCATAATCAAAGTAGCATAACAATCACTAATGCATTCCTAGAACCTTTTTTGCTTTTTTTGTCAGACGTGAAGCACGCGTGAGCCTGTATGCATGCTGTCCCCTGATTTATCACCCTCTGATTCCATACCATTTTCATTTCACGTCTGTAGTGGTGCAAAGTGGCTTGCAGTGGGGCAAAGAGAGTGGTTCCTGGGGACCAAGTATCATCAGTGACGATTTTTTTTCTTTTTAGGTGCCAGTGACAATTGTGTGCATTTTTGGAGAGAGCCAGGTGATAGACGAAATGCAGCAGGTATTGGGAAGTGCATTATGATACTTTCAGAGTTCGAAGAAGTGTCCAAATGCGCGCCTCTCTCCGTGCTTTCCAACCTCACAGCGGGCTGGGCAGAAGCATCTGGGTTGTAGTGTGAGCCGGCGATTTGTGCTCGTTTATAAGAAATTGATGTCTGTCCATCCGTATGATCCAGTTGGGCACTTGTTTTTCGTTCCTGTCGAGAGATGTTTGCCAGATGTGTCCAAGGCCCATGGGCTACTTTTTTCTCCCGCATGAAAGTTCTGAGAGCCAAGGTGAAGGAGGGTGGGAAGGCTAAGACCTAAACAATAGCACAAAAATATGGTGGGCGAAACTTAAACATACAGACACGTCGTGTCCATATTTTGAAGCAAATGTGAGTATGACTGTGGTACGTTACATTCAGCGGTCAACCACCTACAATTGTCACCGAATTTACAGCAAGGGTGCATGAAGCATGCTGCATATCACACAAGATCACATTCGTCACACTTGTTTGTCTCACTCCGGCACATGTCTTCCACATGTACTGCAGTTCACACCGCACCTGATTACATCTTGCTTTGCCCTTAAACATTGGTAGAACTGTCCACTTCTGTATTCATTGCTTCTTTATATGCATAGCTACATCCACAAGCAATTTGGTTTCACATGCAAGGATTCCTTCTATGTGGAGCAATTTCAATGGGAGGGAGTGTACATTTACTTTGAATATTGATCTTCAGTCCTCCATAAAGAAAGTGAGTTGAAATTAAAAATAAATGCAATTAATAAAAATTCACTTATTGGCAAAAAAAGTGATGGAAAAGCGAGAAAAAATGTATTTTCAGACTTTTTCTTGATTTAGCATCAAGATCTAATTATTATACATGTGATAAAAAAAGTTATACTATATGTATGAAGCGATTAAGTAAAGTGGAATATTGGCGACTAGAACGATAGCCAATGATAGATCACACAGACCCTGCACTTTCCCTGTATGATGCAAGTCACCAATGGGAGAGCTTGGCGTCACAGAGTTGAAAAGAGTGCAGAACTTTGAGTCAGCTGCCGAGTCTACGGAGTTGAATGAGTCGCTACTCCCGCTCTACATGAGAAATCTCGACCTCGAACTTTGACGATCCTCAACCAACTGGCTTGTCTGATATCGCAATTTGTAGACTCTATGTTGGCCTCTCCTTGGTTTCTACTTTCCACCCTGACTATGAACATAGCCACCGTGTTCATAGTCAGGGTGAGTGTCTAGCACCCCTGCGATCCTACAGTGGAACTGTAGAGGCTTCCGGAGCAAGGCTGCTGATGTCAGGAACTTCATCATCATGCCAGTTCCTATCCTTGCTCTCTTTGAGGCCAATCTCTCTGCTCACTGTCTTCAAGCCCAATGTTGTGCACACGAGCAAGAGTCATCCACTGTCTCACAATGCAGCGATTCTTGTGTACAAGAATATCACGCATCATGCTATTGATCTCACCTTCACTGATGCGAACGATGATTTCATAGCATGGCGCATCCAGCTGAACAGCCATGATATCACCTTGATATCCTGTTACATCTGACCTTCCACTGCCTTTCCTGTATCCACCTTACAGAATATTCTATCGCAGTGTCCTCAGCCCTGGATTCTCTGTGGGCACCTTTGGATATCGAGAATACCATCTTGCAGCACAATCTCTTTATCACTGACGATGGCTATCCCACGTTCTACAGACCACTGAGTACCTACAGCTCCATTGACCTGACCCTCTGTTCTTCCAGCATTGGTGATAGCTTCATCAGGTCGGTTGACACTGACACCTTGGGCAGTAACCACTTCCCGCTGCACATCTCCTTGCTTCTCAAAGAATGTTATTAAGTAGGAAATATATGCGAATGCTGATAACGTTTTGCAGAGGGGGGTACGGAGGACACCTAGTGTTTGAGACCTTGCGGATGCATATAGGATTTTGTTATTCGTGTAGGGCTCTAATCATAAGCAACAATGAATGCCAAAATTTGAAATAATGAGTAAGTCAACCACTGTTTTTATTCTAAATGTGAAGCTTATATTGAACGTTGCTAGTCTGCAACTCTTGCATTAAAGCTTTTGAAACTCTGTAAGTTGCAAAAGTTTTAATGTCCAATTAAACATGCGTAAATTGAAACCAAGCAAGAAACTTTTGTACCATTAAAGCAAGCAAAATGATGCACAGTTAAATCTAGCAAAGTAAAACAAGGAAAATGGTGTACAGTAAAAGTAGACCAAATAATATAAACTGAGGCAAAACAAAATGATATACAGTGAAAAGTAGACAAAATGATGCAAGTAAAATGTAGGCAAAATAATATACAACTGCTGAAGCAAGCAAAATAGTGTAAAGTGAAAGCAATCAAAATGATGTACAATTGAAGTAAACAAAATGTTGCAGAGTTAAAGTTTTTTAGTTTTATTTTTAATGTACGGATGGAAATCTTTTCTTATTTGTGCAACCTCAAACTGCTTCTGAACACAATACATTTAAATTCGAAATCTGTCATCAATTAAATATTGAATTATTATTATAATGTAACCAACTATGTCACACATGAATACTAAATTGATGCTTATGGGATTATAAAAAAATTCTGTAAATAAAGCGGATTTTTCATGCTTTAAAAAATACAGTGAAAAGGTGTACAAAATTTGGAGAAGAGCGAAGATATATAAAACGAAATTATTTAGTTATTAGATCAGATATTTCACGAAGCATTTGACTAAAAATAATCTGTTTTTGCATTCACCATTTATGCTTTAAAATAATGGAATATTAAACTTTTATCTATTTTTTTTAATTTTTTAATTAAAAGGGAAGATGGTACTCCCCTGCTCAAATGCTGGAGACAACCGTGCTTTGTGTAGATTGTGTAGTTTGTTTATTTAAAAATTTGCTACCATTCTGTGAAAAAGCAAAAAAATTAAAAACAAAATTCTTGATTAAACTTTGAAATGTATAGCTTACTCTAATGAAATATGCTGCTCACAAAAATTAGGGGATATTTCAAATTGAATATGAAGCCATAATATATCCCCTAATTTTTGTGAGCAGTATATATATATATAACGACAAATGCAAAGCATACATTATTAAGAGTATTCTCTTTTTCAAATAAATGAAAGGGGTAATAATTAATATTTCTGTTGGTTCTTTTTAACAACAAACAGTACTATAGACACAACTGCATTGCATAAAGACATTTTTAATCAAATCGTAATAAATCTAATTTAAGAAATTTGTTTAAAACTTAAAAGGTTTACCAGTTGGAAAATATTGTTCTCTTATTTTGATGCCATAAAACATCTTTATTTATAAACCATATAAAATAATTTGTTTTCTTATGACTATATTACAACATTTATAAATATTTTAAAATTAATTAACAGCTACCACTAGAATTTCAAAAGATAAAATAACTAAATGAGCTATATTTTTTTTTCCTTTACCGCGTCGTGTAAGGTAGCGTTTTTCAAACTGTGGGCCACAAATTATTTAGTGGGTCGCGACTTTTCGTGAAACTTTCGTTTCAGTTTAGTATATATATGTGTTTATGTGTACTGTGTTGCGGTTAAAAAAATTGAAAAACAGCTGTCTATGCCTGGTTATGATAGAGGAGGCGTTGGTCATACCTATAGTAATGATGTTGCCGTTTCTGCAGTAAAATGCCGTGTGTGCTGGACCGTAAATTATCATCTACTTACTACTGTCATTCGTGGTGTGACCCATGTCTGAAACGTCCTTCCAGTAAGTAAATGAGAGAATTTCTTTGGCGAAGAGTGTAGCGAACTCGAAAAGAGATAAATATCTTCTTAATGAATTAATATATCATTTAACTATTTTAATTACAGAATTTTTAAGTACTTCTCACCTGAGAGATGTTAGCTAGTTTTGCTTCAAAATCCAAAACTTCATCTACTAAAATGTCTGATTTGGGTTCTGAAACTCCCATCAATAAGTAAATATCTTTGGCCACTTTCTTGTATTGCTGCAGCTTCTTCATTCCTTCTGCTGTAATGTTATCGTTGTTCATAATATCCGTAAAGAGCTGATACGAATCGTCTAGCTATGAAAAAAAAATGTAATCTTGCTTCTAATTTGAATAAGTATCTCACAGAAATATTTCAGGAATTTAATGCGTCATATAATACAGAGTGTCTAAAAAAATGTTGGAATTTCGAGAACCAATATATAGGAAAATAATATACATATTCAAGAAAGTAATTATTAACTGCAAGCGTACCTCAAATAATTTTGAACATAATGTGCACAATTCGTGACCTGCATATATCCGATCGGTATTCCACTTCTTGCCATACATGCTGAAGCATATCTTTTGTTACTTTCAAATGACTCAGATCGCAAATATTGTTCATGTAAACATAATCTTCTACAAAGCTCCAGAAGACAAAAATCAAGAGATGTCAAATCAGGGCTCCTTGGTTGCCACGGAATTCGACCACCCCTGACAATTTATATGTTTGGAAATGTTACACTAAGAACTTCCGTACCTCTCTTGAGAAATGTGGCGATGCGCATCTTGCTGGAAAATTAGGGTGCTTCCTCTGAAACTGCGTGAAAATTCTATAAATGCAACGTCTGTTCTGGGGACAAAGGGGCCTCCTTAACACTGTTAGTAAAGATAATAGAGGTCAAAAATTACTAAACGTGTGCATATTTCAAGCATAATCGAGAACGTTGTGAAACGAAGGGGAAAATGTAACACTGCAATAGAAATCCATTTTCTTAGCACCCCTCTCTCCCGTTTATTTTTCTTTCTGGGTCCGGGCCTGTATGTGGGTGAAATATTAGGGGTGATATGCTTTGTGTATTTGTGGATAACGCTCTCCTAAACCATTCATTATTTGAAGGACATCCTGTATAATGTTTTTTACAGAGTTGATTTATTTTTCATAGCGTTTCCTTATTTTCTCTTGCCACCTAGATCTGATTAAGCACTGTGATATCAACAGAATCGTCAGAACGTAATAGTTAAAATACTAATATTGGCTCTGCAGTCTTTTAGGACACCCGCGCCAATCCTAATTCTTGTCAATGATCAATCTGGGACAGAAGCAGATGGATGGAAATCGTAAAGCTTGTAATGGACAGTATACGACTTAAGAGTTAATCCGCCCAACAAACCGAGCTGTGAATTCAGCAGTGACTTGCCGATTTTCTATGATTCCGTATGTAGTAGTTAAGAGGTAAGCGATTATTAGTTCCAAGATTCTAGACCCTTTATGTACAAGTGGAAGGGCACAGATTAAAATAGAAGCGAGATTTCTAAATGGAAGAGAATGTGTAGTGATTTTATTATATTCACCTATTACATTAGATGTACGTGGAGGCTTATGTCGGTTAAAGAGAGAAGCTCAATTGTGATCTGCAATAGTAGCTCATGTACAGTGGATAAGACATTCTCCTTTACATTAGATGATTTGCAGATTGTAACAACGTCGGAGAGCTAATGACAGACACGAAGAGTTAAAGGGCCATAGCAGGGGTAGTTTTAGTGTCCCTACTGACCGTGAGCAGGAGGGGGTAGAGTGTTGAGGACATAAATCCCAACGCTGGCCCAGGTGTGATTTTAGTAGCAGCACTGAGAATAAACGTTAATGTTATTTGTTAAAAGATATTCGGCTCTAATGAGGTTTTACACTGATCCTATCATCTGCTCGAACATATCAACATTCCACCAATTTACGCTTCCCGACCTAATTTCCAAGCAATAAAGAGCTGCAGTACAGAGTAGGACAAGACTGTGAGTGGGACCGCTAAGAACCATTATGATTATATTAGTTATACCGATACCAAACGTTTGGCGCCAAACGGATCGATAACTTTTGCCATCGGTAACTTCATTCACAGGATTCCGCCACTCAAATCACAATCAAATCCTGCCAAACATCATGGATACCTTTATTAATAGTTTTCCACGCTTCCATCCAGATAGGCGATGGCAGCGCCACAAAAATCGCTGGCCGCTTTTCGAGGTATCATTCCCGACTCACGGCAACTAGTAATCTTATGTCACCCCAAGAGAGACAGAACTAAGTGGGGCCATCCTTCTAAGTAGGTCCATTTCTGTCACCAATGACGTCAGACGTGTCCGCCCGACCATTCGAACGCCCACCCGGAAATAGGCCTATTATATAATATGATCCGTTGCATGTGATTACTATCTCAAACATTTCGAAACAATAGCCAGTGTTCCATGATAAATTACTCTTGCCCTTCCATAGTTGATGTTGAAAATTGTAAGTGCTTAAAAGTTTACTCTGATTCAAAATTAAACTGGGATTGGCATATAACAAAAGCACTGAAAAAATTAAAGTGCCATATTTAGCTTGTACTCAGTGAGATACTGTACAGTTTGATTGAATTAAGGAAGCTATAGAGTTTGCTGGGTAATGTCATACTTAATTTATGGCATAACATCATGGGAGAGGTACTTATTTAAATAACATAAAATTTTAATCTAGTTCGTCGGCAGGATGTTTTCAGGGGGAGGGCAAAAATATCGATGTTTTAAGGTAGAATACATCAGTTATACCATAATGCAAATAATGATGACCGAAATTAAAACGCAAAAAAGAGAAATTTGTTATTGAATATACATGTAAAAATATTTTCTTCAGATTAATAAATCAAAGTAAATGATATGCTTCCGAAAGCAAAGGAAAACGTAAAGAAATCAAGATTGTAAATGGCAACAGTGATTGTTGGTACATCTCCTATTATTCAACATAAATTAATTTTTTTCATTTACTTTTCAAAGGTGTGAGGAGATAGAATCAACTGTCCCACTTCCCGTGTTTTATAAGTAAATCGTAACATATCTTTTTTTTCTTTTTTTATTCTTTAGACACAGCAGGCTACAGGATTTTTTTCTGGTTTAGTGTAGCTTAACATTAATTATTTCGAGTAAATATCTACAATTTTCTATTCAATCCTGAATTTGAATTGGTAAATATATGTCCCAGAGTAATGTTTTTTATTAATCAATTTTTAAATTTATTTCTTTCATCTCCCGGTGCAGAGCATCTGTTCCTACCCAGTGTTCTCTCAGATAGATCAGAACCCTGATTCTCCCTCGTTAGACTCCATTGCAGAGAGACATACATTCCTTCTTACCCCCCACCCCCCCTCCTATCTCCCTTCTCCTTCTCTTCACCAACACAATTCTCCTCTCTGTTGGCGCTCTTCTCGCCTTAAACGCTATAGATAACTTAATCCTTACATCCAGTCTTTTTAAGCAATTAATCCCAGTCTTAACTAAATCCCTTATCGCGACAGAATGCTGGCTTGGTGTGTGCTTCCCTCATGCTGCTCAGCCACACTCCCTGCTACCTCTTATTCTAAGATAATTAACCTATTAATTCCTGTATTGACACAACAACAAAACCAAACAAAATAAGCAATGATAATATGAACTCCTTAGACTATTGATCTGTTTTCAAGACTCTCAACTGACAACTCTCTTTCGTTACAGTTGCAGTCGTCAACAAGACTGCACAACTCTCTTTCGTTACAGTTAACACTTAATTAAGGCAAACATATAAAATAAATACATAACCTTAAAGACATTTCTCTGTCAATCACGAATTTAAATACACTAAAGGAAAAACAAGTGCAAAACCTGGATGGATTAATGCCAATTTATTGAAATGCAGGCAGCTGTTTGCATACACTGAAATGTGTAATTGATTACATAATCCAAAAAAAAAATATGGAAAATTACTACTTTAACTACGCGGTAAAGTGGTATATTTAGTATGATGTTGAACTGCCCCGTGCAGCAATGCCTTCATGAGCAAGGTGGAGAAAGCTATCGTACAGCTCTATAATGTCTTCCTGAGGGATAGAACGCCAAAGAGCGCGAAGTAGCTGTTCCATTTCAGTGACAGTGGTTGGCACACCTCTTGAGTGTTGTTGGAGCTGTTGTCCCATCATGTCCCAGACGTGTTCAATAGGTGAAAGGTCCGACGAGCGTGCTGGCTATGGTAGCACCTGAACGTTTTGCTCGTATAGATACTGCAGACAAATGCAGGCTGTGTAAGGACGGACGTTATGTTGCTGGTAAAAGGTTCCATGCTGCTGAACGAATGGGACAGCCATTGACTGCAAAATGTTGTTGACATATCGTTGTGTAGTTAGAGATACCCTTATGATGACCAATTCTGAATGAGATGTCCAACTAATGGTACCCTTCACCAAGACGCCAGGTATGGAGCTGTCTGACGATGTCTCGCGCACTGAGTGGCGTGCCTTTCCCCTGGATGATGGCGAAAACGTTATCTACCATCCTGTTGACCAAGACAAAATCAAGATTTGTCACTAAACACCAAGGTACTCTACTCCTGTTCGTTCCAGTTCTATCTGAGGCGACACCACTGAAGATGTACTTGCATCTGGGCAGATTTGAGGACAAATGCAGTGCCGGACGATAGTCTCACAATGAAAACTGTAAAACCCTGTTGTTTACCGTCCGCCTGGTAGGTATTCGATGTGTTACCTGTTATTTACCGTCCGCCTGGTGGGTATTCGATGTGTTACCTGTTGTCAGTCCCTTTGCAGTTGCGTTGTAGTCGTGAATCTGTCTCGCAATGCCATGCATCGCAAATGGCGGTCCTGTTGCTCCGTGTTATATATACGTTGTCTTTCTGATCCTTGTTGGCCTGTGCTATATCCTTCTTGAACTCACTGGCGCCATAAGTGTACGATAGTGCTGGAATTGAAGCCAACAAGGTGTGCCACATCTCTCTACGACGAACCATCTTCTCCAAGTCCGATTATTCTTCCATGCTCAAAGTCTGTTGACGTTGGAATGGCTGTCGACTCTGCATAAGGGTATCTTTAGTGGTTTAGAACAATTTCCATCACGTTTTGTCAGCTAGGGAACTTTAGTTGCCTTCATCTGTTTTGACTGCTCTGCACCTGTGACGTCAGCTCGCACTGTCTAAATCGTTCCAATCGTCCTGCAAACCTAATAATTTCCATGCATTTACATATACTACCATATCCCTAAATTTCGTCACATTTGCTAAACTTCTCGCAAGTGTTGCATTTGTTATTTCCTGTAGCGTATTATTACATGATAAAAGTTTAATCTCAATCAAACCCAAGAAATATGGAAGGCGTTCAAAAAGTCCTTGACATGTCTCTGTAGATTTACACCCGTTCCTACGAAGTTAACGAGCTACGACTTGTTTTAAAGATTCTCTAAACTTGTCATAACTTGTTAAAAACAAAGACTGCATCATCATTTATTTCTTCGCTGGTGGTGCTTAAAGTTCGGTTTGCGAAATCTGTGCTTCATTGTACGGGGCCTACTAAATAGGAAGAAAGATTTTACGTTTTCAAATAGGGGGAAATATTTTACGTCAACTTAGGGAGAACGCTACAAACATTCATGCCGATTTATCACACGTATGTGAGAATCATAGCTGTTCATATGGCGCTATTACGGGATGGATGCACAATTTCGGAGAAGAATGGCAAAGCTACAAAGACCTCGTGGAGAAGACTTAAAAGTAAAAAAAGTTCTTTACAAGCTACAAAGACCTCCCTCGTGGCAAAGCTACAAAGACCTCCCTCGTCTCGAAGGAGACTGTGAACGAAAGAACCATCGCTGTATTCGTGAACTGATTATGGAAACCTGACACATCGCCATTCAAGTAATAAGTTTAGATGTCAGTACATCGATTGGCAGTGTGAAACAATTCATCAAAATTTAAAGTTTGGAAAGATCTCTGTCAAATAGGTATCCTTCAAACCGACAAAACAATTAAAATGGGCTAGAGACAACGAGTGCAAGGAGATGCTGGCAATGTTTGAATCTAGTGACCCAAACGGTTAATATACATTGTCACAGGTGATGAGACGTGAGACGGGATTTTATTAAACTGCATATCCCAGAAAGATCGACAACTATGTTTGGGTTGTGGATGACGAACAACGTCCCCAAATCCTCTGACTTTCGCTCAAGGAATTTTTCAATATTGCAGATTACAATTACTCTCTGAATTTTTTCAATTTCCAAGGAGTGGTAGCCATAAATACCTCACTTGAAAAAATGACTATAAATGGTCAATACTGCATTAACTTTATTTTACCCGAAATGGTTAAGGAGATGAAGGAACGGCATCCAACAACAGGCATGTCAAAGGTTCTCGTTTTTGATGACAATGCCAGTTTTCACAGAACCCCTAAAGTTACTGCCTATCTGGAGTAGAAAAAAATCAAACAGCTTCCCCATGTTTCATATTCCCCCCGATCTTGCACCTCATGATTCTTTAGTTGTTTCCAAATATTAAAAAGGAACTTGCTGGGAAGCCGTTTATAAGGGTGTAAGTGTTGTAACCACCCCTGAGTATTTTGGCGGCGTTGCAACATTAGTGGCAAACTTCCTTTCCTTCAGCCTGCCTGAGGATGGTTTTCAGAGCAAACATAAGAATGATATATATATATACATATATACACATATTTAGACAAAAAATCATTTTCACATAAAAATCAACATTTATTTAGCATACTGCTCAATAACTTCCCTTACAAGCGCTCTTGGCACTGTCCCTTTTCAGGGAAACTTCACGAGTGGCATAAATAAGCCAGTCCAAGCTCGTATTTACGAGAAAACGTTCAAAAGGTTGGAAAAGTCAACAATTTATAATATCATAGAGGAACGGCACGGCGGCGACAATTAACACTAACGCACGTGGGAAAACCAGATCAGAATAAATTCGACCATTACCTCGTATAATACCCCCACTGTACGGGACGAAGACTGCAACACAAGTACTACGAAGACCTCCCTCGTGCAGGACGACCGAAGGAGGCTGTGAACGAGAGAACCATCGCTGTATTCGTGACTAATTAGGGAAACCTGACACATCGCCATTCAAGTAAATTTAGATGTCAGTACAGTGTAAGTCAGATGTCAGTTTAAGATTTAAAGTTTTGCAGTCAAAATTTAAAGTTTTGAAAGATCTGTGTCAAATAGGTATATTAACCTGAGTTAGTACTGATTCTGCACTACCCCAAATTCGGGGTACTGCAGTGCAGGAACATAATTAAAGTTATGCAAAGTGCTTATTTTCTCAGTTGACAAAATTTGTTTTCCGAGTTGGAAAAATTTCATTCTCTCTCCCCCAACCATAGGCCTTCGCTACGCCCCTGCATATACAGAAAATCCTCAAGCAACCATAGACTACGGAGACCCAAGCAAACTTGTCAATTTAGTCCTTGAAATCAAGTTTTGGCAAACGAAATGAAAAACGTTTCGTTACGCTTTTTGTTACACCCAAAATTTTAATAGAATTTTTCGCTACATTTTTCGTTATAACGCTAAGGAAACGTTATATCGAAATACATTTAGCAAAAATTCAAAATAATTAAATATATGTTATCATTTTAATTATATATGTATGCAGTAGTATCTTCCATCGATTCGCGCCAGTTCAATCAATCCATTTGTTTAAAAAATTTTAAAAATTTGAAAAAAATTAAGTTTATATATATTAATAAAGAAATAAACCTATGTATGCAAATAGAATTACATACATGGATTTAATTTTTTTTCTGCTACTAAATAATGAAATAAAAATACCAACGAATAAATAGGATGACATCAATCTATGTATTTTAATAACACTGGGCAGCACATTTTCATAAAAGTCATGCCTCTGAGAAAAAAAATAGCCATTTCTTAAAGATTTCAAGGTGCTGAACACGAATATGACAATGAAAATGCAAAATTGGCTATGATTTCTGAGAAATTCGCAATAGTATATGACACATATAATACGTACATATGACATAGAGTAATACTCCGCTTCCACTTCCACTTCCGACGTCGCTTTGCCCGTTGCTTGTAAAGCTGCTTAGGATCATCTCTGGCGAGCGTCCAACAGTAGTCAGCCAACATTGAAGTGGACCAGTTTCCCCGGTATCGTTTCTCCATCGTTGCAATGTCCTAGTGAAAACGTTCACCGTGCTCATCACTAACCACGCCGCAGTTGTCGGGAAAGAAATCTGAGTGGGAATGGAGAAAGTGGATCTTTAAGGACATATAGCAATCAGTTCTGTGATACAGAGACAACATGTCCATAACCAGTTTCTTGTAGTTGTCTACCCTGACATTCCGAGAAATTTAGTTAACACCAGACGAAACGCGTCCCAAGCCTTTTTCTCATCAACTTGAAGCAGGTTGTCAAACATCTGGTCTCTGAACAGTTTGCGGATCTGAGGACGCACAAAAATTTCCTCTTTAATTTTCGCTTCGCTGAGTCGGGGGAATTTGTCAGCCAAGTACTTGAAAGCTGTGCAGTCCGGTCCATGGCTTTTATGAAGTTTTTCATCACACCGAGTTTGATGTGTAGGGATAATAACAGAATTTTGTGCATTTCTGCCAGTGCTGGGTGTTCCATATTCTTCTCTCCAACCTTCCGAGATTTCCTCTGAAGCCAGTTTCTCTTCACAGAGTGTAAAGTCTTTGCTCGGCTGTCCCATTCACATACGAAATAGCAGCACTTCGTATATCACAGCTGCAGACCCATCAACAGAGCCACTACCTTCATATCACAACAGATGTGCCAGCCATACTTGCTGTATTGAAGACAGTGGAACAGCTTTTTTAGGTTGTCGTACGCTTCTTACCTGTAGACAGTGTGTCCGACCGGAGTCGATTTCCATTATGTAGCAACACCGCCTTTAGACTCAATTTCGAGGAGTCTATGAATAATCGCCATTCTTGAAGGTCATGTTTGATTCCAAGGGCATTCATCAGGCCATCTACATCGGAGCAGAATACAATCTTCCTTTCTGAAGTAAGGCTCAAACTGCTCATGACGAGTTTGAAACAAAGTCACTCAGACATTTTCCTTGAGAAGATTCCATTGTTTAAGTCTTGATCCAAATAACTCTGTTGTGGCCTTGGACAGCTCCAAATCGCGAACAAGATTGTTTCATTACTTCTTCGGCGAGAATGTGTGGCGCAGATGACGAAACGTGGCAGATGTATGGATAATCATTAGACACAGAAGGCTGCAGAGAACCCGACGCCGGTTCACCTCCCTCCTCATCGTCTAAATCAATGAAAAATTCTTTTGGAGGTTCAGGAATGGAAAGTTGCCCATTGTAATTTATGTAAATCATGCAATTGAAACTACTGAAGACAGGGAACGTACCAGGATTTAGTTTCAGGGGAGAGGGTCCTAGAATTTATTATCAGAGAGTGTTCAAGAATTTAGTTTCGAGGGAGGTCCGATAATTTAATTTTTTGGGCGGAGGGGGATGTGAGAATTTTTTTTTTCTTTTTTTTGTGGGGGGAGGTCTGAGAATAAGACTTGAGTATGATTTCCTAATTAGTAAAATATTCCACCCGAAAGGAAATACTAAAATTATATTTAATGTGGAATAAAATGTTATAGTTGTTTTCTTTATATCTACCTTTCCAGTGTTAGGCATAAAATATGGGGCTAAAATAAAAATATGCAAAGACACCTGTTTTGAATTTCAAAGCAAATAGACAAGTTTAAAACTTTATATAAGACGACCGGATTTTCGGGGGGGGGGGCGAACTCTCCACATCCTTGGATACGTTCCTGACTAAAAAAATCTACACCAAATTTTGTGAATTGTTCAGAATAAAACGGAACTATATTAATGAAAATTTCAGAGCATAAGTATGCGTTCATAATTCTTAGTAGTATAATGATTTTTGTGCATAGATTAATATTTTTATAACTAGTGGCTAAAATGTCTCTAGGAAATTTTTTAAAAAAAGTGAAATTTCCTTCAGAAATATTAACCTCATGACGCATAATCTACGAAAATTAAAAAAAAAGCAATTGATTCAAAAATATATTCATATTTTAACGCAATCAATGCTTTTCTACTATTTTATTCATCATTATAAGAAAAAACGTCTTCCAATAATTTTTAATTCAATTTATTTTGCTATAGAGAATCCATTTAAAGGTAGAAAAAACACTCTCTGCAGATATCTGAGTTGAACAATTATAAGAACAATTGTTGCAAATCATTACAATGTTTTGTCCTGATTTTTCCAGTAGTGAAAAATATTTTCTTTTGTAGAAATTATATTTGCCCTCTCAAATCCATTTTATAAAATTAAATTTCATTTTTCTTTTGCCTCCAGTTTTTCGATTCCATTAAGATAGATTTTCAGAAAATCATTTGTTGAGTCGTTTGATGACACTGAATTATTTTTATCGATGCTTTCCCGTTGAAGAGATTTGCTATGCTTTTGAATGTATTCATGAATATCATTAAATGAGTGTTCTCTAAAACATACCAAATAGCTTAAAAATGATATAATGGATATATATATATAAGTAAAGAAATTGAAAACATTACTTATGTAACTTTATGCAGTATCTTCTTAAAGGAGCTGCAGAGAAGAAAAACACATCGTCGTCACTGCTCGATTGAAACATGAGAAATACCACCTTTATTTTTCTCAACAAGGTGAGGTTGATTGTTAAAGGATTTGCAAACATGTACAATGGAAATATTTCGGGAGGGAGGGGGGTTCAAAACCGAAATTTTCGACCTTTTCCTCCAATTCTGTATCCTACACCCAAATTATCACACCTATATAATTCGATCTCCAAGTGTTTAAGTTTCACAGGGACTTGTAATATAATTAGGATTTTCGCCCTATTCTAATTGTTCTGTTTTCCCTCTGCATGAATAGAGACTCGCCCTTCCTTTTGCTCTGCAGCTCTTATCTGGCTACTACAAATCTCTTTCTCTGAGCGCCAGTTGCGAAAACGTTGGTTGAGCCAGATGCTTTGCAAATTCTTTGGGGATGCACCATTGAGCAGAGTAATTGTACAGTACATCTGTCGTCTTATAATTTGTACATCTCTTTGTGTCATAAAAGTTTCTAAGCATATCTGAAACGTATGAACATGAAAACAGTGAAATATAACTAAATAATTTTTTCCATTATCGTAATAATATATTTTTAAATTCTGTTATCGTTGTTCAAAAACCATTTCGGTATCATGTAATTTCGTTACGTTACAATAACGTTTTCCAACACTGCTTCAAATAATTCTGTTTTGAGCTGCGGCTACTGCATTTGACCATTGCAGGTCAATTCTAACAAGGTTTCATTTGACATGCCCACCGCATTCTAGGTCTCCCCCTTTTTCTAAAGATTTTTGGGACACTGTTCCATAACCTTATTCGCTAATCTCTATTTATTCATATGAGCAATTTGGTCAAACCAGCGCAGTCTCTCTCTCTGCATAATATGCAATTCATGGTTTAGTTTTCGACTCCTTCGCCTAACTTCAACATTACTTACAAAATCAAACCACCAATTGCCCAAGGTATTGTATAGGCATTTAGAATCAAATTCATCACGTTTCCTGTTAGCTTGCTTACGAAAAGATCCACGCTTCAGTACAATAGCTTACTTTAGAAAGGACCAAGCTCTTATGTTAATTTTAGTCGTTAGGTGTATGGCCTTAAGACAAAATTTTGACAAAAAGAAATAGAAAAAAAAAAACTCATGAAATAAACTAGAGTACCACAAACATAAATAGGATAAAAGCACATTCATTAAAAAAGACTACAGTCAAGAGATGGCTGCATGAACGATGCCCAAGACATTCTACTGCACAATGCCTCGATTACACTGATATAGAAATAAGAACGTTCAAACAAGTCTGCACCCTCTGGAAACGATCCCAGGGAGAGATCTTAAAATCATAAATTTCTAATCCAAGTTTTTTTTTGTCTTAATTTTACAGGGAACTATAAATAAATATCTATTCTATGATAGGTATGAATTCAACTGTTGCTCAAACAAAAGATTAATGTCTTTACAACCAACCTTAATTGTGAGAGTTGCAGCATTAGTGTCTTTATCCGCATCAGTTGTATTATTTCCATTTAAATTTTCTCTCGTAATCCATATTCTGAGGAAGCGAAGGAGTTTCAGGGAAGCAAATTTTCCCATCATCTCTGCCATTGACATACCCTGTGGATTCCAATCATCTTTCAGATGTGGCCATTCACCAAGACCAAAGCGAGATAAGAACTTCTTCAAAGATGGTAATGCCAAGATGTCTGAAGAATCTATTAAAGTAAGAATTAAATATTTTCAGGATTGTTATTTATTTAATTAATTAATTATATAAAAGGAAGAATATTAATAACCTTTCTAACATAAAGAAATGATTTGTTATCTACCGTCTTAGGCATTTATAAGATTTAGTAACTATAAGGGCAATGGGACATCACGTGATATATTCCAGAATCCAAAGAATCTTTAGTTGTACTTTAAATTGAAACCTATATGTCAAACCTGATGCATTCATTATTTTTATGTGTAATTCCAGAACAGTCCTCCTGGTCTCAGTGTATCGTTCCTTCGTGTTACAGATAATTAGCGAAATAGACATAAAACATTCCAATAAAACCATCATCAAATCCGCAGTACCTAAATATAAAAATTTAAAGTTTAAATTCTCATTGAGTTATAGTAAGAGAAGCATTTTGATATGATCAAATAATTCACACTGAAAGGATAGATTATGATCTAAAAGTTAGAGCTTTTCTGCTGAGCTCGTGAGCAGACAGAAACATGTGCATCAAGGGTTAGTTGGATTTGGAGGTTGTTTTACCTCTGAGTGGCAGTTTGGTGTACACATTGCCTAAATGGCCAGGTTTTGGGGATTCCAAGGTGCTCAGAGTTGGGTACCACTGAACAGCAATTAGAAGACAAATCGTAGCCTCCCGTCTAGGTTATCTAGCATGTTCTATAAAGTGCACAAGGAGCCGCGTTTTTCTCCAAATCCGATGGACCGCTGCCTTTCTAAGACCATCGGTGTCCTCTTTCGGACCGAGGGCAGGATAAGGGTTTAGTGGAGATAAATCTTAACACTGGCACAGTTAGGACTTCAATCTGGGAATTGCACAGGATTGATACTAACCACTGCTCAGAACGGGTGCACACCAAATGCGTGGGGATAAGAATCGGGGATCTCATCTCGATATCTAACACCTGTGATAGCCCTACTGAAAACACTCACTGTGCAGTCATTGAAAGCAATGCCCTACTTATACAATCTAGCTAACCACCTCCATTGTTGGCTCTTTCCTTAAAGCAAGTGGAGTATCTGGTTCCCATTTCTCTCCAGATAAATATTCTTTAAGAATATGGGAAGTGTGCATTGACATATTCCAGAAGGGGGGGGGGGTCGTAATATCGTTGACACCAGTTCCAACCAGCTCTATAATTGTATACTGTACTCTATAACAGTTGGTCAGGGCGGCCAAAGCAGGGAGGATGCACCTTCCCCGTGGCCTTTGATGCCGACCGCGACTCTGAAGTCGCGAAATTTCTATGCCGAAAGCGAAAACTCGTCCTCTGCTGAAACCGGCGTCAGGGAATTTAGTATACAGTATAACTGTATGTTAAAAATAACTGTAACTGTGGTTTTATTGGACTGTTTTATGTCTATTTCGCTAATTTTCTGTAACACGAAGGAACGATACACTGAGACCAGGAGGACTGTTCTGGAATTACACATAAAAATAATGAATGCATCAGGTTTGACATATAATATATATATATAACAGTGTCAAGAGAATAAAGACAACAGGTCAACACGCATTAAGACCTCTCATGAACTTTCTGTAGTGGAAGTTGGCTCAGTCAATAGCACGCCACGCTCTTAATCTGTAGTTCCAAGGTTCGTGTCTCACCTGCGCCAGGGTTGAGATTTATCTTTGCGAAACCTCCACGCTGTCTTCGGTCAGTAGGTGACACCGAGAGCCTGTCGTTAGTTGGATGGAACTTAGAGCCGTGGCTCGTGTACGGGAGAGCCATATCTGGTGCACGGTAAAGAACAGGTTGAATGTCCTTGATTGGAGATTTACCATCTGTCTCCTAATATCTGTCCAATAGGAACCCTTCCCCAACCTACTCTGAGCCCTCTGGGTCCTTGTGGCCTGACCATTTAGTGGAGCATCTGTGTTTTATAGGTAAAATAACCCATGGACCTCTTGCAAGACAGTTTGTTTTGAAAAATTCTCGTGGATGCAGAAAGTTCTGAAGAAAGTTCGTGTTTTTATGGTAAATTCCACGCTTGTTTTGACTTTTATGGTATTTTATGGTTCACGTGATCTTTATGGTGTTCCGCAATTAGTGCTCTATAACGGTTATCTTGTATTCAAGTGAACCTAAGACATGTCGGGTATTTTGAAATATTTTCCATTGCTTATGACTCACAATAAGCGCTGCTACTTCAGTTTGACTTTGATCTGCCTCCATTCTCCTTATTGCTTTCCGTCTTAAAGAATCATTCAAATTGTTTTGTTGTGACATGTAAGACATTAAATTATATCTAGATTGTTTTTAAGAAATAAAGAAACAACCTAAGATTTTCACATTGTCGTTTGTCTGTTTTTCTGTCTGTTTGTAGATAACCAACTTTTCTTTTTTACCGAAAATATAAAAGTTATTGTTATGTTGAATAGGTATCGATGCAATTTTAGGATTTCCATTTTCAAAATATTGTCGTGCCCACAGAGATCTTATCCTGTGGACACGACTGTGGGCCGAAAGGTTCGTGAATATTCGGTTTTCATGCTGGGAACAAAGACTTTTGTTTTGCCATCCAGTCTGCGAAATTCCCTGACGCCGGGGTAGCTCAGTCGGTGGCTCAGTCGGTAGCGCGCCAGGCTCGTAATCTGTAGTTCCCAGGTTCGAGTCCCAGCTGGGTCAGCGTTGAGATTTATCTCCGCAAAATTCCCCGCCCTGCCCACGGTCAGTAGGGGACACCAATGGGCTTGGAAAGGCCGCCTTCCGTCGGATGGGACGTTAAGCCGTGGCCCCGTGTGTGGGAGAGCCATACCCTGTGCACGTTAAAGAACACGCTGGATGGCCTTGACGGGAGGCTACCATCTGTCTCCCAACAGCTGTTCCAGTGGGTCCCGTCCCCCAACCTTCTCTGAGCCTTCGGGGTCCATGTGACCTGGCCATTTAGCCCATGGTGTGCAAAAAAGTGCCGCTTAGAGGTAAAACAATCCAATCCAAACCCTGACGCCGGTTTCAGAGGACGAGTTTTCGCTTTCGGCATAGAAATTTCGCGACTTCAGAGTCGCGGTCGGCATCAAAGGCCACGGGGAAGGTGCATCCTCCCTGCCTTGGCCGCCCTGACCAACGAACGACAACTGCGTCAGCTAACGCGCTGACCTCCGACAGAGGTCGCTGTGATGAGCAACTTTTAGAGAGGTGAACCTGCTCGCGATTATGCCCCCTCTCTCAGAGGCGATGGTCAACTTCTGCAGATAGTGTAAAAAAAACTCTACAATGCCTCAATCTCCGGCCTAAGGACAATGCTCCAGCAACGACAGCATGAAAGAAGGTAGGGGGCATTTTCACAATTAAATCTGAGTTTTGTTCACATTAATGCGCTTCTACTGGCCTCAGCCACGTTGCCCCGAACTGGGACCATAGACTGTAAAGACTTTTAGAGCCAGTGGCTCGCGTTTTTATTATGGACTCTGATGAACATTTTAATCTCCACCACTACAAAGGTTACCCTTGATTGAAAAGGGCTGCTTATTTCTAAATTAACCCAAAGGTGGGAGAAATTGTATGAGTAAAATGTCAAGAATAGTAATTTTGTGATAAATGTTGTTTTAATTGCTAAATACGGATTATCTCCGTTTTTCATTTGTTGAATGTCAGTTGATTTGAATCTTGCGTCAAGGATCTGCCTTAGACTTGGCAGAGTAGACGAATCACGCTCAAAAAGTGTTGGACTGCCCTAATACTAAAGGGGGGGGGGGTACAACAATATCCCAATATCTGGGACGTTACCTGGTGCACGTAATCTAACGTTATTAAGCCACCTAACCGTAGAAAGTTTTGGATAATACGAAAAAGTTAAAACGAATGCTGCAAATAGTCTATTTATGGTAAAAACATCAAATTTTGTTGCTAGAAAGTCATGCTCAAGAAATTTATATTGTCAGAAACGATTTCCTTTTTTCACCACCAGAAAACTTGGCAAACGTAACTTTTTAGTTTTAAGAGATACAGAGAAAATGTTTTGTGTTTTATGGGTAATAATAAAATATGACTCTTTGTATTATTCCAATGTGTTTTAGTTCCAATTTCCACTGTTAGGGAGTACTAAATGAGGAAAATTATAATTTCGTTTTCTTCGAAAATGAAATTGCGATGAATCATTGTTCATGTTGGGTATGTGAGTTGTTATGCGACGCATCATTTTTCTAGTTAGGTATGTGAGTTACTATGAGCGATTCTCTTAAATAGTTCACAGGAATAAATCATCGCCAATGCGCTGTTATTGCTCGAATGCAAGGGCGTAGAAATGGGGGAGGACTGGAGGGGAGACTTCTCCACCCCAAAGTAAATCGGAGTTGGCAAAATTCGAAGTGACTTGGTAAAATCTATGTGAGTTGTGGAAATTGTGATTGTTTTTGTAAAATCAAGGGATTTGAAAAAATTTGAAGCCATTTGGCAAAATACAAGTGATTTGTGAAAATTGGGATTGTTTTTGGGAAATTAAGGAGAGATGGCAAAATCTTGGGACTTGGTAAAATTCAGATAAGATGTAATAATTAGGATTTTTTTCTATAAAATAATGGCGAGTTGGCAAAATATAAGGCAGTTGACAAAATTCGTAGCCACTTGATAAAATACAGATGAGTTGTGAAAATTGGGATTGTTTCTGTAAATTTTAGGAACGTTGGCAATATTGAGGCAACTTGGCAAAATCTTGGGAGTTGACAAAATTCTAAGTGACTTGGTAAAATTCAGGTAAAATATAAAATTTGAGATTTTTTTCTGTAAAATTACAGCGAGTTGGCAAAATTGAGGCAACTTGGCAAAATTCTAAACCATTTGGTTAAATATACAGTTGAGTTTGTGAAAATTAGGATTGTTTTTGTAAAATTAAGGATAATTTATAAAATTGAGACAACTTGGTAAAAATTGGGATTTTTCTGTAAAATCATGGCGAGTTGGCAAAATCGGAGCAACTTGGCAAAATCTAAGGGATTTGGCAAAATAGAGGAAATTTGGCGAAATCCAGGTGAGTTGCCCCTCTTTCCCCACGGAACGAAATTTTAGGAACATCCTTGACAGAGACATAATTTAAATTATGTAGAGTACTTATTTTCTCAGTTGGCAAAATTTGATATCCGATTTGAAAATTTTTTTTTCTCCCTACCCACCCACAACTACATATAATCCCTTCGCTACGCCCCTGCTCTAATGTCATCAAATCAATTGCATTCACTCAGGAAAGTTCAATAAAATCAACAATGCGTTCGATAAAATAGCTAAATAATTTCCTTATTCAACTTTGAGGCAATAACGAATGCTGTGTTATATTTCCTGATTGCCCTCTGAACTATAAGTCTTCATATCAATCACTATTCATAGAACTAATCTGTCACTCGAGTATGACTGTTAATCGAAAGTGAATAATTACCTAGCTGACTCCGCAATTCCACTCAAGCAATCTCAGATACAAATATATACCATCGACTATATTACTATTGACCTTGCAGCTTCATTCGGGTCAAATTCATTGGCTGTGCAATGAGACCAAATGTCTAATCTCCAACTAAGATCGATTCTACGATCTATTTAGGTTTATTATATTTCTCTCTCCGAGAAAATGATTCTGAACTCACTAAAGATTAATTCATCTCTGCCTGCACCACGGCTACATACAATACAACAGCTATGCGCATCGGTGTGGCCTTATTCTCATCTGGAATATATCCGCCGTAGAGAAAATTCTCATGTCGTTGTTTAGGGAGTTGTTCTCATGAGAGCAAATTGCTGGTTGTTTTACACCTGAGAGGCGCTCTCTTGCATAGGGTCAGGAGGATCCTTAGGGCTCAGGGAATCTTTTGGATAGGTGACCCACCGGCAGTTATTAGGAGACAGATGGTAGCCTTCTATGAAACCCATCCTGTGTGTTCTTTAACGTTCACAGTTTTAGTCTTATCATCCCATTCGATGGGCTGTAGCCTATCCAAGTCCTTTGGCATGCCCAGATAGGGGGGAGGGAGCAGGACCATTCAGCCCAGTCCCCTGACTAGTACAAACTATACATATCATTGTGATATGTCAAACCAGTCTAAATAGTAAACCGTTTTTATAAAATGATTTAAAAATACTTCAATACTTCTGATTTGTCGAACCTAACCTCTCTCAAGCTCTGCCCATCGGTGTCCCATTTGGTAATCCCCACCCTACCCCACTGAGGGCAGGGTGCGGTTTACCTAAAAAATCGTAATAATGGAACAATTGGGGCTCGAACCTGAGAACTACTCATTGTGAGTGTGGTGCTCCACCGTCTGAGCCAACCCCCGCTTCTCTTGCTAGCAAGCTTTTAGTTCTAAGACGTCTTCAATCGTCAAGCATTTCTGCCTTCACCTCATCATGATTGCTCTTCAAACAACACAAATAACCACCTCTCTTTACTTTAAAAGCAAATCTCCAGCATTCGCAATAGCACAAGATCAAAGTATATAAAGCATAAGGAAATAGCACAAAATGTTTACAAATTACAAAGGAGTTACCAGAAACTATAACAGCTATATACATTATTTACAAAGCATAACACCATCACTAATATTTCTTTAAAATGACTTTAACTAAGAGTTCCAGTAACCTAGCTATAGTTTAACTAGGAGTTCTAGTAGTATATAGGATGGACTTTTTATTTGATTGACTGGTTTACATGTTCCACGCGATTTCCCGTCAGCTTGTTGTGTTGTTTCATTCATGACGTAAATTCAATTTTTTTGTTTTGATTTATTAAAATATTTAATCTTTTGGGCTCTCATTTTAAGAACGTCATTGTATTACATTTTCCATGTAATATACGAAGTTTCAAATTAATATTATGATTACTTACTTTAGTGAGAAATCCTTCTTTAGAACATAGTAATTATTTCAACCAAATCATTTTCTCAGAGAAAGAAATTTTTGAATTTTAATCATTATTCCTTAAATGGGATGGAAACAACGACTAATGTTTAATAATTACCTTCATTCATGCTAAAGAGATAAATTATTATTAACATCCGTTTTCTGTTAAATTTGAGCCTAAAATATGTATTAATCGTTAGAGTGTGATAATTATATAGATTACAAAATGGAATCAAAATCAGACACTCATTTACCTTTAGACTTATGAAATTAATTTCGTACTGCAGTTAACCAACTTCAATAGTCAAACAAAACTAATTTGCTTTAATTTCAGTGTCGGATAACATTTGCGGTGTTTGAATGACGGATTTTTAAATTTGGAGCATTTACTAAACACAAAGTTGGTTATCATTATATCAGGCCTGGACAATCCACGTTCATACAATAAATCCTCAGTATAGTAAAATAAATCCTCAGTATACCAAATCTAGCTCATTTTTTCTTTCTTCTTTTTTCGGACAAACGTTTTCAGTTGCATAACTAAACGATTTTTCCAAATCACAATACTCGTTAAAAATGAATGTTTTTGTTTATTAATCTAGATATTTTCTTAAATCTTTAAAAAATATAGTTTTTTTACAAATCATCTATCGTTATAAATTATGTTTTCGTTTTTAAATGAACAAATTTTTCTACCGCTCTTTAAAAATACATAGTTTTTTCTTCGAAGTGGCTCTTCGTTAGGTTTAAGTCTGCCTCGACTGCTTTGGCCCTTACTTAACTTATATTAGTAACCACCTGACATAATGTGATGTCAATTTAATTCCACAATCTTCTTTTACAGGGTGTTCAATATACCTCAGATATGGATTAGTACGATAAAACGTTTTTCTGTATCACTTCGGTCTGACTTCTAACAACAGAGGATTAACACATCAGTGATTCACAAGAAAGTGTGGGGCGGAGGTGATTCAGTTGATACTCGGCCAGGCTCGAAATCTGCAGTTCCCAGGTTCGAGCCTCACCTGGGCCCGCATTGAGATTTACCTCTTCAAAACTCCCTGCCCTGCCGTCGGTCAGTAGGGGACACCGATGTGCTTGGAAAGGCTTCTCAACTTGAGAACGCTTAGGAGCCACCTTTACTTTCTGTCACTGCCTCTGCAGACTGCGCCTGCATTCGGATCTGCAATCTAGACCAGTTTCCGATCCGTCATTCATGTCCAATTGACATTCATGTACAATTTTTACTTCGCATTCTGATCTTTCTACTTTTCAAATTCTATCTTTTCTTTCTGAGATAAACGGCTCTATAGCCTTAAATTTCGGCATGGAATAGATAACAGAAAAAGAGCCGCCGTCTGTCGGATGAGACGTAAATCCATGGTTCAGTGTGCCCTCACACTGAACCATGGATTTACGTCTCATCATGATCAACGTAAAAATTGTAGATGAATGTCAATTGTACATGAATGTTGGATCGGAAGCTTGTCTAGCTTGCAGATCCGAATGCAGGTGCAGTCTGCAGAGGCAATGACAGAAAGTAAAGGTGGCTCCTAAGCGTTCTCAAGTTGAGAAGCCTTTCCAATCACATGGGTATTCTTCCCTCAAACCTTCTCTGAGCCTTGGGGATATTGTGACCTCACCATTTAGTCCATTGTGTGCAAACATTTGTTGGTCAGTGGTAAAACAACCATAGGAACGTAGTTTCCTCCAACCCATAAAAACGTATTTTTCCTCCAACGATTTTGCAAATTTTACATATGCTACCTACAATACTATCTTTGATATGAGTTCTTATTGTCATTTGCAGTAATAATTTTTTACTTGTAATGGTAGCAGAGCGTTAACGAAGAGGAGAAATATGCTGTTTGCAAGTTTCAGTCGAATACATTGGAAATATTAATTTTAATGGAAGCCATTTTTCCTTTAGAACAGTATTTCCCAAAGTGGGAACCATGTCTAACAAGGCGGTTTTTAAATTAATTAAAAATAGAGAGAAATTATGGAAAAGATATAAAGATAATGTTAATAATTAACAAAAATTATGATTATATAAAATGGAAATAAATAGGGTAAACACCATTATAAGGAACCAAAAACACCACATATTTATATACAAGGGGATTCTGGCAACATATTTGTTATGGTGAGTTGTATAATTTGTCTGTGAGCTTTTATTTTAAAATTATTTTCTTTTTTAAAACTTGTTTTTGCATATTTTATTTGCATAACCTGCTTCTAGTAGTATTGAACTTTTAAAGAACTTGTAAATTTTTGTTAAATTTTGCAACCCAAACGAAATTACTCATATTTACGCATTTATGTTTGAGTTAACATGGCTCTTATATGTGTAGTTTGCAAATTAGATTTTGGTGATGTTAGTGAATTTCTTCATTGTAAAGGCGCGTGTGGTGGTTTATTGTGTTGGAATGAATCAAAGTAATTTTTAGAAAATGTCTTTAGAAAAGAAAAGGAATAGGCTATGTTCGAAATGTATCGATCTTCCCATCAACTCTTCTAGGCCTAAATCAAATAAACAACAGAAATTACAGCAACGAGCCATCGTGTGATATAACAACACTTGACATGGAAACTAAAAGTTGTACAACAAATAAATCTTCAGATTTAGAAAATGAAATTTGCGGTAAGTGTAATGTTGAAATAGTCGATGTACTTGAAACAATTCAATGCACAGGTCGTTGCAAGTTTTATTATCATTCTTCTTGCACAGGATTTGAAAATTCAAATTTTAAAAAGATGCAAAATTGGGAAAAAGAAATATTGAAATGTCAAAAATGCAAATCAGAAACAACAAATCAGCAAATTGTAGACGGAAATGATAAATCAGAAAATAAAGATCATAACATTTCAAACTTTAAAGATTCTACACGAGAAAATAAGAGATCTGAAGAAGAGAAATGTGTTGAATATCTAATTGATTAACATATGACATCTTTCAAAAACGAATTTCTGCAGAGTAATACTAATTTAAAGAAATACTTATTAAAAGAAATTGGAGAATACAATAAGAGCACTTTACACTGTTCAAATAAAATGGATGAATTTTTGAAAATATTTTCAGAATTAACCAAAGACATGAAAGAAGTTCAAAAACAAAACGAAACATTAATGAAAATAAATTGTTCTATAAATGATGAAATAAAAGAACTTAAGTGGAAGGTGAATGAACTTAAACAGGTAAGCAGAAATAAAAACTTTGAAATGGAGTGCCTGAGACAGCAAATGAAAATATCGAATAAATTGTTTTAAATATAGCAAACGTATTACAAATAGATGCAAATAGTAATGATATCCAAGCTGCTCATAGAGTTCCTATTAGAAGCAAAGAACGACGTAAACCAATCATTGTACAGTTGGCATCTCGTAAAATGAAAGATCATTGGCTTGCTCGTTGGAAAATAAAAAAGAAGCTGTTTGCTAAAGAAATTCAGCGAGGTTTTCAAGAAGATAAAATATTCATAAATGAACACTTGACCTAAGAAAATAAATTATTACTACATGAAAGTAAAAAACTACAAGACGAACAAAACTTCAAATTTGTCTGGGTTAGAGATGGCAAAATCTTCATCCGGAAAGAGGAAAAGGCGAAAGTATTTAGAATAAAAACTTTAGATAATTTAGTTACGTTTAAAGTTTAGTACTACTAATACGTTTTAGTTTATTAATATGAATATTTCAGATGAAATTTTTAAAAATCAATTAAATATTAACCGGACAAATAGTATATTCGGAAACTATTTATTAACAAATCATTGTAAAATAAATGTTATATCAGGAGAAAACGTATATGATAAAAACTATTATACTTGGGGAAAGTGTTTAAATATCATTGTGGGAAACATTAGAAGTGTGACAAAAGATTTTGATAATTTTTCTTTTCTTTTAAATCTTGCAGATATTTATCCAGATATAATTGTTTTAACTGAAATCTGGATAAAAGAAAATGAAATACAATTATATAAATTAGAGGGATGTAATATTTATTATAAATGTCAATTAGAAAACAGATCTGGAGGTGTCTTAATGTACATAAAAGATGAATTTATTATTTCTTTTAACACTATGTTCACAAATGCAGAATTGGTACAAATGGAATTAAAATTTCGTAACATTATCTGTACTTTATTAGCCTTTTATAGATCACATATTTATTCAAAATCAGATTTTATTGAAGAATTAGAATGTAAATTACATACAACAAATAAAAATTATGTTATTATAACTGGTTATGTGAATATAGACATCAAAACTAGACATCAGTTAAGCGAAAAATGTATAAATTTAATTAATCACCTATTATTCTATGTAGCAAATAATTTAATAACTAGAGAAACTATAAAAACCTGTTTAAATCATATTTTTCTAAGAATACCAAACCCAAATAAACTAAATACTTACCTTATTCAAACACATATAACTGATCATTATTACCTAGGTATTCATTTAAAACTGAATTCAAATAAAATTGAAATGAATTATAAAAAAATTTAAAACAGATTTAAATATATTAATAAATTATTAGATTACGATTGGGAAATTATAAAAAATTATACTGATTTAAATATTCAATTTGATTTATTTATAAAAAAATACAGGAACTAATTAAAATTTCGAGTTATATTAAATATAATCATCATATTCGGAAAAAATTAAAACCCTGGATTACATATGCATTATTAAATTCGATAGAAAAAAGGAACAAATTGTATAAATTATGTAACGCAGAACCTTCAAATGAAATTTTAAGGGAACGATTCACTAAATATAAAAATTTATTACTTAACCTTATTAGGCAGGCAAAAACAAATTATTTTAAAAATAAAATATCTAAAAATTTTGGAAACATGAAAAAGCAATGGGTAATTATTAATGAATTATTTGGTGTTGACAAGAAAAATAAGATATTTCTTACGGAAATAATTTGCAAAATTTTAAATTACAATTTCCATGATAATCCTATGGTTTTTGTTAATATATTTAATAAATATTTTACTGGTGTTATAGAGAATTTAATAAAAACGATCCAAATAAATGAAACATATAATTTATCAGAATTAGATTCCACACTACAATCGATTTTTATTGATTATGTAACTGAAACTGATGTGATTCAGACAATAAACTCACTAAAAATAGGAAAGGCTTCAGTAAATGATTATTTATCGCCCTTTATTTAAAAAAAAATATATACCCATATATTTGTAAGACTTTGTCATTTAATAAATTATTCTATATCAGAGGTCAGTTCCAAATTGTTTAAAAAAAGCTACCGTAATTCCGGTTTATAAAGGAGGTGATAAAAGAATTAGGGAACTACAGATCAATTTCAATACTATCAAATTTATCAAAATCTTTGTAAAAATTATGAATATAAAAATGGTAAAGTTTCTTACAAAGATAAATTTTTTTGCTGAAAATCAATTCGGATTTAGGGAAAGAAAGAAATACAAAGGATGCTATTTTAAAATTAACTTGAATAGTTCGTAAAGGAATTAATGATAACCTTAAAGTAGCTATTGTTTTTCTGGATATACATAAAACTTTTGATTCTGTTCCACATGACATAATGCTATTTAAACTTGAGAAATATGGATTTAGAGGAAGAATATATAATTGGTTAAAAAGTTATTTAAATTATAGGGTTCAGGTAGTTAAAATAGGTGAAATTATTATTATGGAAGAAATTGTGCAGTTTGGTGTTCCTCAAGGTTCAGTTTTAGGAGCACTTTTATTCTTAATTTATATAAATGATTTTTGTAAACTTGATACAATAGGAAATTTAATTGCTTTTGCTGATGATACAGCTTTAATTTACACTGCTACAGATTTAAATTCCTTAATAATTAATATAAATTTAGAAATTATTAAAATTAGAAAATGGTTTTTAAAAAAACAAATTACTTTTAAATATCAATAAAACAAAATATATCCATTTCAGATTAAAAGGGCAATGTAATTTTCTATATAATAAAATATTTTATCATGCTTTTGAATGTACTGGTAAAAATTGTTCCTGTTTTCCTATTAAAGGAGTTGATTGTTTTAAATATTTAGGTGTTTATATAGACTGTAAATTGGAAGGAATATATAGCAAATATTATTAAAAAGGTATATAACTGTGGTGTCACAATATTTTATATTAGACAATTGTAGATATTTCAACTTTAAAAATGATATATAATTGTTGGGTTAAATCGTATCTGCAATATGGAATTACTTCTTGTGATGGCACATATAGTAATATTAACAAATTAATTGTAGCTCAAAATAGAATTATAAAATGCATATTAAAGAAAAGAAAATATGAAAATTTTAGAAACTTTTATAAAGATGTTGATATTTTAACAGTTAGAAAATTATATATGCATTCAATTTTGAAACAATTTTTTAAAAATTGGTCAGAACAAAATGTAAAATTTACAAATTATAACACAAGATACAGTAATTCTATTAATCTTCTTGAATTCTTACCTAAGAAAACTGTGACTAAAACATTATATTTACCTTGCCCCTAAATTATTTAATTTTTTGCCAAACAATATAAAAATGGAAAAAACTTTACATAGACATTTACGAAGATTTGAACCAAAGCTACTAGATATTGATAATATTGAGAATTTTTTTGTAATAAATTTCATAATTTTTAATCATTTATTAAATATTTTGTGTCCAATTGTTGAAATTATTTAATTCTTCAATTACTTTATAAATGCTTAAAATATTCATTGACTATTGTTGCCAAAATTATAAATTATATATATGAAATATGGTAAAATTCCACAGGCGTTATTAACTTTTGTGGATTTCTGTAAGATTCATTTGTAATATTTGTGCCCACTGGGTAAGTAAGTTATTTATGTATGCTATTATGTATTAAATAAATATTATTATTATTTTATTCAAAAAATTAGCAATTAATAGAGATAATAATACGAGATTATGGGAATTAATGATATTATTGATGATAAAAAAAGATGTCAATCGACGAAAATGTGGAAAGACACTTGATTAGAGAAACTACCCTAAAGAAATTCTAAATAATTTTAAGTTTTTGTAACAATTATTAGTGAGAAGCAAACATAATTTACGACGATGAATACTAAGTCAGATAAAGTTTACGGATTATGCTACATAAATAAGAATTCTATGCATTTTCCGCTAACTAGTAACTTCGATGTTGCCGATGTTATAGATTACTTAAAATATAACTCATCTCCTGGATTTGACAATATTAAATGAAAATACATAAAGGAAAGTAAGTACAATTTTGTTCATGTATTAATAATTCTTATAAATAAAATTTTTGAAAACTCGCAAATCCCAATAGCTATGAATATTGAATTATTCGTCTGGTATATAAAAGTGGATCAAAGAAGAATTTTAATAATTATAGACCAATCACTCTATTAATAATTTTTGAAAAGATAATGGAAAATTTTGTTGGAGATCTCCTGCAAAATGTTTTAAATAAACTAAATTTTCTGTCAAATCATCAATTTGGGTTCCATAAAGGTATGGAAATGCAAAGTCTTTGGAAGATCTTATAAGTAATATAAATATTAATTTAAATGTATGAAAGAAATGTGTTGCGGTATTTAATGACTTGAAGCATTTGATTTCGTTGACATTGACATCTTGATACAGAAATTATATTTACTTGATATTAGAGGGAATATTTTTTAATTGTTTAAAAGCTACTTATTACACAGATAAATAGTTATGAAAATAAATCATAATTATAGTGATAAATTTTAGATCACTTTTGGAGTTCCCCAAGGATCTATTCTCTGCCCTATGATATTTCAAATATACATAAATGAGTGAGCTAATATTAATTTCAATAGTAAGTTATATATGTATGCTTACGATACACTGCTAATCAACTTCCACTCAGATTCAGAATATGCTATTTGCAACCTACAAAATTATTTTAATAAAGTAGTTAAATGGTTTGCTCTTAACAAACTAAATTTATGTGTATTGGTTTTCAACAACCTACACTTAACAGAACTATTACTAAACATTAATCAGTTGTTCTATGTTGGATGGTTTAATACCTGATATGTGCAATTGTTCTAAAATAGAAGAAATAAACGATACAATTTACCTAGGTTTGAAAATGAATTCGAAATTGAAATGGAATAAACGTATTGCCTAGACATATTCAAGATTACGATTTGTAGCATTTAAAATTAGGAAACTTAACTTGTTTGTTGATACACATTTAACTATTTTAGTCCATAAAACATTGTTTGAATATATAATTATATATTGAATAACAATTTATGGGACAGCCTATAAGACAGAAATAAATAAAATTAAAAAAAATACAAGTTAGTCTACTAAAGGATTGTGTAATTCAGAAGTTAAAAATTCCCTTACAAGAAATGATATACACTGGTTTCCATATTTAAGGAAAATCCCTATGTTAAGTCAAAGGGAAGCTAACGTCAAAGCTCCATAACTTCTAAAATACTTTTTTTTTGTTTTGCAAAATGTGAGCCAGCCTTAAGAAACTTATAAAAAACTGAAGAATAGAGAAATAATTCTTTACACAAAGTTCTAAAATACAAACTTATTTTATTAAACACTTTGATACACTACTTATTACTAAATTTTTAATTAACTTCTGAAGTCAGTTTTTGTGGCTGGCATTGTTATCGCTAAATATTCAAATTTTCAAAACTCATTAAATACTGAACGAATATTGTTGAAAATCGAGATATTGATTAATTCGATTGAGATCTTTATCTGCAATCACATTTTTCAAAGCAAAAAACTTATTTTAGAAGTTATAGAGCTTTGACGCTAGTTTCCCATTGACTTAACACAGGGATTGTCCTTAATTTATGGAAACCAGTGTATTTAGTTTGTTCAAAATTTTACCTATTGAAAGTTTATATGTGTTTGCTTGTGTCATCAATAACTTCTTTAATATTACCTAAAAGAAAAATATTTCCCACAATAAGTTTACTAGAAAAAAGGTTAAGGGTTTTTTGAAACAACCAAAATTTTATAACAATACGGATGAAATTCCAAAGAATATCAAATTCCCTACCTATTTAATTTGTTTACTAGAGAAATTCTTTAAGGAAATTTTGTGATTTTAAAGAAAAATTATTTCAGTGGTTGATGAAAAAGTGATATTTTTATTCGGAATCATTTTTCATTTTATTGGTTTTCTTTTTTATTTTGTTTCTCCCTCAGTTAATGTCATGCTATTGATGTAATCTACATCATATCTGTCGAAACCATGTACATTCCCGGCGATAAGCTTCGGCTTAGTGGGATTTTTTATGTAAAATAATTATAGATAATATTTATTGAAAAATAATTTTGAAAGTTTGCTTGACTGCCAAAAAATTTACAAATAATGAAATCAATAGCAACAAACGAAATGAAATACACATATGTAGAAATTGTGAAGTTCTAAAAAGAAGCAGAATAATAACTGAAACTGATGGAAATAGCTGAATAATAGTCTAAAGCAAGCACATGTAATTCTTTTGTAATCAACCATTTAGAAGTAAATTCTTGAATTTCGGTTTTGGATATTACACCTGACAAGGATATGTTGCACAAGAACACAAAATTACCTTCCGCTCATGAAATTGCGTATTTGACTTCTTTCTTATATATAAATAAGAGAGTATGCAGTAGTAAAGAATCACAGGATGTGTCCTGTAGACTTCGAACTCATGGAATAATAAGCTGAAAAAAGTTGGTTTTGTCGTGAGTGGGATTCGAACTCACGTCTAATGGAAACATGCTAGTTATGTTAACCGCTACAATCATCAGCTAATGTTTTTTTACACGTTAGCCGATGATGGTGTAGTGCTTAGAATAACTGGCATATTTCCAGAAGACGTGGTTCGAATCCCACTCACGGCAAAGCCATTTTTCCAGCTTATTATTTTAAGAGACTATGTTTCTTTTTGCGCTTGTCAGCTTATGCACACAGATCCCTAAAGAGCTGGAGGATCTGTGTCCTCATCTATTAATGTCCTCATGTTACCGATATTTACATATGGTAATTAATTCTAATGTTACATTGTTAAGCAAATATTACACATTCAGTTCGAGATATAATACATAGAATTTGTTATAAAATCTTCAGACTCATTTGTATTATACATTGTGGTGAATAGTGACAATAAGAACTATTTAAAAAAAAATTGGTGTTGATGATAAATCTTTTGAAATTTGCATAACAAATGGTTTCATATTTTCTTATGTTTTACTCAGTACAAACCACTAAATTCTTGGTAAAAGAATTTCAAGATTTAATTAATAACAATATTTTTAAAGTATTAATAATTCGATAAAAAATTATTCGTCAAGAAGTAGTCTATGTATTTCATACTGAAGGAATTTCGAGTTGTGTTCTTTTTTTATCCCATATTTCCTGTTTGGGTTAAAAAGGATTTTCTTTTCAAAAACATTCACTAAAAGTTCTATTGTGAAAGTTAATTTTAAATGTTTACTAACGTCTTGTTAAGTTTACCTGGCATTATTAACTTTGTTAAAATACATTCTACTTGTAAAAGATTTGTGGACATTTGTTTTCGACACAATTATTCCATGAGTTCGAAGTCTACAGGACCTTTGTGACGTATGAATAGCGACTAATTTTCTGAAACCAATTATTCTCGTAGAGTCTACTTAGAACAAATCCTTCGAAATAAAATATATTGCGTCTTTGCTCTTTCTATTTTTTTCCTTTCACTTTCATTTTCTTGTTTTTTTTCATACGAAAGTTCCAGGATGCTGCTTTTATTATTTTCCTTTCTTATATAACTTCATTCTTACCTTTCAATAAATCCACTGTATTCGCTTCGCATCTCTAATTTAATTCGTATATTTTTTGCTATTTCTGTTTTTTTTTTCACTTTCATTTTCTTGTTTTTTTTTACACGAAAGTTCCAGGATGCTGCTTTTATTATTTTCCTTTCTTATATAACTTCATTCTTACCTTTCAATAAATCCACTGTATTCGCATCTTTAATCTAATTCGTATATTTTCCTTGCGTTTCATAAACTCCTGTTTCGTTCCTCTATATTAAGGGTTCATAACGTGGGATACGCGGTAAAATATTTTGGGGTACGCCGTGAGAGCTCCAAAGTCGCTAGATATATGTTATATATATATATGTGTTTTATTTTATTCCCATTGTTACACTATAAAAAAAATAAATAAATACCCCCTCAAGCAGCTGCTTGCCACAGAGGTCTGACAGGAGCCTATCAGTTTATATGCCACAGTAGAAGGTCTGAGAGGATGGCAGGACCTCAGCAGAAAAACAACACAAACAGCCATGCCTTACCCGGGGTTCGAACCCAGGTCCCGTAGATCAGTAGCCAAGCGCGCTAACCACTCGGCCACGGGACGGCTGTTACACTCTAACTATAGTTTTATCTATCTATACAAGGGTACGTCAGTTACATGCACATTTCCAGGGGTACGTGAAGCGTAAAAGGTTGAGAACCACTGCTCTATATTAAACCAAAAGAATAACACAGGCCTCTGGCGAATAATGAACGCTCGATTTCAAATAAAATGTCATTTTGAGACATTCCACTCTCTAACGGTGGAAATTCGAACTACTAGATGATTATATAAATGATGAAATAATCATTTCTGCTATGAATTTGTTATCATTTCGGTTTATTAGTAGTGATAATAAAATGGTGCCCGCCACTGAATACTTAAAGTGAAATGTCCAAAACTAATCACCCAATTCATTCAACAATGACTCACTCAAAACTGATGCAAAGTGTCAGGTCTATTTAAAGAGTCATAATTTCTATTGATGTGCAAAGAATTTCCATTCACAGATGCACATACACGTGAATATGAATTGAAATTCCCTCTCTGGAATAAAAATGTCCCACTTCCGACAGAAATGTTCAAGAAGTAAAACAAGCAGTGAGCCAAAAACCCGCTCCATTGGAGTAGTTGAGAAAAAGAAAAGAAAACATCCAGGCGCACACCACATTTTCGTATTACTATGAAAAAACATCGGTTTTTTTTTTTGCATTTTTTGATAAGGGTGAATCATTTTGTGATTTCGTATGAGAGTACTTTGATTATTTATTTATTTATTAAGTAAAATTTTCAAATTGACACACTTCTTGTAAATAACTGCTTTTATTAGCTATTTATTATTATTTTTTTTTTATTATTTTGTCCTGAAATAGCTACCATGACAAAGAAACATACCCTCTTACCAAACCTTTGATGTCCACCTCTATACATCGTTTCCAGACTGGTGTAGTTGAACCTTATTCGAAAATGTTGAATTCTTGATCAATGCTCCTAATAATCTCTCTACTACAAGTTTCTTGTGTTTAATATTACGTTGTGCCCTTTTTTTCTCTCCTGAATCAATCACTGTACATAAACCTAAAACTATATTTTCTGGGGTTAATCACGCAGCTTTTAGAAGTGGCGAAGAGTTTTGAAAATTTTAATCCCTCACCAACGATATCTCTGCCATGTCACATTCTAGAAATGGTCCTGCACCCCAATTCTCTATTTGAGCTTCAAGTGCAGCATCGCATGAACCTCTCAGTTTGTTAGGTGTTGTGCATGTCGATTGCTGTACATGTCGTATAACGTCCACAAATCTTATTTCAGCAATTAATTATTTTACACATTTATTTTACCTATTTAAACCATGCCAATTGCTAAGCATTAAGATAGATACAGCTAAGCTAATACGATAGATACAGATGTCACATCATAGTTCACTACCAATGACATTACTCAGTCTATATAAGGCCGAAGGTTGGCTCAGTTGGTAACCCAAATGTTAGTAATCTGCAGTTCTCGGGTTCGAGTCCCAACTGGGTCAGAGTCGCGGTTCATATCCACTAAACCTCTGCCTTTCCCATCGGTGAGAAAAGATACGCCAATGGGCCTGAAAAGTCCACCGTCCATCTGATGCGACGTTAAGTCATATTCAGGAGAGCCATATCTTGTGCACGTTAATAAACAGTGTTGATGGCTCCGATGGGAGGATTCTATCTGTTCCCTAAACAACTGTCCAATGGGACTTCTTATATTCTTCTTCCATTTCCCCGACATTCTCTGGGTCCTCGAAGTCCTTGTGACCTGACCATTTAGCCCATTTTGTGCAATAATAGTGCGGTTCAGAGGTAAAACAACTCAATTCCGGAAATACCTAAATAAATGTAGTTTTGTCGTGAGTGGGATTCGAGCTTACGTCTCCCAGTAACGTGCCATTATTGGGACACGTGAGTTCGAATCCACCTCACGGCAAAACTAAATTATTTTAGCTAACTATTTCATGAGTCGCATGACTACACGAATATCCTGTAATACTTTACTACTCAACTCAGTCTGTCCCTATCTTTGTTCTTATTTTTCATTTCTGAATTCTTCAAAAATCCTGAAATCAGTGTCAGTCCTTCAAATTTATACTTAGTATGGGGGGTAAAGAGCAATTTTGCACTAAAATTAACTTCTCTACTTTCTTTACTACATTCATATCTAAATTAATTAGAAAATATTTCATATCTTACATCATAACAGTTCAACTTCTTACTCTTTCACAAATTTTGGTTTCACTAATATACACACTGTTCTTAACTTAGTGGCTGATTAACTTCCTTTACATCTTACTACCCATCTTCAAATCTATGAGCACCTATAAGACTTAGTCAATTGTTAACTTTATAGTAATTCTTACTGGTTCTAGTTTGCCAGAGGTAATTGTTTATTTTCTGCTGAAGGTGAGGCATTCAGGGTGGAATGCCTACAGTCACTGCCCCCTTCCAATCTCAAGAAAAGTTTAATGATATATTTGAATAAGATAAGAAAAGCGATATCTGAAGTTAAAAAATTCGTAAAAAAAAGTTAAACTAGTTATCATGTTTAAGCAATCAAGTCTTACTAAATACTCAAACCAGATTATGTTTGTGGTTATTTTATCTCTCAGAAATACTTTTGTGCACACAGTGGGCCAAATGGACAGGTAACAAAGACCCCGAGGGCTCAGAGAAAGTTGGGTGGAAGGGGACCCACTGGACAGCTGTTAGGAGACAGATGGTAGCCTCCAGGTAATGCCATCCAGATTGTACTTTAAAGTGCACAGGACATGGCTCTCCCACTCTTCGGGCCACGGCTTAACGTCCCTTCAGACGGACGAGCTTTTTCAAGCCCGTAGGTGTCTTCTATTGACCTAAGAAAGGGAGGGGAGTTTTGCAGAGATAAATCTGGATGGGTGGACTCAAATCTCAGAACTGCAGATTAGGAGCCTGGCTCTTAGGCCCAGATCTAGAAAAAATCTGGAGTGGGAGTACTGGATTTTCAATGCAGCATAACATTTCCCTTCCTGCTTTACTAATCTTTAAAAGATTTTTTGAAAAATTCATGATGTACAAATAAGTTTATTAATATTTCCTTATATCACCTTTATTAGCATTCTGAAATAGGGATCGCTCCACTCCCATAGACTCGGTCACGATTAATATCAAATTTTCCTTATTCACCAGTTTCAGTTCTATTTTCTTTAACTGATCACATTTTGCTGTAGATTAGCAATACACTCAACCTTATAAGCACAAGACTTTTATCAGAAATTACTTTCTAAATTTCTTAAAAAGAAACTAATTTTTCCAGTTTAAAACTAGATGAAGTTACATACATGTTGGTGCGACCAAGTTATCAGCTTTATAAACCAAACGCTCCGCCCCATACACACACACAGTTGAGAAGCATTGACTAAATCTGTAATCATTATTTCAGCTGGTTTAAGCAATGAGTTCATGATTTCCTTTTGTATGTATTTATATTCCTCTGTCTGTTAGTAGACAGTCAGCTTTTTTACCTTCTTAGAGATAAAAAGTACTTTTGGTTTGGATAGGTATTGGTGAACTATAACGATCCGCATTTTCCGAATCTCGCAAAGGTTGTAATTGCGCCCTCTAAAGGTAAAGTAGTTGAAAGCATACAAATTTAAATAAATTTTGCAAACAATATTGCGTTAAAAATTTAAGATTTTAGTGTTGGGGTGTGATGGAGAAGAGGTTCATATTAATAATGTAGCACACTCTATAGAAGGCGGATCGTGTGGACATAGGGGGATAAAACACACCTAAACAAGCACTTTCCATTATGCAATCCATGGCCGGAATTCAAGCGGTGAAGCGCTAGAGGGCGCTTTCCAGTGAACACTTATAAGTGCTGGTTTCCGCACTCGTCGTCATTTCTACCGTGCGTTGCAGAATGGATGGATTGTTTCACGAATCAGGAGAAGGCGCACAGGCATTTCACGTAGAGCTGCGGACGGGAATGCGAGGGAAGCACAAAGACTGTACCGGGAGCGCTTTCCGACCATATGCGTGCCCGTCGGTACAGTCGCGCTCCCCGTACAGTCTCTGGGCTTCCCTCACATTCCCGTCTGCAGCTCCGTACGTGAAATGCATGTCTGCCTTCTCCTGATTCGTGAAACAATCCATCCGTTCTGCAATCCACGGTAGAAATGACGAGTGCGAAAACCAACGCTTATAAGTGTTCACTGAAAAGCGCCCTCTAGCGTTTCACCGCTTTAGTTCCGGCCATGCACTGTATGACGAAAAGTGCTTGTTTAGGTATGTAACACCTATCACTCCTTAAAGTTTGGCCCAAGAGTTTTGAATCACTGTATACAGCAACCTCAATATGAGCAACTCTAGCTCACTCTTCCTGTTTCTTTCCTGTAGAGTATGCGTTCTCAACCTGGGGTACGCAGTAAAATTTTTTAGGGTATGCCGTGAGAGCTCAAAAGTCACTAGATGTAAGTTAAGTACAAAATTTAATGTTTATATAAATATACGTTTTATTTTATTCCCATTACTATACTATAACTATAGTTTTACCTATCTATACAAGGGGTATGCCAGTTACATACACATTTCCAGGGGGTACGTGAAGCATAAAAGGTTGAGAACCACTGCTGTAGACGATACCTTTCACTTATCAAAGCCCTTTGATTTTTACTGGATACACTGTTATAGATTGCTTTATAAAAACGGAACCGAAGAGTAATTTGGCTGAAATGGTATCCTTTCCTACCCGCTGCTGTTAACACTATGATGACCCTAAATTGTCATGATTGGGGAGTTCCTGAGTGCTTATGGAAACTACGGAATGCGCGCAGAGAAAATTCATCATCAACCAATTATTTATCACACTTTATAAAGCTACTGAAATCTGGGATGTAAAGTAAAACAAGTCTGATTTATTGGATTAAAATTAATACAAAATGCAATTCGAGGAAGTCCTCGACTCATTCCTTATACTTCTGAGACCCAACAACAACGTAAGCGATACACTTAGCACATACAGGGTGATTCAGTTAAGAGTGTACAAACTTGTGGGAGGGGTAGGTTGCAGAAAGACGAATCGGAATCATAGAAATGCAGGGTCGGTAAAGGCATCTTTACGCGGTGACTGCACAACGTCCTCGCAGGTAACCGTAATTCGCGAACTGCCCGCAGAGGTAGTAGCTTGGCCGATTACACAAATGCGGAGTTGGCCGATATGCATCTCGCATACGGGCTGTGGACTGCAACAGGCGAGCCGCTGTGTGTGTATACCAGGAATGGTACCCGATTAGGCGTACTCCCAACCACCAGATGTTTGCATGGCTGAATCAGAGGTTATGTGACACTGGTTCCTTCCAGAGACCTGCCAGGAGTCGGGAACGATGGACACTGACCTCTGACATGGAGGAGAATGTGCTACGGCATACAGAAGACACTCCAAGTGCCAGTACTCAAGCAATCGTCCACCGGGTCAGTCTTTCCCAATCCACCATATGGAGGATTATGCACGATAACCAATTGCATCCATATCATGTGCAGTGCATCCAGACACTGAAGCCTGAGGATTACCCACAGCGCATTGCATTTGTGCAATGGTAGCTGCAGAAGAGTGCAGGAGAACCCTAATTTCCTGCTTCTGTGCTGTTCACAGACGAGGCATGCTTTACACGGGAAGTAGCTTCAATGCACATAACGCACATGCATGATTGGTGGAGAACCCCCATTCTACACGAACACGTGCAGCACAAAATCGTTTTGCTGCAAATGTTTGGTTCGGCATTTTCGGGGACCACTTAATAGGCCCATACCTCATGCCTGTTCGCCTGGACGGAAGGAGTTACTGGATATTTCTGGAGGAGGTATTGCCAGAACTTTTGGATGAACAACAGGTTCCTCAGTCGCTGCACCGTGCAATGTCGTTCCAGCACAATGGGACCCCGCCCATTTCAGCCATGTAGTTCCTCAACACTTAAACGTGACATTTGGACAACAGTGGATCGGGCGTGGTGGTCCCGTTCATTGGCCTGCAAGATCACCGGACCTATCATGTCTTGATTACTTCTGTGGTTACATCAAAGAACTGGTGTTCCACACCCCCATTGAAAGTGCTGAGGACCTTGTCGCACGCATCACCATAGCTGCCTTGGAAGTCCGAGACACGCCAGGAATCTTCCAGAATGTACGTGATTCTATGCGCCCACGATGTCAGGCCTGTGTTACAGCTCGTGGTCACAACTTCGAACACCTTCTGTGACCTTGCATTTCTCAAATGTACCTATTGTGATTAATAAAAACATTTTGTTCAGTTACGTGCTGCTCTTTCAGTCACGTCCTCTTTGTATACTAGCACAAGTTGATGCCGTTAGTGACCCTGCATTGCTATATGATTCCGATTGATCTTTGTGCAACCTACCCCTCCCAGAAGTTTGTACACGCTTAACTGAATCACCCTGTATATAAATATTAAATTCAAAACTCAATTCACATTTTATGCATTTTCTAAATATTTCCAATCAAGGTATTACTGAAATAACTTACGAAACTTTAGAATATTTTAACGACTAATTATCCTTAACTGTGATTTAAATACTACTTTCACTAGTAATTTATATAACTATCCAAGTCAGGAGGTGAGACACTAATTCACTAATGGACCATATCTGTGGATCACCAGTCCACTGCTCGTACTGTAGTTTGCTTGTATGGAGAAGTTTAGCTCTGATGATCTCTTGATTTCATATAAAGATTCAGACACAGTCTTTGGAGATCGGAAGTTCTCTACGAAATAGCCATGGGTTCGCCACATGATAGTATTCATGCTGCTGAGGCGCTGGGTGCGGTTGTTTACTACTGGTTGTCAGCACGTAACAGTTAACTCAGGCTCTCTCCTATGATGCACTGCGTCCTCATGTGGTATTGCAGCAGTCTTAGTGTGTCCACCAACGGAATGGCAAAGTAACAACAGTTGTTGATATTTAAAAAAAAACACAAATGAAGTTTTGAAAATCTCACAGAAAAAGCAAATATTTCGTTTGTCCCCGTGTAATGCTATTGAAGGTTTCCAATTATTGCCTTTTTTCTGAGCCCTTGAAGTTGAATATAGAGAGGAGGACGTAAAAGTGTGATGTTGAATGCAAAGTAGAACATCTCCCTTTATAAAAACCGAAAATGAGTTTCTCAAAACGGGGCAAAACGCGAAATGATAGTTCAGTTGAGTTGTTTTACCTCTGAAAGGCACTTTTCAGCACACAATGGTATAAATGGCCAGGTCACAAGGATTATGAGGGCTCAAAGAAGGTTGGGAAGGCTACCCACTGGACTGTTAGGAGGCAGATGGTAGCTTTCCTATTTCTGAGCCCTTGAAGTTGAATATAGAGAGGAGGACGTAAAAGTGTGATGTTGAATGCAAAGTAGAACATCTCCCTTTATAAAAACCGAAAATGAGTTTCTCAAAACGGGGCAAAACGCGAAATGATAGTTCAGTTGAGTTGTTTTACCTCTGAAAGGCACTTTTCAGCACACAATGGGATAAATGGCCAGGTCACAAGGATTATGAGGGCTCAAAGAAGGTTGGGAAGGCTACCCACTGGACTGTTAGGAGGCAGATGGTAGCTTTCCATCAAAGCCATCCAGAGTATTCTTTAACACACACGGGACCCTGGTTTAACACCCGATCCAATCGACGGCGACCATTCTAAGCCCGTCGATGTCCCCTTTCTGACCGGAGCAGGGCGTGGAGTTTTTCGGAGATAATTATACAAACAGAAGTAGGAAATTCAGAATAAGAGGAATTTTCCGTTACAATCCTCAAATTATTACTTCCTGTTCATTTAATAGACCTGATGTTACAGGCTGCGTTACACATCCTTCCTAATATAATCTTGCATCTTCAACATCTTTCACGCTCTAAGGAGCCAACTCCTAGAGTGCTATGCAATGAACTTGCTAGTTCATTGCTGACAAAATGTGCCAAACACCTTCGAAGGACACGCACGAAACATCATCAGTTTCCAGCAATGGTGCGTAACTCGTAGCCCCCGACTGCGTTTTGTGCCACTCGCGACCACTTATGTTGATATCAAAAATTTAAATGCTATTTGACACTTTTTGTTTTTCTCAGTATTTGCTATTCTTATTTTTGCTACTGTGACAAAGTAGTATATAATATAATTATTCCCATAATTTTCTCAATGGAGTGTTGTGTTTATATCTACAGGTATGACTTTAGTATGTTCTACATAAGTGTTTTCAAACTTTTCCGTAACAGGCTTATAATCTGTAATTTCCAGGTTCGAGTCCCACCCAGGCCAGCATTGAAATTTATCTCCGCAAAACCCACCCCTGCTCTCAGTGAGAAGGAGGACACCGACTGGATTGGAAAGGCCGCTGTCCATTGGATATATTGTAAAACTTGTGCAAGAAAGCCATATGCTGTGGTATATAAAGAACACTCTGGACGGCCTTGATGTGAGGCTTTCATATATCTCCTAATAGCCAGTGGGTCCCTTCAGCCACCCCTTCTCCCAACCTTCTCTGAAATCTTAGGGTCGTTATGACCTGGTTTATTTAGGTCAGCTATTATTGTGTGCAGTTATTGTTGTTGTTAGTATTATTGTGTGCACAAAAAAGTTCAGTTCAGGCATATATAACGAAACTTATTTCTGCGGCACGGACCCTACAAAGTTTCATTCTTTCTCCCAGCTACTTACAAACTCTCATTTTTTATGTGTCCCCCACACTCCCTACAAGGTGTAATTATGTTTGCAAACCCTCTTCCCATCCTTACTTGATACATTTTAATTAAAATATACAGGGTATCCCTGAATTCATGACACAAACGTGAGGGGATTGTAGTACACACTGAACCCACCAATATTCGTCACAGAATATGCAGCCGCAAAAGCAGCCCGGTGCCGGTAGGGGGCGTAGACGATGCGGCACGGCTTAAAAGCGCTGGATTGGCCAAACCCCAGCATTCTCAGCGTCGACTGGAATGAGATCGAGAGTTTACGAATGCAGAGAAAGCCGATATGAACCCGATGTACAGCGTAGCTGAGGGCAATGGTAGAGAGGTGCAAAGACTACCCTGAGCGATATCCTATGTGCCATGTGCCTGATCATAAAATGTTGGCGCGACTGCACCGCCAGCTGTCTGAGGCAGGCACCTTCCACGTCAGTTGACATGATGCCAGATGAGCACGGACGGTCAGGACGCCAGCTATGAGCGAGAACATCTTGCGTATGGTGAGAGAAAACTCAGGTACAAGCAAGCGATCCGCCACCTGGAGCCTCGGTGTGCATCAGAACAGTGTCTGGCGAGTACTGCATGAAGAAGGACTACTCCCCTATCACTTGCAGTGAGTGCAGGCATTGACAGCTGTTGATTATCCCCTGTGCATGGATTTCGCCCAGTGGTTCCTGTAGCAAAGTGCCACACATCCCGATTTCCTTGTGCATGTGCTCTTTACGGATGAATCAACATTCTCACGTGAAGGCGTAGTGAATGTCCATAATGCGCATTTGTGGGCGGCCCAGAACCCCCATGTTACACGTCCAAATTCTAATCAGCAACGGTTTGCCGTCAATGTCTGGGCGGATATCGTGCATGACTACTTAATTGGACCCTACCTACTGCCGGACCGCCTCGATGGGTGAACGTACCATATTTTTCTGCAACAGGTTTGGCCGCAATTTCTTCAGGATGTTCCAGCCGCAATCCATACCCGTATGTGGTTCCAGCACGATGGGACACTCGCCCATTTCAGCATGGACGTGCGTCAACATCTTAGTACCATATTTGGGAACCGATGGATTGGGCGCGGTGGTCCCATCCCATGGCCCCCCAGAACGTTCGATCTTTCTTGTATCGATTTCTTTCTGTGGGGACATTTGAAGAGTATCGTGTACGAGACGCCCGTGCAGTCTGCGGAGTATCTGGTAGCCCGAATGTCTGTCGCAGCCAATGATGTGCGCGACAAGCGGGTGTTTACAAGCAGGTATGCTGATCACTACTCCACCGTTGTGCGGCCTGTATCAATGTTGGTGGGCGGACTTCTGAGCATTTGTTGTAATGATCTCCAATAAATGTCACTCTGGAAACCTCTGTGTCTGTCCTTCATTTCCGACTCCTCACTGCGTTTGTGGCCGCATATTCTATGACTAATATTCGTGGGTTCTGTGTGTACTACCATCCCCTCACGTTTGGGCCATGAATTCAGGGACACCCTGTATTGAGCTTTGTATTACATATTATGATACTGTTATAAGCACTCCCAGATTCTTATCTATAAGTGGATAAGATTTTATAAATACTTATTACATTATAGTAACTAAATTTAAAATTGTAAATAAGAAACTAAATGCCCCTGTGCACCAGGAATTTCCTACCCCAAAAAAATTCCCTCCTTTTCTATGAACAAGTTATGAAGTAGTACATGCCGTATTTTTTTTAAATTTTCAGATTTCAATATAACGATCTGCTAATTTCAATTCCAAGAAAAAATTCTGAAATTACTGGATTGCCTTATTGGAGGATTACCATAGTCCAAAATTGGTGAATCTATTTCTTCCAACTTTGTTCTACCTCTCAGGGTTCTTATGACTTCACCAGTTAAACAATCTGCAGCAGTAAAGCAATACAATGTTGCCAAATCGTCTTCGAGGAAAAAGCATAATTGAAAAAAAATGTCTCCACCAATAAACTGTGGAATATTTCAATTTTTTAACTTATAAAACGGAGAATAAGTGATATATTTGGCCAAATGAATAGTATGTTTGGCTACTAATCAATAGAACTCGGGTTCGATTCCCAAATAAGGCATTTATGTTTTCCTTTATGCTGACGTGTCGTCTTGCTTACAGATCTTTCGATGACTTGTATACTGACAAGCTCCTGTCAGTTCTATCTGGCAAAAACCTACTTGATCGGTAATTTATTTATACATAGATAGAAAATATTACAGCATGATGAATATTTTAATAATATAAATTGTCAGTAAACTTACGTGAATTTATGCAGTGATTGTATACACGCCTTATTTTATGAAAGGTTGTCTCTGGAATACTCTCATTGCGTTTTAATGGAATAGATTCGATCATATCTGAAACAGAACAGAATTCTGATGAAAGACAGATTCGAAATACGATACTGAAGCTCATTTCGACGACATGTAGATGAAAAGATAATTTACCTTTTGATTACTGAGACTTAGAGATAGTTTTAACGTCTCAAACAAATCTATGTAATTTCCGATTTTCAAAACAATTCGTTTAATATAGTATGAAGCTTGGCTATTCAAGAACTGCTGTCAGTATCAGTTATAAGAATTTATTTCAGATGGTAATCGAAACTTAAATAATAAGCACTACAATAAAACCTCTATTATCAGAAGCTGGAATATCCCATTTTTGCTTAACCGACGAAAAAATGGACAAACCTAAGGAATAGTCGAAAAGTCATGTTTGATTGGGTCTCGCTTTAACATTCAAATGCCAGTTTTTGCAGAGATCACGCACGAATATTGTACATCCCTCGGAAACAATTTATTATAATATTAACTACTACCGTTAAACATTTGGCGCGAAATGTATTTCTATCCTCCATTGAAAACTTTCACGTTTCTCACGAAACGTTGACGCGAAATGTATTTTTCCCCCCCATTCAAAACTTTCGCATTTCCCATCAAACGTTTGGAGCGAAATGTATTTCTCCTGTCCATTGCAAACGCTCACATTTCCCACCAAAATTTTGCGGGAAAGGTATATTTCTGTTATGTTCGTAATTTCTGCAATTTAAAGCAGTCGAGGCGACATCTACCGTTACCAGCGACCCCTCATTCGCAGAGCAATTTATCATGTTCATAAAAGCCAGGAACGCAATTATTTTTACCCAATATGGTGAGATCACAGGCGATAATAGTGGTATCCAGAAGAACAAGGAAGCCAATGTGCTGCGGACACTAATTTAGAACACCTGTTTTTCTTCTTCGGCGTTCGGGTTGGGATGACTTAATTGGTAACGCGTAAGGCTCGTAATCTGCAGTTCCTCAGTTCGAGTCCCACCTGAGCCAGCATTCAGATTTATCTCCGTAAAACTCTCCGCAATCGGTCAATAAAGGAAACCCATAGGTTTGGAATAGAAATAGAGAGAAGCCCATAGGTTTGGAAAATAGGATGGCTTAACATTCCATTCCGTCGGATGGAATGTTAAGCTGTGGCACCCTGTACAGGATAGCCATATCCTATGCACGCTAAAAACCTCACTGGATGAGACCATCCAATGTATGTATAACAGTAGGTACGAAATTTGAAACCAATAAATCTGGGAAATTATAGGGAACCCAATTCTGTCAATAAAAGATACTGTCGTAAAAGTTTTCGTACTATCTAGTACACGCTCGGACGTCAGCACGCCGAAGATTTCGGTTGGGTTATTTTACCTCTGAACTGCACTTTTTTTTGCACACAGCAGGCTAATTGGCCAGGTCAAAAGGATCCTAAGAGCTCAGAGAAGGTTTGGGGAAGGGGACCCACTGTAACAGCTGTTAGGAGGCAGTTGGCAGCATCCTGTCGAGACCATCCAGTGTGTACTTTAATGTGCACAGGATATGGTTATCCTGTATATGGGACACGACTTAACGTCCCATTCGACGGACGGCAGCTTTTACAAACCTATAGATTTCCTCTACTGACCGATGGCAGGGCATTTTACGAAGATAAATCTGAACACTTGCCCAGGTGGGACTCGGGCTGCAGATTACGAGACTGGCGCGCTACCGACTGAGCCGAAGGAGAAACACATGTGTTCTAAATTAGTGTCCGCAGCATGTTGGCTTGCTTGTTCGTCTGGATTCCATTATTATCTATTACGATGATGATGATAGTTTGCATTAGATGAGGCAACCAGCACCGTCCTCTTAATTCCTTTCAAGTGACTACCTGTGTCCGTGCTACTTTCCATTCCGTGTGCGTTTGATGCCCTTGTTGTCGTTTCTTCGCAGAGTTATAATTTTTCCTATATTTCCATTTCCTTCACGATGCCAAAGACATTAATTCTGCCTACATCTATTGAATCTTATACAAGTTTCATCATATCATTTTTACGGACATGACGCCTTTAACCCCTTTCAGTCGCCAATTGGTTCAGTTAACCATTTCGTTATGCCTTTGTAACAAACAATAACATACAAATGCCTTTGTAAATGTGGGGAATCTGGCAACAGCAGCAGATTCTATTTTCACTCTTTACTTTCACAGTTAGGGAGCAATAAATGGCAACAATAGATTTGATAGCGATTCTCGTTTCCTGTAGGAATCGCATGGTAAATATTTCTGTTTCTAGCAAGCCCCCCTTTTGGACTTTCGACCTGAAATTTAGCATTGCAATCCGGACCACAACAAGAGACATTTTCTAAAAATCTGGAGCGTGTACGTTGATTCCCCGATGAATTATGACTGCCACAGACAGACACACACATATACATACACGCACACAGACATCTTCTTTTATTATATAGATATATATATAGGGTGTCCCTGAATTCATGGCCCAAACGTGAGGGGATAGTAGTTCACACCGAACCCAGCAATATTCGTCATAGAGTATGTGGCCGAAAACGCGGTGAGGAGTCGGAAATGAAGGACACACAGAGGTTTCCAGAGTGACATTTATTGGAGATTATTACAACAAATGCTCATACGTCTGCCCACTAACGTACCTGCTCGGCGTACCTGCTCGTAAACACTGGGCTTGTCACGCACATTGGCGGCTGCTAAGGACAGTCGGGCTACCAGATCCTCCGCGGACTGCACGGGCGTCTGTACGCCCCTACCGCCACCGGGCTGCGTTTGCGGCCGCATATTCTTTGACGAATATTGGTGAATTCGGTGTGTACTATCATCCCCTCACGTTTTGGCTATGAATTCAGGGACACCCTATATATATATAATAGAGAGTTTGCGTGTCTATTTGTTTGACAAACATCTCCTCCTCCTACACAATCAGAGCTAGTGCCACCAAATGTCCACTACATTTCATCTCACCGTTATTTAGTGCACTGTCAGTGCTCCTACCCACATATAATTAAGCCTCCCCAAAAGTTCGCAGCGAAACATCTGTCCATCGATAACTTGGGACATCGATGAGATACTGCTGCATTGATAACTTCCAACCTCAATGCATACGGTACACCAGTAGAGCCCCCAGAGATTTCATGCACTGGCGGCAGGTTCAATACTGACCCACCGCAGCTGAAAATCCTATCTCTAAACACTAAGTAGCAAGAATTAAGTGGGACCACAACACCAAATTCAGGACCTGTCGGTCGAATGTCTGCGGAATTATGGGAAACTGAAAACTTCCACCATATGTGACGTCACCTCCGACGTGAAAAGTGTCCGCGCAACTTCGAAATACGCCTGTAACTCTGAGGTCCGAGCCACGCCGAGAAATTCTGCTAGTAATTAATAAAACCATTTGTATTCTATTGTATAATAATAAAACAAGGTGTCTGTGTATCTGTGGCAGCATAACTCTACGGAAAATCATAGTAGGCGCTTCACATTTTCAGAGAATATGTCTGGTTTTGGTCCTGATTGCAATGCCAAATTTCAAAGTGGGATTCCCCAAAGGAGGGCTTACTAGAAGCAAAAGTATGTATCATGCTATAAATACGGTACTTTAATTGCTACCAAATTTATTGCTGTCATTTACAGCTCCCTAACTGTGAACGAAAGAAAGCATAATAATATTTAATCCCCAAAGGAGGGCTTACTAGAAGCAAAAGTATGTATCATGCTATAAATACGGTACTTTAATTGCTACCAAATTTATTGCTGTCATTTACAGCTCCCTAACTGTGAACGAAAGAAAGCATAATAATATTTAAATTTGCTGTCATTGCCAGATCCTCACATTTCCAAACGCATTATTATTTTAAGGCGTACTATTGGAGTTAGGGACCTTATGTTTTAACATAACTCGTGTTCAGGCAGGGGGATTTCGCCTACCAAATTTGGGACCGTTCGGTCAAATACATCGGGAACTACAGAGTATTACAATCTTTTACTCTTGGAACTATTTCACGAATGAAATAATGGTATTTTAAGATGACTCTAGGTAGGAATTAAAATTTAAATTTGAATTGCAGTCAAACTTTTGTCTAACAAGATCCTACCAGTAAAGAAGTGATTTCACACCCAGTTTCAACCTAGTCCCAGACTTGTCCGCAAAATCTGTCGAAATAAAAATTCCGACACTTTGCGACGAAGTCACGGGCTATAATAGAGCGTGCTGATGTCAGAAACGACCTGAGCAAAGCCCTGCAGTTCTTTATTGTTGATTCTGTGTTCAAGTTTGGGGAGAGGGCACAACTCACTAAGCAAACCTTTAGTGCAGCGAAATGCAAAATATACAAATTAAAAGCGAGACCCGGTCAGCGCCGGGTGCCGTTCAGTTAGTTTGAAATAATATAGCAAAAAGCAGAACAAACTATTAGTAGTAAAGAATCACAGGATTAAGTCCTGTATACATGGAACTCATGAAATAATGAGCTTAAAAAATTGCTTCATGACAAAACCAATTTTTTTTCAGATCAAACTAATTTTTACGAGGAGTAGATGAATGATGTCCGCAAAATCCGAAATCCATAAAATCGAGGTTTTACTGTATTAAACTAAAGATACAGAATAGAACCAAAAATAAGATCTTACTTTTTAAATCCAGCTTTACTTGGAAGAGCAAATCCTGGACGAAAGAATTCATTTCTACGCCTTCGATTGGAAACTGAGTGTCAAGGAAATTTCCGCATGAGAAACGATGGAAATCTTCACAGGGATCAGCAGAGCGGTTCATTCGTCCAGCAATATACGCCGCTAAAATAAATTTTTATAAAGAGAATAAATGCAAAATTTCTCTATTATTATTAATAGTGATTTGTAGAGTCCTGCGCAGAATAAAGGTTAATGTTAACGCAGGTAGAGGATAAAACAGCGGGTAGAAAAGTAATGTTAACGGAGATGTGATAAGAAGCCACTGAAAGTGTTTTTTAACAGAGAGAAAGGTCGGGAGTTGGATTAGTCGGAAGCGCGCCTGGCTCCTAATCTGCAGTCCCCGGCTTCGAGTCCAATCTGTTTCAGGGTTGAGATTTATATCTGCTAAAACATACACCTTTCCCTTGCCGAGAAAGAGGACACATGACGAAAAATAAAAGAAAAGGCCGCCGTTGTCGGATGGGACGTTAAGCCGTGACTCCGTGTGCAGGAGAGCCTATATACGTTAAAGACTACACTTACTGGCACTTCACAGCTGTCTACTGGGCCCTCCTTCAACCAACCTTCGCTGAGCCCTCGGGTCCTTTTGACCTCATCATTTAGCCCATTGTGGGCAAAAACGTGCCCCTCACCGGTTAAACAACTAAACAAAAATTCGTGAAATATTTGTATATTGAAGCAAACTGTCATTTTCTGTTATAATCCTGCGATTTTTGGAAAAAATTTTGAATATATTCGAAGATCAAAGTGGCAATGTCCGTACGCATTGTTTGTGGTCAAATAACTAAACCCCAGAATTCTGTTAAAATTGGATCATCTACCTTGTGTAAAACCTTATGTAAGAAGATTACAGGGCTGGATCCGTGTTTACCCAGGTTATACCAAGAATCACCTCTAATATTAACCTCTAATAATAATTAAGGAAAGCTAATACGAAAGTCTAAAATGGGAATATCAGAAGAAATTTATAATTGAGATATCTTCTATATTCTAAGGAATTTTTACTTGAAAAAAAAATACGAAATTTATTTCGGTTTCTACAGTCACCGTTCCACGTTCTAATGTTTTAAAAAATCATTATTCTTTACTCAAATAATGATATTATTTGTTAAGAAATACAGCACTATTTGCAAGTATCGTGATTTTTTGATTACTACAAAGTTAAAATTAATTTTATCTGTAGGACATGGTCAAGCATTACTACATTATTGACCGCAGATATGAGTGAAAAGCACTACAATGTAATATGGAATCAACACAGCTCTTGGCAACGACCTCTCCGTTTTCAATTATTTTTGATATACTTGTAGTGCTCAATGGTAAACAGAAAAAACAAATTTAATAGTAGAGTAGTACAGGAGATAGTCTATAAGGATGGGATTCACGACTGCATATGACATGCATTCAGCAGACGTGGGTTTGAGTCCCACTGAAGGCGAAACTCAATTTTTTCCAGCTAACTATTCAAAAGGAAATCTGTTCTGTTTCTGTTTACTAGTTTTCGAAATATAACCATTTAAAGGTGCCAATAAAATGTAAAAATCCAAATTGGTTGTTTGGTTTTTTGCCCAAAAGCAACAAAAAACAAAAAGTCGTCTGAAAATCTGACATGCTCAGCTGTTTTTAAATGCTTATAACTTTCATTCTATTCTTGATAAAATAATGAAAATGGTCTCCTTTTAAAAGTTTTGAAATATTTTTAAATCAAATATTACATTCCTATGTAATGGTAAATTTAATTCTCAAGATTATTGCATCTCGGATTTTTTTTGTCTTGGACTCGCCATGGGTTCCTGAATTATAAATTTTTGAATTAGGCAATGTATGCAAAATTATGGATATAGACTTATAGAGTAACTTATTGAGAGTATTATTACATAGTATTAATATTTATTAATAAAATGCCAAAAAATAATAATTACAGAATGCAAAATTGCAGAATAATTTAATATTATGCATCATAAAATGCAGAACTTATTTGATGTTATAGAATTATTTTAATATTACGCATTGCAGAATACAGAATAAAGAGAATAATAATGCATATGCAATAATTTATACTTATTATACTTATTGAAATAATGCGGAAAGCAAGTTTGACAAACGTTTTTAAATGCTTTTCCAGATTATTTTACTTAGTAAAATATATTGTAAACTATTCACAAAATCATTTTGAATGAGATATAAACTTTTGATTTGCGGCATTAGTTTTTTTATTTGGCACTGTGTATTTACTTTCAATAGTTGCCCATGATAAATTTCAAACTTTTGTTCCCATCAAATATCATATTTTGCTTTGTGGGAAGTAGATGGATTATAAGAGGTTAGAAATCTGTCCCCAAACTTATTTTTTCGAATCGTTCCATCACTTCCCCCACGTCTATTGCTGGTGTATGAAACGTTTCTCAATAGATAATTAACTTCTTCTTTCACAGAAGCTTATATATCTACCATTCGCTATTCTCTGTGGCAGTACTTGTAATTGCCAAATTATATTTCCATGATATATTTATCAACTAATTGACAATATTGGGGAATTAAACACAAATGGTCATGGAATGTAACTCTGTTAACAACAGAAGAAACATCCACCGTGCTATTTATCACTGCTCTTTAAAAATGCGTCCCTTTGGTAAAGTCCCTGAGCTCTGTAATGAACGTCGAATTGTTTGTGAACGTATTCACTCCGTTTCTCAAAATCATTCTATGATTTCCACCAAAGGTTAGGGAACTTTGTGTCTAGACCAAAGGGTCGACGACTCACCCTTTATAGTAAGAGTATATGTATTATATATACCCTTCTCTATATTATAGAAAGTTATACATTATAATACCTTACATTGAGAGAGCTTCTATTGAAAAACTTGTATGTGTATATCATCAAACCAACGGAAGTACAAGCTGAAAACATCGGTTCTCGTCCGATCACCGAAATTAAGCAGCTTTGGGGTCGGACAGTACTTGGAAGGGTGACCACCTGAGAACACCGCGTGCAGTTGACAAAAAATCTGCTGAGGACCCGCCATCTTCACAGATTCTTCTACTATGGCGTTTTAAACTGACAGTCTCCTAATCAGACCTCTGTGGCAAGCAGCTGCTTCAGGAGGTATTTATTATTTTTATTATATATCATCAACTAAAAGAAAGTTACGAATTTAAGTTTCTTTCTGAGTGTAAAGGTTATTCTGAGTGACTTACACATTTGTTTTAGTAAGTAACAAATTTTGCTAAACTTGAATTGTAAATATTTCTTCAAATTTGCCTTTTCCATTATTTCAATAAGTTACTATGTCCATGATTTTGCCTAACCGTGCCAAATTAAAAAAAATAATAATAACTTGGAATCCATAGCAATCCCAAGTTAAAAATTCCTTAATATGTTATTGGTTAATATGTGTTGCAAAGCAATTATTTTTCAAAAATATTTAAGCAGACGTGTTTTGAGATATCCAAGGTCAAACTATTTTTTAAAATGAAGCCAATTTAATTTTCCAACAAAATTAGATATACAGTTGAGTTGTTTCATATCTGAGCGTCCCTTTTTTTAACACAATGGGCAAAATGGTCAGGTCACAAGGACCCCGAAGGCTCAGAGAAGGGTGGGGGAGGGACCCACTGGACAGCTGTTAGGAGACAGATGTTAGCCTCCCGTTCAAGGCCATCCAGCGTCTTCTTTAACGTGGACACGGTATGGCTCTCCCGTACATGGAGCCACGGCTTTACATCCCATCCGACGACATCCCATCCAAGCCCATCGGTGTCCCCTAAAGACCGAGGGCAGCGTGGGGAGTTTTGCGGGTATAAATCTCAACGTTGGGCCAGCTGGAACTAGAGCCTGGAAAATAAAGATTGAAAGCCTGGCGCGGCACCCACCCCCCCACTCCGCTCTCTAGATCCAGATATATCCATTTTAAAATAAAGGTCAATTTGAAAAAATTCCCACTTTTCAATTTCATTTTGAAAAAAGAAACGAAAGAGAAAACTAGATAACGCTTCATTTTGTCGTCTGTCCGTCTGTAGATATAGAACTTTTTTTGTTTTTAGAGATAAATTAAACATTATTTTTGTGTTGGACAGGTACTGTTGAAATATTACAATTGGCACTTATGGAACCTTCCTATAATTATAATCGCGCTATATGAAGGGTGAAAAAAGTTGAATATTCCAAAATTTCAAAACGAGTATTGGCGAACGATGTATTTATGTTATAAATAAATTCGAAATTTTGGTAGTGACATGAGAAGATCACGAAGTTTTCATAGTGAACAATGGGTTGACCCTTTGCGATCCAGTTGGATGAGAAAATGTAATTTCTGATTTTTAAGAGATTATTATTTGTTTTTAGAGATAAATTTAAAAATTATCTTTAGTTTGGATAGGTATTGATGAAGTATTACATTTGAACTTTCCTAATCTCCCAAAAGCTATAAATACTCACTCTAACGTGGAAAATTTCAAGCCATGTATTTATGCTGGGAAGTTTTGTGGTGAAAGTGAATCTGATTCAGTTTTCATTGGCAATAATGAGTTGACCCTTAGAAGGGGAACAAACTTTTGTGTATTAATAAATACCAGATCGTGTAGGGGAGCCGAAATAAGATCTGACCATTATCTAGCCAAAAGTGTCTTACAACTGAAGCTTAAGAAATGTTGTTTCTAGAGCTATATTAGAGATTATTTTTGGGTTGGATAGGTATTGACGAATATTTTTTTAAGGAAGAAGGTACGTTCCAATACAACGTACGGAGACAACCTAGAAGCTGTATTGGGCTTGTTCTGCTTTCTCATACAAACACTTACACAAGGACTTACCCCGCTAGTCTAAGTAGTCAGGTACGCTAACCACTAAACCAGGTGATCTTCACTTCCCAAATATCCCAAAAGCTATAATTGCTCTCTCTGACATTGAAAGAAATCGAAAATTCAGAAATTTTAAAGAACATTGCAAATGATGTATTTATGCGAGAAATTCGAATTTTTTGTGGTGGAAAGTGAAAGTCATGAAGTTTCCATTGAGAGCAATAATGGGTGGGAAATGCAATCGTTTGATTTTAAGAGATAATTCGAAAACTCCTTTTTTTGGTTAGATTGGCACAAATGGAATATAATTCGCATTTTTTAACCTTTAAGTTGTTCAAATTTACATCGTTATAAGTCACCAAATGTGGAAAAGGCAAAATTTTCAAAGAATGTACAAGCGATCTGTTTATGGCAGAAATTTGAAATATCGGTGGTAGAGTATATTATATTTCCACTGACAGCAACAATCTGCCCTGTTTTCTTAGGGAGGGGGGGGGGTGAGGAAAGCAGCTTTTTAAATTTAAGAAATGCATACAAAATCCTCATGTAGCCATGGACTACTGAGATCCTACCAGACTGGGTATTTCAGGAATATTTGTCTAGAGCTACAGTTGCTGCATTTGGCCACTGTACGCCAATTCTATCAAGGTCCTGGTTGACATTGTCTGCCCATCGTATCCTAGGTCTCCCCAACTCTTTTCTTGAGGCCTTTACGTGTACTGTTCATAATCGTATTCGACAATCTGCAGCTATGCTTACGAGCATAATGTTAGAAATCATATTTTTACCATATTGTTTCTAAGAATATATATTAAAACCATACTGTTTAGAGCATTCCTGAAATGCTCAGCCCACCTAGTCGTGACATAATTCTCACCTTCAACACCTTACCATGTTTATCCCTCAATCTCTGCGTACCTAACTGTTTCTCCCCATAAAAAGATTAACTATCCGGTATATCTCCTTGCTGTTGTGCTGTCTAGCTACTCTCTCTGCTTTGTCAGACAAGCTGCCAAGCCAAAGATTCTTATCAATTGTTAAATGATCCTTTACATGTTTATTAAGCTCTTTGTAATACTGCCCATTTGGACTACTAGGGTGTTTATTTATATTATCTCTGCACTTCTTCCTTTCAGAAATAAGTTCCATAACCTTATCACTCAACTAACTTTATCTCCTCTGTTCCTTTTTATCCAAAAAGATACTGTAAGTTTCAAGAAAAGCCTGTTTAAACTGATCCCATTCTTTCTCATCTTCAGCAGTAAGCAAGCCGTGATTGTTATAATGGCTGAGTAGCATATGATCGTATTCTTTGGTTATATCTGGATATTTCAGAGCTTTACTGTTAAAGGTATTTCTCTTACCCTTAGCATAACATTTCTTAAGCTTCAGTTGTAAGACACTTTTGACTAGATAATGATCAGACCTTATTTCGGCTCCCCTACACGATCTGGTATCACTACCTGAACTAGCCTATTTGCTGCTAATTAAAATATAATATTTCACATTCCTGTGAAACCCATCAGATGAAACCCATGTGTATTTATAATTCCTTCGTTGTTTGTAATATGTGTTAGTTATTCGCAAAGCGTTAAATTTATTTACACATAGGAGATGTTCCGAATTGCCATTGGAACTACCAATGCCAAAGAGATCTAAAACTCCTTCTCAAAGGGATTAATGCAACCATTAATGCAATCACATCCTAGAAGAACATCACTGGCGTGTCTGCTGAGAAGAAAAGTTCACCCGGAGATGATTTTCATCGTCCTTACCTGAAAAGATAAATTTAAAATTATTATTAAGCATTTGACCTTTACCTGTCCATCTCGTTTCTTGCATGTCCAGAATATTTAGGTTATAACGCTGCAATTCCTTTATGAAGACATCTAGAGAACGATCTACGCAACATCCTCACATTCTACGTAACTACAGAGAGAAAATGATTAGTAGGATTTTAAAAATAAGCTAGATTTATTGAGAGAGGTAAGGTCAACAATATCAAACAGTCCACTAAACCCAAGCATGGGGCAAAGGCCCGTTCCCCCACCGCCAAAGGCTGAAGCCACCCATGCTGGTAGGGACTTCAGGTACCACCTTTTCAAACGGACTTTTTCAAGAACCAGAATCTAGATAATAACTGGCCTGCCTGAGACACATTACTCCAGTGTAAGATTGGCGATGCCCAACTAGCTAAGTGAGGGTTCAGGTACCTGCGATGGCCTCTGATCAAGATTATTCACTGGCTAATATAAGATAGCCAGTGCCTCTCTTCACTTAGGGCTGACAACCCACAGTCAAACAAAAATACAGCGGAAGATTTTCCATCAACAGAGGCGCACTAGTGCAGCAAGTCCAGGATCCATAATCAAGCTCAAAGCCATAAATCAGTCTAGTCCAGTGGGTATAAATGGTCAGCATCCTGTGAAGTTAACCACTACCCAGCAGGGCAGAAAGAAAAAAAGTGACCATAGATGACCAATTCAGTAAGCCAAACTGATTTGGCAGGTCTCCACTTCCGTTCCTTTCCAGAAGAAAATATATCTTTTGAAAGGTACCAATGACTTCTACCACGAAAAGGAGGGCGTCGGACATTAGGTGGTAGGTTAAGTAACCTAGAGCCTGGCAGCTTCTGTGCATCATCACCATCTGAGATTCAAACACTTTCATCCGTTAAAAAAAAGATTTCCATATGCTCCAGAGGCGATATGCGTTATTCTAGTATTCTTATATTATTAATTACATTAATTTGATTACAAAATTAAAATGTAATACTCTTTAAAAAGGAAAATTTCAGATATGCTAGCAGAAACTGAAACTTTCTGAGTGGGCGACATCAGTATAGACACAAAGTCCATTCATTTATTAAAGACAGGGACAAAAGCTGCATGAGGCTTGTTTTAAATTACTGAAGACAGATTAAAAGGTTCAAATTATAATCAAATTTTTTAAATATGTTTTTCTTGTTTTTTTTTTCACAATAACAATGATTATGTGAAATATAAAATATTCTGAGTCAGATCCAGATCCTTAACTCATTTCTAGTATCTCCGAAAACCTCCCGCCCTACCCACGGTCAGTAGGGGACACCGATGGGCTTGGAAAGGCCGACGTCCGTCGGATGGGACGTTAAGTTGTGGCCCTGTGTGAGGGAGAGCCATACCCATTGCACGTTAAAGAACAAGCTGGATGGCCTTGACGGTAGGTTACCATCTGTCTCCTAACAGCCGTTCCAGTGGGTCCCCTCCCCCAACTTTCTCTGAGCCTTCGGGGTCCTTGTGACCTGGCCATTTAGCCCATTGCGTGCAAAAACGTGCAGCTCAGAGGTAAAACAACCAACCAACCATTTCTAGTACTAATGCAAAATAAAAGGACAGTTTTATTTTTCTCTTGAAAACCAAAACGTTGAGTATATCCAATCTTGGCGGTAAGGAGATAGATCATTGCTAACAATGTAAACCTCTTCATCATCATACTCCAGCATCAGATTTTAATTTTTAAAATATTTAGGTCGTTTGAAATTTTCTTTTAAAATCTTGACATTTTAGAACATTTCTACAGTTGTTGGGGGGGAGGGTATTAAAGCAATTGGTAGATTCGTAAAATGCGAACCAAACTATTTCACCAATACTTATTGAATGAAAAAAGAATTTTTAATTTATCTTCAAACCCCCCCCCCCCGACAAAAAAATAATAAATAAATAAAAGTTAAATATCTACAGACGAACAACTAGAAGAACTCGTATCTGGCACATATAAGGAATTCGTTTTGAAAAATATGAAGATTTTCCCTTACCTACTTTTTACTTCTTAAAAGTTTGGTTTGAACTAACGGATGATGGGGAATTTCCAAGTAGTATTTAATTAGTATTGTACAACTTAAAAATTATTTCTTTTATTTCTTAAATTTTAAAACCTGCATTCCCACAATCCTCTGAGAAAAGTGGGAAAATTATTTCTGTCGGTGAAATATCTCTTGAAAAGCTATCATCGAAATTTCAAATTTTTTTTGTATATACACTGAAGAGCCAAAACATTATGACCACCTGCCTAATATGATGATGGTCCTCCACATGCCGCCAAAACAGCTCTTACTCGGCGAGGTATGGACCCTACAAGATTTCCAAAGTTGTCCTATAGTATCTAGTACCAGCACGTTACCAGTAGATCCTTTAATTCTTGCAAGTTACTTGATTGAGCTGTCGCAGATCGGACACAACTATTCCAACAGAAACCACAGACGCTAAATTCGATTGATGTCTGGGGAATTTGGAGGCCAGGGCAATACGTGGAAGTTTTCCTCATGTTCCGTGAACCATTCTCGAACAATCTGGTTAGTGTGGCATGGCGCATTATCCTGCTAAAAGAAGGCACTACTAGAGGGAAATACCATTGTCATGAAAAGATGTACCTGTTCTGCAATGATGTATGGGTAGATGGTAGACGTCATAGTTTCCTGCATATTGAATGAGTGGACCCAGGGTTTCCCAGAAGAACATTGCCCAAAGCATCACACTTCTTAAACCGGCTATTTTTGGTACCACGGTGCATCCTGGTGCCAACACTTCCCCAGGTAAACAACGCATACATACCCGGTTGTTCACATGGCGCAACAGGAAACGAGATTCATCGGACCAGACGACCTTCTTCGAATCATTCAAGGTCCAGGTTTATTTTTGTGTGCCCATTGTAGGCGCTTTAGATGGTGAACCGAGGTTAGCATAGGCACTCGGGGCGGCGTGCGGCATTTTCAGAGCAGCCCCATTTTCAGCAAAGTTCGATGTACTGTGTGTTGTGACACATTACTCCCGTCGCCAGCATTCAAATTAAGGAGGAGTTGCGTCACGATATCCTTTCTGTTGGCTCGTATCACATGGGATAGCCTTCGCTCATCTCTAGCATCGATGAGCCGTGGTCGGCCCACACCTTGCCGACGATTCTACCATGGCTGACCGTGAGCATCCCACAAGCCTTGCAGTCTCAGAAATGCTCTGACCCAGTCATCTGGCCATTTACATTTTGCCCTTTGTCAAACTCACTTAAGTCCGCTGTCTTTCCCATCTAAAGAATAAGAATAGCACTGATTAACGGAGCTCAATATCAGGTGTTATTTATATACAGTTTCATGGCGTTCACTCGTTCATAATATTTTGGCTCTTTGGTGTATAAACATTTGCCAAAGCTGTTGATTGTTTTACCCTTTCCGTATTTAATGATCTGTAACGATTTAAACTAAAAATGCGAATTATAATATTTCACTAGTATCAATCCAACTAAAAAAGAGTTTTCCAATTATCACTTTAAAAAAGGAGTTTTATTTTCCACCCACTTGAGGTTAGTGGGTAAATCACTGTTGTCAATGGAAACTTGCCACATTCCACCGCCAAAAGTTAAAATTTCTTGGATAAATACATTGTTTGCAATATTCGTTTCAAATTTTGGAATTCTAAAAATTTTCCACCATTAGAGGTCGCAATTATAGACTTAGGGAGATTCGGAAAGTGCAGATCGTAATATTTCATCAATATCTATCCGACACAAAGAAAATTCTTAATTTATCTCTAAATAAAAAAGTTCGATGTTTCTAGACACGAAAAAACGAAACTATTATCTCGTTTTCTTTTAAAACCAGATAAAAAAAAGTGAAAACCTAGCTCTCTCTCAAAGAAAACGATTTTAAGGCAATTTAAATTGAGACAATTTCACCTAGAAGGTATCTATGTGATAGCGACACTAGTAATGGAAATAATAATAAAAAAATTAAAGGTAATATTTATTACCTGCTTTGACACATTGCTTAGATGTACATATCTCTTGACAAGTACCTGCTTGCAGCAACTCTGAAATGAAGATGATACTTTTAAAATACATACTAACACAGCTGAAACACTGAAACATGCTTAGAAATTCGATAATACAAATAGGTTGTTCGCTTTTAAATAGAAAATGAAAATAAAATCCTAAACACAATCTCTCAAAGAGGTTAGTCATTCAAATTGAATGAAGAATACAATGGAATGTATCAAGAGCTAATTGTCATTAACTTCTCATGATTATATCTCACCTAGAAAATATTTTTGATAATTGTTTTAAATTAATTCACATATAGAGTAAGTCCTCGTTGTTATCCGGGGTTACGTTCCTAAAAAACCACTACTAACAAGTAAACCACGAACAGCGAGGACGTCTTAACTTGCGTGTACCACATTATCTCTCTTAAAAACAGACTACATAGTACAGGCATGAACATATACATACAGCAGTGGCTTACACACGATTTTCTTATGGGGAGGGTTAAAATTTAGAGAGTACGTCAGGAATTTTAAATGAATAACAATTTAAACAGAAAGCATATCAAGCAGTAAAATTTGATTCCATTGGTTTGGTTTTTAAATTACATTTTAAAATACCTGATTTAGGAACAGAAGTAGCAGGGCATCCATCTTCAATATTACAAGTTTTCGTGGAAAAAACTGTGAAAAAAAATAGGATTAATTAATATTGTGGGGAGGATCATATCACAGTTATATTAAACAACTTATCAGCATTTTGCCACATAATAAGAAATATACACAAAATAAGATAATTAGATGTATATTGAAAAAGAAAAAGTAAGACAATATCAAATATATTTTAATGATGTATATATATTCTTCAATAAGAAAATTGTATGTTTGTAGCATTCTATTTTATATTAGAAAACATTACACAGAATATAATGTTAAATCATCCAATCATAATACGAGATCAACTGGTTACACTAATCTAATTGTTCCACACCCTAAGAAAAGTATTACACAGACATATTATATATTTTTAGCACCGAAAGGTTTTAACAGTTTACCAGAAATAATAAAAAAATGAAATTAAAACATATAAATTTTCAAAATTATGAAAAATATGGATTGATAAAATTATTGATATTGAAATGATCCTTAAGAGAAATGAATAAATAATTGTATATTTGCTGTTGTATATAAATGTGATGAATATTGGTATTATTTATGAATCCACGGTCATTATAAATTGTAAAATTTAATTTTCACTTGCAAATAAATAAATTTTAATTATATTATATTTCTCATAAAATTGCAATTTCACATTCGACTTTGGTACTCTTGTGGATGGTTAATATTCTAAATATTACAAAGTATTTTGAAGTTACAAATAAATGTCTAAGAATATCATATATTTTCTTACTGAAAAAAATGTATAATTAAACAAACATATAAATTGTATTATAAAATTTGGACAGCTGAAATAAATTAAAATTTTTTTGTTATGCGTGAATCCAAATTGCATGAAATGTAAATTTACATGAAGTTCAAAATGTAATATTAAACTGAAATGAAATTGAATTGATTTTTATGTGCAACAATCAAGTTCAACGTTTTGCATCTATATATGTATAATAGAGAGTTTGTTTGCTTGTCAGTCTGTCTGTGTATCTTGTGTCTGTTTGTTCGACATCTCCTCCTGGGCGTCAGAGCTAAGACTACCAAACTTCGTCTACAGTTTTGCCTCACCGTAACTTAATGCAGTCAGGGATTCGATCCCATAAATTTTTGGTACAGTCGCTCAAAAAAGTATCCTAACACTATGGTCGATTACAGATTTAAAATAAACTTATCTGGCAACCTTCGTGTCACGTGACACGAAAGTTGCCAGATCACTAATTTATAAAAAAAAAATCGTTGCCAGATAGTTTTTTTTTTAATTCTGTAATCGACCATAGTGTTAGGATACTTTTTTGAGCGACTGTATACCCCCCAAAGGTTGGCCGTGAAGCGTCTGTCCATTGATAACTTAGCGAATTGATAACGTACTACTCCATTTATAACTTTCGACTTTCTATCCGTAAGTAGGGGACGGTAGTGTCCCCAGTGATTTAGTACACCTGCGGCGGGCGTAAACCCTACCCGTTGCAGATGGGAACGATCCCCAATCCTAGGTTGCTAGAATACATCGTTCGACCTTTACACCAAATTCGGGACAGTTCACCAGTGTCGCATTCAAGGTCAAATAGGGGTCGGAGTGACGAGCTAGAAATGAAGAAGTGCCGACGGCACCGATTAATTTCTAGTAAACAATATATTTTTAAATAAAATTAATCATTTTAATCGGAATTCGCTTTGCCGAAATTGTATTATTTGTCCTCTATGCCAGAAGGGAGGCAAACTGAGGCTCCCGAAGCTCCTCTGTGCGGCTCCCGAGACAATATTGGGTTTCACTGCCAATTTTCCTAAAATTTTATATTAACCCTTTGAGATCGGGGAGAGGAAACGATAGGCTTCCCGTAGACCCGAGAAGTGAAATTCAGAAGTATATCATTGAAATCGCCGTTTTCAATACATTACGAAGAAAACGAAAACATAAGCAAAACTTGTTTTAAACTAGTACGGATGATGCAACTGGACTCTTCATGCAGTACACACAAGTTACGCGCTTGCGGCGGTGGCGGAACATAACTAGTAACTGACTTTTGGTTAAACAAATCCCAGAAGCAAAGTATCCCAATCTTCCAAAATCTGGCTTCCGACTCCTCTCTGTTTTTGGAACAACTTACTGCTGTGAATCTCTCTTCTCTGTAATGAAATTTGTCAAAACATCGTGCTATTCTCACTAACATCCACCTCACTGAGCTTCTTAGAACAGCTTTGACATCCTACCAGCCAGATTTTAACCTATTATTTATTTATTTAAAGTTAATAGGTTAAAATCTGGCTGGTAGGATGCAATAAAAGCAAAAATGAAGAGTCCATCAAAGTTTTCGACCAGCAGAGATTAAACATATTCTGCTTTGGTGAGTAGGACTACTATATAGTTGTATTATTTATAAATACAACTTTAAAAGAAGATTTTCTGTGGCTCTTGAACATTCAAAAATGTATGAAAATATTTTATGTGACTCTTCGTATTGAAGAACTTGCCCATCCCTGCTCCATAAGTTCTGTTTCTCTTTTACAAGTTTAATTTATTTACCATGACTAGCTCTCTGGCCACACAAAAAGAGGTGGAAGGCCAGAGTCCGCCTAGACCTGCCTTTTAGACCCAGTGTGTGAGGGAAAATGGAACATTGTTCTGTTAAGAGATAGTATATTTTTTTTACATATAAAGTAAACATTTCTTTTAAGTTGGATAGGTGTTACGAAATACTACGATTTGAGCAATCCGAATCTTCCAAAATCCTACAAATACGCCTTCTAACGGTGGAAAAGTTCTAAATTTCAAAATATCTAACTAATATTACAAACGATGTATTTATCCTAAGAATAGTAAATTCTGGTGGTGGAATGTGAATGTCAAGAAATTTGGCATCAATGAGTTGACCCACAGTAGGAAGTGGGGGAGGGGAGAACGCCACTTTTGATTTTGAAAGATAATTTTTTTGTTTTTAGAGATAACAATTCTTTTTCAGTTGATAGGTATTGGTAAAAAATTACGATTCGAACTTTTTGAATCTCCCAGAGGCTATAATTGTGTCATCTAATGGTGTAAAATTTCAAAAATTGTAAATTTGAAACAATATTGTAAACGATGTATTTATGCTACAAATCTGAAGTTTTGTGGTGGAATTGTGATGGTCATTAAAATTCCTTTGGCAACAACTAGTTTATCTCTTACGCCCAGGACAAGTGGGAAACGCAAGTTTTAAGAGATAATTCGAAAACCCTTTTTGGGTTAGATTGGTATTAATGAAATATAATTTGTATTTCTTAAATTATATTAATTAACATCGTTATAAGTCACTAAATGTGGAAACAACAAAATTTTCAATGACTGTTGCAAATGATCTGTTTATTGTAGAATTTTTAAATTTCAGTAGTGGAGTGTCAACAGACATTCCACTGATAGCAACAATATGCTCCCTTTTCTCAGAGGGATGTGAGAATAGTGACTTTTTAAAATTAAGAAATAAAATGCATTTTTTTATGTTGCATATTTACTTATAAAATAGCATTTTCTTAGTTTCCCCCCATCATCCATCAGTTTGAATTAAAACTTTTCAGAAATGAAAAGTAGGTAAAGAAAAACTCCATTCTCTTTGAAAATGAGATACCCATATGTGCCAGAGGCGATATGCGTTCTTTTAGTTCTCTATTAAATAGTAAAATGCTATAAAGTAAGCCAGAAGAGCCAGTATGAATTACGTTAAAGAAAAATATTTAAAGCAAGGAATAGAAATGAAACTAAAAACAAAAAACCTATTACTTCATCATTATGAAAAGGTTTGGTGACTGTATAAGGATTTTGTTCCTTCACTTATTCAGTTAATGTTGCTTTAAGAATTGGGATTAGCCTACTGAAGTTCAATATAGTGAATTGTCCAAAGGTGCTTCGTACATTAGAAGATAATGACGTAAATATCTTTGTATATATACCATAAATAGAATAAAGGTGCACGACTAGCATTTTCCTGCTGGTAACTTGCGACCAAAATATTTATATCAGTGTGCCAAGTTGGCCATCAAAATGGCGGTTCTTCAGTTCGTATCAGTGTTTGAATTCGCATTAAAGTTTTAGAGTTTTATTTCTGTATCGTTGATTTTATTCAACATTACACGCCTCTTGGGTGTTTAGTTCAACACTTCTACCCCAAATATATCGTTGATAAAGTGACTTTAAACGTGCAAATTTTTCCAATTGTTAATAACTTCACCTCTCTACCACTGATGCATTTAATCCATCACATCTCTGTAATGTAAAAAATAAATATTTCAGAATAATCTGTTTTGGAAAATTCAGTTACTCAAATTAAAAAAAAAAGCAATAGGAAATCCCTAAATATGAAAGCGAAAAACGCTTCCTTTAGTTCTGGTATCGACACGTTACCAGCAGATCCTTTAACTCTTGTAGGTTACGTGGATGAGTCGCCGCAGATCGAAATACCGTTCCAACATAAACCACACATGCTCGGTTGGATTGTTGTCTGGGACATTTGGAGGCCAGGGTAATACCTGAAAGTCTTCCTCATGTTCTGCAAACCATTATCGAACAATCCTGGCAATGTGGCATGGTGCATTATTCTGCTGAAAGAAGGCACTACTAGAAGGGAATGCCATTGCTATGAAAGGATGTACCTGGTTTGCAAATGATGTTTAGGTATAGTAGACATCATAGTTTCTTGCACATGAATGACTGGACCCAGGGTTTCCCAGAAGAACATTATCCAAAGTATTACACTTCCTTCACTGGCTTGTTTTCGTCCAAAGTGGTCTGAAGGGAAAGCCTGTTGTCATGTGATTCGGGCTGTGCCACCGGAGGCCTATCAGATCAGAGTCTGTTAGCGCGCGAAGCACGTTTCTGTTGCTGTGCAGAGCAAGTCGCCATTCGTGTTAAGAATTGCCTTTGCTTAATATATAATAAGTAATCATTATAGTCATCATGACTCGTAAGTGTTAGGTACTGTAATAAAAGTGAATCACTACATGCAAAATTTACGTTAAAAAGACGATGATGTGAAACAGCTATGGTGAAAATAATTACTACGGGAAGATTTAATTCCCAGCAACGAGAGTGTCATTGTGCCATATAACACTTTGAGGATTTGTTAAAATTTATGCTATAATTGGATTTGGGTCAAAAATGCCAATAACGTGGAGTTTATTTTATTAGAAACTGAAAAGCTTCTATCTCAGGTAAAAGCTTATGCTCTTATAAGTAATAATTCATCATATACTGCTTATGTTGATAATGCTGAAATCCCCAAAATTAAAATTTGTAAAATTGTGATGTTTATATATTGTTTCAAATCTTGAAATGAAATGCTTCATCTACATGTGACGAATAAAAATGAAGCTTTTAATAATGTTACGTTAAAGATTAATTGAGTTAAAGATGAATATTTAAAGCAAGGAATAAAAATGAAACTGAAAGCAAACAACATCAATAAATACTGTATATATATATATTGATGTTGAACGCATGATATGGTAATCATTGCATTTTTACCATAAACTCGGTTGTTAAAAATGATTTTCGAACCACAGCAAACGCCACTGGTTATTGCATTAACCAAAATGTTAAACTATTTGAAAGGCATTTCATTTAGAGAGAGTGCATAGAATTAACTCTGTTTCTTTTATCATCCAACAGTTAATAAAATTTAATGACAATATCATTATGCATATTTTTCCAATATGATTCTTTTGCCGAACATACTGTTTATGCAATCTTCAGCTTCATGTGATTTTGCACAATATTAAGGAATTATATTCCTTCCATATTCTCAGATATTAAACCTCAGTATACGCTATGCAATGCTACCATTTTTCTTAATGATAACCTGCGAGGGTTATATTTTTTGTGATTATGAAACACTCCTGGGTGTTGCGCTGAATTCTGTAACTATTTTATATGCCAATTTAGTATGATATAAGATTCAGTAAAGCAATAATATAGTGCTCATGTATTTCTTTCACAAAAATTTCCCTGCTCTACTAGTCAGTATCAATCATCAACGCAAGTCATCGCAAACAGCATTTAAAGCATACCCTATAATTAAGTTAAAATTGGCATTGTTACGACAGATGAACGTGCTGCAGTGACTTTATGAAAAACGTGACAAGAACTCTCGCCTATGCTTCTGCGTGAGAATTATGTAACAAACGAATTGGAACATAAAGCCGATCTGAAAATTTTAAGAAATTATAGAATTGTAATGTTAGAGTTGTGGATTTGTGAAAAGAGGTTCAGCACTAGTGCGTCTGAAATAACATAAACCAGTGTCTCGCAAACTGTGTGCCGCGAGAAATTTTCAAATTGACACTTTTTCAAATTTTTTCATTTCAAATTCCAAAGATTTCATTTTGACTTGACTTGTGTTATCGACGTGCTATAATAAAAATCTTTCAGATTTTATCAACTGGGATCTTGTAAGTATTTATCAAGCTTTTTCCAAATTTTGGTATAAATTTTTGATTATTTCAAGCCATAGAATGGACAAATATTTAAAACAAACACCGAGTTATGAATTAAAGAACGAGAGCAAATCTTCAAGTAAAACCAGGCTGATGACTTCAACAAAGCGCAAATATGATGACGATTATATGGAGTTTGCTTTTATTCTTTTTTAGGTGTGCCGCGGAAAAAAAATTTGATTCAGTGTGCCGCGGAAAAAAAATTAGATTCAATGTGCCGCAGAGTAAAAAGGTTTGCGAGACACTAACATAAACAAAGGAGATAGTCAAAACTAATAAGAAACCTGTGAAGGAGACTAAAAAGAAGACAAAATTGTGTAAGATAAACAAGGAATCGTTTATTCATTTTATCTCTGAAGTTATGAAGGACATTGTCTAAAAATTAAGAGGTTAACTGTCATCAATTAAGTAGACAGAGTAGTTTTAACTGTTCTGTAAGAAAAGATTATTACTTTATGTAGGATATTATTTAATTTCATCCATGTTTTTGTAATAAATTGCACTCTTTTGTAATTTGTATTGTAAAAATATTTGCTTATACCCACGCTCAGTACTCATCCATTATAAATTTATAATATTTCTTATGATTATGAAACACTCCTGGATGCTGCACCAAATTCTCTAACTATTTTTATATGCCATTGTATATGGTAATAACCTTCAATGAGACAATAACATATTGCTCATTCATTCTATTTCTCGAAATTTCACTGTGCTACTGCTATGTGTCAATGATAGACATTGTTTGTCGCAAACTATTTTTTGGAGCATACACTATGATTTAGTTAACATTGGCATATTTGATGTGGATTTCAAATATTTATTTCTCTTGTAGTTACTATCATCAGTATATGGTATTGAATGTTATTCTCCTTAACAAGCTGAATGGGTTATATTTCTAGTTATTACGGAACACTCTTCAATATTGCACTGAAATCTGTAATATTTTCATATATTTCTCTTACAAACTATGCAAGACAATAATAACATAGTGCTCACTATTTATTATGTTGTGCTTATTAATTTTGACTTGTCTGCTAGTATATCTCAATGATAGATATCAGTGCGTCGCAAACTCTTCTTTGAAGCTTGCGGTTTGTTTCAGTTATCATTTTTATATTTGATGTGAATTTCAAATATTTACTTTTTTTGTTGGATGTATTGTGTAGTCAAAATATTTAGCTCTAAATAATTCAAAGTAATATTTGTGTTAAATTTTTATGTCAATGTGTTGTTAAGCAAGTCTTTCGTTTTGGTGTTTGTATTGGGTTTATTTTAATTATGTGATACTGATAATTTGAATCGAAGTAAGAATATAATTCTAGTCTTATTAATAAAATAATAAAATTGCACTAATGATTTGGTCAGCTGCGAATGAATTCTGATCTCAGTAGCTTTTTTCTCAGAACATAAACTATGGGTTGGGTTGTTTTACTTCTGAGTGGCACTTTTTTGCACACAATGGACTAAATGGCCAGGTCACAAGGACCCTGAAGACTCAGAGAAGGTTGGGGGAGGTGACCCACAGGAACAGCTGTTAGGAGACAGATGATAGCCTCGTGTCAAGGGCATCCAGTGTGTTCTTTAACGTGCACAGGGTATGGCTCTCCCGCACACGGGGCCACGGCTTAACATCCCATCCGATGGACGGCGGCTTTTCAAGCCCATCGGTGTCCCCTACTGACCGTGGGCAGGGCAGGGAGTTTTGTGGAGATAAATATAAACGCTTCCCCAGCTGGGACTTGAACCTGGGAACTGCAGATTACGAGCCTGGCGCGCTACAGACTGAGCCACCCCCACATAAACTATATGAAATTTAAAAGTTTTATATGAAATGTAACGATACTTATAGTGACAGGCTGTATATGTTATATTTATCAATATTGTTAAACCCTATATGAAGTTAGTACTAATATATTTTGCTAACCTGAGAATAGATATTTATCTCTTCCAATATGTTTCCAAATGTAGCTCATATATTTCGTTTCAAAAAAATTTTACAATTTAAAAGAAAAAAAATCAACAAAATTTTCCTTTAAAATTCAAATGTATTCCTCTTTTTTATAATACCGTTTACAATTAAATATCATTAATAAAAAATATGCGAAATTATGTTTAGATAATATATTTATTGAATATTTTTGACATCGAGAAATGAGGGTTTTTGATGTCTGTGAAATAAAATATTTCCAGCAAGAATGAAATGCTTCTCTCGCATTTATGATAATTTGCTTTATAATTGATATTTGATTCAATTCAGTAAAGGAAATGAAATCATTTAAATAAAGCGCATATCGAATAAGAAACTAATCAGATCCGCTCAGGTAAAGCTATGATGCGATGCACGGCCCCCACTTCTGACATCATTAGCCATGCCGATCACGTGACATTAGATTACGTGACATCATTAGACCAGGGTCTTATGCAAATCGTGACTATTACATGACATCATTAGACCAGGATTAGATTACGTGACATCATTAGACCAGGATATTATGCAAATCGTGACAATTACGCGACATCATTAGACCAGGGTCTTATGCATACGTGACATCATTAGCCATGCCGATCACGTGACATTAGCCATGATTTCCTTTCAGACGGCTTTGTTTCGTCCCAGGGTATATCCTGGTGCCAACACTTCCCCAGGAAAACGACGCACACGTACCTGGCCGTCCAGATGGTGCAACAGGAAACGAGATTCATCGGACATTCTTCAGATGACATTCAGATGACATTCTTCATTCATCATTCAGATGACATTCTTCCAATCATTCAAGGTCCATTTTTGATGCTCGCATGCACGTTGTAGGCGCTTTCGATGGTGAACCGGAGTTAGCATTGGCACTCAGAGCGGCCTGTGGCTACACAGCCCCATTTTCAGCAGGGTTCGATGTACTATGTGTTGTGACGGTGTCACGAGAGAATTACACAGGAAAAAATTACATGGAATAAAATTACACAGCAAAAATTACACAAGGAAGAAATTACACGAAGAAAAAAATTACACCTAGTACAAAATTTGTAGTCTCCGTTGGCAAATTCGTCATTTTGTAACTATTCAGTTTAACCCAGAGGCAGGGCCAGATGAAGGCCAACTGATGCCCTAAGCACAGCCCAACAATGGTGCCCCCTCGGCCCTTCCATCGCTTAACTGACGAGACATTAAGACTCAATAAGTGCTGAAGTTATAAGTAGGCAAAATTCAATAAGCATTATTTTGTATCTTTTGATCCATGTATGCTGAAATGCTATGTATCTTCAAGGTTAGACAGCAATGGAATAAAAGATCGATTCTTTCTGTAGAAAGAGGATTTTCAATATTAAAAAGTGTGTTCTCGAGATCACGTACTTGTGAGTTAAGGGCATGATAGCTAAGGGGGAATGCTCTGTGGTGCCACCCTCTACTTCTCTTGGTGCTCCTAAGCACGTGATTACTCTGCTTAATGGTTAATCCAGCCCTGCCCAGAGGTTCCAGTGGATGTATGTTTTTCATTTATCACAATCTTCTGCGCAAAGTAAATGAATGCGGATTGAAATCTTTATATGAATCTAATCAGTCATTTGCGATATACATTAAAATGTTATTATCACTTGCCCTATTACCAGAAGAAGAAGTGCTTTAAGCATTTTTAGAAGTTGCTGATCTGTTCTCTGATTTAAACGAATATAATGAACAAATCGAGCAAATTCTCCTTTATTTCGAACGTACAGTCGCTCAAAAAAGTATCCGAACACTACGGTTGATTACAGAATTCAGAAAAAATATCTGGCAACGATTTTTTTTAGAAATTAGTGATCTGGCAACCTCGTGGTGACAGGCTATTCAAGTGACAGGTCTCGTGTCAAGTGACACGAAGGTTGCCAGGTCACTAATTTCTAAAAAAAATCGTTGCCAGATAGTTTTTCTGAATTCTGTAATCAACCGTAGTGTTCGGATACTTTTTTGAGCGACTGTACATATGTTCGTGGTCGACAGCTCAGGAACGGCACTTACAGACAACCTCTGTTTAATATTTCTATTTGGAACCATAGACAATCTGCAGCCAACTGTATAGCAAGGACTACAAATTGTATCGAAGGATGGCATTGCGGACTTCAATCACTTTTTCAGTGTTCCCATCCAACTGTTTAAAAATTTCTGGACAACATCGTTAAAGAATTATCCTTACAACATACAAACTATTTGCAGCATTTAACTGGTCAACAAAACCCCGGACGTGGTAGGTTACATTTCTTTAAAACAACGTATTTCAAATATTGTACAGGATTACGACTCTAATAGACGATTGGATTTCTTGCGTTGCATAGCTCATATGACTTAGTGTTTTTTTATTTGATGTTTTATATTTAAATTTAATTTTATCTATGTATTTTTTAAGTGAAAATATTTGTAATTATAGGAAAGCTTAAGTATTTGATATGACAACCAAATAATTTAATAAATTTTAAATAAAAATTGAATAGCGTAATTTTTATGTATTTTTTTCCATGTGTAATCTCATATATATATATATGAGATTTTTTATTCCTGGTAAAAGTAATGTGAAGTATGAATCTTTAGTTGACTCTTCTGATGTTTTGCTCCCACCATTACGCATCAAACTGGGGCTTATGAAAAGCCTTGTAAATGCTATGGATAAAACTGGTAAAGGGTTTTTGCATTTGAAGGAAAATTTTTCAAAACTAAGTGATGACAAACTAAAAGAAGGATCTTTGTTGGTCCTCAAATCAGAAAGCTACTGAATGATACTGTCTTCGAAAAGACACTGAATATGAAGGAGTGCGCTGCATGGAAATCCTTCACGTCTGTGGTCCAGGGTTTTCTGGGGAATCACAAAGAGGAAAACTACCATCAGCTTATTCAAGATCTTCTCAAAAACTATGAAAATCTTATCTGCCGAATGTCTTTGAAGATCCATTTCTTGAACTCACATCTCGACTTCTTTCCCCAAAACTTAGGAGCTGTCAGTGATGAACAAGAGGAAAGATTTCACTAGGATATCCGAACCATGGAGAAGAGATACAATACATTGCAGGTGGGACAAAGCAATGATGGGTGACTACTTCTGGTTCTTGCAGAAGGAAGATACGTCAGCACATGAAAGACAAAAATGAACTTCTTGTAAGTATAAAAGATCCTTTCCCATGTTTTCTTATTTTCTGTTTCAATATTATTTCATTTGTTACTTTATATTCAGTGGTCTATAACTATGATGTTTCAATTTTTTTTCTCTGTAATCATGTAATTAATTAATTAATGAGTTTTAAGTTGAAATTTAATAAAATAGTCACATTTATTTTTATTTCTCATATATGTGTATTCACTGACATTTGAAATGCGTCAATCTGTAATTTAAAAAAAAACTGTATGTGCTGCAGATTTTTCACAGCCATATTTGAATTCAGCACCCCAAAATTAGTTAAAAACATCCCATTTGAACAATGATATAAAACAAGAAGTTTCAGTTTGTTGTCTAATGTAATTAGAAGATTGTTTTTCATTGAATGGCAATTTGACTGTACCTTCACAGTATAAAATTCTTATGTTACGTTTTAATTGAGTAAATTATTATATAATTAGTGAGCTGTGAAATATTTGCCGGGATAGCTGCATTTTTAAATAAATCGTTTTGTATTAAATTATAAACTGTATTTCCTAAGAAGGACCAAAGTTTAACTTTTGATAATGTTTTGTGCAGCATTCGAAATTTCGAAGCTTTGCTTTCCCTGCCGAGCAAGTAAAGGGGCCTGATGAGCCGCTTCTGTGGAAGGAGTGAGCTAAGGGAACCAACAATCTGGGATCAAGGGCGAGGGGGAGGGGCAGGTTCCCTTGGCGGGGTTGGCAGCCTAGGTCACAGAGGCGGAACCCTAAGTAGCTTTATTTAATATATTCACTTTCCAGCCGATAAGCCATTGTAGCCTTACGGGTCAAATGATAAATAAATGTACGTTTACTTTTATAAATAAAAGTCAGGTTTCGAAAGAAAAAAAAATTCTTACAAGTAGAATATATAAGCATTTATAGACGTCTATAATGTTTTTGATTTTCGTTTGCTGATTTTGAACCGCAAAATTAGCGAATTTATATTTCTTGAAGACTTATCCTACCTAATCAAGGATTTAATTCCATAATCAGAGAGGACTTAATCCAAGAATGGTGCCGATAAATATAGACGATTGTAAGTGACAGGGCACCAAGCTAGTTCTAACTATGATAGAATGATGGGGAGCTCTGAAAATTTCTCCTTGGAGATAATCCGCGTCGTGAGATCTACAAGGGCTAGAAAAAGTGAAAATTGACGTTTGGGAGTATTTTGGGTTGTACATATCGAAAACTAAGAAATTTCGTATCCGAATGGTTCTTCGAAGTCAAAGCTCAAATTTAGACCTACCAGTACTACATCTCTAAAAAATGTTTTCTATGGGTATTTTGATCGTATAGCACAGACACTTTGTGAAATTTGGGATATCGCATGTACAGTCGCTCAAAAAAGTATCCGAACACTATGATTGATTACAAAATTCAGCAAAAATATCTGGCAACGAATTTTTTAGAAATTCGCGATCTGGCAACCTTCGTGTCACGTGACACGAAGGTTGCCAGATCGGATATCAACCATAGCGTTCGGATACTTTTTTGAGCGCCTGTACTCAAGGTCATAGCTCAAATTTTATCTGTTGGTACTAGAGAGCTCGAAATTTACGACTAGGAGTATTTCAGGTGTTAGATCTCAGAAACGTTGTGAAAATTTGGATCTGATGGGTCATTCGAGTTCAAAGGTCAAATTTCGATGTAGCTGTGCTAGAGAACTAAACATTGGTCGACAGTGGTTTAGCAGATTATAGACATTAGCGATTGTAAGAAATTTGAGATTCGGGGTCGCGTTCAAGGTCAGATAGGGGTCGAAGTGATGGTTTAGCACTCAAGAAGCGCCTGAAGAATTGATTGATTTCTAGTATCATATATAAAACTGATTAATTGGCGAAAGAGTATACAGTGAACTTCCTTATGAATATGCTGTAAATTTAACTTACCTTTCATATCTAATCGATCAAGCACTATTAGTCCACATATACAGATAATCAAGAGAACTGTCGTAATTAACAAATATCTGAATATCTTTAAATTTCGAAATCGTGATGCAGGATATCTGAAAATAACAAAGGTACATCTGAGTTTTCTACAATTTAATACAACATAACGAACCACTATAATAAAACTAGATTAAAATGTTTTTACTTTATAACAAACTGAAATTCCTATACAATACACTACTACTACAGAATCAGCCATGGGGCATCTGGCTACTGTAGACCAATTGTAACAAGGTCCTGTTTGATATTGTCTCCCCACCGCATCCTAGACCTCCCCCTCTTTCGGAGGCCTTCAGGCACATTGTTCATAAACCCCATTCGCTAATCTATTTTTATGCATACAGCAACAATGGTCAAACCAGTAAAGTCTCTCTCTGCGCAATATGCTGCTCAAAGGAGGTTTCTGTCTCCTTTGCCTAACCTCATCATTACTTACAAAGTTGAACTACCTAATGCCCAAGATACTGCGTAAACATCTAGAATCAAAAACATCGAGTTTCCTGTTATCTTGCTTACAAAGGGTTCAAGTTTCACTACTATAATTAATTCTATAAATAACCAAACTATTATACAGTCTAATTTTAGTCTTTAGGTGTATACGCCTATTTCTCCACACTCTCCATAGATTCTTAAAAGTCCCAGCAGCAATCCCTATTTTTCTTTTCATTTCATGCCGCAAATCACCAGTATCTATTCCATAGCTCCCAAGATAATTAAACTGAGACACTTGCTCAAGAGTGCAACCATTTAGAGTAACTGAAAGCTTTATGTTAGGACTAGTAGAATGTTGATTAAGGATATTCCTTCAGTTCTTTCTTTAAAATATGAGCTCCAATACCTTATCACCCAAATAATTTTGCTTCCTCTGCTGGGATGTAATTTAATCAGATCGTGTAAAGACCCTCAATATCAAACAATCTCAAATCAACCGACTGGTTAGAAAAGAATGCTTTGAAAACCATCATTGTCGTAAAGTATCCAAAATCTTAGAATATTTGGAAACTATTGATTCATATAGGAATGATTTGGAAAGATATTCCACATAACTAGTAATATACTAGCTTACTACATCAGAGAACCAGTTATTAAGTGACTCTTAAATATTTCAATAAGGACCATTCAACCCTCTCAACGAACATGCATACGTTTTACTTTTCTGTCAAAATATCAGCTCACTAAACTGTGAGGCCATTGTTACGTTTTCATGATTTGTTTTTATTTTCGAAAATAATGTTCGTCTAAAAACGTCTACAAAAATTTATTTTTTAAACTTGTGCGTAACTTTTGTGCAGACAATAAACTAAAAAGCCAGGTCACAAGAACGCCAAAGACTTAGGAACTGGCAGCTCAGTCGGTAGCGCGCCAGGCTCGTAATCTGTAGTTCCCAGGTTCGAGTCCCAGCTGGGTCAGCGTTGAGATTTATCTCCGCAAAATTTCCCCGCCCTGTCCACGGTCAGTAGGGGACACCGATGGGCTTGAAAAGGCCGCCGTACGTCGGATGGGACGTTAAGCCGTGGCCCCGTGTGTGGGAGAGCCATACCCTGTGCACGTTAAAGAACACGCTGGATGACCTTGACGGGAGGCTACCATCTGTCTCCCAACAGCTGTTCCAGTGGGTCCCCTCCCCCCAACCTTCTCTGAGCCTTCGGGGTCCATGTGACCTGGCCATTTAGCCCATGGTATGCAAAAAAGTGCCGCTCAGAGGTAAAACAACCCAACCCGGAGTGGCATGCCGCTCTAAGCAATGGCTCTTGATGTCTTTTTGTTCAAGATTCAACTCTGAAAATTTTTTAATGATTCTGATTAAAAGCAAAGACTAAAACAAGTTGGCAGAGGGTAGTTTGAAAGCACTGATCCATTTAAATATTCTAAATGCATTCCAGATTTTATTAAATTGGCTGAGAACACTTAAAGTCGTCATACTGATGAATGGCATATTTTCCCAATAATTCTTTTTCATAGAATAAATAATATTGTATGTGCTTAAGGTTTTATTTTTGTTAATAAAATGATCTTCGGTTTGTTTTCTCGTGTTATGGTTCTTGACCAAATAAAGATTATAATTTGCGACTCTTAAAATTTGTTGGTGTATTTTTTTCTTGCTATTTTGAATCTTGACCCAAAAAAGATTCCCTCCCCTGGGCTAGAAACTTAGCATACTGAACAGCTTTAAAAAATAGATGGAAGCCTCAATCATAATCAACCAGCATATCCTTTAATATGCTTAGGGTAAGTTTCACCCCCACACAATTCATCGCTTAGCCTCCAATTTGGTTGACGGTAGTCATTTCAAGCCCATAGAGGCAAGAGAGCAGACAAATTCTCAATCACAGGTTCAGATCGGATTCGAACCTGGTGCTACCGATTGAGCCAAGTCCTATACTCCAAACAATATACCTCTGTATCAGTGCTGTCCAACGTCTCTAAGACCGCGGGCCATTTTTTCTTTTGTCAATATTTCGCTAGCTAAAAAAAAGAATAGGATCTAACCTGTCCTATACTTATATCACCAAATACCCACAATCAAAACAGAGATCAAAATGATCTTTTCTTTAGCGATTAGTTTTGTCTGGCAAAATCCTCGCCATATGCATGCGCAGTGAGAGCAATTCGTGCTGTGGTTAGCTGCTACTTATTACTGCAGCTTCATAAAAACCTTTATTTGATGACGCCGCACCGCTCTTAAAAGGTTTCAGAAGTTTGCCGATCGGCTTTAGAATGTTTTGTGAACTTTATAGAATTAGTAAGCTGAAGATTACATATCAAATAAAGTAATATAGTTGACAAAAATTATAAGGTGGATTACAGATATTTATTTAAAATTTCAAGTAAAAACTTAATTTTGTCCGCGGGGCCACAAAAATCGTTGTGCGGGCCGCTAGTTGGATAGCGCTGTTCTATATCATATGTAAACGATTGTGAGTGACTGACTGATGGCTTACTGATCTACTGAAAGAGGATCACGTTAACTCTATGATGCAGAAATGGTATAGGTCTGAAAATTTGCACATGGAGGTAATCCGGGAAAAAATCTGAAATTCGACGTCCTTCGTGTCCTTCAAGGTCATATTGAGGTCACGTAGTGGCCAAACCGTGATCTACGAGTGCTAGAAATGTGCAAATTGGTAGCTGGGGGCTTTCGGGTTGTAGGACTCGAAGTTACCAAATTTCGCATCTGGAGGCTTCTTTGAGGTTAAAGATCAAATTTAGATCCACCAGTGCTAGAAAGCTAAAAATTGGTTTTGGGGGATATTTTGAGTCGTAGAGCACAGAAAGTTTGAGAAATTACGCATGCGATGGATCTTTGAAGGTCAAAGGGGTGAGTCCTTTGAGGTCAAATTCTATATACAGGTGCTAGAGAGCTAAAATTTGGTGAACAGGTAAGGTGCAAATCAGAAATGAGAGGAATTTTCAGATCTGGTGTTGTGCTCCAGGTCAAGTAGGGGTCAGAGTGACCAACTGAAAATTAAGAGGTGCCTCGGCATAGCTAAGTTTGGTCGTCCTCACCTGGTCATGTGGAAACCTCACCTGCATCGGATTGATCTCGGTGGTAAAAGCACGTGTATGGAGTGAGAAATCCTTGGCGTTATCATGGGGAATCCTACCATCACATGTACACCTTTACCAGAGGTTTCATCATAATGGGGCTGGTTGGTCCCTGCATCGCATCACGGTGAAAACGCAATGGGATACAACAACTGTTGGCCGAATTTGGCAATAGTGGTTGGAGGAAGGTACGTGCACCACCATAGTGGGACTGGGGCATGTAGATGGACGTCCGAATGCCTTGATCGCCGCAGTAAACAACAAGTCGTAGCAGCGCCAGAATCCACAGCGGATGACATTCGACGTGGTGTACATGCAGCTACAGACATCCCTGTGTCGACACGGACTGTGAATCGCAGGTTGGTTGATGTAAGTTTGCGCTCTCACCAGCCATTGCAACAACTGCCACTCACTTCAGTACACCATCGCACAAGGTTGCAGTGGTGCCGCACCAGACATGAATGGTGGGAAGAATGGAACCATGTCATTTGTATTCAGCAACGCATCTCGCTTCTGTCTCAGTGCCGACGATCGCCGATTGAGAGTCTGGAGATATCATGGTCACTGGGCTGATCAGCAGCGCCACAATCCACAGCGGATGACATTCGACGTGGTGTACAGGCGGCTATAGACATCCCTGTGTCGACACGGACTGTGAATCGCAGGTTGGTTGAGGCAAGTTTGCGCACTCGCCAGCCATTGCAACAACTGCCACTCACTTCAGTACACCATCGCACAAGGTTGCAGCAGTGCCGTACCAGAAAAGAATGGTGGGACGAATGGAAACCATGTCATTTGTATTCAGCAACGCATCTCGCTTCTGTCTCAGTGCCGACGATCGCCGATTGAGAGTCTGGAGACATCGTGGGATACAACAACTGTTGGCCGAATAAAACAACTGTGGGCTGATCTTGTTGCCAATCCATGAACGTCATACGGCTCCTCGGCTTGGTGTCATGGTTTTGGGTGTTATCAGTTTCGACAGCCGTTCACCGCTCGTACACAGAGTGTAACAATGACAGCATGACGATACGTCAAGAGGTACTGCAGTCTGTTTTGTTGCTGTATCTCCGTGTTATCCCTGATGCTCTTTTAACATGATAGCACCTGCCCGCACATTACCAACATCAGTAGAAAGACTACACTAATTTAGACTCGCAGGTAAGTTTCGTCTCATTTCGCGCATTCCTTCATGGTGTGCATACAAGGCACTCCATGAAGGTTCCTTCAAGGTGTCTAGGTGCTGCCTTGGTCTGCGAAATTCAGACTTCTCCCCAATATAGAATATGTGGAATGTCATTGGCCCATTTTAAATTGATTCCATTGCAATTGATTAAAGCTTCAAAAAACCTTACACAGAATTCAAATATCACATTTATATTGCGAACAACTTGTTATGACAGTTGTGATTTAACTTTTTGTAGTAAATTTTGAAAACTAGCAAAAGTTTCGTTTAAATGTTTCAGCTTGCATAATCTTTAAATATTAGATTAATATTATAGAAAATAGAGATTTGGAGAGCTCTGACCAAGATCTTCAATTTATGTCTAGTAACTTTTTTCCTCGTAAAAATCTTTTTTTTTTCAAAGTTAGGTATATTTGAATGTGGCTATTCGTTCACTTAACATGAAAGTTTCCGGACACTTTTTGCATTATAGTGTATAATATGATGAATATTTTCATTTAATTTACTTTTTCCGGATAATTGAGAATGATTCATTAACTTTATAATTAAGATTTGCTAAAAATATTTAATTCCTTTGCAAATTTTACTGAAATTCAAAAAAAACGCATAAATAAAAAAAAACAATTCATCTTTATATTATTGAATTATTATATATGTTGTGACTGGTCAGCCTACTCTGGTGAATAAAAATATATTTGAAAAAGTACTGATTATAAACTAATAGCCGATTACCTTAACTACTAAAATAAATTATTATTTGTAAAATACAGCTCTGCATGTTTATTTTTCTCGGTGTACTACGATAATTTTAGATTCTCAAAAGTACGTCGTGGATTCGAAAAGGTAGCGAAATCTAAAGGTTGCATAACTACACGAAAGAATTACTTCGGCAGCAACAGATTTTGAAGGTACGCATCAATTCGATTGATGAATGCTGGATGCTTCTTAGTAGTGATACATTGACACTACCAACAAGAGGGTCGGGGTTAGCTGAATCTAGCGCGCCAGTCTCATAATTTGTAGTTCCCAAATTCGTGCCTCACCTATGCCAGCGTTGAGATTTATCTGCACTAAACATCCACTTTGCTGTCTGTTAGTAGTGGACACCAATGGGATTGGACGCTGTCCGTCGGATGGACATTAAAATGTGGCTCAGTGCACATGATGTGGTTAAAACCTACCAATTAGACCTTACCTGGTCTAGTGGTTAACGTATCTGACTACTAAGACCAGCGGGCATGTCCTTCTGTAAGTGTTTGTGTGTTGTATGATAACCCAAGACAAGCCTGATGCAACTTCTAGGTTATCTCCGTCCTTTGCGTAGGAAAGTACCTTCTTCCATTAAAAAAAAGTGCCTCTTAGATCGATTAAAAGGTTTCTTAGAGGTTTAAAAGGTTTTTTAGTGGTTTAAAAGGTTTCTTAGAGGTTTAAAAGGTTTCTCTTAGAGGTTAAAGAGACCAACCCAACAACTAACAAGTTGCTACTGAAATTTGAGGAAATTTTCTACAAGGATATTCCATACGTTGCAGACTGCTTAGGGGCCATGAACCATCGAAGAGTATTTGATCATTTTAAAACGTTTACTGAAAAACATAACGCATTTAACGATGTTTGAGTTGCATCATATTTAACTGCAGCTTCGTCAAACAAATCTGCCATGCTGCACGCAGAGTTCAACAATAGAACGAATGTGTAACGTCCCAACTTCTTAGAATTTAGAGGATAATAAACTAACTGCACTTGACATTTCTTGGTTGTATCTGGAAATTCTGTAAGGAACTTTATTACACAAGTAATTGGTCCCTTGGAACCCAATGGTATATAATATAAACGTTATTTCTAAGTAGGGGCACATTAGTTAAAGAAATTGTTTTTGAATATTTCGAAAAGAAGGACGAGTGAAAGGTCGAAAATATCTCTTTAATGCAGACAAAATATTAGATAAAATTTCTGAGTTGCCATAAACTGAATTATATCTTCCATAGTTGAACGGTTTTTGGTGTCCATAAATCTTTCCCAACTCCCGTTTAAAGCAGAAGAATTGTTCATTTTATGTTCTGCTTCTGGCTATAGTAAGCAGTAGTTGTTGTACACGAGATATCCAATATCACATAGCTGGAGCGACGTGCACCACAGCATGACCATCGTTTTTTGCATTAAAATCGCACTTCAGGCTACGGAAAGTTTAACGATATTAAATAGATAACACTACAGAATCAAACATTGAAAATTCGAAAAAAAGCAACTAAAACATTTTTTTCATTTCTAAAATATTTGCCCAATTTTCTAGGAAAAGATTTAGTAATAACGGACGAGTAAAATTTTAGAAACAAGGAAAACCTGGTTAATTCGAAATTCGTAAAAACATTATAACTATCTATTAAGTAAAAGCACATACATAAAATGCATAAATAGATATGGCTAATGTCAAAATTATTTGTTTTCAAAATTGAACACAAAATTATATTTCACTGAAATACAATAGAAATATTAAAATTATCGGTAATACAAGCTCTTAATATCACAAGGGTATAAAATATTCAAAGCAAATCACCAAATGCTATTAGAAAAAGAAGACATTTAAATTAGTGACTAATTTTGCCCTGTTTCACTTCTGGAGATTCCTTATCGATATGCTGCAGTTCCCAGGTTCGAGTCCCAGCTGGGTCAGCGTTGAGGTTAATCTCCGCAAAATTCCCCGCCCTGCCCACTGTCAGTAGGGAACACCGATGGGCTTGGAAAGACCGCCGTCTATTGGATGGGACGTTAAGCCGTGGCCCTGTGTGCGGGAGAGTCATACCCTGTGCACGTTAAAGAAAACGCTGGATGGCCTTGACGGGAGGCTAACATCTGTCTCTCAATAGCTGTTCCAGTGCGTCCCCTCCCCCAACATTCTCTGAGCCTTCGGGCTCAATGTGACCTGGCCATTTAGCCCATGGTGTGCAAAAAAGTTCCGCTCAGAGGTAAAACAACCCAACTCTTATCGTTATGTCTTTTATGACGTTATTAAACTTTTCATATATTGCCCGTGTCATGTTTTCTGCTCTTGGCAAGTATCAGTGGGGTATGTCCAAATTTGCCAATGGATTTTTCTTGATCGCTAGTGGCATCATCAATGCATCATTATCATCTTCCTTTCCGATATCGTGATTGTTTAATAGTTATTTTCGGAACTGCCCTATTTCTACGAATAGAATTTTTTTCAAATTATGCAAGTAAAAATATACTCATATTATGTGCAGAGAGCTGATTGTTTTTCGAAATAACAAGGGTTTTGGATTATTAAAGAACTTTTGTTTGGAATTTGCTTATTCGGTCTTAAACGAAATTTCGAATTATACAAAAATTTCGAATTAAAGAGTTTCGAATAAACCAGTTTTTGCTGTATACCTTTTTAAGGAAGCTGCTATTCCACCAGTAGCGTAGCATAAGACTAGATCAGTAGTTACCAACGGGGCAACCGTTTTCCATGGTAACGTTTTAGAAATCCAAGGGGTTGTTTAGTGTATCAAATTGATAACAGGGGCCTTATCAGTTTCAAACTTTTTTTACAGGAAAAAATATATAATGCAGATGAATCTGAGTGAAAATATCAATCAAAATATATATTAGTACCTTCGATTATTTCACTATAAATCGTTTGATACATACGATTTTAAAAAATTTAAAAATTTAAAATTAAGGAAAAATTAGTTTTATTCCATCATCATCATCAACCTTAAGCAGCCATGGCCTACGGAGGTCCAACCAGAAGTGCAATTTAGTTCTCCAAGCAAGTCTGTCCTGAGCTACATCTGCTGCATCTGGCCACTGCACACCAATTCTAATAAGGTCCTGTTTGACATTGTCTGACCACAGCATTCTAGGTCTCCTCCTCTTCCTGAAGCCTTTAGGCACACTGTTCATTACCCTATTCGCCCATAATTATCCATACGGGCAACATGGCCAAACAAACGGAGTCTCTCTCTGCACAATATGCCGCTTAAAGGAGGTTGACTCCTTTGCCTAACCTCATCATTAGTTACAAACTTGAACCACCTAATTCCCAAGTTACTACGTAAGTATCTTGGAATCAAAAGTATCTAGTTTCTTGTTATCTTGTTTACACAGCGTCCAGGTTTCAATACCATAACTAACCCTAGAAAGAACCAAAATATTATACAGTCATATTTTAGTCTTTAGGTGTATACGCCTATTTCTCCACAATCTCCATAGAGTCTTAAAAGTCCCGGCAGCAATCCCTATTCGTCTGTTAATCTCATGCCGCACATCACCATTATCTGTTAAATAGCTCCCAAGATAATTAAACTGTGACACCTGCTCAAGACTGCAACCATTCAGATTAACTGAATCACAGCCTGCGTGACCAATTTTCATCACTTTAGTTTTCTCTCTGTTTATAACCAAACCTACTCTAATACCAGTTTCATCAATAGCTCGAATGAAAGAGTTCATCTCATCAACATCATTTGCCAAAAGGGCTAAATCATCAGCATAATCTAAATCGGAAATTTTCGTATCTCCAGCCCATTTAAGGCCAAAAGCTTTCCCTTGAAGTGAATTTCGCATAACATAATCAACAACCAAACTAAAGAGAAAAGGAGACAAAATGCACCCTTGTCGAACACCAGAAGCAATGCTAAACCAATTGCTACAAGATTTACCAACTCTCACACACGACTCAGTGTTGTTATAGAGAGCTTTCATTATGTTAACTAACTTGTCTGGTATACCATATGATTTCACAATCAACCACAAATTATGACGATCAACAGAGTCGAAAGCCTTTTTGAAATCAACAAAGTTAATAGCAACCAAAGGTTTCTGAAACTCTAAACATTTCTCAAGAATCTGCCTAAATGAAAATATTTGATCTACACATCCCTTACCACTTCTGAATCCATATTGCTCATCACGCAATTGCCTGTCAACCAGATTCTTAATTCTATTAAGCACAATCATGGAAAGAACTTTCCCTGGAACAGAGAGTAGGCTGATACCTCGATAGTTATTACAAGAACTGCGATCACCTTTTTTGAAAAATAGGGATAATAATAGCTCTTGTAAAAATTTTAGGAATCATGCCTTTATGATAAAAGATATTCAAAATTTCATTCATCCAAGTGGTAACCGAAACATTCCCAGCTCTAAGCATTTCCGTACTAATTTCATCTACCCCTGGGGATTTATGAAGTTTAAGATGTATAAATCCTATTTTCCACACTCTCCACAGATTCTTAGAAGTCCCAGCAGCAATCCCCATTATTCTGTTTATCACATGCTGCACATCACCAGTATCAATTACACAGCTCCCAAAAAAATTTAAGTAAGACACTTTCTCAAGAGTGCAGCCGTTCAAAGCAACTGAAACATTATCTTCTTGACCAATTTTTATCACTTTAGTTTTATCTCTATTATCATCAACCTTACGCTATTACCAGTCTCAACAATAGCTCTAATGAACGAATTCATATTTCATGTCATCAAACATCATTAGTCAACAAGGGCAGATCATTTGCATAATCTAAATAAGAAATTATGAAACCTCTAGACCATTCAAGGCCAAAATCTTCTCCTTGCATAGAATTGCGCATTGCATGATCAATAACCAAACTAAAGGGGACAAAATGCACTCTTGTCTAAGCCAATTGCTACAAGCCTTACCAACTCTCACACACGACTCAGTATTTAATAGAAAGCTTTCATTACGCTAACTAACTTATCAGGTATTCCATATGACCTAACGATCAACGACAAATTATGTCGATTAAGATAATCAAAAGCCTTTTTGAAATTTACAGAGTTGGTAACCGCAGGTTTCTTAGCCTCTAAACATTTCTCAAGAAATCTCCCTACGTAAAAATATTTGATGTCTACACTACCTACCACTTTTGAACCCTCACTGTTCTCACGCAATTATCCGTCACCCAATTCTTAATTATATTAAGTATAAGTTACCAAGAACAGAAAGTAAGTTAATTCCCCTATAATTATCTTAAGACCTACGTTTCTCTTTTTAAAAATATGGATAATAATAGTTGTAGTAAAATCCTTAGGAACAACGCCTTTATCATAAAAAAAACATTCAAAATTTCAGTCTGCCATGTGACAACACAAATGTTCCCAGCTCTAACCATTTCAGTGGTTATTTTCATCCATTTCTGAAGTTTTAATTTAGAGATAACCAAAGCAACTTCAGAATGTGATATAGGGCCATCGCTAAAGCCAGTAATGCATTCATTCTCATTACAAACAATGGGAGTAGAAATAATCACATTGTTAGAACATCACTGAAATGCTCAGCCCGCCTAGCCATCACACAATTCTCACCTTGAACGGCCTTAAAATATTCATCCCTCAATCCCTATGTACCACCATTTCTTCCCACTCAACATATTAACTATCTGGTACAATCCCAACTGTTTCCTTTGCTTTGTCAGCAACTATCAAGCCAAATGTTCTTATCAGCGTTAACTGACCTTTTACACGTTTATTAAGCTACCTGTAATGCTGGTCATTAGGACTATTAAGGTGTTGATTTATATTATTCCTGCACTTCTTTTTTTTCTCCAGAAATAGGTTCCATAGTCTTATATCTCAAATAATTATGTTTTCTCTGTTCCTTTTTACTCAAAAGAGTACTACTGTTGGTTTCAAGAATGAACGCATCAAAAGGAAAAACTTACCTATTAGGCTGAATGAATTCCAAGAATTCTTAAATCAGGCTAGTACAACAATCAACAACCAGAGAATGAATATAACTAGAATAATAAATAAAATTAATATAATTCTCAAGCATCTCAATAGAAAACAGCAAATATCCCAGTAAGACTAAAGATCATATCCCATCATATCAAACGCCCATCTCTTCAAAACCAAAGGAAGTCTTAATGGCAATGCAATACACCGGAAACAGAAGAACATCTACTGCTAAGCTGTCAAAAATATAATATCAAGGGTGAACATTTCTGAAAAGAATACCGGAAACTAACATCAACAAACTTCATAATAAAAAACATCTTACATCCAGAAAAGATCGAAAAAAAAATAAATTTGTGGTATGTTCTTCAAGTACCTCATAAATATAAATCTATACGATAAAATATAAGGCAAAAGCAAAGAAAATCTAAACAATCCACAAACAGGGATAGGAAAAAAGGGAACGGAGTCATGAAAGACGACTTCTCAAGGCACGAATTAGATGAAAGGCAGCAACAGAAATTAAATAAGAGAATAATAATTATTGTTAACCAACTTAGCAAAACTAAATCAGATCTAAAATTTGATAAAGACCAATTGAAAATGCCTTAGGGCAAAAATATGTAAACAAACTGAATCTGGAGAACCGAGTATATACTGTATATAACAGAGTTGTACGAGTAGAAAAACAAAATAGAAAGAGATAAAGTTTGTTTTTATCATTTTGTTTTTAGCACGATTAAAAAAAAAGCAAACTTGGGCGGAACCTTAACCGGGTTGTCTCAGTCGGTATTCTCTAGGTTCGCTATCTACGGTTCCCAGATTCGAGTCCATCTGTCCCAGTTTTGAGATTAACCTTCGCTAAACACTCCACCCTACCTTGGGTGTGAAAGGGACACAGATGAGCTTGGAAAGGCCATCGTCCGTCGGATGACACGTAAAGCTGTTGCACAGTGTGCAGGAAAACACACCCTGTGTAGGTCAAAGAACACTTTCGATGGCCTTGAGGGAATGGCCCTTGGGGTCATTGTAACTTGGAATCTTGTTACACACTGGTCACTTAGCCCACTGTGTGCAAAAACGTGCGGCTCATGGATAAAATAAAGCCTGATTAAATGTTGAAGAAATTGTGAAAAAAAAATTGCATTTTTACTATTTTTTTTTCACAATTACCAGAAGTATTTTATTTTAAATTACTCTCAGCCTGAAGTCGTCTGTGCTATTTTGAGCCCGAGCCCGCCTGGGCTCTGACTCAGCCGAACAAAACACGAGTCCGAACTCATCTCTAATAACGATTATCGGTAGATCTACAGAAAACAATTTTTCAGTAATTCTGCACTTAAAGCGAATAAGGAGGTGAATCGTAATGATAAAAGGAAAGAAACAAGACCTCGAGCTCTCCTCTAAATCGCTGACATAAGTAGACAGTTTCTGAAATCAAATGCATAGGTAGCAATTTTTTTTCCAAGTGGAGATACCGTTATTACTCTGTAAGCTGCCAAATATCGAGCTTTTCGTTGATAATTTGTTTTAATTTGTTCGTATAAAAGAGTTTTGTATTTTTCGTCTGTTCAAATATTATTTTTATTTGAGATATTAATAATCATAAAGATATGCATAAACATATCTTTTACATTAATAAATCGATATATGAACAATAAGTGTTTATTTTTTTATGTATTGTATTCTTTCCTAATATCTCTGGTGCGGTTTGCTTACAAACTCCGTATTCCTAATGTGGCCCACTTACAAATCCCGCAGTTCCAATGGGACCCACTTACGAATTCCACAGTTCGAATGTGACCTCTTTACAAATTCCACAGTTACCATATGGCATACTGACAAATTCTACACTTCTAATATGGTCCGCGTTAATAAAAGGTTTCCAACCTCTGTTCTAATAGTACAAAACTAATTAAAACATCTTGAGTTTTTGCTTACCAATCATGAAAGATGAGAATTCTTTGTTCCTAGGACGATTTCTACACAACATCATAGGAAACGTTTTCTGCTATATCTTCGGAACGCGATGAACACAGGTAACAAATTGTATGTGAAATGAAAACTTGTGACGTGGGGAATCATGTGGGCAATAAAAATAATATCCCCTTAATATTATTTGAAAAATATTATCCCCCCGCCTAAAAAAAAAGACCAAATATAAAAGTCATTATTGTACTATATCTTCCGAATGCAACGGCATACGAGTTAGAGGTCGAATGAAAGCTTATATGAAGACTGTCGTCCCTGTCGTCAAGACTGTCTTCGAATTATGCCCCCCACCATTCTCCCCTCCCCATAAAGGGAGACGGAAATTTAGGGAGTCGATCTTAACGCATTATATCGTAAATTTAAATTCGTGATGTCTCTAGTGTCATTGGCTACCTCAAACTCGACTCCAAACGGGAGGAAAACAGTCTATGTGTCTATGTGTCATATCACAAATGAAAGTTTCGAAGGTAGGTGTTTTTAGTGCAAAAAGAAAAAAAATGTAAATAAATTTAAAAATACATATCTTTCCATATGCGCCCTAAAGAGTAGAAAATATACCTAAAGCATATCGATGGTGCAATCAGTCACTGAGTTCGTATTCATTCAAAAGTAGATAGTGCCCCGATTTACGTACTCAACGAGATTGCCTGTGCCTTATTATCCTTTGAAATGAATATGAATTCAGTGACTGATTGCATCATGATATGTTTTAAGTTCATTTTCTACTTTTTAGGGTGCAAATAGAAATATAAGTGTTCTTTTTTTCAAATTTTTGATTTTTTTTTTAACTTCAGCTTTTTCTGTTATGTAATATAAATATTGTTTACATTTGGGATGTTAATGAAAACAAAATTTGCGTCAGCTAATATTTTGTCATATGCTCGCATTTTCAGTTCTTATTAAAATTATTTTATAAGACCACTCCATATATGATAAAGCTCATCTATCGCTTTGAGTGATTATAGGTCCGCATCACGGAAATCTCATTCGCATTTTACCCTTTTATAACGTGTGAGAGTATATTTGACCCAATATTCAAGAACCACAACACAGAAAAATTATAATTTCCATGTGACTCTTTTTTCACAAGATTGTGTTCTTTCTGCAGTAGGAGCGGGGATGGCTCAGTCGGTAGCGCGCCAGGCTCGTAATCTGTAGTTCCCAGGTTCGAGTCCCAACTGGATCAGCGTTGAGATTTATCTCCACAAAATTCCCCGCCCTGCTCACGGTCAGTAGGGGACACCGATGGGGTTGGTAAATGCCGCCGTCCATCAGATGGGACATTAAGCCTTGGCTCCGTGTGCGGGAGAGCCATATCCTGTGCACGTTAATGAACACGCTGGATGGCCTTGATGAGAGGCTACCATCTGTCTCCCAACAGCTGTTCCAGTGGGTCCCCTCCCCCAACTTTCTCTGAGCTTTCGGGGTCTTTGTGACGTGGCCATTTAGCCCATTGTGTACAAAAAAGTACCGCTTAGTGGTAAAACAACCCAACCCTTTCTGCAGATTGTAGATGGCATCGGTTTGAAGGCGAAACGCTTTATTTTCCGCATTTTCTAGAAAATCTTTCAGCTTTATTTCAATGATTAGATATTCGTTTAACAAAACCTCTTTCTTGCAAAACACATTAAACCGTGCTCGATCGATAATTTCCTCCCTGTATTGACGTTTGCATTTTCCTATCAAAATATCGTTATTTTTCTCTTCTCGCAGTTCATTTTTTGATCTTGACATTTGCATTTACGAAATATTAGATTCTGCAACGATTTCATTTTGACTCAGATTCTTATTAAGCAGTTTAAATGTTGTTGTTTTTAATTAAAAAAATATTGCTTTCCGTAACAAACTGCCACAATAAAAATAAACCTGGAGCATAAATAAAACGATTTTGACAAATGCCAAATGGAAGAATGACATACGCGTTTTTCTGAGAGGAAAGAAGTCAAGATACGTTTTGATTATTAGTTGAAAAATTAATTCTTAAGCACAAATTGTTACGAAATGCATTGCCCTTAAACCTGCTAGGAATACTCGCAATTATGCTTATCTCATTTAGGAAAAAAACACCTAACATTTGGACTTTGTCATTTGTATAACCGTCATTCCGTATAAACATTCAATTTTTTTAGAGATAAATTTATTTTTGTGTTGGATACATATTTAAGAAATATTACGATTCTCATTTAATAAATCTCCCAATGACTTTAATAGTGTCCTCTAATATGAAATAGTAAAAGTTAGAAATTGTCAAATTTTTAAATGAATATTTTAAACGATATGTTGCAGTTAGCAATCGAGTGATTAGATGAGTTGATAGAGCGCGTGGACACTGATCGAAGGGTTCTGGTTCGAGTCCCGAATAAGACACGGATGCTTGACTTTCTGCTTAGGTCTGGCCTTCCTCGCAAATATTCTCTATGCCTCATTAAACTGACAGTTAGGCGATATAACAGAAGAATATTTTACCTTTTTTTAGGGGAAAGAAAGCATGTGGGACATTTCTTTTAGCTTATAGCACTCTATACGTTACAACTTTTAACTGTGGTAAACAGCTACTTGATTGTTATTATTGCATTTATTAGATCAGAAGATTCTAGGATTTCGGTGGTAGAGTGTGGTCAAGAGATTTACATTGGCAGTAGTAATTTGCACTCTAAACCCCAGAGTATATGGAATAACGAAACGTTTTGTTTTAAAAGATAAACGAAAAATTTGCATTTTTCCAATATTCCACTGGTTCGAATTCTATCGTTAGAGGGTGTTAAAGCTGGAAAATTAAAAATATTAATTCTCTTCTATAACGAGCACCTCATATCAGCCAGAGTCGATATGTTAGTCTTATAGCTCTAAATTTAAACTTATCCTTCAAGGAAAGAAATGAAGTGACTGACAGAACAAACTAAAGGAGTAACTTGTTGACTCTTTTACTAAAGGACTAACATATTGACTCTGGCTAATATGAGGTGCTCGTTATAGAAGAGAATTAATATTTTTAATTTTCCAGCTTTAACACCCTCTAACAGTAGAATTCGAACCAGTGGAATATTGGAAAAATGCAAATTTTTCATTTATCTTTTAAAACGAAACGTTTCGTTATTCCATATACTCTGGGGTTTAGGGTGTTCAATTGCTAACTCATCTGAAGGATCGAAAAGTCAGGGATGCAAGTTTTTTTTTTTAAGTTGTTCTGATCCATGATCAGTTAAGTGTTAAGTGCTTGGCACCGGATCAGAAAAGAATCCGGGTTCGAATTACAATAAGGCATCTATGTTTCCTTTCCTGATTTATCTTGTCATGCTGAGGTTTCTTCTCTAAATCAGATGCACTCTGTAGAGAATTATACCGGCAGGCTCCTGTCATACTGGGAACTGCCGTGGACATTTGTTGCCATCTATTTAATAATAAATAAATAAATACCCCCTCAAGCAGCTGCTTGCCACAGAGGTCTGACAGGAGCCTGTCAGTTTATATGCCATAGTAGAAGGTCTGAGAGGATGGCAGGATCTCAGCAGAAAAACGACACCAACAGCCATGCCTTACCCGGGGCTCGAACCCAGGTCCCGTAGATCAGTAGCCAAGCGCGCTAACCACTCGGCCACGGGACGGCCCCCATCTATTTAACTCTAAAGAAACTATAATCTTTATTTTAGGACAGAGGTGACCAACCTGCGTCATGCGGGCCATATTGTTCTTCACAGTGTTTTGCCAGCTGCCATTTAGTGAGTCCACTCTAAAGAAACTATAATCTTTATTTTAGGACAGAGGTGACCAACCTGCGTCATGCGGGCCATATTGTTCTTCACAGTGTTTTGCCAGCTGCCATTTAGTGAGTCCTATGAGTTATAAAGTTTTTGGGTTTAAAACTAGCGAGCCACAAAGTAGAATTGATATGCAAAAATCTATCTTTTCTTTTTCGTACAATGTGGAGTTGTCATATATAAACCCAAAAAATGTTCGCCTGAGTAAATGAGCGTTACAATGGATCAAAGTTGATTGATCCTTGTCATTCCATCTTGACTGTAGCCTTTGTTCGCGCGGAGGCTCACAGGTGTTAGTAAGAAATTCTCTGTTTTGCCTCCTCCTCTACTTCGTCAGAGCGTTTGTGACAGAGTTGAGCGTTTGTGACAGAGAGAGCGTTGTGACAGAGAGAGCGTTGTGACAGAGCGTTTGTACAGGCTGACGAAATGAGCCATAGCGGCGCATGCGCAGAGCTGTCACATTGAGCTGCTGTTGCTCATTAATCCCGCTACCTTAAAGTAGCTATTCTGTGCAGCCCGCGACTAAAAAGGTTAGAATATCCCTGTTTTAGGATATACAACATGGAGTAAAAATGTTTGGACATTTTCGGTGTATAAATTTGGATATACAAAATAAGATGGAGATCTAACTGAATCTGAATTTGTAAAGCGAAGAGCTGCATAACATTCCTTGGCCAAATCATTATGAACACCTACGTCATACGTACGTAATTCGCCTATGTATGATTAACCACATCTCAATCCAAATGTAAAAGTTTTCAAGTCTCTGCTCATAGTTCACGTTGAAATGTTTTTTTAAAGTACACTTATCAGTCATCTATCTAAGCGAGGAGATCCCATAATGGGGATGCACGTTCGACTGCGGGAGACGGGAAGACAGTCCCGACGGAGGGGGGGGGGACGAGAACGTAATTTTTTGTGTTTATGTTTAATTTTTAATTGGAATTGTTGTTAAAAAGGGCGGATAGCTGATTATAAATGAGAGGTGGGGAGTATGAGCATTTCTCAAAATTCAAAAGAGAGGCATGATACCAAAAAGTTTAGGAACCCTTGCTCTCAGCTGATGAGCTGAAGAATTTGTGTTTTGTCGTACAGTCCATGTCAGCTGACGTTTGTCCCTGTCTGTTAGAGACTTTTTTCTTCCGCATTTGCCACAATTAACGGAAGTATTTTGAGACTCATTCTCTACACACTTGGGATATTGTGCCTCGTGATTTTCCGCACAGTTCCATCAGCTCCTTTAGTGATTCTCCTCCACATCGCGCTCCAACGATGAGGTCCTTTTCGAAGGTCAGTCAGATCAGCCTTTTACTCATGGCGCACATGATTTGCTTTCCACCATGCCTTTATGGCTTATATAGGACATCGTTAGAGACGTAGAATACTTACCTCAATAACAAATTATGCATTACATTGGCACGTTCCATGAACTTCAGTGGGTATAAGTTCTCTAATCCGAATTTTATCTATTTCAGTTTCGGATGTTGAATTTTATCAGTATGATTTTATTCAGACAATAGTTTAGGCCTTATGTTTATCTTTCTTAACGAATATTATGACCTCCGATTCATTAAAATGTTTCATTTTTATGGCTTTGTTTATTTAATAAGCCAAAAAATTGAATCACATGCACCTAAAACGATTCCTTTGCACATTAAATCAATACTACACTTTGTTGTAAAATGAATTCTGTTTATGAGTAGGAAATAACCATAGGATAAGTCCTGTAGACATGGAACTAACGAAATGATGAGATGAAAAAATTTCGTTTTAGCCATGAGTGGAATCCGATCCCACGTCTTCAGTTAACATGCCTGTTATGCTGGACCACTACACCATCAATGGCTAACCGTTTCTCAGCTTAGTGACCTTATAAGCTTTCCGAATTTTCATTTATTTGATTCGCACTAGTGGCGCCATCTGTCCGAGAAGTGGACAAATCTGTTGCCTCATTAGAGATGGAATTAATATTACGCTCAGGGCGTTAAATCAATAAATCAGTAGTAAATAATCACAGGATAAGTCAGGTTAATTTGGTTTTATCCATGAGTGGGATCTGATCCCACTCATGGCTAAAACCAAATTTTTTTCAGCTCATCATTTCATGAATTCTGTTTATTACTTACACAAATCTTGGATGTGCGTAGAGTTACCATATGTTCCCCAAAAGGTGGATATATCCTCTTTTTTTTTATCTTATATCCTCGCAGAATTTTGAAAAACCATGAAATGTCTTCCATTTTGTATGAACTCATGACATACTTTAAATTAAAATTAAAGCACTCTTTATTTGTTCTTTCTTTTTATCAATTTCTAAAACCGATGACTGTAATAAAATTTACAATTAACCGTGAAATAATTTATTGTAAACACAAATCGTGAATTCTGAATTGATTCTGTCAATGGTGTGAAAATTGCTATTTTCTGTAATTTCAATCTTATCAATTTTCATGCCCGATTGAAAAATGTATGCGCTTTAGAAAATTTTGTTTCATCCCACGGATAGACGGAGCTATGAAATTTTAAAGCAGTTTTTCTTTTTTTTATTTGCAACATAAAGGGCTGCGAAGGAATGCCTCTTAGTTTGCACAAGCCTTCTTATACAAGAGCATGCCCTACCATGACCGATGTCATTGCTGGACACTACCTCACTTAGAGTTAATATAAAGTACACCTATCCCTCGATTTACACGGTATTCAGTTCACACAATTTTGGCTTTGCACGGTCAAAAAATGCAACCAGTTTCGATTTACACGGTACTGACTGAGATTTCCTTTCTATGTACGTCTCAGTCAGTACCGTGTAAATCGAAACTGGTTGCATTTTTTGACCGTGCAAAGCTAAAATTGTGTGAACTGAGTACCGTGTAAATCGAGGGATAGGTGTATTAATAAAATATCGGCACGTCATATATTTTGAAGTGTACTGAATAATTAGTTTAGATTATGCCTTTTTCTGACTGAACTGTTAGTTGATACGTGAACTAAAACACTAGCATTTGGTAAGCTTCGTTGTGCGTAAATGATTTTTTTTATAAATACATCTCTTTTATATGTAGCAAGCTTACAGGTTCTGCTAAATAGGGTCAACCAGGGGTGCTTTCAGTGGAGCTGCGTTAACCTGACTGTCAAAGTATCCCTGTGGACCATATGCTAAAACTTCGGTACCCTGCCTTATCGGTGTGCTAACTGCAGTGTTCTGTGTGTCAAGGGAGGAGGGGGAAAATGTGGGCCAAGGGGGTACTGCTGTGTGTAACTCTCAGGGTCGACATACCCATAATGTGTCGAATACCAATTCTCGGTGGGACAGTCGCTAGCCAAAATCCGGAGTTGATCAAATTAATATTTGATGGTCACAAATTAGTTCTGTATTTTACACAAGTCCATTCTGAATAAAGTATTGTGTATAAAGTACGTGTCCTTAGCTGATCTTTAATGTACCTAATAAATAGAAACGGAGCTGAATCTAGAAAAAAATCGAGGGGGAGGGGAACAAACACAATCGATTCGAAGAAATGTAAAAGGGGAAGGAACAGGAGACTTGATTTGAAATGCAGTACGACATTTCCCCCTCCGTTTTTAGGGTTTTTAAAAACTATTCTTGAAAAATGCATCAGTTATAAATAACTTTAATAATCTTTTGCCTATTTTACCTTTATTCGCATTTTGAAAGAGGGGGGGGGGGGGGCATGCCACCTTGCCTCCCTCAAAGAACAGAACGATGTTTCCAGTCGAACAAATGCTTTTATTTTGACGAGTTTTAAATGGTATGCTGATCTAATGTAGGCACCCACCGAGGATCTAGTATTTAGTTGGGGGGTGAGGGGGTCCAAGAATTTAGTTACGGGGAGGGTTCGATTACTTGATTTCGGGGGAGGTGTCAGAGAATGTAGTTTTGGGGAGAATAAAACTTGAGTGAGGTTTCCCAATTACTAAAATATTCTACCAGGACAAGAAAAGTTAAAATGAAATTCTATGTGGAATGAAAGTTCACAGTTCTTTTTAAATCTATCTTTAGGGTCGGGAATATACATTGAGGCTGAAATAAAATTGTGCAAAGACAACTTTTTTTAAAAGCAGATAGACAAGTTTGAGATTCGACAGGAATTTCGAGGGGTCCGGACCCCCCAGTTTCTACCCCCATGTGTACAGTAGCTCAAAAAAATATCCGAACGCTATGGATGATTTCTGAATTAAAATATATATATATATATCTGGCAACGTTTTTTAGAAATTAATGATCTGGCAACCTTCGTGTACTTTACACAAAGGTTGCCAGATCACTAATTTCTTAAACAATCGTTGCCAGATTTTTTTTATTCTGTAATCAACCATAGTGTTCGGATATTTTTTGAGCAACTGTACTTCCGGGTTTAATGAACCATAGTGCGACTAATGATGTTGGTTATTACTCAGCATATTTTGATATACATTGTTTATCTGAATTTTCTTTTTGTTACAGATGGACATTAAAGCTATGTTTTAGTAGAATATGAATGAAATAGCCATATTAAGTATTGCATATGCACATAAAATTTAAAAAAGCTAATAAAATGAAAGTGGATGTTGAATTTTATCAGCGTGAGTTTATTGGACAATAGTTTCGCTTTACATTTATTTCTTCAACGAATATAATAATAATGATTTATTCTATGCAGGGGGTTACAGTAACGCCAAGGTAAGGTAATTTTGGATATTAATATAAACGTCCAAGTTGCTTGATGCCAAAAATTTTTAAAAGTTTTTTATGCATATGCAATGCTTAATATAGCTATCCCATTCATAATCTACTAAAACATAGCTTTAATGTCCACCTGTAACAAAAAAAAAAATCAGATAAACAATGTATACCAAAATATTTCCGATTCATTAACATTTTCCTTTTTATTACCTTGTATTCATTTAATAAGCCAAATTTTTAATCACCGCACGTAAAGCTTTCGCCAAAATACAGTACGTCTAATATAAATTCAAATTTTTGTGTCTCTGGTATGAATCGAACAATAAAAGAAGTAATTTTTTGTTGTTTATTAATTATGTACAGTACTGTACCTAAAATTTTGATCCGTTTAAAAATACTGCACATCGTTACTGGCCCGGAAGTAAAATAAATATTTCGCCCTTTACTAACTTAGAAGATAACTTTACAGTTTTACTTCGTGCATATTTGATCATTGCAGATTGAGATATGTAACGTAATTTGGACACGTTTCGCTTCTTGCAGTGATGTGCATAGCAGTTTTAAATCTTGGAATTTTAATGACCAGTTTTGTAGTTAATGATGTGTCTATTCTTCTTCTGATTCTCATTACAGTTGATAAGTTTTGAAAGTTTATCATTCTGCCCTTGAGTTTTAACAACTTATGGAGAATTTGAACGATTTCCGGAGCTTCCTCGTAGATTTCCATTTCAGTGTTAACTCATTTTCTTCAAAAAGTGAATATGACGATCCCTATAAATAAAATATAAATTCGTCCTCAAGCATCTGCTTGCCTTAGTGGCATGTTGCATAACACTCTATAGACAGAGCTTGTGAGGGAGACGAGACCTCAGCAGAAAGCCAACTCAAGTAAAGAACATTCCAGACTTACCCGGTGCTCGAATCCAAGTCACTTTTTATGTGTAACCAAGAGTTGGGTTAGGTTGTTGGAAAGGCTGAGCGGCACTTTTTTGCACACCATGGGCTAAATGGCCACGTCACATGGACCCCAAAAGCTCAGAGAAGGTTGGGGGAGGGGACCCAATGAAGCAGCTGTTGGAAGACAGATGGTAGCTTCCCTTCAATGCCATCCAGCGTGTTCTTTAACGTGCACAGGGTATGACTCTCCCGCACACGGAGCCACAGCTTAACGTCCGATCCGACGGACGGCGGCCTTTTCAAGCCCATCGGTAGTGTAACCAAGAACACTAACCACTCTGCCACAGGGTAGTAATATACGATGCACGTTTCCAACCTAGAATATTCTTACTTAGCGTAATTCTAATCGTTTTTCTTCATCGTGCAGCTAAACGAGACGAAAAGCTTTCTTACCTGCTTAGCTGAAAGCTAGTAGACATATTCACTTTGAAGTATAATTCTACACTTGGCTCTAACAACAACTGAAATTCCAGATAATATGCCCTAGAAAAAATGGCAAATTTCCTCTTTTGCGGCTTTGGAAAAGTTTTCTGGCTTATGCTCTTTTCTGGTTTCGACTTTCCGCAAATTCACCAGCTTACTAAGAGTGCGTTAGTTAAACGAACAACCCAACATCAGCAATCAGTTGAGTGCTTTATTCTTACGAAACGCGATCGTGCCATTAGCTTTGTAATGTGATTCCTTATCTTACTCAGTTGCCTGCCAGTCAGTTTAACGTTTATCACCTGGTTAGTAATATTCGGTTACAAAGAGGGCATTCATTTCTTGAAAGCATCGGTGTGTATAAAGTATAGGTAAAATGCGAGAAATATATATAGCAAGATTCTAAATGGTTTCGAATAATTTTCTTTCGCAATTCCCTCAATGACATCCTCATTAAACGCTTACCACGCTTACCAAAACTCCAAAGATTTTAAATAAGGACAAGAAACTAAAAAGTGATTACTAATGTGAAGCTTGCTTAATTCATCACATTTATTAATGGCTATTGCAGCGAGAATTAAAGGCATGGTTCGATCTTTGCTAAATTGTGTCAGTATCGTTTTCCTTGAGAGTGTGTGTTTAATCTTCGGAAGTAAAAATAATTGCATATCGCAAATGCCATTTAAATTCCGTACGTCTTCAGTGACAAGGAACAACTGCGTAACTCATTTTTGCAAACATTTTACCTCGTTGTAATTGTGAATTGTAGCGTTTTGTCATACAAAATGAACAGAATGCTGTCAAAAAACTGGAATAATCGAAATTGGTTCGAGTTACGCTCCGCATGTGCAGAAATTAATGAGTTAAATAGATATAGTTTAATCATCACGACAGGAAAAATAGCAGGATATCAAATGAGCGTGTAATAAGTAATCAATTAATAAGATGCAGGAAGGAAAGCCAGGCAGACGAATTTACACAGTATTCAATTGTAAAGAAAGTTATTATTAAACTTAATTAGCACAAAGATAAATATGTAACGAACGTATTGGAACTTTCGCAAAGCTTGCATTAGGATTATATTCAAATATACCCAAAGTTTCGAGCAAACGCAGGAAGCTATTTCTTGCTCATGTTTCTCCCAATTATTCTTTCGCTTCCTCATTTACTTTGGTTCTTGGGTTTCACCGGATGAGGCAAATGAGAATACTAATGACTAGCCAGTATATTAATTAAGAGTAAACCTGCTTTTTTAGGTACTCCAGATCGTTCATAGGATCTCGGATTGTTTCTGTTCTGTAGCTTCTTAAAAAGAATGAAACTTGACTTACAGAAGCAGTTTAACAAACAAGTTGTGCAAATATATGTAAAAGAATTACGTGTAAAAATAAAGCATTAAAAGACCCAATAATGATAAAAATGTATCAGGAAAAGTGGCATTCAGCATATGTTGTTTGATTTTAAGGTATATTGAGAAAGACTGGAATTATTTTTAAATAGGTATACGCAAACCAACTAACGAGGACGATCGTAATGTAACACAGAATTTCTGCATTATGTCCGTGTTCAACATCACCAATAAATAATGCATCGGGAAAAACTGTTAATAGCTCTGCAGTGTTCGCGAACACCAATAAAGGATGAATCGCGAGGACTGTTAATAGCTCTGCAGTGCTCGTGGACACCGACAAGGGATGAATCGGAAAAGACTGTTAATAACTTTGCAGTCTTTGCCAGGACCAATAAAGGATGAATTGGAGATGACTGTTAATAGCTCTGCAGTGTTCGCGAGAACCAATAAAGGATGAATCGCGAAGGTTGTTAATAGCTCTCCAGTGCTCGTGGACATCAATAAGGGATGAATTAGCGAGTACTCTTAATAGCTTTGCAGTGTTCGCGAGCACCAATAAAGGGTGAATCGAAGAGGACTGTTAATAGTTCTTCAGTGCTCGCGGACACCAATAAAGGATGAATCGGCAAGTACTCTTAATAGCTTTACAGTGATCGCGAGCACCAATAAAGGATGAATCGAAGAGGACTGTTAATAGTTCTTCAGTGCTAACGGACACCAATAAGGGATGAATCGCGAATACTTTTAATAGCTTTACAGTGTTCGCGAGCACCAATAAATGGTGAATCGAAGAGGACTGCTAATAGCTCTCCAGTGCTCGCTGACATCAGTAAGGGATGAATCGGCGAGAACTCTTAATACCTTTGCAGTGCTCGCGAGCACCAAAAAAGGGTGAATCGGAGAGGACTGTTAATAGCTCTTCAGTGTTCGCAAGCACCAATAAAAAATAAATCAGAGACGACTGTTGATGGCTTTGCAGTGCTCGCGAGTAGGGTTTCTGATTTCTCGATAATTTTAAATTATCAAGAATATGGAATCAAATATATGAATTCTCGACAATTCCCGAAAAATCCAGTTATATATACAGGGTGAATCTGAAAAAGTGGGAAAAACTTTACGGGGTGGTAGAACGCAGCTATACGAGCAATATTCGTCATAGAAAGTATGGGCGGAACGCAAACGGCGAGCCGCTAGATGGCGTTGGAAATGGTATAAAAGGGTCGGTGCTCGCACCCAACGGCATTTCTACCGTGGATTGCCGAGAGGATGGCTGGTTATACTAACCACGAAATGGCGGATATGCACTTTGTGTACGGTGCGGCGGACGGGAATGCAAGTGAGGCACAGAGTATCTCCTCTCCTTCTTGTGTTCATTCTTTAAATGTGACAGTGGAAAACTACCTTTTAACTTCTCACCGCTTGCATTCCGACCATACATTCTATGACGAATATTGCTCGTATAGCTGCGTTATACCACCCCGTAAAGTTTTGCCCACTTTTTCAGATTCACCCTGTATATATAAAATAATTGTTTTTCTTATATTTTTCTAAAATTTTTATTAAAATATTTAAATTGAAATTACTAAACTAAACAAATAAAGAAATAACTATAAAACTGTAGCTATCAATCAAAGATTTGTCTTTTTATTATATTTATTATGAAACCAAATTATTTTAATGTTGATTGCATTTATGATAAAACGAAAAAATAATAATAAACGAAACTATTCACCGTTTTATGTTTAGTGTTTTAATAATACAATTTAGTTAAAACAACTATTTAAGCATTGTGTTGAAAGTGCTACTTTAAAAAAACATAAAGCATCAATCGCTTCATTTAATAATTATGCCCAACATTTTAAAACAAAAATTCCTAATGTCGAGAAATTTCTTTCGTTTTATGTTCATATTGGTCTTATTATTAAAAGAGATTCCGAAACGAGTTTTATGTTTTGCATTACACTTAATTAAATTAAGGTCATGTATTTTGACACATGATATTTAAATTATTTTCTTTTTGTTATAATAAAATAAATTGATTAGCAAATTTCTCGAGAAAAAAATTATCGAGAAGTGTAAGCCTGGATGAAATTATGTCTGGAACAAACACCATCAACCTGGGATTCGAACCCAGATTCCCGCAGCTACATTGTCATCATCAACGAACGCAATGCCACTACGACACCTAGGAGGCTTACAGGTGTGATATTCAACTGCTTTTATAAAATTTTATAAGAAATGTTCAAAAAGAATTCATATTTTTAATAATAGTAATAACTTTATTAAGCCTTAGTATGGTTATATACATAGATTACCCCGCTAAGCCTTATGGCTTGTCAGCAGGATTCCTTTCAATCACACGATAGGTTTATTAAAGAATAAGACATGTATAATGGAAAATAAACACATAATTTAAAACAGAAAATAAAACAACAACAAAAACAGGTAATATAAATTGTAAAATAAACAACAACAAAAACACGTAATAAAACAAAGACATAAAAAATTAGACAAATTTATAAAATAAACCTATAAAATTTCGGATTACAGCACATATTGCACAAAACTATCACCTATTGTACAATCACTCAAAAAAGTATCCGAACACTATGGTTGATTACAGAATTCAGAAAAAATATCTGGCCAAGATTTTTTTTTAGAAATTAGTGATCTGGCAACCTTCGTGTCACGTGACACGAAGGTTGCCAGATCACTAATTTCTAAAAAAAATTGTGGCCAGATATTTTTTCTGAATTCTGTAATCAACCATAGTGTTCGGATACTTTTTTGAGCGACTGTACAAGTCATCATTTCACGTTCAAATTGCATTTGCTTAAAAAGATACCAGATACAGGATGACTTTTTAAACATTACTTTACAAATATTTACATCTAATAACCATTTCGAAACTTTAGTTTAATTTCTGAATAAGTACTCAGGCATAACAAATCTCTCGGTAGAGAATTAAAAATTTTGGGTATCTGATAAGATATCCGCGCTTTACCATAATTATTGTGAAAAACTGGTTATAACATTCACAGTTTCATTCAACAACAGCCACTATTCAGGAGGGTACCATGAAAGTTGCTTCTGGAGTGGAATGTGCTTCTGTGAATGATTACATATCATTGCTTCATCTGATAGCACTTTCCCTTGTTATATATTTCGAGAAGCAAATTCTTATTCTCTTCAAACTAGCAATAAACTAGTGCTACTTTTAATATTCCTGCATTATATTTATTAACTAAAAAATTCCCTCAAGCAGCTGCTTGCCACAGAGGTCTGACAGGAGCCTGTCAGTTTATACGCCATAGTAGAATTTGTGAGGATAGCACGACCTCAGCAACAAGATTTAAATGTTGTTTTGGATTGACATGATGAAATTAACGATATTATTTTTATGCTCTTAGAAAATTTAAATTTTTTTTTTGTAGACTACCGAATACGAGAAGTAAATGAAATAGGTATCTAACGTTTCTTTTATATATTTCAACAATAATCGAAAGCAAGAAAGAAGAAGCGAATCAAGAGATTTGGCAATAACTGTATTTAACCGTTTCTGATATCAATTTTTGTTTTTAGAAGAAACAAGCGCGTTTATTTAAATCTGCTTTATTTATGACGAAAGGAAAAAGAATATCTAAAAATTACTTTCTTAAACATTTCTCCGAAATTCAGCATGTGATTTATAATGTACAAATCGTCCCAACAGTTGCAAAATTCTGAAATTTCAGAAATCCATAAAAAGAAAAAAAAAAAACAAAAAAAAACATATCATATGCGCTTTGTCATGATAAACACATCAAATGAATAACACCCGTGAATTGTAGCGAAACAGTTCTTGTTGGGTGTCAACCACAGTTATTTTCAATGTTACTGTAGTTTCTTTATATCCGAATTTGGTGCCACCTATGGATATAGGGTCACGAAGGAGCAGGATGTCTATGGATATAGGTGGCACCAAATTCCAGTCCATTCCCCTAAGGATTGATCAATACTTTGCAAACATTGTAAGACCACAGACACATCTTCCTGTGTTCAACAAAATTCGAAAATTATCTACATTGTAATGTGCATAGCAGTGAGAGGGGTTAAAGTTTAGCAAAATGCACACTCCTTTTTAATTTACCAGAAATACTACTTTCTTAAGTACTCTTTCAAGATTGGTGCATATATAAAACTGATTTCCCTATTCGATCGTTGATTTACCAATGGAAATGTGAGTGCGAGATAACTCGGAGTTCTAAGAACAGTTGCTGACAGAAATGAGATATAGATGGTCCATCAGCCTGAACATACAATGTGTACTGATGAGACGCAGAATGCTCTTGTGAAGACAGAGGCCTGATGGTGGATGACACGCAGAATCTTCACAAAATAGTTTTAAGACAGAAAGAAATATCAAGAATCTGTTCCCTACCAGATGGAAAAGACCTTTACAATCGCTGTTCTCATCTACACTGGTTTCCATAAATTAAGGAAAAATGAAAGAAATTGCGATAATTCGCCAAAACATTGTGCGATCCGTACCAAACTTGTTCATGTAACCAGTAAAGTAATGCCGAGTGAGCATATCGTATGCAAATTAGTCTAGGTTGCGTCAATTTGCGTAATCGGATAGCGCCATAAAAACGGGTGTTTTGGAGTGGAACGTTATTTTGTGCTGTAAATGTAAATAAAGAAATTCGAAATAGCCATTTTGCAGGAATGACCTCGAGACATCATTTGCCAAAAGAACTGCGGTGGAGATCGAAGCAGACCAAAGTCAGTTAGACATGGCACGATGGCTGAATGTGTGTCCTGTGGTCGATAGATTGTGAAATCAATTTCTTAGCACGGATTCCGTGTCTCAGGATCACGTCACGTCACAGAAGAGAGCGATTGCCGAGATTTAGCCGAGATAGAGCTAGAGTTACGATCGCTGTACAAGACCGATATCTGCGATTGACAGCACGAAGGAGCAGGATGTCTACTCCCTCTCATCTATGATCCTCTCTTGCAGCAGTCACTGGGAGGGTCGTATCAGCTTCTACTGTACGTAGAAGATTTCATGAGGGAGGTCTGTACGCTAGAAGGCCAGTAATTTGCATACCACTCACAATACGTCAAAAGAGAGAGAGAAAGGTTTAATTGGGCATGCACACCTGTTAACACAAGAGCAATGATGGTCTTTACTCTTCACAGATGAGTCCAGATATTGCTTGCAGAATGATTTCGGACATTGTTTGATATGGAGAGAACGAGGTACCCGCTGTTATCCCAGTAATAGCCGTTAAAGAGACAGTTACGGCGGAGATAGCGTGTGTTTTTGGGGTGTCCTTTCTTTAGGTGGACGCACAGATCTCTATGTGTTGACGAGTGCAAATCTCAATGCTCAAAGGTATAGAGATGACATCCTGAACCATTATGTACGTCCTTATGCTGGTGCAATAGAGGAAACATTCATCTTACAAGACGATAAAGCTCGTCCACACAGAACTCGACTAGTGGAATAATACCTTCAAGAAGAGACCATTATGTGCATGAAGTGTCCAGCTCGATCTCCCGACCTACATACAATTGAGCATGTGTGGGATGCTCTGGGGAGACGTGTTGCTGCCCTCATCCTGACACCTGAAACAAAGGGTGAGCTTATTACGGCTTTAAAGGAGCAATGATCATTACTCCCTACTGAGCTGATTCACAACATCATAAACAGCATGTAACATCGCTGTCGTGCCTGCATTTGCGTTAAGGGGTGACCACACTTATTAAAGAACTTTACCCATTGCATTCTGACACCTCATTTTTGGACAAGTTCCTGTAAGTGTTATTTTTTGACGAAAAATGTTTCTAATGTAAAATATTTTTGCCATTCTTAAACTATCATTGCAATTCATGTTTGCATCAAATTTCATTAAAATCATTCATATAGTTTTTTGTTTATCATAATTTTTCTGAGTTTTCCTTAATTTATGGAACCAGTGTATATGGAATTGAGGTGATGCATAAATGGTGAAAGGACAGTATTTAAAAAAAAAAAAACAACAAAGGAAAGAGGATTCTCCAATCTAATTCAAGGTATGAATGAAATGACTAAAGTGTAAATGGTCTTTTGAGAGAAAAACCTGTTTCTCGTGCAGAGTTAAGGGACCTGGAATCAAATCTTGAATGCATTACCCTTTTATTTTCGTATAATCTATTTACTAATATTTTGTCTCATGTTAAGGTATTTATGCGATTTTGTTTTCCTGAAGAAATGCAAAATAAATCTTATCAAAGGATAAAATTTCTTCGGGAGAAATATTTAAAAAAATGCAAAATATACACCATCGACATCAAGCAAGGAAATATTTGTGATGCCATGAATTAGAAACAGAACGAGTAGAGAAGATTGGAGCATTAAGCAAAAAAAATTAAGAAAACTGTCAAATTGAAAAAAGAAAGAAAATAATTCTAAGATGCAAAAATAAAAACCAGTGTTTTATTAGGTTATATTGAAGTTACATTTAATTTCTTTGGATATAACGAACAAGACTAGCTTCGCTTATATTCGAATGCTGTTTACCAGATTAGATCTATTTTAATTAATGTCAATAAATTCCTTCCTTGCCTTTAAGTGCTTTCAACTTCATCGTTTTATTTATTCCTTTTCGTGTTTTACAATTAATTACCTAGGACCTTCATCACCTTTGTATGTTTCTCCTTTTATTTCGGAATGAATTAAACCGTACATGTTTAGTACATTTATTTTCGTAGGATCAGCCGTAGCAAGGAAAAAAATGCACGTTATTCATTTGCCACTGGATAATTCTACTACGAGCCTTTAAGACGGGGAAAAACTATTTACGAAAATGAATTAAATAAAGAACTGAAAACAAAAGCTTGTTACTCAGCACGTACGGGAAAAAATAGACCTTTGCAAAATAAAACTGATTTTGTTACAGGAAGACTAAAAAAATACAAATACCTACATTATTTAAAGGAAAAAAAACTAAGTAACACGCGTTGATTAAATGCACTTCGACGGTTTTTAAAATGTTTAATATCCAGAACTATGGAAGCCTAAGGATTGCGTTGTTTTACCCCTGAGCAGCACTTTCTGCACACAATGGGCTACACGGCCAGGTCACCAGAACCCCTGGAGCTCAGAGAAGGTTGGGGAAAGGAGACCCACTGGATAGTTGTTAGAAGACAGATTCCTGTCAAGACAATCCACGGTGTTCTTTTAGTATCTCTCCGCACCTAAGCCACGGTTTAACATCCCATATGATAGACGGCGGAGTTTCCAATCCCATTGGTGTCTTCTCTCTGACCGAGGGCAGGGTGGGGGAGATAATCATCAACCCTGGCACATGAATTACGGATTACTATGCCGTCGCGTTATCCACTATGCCGGAAATAAGTCGACGGTGTCGAGTGGTTAGCACGCGTGGCTACCGATCTAAGGGGCCTGGGTTCGAGCCCCGGGTAAGGCATGGTTGTGTGTGTTGTTTTTCTGCTGAGGTCCTGCCAACCTCACAGACCTTCTATAGTATATAAACTGACAGACTCCTGTCAGATCTCTGTGGTAAGCAGCTGCTTGAGGGGGTACTTATGTAAGTTTAACGGATATTTTGTTAATGTAATTGTAAAATGAAATAAATAAATTACAGATACTATAGGTGCACAAAATTCAGATCTTTAATACAATTTCACTGATTGCATTTCTAAAACAAATGTTGAAATATTATTAAGATATTAATATCAATAGCAATATGCAACATTTTTCAATTAAAATTATTTGAAATGAAAATTTGGAACTATAACGATGTTAATTACATTTCTTTGTCAGTCTCTACAGAATCATATAGTTATGTTCCAAAACACATGAGATGCGTTTATAATCGTTATAAAAATGTAATAAAATGCATGAGCAATTATAGGAGAGTATTTCTGCTGTTCACGTTTCCTAAAATATTAAAAAATATGACTGATTTTAAAATCATTAAATGGCTGAAAAATATAATTACTTTTTATATTAAAAAGTTTGGCTTTAGATAAAAAGAAAGTATTTTGTATTTAAACTTAAATAAATATGCAAATAAGCCAAAATCACAGAGGAAGCTTGTTTCATTGCAAAATCGTGTCTCTGCATCTGGATGCAATTTTAAGAAAACCCTAAATTCAGGAATCCAACTACTTCCCAAGTCTACAGATGTTTTCGCACATGTCATTACTAACTGTTACTGCTAACGTATGTTCAGCTGATGATCTCAGTAAAAAAAAACAAATGGGCAAATATAAGTTTGAAAGTTGCTAGATTATCTAAGAAATTTTTAAACTAAGCTAAAAGATGAGATACGTGACACTAAAAGGAAAAGAAACAGAAGTTTAAACAAGCAACAGGTTATTGTTCATCACATATTGACGAAATTGCCCTTTAATCTCTAGAAATAAAGTTTATTGCAAATGCCTATTGTTTTCACATTTTATCGTTAATTCCATTATATTAAAAATTTATTAGAACAGGTTTTGGATGCCATGAAATTGAAAATTAATTCGTGTTTGATTAATTTTTTTAGCGCAAAAAGAAAAATAAACATATCATTATTAATTACTTCATTTCTAGAACTTAGAAAATAAAATTTCCATATTATATACTTTGAAACCTTCATTACCTAATTTTAACGCGTATCCATTCTTTATTTGTTATAACTGAGCAATAAAAATGTTTATCTGTCAATTACATTTACCGTTAACTTTGTTGTCAAATTTTAAATCTGTAACCTGAACTGAAACAACAATATCTCAGTAGTATCATCCCATTATACGAATCCCACTTTGCACACTGCTTTCCCCCTATGGCGTCACCGACCACGCCCAGTTCTGACACGCCCTCTTAATAATACTCAATTAATAATTAATAATTCATAATTCATAATTAATTAAAAATTAATTTATTAATTCCCTTTATTAAAAAAAATTCATTAAAAACTCCTTCTCTCTTTATTAAAAAACCGAGGCGCCATCTAGTGTATATGATGAGAACTATTTTTAGAAAAAGCCCTCAATTTTACTCGTATTTTTTTGAATTTTTGATTCCCCCTCATTAAAAAAAAACATTATCAAAAGTTCTGCCCCCTTTATTAAAAAATTCCTCCCCCTATATTAAAAACCGTGGTGCCATCTAGTGTATATGATGAGTACTATATTTAGAAAAGCCCTCAATTTTAGTCGTAATTTTTCCAATTTTTGATTCCCCTAATTAACCCCCTTATCAAAAGTTCTTCCCCTTTTATTAACCCCGCCCCTTTATTAAAAAATTCCTTCCCCTTTTATCAAAAACCCGTGGTGCCCTCTAGTGTATATGATGAGTACTATATTTAGAAAAGTCCTCAATTTTAGTCGTAATTTTTCCAATTTTTGACTCCTCCTCATTAAAAAAACCCCCTTATCAATAGTTCTGCTCCCTTAATTAAAAACCCTACCTGTATTTTTAAGTCCCCTCTACAAAGACCCCCTGATTGACCCAGGGGTATTTTTTAGCCCCCCCCCCCCTGAATTTTCTAACAGCTGAAATGGTCTTCGTTTTTTGGTGGCGCCATCTAGTGTATATTTCTGTAAGATTTTAATCGAAATTTTTCCAATTTTTTTGACTCCCCCTCATTAACATTTCCCTCACCCTTTTAAGGACTATCCCGCAGTAACTGTTTTAAAAAGACTGTCCTGCAGAAAATGAAAAAAATGCCATTGGGTTAAAATAAAAAAAATAATAAAAGGAAAACGGCGAAAAATTCTGATTTAAAAACAAATTATTCGTAATTATGAAAAATATTGAGGGGTAATATGGTCTGGTGACCTGTATGGGTGACATAAAAGACCCACTTTAGAACACGCAAGAAGCGTTCGGTACCTCACCCCGGTCCACGTTTATTGATCGATGAATCTTGGATCACGTCACCCCCTGCGCTGCTTTTCCCTTGTGTCCATATCAGACACGACATGTCACAACATGAAAACCCACTCGCATCCTTGACCACTGTTTTAGGACCCATCTCGAGATTTTTCCAAGTCCAGAGACGGTTGCCAGCACTTGTGACCAAATTGCATTGTCACCCCCCAATTCTACCTCCCTTTGTCTCAGGCCATCACACGAGATACGGTATGGAAACAATGTTTTGGAAATATCCTCTTATGAAACATCGCATCTACCCTTTATGATAGGTCAGCATTTCAATGTACCCCATCGGTAGAAGACAAGCCATTTTGAAATTACGCGCCCCTAAACCTCCAAGTGTTGCGCCTGTCTTATTAAAATTAGTCTCCATTGGATTGAAGGATAATGCTATCAGATATCTGTGTTTCTGCACTCTCCGCCTCAGGACTTGTTTCGGAACGATAAAGCGATTTTACGTTAAATTCTTATCTCTGCCATGTCTCAATTAATTACTCTCCGTAAGTATATCCATTATGCGACATGGTTTAAAACTTTTTATTCCTAATAATTATTACTGCTGTATCCTCAGTACATGATGCAAAATATTACACGTTCCTAGGAAGAAACTCAGTAACAGTCGATAGCAATTTCTTCCTCCGAAGAAAAAACACGCACGCACTTACACGCAATGCACGCACACACAAACATACAATTACAGAGAGGAAAAACACAAAACAAGTATGTGACAAAAATAGATATGAAGAAAAACTTAGTCAATCGCATTGATGAATGCATAGAGGCATTGATGTACACTTAGAAAGATATCCGTTGAATATGTATAATGCCATGCACCACAGATATAAACATGAATATACTTTGCATAATGATCAGAGAAAGTCTCACATTCTCGTACATACATAATCATTCATAAACAGGATTTTTATTCTGCTTGAAAGTAATAACAGCTATTGTCTTCCGCTTACTCGAATCAGACTTAAAGTGAATGCAGTCAACGTACTATATTTCCCTCTAGATGGCGATAGTTAAATGCCCAAAACGCATAAAATCGCTTATTTACCGTTTTTTAACTGTTGCATGTATCATCTTCCTTCGAAATTTCTATCTTTTAACATTTGTGTTCGAAAGAATAGTATATAGATATTAAGAAGTAGACACGATATATGCTTGAAAGAATTTACGGGGATGTTTTTGTCAATATTCTACTGTGTATACCTGTATATTCTGCTTTCTGCATATTTAGAAGATAATCCGTCATCCACCCCGCTAGTACTTTGTACATTTTCAGACCGTTCTTCTATGTCTTTTATTGTCCTGTGTGAGTAATCGATTTCACTGTAGTTCACTCCATTGGAGCGATTTTGCACTTGTTCAGAAAAGTGAATATTTTATTCATATACAACTGAAAAGTTACATGTATTATTCACATGCTTACACAAAAAGTGAATGTTGCTTATTTGCATCTTCACTAGAAATGAACGTTGTTGTAAGAAATTGTAACATTAACACCCTAATATTTAAAAAATGAATACTTGTGGTTAAACTATTTTTACAACTTGTATTCTCCTTGCTGACACAGGGTGCCCTCTGTTGGGCTGTTTTGTATCTTAGCTGCTTTGAGGCGATGGATACTTACTTTTACGTTTCGTTTTTGATGTTTTTTCCTTTAATGTGAGAATGCTGGGTAGGGTGCTTTTCTTTCGCTTCTCTTTTTCAATCTTACTTCTGTGTGGCGATTGTCTTAATGAGTGTTTGAAGTGTGAAAGACTTGGCGCTTTACGCGTTAGGTCCTGTAAACGGTTGAAACGCAAAGTACTGTCTAATAGATCGGTTCTGGGAACCCTCAGAATCGAGGGGCATTTAGTACAAACTTATGGAATTTACTGGAGTAATGCTACTTTCTATAGGTAGCGTTATTTCAGATTTCCAAACAATTGAAACACGAATACATATCTTTGTCGAAAAACTTGTGTTTGCAGCGAAAAATAGTCACCTTATATACACACACTTATGCGCTTATTCAAACGTACCAGGGAACTGTAGAAATACACCAGGAACTCTGAAAAGAGCATGCGATCCTGTTTTAGCACCTATTCAGATGGTCTTTCACTTACTTGAATCATATTTAATGCAGTCAACATTGACTTATTGTGAAAGAATGACTGTTAGTGCTATTGTATTAAAACAGACAAACTTACCTTTTCATACGACATAGTAAAAGGTGCTCAGTAGAAAAACAACACTCATGTCTTACCATGGATCTCTACGCTTCTTAGATCAGAACCTCATCGTGCTAACCTACTGTCTATGGGATAGATGTTGGCTATCATAACTTATATCTGTATCGTGGGTAAAGTACTGTCCATTTCAGACAATTGTGAGATTTTCAACGTAAAGAATTAGCAGATATATGGGAAAAATAATAATCTGACTCAGATGATGCTTTCGATTTACCTACTTTGGTCGTTAAAGTATGGTTTATTAGAAAGTAAATATACACATAGGGAAGATGAATCAATGTTTGAGCGAGTTACTTTAATTATCTTGTGAGATGTGTGATAGTGGTATTGCATGAGAGAAAGCAAATAATACATAATGAGAGCTTTACGAATCTGTGAAGAAACATGCATCTGAAGATTAAGGTATATAATGAGTTTATCTCTAAGATTGTATGACTGTGAAGTGAAACAAACTTGCAATCAGTTTGTCTTTCATTCTAAATGCTTGTTGCTTGCCGTGCTAAAACGATTCACTGAAATTCCCCCTCGTATGCCTTTTTCCAGGAAAAAGGTACATTGTAGTTTATCAACTATAGATCTGTCATCTTCAGACATGCTGGAGATGACAGACCCAGGAGCTGTGTAAACATGACAGGGATCAATTTCATAGTATCTGACACATAGTTTTCTCAAACATATCAACTAAGAGGAGCACGTCGGTGTACAAGTCGTGATATTGCCCTAGGTTTTTTCATATCGAATGAGTTCCATACTTTCATTGCATGGGTATAGTGTTATAGCGCTTCTTTGAGGAGCCGTTCATAATGTGTGTGATTTCAATTTTAAGTGCCCAAATAAGATTCCAGTTATATTTCATAAACTAAAGGACAGCAATCTTATTATGCAAGGAATCGGTATTATCAAAAATAAGAAGATTAATTGCATTCCCAATAATATGGAAAAATATACAACGTTCTCCCTTGGAACTTTGAATTTCATAGATTCTTATCAATTTTTAAGTGCATCTCTTGAGAAGCTAATCTATCGGCAGAAGAATTCCTTATTTCGAATTGCTGCATTTCATCAAGAAACGGATAATTATTTCAATCTGTCGTTAGGGTTTAAAAGATTCTTGCGGAAGATAAAAACATGGAGCGGGCAGTCTGCTCACAAGTAAAGGAATTAGATAAACATTAGAATATCTGTTTTCGCATCAACTAATCTGCTTTCCATAGGTCAGTGTGTGAGTGGCGTGGGCGAGTGGCCCATGACCTTTGTACGTCACCAGATGGGCAGCTTGTTGTTGTGGTGTGTCTCTGTCATTTCAGCAGATCATGTGAGAATGATAGTACGAACTTTCAGGAATTTTTAACAGAGTCGAAGCTGGAACATGTATGGAGAGAAGGGTATATCAGGACTTGGAGTGTTTCACACTCTTAGTTTGTAAAGACATTTTTCTGGCGCTTCTTGTACGCTCTACGTCAGAACATCAGTTTTCATGACATATGTGCAGAATTCTTTTACTGAGGCCCGATCAGAACGTATATGTCAGAGCATAGTTAGGCGGATTCGTTGAAGTATTTGCTAAATTTTGACGATCAGTCCAGTTGCAAATAAAATTTTGGTGGATTAGCTCAGGTAAGTTGAGAGGGTGCGATCGAGTGAGACTTAAGTGTATTATTTTTATAGTAGGTAAGTGTATTTGTTAAAACTAATATCCCCTATTCAAGGGTACCGCAACGTACTTTTAGCATTCTTACTTTCTCTAGAATTTTGCTGCATATAAAAAATTATTTTTTACCCAATGAAAGACAACTGACCTTGTAAAGCGAACAAGCGTATACTAACGTCGCAACACGAAATAAAATTTCATCAGCGTAATGAGTCATTGGACTATACGTTTGCGCGTAAACGGTTTAAGAGACGATTTTTAAAAACTGTGAGAGCGTTTAGCACTGTAGATTTAAAAAAACAATGATTACTCCCAAACTATCAGCTGATTTTTCTTCGGAGGAAGAAATTGTTATCGACTGTTACTGAGTTACTTCCTAGGAACGAGTAATATTTTGCATCATGTACTGAGGATACAGTGGTAATAATTATTAGGAATAAAAAGTTTTAAACCATGTCGCGTAATGGATATACTTACGGAGAGTAATTAATTGAGACATGGGAGAGAGAAGAATTTAACGTAAAATCACTTTATCGTTCCAAAACAAGTCCTGAGGCGGAGAGTGCAGAAACACAGATATCTGATAGCATCATCCTTCAATCCGATGGAGACTAATTTTAATAAGAAAGACGCAACACTTGGAGGTTTAGGGGCGCGTAATTTCAAAATGGCTTGACTTCTTCTGACGGGGTACATTGAAATGCTGACTTATCATAAAGGGTAGATGCGATGTTTCAATAAGAGGATATTTCCAAAACATTGTTTCCATACCGTATCTCGTGTGATGGCCTGAGACAAAGGGGATAGAATTGGGGGGTGACAATGCAGGTTAGTCAGAAGGGCTGGCAACCGTCTTTGGACTTGGAAAAATCTAGAGATGGGTCCTAAAACAGTGGTCAAGTCTGCGAGTGGGTTTTCATGTTGTGAGACATCATGTCTGACATGGTAGCAAGGGAAGCAGCACAGGGGGTGACGTGATCCAAGATTCATCCATCAATAAAACGTTGTCCGGGATGAGGTACCGAATGCTTGTTGCGTGTTCTAAAGCAGGTCTTTTATGTCACCCATACAGGTCACCAGACCATATTACCCCTCAATATTTTTCATAATTACGAATAATTTGTTTTTTAATCAGATTCTTTCACCCTTTTCCTTTTATTAATTTTTTTTTATTTTAACCCAATGCCATTTTTTCATTTTCTGCGGAACAGTCTTTTTAAAACAGTTACTGCGGGATAGTCCTTAATAGGGGGGTGGAACTGTTAATGAAGGGGAGTCAAAAAAATGGAAATTTTTCGATGAAAATCTTACTAAAATATACACTAGATGGCGCCACCAAAAATCGAAGACCATTTCAGGTGTTAGAAAATTCAGGAGGGGCTTAAAAATGCATCTGGGTCAACCAGGGGGTCTTTGAAGAGGCGACTTAAAAATACAGGTAGGGTTTTTAATTAAGGTGGAGGAGCATTTGATAAGGGTTTTTTTATAATGAGGGGGAGTCAAAAATTGGAAAAATTACGACTAAAATTGAGGGCTTTTCTAAATATAGTACTGATCATATACACTAGAGGGCGCCACGGGTTTTTAATAAAGCGGGGGACTTTTTTAATAAAGGGGGGGTTAATAAAAGGGGCAGAACTTTTGATAAGGGGGGTTTAATTAGGGGAATCAAAAATTGGAAAAATTAGGACTAAAATTGAGGGCTTTTTCTAAAAATAGTACTCATCATATACACTAGATGGTGCCACGGGTTTTTAATAAAGGGGGAAAGAATTTTTAATAAAGAGGGTTTTTAATAAAGGGGATTAATTAATTAATTTATTTAATTATTAATTATGAATATTAATAAGGGGGTGTGAGTGGAAGGGGTGTGGTGATGACGTCATAGGGGAAACCACTGTGCAAAGGGGAATTCGTATAATGGGATGATACTACTTACCTCAATACCTTTAATTTATCCTTGTTTGTCAAAATATAAAAGTTTATTAATATTTTAATAATATAAATCACATGAAAGACAAAAAAATTAACCTTAAAATTCCCAATTTAACATAAACATTAAATAAATATTTCAGTTTTTGTATACAGCTGATTGTACAGCTTTGAATAAGTTTTAGTCTTTATATAGTGTGAGATAGTTGATATCACCATCCTCACACTAAGAGATCATACATCAAATGAAAAAACTTTCGGTCTTTCCATATCTTTTTCTGTTATAATTTGGACATATTTCATCCACAACAATTTTATCTTCTTACAGTATTATTTACTTTTTAAAGAAAGTCTGGTCTTCATGCTTTTCACCGCTTGTCTTGTTGAACCTTCAAAGACTTCCTCAAAAGCTGATTTTTCTGAAGATATTGCATTAACCCTTTAACTTCCACAGGCCTTGAAAAATGAAGTACCTCAGAATACCATACCGGCCGAGTTTTGAAATGGACTTTTCCTAGTTGTGTCATTCCCCCTTCCTTCACCCGTAGGGGGAACGGCGATAACCGCAGCATAGCTCCCCTACACTCCGTAAATTGCCTCTCATTAAGCTGAGCGTTCCCTCACCTCGAAACCAATATGGTCATGAGCTACCCCCCCCCCCCCTCATTGAACACGAGATGTCTTTTGTTCTTAAATCCTTTCCAAAATAGTTTTTAAAACATATGCATATTTGTCAATTTTTGAAAAGCTTTTTTTTTAATACTATCTTCTAAAAGCTATTTAAATTTGTTTTTCTACTTAAAAACTGGCATAAGATTCCAGTTATTTGGATTACATCTTTGTACATGAAATAGATGTCATAATTATAAATTTCAGAGAGAAAAAAGTTTTCAATGATTCCATTTTTTGGATTCTGATATCAGTTTTATAACATCCAGCAAAGAGAAAGCTGCTACTAATATTCGAATGTATGATGAAAAAAATCAAAGATTATCAAAAGAGAGGACCAAAAATAGAAAGAAGTAAGAGTGCTAAATTCAGTTTTAAAGAATAGTTTTTAACGCAATTGTAGATAGTAATCTAACATAAGAATCAAAAATGATTTTGACAGAGAGATTGGTATCTGAGATAAAAGTAATCGAAGTGGATATTTCAAAAGATATCCGAGGAAACAAAGGCTAGATAAAATGAGAAATAAAGAAACTAAAGCAATCAGATATTTCGTAAAAATATTGGAGATAGTAAAGAAATATTATCAAAATGAGAAAGACTTATGAATTTGATGGATAAAGGAAGATGGCTAAATGAAATATGAAAATGGGACCTCTCTGGAAGAACACCGTGAAAGAGATGGAAAAATGGTGTGAAAAAAGCAAAGCTGAAAAGAGGACTTCAAGAGTAAGATTGCAAAGAAAAAATAAGTGGATAGAGAGAGCTGACTGGGACCACACAACTTGAACTTGGGACGATGAAAAGAATAAAATTTTGTATCATTATACTTTTTATAAAATACTTTGTTAAGTAATTGACTAAGTGATTCAATTCAGCAAATGATTAAATCAAAAGTAGTCTGTTCTATTTTACATTTTAGATCATCAGTAATGTGCCTAAAAAGTCTTATGGGTGGTGGATTACATACTCGAGTCCAAGGGCAAGATTCAGGGGGTTGGGGTATCTCCTCTTCCTTTTCAGAATCCTAGTAAGGGTAATAGAAGAAAAAATTATTAAATTTATTTGTTCCATGGATTTTTCATAAAATTTTAAAGACTTATATAAACGAAGAGAAAATGACATACTGCAATGGAAATAAAATAGATTCTTTCCCCCCCCCCCCCTTTAATTTGTTTCGGCTCGATTGTGTTTCTTGTTTCCTTCTTTTCTTGATTTTTTTTTCAGATCCGGGCCTGCTCGTGTCTATTGGGGTGAGGGGGGATGGAATGATGCTTCAGTTAACGTATTTCGTCTGAGCGGCAGTTTTCTGCACAATGGGCTAAATGTCCTGGTCACAGAAAAGACCCACTATACAGCTGTTAGGAGACAGATGGAAGCCTGCCTCAACTTACTGTTTTAATGGCACAGGCTACAGTTATCCTGCACAAGGGAGCTAAAATTTTACTTCCCGTTTAACTGACGTCGGCCTTCCCAATCCCCTGCAGTGTCATATTTTCTCCCCGAGGGCAGAGTAGATATTATATATATACGCCCCCTCAAACAGCTGCTTGTCACAGAAGTCTGACAGGAGTCTTTCAGTTTATACAGCATAGTAGGTCTGATGAGAATGACCGGACCTCAGCAGAAAGACGACACAAACATCGATGCCTTAACCAGGGCGCTAAACCTAGGTCCCTTTGATCAGTAGCCAAGCACGTTAACCATTCGGCCACGGGACGGCTAGGGTAGATATTAGAGGAGATAAATATCAATATGCGACAATTAAAAATGTTTGAATGTAATAAATGTGTGTGTTTGGGGGGGGGGTCTTAAATCACTGATTTCTGGGGCTGAATTCAGGAAAATATGTTAGTGAAGCCCTCGAGATGCAAGGGAAATTATAACTCCTTAATTCTTTTTCCTTATTTGCGTACTACACTGTTTCACATAAATCATTTCTGAGGGTGAATTTCGTCAGCATCAGTGAAATTACTTCGTCGTAATCTTTTGCTGATGTATGATTTTTCATGCATATTTCTCTTTGGGAAGGTGCAGTGGTACAATAGTTTACCAACTTATACTTTTTTGTAGGGGAAAAAAGGACATGGAAATTATTTTATAGCCTATGGCAGTGTTGACTTCGCACATTTAATACATGACTAGCAGGGAGTTACCGAAATATGCAGAAACAATAAATTATCGAATGAGTTTTGTTTTTACTGAAACTGGAACAGGAAGAAAAGGATGCGAAGGCTGATAAAAGATTTGTAAGGAAAGAATTTATGTCTCTCTACGCCTTTTATTAGGATTTCAGGAAAATTTCAGCTTTGAAATAGAATCTCGAAAATCGATATTTTTTATAGATTTCACAAAGGAAGCAACTACCTGAGTGGTTCATTTTGGTATGAATGTGGAATACAGTTTTCACTAACTTCCTTTACAGTAAATTTTTTTCCACCCTACTTATTAACTTTCCTAGAACAGCAATACTTTCTCCTCGCCTTTCAGTTTTTTCCCCAAGTTTCATGCAAAACCTTTTTCATTTTTTTTACAAACCTTAATTTGAGGTAAACTTTTTTATTAGCAAATCAATAGTTCATATTCGTTGATTCTTTTGATGGAATTACCTTTGACTTTTACATACTTATTAACATGCATGTCTCTCTCCAGGGACGTACTCAGAAGTCAGTTTCGGGGGGAGTGGGGGCGAGAATTTTTTTAGGGAGATGGGGGATAGGGTTGGTGGCTGAGAATAAGACTTGAAAAATTAACAATGTCATTTACTAAAACTATTCCACAGCACAAGAAAGGTTAAAATGATAGTCTGTAAATAATATATATAGACTATCTATATAATAGAAGAAGGTGTCTGTCTGTCTGTCTGTGCCAGTCATAACTCATCGGGAATTCAACGTATACACTCCAAATTTTCGGAGAACGTTTCTGGTTGTGGTCCGGATTGCAGTGCCAAATTTCAGGTCGAAAGTCCAAAAGGGGGGGACTTGCTAGAATCAAAAATATTTGCCATGCTATTCCTACGGGAAACGAGAATCGCTGTCAAATTTACTGTTGCCATTTATTGCTCCCTAACTGTGAAAGTAAAGTCAGCAATGACCTTTCCAACACCGGGAAATTCTTCGTGTTCAAATTATCATAAAATGTCGGGGGGGGGGGGGATACTTAGAAACTAACCATTAGTGCACGAAATAAATTATGCAGGTTGAAAGTGATACAGGAGCTGTCACAATTTGTGTAGAAACGATGTCACGGGCTAAGTGAGAACCTGATTTTTAAACCAATCACCGGTGCACACGGGGGACGCTGTGCATGAAATTTCGACCGTGCGGATGAATATCACGGGAGCCATAGGGTGGCAAAATCTGTGGTAATGGAAATAAAAATCTAGATAGCTTACGCAAAAACTACGCCACGAGCTATGAGATAGCTCGCTGACGTCAACAAGATCCAAGCCAACACCGGGCAAATTTCTTCCTATTGAAAATGTGTGCTAAAATGTCGGATGGCGGGGTAATTATAAAATTTACCTTTAGTGCAGTGAAAAGAATACACAGGTTAAAAGTGACACCTGGGCAGCGCCGGGTAAGTTCAGCTAGTATAAAATAAGTATATAGACTAAAAATTAATATATGTATATAATAATAATCCTCACAGACCTTCTACTATGGCATATAAACTGACAGGCTCCTGTCAGACCTCTGTGGCAAGCAGCTGCTTGAGGGGGTAATAAAATAAATACACCCTCAAACAGTTGCTTTCCACAGAGATCTGACAGGAGCCTGTCAGTTTATACGCCATAGTGGGAAGGCCTGTGATGATGGCGGGACCTCAGCAGAAAGACAACATAAACATCCATGCCTTACCCGGGGCTTTAAACCTAGGTCCCTTTGATCAGTAGACAAGCATGCTAATAAATAATAATAAATGTTTTTAGTTTCTTTTTTAAATCTACTTTTAGTGTTTCAAATGCAACTCTATCTATTTTTAGTTCCAAATACAAATGTTTTGGATTACAAAGCAGGTAAAGAAGTCTGAAATATGAATATGACAAGATCAAGATTGCAAAGATAAAAATAAGTGGAGAGAGAGTGTCGATCTGGACCTCACAACCTAAACTTGGGTGGGTGAAAAGAATGAAATTGTGCATCATTAATTTATTTATGAACTACATTGGAAAGTAATTCAGTAAGTGATTCAATTAATTCAAATGACTAAAACACGCAGAGAGGATGGAAAGGACAAGAGCATGGCCGATGCTTAAGGCCAGTAACCATGGCAGAGTATGTGTATAGGGGGGAGGGTTAGCGGCTCCCAACCTAAGACCAGAGACCACGGAAAACAAAATGGGTGGATAACAATACAAATTTGTGCGCACATAACAATACAATATTTCCAGCCCCTGGGTACGTCCCTGTCTCTCTCATTACACAAGAAGCTAGTCAAAAGTTGTTGATGTCTTCATCTTCTAACCACATCATTATTTGCTTAGTCAAACCATCTAATATCCAAACTGACACTTCAGCATCTAGAATAAAAGTTATCAGGAGATATTTTCTCGTTGTCACATTACAACGCGACAATAAATGAGCTATAGCAGCATTAAGAGGAAAACGAATAAAATTGTAAACTCAAATAGAAAAAGAAATTGAGATAACAAAAGCTTCTATTTTTTTTTTCTTTTAATCCATAATTCAATCCCCTCATCAAATAGTTACATACTGTGTCGGCCAATACACTTAAAAATAGGGCTTTAAGTTTCTATTTCATTTTTCTTTTAATCCATAATTCAATCCCTTCATCAAATGTAATTCAATCCCTTCATTGTGTGTAAGCCGACACGTACTGTGTCGGCTTAAAAATAGGGCTTTGGTTGAAGTAAATGCTTTCATAATAAAATAACAAATGCTATAAGTTTGAATATATATTAATGCGCTTATTTTAAATTGCTCTTTTGACGGCGAACTTGTATCATAAATAAAAAGTATCATTAATTTTTTTATTTTAATTATCAAGTAGCCTAACTTGATATCTTGTCACAATAGAATTATTTTTCATTTTATAATTCGTTTTTTGCAGAGCTCCAAACATGCCAGTCATGCAATATAGGAACTAATTAACCCAACTTTGCTGTTAGGAAAATAAGCCTACCTTTTTTCCCCCATCCCCAAATTTTAGGATGAATATGTAATAATATGAGATAAAGATTGAACTTATAAAAGTTAACTGTTCTGTGTATTAATTTGTTTTCAAACATTTATTATTATATTACGTGAAATTATATGTTTTTTCGGAATTAAAATTATGCATCTAATCTATATTTTTTCAGTTCTACCAATTTTTAAAAGTTTTGCAAACCATTTTTCCTGGCTATATGCTAGAAATACGCTATAAATTATTTTATAAAAATTTAATATTCCCTCAAGCAGTTGCTTGCCACAGAAGCCTGCCAGTTTATAAAGCCATAGTAGAAGGCCTGTGAGTATAGCGGGATCTCAGCAGAAAAACAACATAAACATCCGCAGCTCAAACGGGACTCTAACCCAGGTCCCTTTGATCAGTAGACTAGGGCACAATTAATTTTAACTGTAGGTCTTAAAATATCAAAAGTTAGAACTAAACAACTATCATTTTGTTGTTTAAAATAAATCATTATCTTTTTCATGGTCCGTGGTCACAGGTTGGGACCCGCTGAAATGGCTACTGCGTTAGGCATGGGTCATCCCCTTGCCCTTTTCCTCTCTGTTTCTTTCCTGTACATGGTCTTTATCAGAATTCATTACCCTTGGCACTCCCTCATTTCTATATCTTATCCCAAATCCCCATCCATCGAAAAAATTCATTAATACTCTTTGCTTCGGGTCTAGCCGATTTAGTATGTTATATATAATTCACAAAGTATTTATCATCCAAGTTAATCTTTACAGTCCAAGTATACATGAAACACTTGAGTAGATTAGTTGAAATAGGTATGAGCTAATTGCCTAGTATTGTATATTGTCATTCAGGATCCTTTCAGGTCTTTAAATATTTTTATATCCAAACACTGTACTTTAAAGTCATGAGGAAACAGAAGGCCTTTCATCCTGGAGCGGCAGAGAGTCTAGCTTGTTTGATCACTGATCTTGGATTCGATCTCTGTACATATCTCTGTATATATATTGGATTCGATCTCTGTATATAAAACTCATACGCTATATATATACATATAGCGTATGAGTTTTTAGGTTTAACCCGATTTCACCCGGTTTTCATCCCCCTCCTCACCCTGTAAAAACAGGTAAAATTCTCAGGTTAAACGCAAAAAATAAAAAGATGTTCAGTTCATAATAGTTTGTTGCTTTTTTCGTATAAAAAAACAAAAATTTAATTAGTATGTTTGAATTTCCTATTTGTAAAATTGTTATGAGAACAAACTTGGTCAAAGAGGTTCTATTTTCTAAATGGGTAGGTGCAATTAATAGAAACCTTCATACATCTGTTATGGACTTCTGGAGTCTAATGATCTAGACTAATTTAGTAAATCTGCGCAAAATGAAAATGCATCTGATTATGTACAACTATTCAGATAATTCGTCGACGTGGATAATGATTTGATTATTTCAGAATTTTCTGCTTATTTTTTAGATCTTCCACCAAAAACTAAGATTTGAATATTCTTAAATTTTGGATTGATATCCTCAAGTAAGCAATGTGGCATTAGCACTGCTTGCTTTGCAACAGATGGGATGTAGAGCGATCATTTAGCTAAATAAGTAATCTGCCACCGCCGGGCGGAAGTAATCTTGCCAAAGAATTCGGTTGTTTCATCTCTGAGCAGCACTTCTTTTTGCACACAGCGGGCTAAATGACGTGGTAGCAAGTACCCCTAGGGCTCAAGAAGGTTGGGGAAGGGGACCCACTGGGCAGAGGAGACAGATGGTAGCATCCCGTCAAGGCCATTCAGTAATTAACGTGCACAGAGTATTACTTTCCCGCACAGTCCCATCCGATGGATGGATTCCTATTCAAGCCCATCGGTGTCCCTTACTGACAGTGGGCAGGGCGGAAGATTTTTGCGGAGATAAATCTTAAAGCGATTTCAGCTGGGGCTAGAACCTGGGAACTGAAGATTATGAGCCTGGCTGGCTATCGACTAAGCCACCCCCCGCCACCCCCTCTCGCCGAAGAAACAATGGAACAAAACATATGCTATCGCATGTCAATAATAAAATTATTACCTAATACCTGAATATTTCAATTATTTTTATTTCAACACATATTGAAAAAAAAAATGTTTTTCCCGATAATTATTCATCTAATGGAGTTATTTTTAACCTAAAAAAAGTCGTACCCTGTGTATTGATGTGTCTTTCTGCTGCGGTCTCGCCTTCCTCACAAATTTTGTCTATAGCGTATTATACTGACAGGTTCCTGTCAGACTTCTCTGAGAAGAAGATGTTTAAGAGATAATTTATTTTTATTTTCATTTCATTCCTTAAGCCACATTCAGTTATTTTTTAACGGTACCAACTACCAATGTTTTTAACATGGATGATGGAGTAATGTCAACCGAAAAAAAAATTGCTTCCACTTTCGGCACAAACCGTGTATCATAAAAATCAGAGCATGTGTTGCAAGTTCTGACGACCGTTTCCCATAGATACCATTATTTTCATATCCAACAATAGAATCTTGCTTGTGATTGTTTGATACCCATTTCTTTAGTTTGATTTCATCAAAGGAGATAACGCAGAAATGATCAGCAGGATTCAATTTATTTGCAACAAATTTAATAGAATTCAAAACAGAGTTTGAGAAGCCTGGTTCCAGCTTAATTGATTCGTAACACTTCCTCAGTGTCTGCTTTGTTGGGAAGTAAAATACTTTTCGTAAGGAATTGTAGGCTTTAGGGCTTACAAGACAGATAGCAGCAGTGCTAAATTTCTATCTGAAACACCCTTGACCTCTTCAACTGTGAAGAAATGAATGTGAAAATGATAGCTGGAACCATACCTTTTATGTAACCTAAAACATCTCTTTGGTTGTTTTATATTGGCCCTTTTGGAGTATTTTCTTTTCGTGTAGTGTAGTTTACTATGGAGAGATTTTTTTCCCATGTTTTTGGTGTGATAATCCTCCTGAGAGGAGTGTGCATTTTTAGGGTACTGCAACCTACATAACCAATATTAGATTTGGTGCTGTCAATGGCAAAATGAGATGAATCAATATCTTCCACAGAAGATGCAGTTGTGCCTGAAGCAGATACAATTGGAGATAACTATTGGTGATTTCTTTCACAGAATTTCTAGCTATCCTTTCCTGCAGTTTTTCCTGTATCAAAGACACGTTCATTCTTCTTCGTTTATGATCTGGGAAAAGTAAAAAAAAATATCGATGTATTTTAACGAAATCTGAAAAGATTTGCAAATGCATAGGCAATACACAGAAAAATAAACAATTTCTCAAAGCACATGTAAATAACCATTTATACGTCAGTGTATAATTTAGGAACATAGACTTGCAAATATTGTCATAAAAATTACATTGATGTGCTATCTTCAATTTTTGTTTTCAATTGCAGCTAATGCAGAATATTCCCTCCTCCTCTTAAATATGGAGGGGTATAATGATTAATTTAGGAAAGTAGAGGGATATATTGATTAATTTAGGAAAGTAGAGGGATATAATGGTTAATTTGGCAATGTCCACACAATTGGGCAAAGATGCATTCTAAATCCAAATAATTGTGAATCTAATCGAAACTCATCTCATGTTTTTTCTACTGTATATTTCAGCTTAGTTTTGCATGGCATTTTAGTAAAATCTTTAAACCTGTCATTGAGCTAGTTTTGAAGAATACTTTCCAATCAAATATGAAGATAGTTCTTTCGAATTAGGTTTCATATATTGGTGCAAAATGTGAGAAATTATTGTTCCAGAAATACAAATGAAACACTTTTTGCAATTGTGAACTTGTAAACACTTTCAGTGAGAATATGAATATATTTTTGATATTTAATTTAACTGTTTCGTGTAGCATGCCATTAATTGTAAATATTTGCAAGGGACTTGTACATAAATGATTTTGAAATGATGCCTTGGGGAATGCATTAATAACTGAATAGATGGTGTAGTATAAGGTCGTCTTTGCAATAGGAATTGATGTCAAACTGTAAAATTATTTGTGATATAATCTGGTATATTGTCTGTGGTTTCATATTGTTTCATGTCATGCATTTTGATCTTGGTTTGAGGAGACAGTTGGAGAGACTGGTTTTTAAAGAAAGAGCAGTGAATACAAATTTAAACAACTTTAATGATGCATAAATGTATTGAAATGAAGCAAACGTATAATTCCTGCATATGTATTTCTTACTGATGTGTTCTCTAAACCATGGCCCTTTTATATGATGCCATGCATAACATATTAAACGTCATTTTATCAAAACTCACAATGTTCGAAAATGCAATAAAATAGGATTAGATAAATGATGTTTTCATAGCTGAAAACTTCAATTAAAAGCAAAAGATATATATATTTTTATACACCATGTATTTAAAGATATATATTTCCTTACCTATTTAAAGATATATATATTTTTATACACGATGTATTTAAAGATATATATTTCCTTACCTATTTAAAGATTTATATTACCTGTTGACTCAAATATTATGGGGAAGCAGTGGGTACAAGTGTAACCATCTTTAATGATGCATAATCACACATACTAAAATAGAGTGAACATAGCCTATAATTCCTGTACAGTTCTTCTGCTGATTTGGCAGCTAAACCAGGCACTCCGCAAGCTGCACCCATTACTGAAACTAAAATTATAGAGGAAATTTATTTATATTGTGAAATGGTTGACATTATAGATAATTTTGAAGATGGACCAACCTACACCTAATGGACAATATCAAAAGTCTGAAATTAAAATAATATTTAAGCTGAATATGTCATGTCATGGCCAGCATTTTAAAACTATTACAGATGGGTCAAATTAGTTACTTTAAATGCATACAGACATAGGGGCGTAGCGAAGGACTGTGGTTGGGGGGGGGGGGGAGAAATCAAAAATTTTCCAACTCGAAATTAAAATTTTGACAACTGAGCAAACTTACTTAGATTTTGCTCCGGGGGGAGGGGGTGTTCAGGCAATTTTCACAACTCTCCACCATTTTGCCATTTGACTTCCAATTTTACTAACAATAATTTCACAGAAATAAATCTCTCGTCTGAATTGTAGCGAGTCAGTGTGAATTTTCCCTTCATTTGATCAACTCTCCTTAATTTCATGAAACTAATCCCAATTTTTACATCTCTCCTAAATTTGCCAAATCACTTCAAACTCCCCAAGATTTTGCCAAGTTTTCTCGATTTTAGTTAACTATCCTGAATTTCACAAACCCAATCCCAATTATCACACAACTCGCCCGTATTTTCCAAGTGGATTCGAATTTTGCCAACTGCCCTACATTTTGTTAAGTTTCCTCAATTTGTCCAACACTCCTTAATTTCACAAAACAAATCTCAATTTTCACAACTCGCCTATATTTTACCAAGTGGATTCGAATTTTGCCAACTACTCTAGATTTTGCCAACTCGCCGTACGTTTACAGAAAAAAATCGCAATTTTTACATCTTCCCTGAATTTGCCAAGTCACTTCGAATTTTATCAACTATCCACAATTGCACAAGAAAGCACAATTTTCACAACTCCCTTGTATTTTACCAAGTGGCCTCGAATTTTGCCAACTCCCCTAGATTTTGCAAAGAGTCCTTGGTTTATTCAACTCTCCTTATTTTCACAAAATCAATCCCAATTTTTACAACTCACCTGTACTTTACCAAGTGGTTTCCAGTTTTGCCAACTTCCCTAGATTTTGCCAAGTTTTCTCAATTTTGTCAACTCTCCTTAATTTCACAAAAACAATACCAATTTACACAAATCGTCAGTATTTTACCAAGTGGTTTCGAATTTTGCCAACTGCCCTAGATTTTGCCATCTCGCCACAATTTTACAGAAAATAATCTCAATTTTACCTCACACCTGATTCTTGCAAAGTCACTCTGAATTTTGCCAACTCCCCCAAGATTTGTCAACTCTCCTAGATATTGCGAAGTTGCTTCGATTTTGCCAACACACCATGATTTTGCAGAAAAAATATTGCAATTCACCTGAATCATCTCACCTGAATTTTGTCAACTACCCACGATTTTGCCAAGTCACTCCGAATTTTGCCAACTGTCCCTAGATTTTCCCAACTCCCTAGGTTTTGCCAACTCGCCATAATTTTACAGAAAAAAATCCTAATTTTTACATCTGATCTGAATTTTGCCAACTCCCCATGATTTTGCCAAGTCACTCCGAATTTTGTGAACTCCTTAAGATTTTGCCAACTCCCCAAGATTTTAGCAAGTCACTCGGAATTTTGCCAACTCCCCAAGATTTTGCCAAGTTGTCCCGATTTTGCCAACTCCCCAAGATTTTACCAAGTCACTCGGAGTTTTCTGAACTCCTCAAGATTTTGCCGAGTTGTCTCGATTTTGCCAACTCACCTATATTTTAGTAAGTGGCTTCGAATTTTGCCAACTGCTCTAAATTTTGCCGTCTCTTCATTTTCCAAACTGCCTTAGATTTGCCAAGTTGCCTCGATTTTGACAATTCCCCTTAATTTTCCAAAAAGAAAAAAAAAATAAATTTTCACAACTCACCTAGATTTTACGAAGTTGCTCCGAATTTTGCCAACTCCGATTTACTTTTGGGGGTAGCCTCCCCCCATCCCCCCATGGCTACGGCCCTGTACACACACACACACACACCTCTTGCAATAATTATATTTACTTGGTTCATAATTTGAATACTAAAAATCAAAGTACTAGTTTGGTGACTTCAGAATTGGCTAAATGAACCATAATCTCTAACCTAAAACAATAACTTTTTTTTAACTGAAATACTGTAACTGAAGACAATAATAAGTTTAATGCATAAAAGCAATTTAACTGAAATACTATATGTAATTTAATTTGCTATTACACTAAAAATTACGAAATAATTGGATTGAGAACCAAAATTTACATATTTTTCCAACGGTAAATCTTATTACATGGCCAAAATGAAATGCATACACTGTTGTTAAAATATTTTTCACTTGACTATATAAAAATGTATATCCCCCCCCTCAACCATTTGTTTGCCACAGAGTTTATACGTTGTAGTACTTCTTTGGTAGAGAGTCTGTGAGGAAGGCAAGACCTCAGCAGAAAGACAACACAAATATCGATGTCTTTTACCTAGGGATCGAACCCAGGTTCCTTCGACTATATATATATGTATCTAAAATGCTTTACAGATCCAACTATATTTTATAAACTAATGCAGCTCACACATTTCATTATAATTAATCAAAAATATTTAAGGATTATACACATACCTTTCCACTTCTTTTGGAAATCTGAAAAATTATCTGTTGGGATAATTTTTTGTTAGTGCCACAATAAATGCATCGATCTCTGTTCTTTCGTTTCCTTATAAGGATGTTTATCTTTAATTAGAGAAATTTATTCAATATTTATAATATATATATAACATAAATGAATGAAAATTAAATTTATGGATTTTATTGAGATTACTGTGACTGCTTCAGGGTAAATTCAATTTTATTTATTTCCAATCATTCATAATTGTCTATTAGAAAATAAATATTATGCAAACTTCTAATACGCATTTTCTTATTCTTTTATGAAATGCTGGAAAACAATACTTCTTACAGTTTTAAAACATTTTTGAGGTCAATTCTTATGACTCATTACTATTTTGAAATATTCCAGCTTCACTATTTAAATAGTGATGAAACATTGCTTAAATTCGAGATTAAAGCAGAATTCATTATTATCTTAGATTAATCTGCAATGAAATACATATTTTACAATTTTTAGAGCTCCGAATTTATATTCCAATTGACTTTGGAATTTCTCTAAATTTTGTGAAGGGCAGTGTAAACTTATACATTCCCTGCATGTACTTCTTCCTTTTCCTGTAATCCTCTATTACAGTGGTTCTCAACCCATTATGCTTCACGTACCCCCTGGAAATGTGTATGTAACTGGCGTACCCCTTGTATAGATAGATAAAACTATAGTTATAGTATAACAATGGAAATAAAATAAAACATATATATCAGTGGTTCTCAACCTTTTATGCTTCACGTACACCCTGGAAATGTGTATGTAACTGGCGTACCCCTTTTATAGATAGATAAAACTATAGTTATAGTATAACAATGGGAATAAAATAAAACATATATATCAGTGGTTCTCAACCTTTTATGCTTCACGTACCCCCTGGAAATGTGTATGTAACTGGCGTACCCCTTGTATAGATAGATAAAACTATAGTTATAGTATAACAATGGGAATAAAATAAAACATATATATCAGTGGTTCTCAACCTTTTATGCTTCACGTACCCCCTGGAAATGTGTATGTAACTGGCGTCCCTATTAATAAAAAAAAAAACAATATTGATTTAAAGGTTTGTCATATTACGATTCAAGCATCCTTGTACCTTCCGAAATTCAAACTTCTGGAAGTTCGAAAAATGGGAAGATTTATTTTTTGTTAGAACTTATCCAAAGAAAAAAAAATACCTCTTTCATTAATTTTTTTTTATTTAAAAGAAAATTGGATTTGTCAGGCACATAAACGGCGATGCGAGAAAAAAACATAAATGTTGCTTTATTTTAGTAGCATTAGTAAGAAACCGGCTTTTAAAATGCGTATTTAACATTTTTTTTTGTACTGAATAAATTTCCTTGACGTGATATGAGATTTTAAATTTAAATTTCTGATATGATGGAACGAAACAATGCAATGGCAACAATGAATCGGTTGAAGAGATGAAAATGGACGCAACAATGATATTAAGAATGAAGCAGTTTTTCATGAAACAGGATATTACTTAGAAAGCATTGTTAGCCAGAAACGAAATTTATTTCAGTTGGAGGCCGGATCTCACAGTAGAAAGTATTCCCCGCCTCCCTTCCCGTTGTCTTCAATCGTTTTCACATTCCGAGGATGCTGATGGTCGATGTTGATAAGGGAAGATCATCATTTTCCGTGGAGTTGCTGATCTTCAACGCCCCCCATGATCTGTTTCCCCTTCAAGGACCCCTCTAGGATCTTCTCCCGTGTTCTGTCTTCAATGCAACGACATTGGAAAGGTCAGATTAATTTATCTCTTATCCATTTAGAAATCTTTGCACGTACTGTAATAATTTATAATTTTTCTTTAGTGTTTAAACAATTAATTGAATTTCCTTAATGTCTAGTAATGCTCAAACTGTTTTCTGTTTGATCACATTGTTATGCTTACTGAGTTAGTAAGGATTTCAGAAAGAAAAAAAAAACATTTAGAGCAAAAAGACTCAACATGACCTTCGAGGGCGATCAAGATAAGTTTAACCAAATTTTCTCATAAAAAATAATTATTATATTTCACATTTAGAGAACATATTTTGAGTTGGGTTATTTTACTCTGAGCGACAGTTTTTGCACACTATGGGCAAAATGGTCAGGTCACAAGAACCCTGAAAGCTCAGAGGAGGTTGGGGGAGGGGACCCACTGGAACAGCTGTTAGGAGACAGATGGTAGCCTCCAGTCAATGCCATGCAGCGTGTTCTTCAACGTGCACAAGGTATGGCTCTCCGCGCACGATTTAACGTCCCATCCGACGGACGGCGGCATTTCCAAGCCCATCGGTTTTCCATTCCCTGCCTACTGACCGTGGGCAGGGTGGGGAATTTTGCGGAGATAAATCTCATCGCTAACCCAGCTGGGACTCGAACCTGGGAACTGCAGATTACGAGGCTGGCGCGCTACCAACTGAGCCACCCCCCGACCCGAATTTGCTTTGAAATTGTTATTTTGTTAATTGATTTCATCATGCACGATTAGCAGAGGGAAATAATTCACTGGATTACCACCTGATAGTTTTGTTACAGAATGGTTACTAAATGCGATACTGATACATTCGTGTCTTAATGAAGTAGAAATCATGGACGTTCTCAAGAAGATGGCAGAGTGGGGAGGACAAAACAGTAATTTCTGACTTCCAACCGGAAAAAAAGGAATTAATGCAAACCATAGACTGTAAATTTAAAATTCGAGCTTAACCCTGTGATAAAAATAATATTTTCCAATTGCTGTCACATCCCCCACCTACAAAAATCTTTCGGACGTCCATTCAGATGCAAGGTATTTTTATGTGATCCTAAAACTGTATAGTCACCACAGCTAAGTGCTTGCAAAAACTAATTAATTTTCATGTGTACAGTGAATTACTGTACAAAGAGTTGCATTGAATAAATAAATAAAGTTTGTGTTATGTATTGTAGTGTGATTAGTGCAACTTTTGTACAGATTAAACGCATGAATGAACATCAGGAAGTTCACTTCGCAAGCTACTAGTTTAGGAAATGTAAAATTGTGTTATATATCATATTTATTCTTAAAATTCTTTTCATTCTTCGCAATGCCGCTGTTGCCAGTTATATGAGAAGAAATTAAGCGTGAATGGCAATAAAAAGTTAACGGTTAGTTAACTGAAAAATCATAATGCGGTTTTCACGATACTAACAAATAAATATTTTGAGGTACCCAATGGGCGCCAGATACTGGGAAACTTGAGTGTTGCAATTAAATATATTACAAGTGGAGAAAGCGCAAAACAATCTAAAGTAAATCACAAACAATTTTAAGATAAAATAGCTATTAAAAGTAAAATGTAAAAGTACTAATCTAACTTTAAATTATATAAACATCTATAGCAAAAGAGTGCTCAAGAAATGCAGTTCTACATTCACAATAAGACGATGTCAACTTAAACAATCCAAGTTGAAATACAACTCACTGACAAGAGTTCTTGAGTTTTTGAAAACATCTACTTGATGTCACTACGTCATTTGCATACTTCCGCATGCTCTATTATTGACGCGTGACAAGTGTTGAGCTCTTACGTCAATCATTGCCTGCATCAAACGCAATGCCGCTGTTGCCAGTTATATGAGAAGAAATTAAGCATGAATGGCAATAAAAAGTTAACGGTTAGTTAACTGAAATATCATAATGCGGTTTTCACGATACTAACAAATAAATACATATAATTGAAGAAATAAATGTTAATTGATGATATAATGAATGTCAAAAATTATGAGGATTTGCAACACTATTTAATTTGAGTAATATTATTGCTAATTGAAGTGTAAAGATTTCTAAATTTATAAGTAGGGATTAATTTCTGTGAGAATGTGTGGGTACGGTGATTTCCCAGTCATGAATATTATAGTCAGTTTGTGGAATCACAGTTAATAACCTAGGAATGAATAAATAACTAAAATTAAAGGAAGCAAATAAATTATTATAGGCAGTAAATTCAATGAACAGAAATAAATTAATAAATAAGTTGCGAACAAGATTTTGAGTTCTAGAACTATAATCCATGGAACAAAGGATTGCGAGAAGGCTGGTTTCTAAGGCAATGCAATTTTCTCGTTTTCACGAGGCAAGGCTAAGTAAGACCAGGATTGTTGGGGGTTAAGTCCCTTATATTTTGGCTTCCCAATGAACTAACGACAACTGCAGCAATTAATCCCTGCTTATAAGATGGAAAGTGAATTGTTAAGAATTGTGTTTAAAGGCTATTAATTTTGTATTATTTGGAAAGCTAAACTTCGATTTAATGTCTACATTTCAAAAGTCTTTATTTTAACGTTTATGACCCGAATTTGAAAAATACTAACAGTTCTGTATTGGAAGTATTTTCGCAGTCAAATTCATGGTTACAAAAATATACTCTGAATAGAAAAGTGATCGTTTATCGAATTCATAACTATTTATAAATTAATTAACGTTGATATGAATAACTAAATACATACATATATTGGTCAATATAAAATAATTTTGCAACATTTTTCTACATATCTCGTGAGAACGTTGATCTACGTCATATTTCTCGATATTTCATGGGTGGAAGTTAGTTTGATTAAAGGTGTCATGAGAAAGCTACGGTTCCGATTTTCCGAAAAGATTCGGTAACTAAATAATGTCTTGGTAGTAACTGGCGACCATTTTTATACCTCGTTATTTTTTCGAATAATAGGGATTTTTTTAACCGATTCACTCCCGCTGCGATCTTATATTTTTTGATGGCTTTTTTTTTTCAATGTGGGTTGAACTATATTACCTCCTAGCGACACTTTTTGCACACAATGTTCTAAATGGCCGGGTCACAATCAGCAGGAACGCTCAAAGAATGTTGGGGGAGGGGACACACTGGAGAGTTCTTGAGAGACACATGGTAGCCTCCAGTAAAATCCATCCAGTGTGATCTTTAGCATGCACAAGGTATGGCTCTCCTGCACACGGTACCACGGCTTAACGTCCCATCCGAAGAACAACAGCTGGGTTGAATTGTTTTACATCTAAGTGGCACTTTTTAGTTCACCATGAGCTAAATGGCCAAGTCACATGGACCCCGAAGGCTCAGAGAAGGTTGAGGGAGGGAACTCACTGGAACAGCTGTTGGGAGATAGATGGTAGCCTCCTGTCAAGGCCATCCAACGTGTTCTTTATCGTGCAAAAGATATGGCTCTCCCGCATTGGGGCCACAGCTTAGCGTTCCATCCGAAGGAAGACGACCTTTCCAAGCCCATCGGAGTCACCCTACTGATCGTGGCAGGGCAAGGAATTTTGCAGAGATAAATCACAAAGCTGACCCACCTGTCTTATGCACTTAGAAAGTATAGTTATATGTATAGTCATAATCCAAAAAAGGGGAAGGAGTGGATTTATGGTTTAAGACTTCGATCTAAAACGTGGATCAAGTAAAAGGTACATCAATTTCCTTAGAGGTAAAAGCAATAATGAACCTTTTTTTCAAAGATCCATTATTATGTAGAGTACACACCTGATTTAATAACCTTTCCATACATTTGAACGTGAAAACCCCTGGGGTGTTTCTCACATTCACGTGTATTTTTAAAATTATATATGTCGTGTGATAGAGTTGTTAACCGTTTAACTGATATTAAAAACGAAAATTGTTTTCTCATACTGTTGTGACCCCCCTTCGTATATATTTAGGGCGGTACAACTTTTAGGCCGTGATGCGTTCCTTGCTGTAACAATCAAAGCAAATTCCTGGACACACAGTCAAGCTAACAGACATTTGCAATAATGAGAACTGAGATAATTTTTCAGTTAAAAATAAAATACGCATTTATTAACAAAATTACCTTCAAACATTCTACACATATGCAGTTCGCATTTTTGGGACAAATTCAACAATGTCTCTAGCATAGCCCCTTTCAATTAAGGGAACTTGTAAGTATTTTGATCAACAGTCCATAATGAAGAGCTACTTGCTCGTGACTCTGACAGTCCCTAACAGTTAAGACAGTTTTACTCTAGTTGCCGTGATGGCCGTTCACAGAAATACATTCAAATGCAAAAGAAAACCGGACAGAGAAAACCGTACCTGACAAAGAAACCGTAGACTGACAAAGAAAACCGTACAGTACAGTATGGTACCCCCTTAAATCGGCAAATCAGGAGGCCCTCGGGAAGGCGATTATTGGGCCGCTGCGCTCCCAGTTGCTCGGAGCCAAGGCTGCTTAGCGCTTCCCCTGCACATACTTTTCACACTTCGAGGTTCTGCTGACTGGAGAGGACCATTGCTACCGACCACACCGCCTGGACGAAAAGAAGAGACTGAATTGTTTTCGCCAGAATTCCTCATTCCTTTTCCGCTGGTCCCCCTTCTGGAGGTCACCTCTGTACATGCATGGCTGTACAGGATTGGCCAGAGTAGCCGAGGTGCGAATCTCAGCTCCCCTCCGGCCAACGTTGTTTACCATGCATGGCACGTACCTCTCTGCCATCTGGGGTTCAGGTCTCACTCTGGAAAGTTCGGGGCTTGAGGTCGAGTTCTTCGTTGAACTGAACAGAAAAATGGAGGCAGTCAAAAATGTTACTATTTAAAATGGAGCTTAATCTCGTGTAGTCCTGAAGCCTATCAAGTCTTGGCGACCTAATAAAATTAAGTGGGCATGTTACGTGGGCAATTACGTGGGCATTACGTTTGAAATATACACCCTGTGTAATCTGAAATATACACAGGGTGTATATTACAAATTGCGCGTCCAAGCAATTCTAGGTGAAATCGATCTTATAGAACTCTTAGAAACGCTGTAGAGATTGATATATTTAATCAATATCTACCTCTCAACAAAAGCATGTCGCCTAATCCAAACTTAAAACCCACTTTAAGAAAGCCTACCTTATTACCAAGTAACAGGTCCTCTTAAGAAGTACAGTTATATCTATAGTCATAATCGGAAAAAAGGAGAACGTGGTGATTTATCGCTTAAGACTTCGATCATAAACGTGGATGATTAAATGATACCTGGTATCCCTTAGGGGTAAATTCAATAATAAACTTTTTTTTCAAAGATCCATTATTAATTACACACATGATTTAATAACCTTTCCATACATTTGAACGTTAAAACCCCTGGGGTGTTTCTCACATTCACGTGTATTTTTTAAATTATATATGTCGTGCGATAGAGTTGTTGACTGTTTGACTGAAATTAAACGCGAAAATTTCTTTCTCATACGTAGAGTGTGTATTTCAAATTGCGCGTCCAAGCAATTCTAGGTGAAATTGATCTTATAGAACTCTTAGAAACGCTGTACAGGATGATATATTAATCAATATCTGCCTCTCAACACAAGCATGTCGCTAAATCCAAACTTGAAACCCACTTTCAGAAAGCCTTCCTTATCACCAAGTAACAGGTCCTCTTAAGAAGTACAGTTATATCTATAGTCATAATCGGAAAAAGAACGTGGGGATTTATCGATTAAGACTTCGACCCTAAACGTGGATGAATTAAAAGATACCTGGTATCCCTTTGGGGTAAATGCAATAATGAACACGTTTTTCAAAGATCCATTATTATATAGAGTACACAAATGATTCAATAACCTTTCCATACATTTGAACGTTAAAACCCCTGGGGTGTTTCTCACATTCACGTGTATTTTTAAAATTATATCTGTCGTGCGATAGAGTTGTTGACCGTTTGACTAAAATTAAAAACGAAAGTTGTTTTCTCATACACACGGTGTGTATTTCAAATTGCGCGTCCAAGCAATTCTAGGTGAAATTGATCTTAAAGAACTCTTAGAAACGCCGTAGAGGTTGATATATTTAATCAATATCTCTCTCTCAACACAAGCATGTCGCCTAATCCAAATTGAAACCCACTTTCGGAAAGCATTCCTTATCACCAAGTAACAGGTCCTCTTAAGAAGTACAGTTATATCTATAGTCAAAATCGGAAAAAGGAGAACGTGGGGATTTATCGATTAAGACTTCGACCCTAAACGTGGATGAATCAAAAGATACCTGGTTTCCCTTTGGGGTAAATGCAATAATGAACCTGTTTTTCAAAGATCCTCTGGCGGAGGTGGCTCAGTAGGTAGTGCGCCAGGCTCGTAATCTGTAGTTCCCAGGTTCGAGTCCCAGCTGGGTCAGCGTTGAGATTTATCTCCGCAAAAATTCCCCGCCCTGCCCACGGTCAGTAGGGGACACCGATGGGCTTGGAAAGGCTGCCGTCCGTCGGATGGGACGTTAAGCAGTGGCCCCGTGTGCGGGAGAGCCATACCCTATGCACGTTAAAGAACACGCTGGATGGCCTTCACGGGAGGCTACAATCTGTCTCCCAACAGCTGTTCCAGTGGGTCCCCTCCCCCAACCTTCTCTGAGCCTTCGGGGTCCATGTGACCTGGCCATTTAGCCCATGGTGTGCAAAAAAGTGCCGCTCAGAGGTCAAAAACCCAACCCAAAATTCAAAGATCCATTATTACGTAGAGTACACACACGATTTAATAACCTTTCCATACATTTGAACGTGAAAACCCCTGGGGTGTTTCTCACATTCACGTGTATTTTTAAAATTATATATGTCGTGCGATAGAGTTGTTGACCGTTTGACTGAAATTCAAAACGAAAGTTTCTTTCTAATACGCAGGGTGTGTATTTCAAATTGCGCGTCCAAGCAATTCTAGGTGAAATTGATCTTACAGAACTCTTAGAAACGCTGTAGAGATTGATATATTTAATCAATATCTGCCTCTCAACACAAGCATGTCGCTAAATCCAAACTTGAAACCCACTTTCAGAAAGCCTTCCTTATCACCAAGTAACAGGTCCTCTTAAGAAGTACAGTTATATCTATAGTCATAATCGGAAAAAGAACGTGGGGATTTATCGATTAAGACTTCGACCCTAAACGTAGATGAATTAAAAGATACCTGGTATCCCTAAGGGGTAAATACAATAATGAACCTGTTTTTCAAAGATCCATTATTATGTATAGTACACACATGATTCAATAACCTTTCCATACATTTGAACGTGAAAACCCCTGGGGTGTTTCTCACATTCACGTGTATTTTTAAAATTATGTGTCGTGCGATAGAGTTGTTGACCGTTTGACTGAAATTAAAAACGAAAGTTGTTTTCTCATACACAGGGTGTGTATTTCAAATTGCGCGTCCAAGCAATTCTAGGTGAAATTGATCTTAAAGATCTGTTAGAAACGCTGTAGAGGTTGATATATTTAATCAATATCTGTCTCTCAACACAAGCATGTCGCGTAATCCAAATTGAAACCCACTTTCGGAAATCTTTCCTTATCACCAAGTAACAGGTCCTCTTAAGAAGTACAGTTATATCTATAGTCATAATCGGAGAAAGGAGAACGTGGGGATTTATCGATTAACACCTCGATCCAAGACGTGGATGAATTAAAAGAGACCTGGTGTCCCTTTGGGGGTAAAAGCAATAATGAACCTTTTTTTCAAAGATCCATTATTATGTAGGGTACACACATGATTTAATAACCTTTCCATACATTTGAACGTGAAAACCCCTGGGGTGTTTCTCACATTCACGTGTATTTTTAAAATTATATATGTCGTGCGATAGAGTTGTTGACCGTTTGACTGAAATTAAAAACGAAAATTTCTTCCTCATACGCAGGGTGTGTATTTCAAATTGCTCGTCCAAGCAATTCTAAGTGAAATTCATCTTATAGAACTCTTAGAAACGCTGTAGAGGTTGATATATTTAATCAATATCTGCTTCTCAACACAAGCATGTCGCTAAATCCAAACTTGAAACCCACTTTGAGAAAGCCTTCCTTATCACCAAGTAACAGGTCCTCTTAAGAAGTACAGTTATATCTATAGTCATAATCGGAAAAAGAACGTGGGGAATTATCGATTAAGACTTCGATCCTAAACGTGGATGAATTAAAAGATACCTGGTATCCCTTTGGGGTAAATGCAATAATGAACCTGTTTTTCAAAGATAAATTATTTTGTAGAGTACACACATGATTCAATAACCTTTCCATACATTTGAACGTGAAAACCACTGGGGTGTTTCTCACATTCACGTGTATTTTGAAAATTATATATGTCGTGCGATAGAGTTGTTGACCGTTTGACTGAAATTAAAAACGAAAGTTGTTTTCTCATACACAGGGTGTGTATTTCAAATTTCGCGTCCAAGCAATTCTAGGTGAAATTGATCTTAAAGAACTCTTAGAAACGCTGTAGAGGTTGATATATTTAATCAATATCTGTCTCTCAACAGAAGCATGTCGCCTAATTCAAATTAAAACCTACTTTCGGAAGGTCTTCCTTATCACCAAGTAACAAGTCCTCTTAAGAAGTACAGTTATATCTATAGTCATAATCGGAAAAAGGAGGACGTGGGGATTTATCGATTAAGACTTCGACCCTAAACGTGGATGAATTAAAAGAAACCTGGTATTCTTTGGGGTAAATGCAATAATGAACCTGTTTTTCAAAGATCCTGTGGCTGGGGTCGCTCAGTCGGTAGTGCGCCAGGCTCGTAATCTGTTGTTCCCAGGTTTGATTCCCAGCTGGGTCAACATTGAGATTTATCTCCGCAAAAATTCCCCTTCCTGCCCACGGTCAGTAGGGGACACCGATGGGCTTGGAAAGGCCGCCGTCCGTCGGATGGGACGTTAAGCAGTCGTTCCGTGTGCGGGAGAGCCATACCCTGTGCACGTTAAAGAACACGCTGGATGGCCTTCACGGGAGGCTACAATCTGTCTCCCAAAAGCTGTTCCAGTGGGTCCCCTCCCCCAACCTTCTCTGAGCCATCGGGGTCCATGTGACCTGGCCATTTAGCCCATGGTGTGCAAAAAAGTGCCGCTCAGAGGTAAAACAACCCAAATCAAAATTCAAAGATCCATTATTACGTAGAGTACACACATGATTTAATAACATTTCCATACATTTGAACGTGAAAACCCCTGGGGTGTTTCTCACATTCACGTGTATTTTTAAAATTATATATGTCGTGCGATAGAGTTGTTGACCGTTTGGCTGAAATTGAAAACGAAAGTTGTTTTCTCATACACCGGTTGTGTATTTCAAATTGGGCGTCAAAGCAATTCTAGGTGAAATTGATCTTATAGAACTCTTAGAAACGCTGAAGAGTTTGAAATATTTAATCAATATCTGCCACTCAACACAAGCATGTCTCCAAATCCAAACTTGAAACTCACTTTCGGAAAGCCTTCCTTATCACCAAGTAACAGGTCCTCTTAAGAAGTGCAGTTATATCTATAGTCATAATCAAAAAATGAGAACGTGGGGATTTATCGACTAAGACTTCAATCCTGAACGTGGATGAATTAAAAGACACCTGGTTTCCCTTTGGGGTAAATGCAATAATGAACCTTTTTTTTTCAAAGATCCATTATTATGTAGTGTACACACATGATTTAATAACTTTTCCATACATTTGAACGTGAAAACCCCTGGGGTGTTTCTCACATTAACGTGTATTTTTAAAATTACAAATGTCGTGCGATAGAGTTGTTGACCGTTTGACTGAAATTAACACGAAAGTTTCTTTCTCATACGCAGGGTGTGTATTTCAAATTGCGCGTCCAAGAATTTGTAGGTGAAATTGATCTTATAGAACTCTTAGAAACGCTGTAGAGGTTGATATATTTAATCAATATCTGCCTCTCAACACAAGCATGTCGCTAAATCCAAACTTGAAACACACTTTCAGAAAGCCTTCCTTATCACCAAGTAACAGGTCCTCTTAAGAAGTACAGTTATATCTATAGTCATAATCGGAAAAAGAACGTGGGGATTTATCGATTAAGACTTAGACCCTAAACGTGGATGAATTAAAAGATACCTGGTATCCCTTTGGGGTAAATGCAATAATGAACCTGTTTTTCAAAGATCGTCTGGCGGGGGTGGCTCAGTCGGAAGTGAGCCAGGCTCGTAATCTATAGTTCCCAGGTTCGAGTCCCAGCTGGGTCAGCGTTGAGATTTATCTCCGGAAAAATTCCCCGCCCTGCCCACGGTCAGTAGGGGACACCGATGGGCTTGGAAAGACCGCCGTCTGTCGGATGGGACGTTAAGCAATGGGACCGTGTGCGGGAGAGCCATACCATGTGCACGTTAAAGAACACGCTGGATGGCCTTCACGGGAGGCTACAATCTGTCTCCCAACAGCTTTTCCAGTGGTCCCCTCCCCCAACCTTCTCTGAGCCTTCGGGGTCCATGTGACCTGGCCATTTAGCCCATGGTGTGCAAAAGAGTGCCGCTCAGAGGTAAAACAACCCAATCCAAAATTCAAAGATCCATTATTACGTAGAGTACACACATGATTTAATAACCTTTCCATACATTTGAACGTGAAAACCCCTGGGGTGTTTCTCACATTCACGTGTATTTTTAAAATTATATATGTCGTGCGATAAAGTTGTTGACTGTTTGGCTGGAATTAAAAACGAAAATTGTTTTCTCATACACAGGGTGTGTATTTCAAATTGCGCGTCAAAGCAATTCTAGGTGAAATTGATCTTATATAACTCTTAGAAACGATGTACAGGTTGATATATTTAATCAATATGTGCCTCTCAACACAAGCATGTCGGTAAATCCAAACTTGAAACCCACTTTCAGAAAGCCTTCCTTATCACCAAGTAACAGGTCTTCTTAAGAAGTACAGTTATATCTATAGTCATAATCAAAAAATTAGAACGTAAGGATTTATCGGCTAAGACTTCAATCCTGAACGTGGATGAATTAAAAGACACCTGGTTTCTCTTTGGGGTAAATGCAATAATGAACCTTTTTTTTTTCAAAGATCCATCATCATGCAGGGTACACATATGATTTAATAACCTTTCCATACATTTGAACGTGAAAACCCCTGGGGTGTTTCTCACATCCACGTGTATTTTTAAAATTATAAATGTCGTGCGATAGAGTTGTTGACCGTTTGACTGAAATTAAAAACGAAAGTTGTTTTCTCATACACAGGGGGTGTATTTCAAATTGCGCGTCCAAGTAATTCTAGGTGAAATTGATCTTATAGAACTCTTAGAAACGCTGTAGAGGTTGACATATTTAATCAACATCTGCCTCTCAACAAAAGAATGTCTCCAAATCCAAACTTGAAACTCACTTTCGGAAAGCCTTCCTTATCACCAAGTAACAGGTCCTCTTAAGAAGTACAGTTATATCTATAGTCATAATCAAATAATCAGAACGTGGGGATTTATCGACTAAGACTTCGATCCTGAACGTGTATGAATTAAAAGACACCTGGTTTCCCTTTGGGGTAAATGCAATAATGAACGTTTTTTTTCAAAGATCCATCGTCATGCAGGGTACACACATGATTTAATAACCTTTCCATACATTTGAACGTGAAAACCCCTGGGGTGTTTCTCACATTCACGTGTATTTTTAAAATTATATACGTCGTGCGATAGAGTTGTTGACCATTTAACTGAAATTAAAAACGAAAGTTGTTTTCTCATACACAGGTTGTGTATTTCAAATTCGGCGTCCAAGCATTTCTAGGTGAAATTGATCTTATAGAACTCTCAGAAACGCTTAGAGGTTGAAACATTTAATCAATATCTGCCACTCAACACAAGGATGTCTCCAAATTCAAACTTGAAACTCACTTTCGGAAATCCTTCCTTATCACCAAGTAACAGTTCCTCTTAAGAAGTGCAGTTTTATCTATAGTCGTAATCAAAAAATGGGAACGTGGGGATTTATCGACTAAGACTTCAATCCTGAACGTGGATGAATTAAAAGACACCTGGTTTCCCTTTGGGGTAAATGCAATAATGAACCTTTTTTTTTCAAAGATCCATCATCATGCAGGGTTCACACATGATTTAATAACCTTTCGATACATTTGAACGTGAAAACCCCTGGGGTGTTTCTCACATTCACGTGTATTTTTAAAATTATATATGTCGTGCGATAGAGTTGTTGACCGTTTGACTGAAATTAAAAACGAAAGTTTCTTTCTAATACCCAGGTATGTATTTCAAATTGCGCGTCCAAGCAATTCTAGCTGAAATTCATCTTATAGAACTCTTAGAAACGCTGTAGAGGTTGATATATTTAACCAATATCTGCCTCTCAACACAAGCATGTCGCTAAATCTAAACTTGAAACCCACTTTCAGAAAGCCTTCCTTATCACCAAGTAACAGGTCCTCTTAAGAAGTACAGTTATATCTATAGTCATAATCGGAAAAAGGAGAACGTTGGGATTTATCGATTAAGACTTCGACCCTAAACGTGGATTAATTAAAAGATACCTGGTATCCCTTAGGGGTAAATGCAATAATGAACCTGTTTTTCAAAGATCCATTTGTATATAGTGTACACACATGATTTAATAACCTTTCCATACATTTGGAAGTGAAAACCCTTGGGGTGTTTCTCACATTCACGTGTATTTTTTAAATTATAAATGTCGTGCGATAGAGTTGTTGACCGTTTTACTGAAATTAAAAACGAAAGTTGTTTTCTCATACACATGGTGTGTATTTCAAATTGTTCGTCCAAGAAATTCTAGGTGAAACTGATCTTATAGAACTGTTCGAAACGCTGTAGAGGTTGATATATTTAATCAATATCTACCTCTCAACACAAGCATGTCTCCACCTCCAAACCAGAAACCCACTTTCGGAAAGTCATCCTTATCACCAAGTAACAGGTCCTCTTAAGAAATACAGTTATATCTATAGTCATAATCGAAGAAAGGAGAACGTGGGGATTTATCGACTATGACCTCGATCCTAGACGTGGATGAATTAAATGACACATGGTGTCCCTTTGGGGTAAATGCAATAATGAACCTTTTTTTCAAAGATCCATTATTATGTAGGGTACACACATGATTTTATAAACTTTCCATATATTTGAACGTGAAAACCCCTGGGGTGTTTCTCACATTCACGTGTATTTTTAAAATTATATATGTCGTGCTATAGAGTTGTCGACAGTTTCTAGGAAAGACAGTTTTCTAGGCTCCCCCTCCCCTAGCCCATTTGCTGTTAATTAATGTATAATCAATCATATTCCTATGCAGCCCATCAGGTAAAACCCATGTGTACTTATGTATGTCGCGGTGTTTGTAATATGTGTTAGTTATTTTGAAACCATTGAGTTTACTTACCTGTAGGAGACGTTGCCCATTGCCATTGCAGCTACCAATACCAAAAGGGCCTATTACTCCTCCCCAAAGATCAGAGTCAGTACCAACTTTGGCATTGAAGTCACCAATAACAAGGGTAATATCTCCTTTCTTGACAGAATTCAAAATATCCTGAAGCTGTCGGTAAAACCTATCCTTCTCATCCTCATCAGAATCTTCAGTGGGGGCATAACAGCAGATAACATTCAAGTCTTTAATGCTTGTCTGAAATTTTGCTGTAAGAAACCTTTCATTAATGCACTCATATCCTAGAAGAGCATCACTAGCATGTCTGCTGAGCAGCAGACCCACGCCTTGGTGATGCTTTCCATCCTCCCTCCCAGTAAAGAGAAATTTAAAGTTATTTTTAAGTATATCACCTTTACCTGTCCACCTGGTCTCTTGCAAGCCTAGAATATCTAGGTTATAGCGCTGAAATTCCTGCATGAGGACATCAAGAGAATAATCTCTATGTAATGTCCTCACATTCCACGTTCCTGCAGAAAGAAAATGATTAGTAGGATTTTTAAAGAAATTAGGTTTATTGAGATTGGTAGGGCCAACAATATCAAACAGCCCCCTGATCGCAGGCATGGGGCGAAGACCCGTTCCTCCTCTGCTAAAGGCTGAAGTCACCGATGCTGGTAGGAACTTCAGGCACCACCTTTTCAAGTGGACTTTTTCAAGAACCATATGGCCTGCCTGAGACACATTACTCCAGTTTAGGCTCGACGATGCCCAACTAGCTAAGTAAGGGTCAGGTACCTGCGATGGCCTCTGATTAGGATTATCCATCAGCTGATATAAGGTATCCCATGCCTCTGTTCACTTAGAGCTGGCAACCCAGAAGCAAACAGAAAACACAGCGGCAGACTCTCCCTCAACAGAGGCCCACCAGTGCAGCAAGTTCAGGATCCAGAATCAAGCTCAAATCCATAAACAAGTCCAGTCTAGTAGGTATAAATGGTCAGCACCAGGACCCTGTGAAGTTGACCACTCCTCAGCAGGGTTGAAAAAAAAGAAAAAAGTGGCCATAGATGACCAGATCAGTAGGCCATACTGAACTGGCAGCCCTCCCCTTCCATTCCCTTCCAAAAGAGAATATCTCTTTTGAAAGGTACTAACGGCCTGCACCACGAGAAGGAGGGGTCGGACATTAAGTGCAAGACCTGGCCGGTTCTGTGCATCGTCACTAGGGATTGGTACATAGTTCTCCTTCCAGTTTACGCCCTTCCAGTCCCATACACAGGTTGTGTATTTCAAATTGCGCGTCCAAGCAATTCTAGGTGAAACGGATGTTGTAGAACTGTTAGAAACGCTGTAGAAGTTGATATATTTAATCAATATCTGCCTCTCAACACAAGCATGTCTCCAAATCCAAACTTGAAACCCACTTTCGGAAACCATCCTTATCACCAAGTAACAGGTCCTCTTAAGAAGTACAGTTATATCTATAGTCATAATCGAAAAAATGAGAACGTGGGGATTTATCGACTAAGTCTTCGATCCTGAACGTGGATAAATTAAAAGATTCCTGGTATCCCTTAGGGGTAAATGCAATAATGAACCTTGTTTTCAAAGATCCATTATTATGTAGGGTACACACATGATTTAATAACCTTTCCATTAACGTTCAATTCATTAACGTTAAATTAACGTTAAATTTCATTAAACGTGAAAAACTTTTCATTAACGTTAAATTTCATTAAACGTGAAAACCCCTTGGGTGTTTCTCACATTCACGTGTATTTTTAAAATTATTTACGTCGTGCGATAGAGTTGTTGACCGTTTAACTGAAATTAAAATCGAAAGTTGTTTTCTCATACACAGGTTGTGTATTTCAAATTGCGCGTCCAAGCAATTCTAGGTGAAACTGATCTTATAGCACTGTACGAAACGCTGTAGTGGTTGATATATTTAATCAATATCTGCCTCTCAACACAAGCATGTCTCCACCTCCAAACCCGAAACCCACTTTCGGAAAGCCATCCTTATCACCAAGTAACAGGTCCTCTTAAGAAGTACAGTTATATCTATAGTCATAATCGAAGAAAGGAGAACGTGGGGATTTATCGACTATGACCTCGATCCTAGACGTGGATGAATTAAAAGACACCTGGTGTCCCTTTGGGGTAAATGCAATAATGAACCTTTTTTTCAAAGATCCATTATTATGTAGGGTACACACATGATTTAATAAACTTTCCATACATTTGAACGTGAAAACCCCAGGGGTGTTTCTCACATTCACGTGTATTTTTAAAATTATATACGTCGTGCGATAGAGTTGTTGACCGTTTAACTGAAATTAGAAACGAAAGTTGTTTTCTCACACACAGGGAGTGTATTTCAAATTGCGCGTCCAAGAAATTCTAGGTGAGGCTGACCTTATAGAACTCTTAGAAACGCTGTAGAGGTTGATATTTTTAATCAATATCTGCCTCTCAACAGAAGCATGTTGCCAAACTCAAACCTGAAACCCAATTTCGAAAAGCCTTCCTTATCACCAAGTAACAAGTCCTCTTAAGAAGTACAGTTATATCTGTAGTCATAACCGAAGAAAGGAGAACGTTTGGATTTATCGACTAAGACCTCGATCCTAGACGTGGATGAATTAACCTTTTCCTGAGCTCTGGAGTCCATGTCACTCGGAAAATTAGACCATTGTGAGGAAAAATATCCCATTAAAATATTATGCAACCTTTAACGTATCAAGTTCATGCATGTTACATATGGGCATTTCGGTATTCGAAGCATGCACCATCCCCTTTCGTCTATATTAGGGGTTCTCAACGTGGGGTACACGATAAAAGTTTTTGGAGTACTCCGTGAGATCTCAAAAGTAGCTAGATCTAGTAAAAAGTTCATTTCACTAATTACCCGGTAAAATGTTTATAATTTTATAAGATTTATTACATTGCTTATGTAATTTTTTGTGTTTATCGATATATGTAATTTACGAATGCAAAATTTAATGTGTATATATATATATGTTTTATTTAATTCCTATTGTTATACTATAACTATAGTTTTATCCATCTATCTATACAAGGGGTACGCCAGTTACATACACATTTCCAGGGGGTACGTGAAGCATAAAAGGTTGAGAACCACTGCTTTAAATAGTTACATATTAAGTTTCTCCATAAATGTCGTAAAAGTATTGCCATAGCCTTCCCCCACGGTTACTGTGTATATATGTATATGGGGGTTGGGGATTTAACATTATGTTTGGGTAAATAATTTATTGTTCGCTATTCCAGTTTCCTGTGGGAGCTCTCTGGCAGTGCGGGGGTGCTAATCAATACACCACTGTTCGAAGTTTTCTATAACTTCTAAAATATGCATTTAATGGAAATTTTTGATTTAAAATAAATCAATGATCAAAAACAAATCTATTTAAATCTTGATTTTCAACGCTATTCGTTCAGTAGTTAAATAGTTATGGAAGGCTAGATTTACCCTATGAATTAATTAAGACTTATTTAATAAGTATAGTTTCAAATCTTTTAATAAATTAAATATGCATTTTAGAAGTTTTCGCAACGATTATTTCAATGTTAGACAAATATGAATTAATTTATTGTTAAATATTTCAACTTCCATTATTCTAAAAACTGAACAAATACTGTTGAAAATCGAGATTCATAAATTTCATTACGATCTTCATCTTCAGTCACATTTTTCCACAAAATGCATATTTTGAAAGTTATAGTGCTTCGAAGTTAGATTCCCATTGACATAACACGGAAATTTTGTAATATTTTGATAGGGCAGTGTATTTCATTATTTACTAATGATTCTTTGTATTTATGATAAATATTTAGGAATGCTTTACTTCGATAGAAAAACTTAGAAATTGATGGATACACTTTAAAAATATTCGTAAATTTTTACGCAAGGTAAATACATTTTCAATTAGTTTCATAAGGAAAAATTAATTTGATTTCCAAGAAGTGGGGTTAGTAAAATATCACCTGGAGAAAGGGGTGTTGGGGTTAAAAAATTTTATTAATCTCTGAACCAGACCAAACGAAACAGAGTACAAGTAATTAAACAATTTCCAACGCAACGCTTGGAGATTCTTGTCAATTATTTGAAGTCACTTTTAATTTTAAATAATAGCAGGATTGTTAGAATGGATTAATATTTTTCGTTCTTTGTTGATCAACCCGTTGGAGCTGTTGGGTTGGGTTTTTTTTTTTAATCTGAGCATCATTTCTTTGCTCCGTAACGAGCTAAATATTTAGGTCACAAGGACCCTCATAAGTCTCAGGAAAGGTTTGGGAGTGGAATAATAGAAGCTAATATGTTCCTCTAATAACTTTTATGCAGAGTTGTTAGGAGAAGATATTTGCCGCCCACTAATGCCATTCAAAATACTTTAAAACGTGTGCAGAATATGTGGCTTTCCTGTATACAGGGCCACAACTTTAAGTATTCAACCAACGAAAGGTGGATTTTTTTTAAGACTATCAGTCGCTCTTTTCTCAGCATGGGGAGGGAATAGGTAAGTAAAGACACTCTTCATCAGCAAGCTCTTCTGGGTAAGTATAGGTAAGTATATTTTATTTATTTTTCCTTCTTGGCTGAACCAAAATTCCAAAGTGGCTAAATGGTCACACGGAACCATTCATTCCGGTGACTTAACAGTACTTTCTGATCACCGGCCACTAGTGGTGAAAGCCCTAGTGGAGAGTCGCCTGCAGATCAGGGAAGGTGCATCATAGAAGGATTCTGCCACTGGAAGGGATGGGGGCAAGGTCTAATTTTTTTCATTTTTTTAATTAGATCTTGCACAAGATGCTGCAAAATATTCCATTAAATGCGCTCAACAGAAAATACTGTTTGACGATTTAATGCAACTTTGTGGTTCTTGATCCCTCTTTTTCCTTCCACACTAACTGCCTATGTGTGGAGGGGTTTTCTCCTGGTTAGAGCAAAACACTCTGACATGGATGGTGCCTTGACGTGGCGTCAGAGCTTTTCACTAAACCATCTGGCAGACATATTTCTATGTAACAGAAAATGCTGATTGACACTTTAATGCGACTTTGTAGTATCTTTTATCCCTCTTTTTCCTCCCATGCTAGCTGCTTATATGGCTCAATCGATAACGCACCAGGCTCGTAATCTGTAGATCCTAGGTCGAGTCCCGCCTGGGCCAACGTTGAAATTTATATCCGCAAAACTCTCAGTCAATAGGGGACACCGATGGGCTTTGAAAAGTCGTCCTCCGTCGGATGGGAACGTAAAATCATGGCCCCGTCAATAAAAATATAAATATATGCCGCATAAAAATATGCTGGATGGCCTTGACGGGAGTTACAATCTGTCCAGTGAATTCTCTTCCCTCAACCGTCTTTGAGCCCTCGGGGTTCTTGTGACCTGGCCATTTAGCCCATTTTGGGCAAAAAAAGTGTAACTCAGAGATAAAACCAATGACGATCCTATATTTTCGTTTTCGGCTATCCGTAGTTGCGTTAGAGTAAGATGTAGGCATAATTGCTGTATTTGTAAACGCGCTCATTAGTGAACGGCTTAAATATTTCACTCTTGAAACATTGATTTGTTTATTCCTCCCCCCTCCTGGAAACTTTTTTCAGCCCTTGAAAGATCATATCCCAATAGTTTTCATACCAAACCTAGGAATGTAATACAAACAATGAAAATGACGATTCTGATCCATTTCTAGAAATTTTTTGACCAAATACTTTTAATCAGTTCATAGTACAGTTCATACCATAACAATCAGTTCATAGTACTCATCAAAAATGTATATTTTTGGTTCTTAATCAAAATATTTTAATAATTGCAAAAAAGTAGAGTGTTTTTTGCAACTCATTACTCATTAGAATTGTATTTTTTCATTTTTAGAGGGATAATTTTTCCTGCGGCTCTTTCAGAATATAGTTTTTTTTTTCCTAGTGGCTCTTCACTAAGTTTGGGTTGGACTCGATTTTTAACAGAATATGGTAAAAATCGAGGTCAGTAATCCAGTAAGGCCGCAAAGTTTGCAAAAAAATATTAAAATGAATTTCACATTTTCTATTCGTCCGACAGATGCCATTAGTTCACTTTAAAGTAGGTGTTCTCAATGTGGGGTACGGGGTAAATTTTTTTGGGGTACGCCGTCAGAGCTCAAAAGTCGCTAGATATATGTTATACATACATATGTTTTATTTTATTCCCCTTGTTATACTATAACTATAGTTTTATCTATCTATACAAGACGTACGCCAGTTACAAACACATTTCCAGAGGGTACGTGAAGCATAAAAGGTTGAGAACCACTGATATATATGTTTTATTTTATTCCCATTGTTATACTATAACTATAGTTTTATGTATCTATACAAGGGTACGCCAGTCACAAACACATTTCCAGGGGGTACGTAAAGCATAAAAGATTGAGAACCACTGATATATATATATTTTATTCGCATTGTTACACTATAACTATAGTTTTATCTATCTATACAAGTAGCCTGTAAATGGTAGCTAGGCGTAAACAGGAAGGAGAGCTGTGTACCAATCCCTAGTGATGATGCACAGAACCGGCCAGGTCTAGCACCTAATGTCAGACCCCGCCTTCTCGTGGTGCAGGCCGTTAGTACCTTTCGAAAGAGATATTCTCTTTTGGAAGGGAACGGAAGGGGAGGGCTGCCAGTTCAGTATGGCCTGCTGATCTGGTCATCTATGGCCACTTTTTTCTTCTTTTTCAACCCTGCTCTGAGGAGTGGTCAACTTCACAGGGTCCTGGTGCTGACCATTTATACCTACTAGACTGGACTTGTTTATGGATTTGAGCTTGATTATTGATCCTGGACTTGCTGCACTGGTGGGCCTCTGTTGAGGGAGAGTCTGCCGCTGTGTTTTCTGTTTGCTTCTGGGTTGCCAGCTCTAAGTGAACAGAGGCATGGGATACCTTATATCAGCTGGTGGACCTTATATCAGCTGGTGGATAATCCTAATCAGAGGCCATCGCAGGTACCTGACCCTTACTTAGCTAGTTCGGCATCGTCAAGCCTAAACTGGAGTAATGTGTCTGAGGCAGGCCATATGGAACTTGAAAAAGTCCACTTGAAAAGGTGGTGCCTGAAGTTCCTACCAGCATCGGTGACTTCAGCCTTTAGCGGAGGAGGAACAAGTCTTTGCCCCATGCCTGCGATCAGGGGGCTGTTTGATATTGTTGGCCCCACCAATCTCAATAAACCAAATTTCTTTAAAAATCCTACTAATCATTTTCTCTCTGCAGGAACGTGGAACGTGAGGACATTACATAGAGATTATTCTCTTGATGTCCTCATGCAGGAATTTCAGCGCTATAACCTAGATATTCTAGGCTTGCAAGAGACCAGATGGACAGGTAAAGGTGAGATATTAAAAAATAACTTTAAATTTCTCTTTACAGGGAGGGAGGATGGAAAGCATCACCAAGGCGTGGGTCTGCTGCTCAACAGACATGCTAGTGATGCTCTTTTAGGATATGAGTGCATTAATGAAAGGTTTCTTACAGCAAAATTTCAGACAAGCATTAAAAACCTGAATGTTATCTGCTGTTATGCCTCCACTGAGAATGCTAATGAGGATGAGAATGTAGGTTTTACGGACAACTTCAGGATATTTTGAATTCTGTCAACAAAGGAGATATTACCCTTGTTCTTGGTGACTTCAATGCCAAAGTTGGTACTGACTCTGATCTTTGGGGAGGAGTGATAGGCCCTTTTGGTATTGGTAGCTGCAATGGCAATGGGCAACGTCTCCTACAGGTAAGTAAACTCAATGGTTTCAGAATAACTAACACATATTACAAACACCGCGACATACATAAGTACACATGGGTTTTACCTGATGGGCTGCATAGGAATATGATTGATTATATATTAATTAACAGCAAATGGGCTAGTTCTGTTAGAAATACCAGGGCATATAGGGGAGCTGAAATTGGATCTGACCATTACCTTGTTAAAAGTGTCTTGCAACTTAAACTTAAAAAGTGTTGTGCTAGGGTTAAAAAATTACCTTTAATACTGAAGCTCTGAAAGACCCAGTTATAGCTGAAGCTTACCATGATAGGTTACTTAGTCATTATGACAGTCATGGTTTGCTTAATACTGAAGTTGAGGAAGAATGGGGCCATTTTAAACAGGCTTTTTCGGAAACTAACAGTACTCTTTTAGGAAAAAAGGAGCAGAGGAGACAGAATTATTTAAGTGATAAGGCAATTGAGCTTATTTCAGAAAGAAGGAACTGCAGGAATGTCCTTAATCAGTACCCTACTAGTCCTAATAGAAAAGGTTACAGAGAGCTTAATAAACGTGTAAAGGATCAGTTAGCTACTGATAAAAATCTTTGCCTTGATAGCTTGGCTGACAAAGCTGAGGAAGCAGTTAGGCAGCACAACAGCAGAGAGCTGTACCAGATAGTTAATGTTTTATGTGGTAGAAAACGGACAAACATACAGGGATTGAAGGATAAACAAGGTAAGGTTATAGAAGGTGAGGACTCTGTCATGGCTAGGTGGGCTGAGTATTTCAGTAATGTTCTAAACAATGTGGTTAGTCTACTCCCATTGTTGGTAATGATGATATATGGATTGGCAGCTTTAATGTTGTCCCTATAACACAATCTGAAGTTAGTTTGGCTATCTCTAAACTTAAACTTCATAAATCCTAAGGGGTATATGAAATTACTACAGAAATGCTCAGAGTTGGGAATGTTTCAGTTACCACTTGGATGACTGAAATTTTGAATAACTTTTATGATAAAGGCATGGTTCCTAAAGATTTTACCAGAGCTATTATTATCCCTATTTTCGAAAAAGGTGATCGCAGTTCTTGTGATAATCATAGGGGTATCAGCCTACTCTCTGTTCCAGGTAAAGTTCTTTCCATGATTGTGCTTAATAGAATTAAGAATCTCGTTGACAAGCAATTGCGTGATGAGCAATGTGGATTCAGAAGTGGTAGGGGATGTGTAGTAGGGTGGGCCGAAATCATTCAAAACTTTTTTTTCAAGTCGTAATACCGCGGAAACGTTGCGAATTGGGAAGACTAAAAAAGGAGTTAAAAACGAAATAAAATCGGTTTATATCTTCCGGTCGCGCATGTGCTCTAAAATTTGCCGAAATTTGGAAAAATTCACATTTTTAGCATAATTTTTAACATTTTTAAATTAGCCTTTTCCCGAATGTAATAAATCACATTCTTATGTATTAGAACAACAGAAAATAATGCTAAAATATTATTTAAATCCATCAACATCTTCCGGTCGCGCATTGCCTTCAAATTTAATGAAATTTTGAAAAACATTTACAAATAAAGGTAGATCACAGTTCAAAGAAAAAAAAAACAACTTACATGTTCTTTATATTTGCTCTTTATTGAATACAAGTTTAAATGTTTAAAAATAAATTATTTTAGACCATTAGTAATATTTATAAACAGATTTTTTTATTGAAAAAACTACGTTTTTTTATGAAGAGTCGTAAGTCCAAGAAACTCATGTTGAACAATTGAACATCTCCGTTTTCACTCATTCTTAGCTGAAGGTACTTTGAAATCTGATTTATGGGCGAAGTTAGGCATGGTTGACCTTGACAGCAGAGTCGTTCTGATAAAACCATCCCTAGACTCAGCTCCGCAAACTTTTCCTGAGGCTTCTGTCACGAGTTTCACACATCGTTCAACTGCCTGTGTGTGAACTGGGAATGTCTTGAATGTTATATCCCAATTAGGGACTGAGTCACTTTGAATATGTGATTTAATCTCATCGTCACTGATATCTTTTAATAATGGGGGAGAAGATAAATCACAGTCCATCCAGTTAATTATTTCCGAGTAGTCTTGAGCCTTGAAATTGAGTTTTGGCAGCATGAATGTTCTGATAGTTGTTCTCTTTTGATATAACTGTCTCGCCTTTAGAATTCGTCGAAGTCTGAGCTCTCTTATGTGTTTTGTATTATCTTGTGTCATGGATAACATTAAATGTTCCGGATGAGCGAAAAAGCCATTTCGTTCGATCACAGGGTCGACAATATTACGTAAATCTTCAGGCAGGTACCTTGAAGATTGTATTGATTGGTACACAAGTTTTGGTCCCTCTGTAAAGTATTTACTTGTTTTAATACTAAACCACATTGGCATGTATGACTTCAAAATAAATACAACTATTTCTTGAAGTTCAGGTGTGGGACTTTGTTCACTTAAGTACAATCTGAGAGTTCGATTTGCTGTTGTCAACCACCTCGAGTGTGACAAGGGACCAGGATCTCGTATAGCCAAATCCGCTTTACAGTTTCCAGACTTTATTGCCATGGAAATATCGAGTAGATATTATCTACTTTTATATGAAGACTCGGACTTGAATTCGAGAATGTGTCGGACTTCGACGAATTCTAAAGGCGAGACAGTTATATCAAAAGAGAACAACTATCAGAACATTCATGCCGCCAAAACTCCATTTCAAGGCTCAAGACTACTCGGATATAATTAACTGGATGGATTGTGATTTATCTTCTCCCCCATTATTAAAAGATATCAGTGACGATGAGATTAAATCACATATTCAAAGTGACTCAGTCCCTAATTGGGATATAACATTCAAGACATTCCCAGTTCACACACAGGCAGTTGAACGATGTGTGAAACTCGTGACAGAAGCCTCAGGAAAAGTTTGCGGAGCTGAGTCTAGGGATGGTTTTATCAGAACGACTCTGCTGTCAAGGTCAACCATGCCTAACTTCGCCCATAAATCAGATTTCAAAGTACCTTCAGCTAAGAATGAGTGAAAACGGAGATGTTCAATTGTTCAACATGAGTTTCTTGGACTTACGACTCTTCATACAAAAACGTAGTTTTTTCAATAAAAAAATCTGTTTATAAATATTACTAATGGTCTAAAATAATTTGTTTTTAAACATTTAAACTTGTATTCAATAAAGAACAAATATAAAGAACATGTAAGTTGTTTTTTTTTTCCTTGAACTGTGATCTACCTTTATTTGTAAATGTTTTTCAAAATTTCATTACGTTTGAAGGCAATGCGCGACTGGAAGATGTTGATGGATTTAAATAATATTTAAACATTATTTTCTGTTGTTATAATACAAAAGAAAGTGAGCTATTACATTCGGGAAGTGGCTAATTTAAAAATGTTAAAAATTATGGTAAAAATGTGAATTTTTCCAAATTTCGGCAAATTTTAGAGCACATGCGCGACCGGAAGATATAAACCGATTTTATTTCTTTTTTAACCCCTTTTTAGTCTTCCCAATTCGCAACCTTTCCGCTGTATTACGACTTGAACAAAAATTTTTGAATTTTTTCGGCCCACCCTAATGTGTAGATCAGATTTTTTCACTTAGGCAGATTCTTGAGAAATGTTTAGAGTTTCAGAAACCTTTGGTTGCTAGCTTTGTTGATTTCAAAAAGGCTTTCGACTCTGTTGATCGTCATAATTTGTGGTTGATTGTGAAATCATATGGTATACCAGACAAGTTAGTTAACATAATGAAAGCTCTCTATAATAACACTGAGTCATGTGTGAGAGTTGGTAAATCTTGTAGCAATTGGTTTAGCATTACGTCTGGTGTTCGACAAGGGTGCATTTTGTCTCCTTTTCGCTTTAGTTTGGTTGTTGATTATGTTATGCGAAATTCACTTCAAGGGAAAGATTTTGGCCTTAAATGGGCTGGAGATACGAAAATTTCTGATTTAGATTATGCTGATAATTTAGCCCTTTTGGCAAATGATGTTATGAGATGAACTCTTTCATTCGAGCTGTTGATGAAACTGGTAGTAGAGTAGGTTTGGTTATAAACAGAGAGAAAACTAAAGTGATGAAAATTGGTCAGGCAGGTTGTGATTCAGTTAATCTGAATGGTTGCAGTCTTGAGCAGGTGTCACAGTTTAATTACCTTGGGAGCTATGTAACTGATACTGGTGATGTGCGGCATGAGATTAACAGAAGAATAGGTATTGCTGCCGGGACTTTTAAGAATATATGGAGATTGTGGAGAAATAGGCGTCTAAACCAAAGGCTAAAATTAGACTGTATAATAGTTTGGTTCTTTCTACGGTTAGTTATGGTAGTGAAACTTGGAGGCTGTGTAAACAAGATAACAGGAAACTAGATGCTTTTGATTTTAGATGCTTACGCAGTATCTTGGGTATTGGGTGGTTTAACTTTGTAACTAATGATGAGGTTAGGCAAAGGAGTCTGCAACCTCCTTTTAAGCAGCATATTGTGCAGAGAGAGACTCCGCTGGTTTGGCCATGTTGCCCGTATGAATAATTATAGATTGGCGAATAGGGTTATGATCAGTGTGCTTAGAGGCCTCAGAAGGAGGGGGAGACCTAGGATGCGGTGGGCAGACAACGTCAAACAGGACCTTGTTAAAATTGGTGTGCAGTGGCCGGATGCAGCAGATGTAGCTCAGGACAGATGCTAGGAGAATTAAACTGCGTGGTCTGGTTGGACCTCCGTAGCCGATGGCTGCTTGAGGATGATGATGATGATACAAGTGGTACGCCAGTTACAAACACATTTCCAGGGGTTTGTGAAGCATAAAAGGTTGAGAACCACTGATATATATGTTTTATTTCATTTCCATTGTTATGCTATAAGTATAGTTTTTTCTATCTATACAAGGGGTACACAGCTACATACACGTTTCCAGGGGGTACGTGAAGCATAAAATGTTGAGAACCCCTGATGTATATGTTTTATTTTATTCCCATTGTTATACTATAACTATAGTTTTATCTATCTATACCAGGGGTACGACAGTTACATACACATTTCCAGGGGGTACGTGAAGCATAAAAGGTTGAGAACCACTGATATATATGTTTTATTTTATTCCCATTGTTATACTATAACTATAGTTTTATCTATCTATACAAGCGGTACGCCAGTTACATACACATTTCCAGGGGGTACGGGAAGCATAAAAGGTTGAGAACCACTGATATATATGATTTATTTTATTCCCATTGTTATACTATCATCATCATCATCATCATCATCATCATCCTCAAGCAGCCATGGGCTACGGAGGTCCAACCAGACCACGCAGTTTAATTCTCCAAGCATATCTGTCCTGAGCTACATCTGCTGCATCCGGCCACTGCACACCAATTCTAACAAGGTCCTGTTTGACATTGTCTGCCCACCGCATCCTAGGTCTCCCCCTCCTTCTGAGGCCTCTAAGGCACACTGTTCATAACCCTATTCGCCAATCTATAATTATTCATACGAGCAACATGGCCAAACCAGCGGAGTCTCTCTCTGCACAATATGCTGCTTAAAGGAGGTTGCAGACTCCTTTGCCTAACCTCATCATTAGTTACAAAGTTAAACCACCTAATACCCAAGATACTGCGTAAGCATCTAGAATCAAAAGCATCAAGTTTCCTGTTATCTTGTTTACACAGCGTCCAAGTTTCACTACCATAACTAACCCTAGAAAGAACCAAACTATTATACAGTCTAATTTTAGTCTTTAGGTGTATACGCCTATTTCTCCACAATCTCCACAGAATCTTAAAAGTCCCGGCAGCAATCCCTATTCGTCTGTTAATCTCATGCCGCACATCACCAGTATCAGTTACATAGCTCCCAAGATAATTAAACTGTGACACCTGCTCAAGACTGCAACCATTCAGATTAACTGAATCACAACCTGCCTGACCAATTTTCATCACTTTAGTTTTCTCTCTGTTTATAACCAAACCTACTCTACTACCAGTCTCAGCAACAGCTCGAATGAAAGAGTTCATCTCATCAACATCATTTGCCAAAAGGGCTAAATCATCAGCATAATCTAAATCAGAAATTTTCGTATCTCCAGCCCATTTAAGGCCAAAATCTTTCCCTCGAAGTGAATTTCGCATAACATAATCAACAACCAAACTAAAGAGAAAAGGAGACAAAATGCACCCTTGTCGAACACCAGAAGTAATGCTAAACCAATTGCTACAAGACTTACCAACTCTCACACATGACTCAGTGTTATTATAGAGAGCTTTCATTATGTTAACTAACTTGTCTGGTATACCATATGATCTCACAATCAACCACAAATTATGAAGATCAACAGAGTCGAAAGCCTTTTTGAAATCAACAAAGCTAGCAACCAAAGGTTTCTGAAACTCTAAACATTTCTCAAGAATCTGCCTAAGTGAAAATATCTGATCTACACATCCCCTACCACTTTTGAATCCACATTGCTCATCACGCAATTGCCTGTCAACCAGATTCTTAATTCTACTAAGCACAATCATGGAAAGAACTTTACCTGGAACAGAGAGTAGGCTGATACCCCTATAGTTATCACAAGAACTGCGATCACCTTTTTTGAAAATAGGGATAATAATAGCTCTGGTAAAATCTTTAGGAACCATGCCTTTATCATAAAAGTTATTCAAAATTTCAGTCATCCAAGTGGTAACCAAAACATTCCCAGCTCTGAGCATTTCTGTAGTAATTTCATCTACCCCTGGGGATTTATGAAGTTTCAGTTTAGAGATAGCCAAACTAACTTCAGATTGTGTTATAGGGCCAACATTAAAGCTGCCAATGCATCTATCATCATTACAAACAATGGGAGTAGAACTAACCACATTGTTTAGAACATCACTGAAATGCTCAGCCCACCTAGCCATGAGAGAATCCTCACCTTCTATAACCTTACCTTGTTTATCCTTCAATCCCTGTATGCCTGTCCGTTTTCTACCACATAAAACATTAACTATCTGGTACAGCTCTCTGCTGTTGTGCTGCCTAACTGCTTCCTCAGCTTTGTCAGCCAAGCTATCAAGCCAAAGATTTTTATCATTAGCTAAGTGATCCTTTACACGTTTATTAAGCTCTCTGTAATCTTTTCTATTAGGACTAGTAGGGTACTGATTAAGGACATTCCTGCAGTTCCTTCTTTCTGAAATAAGCTCAATTGCCTTATCACTTAAATAATTCTGCCTCCTCTGCTCCTTTTTTCCTAAAAGAGTACTGTTAGTTTCCAAAAAAGCCTGTTTAAAATGGCCCCATTCTTCCTCAACTTCAGTATTAAGCAAACCATGACCGTCATAATGACTAAGTAACCTATCATGGTAAGCTTTAGCTATAACAGGGTCATTCAGAGCTTCAGTATCAAAGGTAAATTTTTTAACTCTAGCACAACACTTTTTAAGTTTAAGTTGCAAGACACTTTTAACAAGGTAATGGTCAGATCCAATTTCAGCTCCCCTATATGCCCTGGTATTTCTAACAGAACTAGCCCATTTGCTGTTAATTAATATATAATCAATCATATTCCTATGCAGCCCATCAGGTAAAACCCATGTGTATTTATGTATGTCGCGGTGTTTGTAATATGTGTTAGTTATTCTGAAACCATTGAGTTTACTTACCTGTAGGAGACGTTGCCCATTGCCATTGCAGCTACCAATACCAAAAGGGCCTATTACTCCTCCCCAAAGATCAGAGTCGGTACCAACTTTGGCATTGAAGTCACCAAGAACAAGGGTAATATCTCCTTTCTTGACAGAATTCAAAATGTCCTGAAGTTGTCCGTAAAACCTATTCTTCTCATCCTCATCAGCATCCTCAGTGGGGGCATAACAGCAGATAACATTCAAGTTTTTAATGCTTGTCTCAAATTTTGCTGTAAGAAACCTTTCATTAATGCACTCATATCCTAGAAGAGCATCACTGGCATGTCTGCTGAGCAGCAGACCCACGCCTTGGTGATGCTTTCCATCCTCCCTCCCTGTAAAGAGAAATTTAAAGTTATTTTTAAGTATCTCACCTTTACCTGTCCATCTGGTCTCTTGCAAGCCTAGAATATCTAGGTTATAGCGCTGAAATTCCTGCATGAGGACATCAAGAGAATAATCTCTATGTAATGTCCTCACATTCCACGTTCCTGCAGAAAGAAAATGATTAGTAGGATTTTTAAAGAAATTAGGTTTATTGAGATTGGTAGGGCCAACAATATCAAACAGCCCCCTGATCGCAGGCATGGGGCGAAGACCCGTTCCTCCTCTGCTAAAGGCTGAAGTCACCGATGCTGGTAGGAACTTCAGGCACCACCTTTTCAAGTGGACTTTTTCAAGAACCATATGGCCTGCCTGAGACACATTACTCCAGTTTAGGCTTGACGATGCCGAACTAGCTAAGTAAGGGTCAGGTACCTGCGATGGCCTCTGATTAGGATTATCCACCAGCTGATATAAGGTATCCCATGCCTCTGTTCACTTAGAGCTGGCAACCCAGAAGCAAACAGAAAACACAGCGGCAGACTCTCCCTTAACAGAGGCCCACCAGTGCAGCAAGTCCAGGATCAATAATCAAGCTCAAATCCATAAACAAGTCCAGTCTAGTAGGTATAAATGGTCAGCACCAGGACCCTGTGAAGTTGACCACTCCTCATAGCAGGGTTGAAAAAGAAGAAAAAAGTGGCCATAGATGACCAGATCAGCAGGCCATACTGAACTGGCAGCCCTCCCCTTCCGTTCCCTTCCAAAAGAGAATCTCTCTTTTGGAAGGTACTAACGGCCTGCACCACGAGAAGGCGGGGTCGGACATTAGGTGCTAGACCTGGCCATCTATACGAGGGGTACGCCAGTTACATACACATAAGTGAAGCATAAAAGGTTGAGAACCGCTGCACTGGAAAAGGGGTTCTCAACGTGGGTAGGGGTAAAAAAATTTTGGGTACGTCGTGAGAGCTCAAAAGTCGCTAGATCTAGTAACCAAGTTTTATTCCAATTGTTATACTATAACTATAGATTTATCTATCTATATAAGGGGTACGCCAGTTGCATACATATTTTCAGGGGGTACGTGAAGCATAAAAGATTGAGAACCACTGATCTATACTATAGTTTTTGTGTGCTACATAGTATGATCTTTTCATATTATTGGGTAAAGCGAACTATTTCTAATCTTGTTTTATTTCTCCCTAATTCCATTCGTCTGCAATAGATGTCAGGAGTGTTTTTAAAAACAACGTATTATAGAACTTTTTTTTTGCTCTTGGATGTTAATTCTGGTAATTAAATTTTCCAAAAAGCTTCATTGGATTGCCGACTTTGGTTTTCTAATAATTCGCAACACTTCGGGCAAAGAATCCTACTCCTGGATTTTCCAGGACTTCCCGTACAAGGATATGCCCTACAATTAACAATATACTGCTCAAAATATACAAAGCATACTTTAAGTGTATACAAACCATACTGACTATGCTCATCAAACTTGAGAGTTTGTTTGGCCACTGCCTCAGTCACAACTAAAACAATGCTTGGCAGTCTAATGGAACTGGAGGCAAGGTTACCAAATTCCGTGTTACTTTTATTTTGCTTTACCAACGTTGTTTATTGTTAAAATTAAAAACATCTCTTCGAGATGAAAGACTGAACCATGAACTGAATATCCGTAAAATTTTTTGGACTAAACAAATGATACATTCTGACAAAATCTTTCTAATGCATATTCCGCGCAATGGTTTCTAAATCCTTGATAGTATTTCTTATTCCGTTATAATGGTATCCTAACTCAGTGACAGGGTTCCTAACAGTGACGCAGCATGGTGACTGGGCTTTCTCGCGATACTTATTTTTTGAGCCTCTTCCTCCTTAAAAACATATTTTGGAAAAAAAAATAGGAAAACATTTTTTAATGAAATAGAAACACCTTTGTTTTATCGTTTTCTTAATTTAATTGTGCAGTGTACACATATAATCACGAGATATCATATCAGTATCATTCAGGCCAGGATCTGAAAAAATATAAAGCGGATGGGAAAAAAATGGGGGGGGGGGCGAGTGCAAGTCACTCAACGGAGCCGAAAAAGGTAAAAAAAGGGGAAGGCAAGAGACTGGCTTTACATTGAAGTATAACATTTCCCCCTCCGCTTTAGAGGTCTTTAAAATTTCTTGAAAAATGTGTGAAATATGCACATACGGGCTCTGATTTAGAAAAAAAAGTGGGGGGGGAGCAGGAAATACAATGGAGTCAGACAAACGTAAAGAGTGAGCAGGAGGGTGGTTTTCTAATGCAGTACAAGATTTTCCCCTTGTTTTAGAACTCTTTAAAAATTTCTTGAAAAATGCATTGAAATATAAATAAGTTTAATATTTTTTTTGCATCCGTTACACATACTCATTCTCAAAGGGGGAATGACATGGCCAAATGTCGAACACATTATTTAGGGACCAGATAGGCCCACTCCTTAGAAGAAATTCCATTTTAATGATTGATCATAAGCTTTTACTCTGTGATATGATCATCAGACCAGTAATTCTCTATGCTTCACCCATATGGGCGAATACTACACCCACCAATATTCGTACAGAACAAGATTTTGAGAACTGCGGTCGATATCCCCTGGTTTGTCACTAACAGACAACTCCGTAAAGACCTGGGCATCGACCATATATATATATACACATATAAAACGCACCTCAAAAAGGTTTTTTGAGGCTGTAAGCAATAATCCCAATGAGATTATTTCTTCTCTGATTCTTTACGATCATACTATTTTGAACAAGTACAAGAGGCCTAAAACGGTAGCGTTCTCTGAGGAGACCTACCCGTTTTAGGTTTCTTATACAATTTTACTGCTATTTTTAGCTTTTCTCATGTTTGCCCTTAGGGGCCCACCTAAGGGTTGTTTACTTATATATATTTTTCTTACTCATGCCAAATCTTTACGATGAAGATGGTTAGGGGTAAAATTATTGCCCGGTACATCGAATATGAATGATTATACGATCTACGATTTCCATTGCAGTATGAAATTTCTCCCCCCGTTTTAGAGATCTTTAAAAATGCACAAAGTAAAAAAAAAATATATCATTATTTTTTTTTTATCTCTTATACCCTTAATTTTGCCTCTGTTACCCTTCTGAAAGGGGAGGATTACACACTTGCCCCCTACCTCATGGGCATTAATTAGTTTTAAGAAGTTTATTATTATTATTATTATCATTATTCCATTGCAAGTCATTATACATAGCATTAATATTATTTATTTATTTTAGGCAGGTTTATATTATATTTTTATTCCCATCCTCATCTCGATATTAATCTCTAAGTCCTTCATAAACGATTTCCTGGTACATTTCCAGTTGCTTAGGGTAATATGAAAAATAATGATAATTACGATTCTTTTTTTCAAGGCATTTTTTATTATGGAATTCGAAACGAATGCATTATATTTTTACTCTTTGTGAATAAGATATTTAAATAATTTTTCAAATTCAGTCACAAATGACTGATTTAAAAAAATGGTGTACATATGATTATAACATTTTCAATAAATTATAAATAAGGTAAATAATTTTAATCGTACTATCTCGTTGAAATTGTAGTTCATGAATATACCACTAACTGACTAAATTACCAAAATCTTTGGATATATTTTTGAGATTTATCTAGTATAGTTTCAGAATCTGACATATGAGAATGACTAAAAATAATTTATGAATCTGAACTTCTAATAAACCTGTTTTTCGTTTTAAATGTCATAACAAAGCGATAATCACTTATTTGATTTCGTCAAATAATAATTTAAATATGAAGATAATTTTGAAATAAGCACTGAGATCTACCATAGCAAGCAAAGGTTTTAAAACAGAAAACTATTGAACACATCAGAACAGTTTGGAAGACATAGAGGTGACACTGCTATTCTCGGAGCATTCTGTATATCGAAAAGGATGGGAAGGGTAGACGGGAAGATTTCTGCCTGAAGATCGAACACAAGGATTGGCGTTACGGTTTGTTCAATTAGCGGCTGCTTATGATCGGGGGGGGGGAGGAAACAAGCAGGAGAGAGTCGAGGCGGCAGTCGGCCGGACTGTCGTTTTGCATGACGGCCCGCAAAGATACGGACTGGCTTTCAAATGGCTAAAAGAAATGTAGACAACTGAGTTACATTGAATCAGGCTCACATGATGTTTCTCCCATACAGAAAATGATTTGCTGGCACCAGTTCATTGGTGAGTCACCGCAAATTCAGCTGCCATGCCAAAGTAGTTTACAAAGAATAATTCCTGTGCATAAATCTCTGAAACCTAATGATGCATAGCTAGAGGAGTGGTAGCTACTGTAAAAGTAATATAGGAAATTTTAAAAAGATTTCAACATCTCTTCCGAGTGGTTAGCGCACTTGACTACTGATCTACGGGACCTGGGTTCGAGCCGCGGGTAAGGCATGGATGTATGTGTCGTTTTTCTGCTGAGGTCCTGCCATCCTCTCAGATCTTCTACTGTGGCATATAAACTGACAGGCTCCTGTCAGACCTCTGTGGCAAGCAGCTGCTTGAGGGGGTATTTATTTTTTATTTTAAAATAATTTCGATATATTAATTGCTAGGTTAAAAAATATATGCCCTCCCGTAGACGAGTGGTTAGCACGCTTGGCTACTGACCTACGTGACCTGGGTTCGAACCCAGGGTAAGGCATGGATGTGTGTGCTGTTTTTCTGCTCAGGTCCCGCCATCCTCACAGACCTTCTACTATGACATATTAAACTGACAGGCTCCTGTCAGACCTCTGTGGCAAGCAGCTGCTTGAGGGGGTATTTATTTCTTTTAAATATACGAAAAAACAACTAAGTTTTTAAAAAAAATGGTCGATAAAATTTTAATGGTGATTTCTGCTTTTCAGTATTCCATAGTAATAATTTCATGCTCTAGTTTAGATAAAGCCTCTAGCTAAACGAGGAAATATACTGTTTTCCATAAAGTAAGGAACAACCTGGAAACTCATTGGCTCTGCCTCATGTGAGTGGGAAGATATATATATATAAGCACTGTGTCTAAGAGTAACAGTTGAAAAATAGAATGAAACTTTTAATTCCCAAAATTGTAAAGGAATATAGACACATGGTAGAAAGATGAAGGTCAACTGATAGCCCATTGGTTCAATATGGAGTATCATCACCAGTTACGCTATGCCACAGATTAAAGAGGACCAGATATGCAACTCTCATAGGGTCCATGGTAACCAAAGTTAGTGGTCCTATATATGGAGAGGTTGGCAAACAGAGTGAATGGGCGCCATGTTTGGGCTCTGCAAGTGCATCAGTTAGTGTTGCAGACTGATTTCTAGTTCGTCAATTCATACATTTATACAACTTTATAATACGATTTTGTTACTTAAAAATAATGAAAATGTTTCTCTTCTCAGTATTTTATAATAATATTTATTGATTGATTATATTACAATTCCGTCAATTCATTAATTTTGAAATTTAAGCAAAAACTGTTCCTTCATACGTTCAGTCCCAGATATTAGTTTTAATTAAAAAGCAAAAATTCCTGAAAAGATATGATAAAAATTTTTATTTCAGCATGATTTATGCCTTTACAAAATATAATATATATATAATATCTCTTCCAAAAATAAGACTAAATATAATCTCTTCCAAAAATAATAGTTGGACACTTGTAGCATAATCTTTGGCATAAGCAAGCTTCATAAACATTTTCACATATTCTAAAATCTATCAAAATTATGCTACATATAAAAAACTAGAACATTTTAAATCAATTTTTCCCTTATTACATTATGCTATATAATATATATATTACTTGAGAAAAATTCCACCTTTCCAGTTTTGGTAATTAATTTACTTTTGCAATAATCAATCTCATTGCAATACATTTGGTTGCCTTTTCATTTTGTTTCTGCCTTTTTAAATGCCGCTTCCTCTCTACTGTCCAAATTCTAATACGAAACACGATAAAACGATGTATTAGATTTTGTTTAATATTATGATAGTTGGGAAGCTGAACTTGTGAGGCAATTTCTTTTAAAATCTGTGAAAAAATGCTTTTCGATGTTGGGAATTTTTCAAGTTTGTACATCTGTTGAGTTTATGAAAACATTTTTCACACATGAATATTATGTTATGTATTATGTTGTATGTTGTTATGTAATTATATACGATTACGTTATAAATTTCGGCACTAACTTTCACCAAAGAATTTTCTTTATAGTTTAGTGCATTTAATGAAGCATCCTCAATCTCCTTAACTGCGAAAACAAGTTTTTACGGAAAAAATGTCACTAGAAATAAATTGAAGATCTCGCGCAAATCTTTCTAATTCTCAATTTTCATAACATTCTTTTAATGTTATGAAAATCCGCTGTTCAACTAATTCTAACATTTTCAAAATTAATTGAATAATTGAATGAATTTAATTACTTCAAATTTATTTTAGTAAATGACGTTTTTACAACAAATTATGTCACTGTTACCTCCAGTGCCATTTTTTGTATAACTGAACTTTTCATGGGAATTTCAATTTACAAATATATTTCTTCAATAATTTAGTGAAGCTGAAACATTTAACAGTGACGTCGCTTTTAAATGTTAATCATGAAAACATTTTTTGTTTCAGCACTATTGGTCAACTGGCCGACCCCAGCTCCCAACTGCAGAAGAGTAATCCGACACTTCAACTGCCCATCATTGCTCCTCTGAAGTTAGTGATCGGCACATGGGACACGAAGTCACGTGACACGAAGGTTGCCAGATACTTTTTTCTGAATTCTGTAATCAACCATAGTGTTCGGATACTTTTTTGAGCGACTGTAGGTGGTCATATTATTTTGATACTAGATCGTGTGGGCTCACTCACGGGAATATTGAGCGTGTGCAGTTACCGTTCACAGCAAACTGGAGCGTGTGCAGTAACTGCACACGCTCCAGTTTACTGTGAACGGTAACTGGAGCGTGTACAGTTGCTGTACACGCTTCAGATATTTTTTCTGAATTCTGTAATCAACCATAGTGTTCGGATACTTTTATGAGCGACTGTACCAGAGTCCGATCAGAGATGAGCAAATCCGAAATTCCTTGAACTGCACAAGAATGCAAATACCATTTCGGCCGCTTTAACGACGCAAGTGTCACGAAGTGCATGCCACTGTCGTCTGGTGTACATCCAAGTGCTACTGGCAAAGCACCGAACTTCTGCTATTCAGTGAGTTTGCTCCACCTGCAAGCATGCTGGAATTTCCTCCCACTGCAGAACTCTCGTCAGTGAAAATATCATCAAGAAAAAGGCATTACTTTTGCTTATCTTAATCTACCACCAACGATCCGCTTCCCAGGGAACTGTACGATGTCTTGAAGATGACTGCTGAGTGCAGTTGAAAGCACTCGACCCCTGCAACTAGGTAACTAGCAGAAGTTCGGTGAATAGCAGAAATAGCAGAAGTTCGGTGTTTTGTTACATTGCAGTGCCTCGTTTACACGTATAAATAAATCCAAATGGTAAAAAAAGTTATCCATTCTTATTCTTTTTTAAACCTTTTGTCCAGCGAATTTACACCTGTAGACAGGCTCCTTCTGTCTGTCATGGCTGGGTTGTTTCCTATGTATGTGAGAGCGTTTGCAGAAGGGTACCTGTCCCTACCTCGTCAGGATTTGCTCAGGTGGCCGAATACACAAACCCAGTTATTTCATCTATTTACATTTATTTACACTTTAAACTATATATACATACAGTGACTGCCCACCGGGTACAGTCACTGGCCAAATACAACATAGGCTATAATGAGCCCCACTGGTCCCACTGCTAGATACAGAACAAAGCTTAAAGTTACAGGTTTAGGGCAGTGGGGGGCAAACTAGGAAAATAAGGAGTAGGTGAAATGTTTTCTGACTCGTCTTTCGAAACCACCCGTTGACCAGGGTGGCGGTGATTTTTTCGGTAGCTCTGGCAACCGCTCTGTTCAGTTCCTTCAGTTGTCTTTCTTTTCAATATTTCTGTTCACTGACAATTTGATGCTCATTACTCAAAAGGACGAGGCCAGCACAAAAGTCTTGGCATGCGACCTCCACGACATCAAAATCAGTTTATCCCTTGCTAGGCCATGGTCCTTTTGTTAGGGGCCTCCACACTCTCCCTATGACGTTTACTGGACTGGCTCGAAGACTACAAGAACAAACAAAGCCCGCCACCAAGTCCTGTGTCGATGGTTGGGCAAGGTGGCCAATGCCCTCTGGGGGAGGGGGGTCTAGTTGAATTCGTGGTAAAAGGCCATTGGTGGTCATCAGTGTGCATAATAAGAAAGTGCTTGGAGGATATCAATGTGGTTGGGATGAAGGAGTAAAAACAGGAGGAAGAAAAGAAGTTTCGAGTCGATTATCTCTGTGACTGGGTTTGCCCCTACATGCTTCTTCACAGACGGATGGGGGACAGATAGGACAGTCCATTCCGAGAGATGTGTCAGGCAGAAGCTGTACGAGAATATCGGGCTCGCATTGCAAGCATGCGGGCACGACATTATGAATAAGCGAAATTATATATTTTAAATAGAAGAATCCATATTTGCTCTGGTGAAACTCGTTTTCAAATGGAAGACGTTTTTCATTTACCTACTTTTTCACGCTTTAAAAATTGTAAAGGAAACAATGGATGACTGTGAAATGGAAAGAGTAGTATTTTATTAGCACTTTTACAACATGAAAAGTATTTGCCTCATCCCTTAAAATGAAAAAGTTGCTTTTCTCACCCCCCCCCTCCTTCCCCTGAGAAGAGTAGAGACAGGGTTCCAAATAGGCCAGCGTCCACATTACCATATCCATACTGTGCCATCATCGAAAAACCCTGCCAATACCTCCTTTAAACCCTATTTCTGCTCTGGGTTAGAAAGGGGACACAGATGGGCTTGAAAAGTCATCCGCCCATCGAATGGAACGTTAAGCTGTGGCACCGTGTGTAACAGACAGCTATAATCCTGTGCACCTTGATGGGTGGCTTCTATCTGAATCATAGCAGTTGTCCAGTGGGTCGTCTTCCCCAACCTTCGATGAGCGCTTGGGGGTCCTTGAGACCTGCCGTTGATCCAATTGTCTGCAAAAGAAGGAAAAAGTGAAGTTCAGTGATAAAACTACCCAATGACCAATTTTAATATACAGATTATTTTGAGTTGTTAGATTGTTTTACCTCTCAGTGGCACTTTTTTTGCACACCATGGGCTGAATGGCCAGGTCGCAAGAACCCCGAAAGCTCAGAGAAGGTTGGGGGAGTGGACCCACTGGAACGACTGTTGGGAGACAGATGGTAGCCTCCCGTCGAGGCCATCCAGCATGTTCTTTAATGTGCACAGGGTATGCCCCTCCAGCACACGGGGCCACGGCTTAACATCCCATCCGACGGACGGTGACCCTCAGTAGGGGACACCGATGGACTTGTCCATCGGTGTCCCCTACTGACTGTGGGCAGGGCGGGGAGTTTTGCGGAAATAAATCTCAACGCTGACCCAGCTGGGACTCGAACCTGGAAACTGAAGATTAGGAGCCTGGCGCGCTACCGACTGAGCCACCCCCGCCCAAATTATTTTTTATGTCGTGAAAAGAACATACGTCTCAGTATGTCTTTGAGGAATTCACTGGATTATTTATTTGGTTCAAAATTCAGTCCTAAAAACAACGTTAGTCATGGCGGAAGGAAAGAACGAAAATGGTGCATTTCGTTACATCTGACGTCACGAAATCTCAGTGAAACGTAACAAATGAAGACTATCATTGCTGAAATGAAAGCATAGCTTTAATGAAAGAATGATTCTAAAGGAATGCTTATGAGTGAAATGTGTGTTATAGCGATATTGTGCTGATCTTTACGTAAGAGGAATATAATTTATCTGCTTTTTAGTGAAACGATAATCTGGAGAAGTCAGTTAGTAAAGGAACTTTATTAGAAGGAAGACTTCAGTTAATTAAATGGATAGAGAGAATATTAGAACTAGAACAATGGAACTACCATTAGATACAGGTGAAATGAAGAAAGGATCCTCCCAGGAGGGAGAGGAAATCGATGCTAAAAGTCATCAAATCTCCGAGGGATATTATGACGTATTGGAGGAGAGTCTTTGCCTTTCTGCCATTCAGGAAGGTAGCAGAAATAACAGAATAAATCTCTACTGTGCCATCATCGAAAAACAAGTAGGAGAAATTGATGAAATAATCTTTGATCAAGGAAAGAAATCAGTGGTACATAGGATGGGGCCACTCGACACGACCGACCGCAATTTCACCTTTCCACAAATCCTTAGGCAGACAGAGACTGTACCTTTTGATCCTGATGCCTTTTATAAAACAGGACGGATTTATGCCATAAGAGAGAAGGTACGTCAAAGGAAACAAGGGAGATTTCGTCGATTCTGCATTACCTTACGTCGATTGCTGTGTTCCGCATGCTGCAAACGGAAGAAAGATGACATGGTAGTTGTTTGAATGTTCTAGTCGTCCCACATCAAAAGAAAACGGTCCTTTTCAGGGCCCCTAAATTTGATAAAGAAATGCCAATTTCGTACTCTTAAGTGTTGTTCTGTCCTTCTCTGATTCTATTTCAGCACTGCAACTAAATTTATCTTAGCCTTATCTCTATCAGTTGATTTGCATGGCATAGTGACGCAATTTCTTTAGGATTAACACGGAGGAGAGGAATTGTAGCTAAGTTAATCAATAATAAGAATTGTATCAATTAACAGTTGGAGGGGAGAAGAAATCACAACGCGATCACATTTTTCTATAAGTTATTGTACCTCCATTCGAGGGGGTGCATAACAGTGCCTCTAAGGACGGGAAAGATCAGGGCCACGCTAATAAGCGAGCGGCCAAACAATGGGTCGGCCGGAATGGGCGAATTGAAAATTCTTTAAATATGAAAATACCATTTCGTGTAAAAACTCCCAATTTAAAAATTACATTTTCGCATTAGTTTTATCAGTTTAGTTATATTATAATAATAATGTTACAAACAACATATATTTTTAATACTCTTATTAACCCAAGAGCATCTAAGCTCATGTAGGTTAATTTACAAATTATTTAAATACATAATTTTGGCAACACTGACACTCAACTTTACATAAAGAAAAAATATATATATATATAAAAACACAGAATTTATAAAAACGAATTATTTTTTTTTTACTTTAACACTAAAAACAGGCTGTCAGCATTTGTAATGGTCATTAGATAATTAGCAGTGAGAGATTTGAAATGCATAAAATTAGTTTCATTTCGAATTATAATCGGTAAAGAATTAAAAATTTTAGGGGCCAAATAATCAAAGTGTTTGTGCATAATTTCTTTATTTGCAAGTGGAAACAGAAACCTTTTCCCATTATCTCGCATAGAATAATTTGTATAATGCAGCACTGCATTATTGTTTTTAAAGAAGTAATTTAATGTTCTATAAACAAATAAATGTCTCAGTGGAAATACACCTGAAATGCTATACTTACAAAAAATGGTAGCAGTTTTATATTTATTTGGTAAAATTTGAAATATAAATTTATTTTGCATTGAGATTAGACTCCTTAATGATGAAATGTATGTTCCTCCCCAACTTGTAATGCCATACTGTATAGCAGACTGGACCCAAGATTTGTATAACATTATTAACAATTATTACTGAACATTTTATTACTGAAGATTTTTTTAAATTATAAAATTTATATAACATCTGTCTAAGTGTGTTTGTTAGTTTTCCATTGTGCATTTTCCAACTTAGGGAGCTATCGATATAAACGCCTAGGTATAGTAGACTTTGAACCTGTTCAATTTCTTCACAGCAACAAGCTGAGTAATTATTGCATGAAAATGTATGCAATTTTAATTTAATCAAATTTGGATTGTATGATTTCTTTTTTAGGTTAAATGGAATATACTTAGTCTTTTTCGTATTTAAATGTAATCCATTTAAATCCAACCATTTCATCACACATTTTAGATCAGTGTTTATGTTATAAAGGAGATTTTCCAGAGAATCAGCACATAAAATTAATGATGTATCATCTGCAAAAGTGTTAATATAGCTATTTATTTTTAATTTACATAGATCATTTATAAATAAATAATAATTTTCCTGCTTATAAAATTTCTTGTTTATTTTCTTCGCAAAACGCACACATATTATGAGTTTTCTTTCAACAACACACAATGCAGCCCAGGGTTTGCAGCCAAGTAGCATTCAGAAAAAGTTATCCTCTTAGTAATTAAAGTATGGGAATATGGGGACGTGATGGCCAAAAAGGAGTTGCAAAGAGGGGAGTGGAATCGGAGGGGACACGAAAAACCCTGCTGAAGAGCAAATGCACAGTCACAGTAAAAATGAAGGATTAGAGCAATCGGCTTTCATAGATTTAAAATCCCAGATGTGTTAAAATTAGTCCTCGGGAATCATTTAAACATGCGGAGAACGGTTCACTACGTGGAGAATTGATTTAGTATAGTACTTTATAACAGGATTATTGTTTGAGAAACATTGATCATTTCCCGAAACTGCCCACAGCATACTTTGTCACTTGGTTGTGTCGATAGTGATACCCTTTAAACTTGAATGATAAGGTGATTTCACTAATGGTAGACTTCGGTTTACAGAAATTGGTTTCGTTGACAGGGGACGGGGGACATTTGCTCAACAGCTAGGATAAATATAATGAGGAGACGTTCAGTGACCTCATGGGAGGCTGTGGGTTGAGTTGGGAGTATTGAGTGGGACTGGAGGGAGGGGGTAATTAATCTTTAAGCTACATGTGAAACAGAGTAGCAACCATTCAATTATGGTAACTTTATTCCCCGTATCTTGAAGTTAAACAGTCAACTATATACAGGAGAGATCATCCTGCAACTTGACAACGAGAAATTTAAAAGGCAACATAGGTAAATACTCAGATTTTCCAATTCTTTCCAAAATATTTATTTTTGTGCTATTTTCCTTTTACAGAAACAGGGTGAATGTTTTCACAAAGGTGATTATTCTCTTATATTTTAATTAACAGTCCCATTTTTAGGGTATTCTCCTATACAGGGTGTTTCAAAAATATAGGTGCAAATTTTAGGGGAGGTAGATAACATTTAAAGGAATGAGAATTGCATAGGTAACTTATAACCGGAAACGTCATGGGAAAGTGGTAGCAGAGGTACAAGATCTGAAAGGACACAAGACAGTGATTAATGGGAAAACATTTATTGGACATAATTATTACAAATTCCATACTAGATGATACATTTCATAACGTTACAGCAGATGCTCGAAGTTTCCACCATGAGACACGATATATGGTGACACCGACGGAGCATTGATTGCCGGACACGGTTGAACACACCTGGAGTTTCTTTGATAGTAGCAGCAGCGCAGACGAGCCTTGCCACGAGATCCATGTCAGATTCCACAGGCGATTCATACACGGTAGCTTTGAGGGCCCCCCACAGAAAAAAATCAACGCTCGTTAAATCAAGTGAGCATGGGGGTGGCAGGCTCGTTAAATGTTGGTCGTTAAATCAGGTGAGCAGGTGAGCATGGTGAGCTGGGGGCCAGGCAACTGGTCCAGCACGCCCAATCCATCGTTGCCCAAAAGACATGTTCAAATGCGCATGAACACACCTTCCATATGGGAAGGCGCCCCATCATGTTGAAACCATGTGTTGCGTCTCACATTTGCTGGAACATGGACAAGTAAGCCTGGTAGAACCCGTTCCAGAAAGATCAGATACTTCGCGAAGGTCATGCGGGATGGTAAACGGTATGGCGCGACTAAGCAGTCGTCGACCAAATCTGCCCACACATTTACTGCAAAACGATGTTGTGCCACATGGGTGCACACACCGTGGGGATTCTCGTGAGCCCACAAATGCGCATTGTGCTGATTGAATACGCCATCCCGAGTGAAACTGGCTTCATCAGTAAACAAAACATAAGCCGGGAAATTCACATTTTGGGCACTTTCTTGGAGATACCACTGCACGAAACGCACACGGGCAGGATGATCTACAGGGAGAAGTAACTGAACCCTTTGGAGATGAAAGGAGTGTAAGGACTCGCCGTGCAAAACACGTTGTACACTGCAACGAGACACTCCTAAGGCAGAGGCAACGGCACGTGTGCTGGTACTAGGATTAGTCTCCACGGCATCCAACACACTTTCTTCCATGGCGGGAGTACGCGTCGATCGTGGCCTGCCCTCACTTCTGCTACCTCTTAATGACCCATAATCGCACAAATTTTGATGCGCATGCGCAAACAAACGGTGGCCCGGTACATGTCTGTGTGGGAAGCGTTGCCCTCAGCTATTCCATACACTAAATGCATGTCTGCCAGCTCCCTGTTCGAATACCTTTGCATGCTCTTCGTCAGCCGACTACCGCTCGAATGAGGAAATCCGAAATTTCCCCTCTAGCGCACTGACTTATAGTGACGTTTCCGGTTATGGGTTCCTATGCAATTCTCATTCCTTTAGATGTTATCTACCTCCCCTAAAAGTTTGTACCTATATTTTTGAGACACCCTGTATATTTATAAAAAAACAAGAAAAGCGTTTTTCTTCTGCTCTTTAAAAGTCCCATATTTTTTGCATGAAATAAAAATCATTCTATCTTGCCACTCATTTTTATAAATTAATCCTATTATGTTGATATGTTTGGGAAATTAAAAACTATAATATTTATCATTCGGAATAATTTAATTGTATTAAATTGAATAATTCTTGAAATAATGCGAACTTTTGACAAATTAAAAGATAGATATGTTTGTTCTTTTTCGAGGCGTTTTAATATATTTTGCATTTTAAATAAAATTAATATACGATATTGTTTTAAAGTTATAGGATATATATACCACTTTCCGAAGATTACTTTACTAGACATAGCATAAAATTAAGAGTATCATGACAAAAATCAACTAACAAATAGTTTTTAATGAAAGAAATCTCCTGGAAATATGCTTTTCAATTGGTGTAAGGTTAGATCCTTTCAGATATTTTTGATCCTGATTTTTGGTTTTTCGTTGAAGAACTACAGCTATTGAAGACTGGATTTTTCTTTTTATAATGGGATGATTTACGGAGATTTCACAAGATTTTTGATAAAAAATCTAAAAATAGCTAATTCCATACTCCAACCTCAAAGAGAAAAAAAAGTAACAGAAATTAAATGTAAATATTCAAAACTTTCTCGGCAAAATTGTATGTTGTACTCTAGGCAAAGAAAATATAATTATTTGCATTTTTTGCCTGGTTTAAAATTTTGAAGTACAGAAGAAAAATATAAGTAGCGCATATAAATTCAAAATTTACTGAATAGGTTGATTTCACATGATTTCTTCGCTTAATCTATTTCATCTGATATAGTTGCTTTCTGGTTTACTCCGAAATGTGGTTACAAACTATGTAATCACAAACAAATTGTGCGGTCTTAAATTAATTAGGTCTGAAACAAGCTGAAACATAAAACTATATTTGCATCACGTATAGCAAAGAAATATGAAAGTTGTCTTAACCAATTTTACTGAAATTGGAGTCTAAAAACATATTTCCTACATTTCCTACTAGTATTCTTATTTTATTCCCAAGAAATCAATAAACAAAAATATAAAAACATTGACCATTAATATTTCAAACCTTTTTTTTAAGTTGTTGGCCTTATCATAAAATGATAGAGAACGGTTTGAGCTTCGTAATTTTTTTTAAAATTCGCGTTATATCCTAGAGTTAAAAAGTTACTGGTAGTAACGAAACGGTTTGTCGCAAAAGTAAAATATATTTCTTTGTGTCCATTTCGATAAGGTTTGAGGCTCGTTCATACATACTCAATAGTGATCGCATTATATCACGTCAGATGAGGGCCGATATTTCGTCAATTTTTCCAAGGGGAGAGGGGAACTTTCCCTCTTGCTCCCTCCTAATGGCGCCCATGACTATAAATGGCTCATAAATAAGGCGGCATAATTTTTTTTTTTTGCACTCCCTGTTATCATATACTTAGTACAGTTCCGAAAAATCTGCACTGAATGGGTGTGAGCCTAGTGGCCCCAAACGGTAGCCAACTTCCTAGATGCGGCCTGCGAAAAATTTTACGTTTTCACAAGGATACAGCTTGGGGAAGATGCGAAAAATATTTCTACCAATTTATCACAAGTATATAGGGAACAAGGCTTTTAATATGGCACTGAATGGAATGTATGCGCAAATTCAGAGATTGACTGCAGAGCTTCAAAAAATTTCTTAGTGCAGGAATGCATTAGGACTCTGAACGGAATAACCATCACTGTTAATGGTGAAATAATTAAGGAAAACCCACACATCACGGTTCACGAAATAAATTTAATTCCGAAAGATCTGTACTGAACGTTTGTGAGCCTAGTGGCCCGAAACGGTTAACAGACATTGACACAGTTGATGAAATGTGGTTTTGTTACTACCCAGAAATATCAACAACTAAAGTTAAGTTGCAGAAGATGACCCGCTTCCTCAAGTCCTCCGACAAAACCTTCGTTCAAGATAGAGGACGTTCAAAATTTTTTTCAATTCCCAAGCAGCCTTACCTGGAAAAATGACTATAAATGGCCAATACTACACCAACATTGTTTTGCCCAAAATGGCTATGGATATGAAGGAGCAGCATTCAACAATAGGCGGGTCAAGGGTTCTCCTTCATGACAATACCTGTACTCACAAAACCCGGAAAGTTACGACCTATCTGGAGGAGGAAAATATCGAACAGCTAACCCATCCTGCATATTCATCCGATCTTGCACCATGCGATATTTGGTTGTTTCGAAAAATTAAAAAGGAACTTGGTAGGAAGACTTTTTCAAGGATGCAAGACCTTTTAAAATGCGTTCATTCAGAGTTGGTGAGTATTATCCAACAGAAGTACCACTAAGCGTTCCAGAATTGGCGTAAACGTCTGCAAATTTTCATAGATGCTGGTGAGGAAGACTTTGGAGGACAGTAAAGATATTGTTGAGGTAAGTGCAACCGTTTTGGTTCTGCAGATGATCTCAAGAACCTTTCGAAAGCCCCTCGTAAACAATTAATAATAAATTCATAGAGTTATCTATTGACAAATAAAAAAATCGTTAAATGATTTTGTGGAAAAAATTACTTTTGCCGATACGCCCAATTGGAATATGTGTCTCTCTCGAACCCCCATTTCTCCAGATTCATGCCAGATTGCTCTAAGATTTACAAGTGATATTAAAAGATAAACTGCGGTGCTAATTTTGTGGTTTAAACATTGCGGAGTAAGGTAGGTTCGATCAGCTAAACTCATTTTGTCCACAAAAATACTTATGTATATCCATGATTAATTCAAATACTGAAAAGTAACACTATCATTTCAGAATTAGAAATCTGATGTTTTAATATTACCTATTTTATTGGAAAATAATTTTTTTTATCTCTTTTGTGTATAAACTGATAGACGACAAAACGAAAAATAAGAATAACAAAACCCACTTCGAGTTCCGAAAAGGTTTGAATAGCCCGGTTATCATTCCCTTTCGAGGTTTGTGACCGACTACGAAATATTAGAAAAGGCAGAAAGGTTAATCTTCAGATCCCAAACCTGAATTTTTGTATTCTCGCTAAAGAGTAAAATTCGTTGGGTTGTTATATTCTGAGCGGCACTTTTTTTTGCACAGAATGCTTGAATCCCCCTCCCCCGAGGCTAAACATAAAATACATTTCTTTATATGTTCATTTCGATAAGGCTAGAGGCTCGAAGATTGGTGGGAGGGCATACACTGGGGAGTTATGGGAAAACAGATCGTAGTCTCCCGTCAGGCCATTCACCGTGTTCTTTAACGTGCACAGATATGGCTCTCCCACGCACTGACCACCTGTTAACGTCCCATCCGACGGACAGCGGCATTTCCAAGCCCATCGGTGTCTCCTACTGAACGAGGGCAGGGCAGGGAGTTTTGTGGAGATAAATATTAACTCTGTCCCAGGTGGAAAGAATAAAATATATGGTCGAGCATTGAAAAGGCTTTTAAAAGTTCGCGTAGTTTCAAAAGACACAAGATATAGCAGTAGTTAGATGAGCGCCTCTCTTTCAAAATCTTCTAATTTTGTTTTTCTTCTAATGCACAAGGTACCATTGAAAACACGGTGTCACTGATATGCTCTTTTTTTTGAAAACCTGTAATTTTTTCTGCGATGTGATCAGAAATGTGACAAGGAAGCTATAAAAATCTCGACACTTTCAACTTGAACGTGATATATCTTGTAGCAGTAGTCTGTGAAATAGAAAAATATATCCAATAAGAAAAAACATTGTCAGAGAGTCTGTTGAAGTGGGTTCTCTTGCTTCTGTGTGGGAGAAGTTTTAACACTACTGGATACTTTTTTGCCAGCTATGTCGAGATAGCACTATCTTGTGAAAATTCAATCACTTGAAACGTTTTATTTACAGCTACAATACGCGGCACAACCAATTTCTGCGAAATGTTGGGGGAGGGGGTGACTCAGTCGGTAGCGCGCCAGGCTCGTATTCTGTAGTTCCCAGATTCGATTCCCAGCTGAGTCAGCGTTGAGATTTATCTCCACAAAATTCCGTAGGATGATGGGACGTTAAGCCGAGACCCGTGTGCGGGAAAGCTATACCCATGTGCACGTTAAAGAACACGCTGGATGGCCTTGATGGGAGGCTACCATCTGTCTCCTAACAGCAGTTCCAGTGGATCCCCTTCCCTAACCTTTTCTGAGTCTTCGGGGTCCATGTGACCTGGCCATTTAGCCCATGGTGTGCAAAAAAGGGCCGCTCAGAGGTAAAACAACCCAACCCAACTGCGAAATGTCAGTATAAATGAAAGGTTCCAGTTAGTAACCAAAATATATCCGTTACAGGGCCGGATCCAGGGAGGAGGGGGGCAAGGAGGCCTTGCTGCCCCCTTTCAGAATGATAGTAAGGGAAATTGAGGCAAAAAAAATTCTTAGACTTATTTATATTTCATGCATTTTCCTAGAAAATTTTTAATGACCTGCAAAAAGGAGAGGGAAATATTATACTGCATTGTAAATCCAATCTCTTGTCCTGCAGGGATGGGGGTGGCTCAGTCGGTAGCTCGCCAGGTGCGTAAACTGTAGTTTTCAGCTTTGAGTCCAGTCGGGAGGACATTTATCTCTGGAATTCCCCCGACTTGCCCTAGGTCAGTATGGGACACCAATGGGCTTGAAAACGCCGCCGTCCGTCGAGTGGGACGTTAAGCCGTGGCTCCGTGTGCGGGAGAGACATACCCTGTGCACGTTAAAGAACACATTGGATGGCCTTGACGGGAGTCTACCATCTGTCTCCCAACAACCGTTCCAGTGGGTCCCCTCTCCCAACCTTCTCTGAGCATTCGGGGACCATGTGACCTGGCCATTTAGCCCATTCTGTTTAAAAACGCGCCTCTCAGAAGTAACCCACCCCCCTCCTTTCCCTTCCCTTTTACATTTTTATAGCTCAGTTGTGTTTCTTGTCCCCCCATCAATTTATTTCTCCGGCCCTGATTCGTTATACTTAATTGCATTTAAAAAACTGCTATAATAGTTACTTACTACAAAATAATCGTTATGAAACACATTTACTGTGTATTAGAGTTTGTTTCATAAAGTCGGCAATTTTTTAACCGTCTTTCCCAACAAGCATCTCTCCGCCAATTCATAAATGATTTCGGAAATCTCCAATATATTTTCAGGAATATGTCATTTCGAAACGGCAAAGACTTCGCGCCATATTGGCTACTAGCGTTGGGTTGTTTTACCTCTGAGCGACACTTTTTTGCACACCATGGGCTAAATGGCCAGGTCACATGGAGCCCGAAGGCTCAGAGAAGGTTGGGGGAGGGGACCCACTGGAACAGCTATTGAGAGACAGATGGTATCCTCGCGTCAAAGCCATCCAGCGTGTTCTTTAACGTGCACAGAGTATGACTCTCCGCACACAAGGCCACGGCTTAACGTCCCATCCAACATACGGCGGCATTTCCAAGCCCATCGGTGTCCCCTACAAACCGTGAGCAGGGCGGGGAATTTTGCGGAGATAAATCTCAACACTGACCCAGCTGGGACTCGAACCTGGGAACTGCAGATTATGAGCCTGGCGCGCTATCGACTGAGCCACCCCCGGCCCAGTATTGGCTACTAATAGCGAAACTAAACTAATTAACGAACTTAACTAAAACAATAATGGAAATAACGAAACAAATATAAAGATACATAACAATAACTTAAATTTAACGAATGATCTCTGTACTTTCTCAACAGTTTCAATATCGCACACACAGTGAGAGGACCATACCGGAGATACGTATTCTAGAATGGGCCGAACGTAAGTGATGAATGCTTTCACAAGGATGCTTATGCTACACTTGCTGTAGCATTTCAAAATATTGTGCACGACACGGTTGACTTTCAAAGCAATGAAATTGCAGTGTTGTGAAAGGGATAAGTTTGGAGTTAGAATGGTGCCCAAGTCTGTGTCTCTCTCACTTTTTTCAATATCCGAGGAATCAAGCGAGTAGGTGTGTTGTATTTTAATATTGTGGCTGTGTTAAATATTGTAGAGAGCACTACCCTTCGAGAATAGGTAGTGCTCTCTACAATAGGTGAGAATAGGTCGAAATAGGAACCTTAATGCACTGCCTTTCGAGATAGATAGTGCATTAAGTGCGCTCCACTGTGCAATTTTATCACACGTCTCCTGAAGTGAATGATTGTCGTCAGAGTTGGAAAGAGTAGTGTAGAATTTGACGTCATCAGCGTAGACAAAACTGGCAACAGCCTTAAAATGGAGGGAATTTCACTGGTGAAAACGACGAAAAACAATGCACCTAAAACAGACCCTTGTACGATACCACTGGTAACTCGTTTAATTGGTGACAATGTGTTGCCGACTTTAATCTGTTGAGTGCGAGTTGAAAATAGGGCATGCAATAACTAAAGCATTTTGCCGGGAATACCGTAATTTGCTAGTTTTTCAAACAAAATTAATCTTTTAAGATTGTCGAAGGCTTTTTCAGAGTCAAGGAAGATTATGTCAATTGATTTGACTTCTTCTATTGCAGATATCTACGTATTTAGGCAGTGTAAGATCTGCATTGTTGTTGATCGACCAGGTATAAACCTAAATTGTTCATCAGAAATTATGTTATTGCATAATAGAAGCTTAGATAAAATGCAACGCTCTATAATTTTAGGTGAGATGAAGGTAAGAGAGATGGGTGGATAATTATTTTTTATATTGGTCGATATTACTGTAAAGTAGGATCGTCCTTTCTTTTGAAGACGAGAAGCAATGGCATGACGCCCGTCTTCAGGGCGGGAGCGGCTCAGTCGGTAGCGCGCCAAACTCGTAATCTGTAGTTCCCAGGTTCGAGTCCCAGCTGGGTCAGCGTTGAGATTTATCTCCGCAAAATTCCCCGCCCTGCCCACGGTCAGTAGGGGACACCAATGGGCTTGGAAAGGCCGCCGTCCGTCGGATGGGACGTTAAGCCGTGGCCCCGTGTGCAGGAGAGACATACCCTGTGCACGTTAAAGAACACGCTGGATGGCCTTGACGGGAGGCTACCATCTGTCTCTCAACAGTTGTTCCAGTGGGTCCCCTCCCCCCAACCTTCTCTGAGCCTTCGGGGTCCATGTGACCTGGCCATTTAGCCCATGGTGTGCAAAAAAGTCCGCTCAGAGATCAAACAACCTAACCCAACCAACCCGTCTTCAGGTATTTTGCCCCAACTTCATAACAAGCATTAAAGAGAAAAAAAAGTTTGGTAGAGATGATACATTAAGATTCTTGAAGAATAAAGGAGAAATTTCATCAGACTCTGGAGAAGATCTTGCAGGCGTATTTGCAATCGCTGCATTAACAAATGCAGGATCAAATACATCGAAGAAATCATCAGATGCTGAAATCGGAGGACAGTGGAATTCATGATCCCTAACATAGGCAGAATCAAATGTATTAGGCAACGGATTAGCTTTTTCAAAATCAGAGGTTGCATATGATCCGTTGCTGGATTTTAATGGCGTGATCTGGATTGAACATTCACTCAGTCAGGAAAGCCCACATTCCAAGTTAGTGGACAAGTTGCTAGAAACTTCGCCCATGAGATTTTATTAAATTCATACGTTGTTTTTCATTCTACTTGGAGCTGCGGATGCTTTAGTTAGGGGAAGGGCTCTATCGAAATATTTCTTCTGACTTGAACCAACTTAGCCCTAGCCGATTGTCCTTGGAATAGTGCTTCGGTTAGGGGGAAAAGTGCTTCGGTCAGTAGCTCACCTAGCTCGTAATACATAGTTCCCAGGTTCTTGTCCTAGCTGGGTTAACCTTGATATTTATCTCTGCAAAACGCTCCTCCTTGCCCTCGGTCAGTAGGACACATTGACGGGCTTGGAAAGACCGCCGTTTATCACATGGGCCGTTAAGCCGTGGCGCCGTGTGCGGGAGAGGCCATACCCTCTTCACGTCAAAGGACTCGCTGGATAGTCTTGATGGGAGGTTATCATCTGTCTCCCAACAGCTGTCCAGTGGGACCCCTCCCCCAACCTTTTCTGAACCTTCGGGGCTCTTGTGACCTTTCCATCTCTGCCAATATGTGCAAAAACGTTCCGCTGAGAGATCAAATAACCCAATTCTACATAACCTTCCTTTGAGTTCTTTTATCTGAGACTCTGATCAAAAGAAAATGTAGAGCAAAGAGAAAAAGTGTCGATGCCCATACATAGCCTATATTTTTTTACCTATTGTTCTATTGCTTTTGGCTTTGACATTTCTCGTTGTCGGTTTGTCAGTTTGTTGGTTGGTGGGTTTGTCAGTTTGTCGGTTGGTCGAATTTGTGGATTTGATAAAATATTGTTCCACCATACCTTCCGAACGCAAAGGAGAAACTTAATGATTTATATGTCAAATAAAAGTTTGTGACGCGGGGAGTGTCGTAGGACATAAAAAATTGACCCCCATGAAAAAGGGTAAATGTGAAAACAATTCTTAAGCTATATCTCAAGAACGCGAAGGCTGAAAATAACAAGCTCTATGTCAAATGGAAGCTTCGGACGTGGGAAAGCCGTAAGCTATGAAAAATCGGCCCATCTTGTTTTCTTCCCCTCTAAAAAGAGGGGGATTGAAAATTATACTTCTCCTATATCTCCTGAATGCGAGTGCGGAAAGTAACGTGCTAAGTGTCAAATGAAAGCTTTGACGCGGGGAGTGTCGTAGGCTGTAAAAATAACCCCCATGCCCTCTTCCATCTTAAAAAAGGGGAAATGTGAAAACTATTGTTCCGCTAGATCTGCACAACGCCAATGCCGAAAGTAACTTTCGTCCTGTAAGTAATTTCCGTATGAAGTACGTTGAACGAAAGCTTCTGACTCTGGTGATGGCGTAGGCTATGTAAACAATACTCCGTGCTTTGTTCCTCCCTAAGAAAGGGGAAGGAATATGAAAATGATTGATTCCTGAACTCGAGTACCGAAAGTAATGAGCTATGTGTCTAATGAAAGCTTGTGACGCGGGGAGTGTCGAAGGTTATAAAAAAAAATGACACCCATGCTTTCCTCCCCCGTAAAAACACGGGAAATGTGAAAGTAATTCTATCTTCGGAACGCGAGGGCATACAGTTACGAGTTAGGTGTTAAATGAAAGCTCATATAATGACGGTCGTAAACTATTGCGAAATTTGTTCCCACTATTCTCTTCCTGATAAAAGAGTGGGATTTTCGCGGTGTTCGACTTTATTGAGTCGTATGTCAAATTACAACTTGTGATATTACTAATGTCGTGGCCTACCTCAAACATGACTCCAAAAGGGGTGGGGGGGGTAAATTTTCTCGATGTTTATAAGTCGTATTTCAGAGTTTTGGAAGGAAGTTGTTTTACGTGATAACAAAAAAATATAAATTAAAAATTTTAAACATTACCTATCTTCTTATATAGACCTAAAAAGTAGAAAATAAACCTAAAACATGTCGATGGTGCAATCAGTCCCTGAATGCGCATTCGCTTCGAAGGAAGATAAAGCGCCGATTTGATCAATAAGATTGCCGGCTCGCTATCTTCCTTTGGAGTGAATACGAAACTAAGTATACGATACGCTTTAGGTTTATTTTCTACTTTTTAGGGCCCTGTAGGAAGATAAGTATTTTTTGAAATTTTTAATTATTTTTTTTTCACTTTCGAATCCCTGGCCGAAAATATACCTTTTTATGATAAATATACTTAGAGAACTACTAGTCTAGTGCTTTTTTAATTTTATTTTACATTTTATATATCATCATCATCATTGTCTAGCACTTTGTTTGTAGCACATTATTGTCTAGCACTTTGTTTCAATATTGCTACTTTTTATTTATCATCACTATTGTCTAGCACTTTGTTTCAATATTTTTATATTTTTTTTTTGTTATTATCATCATTGTCGTCGTCGTAATTATCATTATTCACATTTTTAAAGATGCCATACCTCTTTGCCCTGACCTTGCCTTGATCATCACTTTTAAACAGAAAACGTTTTACACGAAAAAATATTGCGATATCATTTTAAGGACTGAAGAAGAGTTTTTGAAGAAGAAGGGTTTTCAGAGAATTAACTTCCATTGGGATCTGTATAATATACTTGATATAAAGATAGGTTCTTAAGTGCTGCTTGCCACAGAGGTCTGACAGGAGCTCTCAGTCTTGAAGACCTGTGAGAAAGGCAGGACCCTTCAGCAGAAAGAGAACAGAAACACCCATGCCTTACCCGGGGCTCGAACCCAGATTCCTTCGATCAGTAGCTAACCACTCCCCCACAGGATGACATAAAAAAAAACGCTTAATTTCGCTTCTGACGAACATAGGCAATTAATTAAAAAACAAATCATCAATGTTTAAATAGATAACACACTTGAATATCATTTATTAAAGATCGAAAATATTCCAGGTAAATTAATAAGCTATAACATAATGTCAAATGATACCAACAATTAAAGTGAAATTTTGCCATGATCACCTATTATTACTGGGACGATGACTAACAGTTTGAATAGTATGATGTCTCCTGCTGAGAGAATGTATAAATTTCTTTTTTTACTGCCTCGCATGTTTTTTTTCTGTAAGCATTTCTTTTTCTGTGCTGCTGAGCAATTCGTCTAGACTTGAAGATTTAAGATGCATTTTGATCAAGAGGCAAACTTATTTTCAATAATCCCTAAGTTTACATTTCGTTTATGAATGTTTGATTTTTTCGATTACTTCTTAAACTCATTATTTAGCACGTGAGTGGAAAATATTAAGTTTGCTTATAGCACTGTTCCATATTTGTTCCTTGAAGCAGAGGCCTCAATCAGTAGTGCGCTAAGCTGGTTATCTGAACTTCTCAGATTCGAAACCAAACTGTGCCGACGTTCAGATTTATCATCGTTAACTTCCCCTGCGCTCAGTGCGAAAAGGGGACACCAATGGGCTTGGATAGGATGCTATTTATTGGATGGGAGGTTAGGCCGTGGCGACGGCTGCAGGAGAGTTATTTAAAGAACATGATGGATTGGGTTGTTTTACCTCTGAGCGGCACTTTTTTTGCACACCATGGGCTAAATGGCCAGGTCACATGGACCCCGAAGGTTCAGAGAAGGTTGGGGGACGGAACCCACTGGAAGAGCTGTTGGGAGACAGATGGTAGCTTCCCGTCAAGGCCATCCAGCGTGTTCTTTAACGTGCATAGGGTATGGCTCTCTCCCACACACGGGGCCACGGCTTAACGTCCCATCCGACGGACGGCGACCTTTCCAAGCCCATCGGTGTCCCCTACTGACAGTGGGCAGGGCGGGGAATTTTGCGGAGATAAATCTCAACGCTGACCCAGCTGGGACTCGAACCTGGGAACTGCAGATTGCGAACCTGGCGCGCTACCGACTGAGCCACCCTCGCCCCACATGATGGATGACGTAGGCTTACATCTGCCTCCTAACAGCTAGCTGTTCAATAGATCCCCTTCTCTTAGCCCTTGGGGTCATTGTGACCTGGCCGTTTCGTAAATTCATATTACCTTGATACAAAGCCAGATCTAGAGGGAATTTTTAGAGTGTTAGTAATGGATGCTAAAACTTATTCACTTATACATGTTTCACGTATTTTTCAAGAATTTTTTAAAAACGTCTAAAATAAAGGAGAAAATGTTACACTGCAAAATAAATTCAGTTTTTTGGCCCCTTTTTCCCTTTTTATAGATCGATTGCGGGACTTGCCCCTTCCCCTACCAACTTAAATTATATATATATATACTAGTCTGCCTTAGTATATTTCACTCTGCATACTGCTCAGATTTAGTGTTTTGCTAACTAAAAAAGCATTTTCGAACAATCTATGTGAATAAAATAGGTAGTACTGAAAAATGATTAATTTTCATTGCCTTTATCATGCTACAATGCTTTGCAAACCCATGTGTGAGTCAGTGCTGGCACTAAACTCGCTTACCACTGGCAGAGGCTTCGTGTACCACGGTTTAGTAATCGCTGACCTTGGTGGATTCTACGCGTAATAGGGTAGGTTCAATGAGAAATATATAAAAATAAAAATTAAAGCGATGAAAACTGGCCTTGTGATGGTAATTTGGTAATTCGATTTCTTTTAATGGTTGTTTACTTCAGCACGTTTCTCAGTTTAATTATCTTGGGAGTTGTAGCAGAAACAACAGTATACGACATGAAATAAACAGAGCGAATCTGATTGGCTCAGCAGATAGCGCTCCAGAATCATAATCCGATATTCCCAGGTTCGAGTCTCAATTGTGTCTGCATTGAGAGTATTCTTCGTAAACCCACACAACTACCCACAATTTATTATTATCAAGATAACATAAAGGACGTTCGGTATTTTTACACCAGATTTTCATCGTAAGACTAGCATTCAGCGAAAGAAATTATTTGGTTGCGAAAAAATAGAGCGTGGGTTGTCAGTCGGTAGCATTCCAGGTTCGTAATCTGCAGTTCCCAGGGTCGAGCCCAACTGTACCAGGAATGAGATATATCTCCGCTCATTCCAATCCTGTCATTTGTAAGAAAAGGAATACCAATGGGCTTGGAAAGTCCTTTACCTGTCGGATGGATATTAAACAGTGGCGCAGTGTGCAGGAGAGCCAAACACTGTGCAAGTTAAAGAACACACTGAATGACATTGACAGGAGGCTGCCTTCTCTCCCTTAACAGCTATCCAGTAAGTCCCCTTCCCAAATGTCTGTGAGCCCTCGGGTTTTTGTGACCTTGTTATTTTGACCATTATGTGCCGAAAATTGCCGCCAGATTTAACCCAACATCAGTAAAAAGAGATTAAACGTAATAGTCGTTTTAAAGCAGCATTTTTATGACAGGAGAGATGACATTTTAGTCATATTTTCCTGCATGATAAAAGACAGACTAGGAAACACAGTTGTGAATAGTCTGACTGAAAACGAGGAAACGAGCAGATTTACAATAAGGTACACGACAACGTCAACAGCAGTTTACTAAAATTATTTCATCTAGCTAAATACAGAAGTTATTGCTCGGCCTAAACAAGTTCTGTGAACTAAACTACATGCTTGATTGAATGTACGTAGCCTAAATTTATTTCAGAATTATGCACCTGTCTGTCTAACATCCATATTTCCGTTAGCGTGTGAGTTATTAACTTTAATGATCATGCAACAGAGGATTGATTATACGGAAACATCCATTATAAAGAAAACATCACGGTATCTTACCAACAGTCTTTTAACTGAAAACACTCGAAACTGCGTAATCTTGGTGTGTAACTGCGGTGAGCATGCCGCAGAGCTTAAACCTTTCGTGTGCAAATCCACTAATTTGAGAAACCGAATCATTAGTTCGCCCTAAGTCGGCTAGAACATTTCCGAAGGTTTTCGTGGCTTGCTACTTTTCACAGTAATGAATGTAAAAGCTATTATTTACATATTCAATGCTGTTGTAAAATTAGAATGTCAAGCGAGCTCTGAAACCACGTTAATCTTAGCTCACCTTAAAATCGATTTTTCTGTATTAATAATAAAGTCCATAACTTTAATTATTGGTTATTAATTATATCCGAATTTGTGCTGATGAATCCTTGATAGAGATAAACGCCGAGTCCACGTAGAAATATTGATTTTTGTTTATTGCAAATGTTCCAAATCTATCGAGTGATGATTGCGTTTGCAATTTGCCGAGCTATCAAAATCATATCTAAAGATCTACTATTTTGTTCATCGAACTCATTTTCATCAGAGCCATTTGACCTCTGAAGTTTGACACTTCATTTTGAGCCATTTTGAGCCCTGTTGCTTCTGCTATTTCGTTTTTAAAAGGAAAGGAAGTATCCCCCGACACACACACAGGCACCCCTACACAAGAAACGGAGATAACTTATAAGCTCTACGGAGTTTGTCGTGGTTTATCATATAAGATACAAAAACATGAACAAGGACATGCCGACTGGAGGAGAGTGCCAGGTTCGCAATCTGCAGCTCCCAGGTTCGAGTTCCACCTAGGCCAGCGTTGGGATTTATCTTCGTAAAATTGCCCACCTGCCTTCGGTTAGTAGAGGCAACGATGGGCTTGGAAAAGTCGCCGTCTGTGGGATGGGATGTTAAACCGTGACTGTGTGCCGGAGAACCATACTGTGTGCAAGTTAAAGAACATGCTGGGTGGCCTTGACGGGAAGCTTCCATCTGTTTCCTAAGAGCTGTCCAGTGTGTCCCTTTCCCCCAACATTCTCTCAGACCTCAGAGTCCTTGTGACCTGGCCATTTAGACCAATATGTGCAAAAAAGTGCTTCTAGGAAGTATAATAATTCAGTCCAATCAATGTCCACTGGTTAATAATCATTTACGCTAAACATTAGAACAGGTAGGATTTTATTTTATTGACCTATACTGATTCATTTCCATTGTCCATTTGAACTCTAAAATCTGCTGGATTCTCTATATCTCATCAACTCGAATTTCAGCCTGATCTTGGGTTTCGTCTGCTATCTTTCGGCTAACCTCAGTTTTTCTTATCCGTCTTTCTCCAATCGTTTGTTTAGTCTTTTCCTTTCAACATCTTTAGAATTTTCATTTGGTCGAAGTCTTATTTTCCTCTCGGCATTCAACTGTCTTCTGAATTGATCTCCCTTCTCTGCCTCATTCTCAATTCTTTGTGCATTTCTTATCCTCTCATTCTTCTATTTCCAGTTGCAGCAGAGTGTCCATTTCCCCGAACTCTGTTTTCAGCATCAACGACTTTTCTTTCCTCAGCTTGTTCCAGCGTTTCTTTGGCACCTTTTGGACCAATATAGTTTCTATTTTCGTCCTCCGAACTCTTCTTCTTTCCTCTATACGAAGCGTGAATAGCTCGTCCATTAGCTGCTCAGTCTTCATCGTGTCTTACTTTCTACGCCCACAGCCACCTCTGTGTGTTGACTTTCTATGGCCAACATTCTTCTTTTACGAAAGCCTTTTCACTTTCGATAGTTTTAACTAAAGTAATTTTCACGTTACACTATGCTTGTTTCTTAAATTTTTAAAACTTTTTTTCTTTAAACATCATAATCTTACTTGCATTCAGTTTTTAGCTCTATTCTTGAGGTGGTCTGTAATTTAATCTTTGAAGACGCATAAAGCAATAAGAGTTGATATGTACCAATATTGGTTTAAAAAAGCGTACATACACTGTTTTCCGTAAACTAAGGAACAACCCTGTGCTACGTCAATGGGAAGCAAAAGTGGAAACTATCAGTTCTAAAACAATTATTTTTGTTTGAAAACTGTGATCGCAGATAAAGATCTCAATAAAATATCTCAATATATTGATTTTTCAACAATATTTGTCAGTATTTAATGAGTTATAGATGTTTAAATATTTGCCAATAACATTGTCAGTAACAAAAATTGACTTCAAAAGTTAATTGAAATTTAGTAATAAGTATCATATCAAAGTGCTTTATAAAATAAGTCTGCAATTTAGAAGTTTGTGTAAAGAGTTATTTCACTATTCATCAATTTTGTATAAGACATGCATTAATGTTTTCAAATATTCAAATTTCCATAATTCGTTAAATACTGAGCGAAAATTGTGGAAAATCGACATATTGATATATTTGATTAAGATCTTTATCTGCTATCACATTTTTCAAAACAAAAAAACTTATTTTAGAAGTTATAGAGCTTTGACGTTAGCATCCTATTGATTTAAGATAGCGCTGTTCCTTAATTTATGGAAACCAGTATTTCGGAGACATATCAAACAATTATACATACAAATTTCAATAAATGAATCAAAATAAAACGAAATATAATCACTGTGACACTTTACTCCGCAAATCTTTAACCAGTCTGTTACAATATGTCACATAACTTGAAATTCCTCTTCTCAGGCAGTTGTCTAAATTGTAATCCGGGAGTCTGGATCTGTATTGGTTTTCCAATATTTCATGTTTGAAACGAGGGACTCGCAACAATATGTTGAAGTGGGGTGAGACTACAATTTAGGGCACATTTTCTTAACAAAGGTTAATGTTTTCTACATCAGCTAAATTCCTCGGACGACTAGTGAATAACTCTCGGGCGCCATTGCTTCCACTTCCTCCGCTTAGCCGATCTTTGCTCTATTTCAGTGGTGTGCAACGTACAGCTCGCAAATAATTTTCATACGACCCGCAGGGAAACTGAACTAAAGCAGCATTTTAAATTTTGCTACTTATTTCAAGAACCTTGTACATTCGACGCTAAAATAAATGGAAGAAAAGTAATTTAAAAGGCTGTGGCGCTCGTTGCGGAGAATATGTGAGAGTGTTGAAGTTACGAAGCCACGTGTTAATGTCGTGAATTATGTTTCTTTTATCTATGTTTTGTATCAAATATGCGAATGGCCGACAAGAAGCGTCTGTATTGAAAACTGGCATCACATTTTTTCAACCAAAATTTGAACAATTATCTAAAAATATACAGCTCAATCATCTCATTATGTGCTAAGTTTTGTTCAGTAAATGTTATTGTGTACTGCACTTAATAAAACTTTGGAATATTTTCAATTTTAAGTAATTTTTTATATCAGTACAAGCTGTAAAGCAACAAAATTTTAGGGACCTAAACTTTCTTTGAGGAAGCATACTTATTTTCTTAGTGCATAATTTTAAAACCTATTGTAACCAAATAACACATATTTCATTTGACGAATATGAAAATTTCGTTTACAAAAATGAATGAAGTTTTTTTCGTTTACTTACAGTAACGAATTTTTTCGTTTACTTACAGTGCGAATTAGTTGGGACTGCGCGTGTCCCTGCAATGGACACGCGCAAGTTTAGACTTACAGCAGACCGATATCTGCAAGTCTAGAATTGTCTGTTGTGTTACTCTGCTATTATTTACACTTCCACATTAGTCGGAATTGATATTTCATAGACTGAGGACGTGATTATGTAAGTATTTCACAATTTTCGTTTAAATTTTCACAATTTAGCCTCGTAAACGAGCTAAAATAATCGCTTTAGGCGAAAACACTTCACTTACTGCTAGGCAGATAGCAAAAGCAGTTGGAGTTGGGAAATCCAGCGTTTCACGGATCATGAAGCTGCATAAGGAGACAGAGTCCATGGACACGTCCCGTAAAGGACATTGTGGAAGAAAAAGAAAAACCACCCCTAGAGATGATAGTCTAATTCGAAGAATTAGCATCACAGATCCGAAGAAGACCAGTGGAGACGTCAAAAGGGAGATTGCATCTCATGGGGTTAATATAGATGCTTCCACCGTATGTCGTCACCTTCTGAAGTGTGGCCGCCGGGCTTGACGCTCCTTCAAAAAGCAGCTTTTGACACCCGCTATGAAGCAAAAAAGGCTATTCTGGGCAAAGAAACATCGAGACTGGACTGTGGAGAATTGGGAAAAAGTGATATTTTCCGACGAAACCCACTTTGAGGTGAATGGCTACAGGTCAAATTTCGTCCGCTGCTCGCATGGAGAACCTCTTCGATCTGACAATATCCAGCAATCCCCCAAACACCCACCCAAGGTCATGTTTTGGGGATGTTTCGCAGCTTCCGGGCCACAGACGCTTCAGCCCATTGAAGAAATAATGGACAGCAAAAAGCACATAGGTGTTCTGGAGGCGAAAATGGTCCCAGCACTGCAGAAGCTGTTTCCTAACGCCGATGGGGTATTTCAACAGGATCTTGCTCCATGCCACAATTCTAAGCTTGCTAAGAGCTTCTTTACCCAGCAACATTTGAAGGTATTGGAGTGGCCAGGAAATTCACCCGATCTAAACCCCATTGAAAATTTATGGGCCATTATTAAAGTGCGCATATTTAAGATGGTTTGCACGACGAAAACCAAAATGATAGAAAGTGTCATGAAAGTGTGGTACCACGACCCTGAAGTGAAGGAGATGTGTGGAAAGCTAGTGGCATCAATGGTTGAGAGGGTGAAAGAAGTAATTAAAGCTAAGGGGGGGTCACATTCACTATTAACTACTATTAAACAAATAAATATTTTAGTTGTGTCTTTGTTACTGCATTTTTCTATTGTACCAAATAATTTGCACAGTACTGTACTTTTGTTCTCTTGAAAAGTTTTAATTCGAACTAATGGATGATTGGTAAAATGCAAAGAGTAATATTTGATTAATATCTCTATAGTATAAAAAGTATGTCTTTCATTCCTTCAATTTAAAAACGTTGCCGTTCTTATACCTTCCTAGAAAAGGGGACAGATTGTTTCTGTTAGAATATAACTTCGCACTCTATTACAATAATTTCGAATTTATACCATTAATAAAGCACTTGCAATATTCGCTAAAAGTTTCCCATTTCAATATTTAGTGCCCTCTAACAATGTAAATTAAAAACCCCTAGCCTATTAAACTGACAGATATCTGCTCTCAGACCTCTGTGGACATCTGTTTGACGGGAAATTAATTTTAAATAAGGAGTTGAAAAATGTTAATTATATTTCATTAGTACCAATCTAAATTAAATTAACTTTCCAATTATCTCTCTTAAAGAAACCAAATTACATTTTCCACCCCTCTGGATGTAAGGGCGCAACTTATTGTTTCAAATGCCAATCTCATGACCTTCACTTTCTGCCGCCAAAATTTCAGTTTTTAACATTAATACATAACTTGCAATATTCATTTAGAAGTTCTTAATTTAAAAAAAAATTCACCGTTAGAGGATCAGTTTTAAATTTTGAGGGAGTCGGAAATTGCGAATCGCAACGTTACATCAATACTTGCCAAGACAAAAATTAATTTTTTATTTATCTATATAAACAAACAATTTATTTTAAAACCAAAAATTTGAATTTTACCTCCCACCCCAGGTTATAAAGCACCTCATTGTTGCCAATATAACCGTATAACTTTCACATTCGACTATTAAAATTTCGAATTTCCAGCAATTTTTGTTTAAAATTTTGACATTTTAAAAATACTTCTATTAGAAGTTGCAATTATAGGTTTTAGGAGATTCGACAGCTGCGAATTGTAATATTTCATCAATGCCTATCCAACTCAAAATTTTTCTTAATTTATCTCTAAAAACCAACAATGAGCTCTTAAAACACGAAAATTTGACAATGATTGTGATTGTTGACAATGAAAACTTCGTAACTTTCACATTCCACCAACAAAATTAAATTTCAAATTTCTAGCATAAATATATCGTTCGCAATATTCGTTTAATATTCTGCAATTTTAAAAATTTTCCCACCGTTACAGTGCGAAATTAAAAGTTTTTGATGATTTGGAACGTTATTCATTATTTCATTAAACCAATACAACCAAAAAGTAATTTTTATTTATCTCTAAAAGCAAAAATGTTGGATGTAAAAAGACAGACAAAGAGACAGATGACGAAGTGAAAATATTATCTCTTTTCGTTTTGTAAATGAGAGGAAAATAACGTAATCTACATTAAAAACAAAGATTTTTTTATTACACGACGCCGAAAGCAGCATTGTCTACTTCCCTAAAAGAGAATTAAATGAACTGCAGTAAAGCATACGATAATTAAAAAATACAATGCCCCCACATTGGGATATTAATTAACGAATATGAAATTTATATAGCGAATAAGAAATTTATATAACGAATAAGAAATTTCGTTTAAGTGAAAAATTCGTTATGTCATCTGGGAATTATATGTTAAAGAAATAATTTGTTCCATTGTAAGTTAGCATTTTTGATCATAGAAACATAGCTTACAAAATTAAATCGATATTTTTTTACATATAAAATATAAAAACATGGTAAAAGATTAAAATTAATAGTAAAATAACGAAAGAATATATTTATATATATCTAAGGCAATAATTGGTCTGTATATGTTAGCTAGGTAGTCACTGGAAGGAGAGTTATGCACAAATCCCATGTGATGATGCATAGAACCGGCCAGGCCTAGCACCTAATGTCCGACCCCGCATTCTTGTGGTGCAGACCGTTAGTACCTTTCACAAGAGATACTCTCTAGTGGAAATGAACGGAAGTGGAGGGCTGCTAGATTAGTTTGGCCTATTGATCTGGACAACTCTGGCTACTTTTCTTTTTTTTCTACCTGCTGAAGAGTGTACGACCACACAGAGTCCTGGTGTTGACCATATAAACCCACTGGACTCGACTGAATTATGACTCTGAGCTTGATTACGGATCCTGATTTTTCTTCACTGGTGGGCTTCTGTGGAGGGAAAATCTTCCGCTGTGTTTTCTGTTTATTTGTGGGTTGACAGCCCCAAGTGAATAGATTCACATGATATGTTTATCAGCTGGTGGATAATCCTGAGCAGAGGTTATCGCAGGCACCTGAACTCTTTGCTTCTATTGGCATCGTCAAATCCTACATTGGAGGAAGTCTTCCAGTGTAGATGGCTTCAGCCTTTAGTGGTAGGGGAACGGGTCTTTGCCCCATGTCTGCGATTAGGGGGCTGTTTGATATTGTCAGCATTCCCTCTCTCAACAAACATATTTTCTTTAAACATCACACTAACTATTTTCTCTCCATAGGTAGTTGGAATGTGAGGACTTTGAACAGAGCTTATTCTCTTGATATCCTCACACAACAATTCCACCATTATAATTTAGATATTCTCGGCTTGCAAGAGATCAGACGAACAGATAAAGGCCAGATTCTTAAAAATAATCTTAAATTTCTCTTTTCGGGAAAGGAAGGTAATAAGCATCACCAAGACGTGGGTCTGCTTCTCAGCAGACACGCTAGTGATGTTCTTCTAGGATATGAGTGCATTAATGAAAGTTTCTTACAGCAAAATTTCAGACAAGCATTAAAGACTTGAATGTTATCTACTGTTATGCCCCCACTTAAGATGCCGATGAGGATGAAAAGAATAGGTTTTACGGACATCTTCAGTATATTTTGAATTCTGTCAAGAAAGGAAATATTACCCATTTTTTAGGTGACTTCAATGCCAAAGTTGGTACTGACTGACCAAGAGGTTGGTACTGCTGACCTTTAGGGAGGAGTAATAGGGCCTTTTGGTATTGGTAGCAATGGGCCTTTTGGTAATAGGGCCTTTTGGTATTGGTAGCAATGGGCCTTTTGGTAATAGGGCCTTTTGGTATTGGTAGCAATGGGCCTTTTGGTAATAGGGCCTTTTGGTATTGGCTGCAATAGCAATGGGCAACGCCTCCTACAGGTAAGCAAACTCAATGGATTCAGAATAACTAACACTTATTACAAACACTGAGACATACATAAGTAAACATGGGTTTCATCCTATGGGCTGCATAAGAATATGATTGATTATAATTAACAGCAAATGAGCTAGTTGTGTTAGGAATACCAGGTCATGTAGGGGAGCTGAAATGGGATCTGACCATTACCTTGTTAAAAGTGTCTTGCAACTTAAACTTAAGTGTTGTGCTAGGGTTAAAAAATTTACTTTTAATACTGAAACTCTGAAAGACCCAGTTATAGCCAAAGCTTACCATGATAGGTTACTTAGTCATTATGACAGTCATGGTATGCTTACTACTGAAGTTGAGAAAGAATGAGATCATTTTAAACATGCTTTTTTGGACACTAACAGTACCCTTTTAGGAAAAAAGGAGCAGAAGATGTTAAATTATCTGAGTGATAAGGCACTTGAGCTTATTTCGGAAAGAAAGAACTGCAGGAATGTCGTTAATCAATACCCTACTAGTCCTAATAGAAAACATTACAGAAAACCTAATAAACGTGTAAAAGATCAGTTAGCTGCTTATAAGAATCTTTGGCTTGATGGCTTGGCTGACAAACCGAGGAAGCAGTTAGACAGCACAACAGCAGAGAGCTGTACCAGATAGTTAATGTTTTGTGTGGTAGAAAACGAACAGGTATACAGGGATTGAAGGATAAACAAGGTAAGGTTATAGAAGGGGAGGATTCTGTCATGGCTACGTGGGCTGAGCATTTCAGTGATGTTCTAAACAATGTAGTTAGTTCTACTCCCATTGTTTGCAATGATGATAGATGCATTGGTGGCTTTAATGTTGGCCCTATAACACAATCTGAAGTTATTTTGGCTATTTCTAAACTTAATCATCATAAATCCCCAGGGGTAGATGAAATTGCTACAGAAATGTTTAGAGCTGGGAAATTTCGGTTACCACTTGGATGACTGAAATTCTGAATATCTTTTATGATAAAAGCATGGTTCCTAAGGATTTTACCAGAGCTATTGTTATCCCTATTTTCAAAAAAGGTGATCGCAGTTCTTTTGATAACTATAGGTGTATCAGCATACTCTCTGTTCCAGGTAAAGTTCTTTCCATGATTGTGCTTAATTGAATTAAGAATCTGGTTCACAGTCAATTGCGTGATGAGCAATGTGGATTCAGAAGTGGTAGGGGATGTGTGGATCAGATATTTTCACTTAGGCAGATTCTTGAGAAATGTTTAGAGTTTCAGAAACATTTGGTTGCTAGCTTTGTTGATTTCAAAAAGGCTTTCGACTCTGTTAATCGTCATAATTTGTGGTTGATATTGAGATCATATGGTATACCTGACAAATTAGTTAACATAATGAAAGCTCTCTATAATAACACTGAGTCGTGTGTGAGAGTTGGTAAGGCTTGTAGCAATTGGTTTAGCATTACTTCCGGTGTTCGACAACGGTGCATTTTGTCTCCTTTTCTCTTTACTTTGGTTATTGATTATGTTATGCGAAATTCACTGCAAGGGAAAGATTTTGGCCTTAAATGGACTGGAGATACGAAACTTTCTGATTTAGATTATGCTGATGATTTACCCCTTTTGGCAAATGATGTTGATGAGATGAACTCTTTCATTCGAGCTGTTGATGAGACTGGTAATAGAGTAGGTTTGGTTATAAACAGAGAGAAAACTAAAGTGATGAAAATTGGTCAGGCAGGCTGTGATTCAGTTAATCTCAATGGTTGCAGTCTTGAGCAGGTGTCACAGTTTAAATATCTTGGGAGCTATGTAACACATGCTGGTGATGTGCGGCATGAGATTAACAGACGAATAGGGATTGCTGCTGGGACTTTTAAGAATCTATGGAGAGTGTGGAGAAATCGGCGTATACACCTAAAGACTAAAATTAGACTGTATAATAGTTTGGTTCTTTCTAGGGTTAGTTATGGTAGTGAAACTTGGACACTTTGTAAACAAGATAACAGGAAACTAGATGCTTTTGATTCTAGATGCTTACGCAGTATCTTGGGTATTAGGTGGTTTAACTTTGTAACTAATGATGAGGTTAGGCAAAGAAGTTTGCAACCTCCTTTAAGCAGCATATTGTGCAGAGAGAGACTCCGTTGTTTTTGTCATGTTGCCCGTATAAATAATTATAGATTGGCGAATAGGGTTATGAACAGTGTGCCTAAAGGCCTCAGAAAGAAAAGGAAACCTAGGATGCGGTGTGCAGACAATGTCAAACAGGACCTTGTTAGAATTGGTGTGCAGTGGCCAGATGCAGTAGATGTAGCTCAGGACATTGCATGGAAAACTAAATTGCACGGTCTGGTTGGACCTCCGTAGCCCACGGCTGCTTGATGATGATGATGATGATGGCATAAAAATATGAGACTGAAACGATTTTTTAATCCTCAAGCCTCAGCTTGACACAGAAGTCTGACGGGAGCTTGTTAGAGACGAAAATGATGATTTTCTTAAGATGAACCTCTCAGATTGGAGATGTGGAAGTACGTAAAATTAAAATTTGGAAAGAGAATCTCCTATTCTAATTTCGAATCAGAGCTATTCTTCAGAATTGCTCGATGATGATGGCTCTGAGAGAGCTCTTTCAACACCAAAACACTATAAACCATGTAGACAATGGAGTCTAAACTCTCATATATGAGAGTAGCTTATATGCTGAGTCCATTTCAGCAAGCTCTGATCACAGATTAAATAGCTAGAACATATAGAAGCTCCCGTATATGCCCATTGTAGCAAAAAATTGATGCTAGCTTTCCTACTGAGCATCCGCCCAATCAGTGCTGTTTCAAGAGTTTTCGTAACACCCTTAATGCATCTGCCCTTCCAGCTCTTCCATTTCGTTTGCTCACTATCTTTAATGTAATATTCTTTCCACGCACATAAATGTTTCTTCCTCAGATGTGAAATAAATAGTTTCGTTTTCATCCAAAGATAGATGCAAAAGAATTCATTGCGTGATAAGATTCTTTATTTAGTGCAAAATAATTCTGAACGATTTCACGTTTTATTAGTCACACTATGCAACTGAGGGAGTTTTTCTATCACTTTGCTTAATACAGAACGCACCTATAAATGTAACATTATAATATCAATGCTTCTAACACAAATTACGTAAGAACGATACAGCTAATTTCCAGCTGGATGACATGAACAGCAGTCAACAAATATTCGTGTAGAACAATTGAAAAATGGATGTGTGTTAATAATTGAGAGCAATCGATTACCAATCGATAGGTTGGAACATTAGCTTGCAGTTAAGTGAAGTATTCTGAGAAAATTCTTCTTCAAAATCAATTCCCCGCCCTGCCCACGGTCAGTAGGGGACACCGATTGGCTTGGAAAGGCCGCCGTCCGTCGGATGGGACGTTAAGCCGTGGCCCCGTGTGCGGGAGAGACATACCCTATGCACGTTAAAGAACACGCTGGATGGCCTTGACGGGAGACTACCATCTGTCTCCCAACAGCTGTTCCAGTGGGTCTCCTCCCCCAACCTTCTCTGAGCCTTAGGGGTCCATGAGACCTGGCCATTTAGCCCATGGTGTGCAAAAAAAGTGCAGCTCAGAGGTAAAACAACCCAACCCAAATCTTCAAAATCAGGAATACTTTCTCCCGGCAGATCCAAAAATATGATGAAAGCAATTCAAGTAAGAAGAAAAGTAATAAAGAAAAGAAATAAATAGTCTAAAAAAGAACTGTAAAGTAAGGATGGCAGAAGATGCAACATGTCCTCATACTTTGAAAGTTCAGGTGTGACTCAGTTGGTAAAGCACCAGGCTTGTAATCTGTAGTTCCTAGGTTCCAGTCCCAGCTGGGCCAGCATTGAGATTTATCTCTGCAAAACTCCCCGCCCTGCCCACGGTCAGTAGGTGACATCGATGGGCTTGGAAAGGCGGTCGTCCGTCGGATGGGACGTTAAGCCGTGGCCCATGTGCGGGAGAACTATACCTTGTGCACGTTAAAGAACACGCTGGATGACCTTGACGTGAGGCTACCATTTGTCTCCCAATAGTTGTCCAGTGGATTCCCTGCCCAACCTTCTCTGAGCCTTCGGTGTCCTTGTGACCTGGCCATTTAGCCCATTGTGTGCAAAAAGATGTCTCTCTGAGGTAAGACAACTCAACAACTTTGAAAGTTGGCGGGAAAATGAGAATTACGTCCTGCTCCAGTGGTGCTGAGTCATCTGTCTGTGCTATCTATTTATTCTGTGGCTTTGATTGTCAGAAAATCGACCGCATGCATTCACAAGCAATTCGTTATTCAGGAAAAAATCACTATATCACTCATTGGGAGGCAATTTGTTAACCGAAATTTCGCTTATCTATCTAAAACAATAACGGATTGTTTTATCTCTGAACGGCACCATTTTGCACACCATGGGCTAAATGACCAGGTCACATGGATCCCGAATGCTCAGTGAAGGTTGGGGGAGTGAACCCACTGGAACAGCTGTTGAGAGACAGATTATAGCCTCCCGTCAAGGCCATCCAGCGTATTCTTTAACGTGCGCCGGTTATGGCTCTCGCGCTCACGGAACCACGGATTAACGTCCCATACGACGGGCGGTGCCCTTTCCAAGTCCATCGGTGTCTCCTAATGACCATGGTCAGGGCGGAAATTTTGCGGAGATAAATCTCAACGCTGACCCAGCTGGAATTCGTTATCGACGACTTCGTTATATTGGGTCCATTGTACTTTTATATACTTGTGCTTCATTGTCTTATCCTCAGAGTGATGTTCCTTTTCCAAACAAACGAGATGTGTAAATAATAACTCAGTCGGTAACGCTCCAGACTCGTAATCTGCAGTTCCCAGGTTCAAGTCCCAACCGAACCAGCGTTGAGATTTATCTCCGCAAAATTTCTCGCCCTGCCCTCACTCAGAAAAGGGACACCAATGGTCTTGAAAAGGCCGCCGTCCATTGGATGGGACGTAAAGTCGCTGGCCCCGTGTGCAGGGGAGTCATACCCTGTGCACATTGAGGAATACACTTTATCGCCTTGACGGAAAGCTACCATCTGTTTCCTAGAAGCTGTACAGTGGGTCCATTGTGACCTGGCAATTTAATCCATTCATTCTGTGGAAAAAGTGCCACTAAGGGGTAAAACAACCCAAGCCAACAAATTTCTTCTACACTAACTGCTTCGAATAAATAGCAAAAACCAAGGTGCACCTGACATACAACCCTATCCGCCCATACAATTGTCTTGACCACGCTACTGTATGTGGCGTTGCCAATGTTTTTGACAAGGCTATTGGAAAATTTATATTCATCCAGCCGTAAAAAAATTCTGAATACTCGCTTGTTTAGTTTGTTCTAATATTCACTCAAAATGAAAATGTAAAATCTTTACAAAACTTTGGCAGCTTAGAATTTTTGAAGCCATGTTCCTAATGATTTAGCCTATATTTCATTTCAAATATGGTGGCAGAAAATCATATTCAGTTAGAACCACAATAAAGGTAAGATCGTTTGAGATGGCAAAAATGGTAAGACAATTTGAGGCGGCAGGAAACAAAATAAGTTGAACTACACTCTAGAAGAACATAAATTGGCGGAAATTGAAAAAAGAACACAATTAACAATTGAATCGTAATCTATGAGATTTATTTAGTAGAAACAACTTGTTGAGAAAGCATAGTGATCACATGTGTGAAGTGATTCAATGTTTATTATACCTTTTAATGAGTATAACATTCTACAGAAAACACATTTTAATAAGGTGTTGAATCTCCTCGAGCAACAATACAAGCTTCCAATCTGGTATGAAAGCGGTCGTGCAAATGTTGGATATTACGCTAGGGGATACCATTCCGTGCGCTTTCAACTTGGACGCGTAATTCAGCGATGGTCGTTGCCTACCGCGGTCCGTGGAAGAGTCTTTGTCCAATCGGCCTAGACAGGCTCGATTGGAGACAGTCCGGAGAGCGTGCTGGCCGAGGGAGTTGGTGCACTGCCTGAAGAGCATGTTGAGTTTCCCGGGTGGAATGTGGTGAGTTCCGGGTGGAATGTGGTAGGTTTAATCCCAAATGCGATATTCCTGCTGGAATATCACATTTGGGATTACACTCAAATATGGCAGGACGACCGACTGTACGATGTCGCTGACTCACGTGTTGCTATTCAGTGTACTCTGTACAAACACCAGACACGTACGAGAAACACCAAACACTTCTAAAGAATGATAGTTAATCGCTCCCCACACCATGATGTTCGACGTGGATCCTATGTCTCGCTGGGATAGATAATCTTCAATTATTAATTGTGTTCTTTTTTCAATTTCCGCCAATTTATGTTCTTCTAGAGTGTAGTTCAACTGATTTTGTTTCCTGCCGCCTCAAATTGTCTTACCATTTTTGCCATCTCACGATGGAAGAAGCTACTCACCTTTGTCACCTTCGGACGCGTAAACGACCATCAGACGCTTCAAAGCAGAATCGGCTTTCATCACTGAAGACCACAGACTGCCATTGTTTCCTCCAATGAACTCGTTCTTGAAACACTGCAAAAAGTGCTCGACAGTGACGAGGTGACAGTGGTAACCGTGCCACCGGCACGTGTGCCCGTAGTCCTGCTTCTAAAAGTTGATAGCGAATTGTACTTGTAGACACCCTTGGTGCGACAGAGGATCGAATTTGTGACGCCGTAGCCGTCCGCTCTGTCACCGCCGCCATTCTGATACGCCGATCCTCTCGTAACTCTGTGTTGCCCGGAACCACGTCTGCGAGTGTGTGAATGCTCTTCTGACCATCGACGCCACCATCGTACCACTGCCAATACTTCTCGTCCAAAGCAGTGTGCAATTTAACGAAAAGACCAACCTGCTTCCCGAAGACTCACTATATGACCTCGCTCAAACTCCGCTAACTGAACAAACGTCGTCCAGGCATGGTAGCTTCTTCAAAGAGCCCTGAACAACGACACAAGACGAATAACTTCTTTCTTCACGCCCTAATCCTGAAATACGCGATGCGTACATTTTGCACGTTGTTGTCCTCAGTGACGTCATTTTTTCATCCAATGACTTTCAATCTTGGATCACGGTTTCTGCTGCCTTTAACTGTTAACATATTTATAATATGACGTTCTTAAAAAATTCTTTTTGGGTATTCTTTTTTCAATTTATGCCAGTTTATATCGCTTCTGCCACATAATGTACCCGCTTTTTCACTGCTGAAAAGTTCCAAGAATTCCAAGTAATGGATAATGGGGGAAAATGCAACTAGTACATAGTACGGTATATTATTAATACTTATGCAATGTAAATAGCATTTGCCTATTATCCATTCCATTCAAAAAGCTGATTTTCTCACACCCATCTGAGAAAGGAGGGCAGATTGTTGCTGTCAATGGAATACATGCCCACTGATATCTTAAGCTAACTCATTAAGATAAATCATTAGGAACAGAGTTTCAAAATTACTAAGCTCCCAAAGCTTTGTAAAGATTTCACATTTTCATTTTGAATCGATATTAGAACAAACTAGTCAGGCCAATATTCAGAATTCTTTAGGGCTAGACGAATCTAAATTTCCTAATGACCTGTTCCACTATGTCAGTAAGTGGCATAGTTAACTATGTCAGTGGAACATGTCATTAGGAAACATAGACATAGTTAACTATATCAGTGGAACATGCCATTAGGAAACATAGACATGTTAACTATGTCAGTGGAATGTATCTTAACACCCTACCAGCGAAATTTCAGTTTTTTATAATACCATAAACAGATCACTTGCGACATTCGTTAAAATTTCGCCGTTTCCACATTTAATTCTAATGATGTAAATTTCTAATGAGATTTCTAAATTTCTAATGAGATTTCACAGATTTCTAATGATGTAAATTAAAATTGCCTAAGGATTTGCAAAATGGGAATTATATTTCGTTACCACCAATCCAACTAAACAAGAGTTTTCCAATTATCTCTTAAAACAGCTGCATCCCCCCACACCCTGGGAGTAATGTCATGACTTTCTCACTCTACCACCAATATTTAAAATGTCTTGTATAAATATATCTTTTCCATTATTCGTTCAAACTTTTTGAAATTTTCATCTTTTTCCACATTTGAAAGGTGCAAATACAGATTTTGGGAGATTCGGAAAGTGCGAATCGTAATATTTCATCAATGCCTACCCAACCTAAAAGGGAATTTTTAATTTATCTCTAAAAAGTAAAAAAGTTCGTTGTCTCGAGCCGGATAGACGATAAAGTGAACACATTAACCCATTTCTTCCCAAGTGTTGCGGGTACGCAACACTGGGAAGAAATGGGTTAATTCGTATAAAAATTATAAGTATAGTCGCTCAAAAAGATATCCGAACACTATGGTTGATTACAGAATTCAGAAAAAATATCTGGCAACGATTTTTTTAGAAATTAGTGATCTGGCAACTTCGTGTACAAGGTTGCCAAATCACTAATTTCTAAAAAAATCTTTGCCAGTTTTTTTTCTTCTGAATTCTGTAATCAACCATAGTGTTCGGATATTTTGCTCAGCGACTGTACTCAGTCAACCTGCGAAACTTGGAGTGATAAAAATTACATTTTCCTGAGGGTCGGCAAAAAGTCTGTGCTACTTCCATCCATCTCTTGAGCTTCTGAACAGGGACATACACAAAACTCTCCCAAAACTATTGTCGTTTTGTACTAAATTTCAAACTTGTCTACCTGCTTTGAAATACAAAACAATTGTCTTTGTATAATTTTATTTTCGAACCATATTTTATGTTGACACTGAAAATATATTAAAACACAACTATAAAATCTCATCCCAAATAGAATATTCGGTGGAATATTTTAAAAATTTGGATAACCCTACTGAAGTTTTATTCTCATATCCCTCCCCAAAGCTGAATCTTCGGACCCCCGAAAACAAAATTCTCGTCGCCCGAAACTAAATCCTGGGTACTTGTCTGTTTCTGACGACTGTAAATTAGCCGTTTATCCCATAGCGTAAAAATGTCCAGCTCAGAAGCAAAGCAATGTAACACTTTGGCGAACAGAAGGTTGGTTTACCTCTGAGCGGCACTTTTTTTGAATTTATAATTATACATTTACCTCGAATATTGTATTAACAGTGAGATTATGAACTCTAATCACTTAATGTCTAACCCATGATTGGATATGGATAAAGTTCAAAATTTTCTTGTGTTAAGAATAGTGGAATACTTTAACTTTAAGGAGCGTTAATGAAAGGCACTGAATGAAGAAGCGCTATAGTTTGACCATAATGCGTTTAATTAATTAATTCCAAAGTAGTTGCCTTACTAACTAATTATATTTCTTCTTTTCAACTCTAAAATATTCAGTCTAATGTGCTGTTTGGGAAAATTAATGACTAATTAAATCACTTAAAGTTTCTCTCAAGAAGAGCATTAAAGTTGTGTTTCAACATACGGTTAAATGTGAGGAGTGAGAACACTTACTTTAAAGGCATTTAACACTGTTACCCTACATAAGAGGACAACACAATGTACTCGTCAGTGGAATTTTTGTTTTCTTAATATAATTAATAACATAATGTTTATCGCATTCATCCACTAATGGACGTGCTACATCTTACGAATTATCATCGACTTCTTGGCATTGGTCTCGAAAAGAAACAGTTTGTGCTCATTAAAGCTGCAACCTAACGGTTTTCACGACAGGTTTCCACCCTCTGCTTAAGTCACACTACCTTTAGAGTTAGAGTATGTAATATAAAAGTTAAAGATATCAGGATTTCCGTTTGCTTTTAAATTATTGCATTGAAATATCGAATGGGAATACTCAAACATTTCATGCTAGATGCAATTACTTTTGAGGTGAATCTAAAGAATGCATTTGCCTTACACTCAACGCTACAGTATTTTAGAATGAGTATGTGAGCTTAAATTTTTCAGTGATAGCCTTGGGAAATAGGTTACTAAAGAGGGTGTAGTACGAATGGAATACATAGAATAAAATATGCTGAAAAATAAAACGCTTTCTATCTTCCCTCTAATCATCATTTTGCCCTCAATAAAAAGACGGCACTAATGGACTTGGAGAGACAGTCGTTGGTCGGATGTTACGTTAAGCTTGTCCTTGGGTTGACGCAAAATTAGTTGGCGTAAGGATATCTCAACCTACGACAAGGACAAGGCTTAACTTAGGCCAATCCTTACTTATATAAATTTTTTTTATATAAGTGAGAAAGGTCATCTTATAGGTATAGGTATATTTTCTCATCGAGGGTAAGCAGATGATTAGAGGGACGATAGAAGGGAAGCCTCGTATTTTTAATTATATTTTATTCTACATATTGTATTAGTATCACACCCTCTTCTTGGTAACATAAACTGTTTCCTGTCACTGAAAAACTTAGATTCAAGCATGTCCCTTTGGAACTTTCTCTGAAAGATACTACGCACAAATACATCTCACAATTTGTAATATTAATCAAGACCAATCACCGAATACTGATATTACCTCCATTTCCGAGATAGCTTTATTAGGGAAGGGCAAGACTCAAGCATGTCCTTCCCGTGCACACGTTAAAGAACGCGCAAGATGATATTAATAAGAGGCTTCCATCTGTCTCTTAAGGACTCTACATGATCCCTTCCTTTATCCAGCTCTGAAAGTTGGGGTCCTGGTGAACTGGTCACTTAGCTCACTTAATACAAGAATGCCCCTCAGAGGTACTATAACGCAAAACAACCATTCACGAGGAGAATGTCACTTATTTCTCCACCATATATTCTCATCACGAGAATCTCATTTTGTGTGTTTATTAAACCAAACAACATCATACTTATCATATACGATTGAATGTCGAGTAATTCAGAAAATTTAAGATAAATTGTACATCACCATCTGAGTTTTAATAAAAAATTTGAATAAACAAATAATTCAGATAACTTACAGCAATGTGTTTGGTGCTATGGAAATGAAAAAGTTGCGTTTACTCGTTGCACAGTAAGTTTACTCTCGAGGGCATTTTTTTTGCATACAATGGTATAAAAGGCAGGTCAGAAGGACTCCAAGGGCTCAGAGAATCTTCGGAGAAGGAAACCTATTGGACAGTTCTTACGAGACAAATGAGAGTATACCGTCAAGGATATCCATCTGTACCTTAATGTGTAGAGGATATGGCTATTCTACACACTGTGCCACGGCTTAAATTCCCATCTGACGAACGGCATAATCAATTCCCCATTTCTTACCGAGAGCAGGATGTGGATTTTCAGAGATAAATCTCAATGCTTGGAACAGTTGGACTCGAACATGGGAACTGCAGAATACGAACCTGACGCACTACCGACTGAACATCTCCCCCCCTAACGTATTAGAGTAATTAAGAAATATTTTTGATGGTATTTTTTGGTAGAATAGACATTTTTAGGCATTATTTATGAATAATCATATTCTACTTCAATCACCGTGATCGAACTTCATTGATCACGATGACTGACCATTCCACTTCAGTCATTTTTCATCTTTCTTTTCGGCTGTTGAAATCAATTGGTTTATGATTCATCTAATGCTCCACACGAAAACACAACTGAATGAGAAATTGATAAAATGCAATCTGACATTTCTCGGCTTCCTTCATCTCCTCCAACTGAAAAACTAAACTAGTTATATTTTTTTTGGTATTCGAAATACTGCTGTCAGTTTTTTGTACACGATGGTACTATAAAATCTTCAATTACCGAGCTTATTTATTTCACACTCTTCTCGTCAGATAGCAGATTTATTGTATTATTAGCTGAACGGCACCAGGCGCTGTTTAGGTCTCACTTTCAATTCGTGTATTATTATTTTGACTACGTTAACTCTTAGTATTGTGAGTATCCCCCCTCCCCGAAACCTCTTACCACACAGATTCAACAAGAAGAATTGCTGTGCGTTGCTGACGTCAACACGCTCTCTCATAGCCCGTGACTTAGCACCTACGCAACTTATCGTATTTTTATTTATGTTTCGACGGATTTTGGAATCCTGTGGTTCTCGTCATACTCGTCTGAAAGGTTTCTTATGCAGATTCCCCCTGTGTGATCCTATGTTGTATTAAAATATTAAGTTTCTCCCCTACAAGGGAACACCTTAATATAATAATTCCTTTGGGAATGCGGGGGATCTGACAACGGCAGCAGATTTACACGTTATTACGACTCTCATGTTCACAGTTAGTAAGCAGCAAATGTGAGCAATGGATTTGGTAACAACTTCGGTTTCATATAGGAACAACATGATAAATATTTTTAATTCTAGAAAGAGCTCCCCCCCCCCCACTTTCAGCATTCGACTTCAAATTTGCCACTGCAACTCAGACGGCAACCAGAAACACTTTCCGTAATTTTAAAGTGTCTATCATGAGTTTCCGTTGAATTATGGATGCAACAGACAGACAGACAGACAGATAGACAAACAGAAATACATGCAGAAGGACATACAGAAATACATGCAGAAGAATATACAGAAAGACAAACAGACACACAAACAGAAAGACAGACAGACACACAGACAGAGAGGCACAGACAGACAGACTGACTGACTGACTGACTGACTGACAGATAGACCTATAGACAGGAACACACAAATAGACAGATACACAGACAGACAGAAACACAAACAATTTTGATTATTATAGATTTAGCATTCTTAAATGCATATCAGGCATTATAAAACTGCTGTTTCTATACATTCTTATTCAAAAAACAATTTCCGCAACTCTCTTGGTTTCGTGCTTTCCAATACTCAACGTAGAGAACCGATATGATGTCTCTAGCGGCACACGGCCTTGCCAATAATGGTAGATAATTAGTCTCACTCATTTCTCCATTTAGTTTTCACAATCTTCATCTGGTTTTGAAGAGGAGTTGCTCTCATCACCTTGAGGATTTCCGAAAATTACAGTTGATAGATTTACTAATGGAGTTCCAATTTTAGTTGTCTTGTGCATTTTCCAAGGTATCACTGTGATAAGTAAAAGTCTCTTTTCATTGAGTTCTGACAAATTTATTTGTTTGGAAGAGTGAAACGGCTTTTAATTAATAACATGTCTCTTAGGGTATTGCGCTAACACTTCATAGATCTCTAAACTATACAAACCGAATGTCGATGAAGTTCGCATAAATTTGTTATGAATAATTCGAGTTTGTCCTGGGAGTGACCATTGAGAAGGAAAAATAGCAAAATACTTTTAGCACCGAGAATTGACGTTGTATATTTATAAAACAAAGTGTAGTCAGCCTTCAAACCAAGGACACATATATGTTTTACATACAGGGTGATTACAAATGAATGCAACGCTTTTATATACTTATTATGTAATAACTATAAATGCAATATTAGAAAATCCTTCATACACTCAGTGAACATAAAAAATATTAAAATAATAAAACACGGAAATTTTCTAATCAATTGGTAAGGCACTGTATAAATAAAATACCATTGCATAAAGTATCTAAATTATTAATACACTGATTAGAATGCTATTACATAATCGGTATTTGAATTAAATAGCACTAAAATTACAGCACTGATAAATTGGGAGTTATCTTATACTATAAATATATATGAATAATTCCTACATTTTCATACCAAATTCTAATAAATTTGTAACTCAGGTAACAAATCCAAAGGATTTTCTTATCAACGTGTACACACAAAAATGTCTTTTGCAAAAACTTTATCTTTGTATTGCAACCAATACCCACCAACTTGTCTTGATGAACTTTTTTGGTAGTAGAATAATTGATTACGAAAGTGAAATACTTTTTGTTAAAAACATGGGAATGAGATATGGGAATGGCAGTTCAAATATGTACTGAATGACTACTAACAAAACAGAGTACATTTACACTTTGTCAAGATAACCAAATTAACAACCGCAGTGTTAAACAGAGGGAATGTGGATAACGTATTAAAACCACTTGAATGCAAAATTAAATGATTTAAATTCTGCTAAACATAGTGGCTTGAAGTTTCACAAAAATCAAAATAATGGCAGTGCAAAAACTGAGTTCATTAAGAACGATTACTTAAGAATAAATTTTAATTACACTTGTACAAAACATTTAACTTAATTATAAATATGCTAAGAGCTTATACAGAAATGCACTCTAATAAAACATGGAATGTTCTGGCGTATGAATAGATGAAACGTATGAAGAACATTTACATATATACGAATAATATTTGATTAATGAAAGTGACCATGTATATTTCATATTTAAACATTTAGTTGATATTTGTTTTCTTGAATTCTGCAATCGAATCATTAAATGGGGTCATTAAAGCAATATTACTCTCTCCTATAAGCATAACCTTTGGAATTGGAGAATATAAATTGTTAAAACTAGGCTTGTACAATTTTTGTACTGATAGGTTAATTTTTGTACTGATAGGATACCACCATTATAATTTAGATATTCTCGGCTTGCAAGATGGAGAGACGAGATGGACAGATAAAGGTCAGATTCTTAAAAATAATCTTAAATTTCTCTTTTCAGGGAGGGACGACAATAAGCATCACCAAGGCGTGATTCTGCTTCTCAGCAGACACATTAGTGATGCTCTTCTAGGATATGAGTGCATTAATGAAAGGTTTCTTACAGCAAAATTTCAGACAAGCGTTAAAGACTTGAATGTTATCTGCTGTTATGCCCCCACTGAGGATGCCGATGAGGTTGAGAAGGATAGGTTTTATGGACAACTTCAGGATATTTTGAATTCTGTCAAGAAAGGGGATATTACCCTTGTTCTTGGTGACTTCAATGCCAAAGTTGGTACTGACTCTGACCTTTGGGGAGGAGTAATAGGCACTTTTGGTATTGGTAGCTGCAACGGCAATGGACAATGTCTCCTACAGGTAAGTAAACTCAATGGATTCAGAATAACAACACTTATTACAAACACCGCGATATACATAAGTACACATGGGTTTCATCCGATGGGCTGCATAAGAATATGATTAATTATATATTAATTAACGGCAAATGGGCTAGTTCTGTTAGGAATACCAGGTCATATAGGGGAGCTGAAATTGGATCTGACCATTACCTTTTTAAAAGTGCCTTGCAACTTAAACTTAAAAAACTGTTGTGCTACGGTTAAAAAATTTACTTTTAATACTGAAGCTCTGAAAGACCCAGTTATAGCCAAAGCTTACCATGATATGTTACTTAGTCATTATGATAGTCATGGTATGCTTACTCCTGAAGTTGAGGAAGAATGGGATCATTTTAAACAGGGTTTTTTGGACACTAACAGTACTCTTTTAGGAAAAAAGGAGCAGAAGAGATAGAATTATCTGAGTGACAAGGCACTTGAGCTTATTTCGGAAAGAAAGAACTGCAGGAATGTCCTTAATCAATATCCTACTAGTCCTAACAGAAAGCATTACAGAGAACTTAATAAACGTGTAAAAGATCAGTTAGCTGCTGATAAGAATCTTTGACTTTGATGATTTGGCTGACAAAGCCGAGGAAGCAGTTAGACAGCACAACAGCAGAGAGCTGTACCAGATAGTTAATGTTTTGTGTGGTAGAAAACGAACAGGTATACAGGGATTGAATGTTAAAAAAGGTATGTTATAGAAGGTGAGGATTCTGTCGCTGCTAGGTGGGCTGAGCATTTCAGTGATATTCTAAACAATGTGGTTAGTTCTATTCCCATTGTTTGCAAAGATGATAGATGCATTGGTGGCTTTAATGTTTGCCCTATAACACAATCTGAAGTTATTTTGGCTGTCTCTAAACTTAAACTACATAAATCCCTAGGGGTAGATGAAATTACTACGGAAATGCTTAGAGCTGGGAATGTTTCGATTACCACTTGGATGACTGAAATTCTGAATATCTTTTATGATAAAGGCATGGTTCCTATGGATTTTATCATAGCTATTGTTATCCCTATTTTCAAAAAAGGTAATTGCAGTTCTTGTGATAAATATAGGGGTATCAGCCTACTCTCTGTTCCAGGTAAAGGTCTTTCCATGATTGTGCTTAATGGAATTAAGAATCTGGTTGACAGTCAATGCGTGATGAGCAATGTGGATTCAGAAGTGGTAGGGAATGTGTGGATCAGATATTTTCACTTTGGCAGATTCTTGAGAAATATTTAAAGTTTCAGAAACCTTTGGTTGCTAGCTCTGTTGATTTCAAAAAGGCTTTCGACTCTGTTAATCGTCATAATTTGTGGTTGATTGTGAGATCATAATGTATACCTGACAAGTTAGTTAACATAATGAAAGCTCTCTATAATAACACTGAGTCATGTGTGAGAATTGGTAAGGCTTGTAGCAATTGGTTTAGCATTACTTCTGGTGTTCGACAAGGGGGCATTTTGTTTCCTTTTCTCTTTAGCTTGGTTATTGATTATATTATGCAAAATACACTTCAAGGGGAAGATTTTGGCCTTAAATGGGCTGGAGATACGAAAATTTCTGATTTAGATTATGCTGATGATTTAGCCCTTTTGGCAAATGATGTTGAGGAGATGAACTCTTTCATTCGAGCTGTTGATGAAACTGGTAGTAGAAAAGGTTTGGTTATAAACAGAGAGAAAACTAAAGTGATGAAAATTGGTCAGGCAGGCTGTGATTCAGTTAATCTGAATGGTTGCAGTCTCTAAATTGTAGCAGGTGTCACAGTTTAATTATCTTGGGAGCTATGTAACAGATAATGGTGATGTGCGGCATGAGATTAACAGACGAATAGGGATTGCTGCCGGGACTTTTAAGAATCTATGGGGAGTGTGGAGAAATAGGCGTATACACCTAAAGACTAAAATTAGACTGTATAATAGTTTGGTTCTTTCTAGGATTAGTTATGGTAGTGAAACGTGGACACTTTTAAACAAGATAACAGGAAACTAGATGCTTTTGATTCCAGATGCTTACGCTGTATCTTGGGCATTAAGTGGTTCAACTTTGTAACTAATGATAAGGTTAGACAAAGGAGTTTGCAACCTCCTTTAAGCAGCATATTGTGCAGAGAGAGACTCCGTTGGTTTGGCCATGTTGCCCGTATGAATAATTATAGATTGGCGAATAGGGTTATGAACAGTGTGCCTAAAGGCCTCAGAATGAAGGGTAAACCTAGGATGCGGTGGGCAGACAATGTCAAACGGGACCTTGTTAGAATTGGTGTGCAGTGGCCAGATGCAGCAAATGTAGATCAGGATAGACTTGCTTGGAGAACAAAATTGCACGGTATGATTGGACCTCCGTAGCCCATGGCTGCTTGATGATGATGATGATGATGATGATGGTGGTGGTGGTGGTGGTGGTGGTGGTGGTGGTGGTGGTGATGATGATGATGATGATGATGATGATGATGATGATGATGATGATGATGATGATGATGATGATGATGATGATGATGATGATGATGATGAAGTTGTCATCTGAACTTCATATCTGAAAATGCCCGTTAAATGAATTTCTTATCTTTTGATGTGATGAATGATTGAGAACTATGCTATATCCAAAGAAACAGGGGACAGTCATGCTAAAACATTATGAAAACAGATCTATTGGTTTGATGTGCAAGCAATGTTCTTATTCATGAAATGCCACCACTGATACTTAAATGTTTTTTCATAAGCATCATATGATGTGTTACAGAATATTCAAAGTCTGAAAAAAAAATAAATTTGATCCATATTATTAAATTGAAAACTAGGATAAAATGAACTTTTATGTGGGATATCCCATAAGTCCTTGAACAATATGAATGAATGATAAAAAAACTACATGATGCAGAGACAGTTTATTTAGCAGTTATAAGTTTGTATGGTTCAAAAATGGAAAAGTACTAATGAGGAAATCAAATGATGAAACAATCATCAATATTGATATGTTCACCAACTTTGATAATTTTTCAACATTTAAATATATCTCATAAACCTTACTTCCTTTAATTTCTTTTTAGTTTTTGTTTTTTATTTTGTTCATACTTTGTTATTTGATAATATGATGAATAATTTTCTTAGCTATGTTTGAAGTGAATTTTGAAGTTTTTAAAAGCAACTTTTAGATATATCTGATAAACTTTACTTCTTTTAATTTCTTTTAAGTTTTTTGTTTTTTATTTTGTTCGATACTTTTGCTATTTGATAATTTGATGAATATTTTTCTTAGCTATGTTTGAAGTGACTTTTGAAGGTTTTAAAAGCAACTTTTAGTTATATCTGATAAACTTTACTTCTTTACTTTCTTTTAAGTTTTTTGTTTTTTATTTTGTTCAATACTTTTGCTATTTGATAATTTGATGAATATTTTTCTTAGCTATGTTTGAAGTGACTTTTGAAGGTTTTAAAAGCAACTTTTAGATATATCTGATAAACTTTACTTCTTTTAATTTCTTTTAAGTTTTTTTGTTTTTTATTTTGTTCGACACTTTTGCTATTTGATAATTTGATGAATATTTTTCTTAGCTATGTTTGAAGTGACTTTTGAAGGTTTTAAAAGCAACTTTCAGATATATCTGATAAACTTTACTTCTTTTAATTTCTTTTAAGTTTTTTGTTTTTTATTTTGTTCGATACTTTTGCTATTTGATAATTTGATGAATATTTTTCTTAGCTGTGTTTGAAGTGAATTTTGCAGGTTTGAATAGCAACTTTTAGATATATCCGATAAATCTTACATCCTTTAATTTCTTTTTAGTTTTGTTTTTTATTTTGTTCAATACTTCTGCTATTTCTTAATTTGATGAATATTTTTCTTAGCTATGTTTGATGTGTATTTTGAAGGTTTTAATAGCAATTGTGATGTTACTTATGTAACTACAGGTTTGGAAGTAGAAACTTGGTTCGGAAATAATTATGGTAAATTTATTCACAAAAATAAATTAGAAATTCCTCATGTTAATATAAGAAGTCAGAGAAAATATAGGGATTCATTAAAAATAAGTATTAAAAATTACATAAAGCACATTGATTTGCTGGTTTTAACTGAAACAAACGTAAAAAAATGCGAAAATTATTTATATAATATTGACAAATTTATTAAAATTACAAATGATAAATATGAATAAAAATGTTAGAAGGATTTCAGTATATTATAAAGAAAATCCAGATATAAAAATTATAACACAAGAAATACTTTCAGTGGAAACTATACATATAAAAGTAAAATAAATAAATAATATAATATATCATGTATTAGCACTATATAGATCACCTAGTACAGATGTGAATTCTTTTCTGTTGAATTTCCGAAACTGGATGGAATATACAGAAAAAGATCAAAATCAGATTTTAATAGGTGATTTCAATATCGATACAATAAACACAAAAAAGCATGGCACGGAAAATTACATCACATTACTGGCAGAAATAAATTTTGAAAGATTAATAAGAGAAGTTTCAAGAGAAAAAAGAGTAAAAAATAAAATTACCAAAACGTGTATAGACCATATTAATATAAAACTAATTAAAAACATGTCAGCAAATTCAATAATTCAAACAAGCAAAATAGTAGATCACTATATGATTTTAACATTGATTAGAAGTACAAAAAATAATTTGAATAAAATTAATTATATTGAAACATACCAGGAAAATAAGAATTGGTCTTTTGACAATAATCATGTAAGAAAAGCTATCTCTGAAATGAAATGGAATTTAGAAAATTATGGAGACAACTCAATGGAAGAATTAAACCTATTTAAAGTATTAAAGGGGAAAAATAGAGTACAGTACTGTGCGAATTAGTTGGGACAAGTGAAGGAGTTGGGACAAGCGAAGTCCCTTCCGCTGCAGGGTCTAAACTGTTGCAAGTCTAAACTTGTTCGTAACCTTCTGCTGCAAGTCTAAACTTGCGCATGTCCCTGCAATGGACACGGGCAAGTTTAAACTTGCAGCAGAGCGATATCTGCAAGTCTAGAATTGTCTGTTGTGTTACTCTGCTATTATTTACACTTCCACTTTAGTCGGAATTGATATTTGTTAGGCTAAGGACATGATTATGTAAGTAGTTCACAATTTTCATTGGAAACTTTTTTTCATTAAATACATCATGGACATCACGCCTCGTAAACGAGATAAAATAATCGCTTTAGGCGAAAACACTCCACTTACTGCTAGGCAGATAGCAAAAGCAGTTGGAGTTGGGAAATACAGCGTTTCACGGATCATGAAGCTTCATAAGGAGAAGGGTCCGTGGATACGTCCCGTAAAGGACATTGTGGAAGAAAAAGAAAAACCACCCCTAGAGCTGATAGTCTAATTCGAAGAATTGGTGTCATAGACCCGAAGAAGATCAGTGGGACCGAAGAAAATCAAAAGGGAGATTGTATCTCATGGGGCTAATATAGATGCTTCCACCATACGTCGTCGCCTTCTGGAATGTGGCCGCTGGGCTTGGCGCTCCTCCAAAAAGCAGCTTTTGACACCCGCTATGAAGCAAAAAAGGCTATCCTGGGCAAAGAGACATCGAGACTGGACTGTGGAGAATTGGGAAAAAGTGATATTTTCCGACGAAACCCACTTTGAGGTGAATGGCTACAGGTCAACTTTCGTCCGCCGCTCGCAAGGAGAACCTTTTCGATCCGGCCATATCCAGCAATCCCCCAAACACCCACCCAAGGTCATGTTTTGGGGATGTTTCACAGCTTCCGGGCCACAGACGCTTCACCCCATTGAAGGAATGATGGACAGCAAAAAGCACATAGGTGTTCGGGAGGCGAAAATGATCCCAGCATTGCAGAAGCTGTTTCCTAACGCCGATGGGGTATTTCAACAGGATCTGGCTCCATGCCACAATTCTAAGCTTGCTAAGAGCTTCTTTACCCAGCAACATTTGAAGGTATTGGGGTGGCTAGGAAATTCACCCGATCTAAACCGCATTGAAAATTTGTGGGCCATTATTAAAGTGCGCATAAGATGGATTGCACGACGAAAACCAAAATGATAGAAAGTGTCATGAAAGTGTGGTTCCACGACCCTGAAGATGATTGTGTGGAAAGCTAGTGGCATCAATGGTTGAGAGGGTGAAAGAAGTAATTAAAGCTTATCTGAAAACAGGTATTTAAAGACCTATTTTTGAAGGAAGTATTAAGGAGGACTTTTCTAACTATTCAACCTATATTTTCGAAACTAATGGAGAAATATATTTATAATACTGTTTATAATTTTTTTCTTAAGCACAACTTAATTAATTAAAATCAATTTGGATTTTTTTTTGTTATTTGCAACATATAGGACATAGAAGAATCCTAGAAGCTACTCCTAACTACAGGCCTTCTCATACAAGAACATGCATGCCAAGACCAAAATCACTGCTGATCACTGCCTCAGTTAGAGCTAACACAGTACACAAAGCTTGCCTTGTTGAACAGAGGGCTAGTTCCCTAACCACAATTCATATTTTTTCAAAAAGGGAAAAACACAATTCATCTAATTTCTAAAATTGCAAATAATATTAACAAATCATTGAATAATAGGGAAAAAATGTAACTATGTTCTTAGATTTAGAGAAAGCCTTCGGTACAATAGATCATAACATTTTACTAAATAAATTTGAAAATTAGTGTATTCGCTGTATAATGTTAGATAGGTTTCGAAATTATTTATCAGACAGATACACAATTACTAAAATAAAAAAAAAATTATGCAGCAGAAAAGTAATTATACCATATGGAATTCCCCAATGTTTAATATTAGGTCCTTTATTATTCCTGGAATACATAAATGATTTATTCAATACAAAATTAAAAAGTGCTATTTATCTATTTGTTGACGATATTGTTTTAATAAACAATCAGAACTATTTAAATGAAGCATTTTAGAGATTCAAGCAGATTAAAATAACATAATTAGATGGTTAAATCATAATGAAATCTACTTAAATGAGAAGAAAACAAACTGGATGACTTTACATTCACCAGGATTTAATATTCATCAAACCCACTTTATCAAAACATATAAAATAAATTGCAACAAAAACGATGCTTCTATTTGTGAATATATAAATAGTTGTCCACTTGTTGAGCAAGTAAATCAGATAAAATACTTAGAAATCATTTTTGATGACTATTTTAGGTGGAATGCTCATATATATGTGAACATATGTGTAATATATATGTCACACACATGTGCTCATATATATATATCACACATATGTGAAAGCTCGAGAATATCAGTGATAAAAATTCAAAAATTATAATACGAAGTAACTATGGAAACCTACATATTATTTTATAAATCAATATGCGAATCGATTTTAAATTATGGAATAATTGTGCATGGAACATCTAACGTAACTAACATAAATAAAATAGAAAAACTACAGTTTATAATAGATAAAATATTATTCCGTTTCATTTGTAAAAAATATATAAAACTTCCACAGATAGATTTAAATTTTTAGACCTTTTATCCCACATTAATTTATATAAATATAATATAATAACTGAAATTCTGTGACGCAACATACAAACATTCAACACAATAAAAATACAAGACTTCAAAACCAAGTGTATTACAGAATGTCTATTTTTCGAAATAATTACGGAAAACATACCTTATATTTAATGCTATCCCAAAAGAAATACCAAATATGGATTCTTTTAGAAGACTGAAAATCGAATTGAAAAATTATTTCGGAATTTCTAATTAGCTGAATATTATGTGTTGTGTTTTGTGAATTTGTCTGATGTACACCATTTCTGTGGCTGAATGACCTAAGTTTAATTTAATTTATTCATTTTTCTGCAGATAAGCTATTTAGCTTTGCGGGTCAAATGGTAAAGGTATTTCTATTCTTTACTCTTATGAATAAAAATTATATTCTTAAAAAAACAAGAACATAGGCATTGTGTTTCTATAGGTTTACGAAAAGCACAAGACTGAGGGCAAACGCGTAACCGCAATAATATTAATGGTTTAATTTTCTCTCTTCAGCTTACTAAAACTAAAATTAACAGGTAAATTGTCCACACAGTATTTATTTCCATCGTAAAGTTTAATCATCATCAGCCGTTACTGGACGGCATATATAAGGTATTATATGAAAATGACGCAGGGCGGGTTCGATGCCACTTGGACAAAATTTTATTAACAATATTCTATCGCGATATAGGGGCCTTGACAAAAAAGAATGTTTACTTCATCTAAACGAAGGGCGGGGGAAGTCCTTAGGAATCTCATGGCTGCAACAGCCCTTTATCTGTGGCTATGGTTGCGAATCCAAGTCATTGATTGATATGTAGTTGGCAGGAATATTTTATCTTCGACTTTTCATGTTTCTAGAGGACGTCTGGTACTTCATAACTCGTTATGTCGATGGTTATTCGAGGTCTCTGCTACAAGGCAGGCACATACCCAAAATTTAGTTTTGGGGGTGGGGGAGGGGCGTCGAAGAATTTTATTTTGGGAGGTCCAGAATTTAGTTTCTGGAAGTCCCCCTAGGAATAAATTTTTTATGATATTTTTTTTTTTAACGGGTCCTGAAAATAAGACTTGAGTAGGGTTTTCCAATTACTAAAATATTCCACCGAACAGAAAATGTTAAAATGCTATTCTATATGGAATAAAATTTTATATTTGCTTTTTTTTAAATCTATTTTTAGTGTCGGACATAAAATACAAGGCTAAAATGAAATTTTACAGAGAAACTGTTTATTGTTTTGGATTTTAATCAAGTTGACAAGTTTGAGGTTTTGTATAAGACGACCCTTCTGTAGTTTTTGCAGCAGGGTCGTCTATATTCTCCAGTTGTTTATGAAGAAGAGCATGAGTATATAGATGCTCAGATCCATGCAAATGCTTGGACGGCCCTCTTTCTCTTTTTATCGTGATGAATAGGATTAAGGACTTAAGGATGTACGGTCTGGTTTAACGTACCTTACTGGGATCCCCGTGTGCTTTGCGATAGCTTAACAGTGTTCGGTTCCCTTTATTCACTCAGGGACAGCGGACAAGATGTCAGGTTGACACATTGTCCAGCAGAAGATGGAGTAGTACGAGCAAGGTGTGTTCTACCTGAGACCGCCATAGACCCGCTAGCAGAATATATGTATCATATCACCCTTTTATTAGTGAGATTGGGTATCAAGTGCCGAATGGCTGGATTACGAGAAATCTTGATAATTTCAAGAATTTGTTGCCTGAAGGAGCAAACTCGTCGAGTTGATGAGATCGAATGGAAGGGAAGGGTAAGATGATAAGGAACAAAATGACATGCGCATCGAAAGGTTCAGGCATTGTGAGATCCACATTCATAGGAATATAGGTATGATACTACCAAGGCCAATTCATCTTCCATCCATCCAACTGATATTCATCAGGGAATTACCTTACTGCATTATGGAAGAGTGGAGGAGCCGATTTAATTTTTCTATGTTGAAGCCTGTTAAGGTATAAAAATAAATTTTCATGTTTCTTTTTTGAAACATGCATGATTTGTTCAATTTGCATATATATGCTTTTTATAAGTATTTTTAAAACGTTAGTTCATTTGTAATTACCCAGTTAATTACTCACCCACACTAGAAATTGATCATTGACTATGTTGAATGGCTACGGTGAAATATGACCTAGATAGAAATATTACCAAATTTCTCAATTTTTCTGAGATCAATGACTAAAATTATCCCCAGGTGCAAATATCCAGAACTCTACCATTTCTACAACATAGTTAAAATTTGCTCCACTTCATCACCGTTACTCACTCATTCACAGTCAGCTACCTATTAGAAGATAATCTAATCTCTGTAATAGTCAGCTACCTATTAGAAGATAATCTGATCTCTATAATAGTCAGCTACCTATTAGAAGATAATCTAATCTCTATAATAGTCAGCTACCTATTAGAAGATAATCTGATCTCTAGTACACTACATTGCAAAAATTGCTTTGTTTTTCTTCTCAATTTCAACTTTTATAATATTTGTTGAATATTTAAAGCGCTATTGAAGTTGGAAATATTTAATTGCTCGTCTTAAGTATTTTCCTCAAAATTACGAAAACTTAAAATATCATTACATCAACTTCCAAAATGCGTATTTTACTAAACGATTTATTGCAACAGTTATAGTGTGTCAGCCAGAGCTGAATTACAGAAGGGGGAGAATCAAGCTATCATTCCTTTTCCCCATTTCAGAATGCTAATAATGGTAATAAAAGCAAAAAAAATTAAAATTATTTATATTTCATTCAGTTTTCAAAATATTTTTAAAGATCTGTAAAACAGAGGGAAATATGCAATGGAATTGAGGATGATATGTTATAATGCATTGGACATCAAATTCCAAGTACCGGTGTCCTTTTACATTTTCCTGCTCGATTCTGTTCGCATTTTCCCTCTCCAACACATCGAGTAATTTCTAGATGTGGGCCTGAACTTGTGCATATTTTACGCATTCTTCATTACTTGTTTTAAAACACTTCTTAAGCGAAGTGGAAAAGGTTACATCATCATCCTCATCCTCAAGCAGCCATGGGCTACGGAGGTCCAACCAGATTATGCAATTTAGTTCTCGAAACACATATCTCCTGAGCTGCATCTGCAGCATTTCGCCACTGTAGACCAATTCTAACATGGTGCTGTTTGACATTGTCTGCCCACTGCATATTAGGTCTCCCGCTCTTTCTGAGGCCTTTAGGAACACTGTTCATAACCCTATTCGCTAATCTATAATTATGCATACAGGTAACATGGCCAAACCAAAAGAAGTCTCTCTCTGCACAATATGCTGCTCAAAAGAGGTTGTTGACTCATTCATCTAATCTCATCATTACTTACAAAGTTTAACCACCTAATGCCCGAGATACTGCATAAACATCTAGAATCAAATGCATCAAGTTTCCTGTTATCTTGTTTACAAAGGATCCAAGTTTCACTACCACTACGATGGAAAGCCCAGCTCTATGTCTCCCATTTTACCTTTTTCTGAATCGACTGCGTCACTTGCCCTCTCCCCACTTTATTTTTTTCTAGATCCAAATCAGGTGTCAGCTGATTTTTGATGCAAGTAGTTATGACCGGCGACGCTGCTGTTAAATCCATAAGCAAGCAAAATCTTTAAATTCCAAAAAGGAATATATTTGAAAAGTAAGACGCAGAGAGTTTTTCGTGAATTCGTCAATTTATTTGCATTGAAGCTTTCCTGTAAAAATTTTATTTTTAAAATTTGATTACCTTAATTGTGTTTGTCCTTTAAAAAACATGAACTTGTCCAAATATTTTTGGTATATAATCGGGCGCGTAATCCTTAAAAAAAACGAAGGGCTGGAGGCACTCTGCACTTACTCATCGGAACGATATGAAGAAAATATTTTATTTTTAACGAATATATCAAGATTTCAACAAAAACGCGCTTCATAGGTATATCTGAACCTTACCATTTTCGTCTCTTCGTCTATTCCTCAAAAGTCCAAAACTAGAAAGAAGGATCAGTATGATATTCAAAACATAAGCTTTTAACACTATTGTGCCAAACTGGGGAACTTTTGGATCAAATTGGTGAAATATTTTCAATTGTTTTAGTTTCGAAGTATAGTTTTTCTATTGTAGAGGTATGGTTGGGTTGGGTTGTTTTACCTCTCAGCGGCACTTTTTGCACACCATGGGCTAAATGGCCACGTCACATGGACCCCGAAGGCTCAGAGAAGGTTGGGGGAGGGGACCCACTGGAACAGTTGTTGGGAGACAGATGGTAGCCTCCCGTCAAGGCCATCCAGTGTGTTCTTTAACGTGCACAGGACATGACTCTCCCGCACACTGTCTGCGACTTTACGTTACATGCGTCGGACGACGGCCTTTCCAAGCCTATCGGTGTCCCTTACTGACCGTGGGCAGGGCGGATTATTATAGATGTGTTTAGTAGAGGTATGGACTCCAAAATCTACCAACTCCTATAAAATTCAATTACCGTATATTTCCGCAGATAAGACGACCTTCAGATAAGACGAGGTATAAATTTTCGTCAAAGTTTTATAGTTTTAGCATATATCTGTCCTATCAGACGACCCCAAACTATCAACGGCCTATATCATCTGGATAATAATACTGTATAGCGTATAGTGATCAAATCCTTCAAAAAGTCCAGGTTCGAGTCCCACCTGGGTCAGCGTTGAGATTTATCTCCGCAAAATTCCCCGCCCTGCCCACGGTCATTAGGGGACACCGATGGGCTTGGAAAGGCCGCCGTCCGTCGGATGGGACGTTAAGCCGTGGCCCCGTGTGCGGGAGAGCCATACCCCGTGCACTTTAAAGAACACGCTGGATGGCCTTGACGGGAGTCTACCATCTGTCTCCCAACAGCTGTTCCAGTGGGTCCCTTCCCCCAACCTTCTTTGAGCCGTAGGGGTCCTTGAGACCTGGCCATTTAGCTCATGGTGTGCAAAAAGTGCCGCTCAGAGGTAAAACAACCCAACCCAACCTTCAAAAAGTGTGGGATTTCTAATGCTATGGATGGCACTGAGGACGATTTGTTATGGGATACTGATGACGATGCGGAAATCGACTCGCTAGGTACAGAATGGGGCCCATATGACGAGCTTCTCAACAACGAAAGTGAGGATGTACTTGAGGAGCTATTTGCCTTAGATGACGAATGTGAGGATTTTGCTGGATTTTAAATACATTGATGAGTGATTTGTTTTATTTTATAATGGTTTCAATTTATATAAATTTCAATCTAATTTTTTTTGTATCTGTCCTATAAGACGACCCGAATTTTAGGGGCCTTTTTTATGATTCAACTACCGTCTTATCTGCGGAAATATACTGTAAATTCCCTGAAACGTCGGCTGCAGTTCCTCCCAAATAGCGTGCAACGGAAAGTCAATCGAAACTTCTCACAATTTGTTTTCCTTATTGAGTTTTCTGATATACATAATAATAATAAATTAACAAGATAGGAAATAAAGTACTGGAGGGTTCCCCTGGTGCTTCTATCTTGACTACACCGCTGAGTATAATGCATTTCCTTCTTATCTGACATTGAGTTTATTACACAGAATACATATTTTATCTCTTTTAAGTTCGCATTTTTCGTTTCTATTCATTAACGTTCGTTTCAACATAAACAACCCCAACAAAAGAGGCAAACCAACGCCTCTACGGATTTTCTACGTATTAATTAAAATTTGAATTTCGTGCTTTTTATCCCCCACTGGGGAAAATAGTTCAAGAGTTTGAAAATATTTTTTTAGTTTTCTGCTTTAAATGTCACTAAGGGAGGTGTGCTAAGCGAAAATTATGTTTAAAGAAAGATGTGCCAACTTTTGCCGGTATAAAATTAAACGAACGTGAAAATTGAATGTGAAAATTAAATGAAAATAATAATTTATCATGGGATTAATCATGGGATCAAGGATATTTATCTTCTTGACCCTTTGTTTCTTCTCTTCGATTTCCCCAAGAGATCAAAACAAAATATCATTTCTTACAGCCTCCTAACGAAAGTTTAGAGAATTTTTTCTCCATGTCAATGGGAAGCGTGCGCTGAAGCTGTATAACTTCTAATATGATCTTTTTAGCGGAAAATGTGCTAAAGATCTCAATGAAATTTATCAACACCCCAATTTTTAACCTTGCTTTCATAAAAGGTTCTAGTGTCTGTCCGTCTGTAGGCATTCCACTCTTTTTGTCCTTAGAGATAAAGAAAGTATTCTTTACGGGCAGGATAAGTACTAATATAACATTAGAAACCTCGTTTTACGACAGGGCAAGAGTTCGCTCAGTCGGTAGCACGCCCAGGTTGATAATGTCCAGATTCGAGTCTCAACTGTACCAGTGTTTAGATTTATTTCCGCTAAACCCTCGCCCTGCCATCTGTCAGAAAGAAGACTCCGATGGGCTTGGAAAGGTCAGTGGTGAAAGTAGGCCGGTACGCCGTATCGGTAAGAAATTATTTGCCGGTAAGACATTTTTCAGTAGTGGCTCCGTTAACGATTTCTTTTTCACCTTAATGCTTTTCAAACGAGAATTAATTTTTTTTAAAAGCGGACCATTCATTTTAAGAAAAACTCCTCGGTTTTTAATTGCATTACTACAGTTTAACCCTTTAGATACCAAGCTGTTTAGAAACCGGATACTTGAGATTCCATTTCTGTCAACAGGGAGTGCTAGAAATTGGAAGTAGTGCTTTCTTTCTTTAAACGATTAGCAAGGATATTGGGTATAGAAATCAGAACTAGATAGACAAAAGCGACTCCAACGAAAGCAGTGTTTCGGGGAGTCGTATAAGAGTTCACGCACAATGCACGTTCCCATCCGCCGTAGCTATCTGTGTTCGGTCTTAATCACTACCGGAGGCAGAACTGGGAAAACGGGTGGTAAATCATAGAAAGGATATAAACTCACGTAGACTTTGAAATTCATTGCAAAGCAGCGTGTATTTGTGGTTTTAAAATTTTCGTTTTCAAAACAAATATATTTTTTATATTCTACTGAATTGAAAATTCTAAACATTTCTGGTAATAACGGAAGACAATTTAATGGGGGCGATGGGGCACATGCTTCTTCAAATTTAAATCATGAGTTTGAAAGGGGGGGGGGAATTTTTAATGGAAAATCATGGAAAACATTTTTTTAAATTTGTTTTATCAATGAATCACCTTACATTACCCTACTGGAGTAACCATAATAGAAAAGACTAATACACCTTCGTTTAATTTTATACCTGCAAAAGTTGGCACATCTTTCTTTAAACATAATTTTCGCTTAGCACACCTCCCTTAATTTTAAGGCAGGAAATTTTTGCTATGAATTTTAAATATTAAGTTGTCCTTCCTAGCCATTTCAAAAAACTGATGGTCTGTTTCGTCATCTCCTAAACATCTGCCGGTTCTAAACAGATATGCATTCAGAGTATACACACAAACAGTAAGAGAATACGCACACTCCTAAATTCTACGAGTGAAATTATTTGTAAGATTAAAAAGAAAAAGAATTTTGGCGTATATTAATTATTTCTTTTAATTTGAATCTAATTATAAACTTTAACAAAAGAAAGTGAATATTATATTTACTCTAGATAAGTTTATTTGAATATAAAATAAGTTATTTTACCTCTATCGCATTTTTACTTTCTTTCCCATCGCTCCTCATAAGGTGAGCTTTAGGCTCTTCAAAAAATACTTTCCACCTGAGTCTTGTCGTCATTATACTACTGGGCAAAACGATTTTGCGATTTTTATTTTGGTGCAGTTAATTTGTTTATAGAGTTTGAAGAGAATACTTCAGATTGCTGTAAATTTTCTCTTTGCAAGTAACAATATTCCAATTGTTTCTTTTTTGCTTGATGTTAAATATTAATAATGAATGCTTTTGAAAAAATCTCTTAACTCTTAATACGTATCTGTAGTCTGAGATTTTCGACATCCAAAAGAGACCCATACTCAAGGCAATTGCAATGATGAATTCTCTTCATATTTCATCAGTAATTTATACTGAACTACCAGTTTCGACTTTTATAACCACTGAATTCAGCATATTTTTTTCGTATTGACCAGCAGCATGTCAGCATTTTCGTCTGCAAAAAAAGAAGTTTAAAATAATGAATAGTTAATGATAAAGAAAAAGTTCAAGAATAAGGCCCACAGAACATTCAAAATTATTAACAAAAATTGTGTGGTTGATAATTTGCATTTGTCAAATTTATTGAGCTTGACATCGTCCATGTGATCAAGTGGTTTACACGCTTCAAGTTTATGGGAGTTTATTTATTTCGAGACCTGTGGGTAGAGCTATTTTCTTTCTGCTGAGATCTCGCCTTCATAATAGGACATCTTAAAACGACAGGCTCTTATCAGACCAGTGATAAGCAGCTGTTTGCAGGGTGTAAAAAAATTATCAAATAAGAATTTAATTCTCCAATGCTTTTTTCGTCATTTGCATCCCTTGGTATTTAACCTTCAGGATCAGAACCTATAGCATTTGCATAAGTACTAAGCCGTCCTTGACCCAGTGGTTAGCGCGCTTGGCTATTGATCTACGTGACCTGGGTTAGAGCCCCGGATAAGGCATGGATGCTTGTGTTGTTTTTCTGCTGAGATCCTGTCCTCTTCACAGACCTTCTACTGTGGCGTTCTACTCAGACCTTCTACTGACAGGCTCCCGTCAGACCTCTGTGGCAAGGAGGCATTTATTTTTTTATTTTACATATTAGATACGTCGAGCCGTTTCAGATCCCCAAATATCAGAATCGTTATAATAGAAATAAATTATGATTATCAATTTATGATAAAGATGTTTTTCCTTAGAAACATTGGTAAAATTATTATCAACTTTTTAATTACATCAAAAAATAAATTCGATACAAAAATATTGCTATGGCATGATTTGGGTTCTGCTTTAAAGAACAATGCTGTGGAACTGAAAGAAAAAGCCCAACAGTTTTGCATTAAAGAAAAGCGAGATTACTTTTCTTGGAACCTGTTATCGGAGTGGATTATGGTTAGGAGAGAACAAAAAGAATTCTGCCAGATCCACTGGAGGAGTGGATCTGACAGAATTCTTTTTGTTACCTCTTAAGGGGGAAAGGAAGCAATCATGAGAGAGGAGGAGAGTTTGCAATGGTCTTCTGTATATCGGCCTGCTGCGGCCGACTTTCATTCTGTGGTATTAGCGTTGCTGAATCGCTAAACATTTCTCATTAAGGTGAAGACAAGGTCTATATTGTGGTCAAATCATACGTAAAGTTAAGCGTGCCAACAAATACATATATCACGTGTAAAAGTGAAATGATTAATTTTTCTACTGCAGGAATGGCCAACCTATAATACTCGTGACAAGAGTGGAAAGCTAAATGAATTTGTTTGGCACACAAGAGCGCTCAACAAAATCATCTCGCAATTTTTTTTTGACAAAAGTCACTCTCTTCCTACCTCATTTTGGATGTGGAAACTCTGTAATTTCGCATCTATTATCAGGGATAAGTCAGAGACGAAATTTCCGTATGCCATGTAATCATTGATTAAGCTTTATAAATTTAAAAGGCTATTCCTAATCTTTGTTAAATGTTATTCTGAAAAAATGCTATATTTGGCTTCTGAATTTAAAATATGCAAGTTGAGTATTCAAAAATTGCAATACGAGTGAAACGTTAATGTTCCTTTCTAAAAACATTTAAGTACGAAAATAATTTTAAAAACATCTAAATCGTATTATTATTTTTTCAATGAGATTGAAATCCCAGATTACAACGGAATCAGCAAGTATTTAAATGTATTAATATTTATTTCACATTAAAAATCCCTAAATCATTCACTATTTGCGGAAAACATATGGAAAGTGAGAAAATCTAAGAGCACTGTACTTTCATTGTCACACACTTCAATTTATTAACCCCTGTAAGACGACGTCATTGCAGTGATCACCTGTGTGCGATGTTCCCCACATAGCTATGCTTTGAAGCGTACCGCTAAGAAATAAAATCTACTTTCACTTCTGGGAAAAGTTGTCGTCCGTCGGATGAGAGGAAAAGCCGTGGCTCCATGTGCAGAAGAGCCATGCCCTGTGCACATTAAAGAACCCGCTGGATGGCCTTGACAGGAGGTTTCCATTTGTGTCCTAACAGCTATTTCGTGAATCACAAACCTTCTCCGATCCCTTGGGGTACTTGTGACCTGGCATTTAAAGCAACCCATTTTTCTGAGTCTTTCAATAGTTTTGAGGACATTAAATTTAGAAAACGGTAGAATTATAACATTGCTAAAGAGATACACACACTAAAAATTTAAAAATTGAATGGTAGACTGTGATTGTTAAAGTGATTACATTGACATCAGCGATTTGTCCAGGTACCTCTGCTCTAGCTAATTTCTACCCTAATGGGGGTAAGTTATGGGATGAAAACTAGCTGAAGAATAACATTAGATTTCCATTCTTAAATTAAGTATTTATTTCTCTTGCTTTTGTCTTCAAAGAAATACATAAAAAATTGTGTTTTGAGAGAACCAATAAAACGGAAATATGCACTTCCTGGAAAAATCATTATGAATACTTAGGAAATTCTCATTCGCATATATGTACAGTTACCCAATTTCAGCTTTTCAATTGCCTGCACATAGTTGTCATTGAAATGAGCTTTGATGTATTGCTGGCGGTAGTCTCTCTCAGCTGATGAATTGAAGAATTTCGTTTTGCTGTAAGAGGTGGGGACAATAAACGCATGTACCTATCTGTCAGAACATTTTTCCTCCCGCATTTGCCACCATTAGTAGGCGAGTTTTAGACAGTTCACATTATCCATACTCTTGGAATATTATGCTTCGTGATTTCCAGCTAAGTTCCATCACCTCCGTTACAGATACTCCTGCCCATCGCTCTTCAGCGATGAACACCCTTTCGAAGTCAGTCAGATCAGTCTTTTACACACGTTGCACTTGATTTTGTTGTTCACTAGGATTTTACGACATTTATGGACATCGTCGTGACATAGGATACTTACTTCTGTAAGGAATTGTTTATTCATTGGCATGCTTAGTGGTACTTCGTGCATGAATCACAATCATCAGGATATCAGGTATTCTTCTGAAGCACATACTACTCCATTACTGAAGATGTGATCAGGGCTTTTGGGAAACAAACAACCAGTGAGGAAGTTGAAACGCCCCTTTCATACCGGAAAATATTTAGAAAATATATTTAAATAGTTTAAATTGATAAAATAATTTTACAATTTAGTGTTCCCGTTCTGGCACATGGAGACTCGGTGTTGTGGCGGGGTGGGGGGGGGGAGGGGGGGTTGCTCTGTCGGTTGCGCGCCAGGCTCGTAATCTACAGTTCCCAGGTACAAGTTCCACTTGGGCCAGCATTGAGAATAATCTCCTCAAAACTCCGTGACATGTCCTCGATCAGTAGGAAACATCGATGGACCTGGAAAGGCCGCCGTCCGTCGGATGGGATGTTAAGCCATGGCACCTTGTGTGGGAGAGCCATGTGAGCCTGTGAACGTTAAAGAACACACTGGATGGCCTTGACGGATGGCTACCATCTGTTAACCAACAGCTGTCCAGTGGGTCCCATTTCCCAAACCTTCTCTGAGTCCTCGTGGTCCTTGTGACATGGCCATTTAGCTCATCGTGTATGCTAAAAAGAAAGTGCTGCTCAGAGGTAAAACATCCCAATTCATGGAGACTAAAATGGTTAAGTGTGTTGATCGTTAAACTTACTAGTTACCGCTAGCCAATATAATCAACCACACTTGCCATAGCTTTTGTGAAAATTTACAATGACATAAAGAAAAGTTCAGATTAGACAATTATGAAATTTGAATTTTAGCATATGTATTTTAATTATCTGACAGATAGGAGACACTGGTAAGTTACAAAGATGTTAATTTCATAAATTTTCGTTTTTAAAACGATAAGAATAACTTATCTCTCTTGTTATGCTCTTTTTCAAAGAAAACGAAGTTTACTTCCCACTTTTAGCACCATCCAACAGTGGAAATTAGAACTAGTCGATGAGTGAGAAAATACAAATATACTACAGGAAATACAAAATGCAACACTTGCAAGAAGTTATGCAAATGTGACGAAATTTTGGGTGGCATTAGTATATGGAAACGCATGGAAATGATTAGGTTTGCAGGACGATCGAAATGATTGGACAGGCGCGAGCTGACGTCACAGGTGCGGAGCAGTCAAACACAGATAAAGGCAACCAAAGTTCCCTGATTGACAAAACGTTGTGGAAATGGTTCTAAACCGTTAAAGAAGCCCTTACGCAGATGTCGACATCCTTTCCAACAGATAACAGACTTTGAACGTGGAAGAATCATCGGCCTTAGGGAAGCTGGTTTGTCGTAGAGAGATGTGGCCAAATTTGTTGGCCGAAATCCCAGCACCATTGTACACATATGGCGCCAGTGGGTTCAAGAACGATCCAGCACAGGCCAAGGATCAGGAAGACGACGTATTACCACAAAGCGACAGGACCGCCATTTTTTGGTGCATGACATATGCGTGACTACAACGCAACTCCAAAGGGACTAGCAACAGATAACACATTGAATACCTATCAGGCTGACAGTAAATAACAGGGTTTTGCAGTTTTCATTGCGAGTATTGTCCGGCACTGAGTTTGCTCCTCACATCTGCCCACATGGAAGCACATCTGCCGTGGTGTCGACTCAGACAGGACTGGAACGAACGATAGTGGAGTACAGTGTTGTTTAGTGATGAATCTCCTTTTTGTCGGTCAGCCCGACGGTATACAACGTGTTCGTAGTCATCCAGGGGAAAGGAACGCCACTCAGTGCGTGCGACATCGTCACACAGCTCCATCACCTGGTGTCTTGGTGTGGAGTACCATTAGTCAGACATCTTGATCAGAACTGGTCATCATAAAGGGATCTCTAATTGTCCAACGATATGCAACCAAATTTTTGCAGCCAGTGGCTTCCCATTTGTTCAGAAGTACGGAACCTTTCATCAGTAAGATAACGCCCAACCCCATACAGCACCCATTAATCTGCAGTATCTACATGAGCAAAACGTTCAGATACTACCATGGCCAGTACACTCGCAGGACCTTTTACCTATTGAACACGTCTGGGGCATGATAGGCCGACAGCTCCAACAACACCCAAGAGGCGCGCCAACCACTGTCGGTGAAATGGAACAACGACTTCGCATTATTTGGTGTTCTATACCTCAGGAGGACGTTATGGAGCTGTACGATAGCCTACCCCACCGTGTTCATGAATGGACTGTTGCGCGGGGCGGTTCGATATCATACTAATTATACCACTTTACCGGGTAGATTAAGTGGTAATTTTCCATGTTTTTTTGATAATGTAATCAATCGCACATCTCAGTATATGCTAGCAGCTACCTGCGTTTCAATAAAATGGCATTAATCCTTCCAGGTGCTGCAATTTATTTTCCTGTAGTGTAGTAATATTTCATTTAGTACCTACAAAACACAAAAGGAATTTTTCATTTAACTCTTAAAACAAAAACGTTTCTCCCTCCCAACCGGGAAGGGAGTGGGTCAGTCGGTAGTGCGCCAGGCTCGTAATCTGTAGTTCCCAGGTTCGAGTCAGTAGGGGACACCGATGGGCTTGGAAAGATCGCCGCCCGTCGAATGGGAGGTTAAGCCTTGGCTCCGTATGCGGGAGAGCCGTAACCTGTGTACGTTAAAGAATACGCTGGATGGCCTTGACGGGAGGCTACCATCTGTCTCCCAACAGCTGTTCCAGTGGGTCCCCTCCCCAACCTTCTCTGAGCATTCAGGGTCCATGTGGCCTGACCATTTATCCCACGGTGTGCAAAAAGTGCCACTCAGAAGTAAAACAACCCAACAACAACAACCCTCCCAATCACCACCTAGAGGCATGGGACAAATCACTACTGCCAATGTAAATTTCTTGACCAACATACGGTACTAACAAAAATATAAAATTTGTATCACAGATAGATCGTTTTCTATATTCGATTAAAAAATTGACGTTTTCCAACTATTTCTACCGTTAGAAGTCGTTACAGAAGTTTTTTTTATTTTCCCCTTTTAGCACTGTCTAACAGTGTAAATTCGAACTAATGGATGATTGAAGAAATGCAAATACACCTATCCCTCGATTTACACGGTACTCAGTTCACACAATTTTGCCTTTGCACGGTCAAAAAATGCAACCAGTTTCGATTTACACGGTACTGACTGAGATTTCCTTTCTATGTACGTCTCAGTCAGTACCGTGTAAATCGAAACTCGTTGCATTTTTTGACCGTGCAAAGCCAAAATTGTGTGAACCGAGTACCGTGTAAATCGAGGGATAGGTATAGTAATATTTCATTAGCACTTACCCAGAAAATTTGTTGAGGATTCCTTGACTTCTTGCTTCGTTACTCGAAATATGAAAAAGTAAAATTTTCTTCAAGAATCTAAATAGCATGGAAATTAATACTCACTCAGTTGCAAGCATCCTCGGTTCGCGGATGAGACAAATTTAAAGTCAAACTTCTAAGTTATTCTGCTGATTTCTGATAAAACATGCAAACACTTACGAAAGACATGCCTACTGACTTTGCATTCATGTACACTAACCACAATACCAGAAGGAATAAACTTGATTTTAAGAGACGCTAACGAGTTTCCTTGATTTATAAATTCGGATGTGTTTCCACGGTACTAGAAACTTGATAATGACTATTTCGCCACTTACCTGTTTAGTTTATATTTCTTCATAGGCTACATTCTATATAAATATTAAATTCCAATCTATAGTGCTGTTGCATTTAGATTTCGTAAAATATAAAGTTGATCAAAGGATGATAGACGAAAGATTTAAAATAATGCAAACCTGCTTGAAAGATTAAACCATTCACAGCAAATTCGAAGAAGGAATGAATGTATACTTTAATATTTTTCATTACTACATTTTCGGTGAATTTTTGTTATTCAACCAAATTTCTCTTTTTAATTATTCTTTTATATTCCTTGATATTTCGCTTTATACATAAATATTGGATCCCAATAGGGATGTACACAAGGAGGGGAGCAGGGGATCCGGACACCCCCCCTTCAGAAAAACCCGTTATATGAAATCTCAAACTTGTATACCTGCTTTGAAATTCAAAATGGTTGTCTTTGCATGATTTTATTTTAGCCCCATAGTATATGTCCGACACTAAATATATATTTAAAAATACCTATAAAATTTTATTCCTTATAGACTATCATTTTAACTTTTGCTGTCAGGTAGAACATTTTCGATAGGAAATTGGGAAATCCTGTCCAAGTCTTATTCTCAGACTCTCCCCCCCCCCCCGACACTACATTCTCGCTCCCTGTCGTGGTCAGTTGTGATGGGCTGGGCCAAATGTCGTGGCTGCCAAGGGATGATGAATTAGTCCCTTGATTACCTTCACACTTATTTTGGTGAAATAACAGGTCCTCAAGTTGTTACACCCATACCGACGTATGCCTCAGACCTGCTGCAGCAAGTGATGTACAGAAATATGTCCAACAATTCACGCACGAGAGTTGTATAGGGACGACATAGTTTATTCACACTTACCTAACAATCACGTGCTGTGGATACTCTCGACTTCGTAGGCCTTTGCTGATTTGCTGCTGCAAACAACTATGAAATGAGGTGGAGAACCACACTCTAAAGATTCTTGCTTAACCGACCTCAAACTCGGCGAAAGTATATTTAACCTTGGGTTTTTCTGTGGTTCACACAGAACCCACTTCAGTTCCACAGAACTGTATCAGATTCACCAAGAATCTTGATTCTCACATAGATTCGAACCCTCTCCTTACGGGTTTTTCTTTCAGTAAGACTTGGCGCATGTTCAAACGTCCTTCCCGTTTGACAGCGACGCTCAAGACTGTTGTTTCCTTATTGCACGGCTTGTCTCTAGCGCTCACACTCGTGCCCCAGGCTAGTTGTAAAAGGCCATAATAGGGCTTTCGGGACCTGTCATCTCAGTCAGCCAGCTATGACCCGAAAACAACATCTATGTGTCACATCTTCACAACAGCACTTCCAGAAACACACTTAATACATAAAAATATTTACAATAACAAAAATACAATAAAATGCACAATAAATAAAAAAATAAATAAATTAGAGGGAATAACACCCCCCCCCCCCAAAAAAAAAAAATAAAATCTCGAACCATCCTCGAAACTAAATTCTTCTCCCCCAAAAAAATTAATTCTACCTCTCCCACAAAAAATAAATAAATAAATAACCAAGTTCTCGAACCCTCCCTAAAGCTCCTCCGAAACCAAATTCTCCCTTCCCCATCTCGAAAGTAAATCCTGGATAAGTACCCGGATCACAACTTACATTTCGGTCTTGTTTACATTTTCTTAAAATATCATTTAAAGATAATCAAACTATAACAGAATAAATATTTAAAATATGTCAAATATTAAATGATTCGAAGCAAAATCTGAATATTCTTTAAAGAGGAGTAAATCCTAACTATTTAGTTATCATGACAAAATACATTTATTTAGAGTATATATTAGATTAATAATAGTTTTTCGTTACTGCATATTCGTTAATAGTTTTTCGTTCTGCATTTTCTGTGAAATTCTTCCTTAAAAATGGGACGTTAAGAATTACCATAAACGTATGCCGCTAAATAATACAAAATGAATATTCTTTATTTTATATAAATCGCTTTCATATTTAAGATCAACTCTAGGAAACTTCTTTTCGCAACCTTTGCTAAGAGTACGGCCATGCAGAAGGCGATTCGAGTATTAATAAATTTTCAAATGTACTGCAGTTTTGAAAAGAAATTATTACCTAACAACAGCGGTGGCCACGCACTAAACTGGAGGATAACAGTTTTAATAAAGCTCAGACTTCTGTATGGCCGTAACCTAAATGCTGCAACGAAATATTCTTCCTTTACTTTGCATCCATTTGGAAATTGAAAGTCTATATATTATAGACATTTATTCAAAACAAAGAGGAATAGGAATTTCGAAACTGCATTTCCATTCTCCCGAGAACCAAAAACGTCATTAGTTATATTTTAAGCATTTTTTTCGCTTTTTATCCGGAGCGAAAGCCTTCGCATTTCTCGATTTACATTTCTAAAGACTAATGACGTTTTCACTTCCATTTCCTCGTTTCATTCCCATTTACCTTTAGAATAATGTTAACTAATATACTATAGTGTATTTCAGAAACTTTTTAAGGAGGTCGAATGCTTATTTGTTGAACTTCTTCTTTATAGATTATGAAAGGCGGTGGAAGATAAATTTAGGTGAAAGGAAAAACTCTAAATCTGATGCAATTGCTTCTATACAACTATTTGTTTTTCCCAAGGGTAGAAATTTTAAAACTAGGATTTTATATACCGTATTTGCCGGCGTATAGGACACACCGGCGTATAAGACGCACCCCCTTTTCTAGACACATTTTTAAGGGAAAAAATTTTCCACATTGTTTCATGAATTTCCATAAAGATTTATTGTACTCATTTTATAGTTATTTATGTATACAAAAAATGTAACTAGGGAATATTGTAGTTAGGTACCTTTTAATGTTCATCCTCAAAACCCAGAAATTCATCTCCAGAACTAAATGAAAAACCACTTGAAGTCTCTTTTTCAGAAACTGAGTCTTCGTATAACAAATCATCACTGTACCATCAAGTGAGTTACTAATACCACATTTCTTAAATGACTTTACAACTGTCTCATGTTTCACAGCATTCCATGAAGTTTTGACCCATTCACAAATCTGCAAAATGCTAGGCCTCTTCCTTCTTCCTGATGGTGTCACTTCGAAATCTGTAGACTGCATCCAACTGTTCCATTTCTCCTTCATGAATCCTTTAAATGGTTTATTAATGCAGACATCTAAAGGTTGAAGCAGGCTCGTTAGTCCACCTGGAATTACAGCTAACTGAGTTTTCAATTGGTTGATTTTATTTTTTACAGCTTCTGTTCTATGACTCCGAAACTGATCCCATACTAGCAAGACAGGTTTCTTAACAGTTCACCAGGACGCCTAGACCACATATTGTCTATCTACAACTTCATCCCCCCTTCATCCATCCAGTCCTTAGGATGAACGTGCACAAACACACCTTTAGGCAGTTTTTCCTTGGGCAAGGTTTTCCTTTTGAAAATCAAAAGAGGCTGCAATTTTGTTCCATTTGCACAACAAGACAACACGACTGTGTAATGCGTTTCTCATGTCCACAAGTTTTAACAATAACACTTCTTCCACCTTTGGAATCTACTGTTTTGTTTGAGGGTACATCGAACATCAGTGTGGGACCTCAACCATGTTTCCTATTTGTGAAAGTTCAAAATTTCCACTTTTTCTTGCATTAATGACAATTTTATGAAACTCGATAATCTTATCTTCATATTCTGTTGGCATCTTTTGTGCTATTTTTGTTTTAGTTCGTATACGTAAGTCATTTCTCTTCATGAATCTAGAACACCATGACGTTGATCCTGTAAAATCAGCGATGCCTCTGTTTGTAGCTATCACTCTTGCTTGTTGAATAGTCATTTTTGTGGAAACTGAAAACCCCGAGCTTCGGTGGACTAATAACCAAGTTTTTAATTCTTCTTCTAGTTCCGGCCATTTTGCAATTCCATGTCGCAGATTATGTTTACTATGCATAGCTTTTTTTAGGTCTTCTTCCTGTCTTCTCCAAGTTCTTATCATCTTTTCTGTTGGCGGTGATCCGAAATTCCTCTCTGCTGCCCTGTTTCCGTGTTCTTTAGCATACTCAATCACTCATAGCTTGAATGCAATATCATAGCAGAATCTGCGTTGTTTTTGAGCCATGTTTCGCAGCAAAAACATGAGAAAGCTTCTTCGGTACTAAAAGTTTACGTTTTTGTTGCCTTGAGGCGCAGTAATGTGATCACACATGCGCACATTGGATGAATCGTAACCTTGAGATGTCAGTGGATCTGAACTATATTTTACTGGAATGCTCCCTCTGTCAGTAGTGAAGCATAAAATACATCACGCAACTTATTATTTTTACAGAACAAAAAAAATATGGAAACCATTTATTTGAAACCACTCTTTCACAAAAGGACAAAATGCAAAAGAATACTTATATACGTATATTGATATAAATCAAAAGTTTTAGACTGAAATTTCAACTCATAATTTTGATTACCGGCGCATAAGACGCACCCCATATTTTAGGCGTATTCTGAGAGGAAAAAAGTGCGTCCTATACGCCGGCAAATACGGTATATATATTTGAGTAAAGTACATACTTCAAAAACTCTTTTATTATCCAGTATAAACAGCGAAAATTACATTGGGTTTAAAATATCTCTACATTCAATGTTTAAGTTACTAGGGTTGAGTTAATTTATCTCTATCGTCATATTATCGTGATAAATGTCCAGGTTAAAAGAACTCGAAAGTTCTTTCATAGCAGGTGACATAAAAGAATAGGTGACAAGTTCAAGATTCCAAATCCACAAACACCCAAATGATGAGCGAAACGCAATAAAGAAGATACACTGAGATAGCAGTTTATTACATACATCTACCTAGTAGCATGTTGTGCTTCCTTTGGCCTTCAGAGCAACCAAAATTCGTCTGGGTGTGGAACTTAGAAGATGATGGATGCGTTGTGCAGAAATGTTGTATCATGCGGAAATGACTGTGTTGCGCAGTTGATGCAAATTGGATGGCAAAGTCTGGCTGCTAAAAGCCGTTTCTATCTCATCCCAAATATACTCAATAGGATTTAGATCTTGGGACTGTGCAGACAATGAAGCAAGGAAAACTCGTCAGTATGTTCCTGGAACTATTCTGTAACGATATCTGCCTTGTGCGCAGGTGCATTCTCATGTTTAAAGTGCCCATCCGGGTGAGAATAAACTGCACCATGAAGAGATGAACTTGATGAATAAAGATATTCAAATGCATTGTGGCTTTCCGATTCCTTCGATGGGTATCAAGGGGTTTAATGTATGCCAGGAAAACATTCCCCACACATCACACCGCCATCACCGCCCTGTACAGTTGATACTAGAGAAGATGGCTCCATGGCCTCGTGTTGCTTGCGCCTAATTCTGATGAGCATGATGGTAAAGGAAACTTGATTCATCCGACCAGGCTACCCTTTCCCAGTTCTCAACGGTCCAGTGTTAATGATCCTGCACCCACTGTTAACGCACTTTCGTATTCTTTGCTGATAACAACGGCACTCGACATGGTCGCAGGTTGTTGTAGCCCATTCGCGACAAGGTCCAATAGGTGGTGCGTTCAGAGATAACCTTCTGCACATCAATGTTTAATTCTACTGTGATTTGCCTGGTGTGGCATATCTGTTTGCTTCCAACATTCTCGCCAGTCTCCTTTGACTCCTCTGATCCATAAGCTGTTTTCGTACACAGGATCGCGGATCACTTTAGTTTTTTGCTTTTGCGCCATTCTTGATAAACCCTTGAAACTTTTATGCGTGAAACTCCCAGGAGGACAGCCGTTTCGGAGATGCTAGAACCGCACTCCTAGTACAAACTATCATGCCACGTTCAAAGTTGCTCATGTCGCTCATTTTGTCCATTCTGACCCTCAATCCAACTCTAATCTAATTGATGTTCGAAGGGCTGGTCTGCCTGATTTACACCGCACACCGCGGTCACGTGACGTTTTACTTTTTGAAATGAACCATTTATATGATGAGGTGTGTGTACCTAATAAACGATGAGTAAGAATCAACATTGACATGGCGAAGAATCGGAATTGCTATGAAGAAGAATAAACAACGACACTCCAAAGATAAATATTTATAAGAGAAAAAATATCATTTGCCACCGCTATAAAATGAAATCAGCATTATTAAGACGAAAAATCATCATTGCTAAGAGTAGGAATCACGATTGGTATGAATAGGAGTCAGGATTCCAATGAAGAAGAAGGGGATTTGCCCTTGCAATATTGAGTTTTTTTCCTTACCAAAGATAATTCTTCAAGATAGCATTGTCGATCCTTTTCCATAACAAAACTTAGTCTACCTCTTAGAAATGATGATTATTTTACACATTGATACTGACTCCTCATAGAATTGTTTATCCTTCCTCTTACCAATGCTGATCCTTCGTCTTAGCAGAGTTGATCCTTCCTCTTAGCAATCTTGATCCTTGTAAAGCGTCGGGTAACAGTATTTGCATGCATCATTTTGCACTGATATCTGTCACTGCACTGATGGTCACTCTTTATCCAAAATGGTAATGACTGGTATATAAGGTTTTTATCGAATTATTTAATGATATCTGTGTGGAATATCTGATCTAAGAGTAGTCTTCAAACTGTTAGCTGCTGGGCCCTTGCGAATAGCCTAATTATCTCTGAACCCAAATAAAGCATAAATGTACCTTTCAAAATATAACCATTTATTTATAATCATAAAATATTTACACAAATTTGTCTCTGATTTTAATTTCTATTTATACAAATTTGCGCTTGGCTACTGATCTAAAGGACCGGGATTCGAGCCTCGGGTAAGGCATGGATGTTCGTGTTATTTTTCTGTTGAGATCCTGCCATCCTCATAGACCTTCTACTATGGCAGGTAAACTGACAGCCTTCTGTCAGACCTCTGGGGCAAGCAGCAGCTTGAGGGAGTATTTATTTATTATTATTTAAACTTGATTTTAATATTTATTTGTAAAAATTTATATCATTTTTAAATTTATTTACACAAATTTATGCCTGATTTTCATATTTATTTCCACAAATTTATATCTGATCTTTTTTTTTATTTGTACAATTAAAAATTACAGAATAACATAAATAGAATATTTGAAATCCATCAAATAAGCTTCCACATACTGAAAAAATAGACAAAAACTGAATTATAAACGAAAATAAATACCAGTTCATTTTTGACTATTTAACAAAATTCAATTTTGCTATTAATCCAAGTAAAAACACGAGGTGTGTGTGTAAATAGTAGATTATCACCAGCATCATCATCATCCTCAAGCAGCCATAGGCTACGGAGGTCCAACCAGACCGTGTAATTTAGTTCTCCAAGCAAGTCTATCCTGAGCTACATCTACTGCATCTGGCCACTGCACACCAATTCTAACAAGGTCATGTTTGATATTGTCTGCCCACCGCATCCTAAGTGTCCCCTTCTTTCTGCGGCCTCTAGGCACACTGTTCATAACCCAATTCGCCAATCTATAATTATCCATACGGGCAACATGGCCAAACCAACGGAGTCTCTCTCTGCACAATATGCCGCTTAAAGGAGGTTGACTTTTTTGCCTAACCTCATCATTAGTTACAAAGTTAAACCACCTAATGCCGAAGATACTGCGTAAGCATCTGGAATCAAAAGCATCTAGTTTCCTGTTATCTTGTTTACACTGTGTCCACGTTTCACTACCGTAACTAACCTTAGAAAGAACCAAACTATTATACAGTCTAATTTTAGTCTTTAGTTGTATACGCCTATTTCTCTACACTCTCCCTATATTCTTAAAAGTCCCGCCAGCAATCCCTATTCGTCTGTTAATCTCATGCCGCACATCACCATTATCTGTTACATAGCTCCCAAGATAATTAAACTGTGACACCTGCTCAAGACTGCAACCATTCAGATTAACTGAATCACAGCCTGCCTGACCAATTTTCATCACTTTAGTTTTCTCTCTGTTTATAACCAAACCTACTCTACAACCAGTCTCATCAACAGCTCGAATGAAAGAGTTCATCTCATCAACATCATTTGCCAGAAGGGCTAAATCATCAGCATAATAGAAATCAGAAATATCCGTATCTCCAGACCATTAAAGGTCAAAATCTTTCCCTTGAAGTGAATTTCGCATAATATAATCAATAACCAAGCTGAAGAGAAAAGGAGACAAAATGCATCCTTGTCGAACACCAGACGTAATGCTAAACCAATTGCTACAAGCCTTACCAACTCTCACACACGACTCAGTGTTATTATAAAGAGCTTTCATTATGTTAACTAACTTGTCAGGTATACCATATGATCTGACAATCAACCGCAAATTATGATGATCAACAGAGTCGAAAGCCTTTTTGAAATCAACAAAACTAGCAACCAAAGGTTTCTGAAACTCTAAACATTTCTCAAGAATCTGCCTAAGTGAAAATATGTGATCCACACATCCCCTACCACTTCTGAATCCACATTGCTCATCACGCAATTGACTGTCAACCAGATTCTTAATTCTATTAAGCACAATCATGGAAAGAACTTTACCTGGAACAGAGAGTAGGCTGGTACCCCTATAGTTATCACAGGAATTACGATCACCTTTTTTGAAAATAGGGATAATAATAGCTCTTGTAAAATTTTTAGGATTCATGCCTTTATGATAAAAGATATTCAAAATTTCAGTCATCGAAGTGGTAACCGAAACATTCCCAGCTGTAAGCATTTCCGTAGTAATTTCATCTACCCCTTGGGATTTATGAAGCTTAAGTTTAGAAATAGCCAAAATAACTTCAGATTGTGTTATAGGGCCAACATTAAAGCCACCAATGCATCTATCATCATTGCAAACAATGGGAGTAGAACTAACCACATTGTTTAGAATATCACCGAAATGCTCAGCCCACCTAGCCATGACAGAATCCTCACCTTCTATAACCTTACCTTGTTTATCCTTCAATCCCTCTGTACCTATCCGTTTTCTACCATACAAAAAGTTAACTATCTGGTACAGCTCTCTGCTGTTGTGCTGTCTAACTGCTTCCTCGGCTTTTCAGCCAAACCATCAAGCCAAAGATTCTTAACAGGCAAGGGTAATATCTCCTTTCTTTACAGAATTCAAAATATCCTGATGTTGTCCATAAAACCTATCCTTCTCATCCTCAACGGCATAACAGAAGATAACATTCAAGTCTTTAACGCTTGTCTGAAATTTTGCTGTAAGAAACCTTTCATTAATGCACTCATATCCTAGAAGAGCATCACTAGCGTGTCTGCTGAGAAGTAGACCCACGCCTTGGTGATGCTTATTGTCGTCCCTCCCTGAAAAGAGAAATTTAAGATTATTTTTAAGAATCTGACCTTTATCTGTCCATCTGGTCTCTTGAAAGCCGAGAATATCTAAATTATAATGGTGGAATTCTTGTGTGAGGATATCAAGAGAAAAAGCTCTGTGCAGAGTCCTCATATTCCAACTACCTATGGAGAGAAAATGGTTAGTAGGATGTTTAAAAAAAAGTAGGATGTAGTTAGTAGGATGTTTTTATTGAGAGAGGGAATGCCGACAATATCAAACAGCACCCTAATCGCAGACATGGGGCAAAGACCCGTTCCCCCACCACTAAATGTTCACCACTAAAAGTTCCCCACCATCTACACTGGAAGACTTCCTCCAATGTAGAATTTGACGATGCCAATAGAAGCAAAGAGTTCAGGTGCCTGCGATGACCTCTGCTCAGGATTATCCACCAGCTGATAAACATATTCTGTGAATCTATTCACTTGAGGCTGTCAACCCACAAACAAACAGAAAACAAAGCGGAAAATTTGCTCTCCACAGAAGCCCACCAGTGCAGCAAAATCAGAATCCATAATCAAACTCAGAGCCATATATCTGTCCAGTCCAGTGGGTTTATATGGTCAGCACCAGGACTCTTTGTGGTTGACCACTCCTCAGCAGGGTAGAAAAAAAAAGAAAAGTAGCCATAGTTGTCGAGATCAGTAGGCCACACTAATCTGGCAGCCCTCCCCTTCCGTTCACTTCCACAAGAGAGTATCTCTACTGTATATAAAATACTTTATTGAATAAAAAGTTCGATACAAACCGAGTTTTGAATGTTCTGATCCGCACCCCCCACCCCCATTGAGGCCTCAGGCGACCTCCTTATGCTCTTATGCGATAATCGCCCTGCTTGTTTATAGTTTTGTACATAAACTATAATGTGCAGAATATGTTTCAAGTGTTTTCTTATCTAGAATTCAGATCATTACTATTACTATTTGTTTGTCCATATTTATTAAGATACAAAGTGTATCCAAAATATGCAAAAGAGCAACATAAATCATATAAAATATCCAAATACTCTTTCTTTTCATGTTTTCTTCTTTTTTATGTTTAAAACGAGAGTGACTCTACTTAGCACGTAAGGATTTAATTTCTTAAACGCCGTAATTTTAAGTATCAAATTGTTAGTGCTATTATCACAAAGACGAGTGTTAAATCGAGTGGGATATCTGATTTTGTTAAATAGATAATATGAATATAATATTATTATGAATGTATCTGCAGCGTTTTTGATATTAATAAGCATCGTTAATTTTTTTCCTGCATTTGAATATTTGTAACCGAGCTAAAATTTGAAATAAATAAACATATTATAAATGAACTGATTTAATAATTAAGGCACTAAAATTGAACAAATTATTACCAGATTATCTGTTACACCAAGTAGATTTGGAAACTGTTTCACAAATTAAAGTATAAGCATAAATCTTACATCACATTTAAATGTTTAAATAGCACTTTTTAAACTATTATATTCTGCGATACAGATACACAATCATATCAGAATAATATGGCCACCCACAGAATCACAGTGTACCCGCACAGGCGCGTCACAAGAGTGCACATGACAAGGTTGACAACGGGGAGATATAAGCGGCCGGCCAGGATATATGAGCCATAGTGCGTAACGTGAGCACAATGGGCAGAGGTATTGATTTGACAGACATTTAAAGAGGAATGATCGGATACCGCGCCAAGGGTGGAAGCATCTAGGAAACAGCAGACTTCGTGGGCTGTTTGCGGGGTGCTGCAGTAAGGGTGTACCAAGAATGGACTGCTGGCACACCGAGTACCTGCAGACATCATAACTGTGGAGGCCCAAAGACCATTGACCCCAGAGGAGAACGTCGCCTCCGTCGACTGGTAAAGGGCAATCGATGTGCAATAGTGCAGCAATTGATCACTAAAATGAACGTTGGGGCACCCAGCTACGTTCCCCAATAACAGTAGAGCGAACCATGTTCTGCATGGGTCTCCGGAATTGACGCTGCAATAAAGGAGCCCATGTTAACCAAAGTCCATCGGCAACGATGCCTGCAGTTCGCACGGGACTACCATCATTGGAGAGTGGAAAAGTGGAAAAAGATTGCCTTCTCTGACGAATCGAGGTTTCTACTCCACAGAACGTAAAGGCGGTGGAGGATGCGCTATCAGACACACGAGAACCAAAACCAGACACACTTGTCGGTAAAGTACAGGCTGGCGGTGAGTAGTAGATGCGTCACTTTAGCAGCAAACGACCTTTGACCCCTGAGCCACAGAAAGTCTCTCCGATATTATGCTTTCGACCACGCCACCTTTTCAAAAAGTCCCGCGATTTTGCCGTTCGTCCGCCATTTTTAATTCTGACGTCACACGCCTCCCTCTAAGACCCACCAAACCCATCATGAAGTAAAAAACTCTAAAGCCTCCGATTTTGCCGTTCGTCCGCCATTTTGAATTCTCACGTCTTCTAAAGACCCCCTGGTTGACCCACCCAAACCCTTCGTGAAGTAAACAATCCTAAAAGAATTTACCATTTGATGAAGTTCCATCTAGTATTTAACACACGTACTCTATTTAAAAAAAAAAACTTCTTCCACGGTTGGGGCTCGATCCTACAACCTCACGCTTATTAGCCATTACGCCAATGGAAACATAAAAGTCAATTTTTAAAGGGAGATGATATCAGTGAAGAACCGATCATTATTTTTTTATAAATTAACCTACGAATAAATGTATTTCTCGCAAATTAATTTAAGAGTAAATGAATTTTTCGTTTCTCGTAAATCACATTTAACTTTGGAATTATTTGATTTCTTGTAAATTAGGAATATATTTTTTGTTTACAAATGAATTTTTTTATTCCTTGTAAATCACATTCGGAATTAATTTTATTATTTCTTGTAAACCATATTGGAAATGGAAGACTGAACGTCCCTTTTGGGAAACAACTGGCATGTACCGTTTCAGGCTAATACCCGTCTTATATGAGTGCATTATAGGGTGCCTAATGAATCCCTTATACTCTACGAATTCGTTTTTAGACTCAAATTCTTAAATCTCGCTCTCTATTTCGTTTCTTATGCATTTCATGTAATAACCAATTTTCTCACATGTTTTGTTTTCAAATAATAACTTTCAGAAAAAAAGTGTTTCACTTTTCTTTTTATTTCAAAGATTCAATTTCAGTTTTAGAAATTTGGTTTTCAATTAATAAAAAGACTTGAGAAAAAATCTCAGTTTTATTTTTCATCATTCTTAGTATTATACTTAGCTAAGATTTAAAACTCCTAACTACGCCTTTAACTCTATTAATATTTTGGTTTATAATTTTTTTAAATTTCTAATTATAAGTTTTTCTGTTGAACCTTTAAATTTCGCGTAGTTTTAACTTCTGAAAACTTTTTCTCAGTTTATCATACCTTCCATTTTCAGATTATTTATTTTCCTATACTCAAACTTTTTGTGTAATTCGAAAAAAATTACTTTGATATGGATTAAAATATTTCCCTAATATACACCTATATTTAAAATGATTTTTGTCTATAACAGTCCTAAAAACATCTGGAATTTTAGTTTTAAGAACTGTTTGATATTTCCTACCTAAAGCAGGCAGAAAGATTTGAAGTTAAAAAAAACTATTAGTCAGTAATTTCTAAGTATAAAGTTTACACACTGCGTTTCGTACGTTGCTTTTCATTGAGATTTTATTCGCACACAGAAGTTCGTTTTGATACTTTCCCGTAGTGATGGTTTTTATGGATTTGTTAAACCTGTCATCTCCAAGGGTTTTTCTTTTCCACAAAGCTTAATTTAAACAAAATAATTATCCTGACTGTCGTGTATCTATACAGGTATTGTATGTATGAAACTAAGAAATATGAGGTTAATTATTTTCTCTGCATATTTTTTCAATAAAGGTTTTCGTTACGTTTCAGAACTGCTGTGTATAATGTTTCTCAGCTAGAGTTTACACGAAATTTCATCTAGAAGTTTACGAATGAAAATAAATTTAAAAATAAATCAGTGTATTGCAATTGAAATCGAAGATAAATGTAGGTATATTCCGTAGAAATTCAAATGTAATAATTCCTTTTTTGATTAATGTTAATTATATGTTTTCAATAACCTAAGCTTGGGATTGAGCTACATGCGGCTGGGTCATGGACTTTGTTCCGGAGCGCTCCTGCCCTCAGGAACAAATACTCTTTTTTCGATGCACGCCTGTCGATTGTCCTGTTTTATCTAACCACTCTTTTCCTAAAGTTATTTTAGTCAAGTGAGGTATACGGAAAAAATCGCATAGGTTAAATTCTTTAAATAACTGCTTGACTAATACACTATTTTCGTGCAACTAGTGAATACTAAGACAGTATATACTCTATTTTAACACTATCAAGTTTTGTATGAAAGGGATGTTTACTGATAGTAAGTTCAAATCCAGGCATTCCTATGCAAATACGAATCACATTCAAAGTGCAAATGATACTTTTAAAAAATTATTGAGTTTTTACATGTGAATGACACGTTTATATAATCAAACTGATAGGCTTAGCGATGAACTTTGTCATATTGGTTAGGGCCTCTGGTCCATCAGGCAAAACGTTATGTGTTAGCTCTAACTGCGTTTAGTGGTCAGCAGTGACTTTGGGTTTAGTAGGGCATGTATTAGATTACGTTCAAAAGTTAGGAGTAGCTTTCTTCTCTATCGTTAATAAAAAAAAAACTTTGATCGATTAGTAATAAATATTCGTAAGACAGATGCTGTTCCGATGAATAGAGCCAAAACTTTTGAAATAAATATTGAAGTAATTTCTAAGGGATCATTCATGTGAATGAGGAGAGACAATGTTTATAAATAAAATAAATAAATATAATAATAATAAAGTCTGCGATTCATAGCAGATGAATTTTATTTCAGTTAGGAAATGGATTGTATACGTCTGAGTGTGATGATTTTAAATCCTTTTCATTGATGCTTTTTCATTAAAAATGCTAACCAACTCAAGTTTTCTGTCCAAGTGCCCCGTTTATTTCGATGTACCAAATAGTCGTCGTTATTGCAGTCATCAGCTTTATAAAAATGATCACTCTGTAGCTGTTTTAGGTGAGAGATTAGACAGATAAGTGTTTGCGAAATTCCTGTACGAGACTCATCCAGCAAGCGATGTGATTCACTGTCGTAAGCGTTTCATCTGTCTTAAATATTTCTCAGATCTTCGTTCGACACGACTCCATAAAAGAATTATTATAAAGTTAGTTTTCTTGGATTGATTTAAAGGATCTTGCATTTCACCAGTATTTACTCGATTAGTTTTTTACTGAGTGTATGATGATAGCTAACATTTCCCTTCTGTCTGCGTATAAGTTTGAATGTATATTCTGTTCCTCATATTTCTCAGCTCTCTGAGAATTCTTTCGTCATAAACTATTCGAGTTTGATTAGGAAAAGTGTACGATCCATAAGAGAAATCTATCGTAGGGAAGACACCAGCATGAAGAATTTTGATATATCGTGTTAAAAGTATTTTTCTGTGGATTAAGAAGCGTTTGCATTAGAGCCTTTGGAAGTTAGCGATTTCTTTAATAATTTGTTTCGATACAAAACATTTAAATCTTGATTTGACAGAGAGTTGAAGATCAGTAAGCTGAGAATATTTGGGTTTCACAAGAGGAGGGATTTCTGCTCTCCATGCAAAAGGCCATGAAACAGATATTCAAATATTCCAAAAATATATCATTTTAGTCCCTGAGTACTTTCATATTCTTTTTTCCGCAATTGTTATATCATTTATTTGGACACTTAGCCTACTCTATTTCGTTCGCTATTTCATTTTATACTTTCTCTAAGTAAGTGAATATGTAAGTCAATAAGCAATTTAGTGAGTGATAATTCCGTTTTCGAAGTCAGTATGTGTTTTACTGATCGAGTAAGAAAAGTAAGTCAGTAAGTGTGTGAGTAAATAAGTAAATACTGTATAAGTCAGTAGTGTATTAGTAAGTCGGTAAGTGTGTAAGGCAGTAAGAATGTGAGTAGATAATTCAGTAAGTGTTTATTAAGTAAGAAAGTGTGTACGTCAGTCGGCAAGTATGTGAGTTAGTCAGTCAGTAAATAATTTAGTGAGTGATAATTCCGTTTTCAAAGTCAGTAAGTGTTTTACTGAGCAGGTGAGGAAGTAAGTAAGTAAATAAGAAAGTGGGTGAATAAGACAGTAGGTGATTTAGAACGAGAAAATTATTCCGTTTTCGAAGTCTGTAAGTGTTTCACTGAGCGAGTGAGGAAAGAAGTAAGAAAGTAAGTGTGTGAGTAGGTAATTCAGTAAATATTGTGTAAGTCAATATATGTGACAGTTAATAATTCAATAAGTGTGTGAATAAGTAAGTCAGTGAGTAAATAATTGAATAAGTGTGTGAGTAAATAATTTAGTAAGTGAGTGTGTATAAAATTTAATGTAGTTTAGTAAGTGAGAAAGTAAGTAAGAATGTGAATCAATCAGTCAGGGTGTAAGTAAATAGGTAAGAATGTAAGGTGGTAAGTGAGTTAATGAGTAAGAAAATGTGTAAGAAATAAGTTGGTGTGGAAGTCAGTAAGCAAGTGCGTAAATCAGGAAGTAAGTGAATAAGGAAGTAGGTGATTAGTGAGTGATTATTTTTCCGTTTCCGAAGTCTGTAATGTTTTTTGAGTGAGTGAGGACAGAAGTAAGAAAGTAAGTGTGTGAGTAAGTAATTCAGTAAATAATGTGTAAGTCAGTACATGTGTTAGCAAATAATTCAATAGGTGGGTGAGTAAGTAAGTCAGTATATGTGTCAATAAGAGTGTGATTAGTCAGTAAGTATGTGTATGTTTGTGTGTGTGTGCTTGTGTGTAAATAATTCAACAAATGTGTGGTTTAGTGAGTGTGTAAATAAGTAAGTAAGTAAGAATGTGTGTGTCAGCCAGTCAGGTTAATAAATAGGTTAATAGATAAGAATATAATAATAATATTGGTTAATAGATAATAATAGTGTAGGTTAATAAATAAGAATATAAGGTGGTAAGTTAGTGAGTAAGAAAATGTGGAAGTGTGGAAGTCAGTACGAAAGTGCGCAAGTAAGAAAGTAAGTAAATAAGAAAGTGAGTGAATAAGGCAGTAAATGGTTTAGTGAGTGAGTAAGAACGTGAATAAGGCAGTCAGTAAGCGATGTAGAATGCAAGTCAGTCAGCGATTTAGAATGCAAGTCAGTCAGTCAGTGTTTTACAGAGTAAGTGATTTGATGAGTGAGGTAGTCTGTCAATAAGTAAGACGTATCCCGGGTTGGGTGTGTATGATACGATTACGTAAACGTTTTTTACTCCAAAGAAAATTCTTGTGGTGTTGAATAGGAGCCTAAAATGTGTTCGGCTTATAGTTTTACTAGTGAAATAAAGTATTTACCTTATTTATTACGATTTTTTTGAAATTCAAGAAGTACGACTCGTAGTGTAAAATAATGCTTACCGATATAAAACATTTATTTCTTCAAAGTTGTACAAGAATAAGGTATGATAAACACAGATGAACGAGAGACAGTGAAATAAAAAATAATGTCCGCACATTTTCGAAACACTAGCGAGTTTAAGAATTAATCATTAAAATCAATGGGGTGAATTAAGACCGTGAAAATTCCAGCGTAGCGAAGGAAAATTTTTTATAATATTAAAAGTCGTTTTATTAAGATATTCAGAGAGGAAAGCATAACTTCTAGGATTGTATACCATCGTTAAGAATAAAGTCCAACATCACCCTTAGCGTCATTGCTAAACGCATTGACTCATCAAAGAGTGTGAATCATTTTCTTCGCAAACATAGAATCCATCCGTCAGTAAAACGTGGTCCACTTATAAATTGATTTTAAGTGTCATTTACAAGGAATAAAAAAAATTCATATTCAATATGAATTACAAGATATAAAAAAATATTCATAGATAAGGAATAAAGTAATTAATTCCCAATGTGGTTTACAAGAAATAATAAAATTAATTCCGAATGTGGTTTACAAGGAATAAAAAAATTCATTTGTAAACAAAAAATATATTCCTAATTTACAAGAAATCAAATAATTCCCAAGTTAAATGTGATTTACGAGAAACGAAAAATTATTTTACTCTTAAATAAATTTGCAAGAAATAAATTTATTCGTAGGTTAATTTTTAAAAAATAATGATCGGTTCTTCATTGATATCATCTATCTTTAAACATTGACTTCATATGTTTCCTTTGGCGTACTGGATTATTTCGCTGAGAACCGTGAGGTTGTGGGATCGAGCCCAACTGTGGAAGACGTTTTTTTTAAATAGAGTACGTGTGTTAAATACTAGATGGAACTTCATCAAATGGTAAATTCCTTTAGGGTTGTTTACTTCACGAAGGGTTTGGGTGGGTCAACCAAGGGGTCTTTAGAGGACGTGAGAATTTAAAATGGCGGACGAACGGCAAAATCGGAGGCTTTAGAGTTTTTTACTTCATGATGGGTTTGGTGGGTCTTAGAGGGAGGCGTGTGACGTCAGAATTAAAAATGGCGGACGAACAGCAAAATCGCGGGACTTTTTGAAAAGGGGGCGTAGTCGAAAGCGCGATATCGAAGGGACTTTCTGTGGCTCAGGGGTCAAAGGTCGTTTGCCGCTAAAGTGACGCATCTATTACTGCAGTGACAGTGTGAATGTCTGGGGGATGTTTTCCTGGTATGACCTGGGATGTTGGTACCACTGGATGAGTCCCTGAACACCAATGGCTACCTGTCCATCCTCGCTCCCCACCCCTCGAAAGGGAACCACCTTGTCATGGTGGTGGTGGTGGTGGGGGGGGGGGGGGGGGGCTTGAGGACCCGTGTGAAGTTTAGGGCTCCGCTGACTGGTATTGGGGGGCACCTAGGTCGGACTGGGCCTCGACGGAACGGTTGGGTCTCGGTGAAGTTGAGAGCTTCACTGACTGGTATTTGGGGAGGTACCTTGGTTCGACAGGGCCCCGATGGAGGGGACTGGTAAAGTCGGACTAAGAGTTCCCACCATGGGAGCCGAGGCAACTTGGATGTATTTTATCCTTGTTTGTGGCTAACCGGGGTGTAGATTAAATTTAGGTTTTGACCGATAGATGAACTTACTTCTATAGTACTGTTCGCCATAGGTAGTCGTGGGGCGAGCTGCATCTATATGGTGTTATCTTTCCCTCGACATAGGTAGTAGAGATTTGGCATTATCCCTATAGATGTAGTGCAGTCCATGGGTTGCAGAGCACCTGGATTTTTTCTTCATTTATAATTTCCTGTCCATCCTCGCTGACCACATGCATCCCTTCATGTTGGACGTTTACCCTGGTGATGATGGTGTCTACCAACAGAACAAAGTGCCCTGCCATATCGCTAAGGTGGTGCGTGACTGGTTTCAGGAACATGACAGCGATGTCTCCGTTCTCCCTTGGCCGGCGAAACCGCTTGATCTAAATCACATAGAGCACTTGTGGGACCAATTTGATCTACATGTTCGGAGTGCAGACCCACAATCACGTCATGTCCGGAACCTCCGGGTCTGCTGGAGTCCGAATGGGCACGTGTGCCTCGGGCAACCTTCCAGGGCCTCATTGCGTCCATGCCATGCTGTCTTGCCGCTGTCATCCGGGACAAGGGTGGTTCTTTTGTAAATAATTGTCAAAACAGGGTGGTTATTTCTATTATGAGGTAGGTAGTCATATTATTCTGATACGACTGTGTTTATTCTGTTTTATTTCGAAATAAGCTTTATCTTATCACTTCGAAATCGAGAACTTATCACAGAGCAAAACACACACTAAATTGTGTGATTTTACACTCGCTAAAAACTCTCTTCTACTTTTGTCATAAATACTTTTAACTCAATTAATTATTTTACTACTTTCGCGCACACACCAATGAAAGTTTTCTTCTTTAGACTAACGCTCGCAAACTAAGACAAAATTCTCCTTCACATTAATTTTCCGAATTACAAATGTATTCTCTACATTTTTTAAGTTTATCGTGTTCGAACTCGTAAGTAACGTAATTCACACTCCGTGTTATATCTCGAGTGTTACGTAGTGCCACAGTCTCATTTTCATTGCTGCACGTGTATATTATATTCCATTTCAATACGTTATTCTGGGAAAGAAAAAGTTTGTGAAATGCCAAGTAACCGCACAAAGTTTAAAATTCGTAAAACAAAGGAACATAACAAAGTTTAAAATTCGTGAAGACAACTGCCTGGTTTTAGAGTCAACTGTCAAAACCATTTGCAGCTGGCATTTGCCTGATAGATAGTATCACAATCTCGGAAATTATTTCCCTGTCGTTGCTAAGGTTATTGTAAATTTATTCTGCTAGCATTAGCAGATGCTTCGACTGAAGACAAGAAATGTTTCCTTCAGTAAAAGATGCATTAATACCGATATTCCTATCATTCCACTGCACTGTCACTACGCTATAATATTGATTACTGTGACACGTTCCGATTTACCTTCAGATGTCTCTAACTCTTTCATCTATCACCTGAGCTCAAATAACGAGAAGAAAGTCCTTCTGATTTACCAGCTGTCACTTTCAAAACCATTAGTGTGTTCCTTTGTAGTAAGCATCTAAAATATTCATGGATTACACTGACGCCGTAGTTTTGACTGCAATTTATATCACACGTGCTGAGAGATCAGTTTTAAGGCAGAAGTTCAGCAGAAGAAAAATTAATAACTTCTGAGCACTGAATGTTACTAGTTAATCACTGGAAAGTGTTAATTCTTAAGATATTAGAGAAATATCTAGACTGTAAACACTTGGAAGCAAAATGAGCTCCAGTGAAGTTAAAAAATAAATTACTCCTCAAGCAATTGCCACAGAGGTCAGTGTCTCGAGTATCTCGTGCTAAAATAGCCATGCTTCCATTGTTGTAGGTGCACATTTGGCTTCAATATTTTAGAAAAAGTTCAAAAACATTAAATTTAAAAATTTGTGAACGAATACTAATAATTAAACAGAATGCCGAAAGTCGTGAAAGGTATCAAAATTAATAAATTCAAATGACTTTTTCGAAAATTGTTTTCCATATGAGAACATGTAATAACAAAATTACGCCTAGTAAAGGATTTTTAATTTTATAATTTAATTTTCCTTTAGAAACTATTTTTTTGTCATTTTAAAAATATTTTAACGAAAGGTTATTTATTTGCGTACAAAATGACAGCTCATACCTGATCCAGTGGTGAACTTATCTGACTACTCAACCAACGGCCATGTCTCTATGTAAGTGCTTGTATGTTGTATGAGAAACTAGGACAAGCCCAATAGAGCTTCTAGGTTATCTCCATCCTCTGTGAAGGGAAGAACCTTCTTCCTTTCTTACAAACATTTAAAAAATATTCCTAATTGTTTACAGTGATTCTTATTTCACCTATTATTGCTTGATATTAAATATGACTCTTCCGAAGTAGACTACCTTAGTTATGAGCGTAAAAGACACTACTTTTTTTTGGAAAATAAAATCTCTTAATAATAATCAAATTTCTGTTACATTATTGTTTTAAATAAAAGTTTTCTGGCAAAGTTTTTTTTTTCTATTTTGTGGTATTAGAAATAAACATTTTCTCTTTTCCTGCCTTTACTCTTTGGCTACCCTAAACACCGAGGTTTAACACCTGAAAAATCAGAAAAGTGGAAGAAGTGGTGATAGGTAAACTTATTTCAATTTTCCACTAAAACGCTAAAGCACAGATAACTGTTAGATGCCGGTTTCAAACCCTTTTTACTCGACATGTGAAGCGTGGTATTTGAGTTTTTCATGAACAAGGAAATGGTGAAGCATGTAATGGGATGTCTTCTTGCATTTTTGATTGAAATTATTAACAAAGGATGTTCAATTTCTTGATGAGTTGTCACATAAATAAGTCTGTGGCATATCTTTAGGTACGATTCATATCACTATATTTCAGTTAATGAATATTGAGTTTGCATCCTTCGTTTGTGCATCAGGTTGAAGTAACCTGGCAATCTTCATTGAATGATAGCATCATCATTGCGTTTCGGATTACTTCTTAAAATCATGCTGGCAATGAGAAGATTCTAGCAGCAATTTTTTGTAATGGGAGGAAAAATTACAAGATATAGTTGAACGTGATTACAAGATGAAAACATTTGTGAGCACTCTCCAGATGATAGTTTTCGATGTCAAGTTGAAGTGATTATAATTGTGTCCAGAACAAATGATTGACCATTTGGCTTTCTAGATATGGAATTCATGAAGGTTTCATGGCTTCCATCATTTTCGATCCATCATTTAGGAGTTCATGGTCTCTATCATTTTAGAAGAGTGTTAGAAGCTTTTTGTAATTGGTTCAGTAATTGTGTAGCTGTAGCCTGAAACATATTGATGTCGTGTACAAAGATGTTCATAATTGGACGATGGATATCTGAAATTTCAAATGTGGAGACAAAAAGCAATTTCCCGAACCCTGTTTCTGAGCACCTCGTAAAAAATATTTTTGGTGATAACTGATCTTTGATTCTGATTTTATCAGAGTGGTCCGAGAACTGTGCTTGGATCATCCTTAGAATTTTGTTCACAATTCCACATTTAAGAAGTTTGTTATAGGGAATTGATCTTTTAATTTTATCAAATGCGATTTCAAAATCAAAAGAATTGACGTTGAAGGGTTCACAATTCTTTGAGAATAATAACCATCGATTGACACATTAAAACAATTAAAGATATAGGGATATTTGTGCGTTTGCAGAAAGAGCAAATAATAATAAAAAAGAAACTATTATATAATTAAACTTTATCTCGCTTGTCGTAAAGAATTAGTTGTGAATTGTTACCATGAAATACGTTGTGTTTAAAAGGGGTCACTTTTCGAATAAGATGACACATTTCAACTGTGAGAGATTGTGACTAGAGGATCTAGTCACAATCTAGCTGTAAAAAAAACATTCTTAGTAAACATGGCTGAGCTCGATTTTTAGTAAGTAAACAAGCGAACTAGCAATAAGTAAATGAATTAATTAACTAGCAAACAACTGCTTTTCACATACTGTAGGTCTGACAGTAGCCCGATTTTAATACGACGTAGAGAAGATCTGTGAGGAAGGTAAACCTCAGGAGAAAGAAAACACAACAAAACGAACCGTCCATTTCTCGTCCCATTTATTCGGGATTGGGACCCAAGTTTCTGTGATCAGTTTTCAAGCATGCTAACCACTCAATCACCCCGACTACGAAACAAAAATAAGAAATATTCCCTCAAGTAGCTTCTTACCACAGAGTCTGACAGGAGCCTGTCAATTTATGTACCCTAGCAAGATCTGTGTTGAAGGCGGGACCTCAGCAGAAAGACAACACTAACATCAATACATTACCTGGGGGTCATACCCAGGTCCCTTCGATCAGTAGCCAAGCACGCTATCTACCTGGCAACCAAGCATATCGATATATTTAGGTACACAAAAGAAGTTCGATATTGCTTGTATTGAGTAATAAGTTGACGTACAGGCACTTTAGGAATTCGGGGACTCTTAGAAAACACTCGTGAAATTTCATAGGTTCCCGAGACACACTAGTTTAAGAATACCTGCTGTGGATCAGCATTTGTAAAGTACGACGTGCAGGTCGACTGAGACCATCAGACATTTTAAAACATCCTCTGCTTCTCAGATGTTAAGCTAGGTTCTGGAGTTTCTTCAAAATTTTGAGGTATTTCGCTAAGTATGTCATTCATTATATCATATATAGACATAAAAACGGCATAATTTTGAAAGATTTTGTAATTGAAATATAATAAGCAAAAACAATTAATCAAAATTGATTGTTTGGATTATAAGTACAACTTGTAAAGAAAGAATATCATCCTTTATATTGCCTAACCAAAAAAAGGTAGGAATTTATTCTTCCCAAGATCGTAAATAATACAAATAATAATTTTGAATATGTGAACATCGAGTAGTGGCATCGAAGACTTAAGACATTGTTTTAACTCGTCTAAAAAACGAACTTTCTCGTTTGTCTATATGTCCATCTTGGAAATTGGCCGAACTTTAAAAAACTAAAAAAACTTTTTTAAACACTGACAGCAACATTTTACAGCTTAACCTCAGGGGATGACAAAAAGCAATATTTTAATAGATAAATAAAAATTTCCATCTGTCTTTTATTGGTGCTAATAAAACCCTACTATGAATTTAATCATCCGCCCACTAGTTCGAAATTCCGCTGTCAGAGGGTGCAAAAAATCGGAAAGTGGAAAACTCCACTCTCTGTGAAAAGGAACATCTGAGATTCGCCAGGGGGAAATATGTATTATTTCACCCACATTTATATAAATATTTGTGCGTAATTTTTGAAATTATGCTAAAATTCTATATGTCAAAATGGTGTGTTTGTCTTATCTTTCATTTCTCCCCTAAATTAATTCTTAGGTGTACATTTATTCGCTTTCATCAGTCAGTAGTGTATAATACTTAGTACGAAGACTTGAAATTATAGTCTGTTATATGTATAAAAATTGTATATCAGTATAGTGCAGGCCTGGCAAAACGTTTAGCTGAAGAGCCACATAGTAAACTGAAATGGACGGAGAAGCGCCAATGAACTGCATGATCAATAACGTATGTATAACCAACGGAGGGAATAAGCAATATAATTTTATTCAAATTAATTATTTTAATCAGAATTTGATTCTTCTGAAGTTGTATTCTTCTTGTTCTCCATAAGTTCATTTTTCTCTTTCACAAATTTGATTAATTGTCATCAGTAGCTCAGGCCACACAAAATGAGATTGAGGGCCGCAGTTTGTCCAAGTCTAGTATAGTGAGTGTTGCTAAAGTGAAGGGACGCTGGATATTAAAACCATCCAAAATTACAACACATAAAGCATCTATGTGTACAGAAATAGATGTTACTAAATCATTTATATTTTTTTAACTTTTCCTATCATAGAATATACTTTAAAATAATTATAATTATTTGTGCAAAATATTAATATCTGAATGATATTTAGAATTAAAAAAGTACTAGAAATAATTCGTAGAAAAAAAATAAATAAATAAATACCCCCTCAATCAGCTGCTTGCCACAGAGGTCTGACAGGAGCCTGTCAGTTTATATGCCAATGTAGAAGGTCTGAGAGGATAGCAGGCTCTCAGTAGAAAAACGACACAAACAGTCATGCCTTACTCGGGGCTCGAACCCAGTTTCCTTAGATCAGTAGCAAATGAAATTTTATATTAACAATGTCACAAACGCTAAGAGCTGTAGTTCCCAGGTTCGAGTCCCAACTGGGTTAAGCATTAATGAAAGAGTGACAGAGATACTACAAAAAAAACGAAAGTTAAATAGTGTCTATTCATTTCATTTACTAAATATTCATAAAGAAATCAGTTCGTACAAATTATATGCCATTTTTTAAAGGTAAGAAGATATTCCCCTACACAAAAAACGAAGATAACTTAGAAGCTCTCTCTGGCTTGTCCTGGTTTCTCATATCACTAACACAAAACCATGACTCGCACTATTTCCTGCTGAAGTGGGGCGGGGGTGCTCAGTCGGTAGCGCGCCAGACTCATAATCTGTAGTTCCCAGGTTCGAGTCCCAGCTGGGTCAGCGTTCAGATTTATCTCCGCAAAATTCCCCGCCCTGCCCACGGTCAGTAGGGGACACCGATGGGTTTGGAGAAGGTCGCCGTCCGTCGGATGGGACATTAAGCCGTGGCCCCGTGTGCGGGAGAGCCATACCCTGTGCACGTTTAAAAACACGATGGATGGCCTTGAAGGTAGGCTACCATCTGTCTTCCAATAGCTGTTCCAGTGGGTCCCCTCCCCCAACCTTCTCTGAGCCTTCGGGGTCCATGTGACCTGGGTATTTAACCCATGGTGTGCAAAAGAGTGCCGCTCAGAGGTAAAACAACCCAACCTAATCCTGCTGCAGTGTCACATCGAAAAGCGATACCAGTACCTCACCGCGTCCGCAAATATTTTAATTTGTTTACTTTACAAAATTACAAGCAGAATTTAGAATTCAAATTATGACTGAGTTGGAGCCGAACTGGCAGAATCCCTCTGTTTTAAACCGACCCCCACCTCTAATTCCAACTCGTATCTACTGCTAGCATTCTGTTAGGAGTCTATTGCAAACTGATTTGTTCTACTCCCCTTCACAAGAAAGATCACATTGTTAAAACTCTACAAACTATTGCAACTATCTCCATTGATATTTTTCAAATGCAAAAAAAAAATTATCCTAGTTATGTAACAAAATCCTACTTTTTACGCAGAGAGAACACGTTCGTTAAAGTAAATAAAGTACAATATAGCATCGCAGAAACATAATCTTATTACAATAAATTAGCTGAATAATATGCAGCTGAGGTGGATTATAAATAATACGTGACTAGCACATACATGCAGTGTACAAACTTTGAATTACAAAGGAAACTTTCGATACACATTCCATATGAAGTTTATTAAAATATTACCACATTGTGCTTGTTCCTTACACTGATTACAATGGTGTTCTCTGCCAGATAAACAATTTATCTTTCCAATGGTGCGTCGAATACAAATGTTGCAACTGTTTGTTAAATCAGAATAACTATAATTTTAACAATATTAACATATAAAGCAAACATTTTATGAATTCTGCATAATTTTAGCAATCTGAAGATACAAATCAAACCTTTAAAAACTCTACGTAATACGAATTATCTTCACATACTGTAGAAATTAAATTCGCATCACTATAAGTCAGAAATTTTCAAAAGTAATTTTTCTAATGAAAATACTAATGCTTCGTAAACAATCCCGGATCTAGAATAAAATAAAGGGGGGGGGGATCAAGCGACGAAATGGAGCAGGAAAGGATAGGGAGGACCGAAGAGATTAGATTTCCATTACATAACATTTTCACCTCTGTTTTAGATATCTTAAAAAAGTTACTTGAAACATGTGTGAAATATGCACAAGTTTAATATTTTTTTATCTCCTTTATTCTTACTAACATTTTCAAGTGAGATGTCATTTTCTCCTACATCTTAGGTCCGGTCATGTTCGTAAATGATTTTTATTGCAGCAATAGTCTTTAGCATATGAAAAATAAATATTTAAAATATGGACACATATCTTGAAGAGGTACAGTTCATAATAACAATCAAAACTAATTTGAGCGCAAAATCGTATTATTTGGTGTTTAAGCATGGAAACGAAAATATGATGGTGTTAAAATCTTTTATATTAAATTAAGGATTATTATGGTTAGGAAACTGTACGTGCATTAAATACTGAGACATACGTTCAAACATCAGTCTGAAAAGTTTGTGAAAGTTTCCAATTATATTATCTAATGTAATAGATCTCTATATTTTGTTAGAATAAGACCAACAGAAACATCACATTGATTTTGCTTCAAAATTTTTTAAATCCTCACCCAATATAATCAAAAATGGAAAAGAATATCAATTGGTTTTCAAAATGCATCAATGATTGCCTTAACAATATTGAAAATGTTGAAATAATTATTTGATTCTTGTGTTGTTTTTCTTCTATTTATCCCGATATGCATTTATTCTTCCTCACCTTTGTACTGTTACAGGCTGATTTGGATATCATGTAAAACTTGAATGCAACATACAGGTCCCGTGTCGCGATCGCCGCCATCTTTTACCTTTTTTTTCCCATCGCCATGTTTACAGTTGGTTCGATCACGACATCCACAACAAGAGAAAAATAGCAACTGGCCGAATACAACATTATTCCTTCAAAAATTTAAATGAGGGACCTCGCCAGGATGATGAAGATGAATAACTGAGAGATGTGACCTCTTCACGAAAATAATGACCAGAAGTAATGTTTCTCGAAATTAAAGCTTCAGTAGCTTAGTATAATGTTGGGAAATGCTAGACACATCGAGCGCTCTTAGTAAAACCAAGAGAGGGCACAATTATAGCTGTAAGAAGATTCCGAAAGTGCGAATGAATAGTAATATTTCATCAATGCCTATCCAACCCAAAAAGAGTATTAAATGTGTCTCTAAAAAACAAAAAAGTTTGATATCTGCAGACAGACGGATAGACAGAGAGATAGGTAGACAGATTGATGATAAAACGAAAACACTGTCTTTGTTTTTTGAAAAAGAACTGAAATTATATTGTTTTACACTCGGTTTCTAATATAAGTATGGACTTGAATTTTAAACTCAAGAATGGTTTGCATAGACAATTATGTAATATGTGGCAGCTGGAGGTCAAATAAATGCAAATTTCTATGGAGCAAAAATGTTAATTACACTGGTTTCGATACATTTAGTAAAAATCCAATGCTATATCAATGGAAAGTTCACGTCGAAACTCTATAACTTCAAAAAATGTTTTTTTTTTTTTAAAATATGATAGCAGATAACGATCTCAATCAAATATATCAATTGCTCGGTTTCCGACAATACTCGTTCAGTATTTAATGAGTTATGGAAATTTAAATATTTAACATCAGCAATGTCAGTCTTAAGAAACTTAAACAACTGAAGAATAGTGAAAGAAGTCTTTGCAGAGGTTTCTAAAATACACATTTATTTTACTAAATACTTTGATATGATGCTTATTACTGAGTATTAATTAATTTCTGAAGTCAATTTTTATGACTGGCTATGTCATTGTTAAATATTCAAACTTTCACAACTCATTAGCTACCGGAAGAATAGTGTTGAAAATCAACATATTAATATATTTGATCGATATTTTATCTGCTACAATATTTGCCAAAAACAAAAACTTATTTTAGATGTTATAGAGTTTCGACGTTAACTTTCCATTGACATAACATAGGGTTGTTCCTAAATTTATGGAAACCAGTATATATATAAACAGCCAGAGGTTTTCTAACCAGCTTTAATATACAGGGTGAATCTGAAAAAGTGGGCAAAACTTTACGGGGTGGTAGAACGCAGCTATACGAGCAATATTCGTCATAGAATGTATGAGCGGAACGCAAACGGCGACCCGCTAGGTGGCGTTGGAAATGGTATAAAAGGGTCGGTCCTCGCACCCAACGGCATTTCTACCGTGGATTGCCGAGAGGATGGCTGGTTATACTAACCACGAAATGGCGGATATGCACTTTGTGTACGGTGCGGCAGACGGGAATGCAAGTGAGGCACAGAGACGTTACCGCGACCGGTTTCCGATGAGATGCACTCCACATTGGAAAACCTTCGAGTGTTTGCATCGGCGGCTGTGTGAAACGGGATCCTTTGCCGCGGCCAAGCAAGATGCAGGGCGTGAAAAGAGTGTCAGGACGGCGCAACTTGCAGAGGACATTCTGCGTAGGGTGGAAGAGCGACCGGGATGTAGCACGCGAGCGGTTTCCCGTGCAGTACACGTGTCCCAAATGTCGGTTTGCCGTGTGCGACAGGAGGAAGGAATGCACCCCTATCGTACGCAGAAGGTACAAGCGTTGTCACCGGCGGACTATCAGCCACGTGTCGATTTCGCACGTTGGTACCTCCAGCAGAATGCAGCACAGCCGAATTTTGGTGCACATGTTCTGTTTACGGACCAATGCACTTTCACTCGTGAGGGCGTTTTGAATACCCACAATTCACACACGTGGGCATCTACGAACCCGCATGCCACACGTCCTCATTCGTTCCAGCAGCGGTTCTCCATAAATGTTTGGGCAGGGATCCTCCATGACCATTTGGATGGCCCATACCTCCTGCCACACCGTCTGGACGGCAAATCGTATAACACATTCCTACGAGAGGTGTTGCCGGAGCTGCTGCGTCCGATTCCAATCCCCAGCAGGTCGAGAATGTGGTTCCAGCACGACGGTGCGCCTGCACACTTCAGCTTAGATGTTCGGAACACTTTACATGCAACGTTCCCAGGGCGATGGATTGGTCGAGGTGGTCCCATAGCTTGGCCACCAATATCGCCGGATCTCTCGTGTTTGGACTTTTTCCTGTGGGGCCATATGAAAAGCCTAATCTACGAGTGCCCCATTGAAACCGATATGGATCTAGTCGCCAGGATCGCCGTTGTTGTCGGCGATATTCGGGAAATGCCTGGTGTCTTCGCAAATGTGCGTCGGTCCCTATCCCGCAGGTGTGAAGCCTGCATTACAGCTGGCGGCAGCTCTTTTGAGCAATTTCTTTGAGCATGTACCTCAATAACATTCCTGTTAATAAAATGTTTTCTGAAGTATCTCCTCTCTTTCTTGTGTTCATTCTTTAAATGTGACAGTGGAAAACTACCTTTTAACTTCTCACCGCTTGCCTTCCGACCATACATTCTATGACGAATATTGCTCGTATAGCTGCGTTCTACCACCCCGTAAAGTTTTGCCCATTTTTTCAGATTAACCCTGTATAACATTATTTCCTACGTTGATTTTACTTCGTTTAACGCTATTTTCTTTAGCGTCTCATTTTTCAATAAAGAACTAATGACGTTAAACGACAACCTCCTATTATTTGTTAGGGCTTTGTACTTGGCAGTATAATATGAATAAGCTATGGTAACCTCAATAAAACACACCAGTGACCACAATAAAATGTATGACTGCAGTACGTTAAAAAAGACAAAATCTTTAAAAGAGAGAACGGATTGTTGTTTTTGTGGAGTTTTCTTTAGAGAGAGACAGTTTGTAATTTGAAGCGTGGGATCAATAAATCCTTTAGCAGCGATAAAGAAAACAGCTTTTGAACAAAGTGCAAAGTATGAAAATAAAATACATAAACGATTCTTATCGGATCAATAGATCTTCAGTTTAGCTCTTGAAGGACGATAAAAGGCTCGCAGCAAAACTTGGCTCTAAAGTTTGGCAGTACACAAAGACACTTTTCCTCTGAGGGACCGTAAAGTTTCTCTTGAAGGAAACAACATTGCTGATCGACTCCGAGTAAGTTATTTGACAATGCCGAGCTACTCAACGTCTCTTAAAGTATTTAGATAAAAAAAGATGTGTCTTTGCTGTAGTAAGAGGGTAAAGTTTTGAAAAACATGTAAAAAATAATGTATAATAGAGGAAACATGTCTTACATCTTTACGTTATGTCTGGGAGATGGAAAGAGAACTTATAGTCGTTTTTCAACGCCGGAAACTAGAAAGAAAAACTAAATCGAAATACAAAAACCTGCTGCAACGACGATATAGTGTACTCATCACTCACATGGAAATTTCTCATAGATGAAGAGGAGGAGGAATAGGAATACAAACAAACTGAAGGGAACAATTCCTAATAATAGCAACCCCTCCCCCCCAAAAAAAAGAAATGTGGACTAACCCATCACAAGGAAATCAACCAGGCACGCAAAGTTCCAAACCTGCTAACATCGTTAACTCTTACAATACTCCCTGAAAAAGATGTAACACCCTCTGAAGATGACGATAAAAATATCATTGAAACTGGTAACTTGAAACTAGACTTTAACTGCCTGTGAATAAAGTGTGCGATCATTTGTGCATCTCTACAGAACAATAGAAGAATTAATGAATTGTAAGGTGAAGGATGAATGTCTGCAGAAAACCCATTCCCACAATGAAGCCCCGCAATAGTCAGAGGGAGAGAGGACGACGGAGCCTGGCCGCATCAGATGGCAACGGAGCGGAGCGAGGGAAGCAGAGAGCCAAAAATCAGTAAATCCTTTATGAATTCTAACATTATTTGAATTGTAAATTGTACAGGTCAAGAATGAAAGTATGTTGTATAAGTAATCTGATATAACCTATGTTTAAACTATGAACTGTGAATCTATCTTGATGTTGATGGAGTCTAGATTTTCTCTGTTAGTACACTGAGTTTCCTGTGATAAATAATATACCGATGAATTTTCTATCGATTTGTTCGGTAACTGATGCCGTAATAAACACCTGATGCATTTTGATCAGCTATTGATACAGAATACATAGTTTTAGAGCAGTATTTACCAAACGTTTTTAGAACAGCACCAGTTTCTTTTTTTCAGTAGCTTTTTTTTTGTCTAAAAATATAAATGCATAAAAAAATGAAAAAAATAATGTTTCGTTCTTTTTAATAGTAAGTCATTTATTATGTCATTATTACCATAATGTCTTGCCACATTCATAAATATTTACGCGGTAATAATATCATATTTTTTATATATTTTTTCTAAGGACCAGTATTTTTCCTCCATTTATGGAAATGATGTTTTAGAGACAATGGATTGCCCATTATGGTAAGCTATCATCTCAGATAGCAATTACACCCGGCCTGTCCAACACGTAGCTCATTGCAAAAGAGCTAGCGGCTCATAAAACAAATAATCAATATACTTAATCTTGCTCTTTTCTTCAAAATTTTGAACCAACATATTTAGGTGCCTAACGAAATGATTCTGACAATTCATAGTGCTTAAAATGAGGGGAGTTCAAAAATTTCTTGATATGCATCTGCAGACAAAACCCCATTGAACTTACCTCTACAAAACATTTACTGTCCTTCAAAATACTACCCTCCAGCATTTAGGCAAAATTGCAGACGTCTAAAGCAATTTTGGAACGCTTGGTGGTACTCTTGTTGGAGAATACTCCCCAACTCTGAAAGAACGTATTTTAAAAGGTCTTGTACCTTTGAAAATGGTTTCCCAGCAAGTTCCCTTTTAGTTTTTGGAAACAACCAAAAATTGCATGGTGCAAGATCGGGTGAATATGCAGGATGGGTTAGCTGTTTGATTTTTTTCCTGCTTCAGATAGGCCGTAACTTACCGGATTTTTGAGTACAGTCGCTGAAAATCGTGTCACGTATCACGTGACACGAAGGTTGCCAGATCACTAATTTCTAAAAAAATATTTGCCAGATATATAATTTTTTTAATTCTGTTCCCATGGCCGCGTGGTTAGCGCGCTTGGCTACTGATCTAAGGGACCTGGGTTCGAGCCCCGGGTAAGGCATGGCTGTTTGTGTCGTTTTTCTGCTGAGGGCCTGTCATCCTCACAGACCTTCTACTATGGCATATAAACTGACAGGCTCCTGTCAGACCTCTGTGGCAAGCAGCTGCTTGAGGGGGTATATATATTGAATCAATCATAGTGCTCGGATACTTTTTTGAGCGACTGTACTGGTTTTGTCATGAAGGAGAACTCATGATTCGCCTATTGTTGCACATCCTTCATGTTCTTAGCCATTTTGGGTAAAACAATGTTAATGTAGTATCGGCCATTTATAGTCATTTTTCCAGGTAAGGTGTTCACTCCTACCACTTTTTTAGGAATTGAAAAACTATGAACAATCTCTTTGTTGAGCGAAAGTCATGTTGGAGGATTTTGGGATGTGGTTTGTCTTCTGGAACCCAAATATGGTTGTTGATCTTTCTGGGAGTTGTATAGAAATTAAACCACATATCATCACGTGTGACAATGTCTGTTTACGTTTTGGTTGTTACGTTTGAAATGTCTCTTACGTTTTGTTTACGTTTGGTATATCTTAGGTTCAAACAATTCCAGCATCTCCATGCACGAATCAACACTAGTTCTTTTTTGCTGTATTGTCAGTTTCTGGTGTACCCATTTGGCACAGATATTTTGGAACTTTAAATGTTCATGAATAATTGTTTCCACATTGCCAATCACTGACATCTAAGCGTATTACCTGAATAGTGATATGTAGATTTTCCTTTATGAGTCATGAACAGCAGCGACGGTTCTCTCGTTCGAGGACTCCTTAGGTCTTTTTGCACGAGGAAGGACTTCGAAGCTCTATCGTACTTCTCTGAATTTGCGTATCCATCCATCGTAACAGTGCCATATTAGCAGGCATGATCTCAATATTTTTGTGATAAATCGGCATGAATTTTTTTTCTGTCGTCCTCAATCTGCATCCTTGTGAATATGTAAAATCTTTCCCCGTTTTAGTGGGCTCCACAGCAACAATGCACAGATTTCGCAGATCGAACTTTACGCGCTCCCTGCGAAGAGAAAAACTGTGATACGGCTTTCATTTCAACACGTAATGACTAGCGTGGACAAGCTTCCGAACAAGTTGTAGCTCGTTAACTTCAGAGGAATGAGTGCAAATCTACAGACGTGTCAAGAACGTTTGAACGCACACTGTAATATTGAATTTTTGTTTAAAATTGCAATTGTGTATATTTTTCTTTTTCAATTAAGAGATCATCTTGATTCCTTAATATATATACTATACTCGTTTTAAATCAAATATATGGTTTCAAGTAGAGAATTTTTCGTTCAGCTCTCTACGATTTTAGTTTTCTTCTATATTTATAGTAGTGGCTGTTCATTAACTTTGGGTTGGACAGCCTGAACTACATGGATTCTTGTCACCCATCCATCCTTTGATCTTAAGAAGTCTTCAAAAGTGACTAGTTATCACATGTGAATTCATAGATGCCATCGAGAATTTAGGCAAAAAGAGTGATAAGTTTACTCTCCGAAAAATAAATAAAACTAAATTCTCCTTCAAGCATCTGCTTATCACAGAGGTGTGAATGGGACTTCTTAGCACAATATACTATAGAGAAGATCTGTGAGGAAGGCGAGACCTCAGATGAAAAATAATACAAGAAAAAAAGTATCGACGATAAATCCGAAAGTCGAAACCAGATCCCTTAGCACCATAGCTAATCACCGTACTTTTGCACTGTAAGAAACAACGTAGTCGAGACAATTGCTATATGGGTAACTGGACAGAAATGCAACTAAAAATATCGTTGTCATTAGTTGCACGTAATTTGAAGATTAAACTGATGATTCGTCCTGAGTCCTTGGGATCCTTGTGACTTGTCCATTTATCTTCTTTGTACACAAAAATGACAAGAGTTAAAGCAACTCAAACATTTTATTGCGTTTGTTACGATCATAGTCTTTCAAGAAGAGGAGAAAGATCACTGTTAAAATAAATACATTTTGTACACACAGAGTTCTGGGACGAATATAATAATGACGCAACTAGCAGTGTGACATTCTTTGCCCTACGACACAACAATAGAATTATTGGAAAATCCTTTGACATACAAAATGCCTAAAACGGATGTTTCCCGTATAAACTAATGTTATAAATTTTGTTACATTACTCAAAGTATCTAGATTTAAAGAAAGATGTTTCGGTTCTAAATACATTTCGGACTTTGTTCGAATTATTTTTGACAATGTTCAGTCTTTATTAAATTAGAATGAACACCAATCTGTATTTCTTTACATATTCTCTATGTTTAATATATTAATATTTCCAAGCTCTTATAAAGATATTATTCCAGTTTATTAATGATTATATTCCAGTTTCTATAAGTATTTCTTTTTCGTTACAAATACGGAGAACGTTCAAAAGGTTTTTGCACGTGTCTTTAGATTTCCGCTCGTTCCTCTCAAGTTAATGAGCTATGACTTGTCTGAAAGCTTGTCTAAACTTGTCATTACGTATTAAAAGCGAAGGTTGTATCATCGTTTCTCTCCTCGCTGGCAGCACGAAAAGTTCGGCCTGCGAAATCTATACATTGTTGCTATGGAGCCTACTAAAGTGGAGGAAGATTTTACAATTTCACCAGAAGGCAGCTTGGGGACGACGTGAAAAATAATTCATGCCGATTTATCACAAGTTTATGGGGTTTATGCCTGTTCATATGACACTGTTACAAAAAATTCAGAGAAGGACAGCAGAACTTCGCAGTCCTCCCTTGTTCAGGAAGACCAAGAGAGGACGTTAATGAGAGACATTCAGGTTGGGTTGGGTCTCGTTCACGTCGTTACCTCTGAGCGACACTTTTTTTGCGCACAATTGGGTACACAAATGGTCGGCGCACACAATTGCGCGCAATTGGCTATACAATATCTACACAATTGGCTACATAAATGGTATTTATTTTACAATTGGCGCACAAATGACCAGGTCACAAGGACCCCCGAAGACTCAGAGAAGGTTGGGGAAGGAGATCCACTGGAACAGCTGTTGGGAGACAGATGGTAGCCTCCCGGTCAAGGTCTTTCAGCGTGTTCTTTAACGTGCACAGGGCATGGCTCTCCCACACACGGAAACACGGCTTAACATCCCATCCGATGGACGGCGGCCTTTCCACGCTCGGGTAATAAGTTTAGATATTAATATATCGATTGGCAGCATGGAAACAATTATTCATAAACATTTAAAGTTCCGAACGTTCTGTGCCAAATGGGTACCCCACAAACTGACCATACATCAAAAAAGATTTGAGTCGACTCCTGCAAGGAGATGATGGCATTGTTTAAGCCTAATGGCCCCAAACGGCGAACAGATATTGTCACAGGTGATGAGACGTGGTTTTATTACTATAAACCCCCAGAAATATCGGCAACACTGTTCGGATTGCAGAAGATGAATCTCATTCCCAAATATTCCGACACGACTTTCGCTCAAGGATGTTCAGAATTTTTTTTTTCAATTCCCAAGCAGTGGTAGCCGTAGATACCTTATCCAAAGAAATGACTATAAATGGCTAACAACAGGTATGTCAAGGGCTCGCCTTCTCCATGACAATGTCAGTACTCAGAAAACCCGTCAAGTTATGGCCTATGTGGAGCAGGAAAAGATCAAAGAGCTACGCCCTCCTGCATATTCACCCGATTATTGGTTGTTTCCAAAAATTTAAAATAATTTGCTTAGGAGCTTTTTTGAATAGTGCGGTACTTTTCAAAATGCATTCATTCACAGTTGAGGAATATACCCCAACAGTATGTCCAACCTGGAGGTACTCTAGGCTTTCCAGAATTGGCGTAGACGTCTGCAACTTACCATAGATGCTGGATGGGAGTACTTTGAACAGCAGAAAAAGTTTTGTTGGGGGTAAGTGTTGTCGTTTGGTTGTTGCATATCAAAAACTTTATTAATGTCCCTCGTAGCATTGAGATTTTTATTTTGTCGTCATTTAAAATTTTAAATTTGTCGTCAACTGATTATAATTATTTTAAAATTTAAAACCTATTATACATTGTAACGTGTCGGTCTGTTTGTCTCTACGAGTATCTATTTATTTTATAATTACTCTTAAAAGAAAGAGTTAAATGAAAGAGTTAGGACCACCAAACTTCATCTACGCTTCAGGTCATCGTAACGTAGTGCTCTGCAAAGGTTCCGACCCCTACAAATTGCGCCGTCTACCAACCATTAGGCCCAAAACGACTACCCATACATACATTTCCCCCCCCCCCCCCCTCTTTTTTTGGTGTCGAACATATATATGCTATAGGGTTAAAATTAAATTACACGAAATGCAACTGTTTTGGATTTCAAAACAAGTTTGAGGGTTTTGCATAAGACGATCGGAATTTCGGGGGTGAGGGGAGGTCAGAACCCACTGGATACGTCTCCCCTCGGATACGTCTTTTATCCCACGGGAATATTGGCATCTTCGGAGTCTTGTATAACATATCGCTCTACCCTGTCTACAGACTGGGCTCAACAGTGGAAGTCAATAACATATCTTCCAATGTCGGCAGTTACAGTTCGATGCCATTTATTGCAACTCGAACTGCACCCCTATTGGTCATTGCTAAAACTGCCTCTGACATCCCAAATATAAAGCAGCCAGCTACTGCACCACTGTAATCTGGCAAATATAAAACAGCCAGACTACAGTGGTGCAGCCAGACTACAATGGTGCATCGATAATAGTGGCATGGCCAATGATACAAGTCGTCTTTTCTGATGAATCCTGCTCTGATGGTGAAATCCTCGACCCCTACTGGTTGGTGAGATACACCGGGAGGAGTGTATTCGGGCAAGGCATGCAACGCCATCCATGGGATTATGATGTGGGGTGAGATCAGTTTTGAAAGCAAATCCATCCTAGAAACGGTGAGCAGTTGTGCTAAATAGTCTATAATACGAAGATGAAAAAGATTAGCAACATGGATTTCTGTAAACTTCACTAATTGGTTTAGGGCTCATCAATTGTCGAAACGGTTCTGGCCAGAGGCGGATACGGACTCAAAAAATTGAGCCAGAACTGATCTGTACCTAGTTTAAATGAATGCTTGTTCAAAACGAAAAATATCGAATTGCGAGCGACATCACTAAGTAGATTAGATGTTATAAACGAGGTTTGCATTCCAAACGTAAAACATAGATTTGCTAATTTTCTTAGAATTGATAAGGTATTAACTGTACAACCTTACTCCAAGTGAATTATTGAGAAATCAGTTTGACGTTTTTAAATTACCCATATTACACTGGTGTTCAAAATTAAAGGACAATGTATAAATTCGTACATAACTCGAAGTATTTTTAAGATAATGCAATGAAATTTGTTAAAGAGGTTTATTATTACATTACAAATGTAAATCAAACAGAATAAATTCATCACCGTATAATGTGGATGCGTTAAGATCATAATCGTGCAATTGATATGAAGGAGCAGTCTATGTAACAATACTTAAAGTATGTTACGTATGACATGTGGTATGTTAGTATGGAGTATGATCACCCCTGACAGCCATGCAGCTCAAGCAACGACTCCTCATGCTGTTTATGAGGGTATTGATGAGGTCTTGAGGGATTAATGACCACTCCTCGACAAGTGCTATTCTGAGTTCGTGGAATGTTCTGGGAAAGGGCTGGCGAGCTCCATTGCATCTCCCTAGAGCATTCCACATATGCTCAATGGAATTGAGGTCAGGAGATCCGGAGGCCACTCCATTCGGTGAATATCTTCCTCTTTGAGAAAATCTCGACCACATGGACTCGATGAGGGCGGACGTTATATTCCATAAGAATAAAATCTGGACCGACAGCTTCCTGGAATGTTCTGTACTCGTCTCTGTACCGCAATGCAGTAACAGAGCCACTTTTAAAATTTGCAGGTCATGCCACGGCCACCAGAGTAGTCCCTTTCTCTGATGTTCGAGGGACTGTTGCAGGTCCCTAGCTCTCTCCAGATGCGAATACTTCGTGAATCAGTACTTAAGCTGAATTACAATTCACCTGTGAACATAACATGCGCCCACTGGGCTGGACTGGTACAACACTGATGCTGGCAACACCGCATTAAACGAGCTCGCCGGGCAGGGAGATTTAGAGGGACACAAATAACAGGTCTCCTGGCATAAAGACGTTGCTCACGAAGTCTCCTGTAAACAGTATGCCTTGGAACCCTCATTCCGGTAGCTGCTGCAAGTTCCAAAGACAGTTGCCTAGAGGTCATGACTCTCTTCCGTCCGGCAGTAAGATTCATATAGCGATCGTCTGCAGCAGTTGTGGCTCTGGGACAGCTTTGTCCTGGTCAATGACGAACATCTACTGTCCGTTGAAACTGTCTCCAGAATCTTGATAGGATATTTTGTGGAACATTCAATGTTCTGGAAACTTCCGTCTGGGACTGACCTACTTTCATCCTTCCAATCGCTCTCCATCGCTGAAAATCATCCATGTGATGTATTCGGGACATAATCAGCTCGACGTCACACTGAAGTGAAAGCAAGAGTTGTCTAGAACAGCTACAAGCTGCGAGTAGATTCGCACGTCTTTTTAATACATTTCTAATTTGATATTACGGCTTACGTGCGGTAACTGTAAATGCGGGTTAGTTTCCACATAGCGTATTTTCCATTGTACGCCTATTTTCAGTGCATTCTTTTGCGTATACGTCTCGACAGCTATATACGTTTTTGTCGATTATCCTTTAATTTTGATCACCAGTGTAGTTAATACATATTTTTACAAAAAATATTATGTTTTGAAGTTTTTAGTGCTAATATGGTGATAATTTGGTGTATAATAAACCATAAGCTCAGGAGCAAGGCCTCGTCGTGGAGTGAGCACGAGGCACTGCCCTCTGGTGGCAAAATTTTAGGAGCGGCGAAAAGCGTAAAAATAAATGAAAACAAATACATCTATCTTTCGATTTACACGGTAGATATGTTCCGGGAAATAACCGTGTAAATTGAGACTGTGCAAATAGAAACCAACAATTTATGTAAAAAAGGGGGATAGGTTCCGAAATATTCCTTCTTGTGAATAAAACGTACATTAAAAGTTTTATTTATGCACATTTACCTGAAATTTCTGTTCAGTATTAATAATAAACATTAATGTAACATTATTTTTTACTTTTTTTGCCTTAATTCCGATAAGCTTAGATTGATTTCTCATACATTGCTTTTGGGTTATGAAAAATGCTCATCGCTAATGTAGATGTACACTATCGAATTTGGAAACGAAATTTGAAAGAAGGATATTTATGAACTGAACATAAATTAAAAATTCAGCATTTGTACAGTCGCTCAAAAAAGTATCCGAACACTATGGTTGATTACAGAATTCAGAAAAAATATCTGGCAACGATTTTTTTAGAAATTAGTGATATGGCAAACTTCGTGACACGTGATCACGTGATCACGTGTCACGAAGTTTGCCATATCACTAATTTCTTAGGAAGTTTGCCATATCACTAATTTCTAAAAAAATCGTTGCCAGATATTTTTTCTGAATCATCAGCTGTACATAGCCTATTTAATAGTCTATATAATATATTTAATAGTCTAATAAATATGTACAGCTGTACATAGCCTATTTAATAGTCTATAAAGTTAAACTTATTTCTAAAATTTTTTATAAAACACTGTTTTTATTCGTATGAAAAAAATCCAATCTATAAAAGTCAGAACATGCTGCCAATTCAAAACAGACTTCATTTTATTAGGATGTCGCGAGACAATGCATTACGATGTCAAGAATATAATTTTAGCGAAAGAATATAAATATAATTTGTTACAGATGACGATTTTATTATTATAGAAATTTACTATTCCTATGTTAATGTAATAATTATAATGTAATAATTATATTTTATTCTTTAAAAAAATTATATCAATTAAAGCCATTAAGTTGATTTTTACTTTGGGATGACAGTCTAATAAACCCCTTTGACGAAACCCCTTGAATCTCTACTACTTCATAATATGAATTATTTCTGCATTACGTGAAAAAAATTCTCGATACGTACCTTGCAAAACCGAGTATATAATCGTGTAAAAAGAAACTAGTTGCATTATCATTACCATGTAAACTATGTACCGTGTAAATCGAGGGATAGTTGTAGACGGAAATATGCTGTAGATATGCTTGTCCTTGTGCAATTCTTAAATTAATCCATATGAATGAGAATAAAACCAATGAACATGCGCATTTCAAAGTAGAACACATTAGAATATTTTGTATTAATTTTGTTTTTGTTCTAATTGCGATAATAAATGCAAATACATCATTATTATGCTTTATTTTTAACCTATAATAAACAAAAATATTCTTTTTATGCATATTATATTCGAAAATTTGTAGATGTTTTAAAAATGTTATATTTTTCATGGGTCAAATTGTATCTAATTCATAGGCTATTATCATGGTGAGGTACTTGTTGGTCTAAAATTCAACTTCTTCATTATGCACAGAATTATATTATTAAGTGTATACCGAAAATGAAGAAACGGAATAGTTTAGCTGACGTTTACTCTAAACTTGGTATATTACAGGTTAGAAAACTTTTAGTTTTCTAACCTGTAATAGCTTTTTAGTAGTTTAATAGCTTTTTAACCTGTAATAACCTTTTAGTTTTAGAAAACTTTTAGTTTTCCAAACATTGAAATATTTAAAAAACATATTGAGGTATATATGCATATCATTAGGACATTTAAGAAAAATACTCGCTTTTCTACAGGGCTTAATTTAATTAATATTCTTGTACGTAAAACAATAGTACAGAAACACTAGATATGTTTAGCTAGTATATTCTTTAATGCTCTAGAAGAAAAAACAACACTGATAAAAATGAAAGGGAATTTATTAAGAATACAAAAATCTGGCTTTTAAACGTAGTAAATATACTGAAGTGCCATTGAATTAGGGATAGAAACCTAGTAATATGTTGAACCCCCTCTGGCCCTGATAACGGCCGCCATACGACGAGGCAAGGACTCCACAAGCTTGCGTAAATGTTCCACAGGTATGGCGACCCATGCATCCTCCAGAGCTGTCCATAATTCTCTGAAGGTCGTCGCTGATGGGACACGAGCCCGAACATTCTGCTTGACAGTATCCCAAAGATTTTTGATGGGATTTAAATCTGGGCTTCTAGGTGGTCAATTCATTATTTCAAAGTCAGCAGAATACTGCTGCAACCATGCAGTAACCAACCTGGACGTGTGAGATGAATATTTGTTTTGCTGGTAGACGCCATCTTCATTGGGATGCATGATGGCCATAAATGGGTATAAATGGGCAGTCATGAGTTTTACGTACAGGGATACATTGAGAGTCGTTGGTACACATGCCAAAGGTCCCACAGACGTCTAATTGAAGACACCCCAGGTCATCACTGAGTGATCACCAGCTTGTACTGTTCCGACCTGACATGCAGGATCCATAGCTTCATGGGGTTGGCGCCATTTCATTCATTTCATTCATGGGATTGGCGAAATTATGATTAATTAATCATAGTAATATTGAAGATATGTTTTAAAATCCGGAAAATTGTCTTGTGTTAATTTTTGTTAGTATTATGTGAATTAGTAACGTTTTTACTATTAATATGAAAATGCACTAATATGTATTTTTTTATTATTTCTCCCGCAAGCGAATGCTTACTCTCATGGATAATTATTGTTGAGTTCTTCTGAAAATGTCAAAGATTATTTGTCAAAATTCTGTAATCTGTAAATTTCTTGTTCTGATTTATGCATATATGTATACGTATATTATTTTTCTTATGCGAAACTAAGAGATAGAAATAATTAATAAAATTGTTGTATTCAATTTCCTACAGACAATGTATGAAGCTTTGCGTGACAACTGAGATTTGTTTTGTAATATTGGGCAAAGAGAATAAGTTTTCATTACGACAAAACATGGTATTTCTAGGAACAGATATTAGTACCCTTCAAACATTTTTACAAAAAATTATTTTATTCAAGGATCACTTTAGAGGCCTCTCGGCATAAATAATTTACAAACGTTTATATTTATAAATCGCTCCACTCTTATAAATATGAAATACATTTGGCCTATTTCTTTAGTTTTGCTATTTTTTACAATTATCCTCTGCCAGCAGCTCGCACAGAATCGAAATGGAAGTCATGGAAAGCTTTATGAGGCGGAAATTTCTTCCCTGGGACGAGCGGAGTACTTGAAGTTTGCGTTTCATATCCTGTGGTAGAGACAGTCAAGGGTCTTTGAGATGGTGTTGGTTGTCTTGGAATTAAGAAGGGAGGCCTACTCACTCCAACCGAGGTTGGTGTTTGAGAAATAGGACGGGTTACAGATGTGGTAGGTGGTGATGGTCTGAAACCTATGGCAGGAGATGATGGTCTGAAGCTAGTAGTAGGAGGTGATGGTCTGAAGCTAGTAGTAGGAGGTGATGGTCTGAAGCTGGTAGTAGGACGTGATGGTCTGAAACTAGTAGTTGGAGGTGATGGTCTGAAGCTAGTGGTTGGAGGTGATGGTCTGAAGCTAGTAGTAGGAGGAGATGGTCTGAAGATGGTAATAGGAGGTGATGGTCTGAAGATGGTAGTAGGAGGTGATGGTCTAGTACTTACAATTGATGGCGGTGTCCGTGGGGAAGTTGGTTGGCTTTGAGTTGCAGGAGACACATATTCAACAGATGGTACAAGAGTTGGTCTTGTTGGTGTTGGACTTCTTAATATGTCTTGCTGAACTATAGGTGTTGTCACAACTCCTGAAATTGGTGTAGGCAATCTGGTTGAAGTAGGCCCTCCTACAGATGGTCTAGGACGTATCTGTGGCAACCTGGGAGAGGTAGGTCCTCCTGTAGGAAGCCTAGTGAGTATTTGTGGTCCATCAGTGCTGCCTCTTCCATTGACGCTGAGCACGCTGGAACGATCAACTGGAAACGTTGAAACAGTCCCTACAGGTGAAAAAAACGGTAAGGAAGAAAACAAAAAGGTGTTATGTACATCTTGCTGATATATAATACGTTGTTTGTAACTTAAAATGTTTTGTAATATTAAATTTTGTAGACAAATTCATTGAAACAAAATTTTACATTCGATTATCAAAAAAATTCCTTAAGATTATTTCTTTTTATATTTGTTATAGTATTTCGTATGATATCAGAAAATGAACCCCTTTAACTAGGCCACCAATATATTAGCATTTTGGAATGATCTACCTGAAAATTGATACATTGGTGAAATATACAAATAGAAAATACGATAATCATCAGTTTTTTTGTATTCTCTTATCAGAATGTGTTGGCTCATGGATTCGCTTTAGTGACAAGAAAGAAGTTATATTTGTCCCCAAGTTAACTTTTCTATAGGTACATGATCACATGAAATTGCTTCTCACGCAGCTGTATTTTTCTGTTTTAAAGCAAAAGCCGTTATACACACAAAACGAAATTTGTGGTATATATAGTACAGAGTTTAATTTCAAGGACTACTAATCTATCGCTTTTAATTACTAAGGGGTACGTAGGGATGACAAACAGCCGACTTAATGTTTCCAAGTTCGAGCCAAAACTTATGTCAGAATTCAATTTTGATTTCGTAGCATGTTCTCGCAGCTAAGCTGATAAAAGTTCATATTTCGATTTTGAAAGTAATTGGCGATCGAATGAAAACCTGGCGCCATGGTTCTGTGTAATTGACAGACATATTACTGTGCATATCATAAATACGCCGGAGATGAAGGGAGGCTATCATCTTCCCTTAGCGTCAGCCTAATAACTGCCCTTTCTTTATCTCTGTTACGGGATTAAGCGGTCTTCGTGACACATTAATCCCATTGTGCAACATTGTGTCATTGTGCTCATTGTGCAAAGAAGGATCTCCGCCGACAAAATAACCAAACTTACATCTTTTAAATTACTAGCAACCGAGAAACTAAAAACTTAAATCAAAAACAAATAAAACAAACGGATTGCAACATCAGTAACTCACTGGTAATATCTTGTTGTGATATAACATTGTAGGATAAACTTCAGACATAAATTAGCTTTCATCTGAGACATCCCTGACTGAGATTGTTTTCCGAAGATGTTGCTGTCCTGTTGGAACTCTTCTTTCTGTATAACTGAAATCGAGGCTTTCTGCAATATAGTATCCTGGACGTCGTTCCTTGTCCACTGATACAGAAAGAATAGATTCCAACGGGACTGCAACTTCCTCAGAAGGCGATCTCAGGCAGGGATCGGTTGTTTAACCTCTAATCGTCACTTTTCTTGCGCGCAATAGGCTAAATGGCTTGATCACAAAAAGCTCGAGGAATCAGAGAAAGTTGGGAGAATGAACCCCACTATACAGCTGTTAGGAGCCAGATGGCAGTTTCCCGTCAAAGCCATCCAGTGTGTTCTTTAAAGTGCACAAAGTATGGCTCTCCCACACACGGAAACGCGGCTTAACATTCCATCCGACGAATGGAAGTTTACCAAGCCCATGGTAACCCCTACTGATCTATCCAAGCCCATGGTAACCCCTACTGATTGAAGTCAGGGTGGGAAGTTTTGAGGAGATAAATCTCAACATTGGCCACGTGGGACTTGGACTTGGTGAAACTGAAAATTACGAACCTGGCCCAGTCCAGGAATCGAAATATACTGAATAATTATTCACAAGTGCAATTCTCTTAAGTTTAATTCTGCATTGAAATTAAAACCTTTTCTAAGATAACCATAAATTCAATTGCCACTGCCATATAACAGTTAAAGAGTTACTTGAAAAAAAATGAGTTTAGGTGGCAGTGGGAATCGAACCTCATTCTCTTTCACTGATTTCAAGAAGTTCCGGGTTCGGTTGCTTCCCACGGAAACAGATTTTTCCGCTAAGTCTTCAATTGCTCTAAAATAAATTTCATTTTTTTTATAAAATATATTTTTTACAACATACAACGAAGACTAATTGCTTAAAAACCTTGGTTATTTGAGATAAACATATAAATCACAAAAGAATACAGTATTTATCGAAACTTAGTTTAATTTAATCCCGTTGAATCACTCAGAATTTAAAATTTCCAGCTTACATCAGTTTGCGTATCCAATATGCAAAATAAAAATTCTTTATACTACTTTTACTCTAAGGCATTTTTATTATTTTCTGTTTAGGCTGATACTTTATAAATCCCTTTGAAAGAAAGTCTTTAATTTCCGTCTAAATTTAAAAAGGTTTTTGTTTTTGCTTTTTCTGAACAAAAAAAGGAAGTAATAACGCTCTTCTGTCAGAGTCTTGTTACTGCTTAAAAGAAACATCTCGTTTGGATGCTTTCCGCTGCTCAAGAAGAGTTTACCTGTAAACAAAATGTTTTCCGTTTAGCTAAGTTGTATTTTTACGAGGTTTCTACAGTCCTGCCTTTTCAGAGTTTATTCCATAAAAGTTTGAACAGGAAGTAATATTTCCGTGAAAAGCAGATCACGGGCAGAAAGCATTCTTGCAAACGACGACATTTTCCAGTTGTATTGCAGTGAAGTTTTTTCGGTAACAACAAGACGTAAAATGTTCGAGATCAAGCACACATTGCGTTTATTACACTCAGTGAAAGTTTAATTGAACTTGGGGAAGAGAAAGTTGAATTTGGGAGCCATCAGTTTTCAAGGAGGAAAGAAGAAAGAACATTTAGAGCAACAAAAGATTAAATTTATGACTTATATGAGGAAGTTTACCAAGTTGGAATGTTATCTGTAAGAAGAAACATAAAAATCCTTGTTTGAATGAAACAACAGAATGAAAATATATCACACATTTTCCTTTTTTGCTTTAAGGTATTCTTCCAGAATCGTTTATTCGTGAGAAAGAATGAGAGGAATTCAACAATATCACCAACGTAATATTTGAGAACTTACTCTAGAATTAACATAAATTATTTTAATTCGACTGAATCAATGGAAGGTGTTTTTCCTTCTTAAACAAAAATATATTTTAGAGAGTTATTCTGTCTATTTGATCGAGAATTTCTCCTAAAAGGTAACAGTAAGGACCCCAAATTCGATATTACCACTTCCTTTTACGATACCTTTAAGCAACATAAGGGTAAATCTCCAGAATAATTTCTTCCCTTCCTCGAAAAAAAGATTTTCCCTCAAAAATTGAAGAAGAACTTCTAAACCCTAATAGCTAGATGACAAAATTTTATATGCTTTTCGTCTCTTTGTAATTTAAAGCAATGTAAGGTTTTATCTTCCATACATTGTTCCCGTTGGTAGCAAGAAGTTTACCCTTACTTCCAGGGGTGGAAAACGCAGTTGTTTTGTTTTAAGAGTTAATTGGAAAACTGTTTTTTAGTTGGATTGGTACTAATGAATGTTATCGTAGATCATATAATCATATTCGATGTACCGGGTAATAATTTTACCCCTAACCATCTCCATCATAAAGATATGCCTATTTGACATGAGTAAGAACAAAATATATAAGTAAACCACCCTAGGTGGGCCCCTAAGGAAAAACATAAGAAAAGCTAAAAATAGCAGTAAAATCGTATAAGAAACCTAAAACGGGTAGGTCTCCTCAGAGAACGCTACCGTTTTAGGCCTCTTGTACTTGTTTAAAACTGTATGATCGTAAAGAATCAGAGAAGAAATAATCTAATTGTGATTATTGCTCACAGCCTCAAAAAATCTTTTTGAAGTGCGTTTTACATGTGTGTGTGTATATATATGGTCGATGCCCACGTCTTTATAAAGTGGTCTGTTAGTGACAAACCATTTAGGAATGTTTATAATTCGCATTTTTTTAAATTTATATTGTTGGAGGTAATTAAATATGGGAAAGTCGAAACTTTTAACGAATGTTGCAGTGATCTGCTTATTGTAGAAATTTCAAGGGTAGTGTGCCAAGAGATATTCCACTGACTGCAATAATCTACCCCTTTTCTTTCAGAGGTGTGAGAAAATAACATTTTAAATTTAAGAAATAAAAGACAAACACCTTTCATGCCGTATAATTACTAATAAAAAGGTACTATTTGCATTTTCCCCATCATCCATTAGCCCAAATGAAAACTACGACGTGCGGTTGGGTTGTTTTAACTCAGAGTGGCACTTCTGTGTACATTTGAATTGTTTTACCTCTGAACGGCACTTTTTTGCACACCATGGGCTAAATGGCCAGGTCACATGGACCCCGAAGGCTCAGAGAAGGTTGGGGGAGGGGACACACTGGAACAGCTGTTGGGAGACAGATGGTAACCTCCCGTCAAGGCCATCCAGCATGTTCTTTAACGTGCACAGGGTATGGCTCTCCCGCACACGGGGCCACGGCTTAACGTCCCATCCGACGGACGGCGGCCTTTCTAAACCCATCGGTGTCCCCTACTGACAGTGGGCAGGGCGGGGAATTTTGCGGAGATAAATCTCAACGCTGACCCAGCTGGGACTCGAACCTGAGAACTACAGATTACGAGCCTGGCGCGCTACCGACTGAGCCACCCCCGCCCCTTTCTGTGTACACAATGGACTAAAGGGCCAAGTGACAAGAACTCCAATAGTTCAGAGTTGTGCAGGGAAAGGGAACCCACTGGAGGTATTTTTTTTTCCATCATCCATTATTTCAAATAAAAACTGCCACGTGGGGTGTGTTGTTTTACCTCTGAGTGTCACTTCTGCGAAAACTGCGAAAAACGAAAAACTTCATTCACTCTAAAAATGAGACTACCCTATGCGCCAGAGGTGATATACGTTCTTCTATTTTGTAAACAATTACGGAATTATAATAATCACATTCTAATATACTAATTAACAAAAAAGAATTAGAGAATTCTCGTGGTGTGCGAAACGGAGAGCCAAATTTTAAACATCCTATATTAAAAAATAAACTTTTTGTGGGAATAGTACTAAAGGTAAATGGTTTAAATGAAAACTATCTGAATCTTTTAATATTCATTGAGTATGGAAACAGATGCTTGAAAATTGAATGTTTAACGGTATAAGCCGTTAAACATTCACGAGAATCACGAGAATTAATCACAGATGCTACTCAAAACTAAAAAAAGAGAAAATGAATAAGTGTTGTATTAAACAGTTTTTTAAAATGATTATATTAAATTTCGTTTACAATTCTTTCAATATTCTACAATTTTCACGAAATTTTTTAGGATGAACGTCACTAGTATTAAATATTCCTAAGCTAAAAAAATAAAAATTATGTTCTTGCGCCTATTAGACCGGTTTCAGACGGTTTCAGGTATTGGCGAGCTCAGTCACATATTAAATTGGTCTCAGTCACATATTAAATTTCCAATTTTTCTCTTAGGTACTTGTAAAAATATATATAAAAAACATCCCCTCAAGCAGCTGCTTGCCACAGAGATCTGACAGGAGCCTGTCAGTTTATATGCCATAGTAGAAAGTCTGAGAGGATGGCGGGACCTCGGCAGAAAAATAACATACACCAGGGGCTCGAACCCAGGTCCCTTAGATCAGTAGCCAAGTGCGCTAACAACTCGTCCACGGGAATGAAAGAATATTTTGACTGAGATTTAAAGCTTTTGATCAGTGTTTGGCAAAGTTAATATTTCAATATTCAGCTTTTGATTACATTTATAAGTATTTTCTCTCATCGCAGTTCCTAGGGTGAGTCCGAACTGTGCTAGCGTTGCTATTTAACTATATTAACTCCCATCCTGTTCTCAATGATAAAAGGGACACAGACGAGCAAGGAAAAGCCGCCGTCCATAGGATGGGAAACTAAGTCGTAGCTTCATAGGCAGAGATCCATTCCTAGAGGCACATTTAAAGAACACGCTGGATGGACTTGACAGGAGACTTCCATTTGTTTCATAGCAGTTGTCCAGTGGGCTCTCATCCCCAGCCTTCTATGAACCCTGGGATCCTTGTGATCGGACCACAAAAGTGCTGCTTAGATCTGGGACAACCCAACTCTCTTTTATTAAGGAATTGTCAGCGTTTGTAATGATTCTACTGAAGAATTTTTCACTTCCTATGAATTATTTCTAGTACTTGTACTTCCAAATAAGTTTTATCTTCAAATAATCACAATCAGGGCCGGATCTAAGAAGGGGAAAGGGGCCGACACACGCCCTATGTGAATGCCATGAAAGGTCAATCTAGGTCTCCCCCCCCTTTCTGAGGCCTTTAAACACACTGTTCATAGCCCTATTCGCCAATCTATCATTATCCATACGGGCAACATGGCCAAACCAACGGAGTCTCTCTCTACACAATATACTGCTCAGAGGAGGTTGCCGACTCCTTTCCCTAACCTCTTCATTACTTACAAAATTGAACCACCTAATACCAAGAACTGATTACAATTATTTTAAAGTTTACAATAGCCTTTAATACGAATAATTAAAAAAAAACTTTTAATATAATTTATGCATATATGTTTCGATATGTGACAGAATATTTTCTCTTCTAACCAGGCTTAGGCTCGAACATTTTTGCCCGAATTCATCTCTAATTCAACTACTATAACTCTTTAATTGCTTAGTGAATATTGCAAAAATTCGAGCCTTAAGTTAGACTTGATTTAAATCTTTATCTTTAGTCGATAGTTTCTGATATCGAGTTTCCAATTTGCTTCCCACTGGAATAACGTGGGAATATTGTAATTTTTCTGTTTAAACACTATACTCCTGGAAATGGAAAACTGGCTGTGATTTAAGAGAATTTGCGTATGTACTTATTCTTTGAAAGAATGAACGTGTAATTTGATTTTAATATTTGATTTTACATAATGTTGTTAAAAGCGTAATATAAAATCGTATTACATTACCTTATCTACAGTAATATAAGATGACCCCTATCAAGGAAAAGCAGGTTTTGAGAAAAAGTTTTCTTTAATATAACATTCATCATTTAATTGTTTTTCAAAGTTTTAAAAGTAAAACACTACGTAACGTATTTATAATTATTATATAATCTCACGATAAAACAGAAACGATAAAAAGTTATTAAAAGATTTAAATTACTTTGGGGCTTGACCAGAACAAGGTAGCACGGCGGAATAATTAAGATTTTTCAGATGAAATCTGATTAAAAAAACTTTGGTTGAAAGCCAGGCTGACAAAGATGAAAAAGCAGCGAGACATCACGGCAACAGAAAATATTTCAAACATCGTTTGTCCAGAAACCAGAATCTAATTCATGGTTTTAAATTTAAAGATGACAGATTTAGTGACACTGAGAATTCCCTCATGACAACATAGGCTGATAGCTTGCGTTGTGCTTTATAGTAACTTTGACTCTTACAGGTCCACTACAAATTGGCTTTCAAACCAAAGTTTTTTTTTTATCAAATTTCATCTGGAAAACCTTAATTATTCCGCCGTGCTGCCCTGTTCTGGTCAAGCCCCAAAGTAATTTAAATCTTTTAATAACTTTTTTATCGTTTCTGTTTTCGATGTTTTACTTTTAAAACTTCGAAAAACAATTAAATGGTGAATGTCACATTAAAGAAAACTTTTTCTCGAAACCTGCTTTTCCTTGAAAGCGGTCATCTTATATAACGGTAGATAAGGTAATGTAATACGATTTTAAACTACGCTTTTACTTTTATGCTACGCTAAACGTCTCCATTAACTAAACGTGCAAACACTCTTAGGTAGCCAAGGAATTGAAATTTTTATAGCACATAGCAACAGGCAGGGCCGGCTTTAGGGCAAGGCGAGAAAGACATTTGCCTTGTGCCATGTGCTGGCACAACTTGTGCCACTTGTCCATCAAATGGACAAAATAATTAGAGTGCTAATAGTAACTGTCGTATCACTCGCAGAATTAATTAAAAAAATTTTAATTAATTCTGCGAGTGATACGACAGTTAATTAAATAAAATAATAATAATAATAACAGAATTAATTAAACTTTTTTAATTAATTCTTTTTGTCTACCAATTATTCATCAATCAAAAGAGACTGTACAGTTTTGGGACATTCATCTCTCTCAAAGGTTGTATAGCATCGGGCGGAATTATTGACTGGATAAGCACTCTAAAAAATTGGCACTGGATGGAATAATCCGCGAACCTTAATAGAAATTTTTAATGTTTAACCTTCTACTCTGACCTTAACACTGAAGGCCAGCGAAGTGCGACATCTATTGACCACTCGAGAAGTAGGGGACGTGACCGCAACCATAATCCGGGCCCGCAAACAATTATTTGCTTCACATCCTGCATCTTCTAGGGTCGACCCTGCACAGGAAAGCTCAAAAACCCTTTCGAATACCCTGTAATCTGATACCAGATCCTCTACAATTCCAAAGCCATTCAAAGTTCTAAACTGATATTTATTATGGGTAAGAACTTGAATTTTTAACTCAACCCGTGGGGTCAAGTAGTTGTCAACCAATCAGTCTAATAGTTGGGGAATTACAGCGAACCCAAATCTGTTAAAACACAGAATAATCTCCACAGTTTGCGTAGTAATTTAGCTTTGACTAACGATTAGCCAACTGAAAAAGCCCTAGAAAGGCTTGCAAAAGCCTGGAGAGTTGCCATAAGGCAACATCATCAGCATGTGGTGGGAAAAAATATACATTGTCGACTGCTGCCCAGGCACCCAATCCTATCACAGTTCATCCACAGCCCTCCCCACGGATACTATTATTATTATTTATACTGGATTTTGGAAATTTATTTCTCTGTCTAGCTATCTTATCGGCTATCCATCTGGACACCATTTTAATCTACCTTAGCCAAATTTTTCATGATGCTTGTTGATAACAAGTTTTGTTTTCCTTTCTGCTTTGTTTTACCAGCTCCCAACTAGTTTTCCTCAACTACTGAAACTCGAAAAACTCCTAAATCCTAAGGACCAAATTATCAAATTCAATACACAGAAAAATAGCTTGCTCTTGTCATAAATGAATGCAACGTAATGGTTGCTCCCATAAGACCAAAAAACTATTTTCCTCACTTCCTAAAAGGTAAAAACTCATAAACACTAATTAACAGCTAAGAGAATCGTATTTGGTGTTTATCTTCCTCATATCGTAACTTAGAGCAATTAGTCTCTAACCTTTCTACCTCCTCGCTCAATTCTCTCTTCTCAATACACACAAATGAGAAAAAATGTTTTCTTAAACCTAAGGCATCAGCGCTTTAGAACAGGTTTTTCTCTCAGAAAGGTAAAGTGCTGTTTGAATTCCACCACTCTCTCTGCAAAAGACAGCCATCCACTTCCATTCTGCCATCGTCGTCAGCAATCGTACTAGTTCCTGAATTATCCCCAGACCCAGACAAGTGACTATGGAGATAAGAATATTATCTAAAAGGGAGTGATTGATGTTTTGCCCTAAACCGTTGTAAGAGAAGAGTGGGGAGGATTCATCTTTGAGGAGTTGATCCCAACTCCTCAAAGATGAATCCTCCCCACTCTTCTCTTACAACGGTTTAGGCAAAACATCAATCCACATCAGGTGCTAACATGCCGACTTCTCGGATTCCCCCTCTACAAGGTAAGTAATTAACTGCCGACAATGGGAGTGAAGCCAACTGTGGTACATATGCTGTCTGAGTGTCGATTTTCTAGTGTGTGGTACAAATGATGTATCCACTGAATGAAAGAGTTAAAGGGTAAGAACTAAGAACACCAAATTCGGTATATAGCTTTCTTCCTCTTATAGTAATTTGTGCATTGTACCCTCCAGCTTCTTTTCTTCCTAGGGGAAATACGTAAAAGACTGCCAAAGTAACGAACTATGTTCCAAATTATAGATTCTGATGTGGTGATTATCACGTGCTATCTCAAAAATATGTTCACTGCTTTCTGCTCGCCTCTCCAAAAAAAAGGGGACTCAATTGGCTGTAACGAGAGCTTGTTGAATCCTTGTGATACCTTTCGTTTACATTTGTGTTTTTTTTTTAAATCTGAAACTCTATTTAAAATATTTAAAAACATTAAATAAGATTTGAATTTAGCATAAAAAATGCTCCATAATAGATAATAAAAGTTAGACGAAGTTTATAATTTAGTATACACAAATTAGCTGAAGTACAAAAAGCACGTAAAGACAGATGTGTTCAGGATCTTTTTCTGCCACTGTTCATTGACGCGACACACTAGCACTCATCTCGAGAGAGAATTCGTTTTAAAATTTCTCAGGAATATCATTTCAAAAGAATTTTCTTATTTTGCCGTAATCCTAAACATCTGTAGAATTTTACAACGTAACCAAATTTGCAGAAATGTAGAAATTTGGACTCTGTTCACCTTTAATCTTCAATTACCGCCTTTATTTCAGATTTTTTAATGAAATATGCATTTCCCTCACAATTTATTAGAGAACTTTCATATTATGTCAATGGGAAACTGACTTCAATGCTCTGTCGTCTTTAAATTAAGCTCTGTATGGAAAAATGCGACTGATGATAAAT